>CM073490.1:56722500-59122500 GCA_037074585.1 Biancaea sappan
AAGGATTAGGTTCCTCACTTTTATTTGGAACATGAATATAAAAGAGTGAACTACACAAGCCTAGTGAAAAAATAACTACACTACAACATGCATGGGACAAGCATCACACGAGGTATCTAAAATATGCAAGTTTATAAGATATGAACAAGGTTTTAAACAAGGAGGTTATGTGGAAAACATGTAGAAATAAAAAGGAAATAAGGCATCAAACTTCTTAAGATGCGTAACTAATCAAATTATATAATTATATAAATTGTCATAAAGGCGCATGTAAGAAGTAGTTGGAAATATAAATAATGGGTTTAAAAGAATGATGAGGTAACACTTGCAAACTCAGTCAACCCCAACTTCTCAAGATAGCAAGTTGCCTTATTAAGAGAACACTTCTGAAAGGAATGCTCATTAAGGAAAGGGGGATTTGACGAGTTGGCTTAGTCTTTGAATTGTTAGGGGATAACTCAGACCTCGACAGTTCCAACTTAAAATCATCATGGCTCCTTTGGGGAAAGGGAAAAAGGCAAGACAGAGAAAATGGACAAGTCAAGTAAAAGATATGTGGAGATAAAGTAATGATTGAGTTAGTTGAGATGGAAAAGTTGCCAAGAGATAAGCCACACCTTTCTCTAGATTTGAGAGAGAAGGAGGAGAATTTTCTTTCTCAACCACATGGGCCTACTTCATTTATTTTCGTTCTTTTAAGTACTATAATGTAAACTCACTTTTAACTAAAATCAAGTTGATCTAAAATCAATTATATCCAACTCCAATCCAAACAAAACTAAAATATGCAACTAAAATTAAGTTGATCTAAAATCAATTATATCCAACTCCAATCCAAACAAAACTAAAATTATATGCATATTTTTAGCACCTTGTAACATGGTTTTGGATGAAATTGTTCATGTTTGGTTATCCATTGGAATCATTTGCAAAATTGAATTTTTATGTAAACCCACGTTTGCACTAAAGTAAGTTGCACTTGCTTTTGAGTTAGTATCAATTTTTTCTATCACCCTCTTCTCTCTTTTTCCCTCACGTCTCCATTGTTCCTTTTTCCTGTAGCTTGTGAGTGAGATAGAAGCAGAGCGAGAGAGCTTGGAAGAGCAGAAAAATAGAAAGGAGGAGAGATGATCAAGAAAGAACCAAAAAAATCAAGATTTAGGTAAAAAAAAAATGGAGGTTTGAATTTTGGCAAAAAATTGCAATATTTTGCCTGCAAAATCAACACTCTTGAGCCCCACTTTGTTCAAAAATTGCACTTTAACTCCAATTTTATTTTCTCATTTTCTTTTTAGTCCCTATACAACTACTTTTTGACCCCATATTTTACTTTGTCTTTTAGTTTAGTCCTTTTGGATTGGCTAAAATTATGATTGGACTCAACTTCTATGTTTGTCTTTTCATTTTAGTTGTTGACTTTTTGCTTTTTGATACTTAATGAATTTTTTTTTAATTTTCATTTTTGCCCCTCTTCTATTGGCTAAAAGAAAGGACATAATTTTAATATTTATGTATTTACTGTCAAGTTTTCGAATACAGATATAACATACAAAAGAATATTTTTTAAAACAAATAATAGTGTGATACTAAGTTATAAAAATACTTACCATATTATATGTACTATTCATATAATTCATTTTATAATATTTGAAAAACACTAAAATTAAATAATAAGAGTAAATCAAACAAAGTAATATAATGTTCATACCCTTTTTGGGTAATTATACACATAAGAGTCACTTTGATGAACAATATCCAAACAACAACAATTTTCAAACATAATTTATAGTCATACAAACTCATTTTTAACGAAAATCAAATTTAAAAATTAAGCTAATTCAAACATAATTTATAGTCATACAAACTCATACAAACTAGTAAAGGTACTTATTTTGAAGTTACATGTATCCTATATTCGTTCTAGGCTTTTGTGTTTCTAGACTAAAAAAGGTTAATCATATTTTCTTGTCATTGGTGGTAGGTTGTGCATTTTTGAAATATGAAACCAAAGAACAGGCCCTTGCTGCCCCTGAGACATAAGATGAAGGTTAATGTATAATGGGACAATTTCTTGAATTCCTAAGTTTTAGTGGAGTTAACTGTTACATTATAAATTTTGGTTGTAAAGTTGTGTCTGGTACTGTATTTTAACACTGTTAAGTAAGGAAAGAATTTGATTTAATGTACATGCTACAACTATAGTAGATGATCGAAAATGATTGCCAATTCAGTTGTGCTAATATTAATATCCTATTTTATTGATATGATGTTTGCAAAAGACATGGTTTTAACCTAAACTACTGACAACCACACATGGCAATTTGGACCTTCAAGGGGCATTCAGCCACAAAGTCCTACTGATGAGGTACGTTAACATTTAATCATGTGTCTCAAATGTAATTGTAGAAGCCCTAATACCGAGTATATTATTTCAATTGTAGACCCTTGTCTTGATTTGAAAATTTAAACCTGGCTTTATGCCCTTAATTGATTTGTGTAAAATGATGTTCCAGCCTCTAGGTTGACTCATTATTTATATGATTGGCTCATGTGGATCCAAGTTTAGACAGTGAATTTAAACTGGCAGTCTGACCTATGAGGCTTATTTACTGTCAAGTTTCCCAACATAGATATAACATACAAAAGAACCTGTTTTTTTAACAAATAATAGTGTAGGTTATAAAAATACTTACCATATTATATATAATATTCATCTAATTCATTTTACAATATTTGAAAACGACTAAAATTAAATAATAAGGATAAATCAACGAAGTAATATAATGTTCATACCCTTTTTGATAATTATACATATAAGAATGACTTTGATAAACAATATCTAAACAACAACAATTTCAAACATAATTTATAGTCATACAAACTCATTTTCAACGAAAATCAAATTTAAAAATTAAGTTAATTCAAAATGGGATATACCCAACTCCAATCTAAATACACACTATCATGAGCCCAAATACAAAAGCAAATTTGTAGAACAAATAGGTGACGGAGAATGGTAAATGACTGAATGGTGCATGTTGGAATATATAATAGAAGCTAGTGAGAGAGGGTGGGGAAGATGAAGAGTCTAGATTTCAGAAAAGTAAAAATCTCTAGCGGAGTCAAGCTTCCACGAAGAATATTGTCTTTTAACTCATCTCTGTATGTGTTTTGTCTGTTAATGTTGTTAAATAATGAAATTTTTAAAAGGAATATAATTTTTTAACTCTTTACTATTGGATTTTTTTAAAAATAAATTAATTATGTGAGTTTTTATAGAAATGGATTATAAAAGAAATTATTTGTATATTTTAATTGAAGAATTTAATAATAAACACTAAAAAAATTGTACATACGTCTTGTGCTTTACAAAATACCTTTGACAAATGATAATTTCTTAACAATCATTATGTATGCAAAATCAGCTAGTATGTGAAGTTAAAAAAATTATAAAAAAATGAAAGTACTTTTTTTTTTAATTTTGATCCGTTGGCAAATACTTTTATACAATAAAAAATAACAAATATCCATTTTACTATCACATATTTGAATTTAAATTTGCCCACCTTCTTGTTAATCGAGTGTCAAACTCTGTATGAGTTAATGCAATCAAATTAGTATAAAAGCAACACATAAATAATTAATTTTAAAAAATCCAACAAAATAGACGTTGAAACTACAATTTGGATGGATTTTTTAAAAAAAAAAAAAGTTGTCCAGACGATGTTTCCAAGCTAGTATAACAACAGAAGGTCATAAAACTGAAAACTGATCATTCAAAAGTAGATAAATTGATTTCAATATAAATATTTAAAAAGTGTAAAGATATTTGCCGATTGTTATAATCCACTGGGATATTTCTAAATAAGTCGCATTTGAAGAAAATTATCTATCAATTTTTACAGTTCATGTTGATATTTACAAATAGATTATAATTAAAGAAAACATTGACATTTTTTCCCAAATAAAATTTCTCAAAGAAATTCTATTGAAATATCTATTTTTATTTAATTCATCATACAACCCATTGATACATCTATGAAATTAAAAGAACTATAAAGTAGGTTAAGTCTACTGATAGTACCATTTATCACAATTTAAACCTGGAAAACTTATTTATTTTGAATCAAGGTGATATCGTAATATACATGGCACTAATTAATAAATATACCCCCAAAATTAACCAAATAAATTACGGTCTGACGATAATGGAAGGATGCATGTTGAAATCAACAATGCTATAATTGAGGGGATGAGCTAGAATGCAATTCAACACAACTCTCAAATTAAATATATAAGTGAGGAAATGTAGAGGAGCATGCAAATAATTGTGGAAAAGGCTGCACTGATAACTAGTTATAGGAGCTAAAGAATGCTATTTCTATGGTCGGCAATGCATTGTCAGGTGTGGATCCTTTGTTTGGAAAAAAAAAAAAGTAGAGAGATGCTTAGAGTTTTAGTAACGATTTTAACTGTTGTTAAAACTTTCAACAACAATTTATTTTTTGTTGCGAAAAGTTTTAACAACAATTAAAATCGTTGCTAAAACTCCAAACTGAGCTTGTCAAACTTTTGAGCTGCAAAATACAGCTTTCTTGGGCCCACCATGTGTACTCCCATCTTTTTGACACGCACATTGATTAGCTTCAATATCAAGTATTCTTTCCAATCTTGAGATCGCTTCATGTATGATTGATCCACATGGAAATGATTATTTGAAGGTTTAATTATAATTTTGATGCTCATAGTTTTACTAAATTTATAAATTAATCCTTATATTTTATTTTTTAGGTAAAATAGTCTTTATAATTTTTTTATTTATGTAAGTTAGTTCATACTGTCAATATAGGTAAATTTAATATTGAAATAGTCTTACATGATAGTTAATATGTATTGTAATACCCGTTAATTTCAGAATATAATTCGCTTAAGAGTATTTTAGAATTCTACAACGTTACTTTAGTTATTTATTTTGGTCATTTTTAATTTTCATATTTAATTGTTCTCTTTGAATATTATTTATGAAAATTGAGTTAAATGACTGGACTAAATATTTGCACAATGAGGGATATATTCTAAGAATGGTGAAATTCATAGAAAAGTGGTTTCAGAATGGTTAATTAATCCATTTATTGTAAATTGACTGGATGGGTTTGGATGTTGGGTTATGGATACCCATGGGTTATTGAATAACCCATTAGAAATATTTAATATAAAGTTTCAATAGTAACCCTCATTTTTTCACTCAGCCGAAGGAAGCAGAAAAGATTTCTCTCTCAGTTCTTCATTTTCTTCTCAAATCATTTCCTTGATCTTCAGAATTTCTGATTATTTGTTCGGTTCAAAAGCTTTGTAAGGATCAAAGGTAAGCTTTAATCCGATTATTTTCCTTAAATTTCAGTTTATATACAAGATCAGAAGAGGTTTTGTTCTTGAAGATTTTGATGATAATTCGTGAATCTCAGTTGTTTTAGAAGTTATATTTGAGTTATAATCGGTTAAAAGAGTTGCAATTCTGGTTTTGAAACAAGAAAGGAAAGGATGAATTTGTTAGAAATTTCTGCAAAAACTTCTGCAAAAAAAACGGGTTACTGTAGCGACCAGAAATTTCGAAACAAAAAAATTTTCTTCGGGTACTGTAGCAGTCAACGTTACTGTAGCGGACCGGCACTGTAGCGAACCGACACTGTAGCAAACCGTTACTGTAGCAAACCGTACTGTAGCAACCAGTTACTGTAGTAGTCAGAAAATTTTACGTATTTTCGTGATTTTGTTTCCTTTCTTATGATTCCTTGTAATATATTTTACTAGGAAATTTTCCTACACAAATTCTAGTGTGGAACAAGGTAAACTTGGACAAACATCAAGGTGAGTGAATAACCTTGCTCAGCTAATTTGATATTACTAGTCAAAGTACAATATAAGTCCCATTTACAATATTATTTGGATAATAAGCAATTAATTTTTCATATGGGAGTATATGATGATCAATAGAAATAAGAGTATGTAGAAATTATTTATTTCATGACAATTGTACTATGTGATGAATTCTCACTATCTTATTAATGAGTAAAGATCTACGGGATCTAATACACGAGTGTGAAAGGGTTAAAGTCCCATACTACTCGGCGTATATCTAAGAAATCTTATACACGAGTTTGAAAGGGTTAAAGTCCCATACTACTCAGTGCATATCTATGAAACCTATATACGAGTTGAAAGGGTTAGAGTCCCATACTACTCGGTGTATATCGATGAGATCTTATTCACGAGTTTGAAAGGGTTAGAGTCTCATACTACTCGTTGTATATCTAAGAAATCTTATTCATGAGTTTGAAAGGGTTAGAGTCCCATACTACTCGATGTATAAGACAATTAATTATATGAGTAAATGTGGATATTAGAAACGCTCTGTACTTTCTATAGGTCTCCTAGGCTTGCGATGAGATAGAAATATCAGACTATGTATGTCTATATTTGCTTATCAGATGAATATAATTCTGTAGTGTGGAATGAATGATTAAGGTTGAATGTAAAACCTTACAGAATATATGTATATAACGTATGTTTGAGAATTATATCAAATGAGTAGTATCTTTTCACATGCTCAATTTTTGGGATGTGACAATTTGGTATCAGAGGAAAGGTTTTATAGGTCCCCTATAGAGTACAGAGCAAAGTGATCTTTGTGGGCCCTTCCCTATTGTCGTGAGCCGCGGCATGACCATAGGATTAGGTTCCATAAAAGACCTTGTAGAGTATAACGTCATTTTATAGATAATTTTCAGCGGGGCTAGTAAGTGATATTTTGTGTATGTCTGAAAATTATTCGTTATGTGTGTAGATCTGTGACAGATCAATGTCAGAAGGATCTTCTAATAATAATGAGCATATGGGTCCAAGGAGGGCCATAAATCCACCAGTACATGTGCAAGATGATCCTAACTGTGGTGATAGTTTACATGCTCAAAGTACTGAGGGCGCAACTAGTGAGCAAGCAAGGAGAGTCGAACCTGATGCTCACGTTGGCAATGTAACTATTGCACATGTGATTAATTTGATGAATGAACGATTTGACCGATTTGAGGCTGAAATGAGAGGTCGAGCTGCACAAGCTAACCTGCCAGTGGATCCTCCTATTGTTGAAGCTGAAATTGTACCACCAGCTCAGTTAGCTGGAGGAGATAACGTAAGGGAGGTAAGAATGTCTGAATTCCAGAAAATGAGGCCTCCTACTTTTTCAGGGGAAGATCCCAAAGAGGACCCACAATGTTTTCTTGAAGATTGTGAAGCAATCTGTGATGCTATAGGGTGTTCTCCTACTCAAAAGGTAGAATTCACTTCTTTTCAGTTAAAGGGTAGGGCTGGTAAATGGTGGAAGAACTGGAAGAAAGCTAGAATTCAAGGCACACCGCCAGTTATGTGGACGGAGTTTTACAGATTGGTTATGGAAAGGAGGTCAAAGAATAAAGAAGAATATCGACAAAAGAAGAAAGCTAGATATAGGAGATCTTTTGATCAAAGGGAAGACTCAGGGACTTTGAAACCCTTTACTGCATCACAACATGCTCCAGCCACTCCTACTAAGTCATTGTATTCTACAGCCAGTGTGGCTAAGCCTCGTTCAAAGAGCAGGGGTGGTTTTAGTTCTTCTAGTAGAGGAGGTACTCAAGCTAGAAGGAAGAAACATCAGTGTCCTGAATGTGGAAAGTTTCACTTCGGAGAATGCAGGTTAAACACTGTTGATACAGGTTGTTTTAACTGTGGACAAAAAGGACATTTTGTAAGGGAGTGCCCTCAGCTCATGACAGGACCAGGTCAAGGGTCTACTTTGCCACCTCGACCACAATCTATTTCTGTTTCTATTACTCAAACACCAACCCCTTCAACAGGGGGTAGTATGGGAAGAGGTTCTGGAAGAGGCCAAGGTGACCGTGGAAAACAAGCTGCTGGTAGAGGAAATGCAAGAGTATATGCTCTAACCCGACAGGATGCTCAAACATCCAATGCTGTAGTTACAGGTATATTATCTGTTAATACTTTTGCTGCACGTATTTTGTTTGACCCCGGTTCTACTCACTCATATGTGTCGCCCTTATTTGCCAAGAGATGTGCATTTGATTCGATTATTCTTAAAGAACCATTCTTGGTTTCCACACCGATGAGAGAGACTTTGATGGTTAAAACATGTTATCGTTCTTGTAAAATAATCGTTGGAGGCATGGAAACTGAGATAGATCTTATGGTTCTCAATATGTTAGATTTTGATGTTATTTTAGGGATGGACTGGTTATCTTCTTGTCATGCTACTATAAATTGTCGTGACAAAGTTATTTCCTTTAATATGCCGGGGAGGAGTAATTTTGTGTTTCAAGGGGATCAAAGTGATGTACCTTGCAATATGATATCTATGTTAAGTGCCCGGCGTATGTTGCGAAAGGGATGTCAGGGATTTCTAGCTTTTATCAAAGATTTAGAAAAGAAAGAACAGAAGTTAGAAGACATTCATTTGGTTAATGAATTCCCAGATATGTTCCCAGAAGATTTACCTAGATTACTGCCAGAAAGAGATATTGAGTTCAGTATTGATTTGGTCCCAGACACAAGACTAATTTCTATTCCACCTTATCGTATGGCTCCTGTTGAGCTAAAAGAACTCAAAGAACAATTGGAAGATTTGTTAAACAAAGGGTTCATTCGCCCAAGTTTTTCACCTTGGGGTGCTCCTGTTCTTTTTGTGAAAAAGAAAGATGGTTCTATGAGATTATGTATAGATTATCGTCAGCTGAATAAAGTCACAGTGAAGAATAAGTATCCTTTACCAAGGATAGATGATTTGTTTGATCAGCTTCAAGGAGCAAAATACTTCTCAAAGATTGATCTAAGGTCTGGATATCATCAGTTACGAATTAAGAGTGATGATATACCTAAGACTGCTTTTCGTACACGGTATGGACATTATGAGTTTCTTGTGATGTCTTTTGGGTTGACAAATACACCAGCAGCATTTATGGATTTAATGAACAGAGTGTTCAAATCATTCCTTGATAAGTTTGTAATTGTATTTATTGGTGATATTTTGGTGTATTCAAAGAGTCATGAAGAACATACTGAACATTTGAGAATAGTGCTTCAGACTTTGAGAGAGCATCAGTTGTACGCAAAGCTCTCAAAATGTGAATTCTGGATGAGTCATGTAACATTTTTGGGACATGCTATTTCCCAAGAAGGTATTCATGTAGATCCAAGTAAAATTGAAGCAGTAAAACAATGGCCTCGACCAACAACTGTGTCTGAAGTACGTAGTTTTCTTGGCTTAGCAGGGTATTACCGTCGCTTTGTCAAGGATTTCTCTAAGACAGCTCTCCCATTAAATAAGTTAACCCGAAAGAATGTTAAATACATTTGGGATGATTCATGTGAGCAAAGTTTCACTCAATTGAAAGAGTGTTTAACTTCTGCACCAGTTTTAATCCTACCATCAGAACCAGGGGGTTACTCTGTATTCTGTGATGCCTCAAAGATAGGCTTAGGATGTGTGTTGATGCAACATGGTAAAGTCATAGCTTATGGCTCACGTCAGCTTAAAAAGCATGAATTGAATTACCCCACTCATGATTTGGAAATGGCAGCTGTAGTGTTTGCCCTAAAGATATGGAGACGTTACTTGTATGGGGAAACTTGTAAAATTTTTACAGATCACAAAAGCCTTAAGTACATTTTTGAGCAGAGAGATCTCAATCTAAGGCAACGAAGGTAGATGGAACTTCTGAAAGATTATGATTGTACCATCCTTTACCATCCAGGTAAAGCAAATGTAGTGGCTGATGCTCTAAGTCGAAAGTCTATGGGAAGTTTAGCTCACATTGCCACTATAAGGAGGTCTCTAATACATGAACTACAAGAGTTGGAAGCTGATGGAGTATTCTTCGAGATCACTGAGTCAGGTACGTTTCTGGCTCATTTAACAGTTAGATCATCTCTTGTTGAAAAAGTAAAAGCAACTTTAGAAAATGACATTGATATGGTCAAAATCAGAGATAAGGCAAGGCAAGGTCTAGCACCAAGTTTCTTGGTAGATGAAGAAGGAGTCTTATGGTTTAATGGAAGACTTTGTGTCTCCAACATTGAATCTTTGAAACATGAAATCTTAATGGAAGCTCATGGTTCGCCCTACGTTGTACATCCTGGTGCTGTGAAAATGTATCAGGACTTGAAACAAGTTTACTGGTGGGAGGGCATGAAGCGAGACGTGACTGACTTTGTAGCTCGATGTTTGACTTGTCAGCAAGTTAAAACTGAACATCGACGACCACCTGGTTTAATGCAAAAACTAGATATTCCCGAGTGGAAGTGGAAAAGGATCACTATGGATTTTGTAGTAGGTTTACCTCGGTCAACAAAAGGAAATGACTCAATATGGGTCATAGTGGATCGACTTACTAAGTCAGCACATTTTCTTCCTGTTCATACCACTTTCAGTGTAGCAAAACTTGCTCGACTTTATGTTAAAGAAATAGTGAAACTTCATGGTGTACCAATATCCATTATATCAGACCGAGGACCTCAGTTTACTTCTCGGTTCTGGAAAGTCTTTCAAGAGGCTTTGGGTACCAAAGTAAATCTTAGCACAGTATTCCATCCTCAGACTGATGGACAGTCCGAAAGGACAATTCAGACTTTAGAGGATATGCTAAGAGCTTGTGTGATGGATTTCAGTGGAAGTTGGGAAGATCATTTGTCTCTTATTGAATTTGCTTATAACAACAGTTACCAAGCCAGTATTCAGATGGCACCTTTTGAGGCATTATATGGGAGACGGTGTCGATCTCCTATAGGTTGGTTTGAACTTGGTGAAACCAAAATATTTGGACCTGAGATGATACAGGAAGATATAAATAAAGTTAAACTGATCAGAGAGAAGTTGTTAACTGCTCAGAGTAGACAGAAGTCTTATACGGACAACCGACGACGTGACCTTGAATTTGCAATAGGTGATATGGTTTTCTTACGAATCTCACCTATGAAGGGAGTAATGAGATTCGGGAAGAAAGGCAAGCTTAGTCCGAGGTATGTTGGCCCATATGAGGTTGTAGACAGAGTGGGTAATGTGGCATATCGCCTAGACCTACCTTCCAACCTAGAGGGAGTTCATCCAATATTTCATGTGTCCATGCTACGGAAGTATCTTCCTGATCCTTCTCATGTCATTCAACCCCAAGAAGTTCATTTTGATGAAACTCTCACCTACGAAGAGGTACCAGTAGCTATCCTTGATAGAAAAGTCAAGAAATTGCGTACCAAAGAAATTCCTACTGTCAAGGTTATTTGGAGAAATCATTCTCGCGAGGAAGCTACGTGGGAGGCAGAAGATGAGATGTGGAAAAACTATCCACATTTATTTGAAACTTGAGGTAAGATTTTAATTCGGAGGACCGAATTCTTTTAAGGGGGGTAGAATGTAATACCCGTTAATTTCAGAATATAATTCGCTTAAGAGTATTTTAGAATTCTACAACGTTACTTTAGTTATTTATTTTGGTCATTTTTAATTTTCATATTTAATTGTTCTCTTTGAATATTATTTATGAAAATTGAGTTAAATGACTGGACTAAATATTTGCACAATGAGGGATATATTCTAAGAATGGTGAAATTCATGGAAAAGTGGTTTCAGAATGGTTAATTAATCCATTTATTGTAAATTGACTGGATGGGTTTGGATGTTGGGTTATGGATACCCATGGGTTATTGAATAACCCATTAGAAATATTTAATATAAAGTTTCAATAGTAACCCTCATTTTTTCACTCAGCCGAAGGAAGCAGAAAAGATTTCTCTCTCAGTTCTTCATTTTCTTCTCAAATCATTTCCTTGATCTTCAGAATTTCTGATTATTTGTTCGGTTCAAAAGCTTTGTAAGGATCAAAGGTAAGCTTTAATCCGATTATTTTCCTTAAATTTCAGTTTATATACAAGATCAGAAGAGGTTTTGTTCTTGAAGATTTTGATGATAATTCGTGAATCTCAGTTGTTTTAGAAGTTATATTTGAGTTATAATCGGTTAAAAGAGTTGCAATTCTGGTTTTGAAACAAGAAAGGAAAGGATGAATTTGTTAGAAATTTCTGCAAAAACTTCTGCAAAAAAAACGGGTTACTGTAGCGACCAGAAATTTCGAAACAAAATCTGGAAAATTTTCTTCGGGTTACTGTAGCAGTACTGTAGTGTCGGCAGTCAACGGTACTGTAGCAGTCAACGTTACTGTAGCGAACCGGCACTGTAGCGAACCGACACTGTAGCAAACCGTTACTGTAGCAAACCGTACTGTAGCAACCAGTTACTGTAGTAGTCAGAAAATTTTACGTATTTTCGTGATTTTGTTTCCTTTCTTATGATTCCTTGTAATATATTTTACTAGGAAATTTTCCTACACAAATTCTAGTGTGGAACAAGGTAAACTTGGACAAACATCAAGGTGAGTGAATAACCTTGCTCAGCTAATTTGATATTACTAGTCAAAGTACAATATAAGTCCCATTTACAATATTATTTGGATAATAAGCAATTAATTTTTCATATGGGAGTATATGATGATCAATAGAAATAAGAGTATGTAGAAATTATTTATTTCATGACAATTGTACTATGTGATGAATTCTCACTATCTTATTAATGAGTAAAGATCTACGGGATCTAATACACGAGTGTGAAAGGGTTAAAGTCCCATACTACTCGGCGTATATCTAAGACATCTTATACACGAGTTTGAAAGGGTTAAAGTCCCATACTACTCAGTGCATATCTATGAAACCTATACACGAGTTGAAAGGGTTAGAGTCCCATACTACTCTGTGTATATCGATGAGATCTTATTCACGAGTTTGAAAGGGTTAGAGTCCCATACTACTCGTTGTATATCTAAGAAATCTTATTCATGAGTTTGAAAGGGTTAGAGTCTCATACTACTCGATGTATAAGACAATTAATTATATGAGTAAATGTGGATATTAGAAACGCTCTGTACTTTCTATAGGTCTCCTAGGCTTGCGATGAGATAGAAATATCAGACTATGTATGTCTATATTTGCTTATCAGATAAATATAATTCTGTAGTGTGGAATGAATGATTAAGGTTGAATGTAAAACCTTACAGAATATATGTATATAACGTATGTTTGAGAATTATATCAAATGAGTAGTATCTTTTCACATGCTCAATTTTTGGGATGTGACATGTATATTTGTAAATATGTTAGCATGTATAGTCATTAAATTTTACACAACTCAACTGTCATATTAACAAAATTTAATGAGCCGATAGGGTAAAAATTAAGAGTAAAATGAGAATTTTGTTGATATAACAGTTGAATTATGCAAAATTTAATAATTGAGCATGCTGACATATTCACAAATATACACATTAACTACCATATAGAACCATTTTAATAGAAAAGTTAACTATACTAATGGCAGAGACTAACTTACATAGATGGAGAAACTATAAAGATCATTTTACATAAAAATAAATATAGAGACCAATTTACACCTTTGGTGAAACTATAGAATCAAAATTATAATTTCATTTTTTTGAATGTTTGATTGTTGGAGGTATAATATATCCAATCGGATCAAACCAATCGGTTCGACCGAGAATTAATTATTAGTTTGGTTTGATTGATTAAAAAATCTACCAACCAAAAAATTGGTTAAAACCATTAAACCAATTGAGCTCATTTTTGTTTGAAAAAAATTAATTATTATTTATAAAATATAATTATTTCCAAACTTTTATTATTTTTATCTTTTTTATTCTTTTATATCATATTATATTTTTCTTTTTAATTATATTTTTATAATAATATTATTTTTGTCATAAAAATAAATAAGAGAACAAGAAAAATAATAGAAGTACAATTACACCCATATATATAATAATATAAGTTTATTAAGATAAAGTATGAAAATATTTATTAATTTATTATATTATACATATTTAATATATAAAATAAAAAATATACATTTAATTGTTACTAGTTCGACTCTAATTTAATTACAGTTAAATTAATGAACTATGAATCAATACTTTTATTATTTCAATAACCGGTCATATTTTTAAAATGTTGGTTGAAGGTGCCAATTTTAAAAGCAATTTAAACTTAAAAAGATTAACTTTTTATCTTATCAATAGATAGATACTCTTCATAAAACAAATTTTTATATAAACTTAATTCTTCTTCTCCTTTTTTTTCTCATCAGTGTAAATTCCTAGTTTAGGAGACATTTACACTAATACACACTAAGAGGCATGATACAACTAAAAATACAAAATATCATAACAAAATAAAATTTAAAAATATTGTATCATTTAATAACTATTTGACAAGTGTGAGATACATATATAAATTTTGTTTTAAATGTCTTTCGTTCATAACTTATTATTAATTTATATGCGGGGAAATATATTTATTCATTAAAATATAAAAATGAATTAGAAATTTCTGTAATTTTATTACACATTAAAGGAGGAGGTTATCATAATTTATCAAGTATTGTCCCCATATCTATTTTCTTTTTCAAACGATTAATCTTTGGGCGTTGTTATAAAAACAATCAAGGTTAGGTCTTTTTATTTGTTTAAAAAATTATTTATCAAATAAAATAATGCATAACTTCATACATAAATAAAAATTTAAAAATAAGAACACTCAATTTGCATGACACACACGGTTCTTCTGGATGACAACACCACAAAAAATTTACAAATTCATTCAAGTTTATTATACTCAAATAGGTCATGATATTTTCCCTTAATATTTAATATTTTTAAATTTTTGAATATTCATACCGCAATATAATCAAAAATTTTCTAATAATATTAATAAAGTAGACACTGTGCAAATATTTAAAAATAAAAAATTATATATTATAGATTAAAAAGAGAAAAAAAAAAGAGTGATGATTTTTATCTTCAAAAAATTTTAAATTTAATTGATAAATCATGTGATAGTATATTAACTCTTAAAATTAGTAATTATAAAATTTAATTTAATTTAATTAATTATTATTTTTAAATTAAGATGTGTTTAATATTTTAAAAGATAAGAGAGAAGTTTTAAAAGTGGATACGGATTAACTTTAATTTTCCAAATTAAAATTATGCTTTACATATTTGTAATATATTTCATAAATATAAGAGATATTTTTGTAAATTTTAAAATAAAAGAAAAGTTTAGAATTACTTTTTTTTTAGGAAAAATTGAAATACCTGTTCTAAAATTAAACTAAGACATATTTTCTATTTTATGGAGAAGCGTGAGACGCCGCTTTCTACTGTCTTTATCCGCGCATTTGTCCCTTTCTCATTGCCAGCTTTAGATTTGATGCCCAAAGGCTAAAGCAAAGCCTTTCGAAAGTCCAAAGCAGCATCGCCATTTCTTTAACACTCGCACTCCCCGCCTTCTGCGTTCCATCCAGTGAGAGATTGGAGGAAACCGAAGGCGGAAGAAAATGGAGAGAGCTCTGACAAAAGTCAGTAGCTTAAAGGTGGGACTGGGGAGCTCATGGATTACCAAGAAAGCCAAGGAGGAATTCTCTAACATCTCTGAAGACATTACTGTGAGTAAAATGTTTTGTGGGTTTCTCTTGCTTTTTTATTTCTGCTTGTTTCCCTTTCCCTTTCCCTTTCCCCTTTTCGTATCTGCATGATCTGGTGGGTCTGGTCATGATTGACTCAATGTGGGTTATTTGGCTTGTAACCTGGTTGTGCTAATCATGTGTGGTTATTATAAGTTGCCATTCGTTTGAGAGATCTGAATGAATGACATCAGATTGATAGTAGCGATTTAAGATTTGCGGCGCGGGGGGGGGGGGGAGGTTGGGGTTTATGATATTGTAATTAATAATGTATTTCTTTCCTATTTTTGAAAATTTTTTTTTTGGGTCACGAAGAACTGGGTTTGTTTTACTGGAATTTTATGGGCTTTGAGGGGATTAAATTCACCCGAATAATGTAATTTCATGTGAACCCAATTCTATACTGTTTTGGTGAAGGGGTGGGAACGGAAATATGATAATAGGAAGATCAGTTATAGGAGAGAATGGAATATGGTTATATGTGGCAACATTCTTTCTTAATGTCAAAGCATTTAGACATTTTTGATTTGGACATTTTTAAAAAAAATAGACTTGAAAATATGTTTAGTTATGTATAATAAAAAATTTTTATTAAAAATATTTTTTTTAAAATAGTCAAATCTAAAAACACTAAAAAGATATTTTTGATATTTTAAAAAATGTATTTTGAAAAATAAAGACTAAAAATAAAAATAAAAAATATTTTTATAAACCAATTAGACCTTTAATATCTCAGCTTGCTTCTTCCGGAGAATGCATGACTAGTCGCGGTGACTTGAAAAAATACTTGAGCGTGTTTGGTGGAGGGAAAAGTCTTCATTCATTTAGTTTAGCTTTCACATAGAATGCCCTTGAATTGGTACTTACCAGATACAGGCAGCTGAAACATGCCGTATGTAGATTGGGTCGCTTTCATTAATTGCGCTTCTCTGATGTTGTTTAAGGATAGTTCTCAGGTTTTCTATCAATCAAGCAGATACAATGATCAGATAGAGTAACTTGAACTGTGTCATAGTCTTATAGAGAATTTTGCAGGCATCATATTCAAAGAGTTCATAGTTGTGACCTATAAATTTCTTTGTGGTGATTAGCTATGCCTAAACCTTTTGCAAATTTGCTTGTGTCAAAGTATAAAACTGGAACAAGCTTCTGTCTGTACGTGATGCAATAAGTGAAACATCCTGATCTTTTGCAGACTTTCTCAAGTTCCGTCGAAGAAAAAGCAAAATGGATTTTTAACAAACTTAAAGGTATGAAATTTGTTTTGATCCTGAATGTTCATGTGAGATCATCATCCGTGCATATAACAATTTACTTCACCCAAGTGATAAGTCATATTAAATGCATACTGGGAATGTCGGTGCAACAGATTTTATGTGCGCACTGAAAATACTTGTCTTTTTTACATCTTCAAAATTTACCAGCACATTCCTCTCTCATTGTAGTTTCAGACTGCTGTCCATTTATGCTAGATAGTAGATTTTGCTAGTTGATAGAATGTATTAAAAGGATATATAGAAGAATTTATGCACCTGGATACTTTGAAGCTGTAAATCAATGATCATAAAGGCAATCTAGTTATTGAGTACATCACATTTGAACGGACCAATCATAGAAAGTTTTCGTTGTAGAATCTATCTCAAATTTTGCCCCTTCACTGACATACTTTTGCTGCAATTTATGTTGGTTTGCTTGTGAGAAAATCTCAAGTGCCAAACTGTTGGTAGGATTAATCTCAAGTCTGTTAAAGTTTATCTGACCTTTTTATGAACTGCTTCACTGGCTAATGATCACTACCTCTTGTTCTTCTACCCTTTCTTTTAATGTTATCCCTTCAGGCAAGCCACTCAAAAGCCTACCGGATCTCCTCCGAGAGTACAATTTGCCACCAGGGCTTTTTCCCCAGAATGTGATCTGTTACGAGTTTGATGAAACCAAGGGTAAGCTGGTTGTCTACTTGCCATCTGCTTGCGAGGTCAGCTTCAAGGACTCCTCTGTACTAAGGTATGGAACCCGAGTCAAAGGGGTTCTCACCCGGGGAAAATTCACGGGAATAGAGGGAATGAAAACGAAGGTTCTTGTATGGGTTAAGGTGACAACTGTGGCAATTGAAGGTTATAAATCTGATAAGCTTTGGTTTACCGCCGGTGTAAAGAAGTCCCGGCCAAAGGATGCTTATGATACACCTCGCGACGCCGTCAGAGTACCGGAATTCTGAGTTTAAGAGATTGAGTATCCTCATCTCCATTCTGAATCTAGATTATGACAAAATGTTACAAATACCTTGGGATTTAGTACCCTATTTCTTTTAAAAGAAAATTATTTTGCCATAGAAACTGGATGTATTGAATTGCTGTTCTGATCATTCATTGTCCCATTGATCGTAATTTGGCAAGTTCAGATGGGAACTCGAATGATTCGAAGTTGATATCTGACTTTGTTTTTCCTACTTATTAGAGATAGGTAAGTTAACACATTAGCACGTCAGAAGTATAAAAAAGTGTGAATGGCGCGTTTGTTACTTGATTGATTTGGTCTATTTAGAAAAAGTTTACAATTTTTTATATGGTGGGGATCTGAATCAAATTCATTGTTGTCAAATTTAAGATCTATATGGGATTTGTAGCAAGAAGAGATATAATTCGTAATGATTATATAAGAAATAGAGTTAGAGTAGCACTTATTGAGAAAAAAATAGTTGAAAATTGTTTAAGGTAGTTTAGCATATTCAAAGAAGACCGTTGGAAACACCAATAAGGAGAGTTGAGTAGATGGTTTAGAGTCATATGAAAAAAGGTCGAGGAATACCAAAAAAGATACTTAGAGAAATTATTGAATGAGATCTTCTGATAAATGAAATACCTAAAGAATTGATTATTGATAGAGCTCAATGATATCGTGTAATTCATGTAGCTGATCTCACTTAGTGAGATAAGGCTCTGTTGTTGTTGTTGTTGTTGTTGTTGTTGATGATGGGATTTATAGCAAGAGCTGCCTTTCTGGGGTTTGAAGGGGAGAGAGAGGTTGGGGAGGAGGAAAGGAGGACATTTTAGGAGTAATTTATGTAGTTGATGAAAGATTACTATTTACTTTAATTTTTGAAAGACTAAATGTTTTAATTTAAACATTAAAAGATTATATTTGTTTTAATTTGGTTAATTTTATTGCTAAATAACAAAATTTGTCATTAAATGTCAAATTTTTTATTGTCAAAAGTTATTTTAATAAATATAGGAATTAAATTGACATAAGCACAAATTTAAGGATTAAATTGAGGTGATTAAAATTTTAAAAATTAAATTAAAATAATTGTAATCTTTTATATACGAATTAGTAATTTCTTCTAAATTTAAGTGGTGGGGCTTTGTCTTCCAGGAGAAGGGACAGTATTTTTCTTGCCCTATCCAATTGCCGAGGAAGATGTTTTATTTGTTCGCTTACTGTAGTTTAAATCACACATAAAGAGCCTTGTTCTCTTGCTACACTCCTATTGATTGTGTTGTAAAACAATTGAAAAGTATTCACATGTCAATAACCAAAGTAACAATTTGTGAAAAAGTAAGCTGTGTGAGAAACTGGATGTAAAAATAGCGGGTTTGATAGATGTGTGAGATTGAACAGAAATCGGATGCATGTCATTAGCAGCGTATAAGCTGATAATGTTACAAAAATATGTTGTCATTGTGATTTTCAAATTCTTGACCTTATTTTGTTTTACACACTATCTATTTAAAGATTATGAATAAAATTTGAGTTAGTCATATAGCCACATAGTGAGTAAGGCTCCTCTCCCATTTGCACCGACAGCGAGGTTTTGTTTGGTATCGTACGTCAAACTCTCTATTTGACGCATGCTGTCTAATCGGTATGAGTCTCATATGCTCAAGTGGGATTTACTCTGATCGGATGACATATATGTGCCAAGCAAGTCGTACAACAAGCAGACAACTCAAATTTCGTTAATGATTATACCACTTGCAGGCTAATGATTCAATTAAAAAATGGTAGTCCAAAATTTCACTCTGATTAGAAATAGAGGATGTATGTTATAGTTTTGAACAAAGATTATATTATTAAAATATTGATAATAATTATTTTACCAAATTTACTTGACAATTTCACCTAGTTTGGATTGTTAGCAAAAGAGATAGGAGGTGTGCATTGTTTGTCAAGAAGTTTTCTACCCTTGACTAAATTATATTTGAAGTGTTAATTAGTTTTTGAACAATTGAGTTTATTTCAATGGGAAAAACTTTTATATTTTTGCTATCTCGCTCTCCAAACAAAACTTAACAAGTGTATGGTTATTGAATCAAAACAGCGAAAATAATTATAACTACAAAACAACCAAAACTCATTATCTCACTCAAGTGTGGAATTTAGTCAAAAGTACAAATTATTTCTTATGATCATGAATTGTTATTTCTATTATCTTGATAAACAAATTGAAAATAATATTAACTTAAAGAATAATAGAAAATGGTGTACCTTGATCCATAGTAGTCAATCTCTAAAAGGCTAAACTTTTCAAGGTTAGTAAAGGTGTTTTTTCATAAATTAAATTTTGTATGATGAATATTATTAGGTCATATACTCACATATTTGTAGACTTTTTCAAAACCTAAAAATTAAATTTTTATAACTTTGGAAACCATAACTAACTTATCAAACACAATTAGTTGACCTTATTTATTAATAACGCCTCATCACTGTTATTAATAGGGGTCAGGTATCTAATATTAATTCACAAACACCCCGAATTAACTTTAATATATCAAATAGGTCCAGTCTAAAATATACTTTATAAAAATTATTAATTTGGACTTAATTGTAGATAGCAACATGTATGTCTCAATATATATATGCATATATAATAATTAATATGTAAATTCACTTTAAATAATTGTTAGCATTTAGTATATTTATAAAAATGAATATATATATATATATATATATATATATACATATATACATAAAAAATAAATTAACGCTAACAAACACAAGTGTATTGTTTTTAATAAAAATAATTTTATATTTTTGAAAACTCATCATTCTACAATTTTTTTTTTTGAAAAACTTTTTATATATGTTATGGTTTTAGTGGAGAACTTGATAGTTAAATTTCTATAAGTCTTCTCCTATTCCAATTTCGTACCTTAATATGTTAATTTTTTACAATGAAAATTTTAAAATTCAATAATAATAAATTTAATGATTTAACAATAAAAAATTAATTAAATTAAACATGTCAGAGATTAAATTACAGATTTAATATTTTGATCGAAATTAAAATAACTATAATATTTTATAAAATAAGTTAATATTTCTCTATACATATGGACACAAATACAATTAGATGGACAGAATTTTCTGTCTTTGTGAATTGAACATCAAACTTAAAGATTCAATAATTCATTTGACTACGATTAATTTAATTTTTAAAAATCTATTAGGATTTGTTATTTTAATTTAAATTCAAATATTAAATATTTTAATTTAATCTCTTACATGTTTATTTTAATTAATTTTTTTATTAAATCATCACACTTATTATGTAAAATTTTTTAAAAAAAACTAATTATAAAATAATGAGTTGTAAAAAATATAAAATAATTTTTTAAAAACAATAAATTTAATGTGTTCTAATTAAAGAATCATATAATTATTATGTTTTAATTAAAAAAATCAGGTAACAAAAATATAAGAAATATTAGCTAAGTGTTTTCCATTGACATATACACAATTTTTCAAAAACTAACACACTTCAATATAATCTGTCAAGGGTGGAAACTTTACAAACAATGCACACCTCTGCCCTCTGCTAGTAACAACCCAAGCCAAGTGAAATTGTTAAATAAATTTGGTAAAATAACTTATTATCAATTTTTAAATAATATAATATTCGCTCAAAACTACGACAACATACATCTAATCAAAGTGCCGTAATTATGGCTGCGATTTGGATTGAATCACTAACCTCCAAGTGGTACAATCTGGCATACGGATGGGATGAAACTTGAACGGCTATGATGCACTACTGATCTCTCCCGTGAATGGTGCCAAAAGGGGAGGAGCCTTAATCCTATATACCTGCCTATAATACACAAGAGGATAAAAGAACTCTGCTTTTTTTGATTTTGGCCGTCGGATGAAAATCAGTGGATGGATGGGATTTCATATGCATGTGTCTGATGTAGACTGTTGGATTCCGTTGATTTTGTAATACCTGTCAAAATTGGAGTCACATGCTTGGAGGTACTGTAATATTTTATAGTATTAAATTATTTAATTTAACAAAGTCATTTTAATCTCCATATTTAATCTATTCATTTTGGATGATTATTTGTGAAAATTGATATAAGTGACTAGATCAGATATTTTATTGTGAGTGGTATTTTTGATATTTAATGAAAGACAAGAGGAAAAGGAAATTAAATGAAATTGATATAATTATATAAAAATAATTATATCTGGATCATACGTAGATATGGATACCATAGTCTACCCTATGACCCACTTTTCATTTAAACTCTTTTTTTTTCTCTTTTCTTCTTCATCTTTCACGATATGAGGTGTAGAGGAGCTAGGAGGAGGTGGTTTTTATCTCAAATCATCCAAATCCTTTCTTCTATTTCTCCTAATTGATTCCTTGTTTTCGGCAACTTTTCGACCCCCCAGGAGTTGCTGAAGCTAGAAGTAAGCTTCAATCTCTTCCATCTTCTCCATATTCGGATTCCATGACTGCCCTAGAGGAGAAAAATAGGTTTTGGGTTGGATTTGAGTTTTATTTTGGAGTTTTATAGGTTGTGATGTTATATAAAGAGTTGGGAAGGTAAAAATATTGAATTGGGAACATTAAACCTTGATCAAAGTGAGTTTGGGAATGCTGGAATCAAAGGAGTGGGCAGGGGACAAAGAACAGAGCAAATCATGTTCTGCAAAAAAAATGGGTCTGCTACCCATCGCTGCAGCAATGGTTGCAACTAAGGTGGTCGCTGCAATGACCAATTCAGTCGCTATAGCGATAGAAGGTCAAAGAACGATGGTCTCTATTGGTCCCCTCGCTGCAGTGACAAGATTTCTTCAAAATTTCAACTTTTAAATGATTATAACTTTTTCATCCAAACTCCGCTTTAATCAAATGAAGTGTCGTTGGAAAGCTCTTTGAGTCTAATTTCTCATGGGATAGATTTCAATTGAAAATTCTGTATTGTTTGGGAGTTATGAGTAATAGAGGGATTAAAGGTCAAAATTAGTGATAAAGATTTTCCTATTTTGTAATTTTAGCATATTTTAGCATGATTACTTTATAAGGATGGATCCTTTGATGCACCTTCCACATCTTTTGGGACGTTGAGACTAGCTTAGAGTAGAGAGCATTTCCTCCATCTGTCACATCCCAAATTTGGGCATGTGAATAATTCTTTAAACTAGAGGGTATACCCCTATGGTATCCCATAAAATCTCTGATCAATACTAATGCATAACACAATTTTTCAAGAAAGATATTTATACATATAAAAGTTCAACATAGTGAACAGTAAACACAAACCAAATATCTTACAATAAGATATTATTTTCCAAACCTAGATGACCTATAGAGATTACAGAGCATTCCTAAGCTTTTGGATTCATAAGCCCTCCAGAAAACGTAGAAAGTATCCTCATAGAATACTATTCCTCTTGCGGATTCCCTTTGTTCTCATCTACTGTATCTAAAAAATGTTCATAAAGAGTGTGAGTTCATCAAAACTCAGTGACTAAATGACTGTGCAATAATAAATATGTCACAAGTACAAATACCAGAATCATAATCACAATAAGAACAGTTTATTTTCATATTCAGGGTTTCTATACCTCTGTATTTTATGTTCAAGAATTCAGTCTCCACTTATATTCCCAATCATTACATGCATTGGTATCTTGGGAAATAAAGCCCTCAACCATTCCATGTGTATAATTCCATGCATTGGTATCTTGGGTCAAGCCCTCAACCATTCCATGCGTATAATTCCATGCATTGATATCTTGGGTCAAGCTCTCAACCATTCCATGTGTATTATATACTCAATTCATAATTCTCATCAATATAATCTTAAATCAACAATAAATTTCATTATTTAGCAATCATCATTAAATATAGAATCTAACTGCGATATGAGATGAAATTTATATTGTACTTGGAATAAAAGTAAATAAAGTCAGTTAGCAAGGTCATTCACTCACATAGATTCCGTATTCAAGTCACTTTTCCGAGTTGCTACAAAGAAGAGTACGTAGCTGGATTTCAGGTTCCGCTACGGAGATTTTCATAAAGATCAGATATAGAAAGTCAGGGTTGCTTTTGTACCAAAATACTATTCATACGTATAATCACTATTCATACGTATGATCACTATTCATATGTACGGATACTATTCACACGTATAGTTACTATTTATACGTACAGTTACTATTTATACATACAAATACTATTCATACATATGGTTACTATTTATACATACAAATACTATTTATACATACGATTACTATTCATACGTATGGTTACTATTCATACATACAGATATTATTCATACCAGAAATAGAGAATACAATCTGTAAAAGAGTACACCAGGTAAGTTCTTAGGAAAGAGTGGAGAGTCCCAATGGACACACTTAAGAACCATGTCTTTCCTTAGCAAGAACTTTCCTAGACATGTATTCTTCACAATTTACATTCTATTTCGATAATCAGAGAATCAAAACAACATATATGTAGCTAAGGACAGTTTTTCTGATGTGGATGATCAGCCAAAGTCGCAACCACAGAGCATACTTAAGAAAATAACTTTTAAAATCTGAAAGGCATAGAAAATGAGCATAGTATTCTTACCTTGGATCTAGGTTAGAGAAGAAAGACCTAGAATCTCATAGCCCTAACATCGGAGCAAGAGAAGTTTTGAGGAGATGAGAGAAGAGAAACTGAAGGTGTGAGTTTAGAAGTGAAATGGAATGG
The DNA here is from genome assembly GCA_037074585.1 of Biancaea sappan. Taxonomy (NCBI): domain Eukaryota; kingdom Viridiplantae; phylum Streptophyta; class Magnoliopsida; order Fabales; family Fabaceae; genus Biancaea; species Biancaea sappan. The sequence continues at coordinate 56,747,130 of CM073490.1, forward strand.
TCTATTTATAGGAAAAGTCAATGGTACTATTTGATACTATGCACTAATAAAATATTTAATTTACTATTTATGAAAATGATACTTCTAATAATTCAGTTTACTGTGCGATCACGAGGGGTCGTTACTATTGGAAACTAAAGGAAAAATTATCCTTTCTCTTAAACCTTTAAGTTTCTTTTCACTTTTGTCCCTTTCAAAATAGTCCATAAAGGGATTTTCTCATATATAACATTATTTTTCTCTCAGTTTCTTTCAGATCCCACTTATGGTCAATCCATATTTTATCCAAGGAATAAATTTCATATCATAACATTCATCATATCTCATAATTTATGCACTTTATAAATAAAAATCCGTATTTTCAACAATATGTACCAACAAGCATACAAAAATTAAACAGATGAAAAAATTATTTTCTCTAAAATAAACTTATGGTAATTCTTGAAAATATAGTGGGTACTACATTCTACCCCCCTTAAAGAATTCGGTCCTCTGAATTCGAAAACTTACCTCATGATTCGAATAGGTGTGGATATTTCGTCTACATTTCATCTTCTATTTCCCATGTGGCTTTCTCGTGAGAATGATTCCTCCACAGAACTTTGACAATGGGAATTTCCTTGGTGCGAAGTTTCTTGACCTGCATATCGAGGATGGCTACTGGCACTTCTTCATAAACAAGAGTCTCATCAAACTGTACGTCTTGTGGTTGGATGACGTGAGAGGGGTCAGGAAGATACTTATGTAGCATCGATACATGAAATACTGGGTGTACTCCCTCTAGGTTCGAGGGTAAGGCTAGGCTATATGCCACGTTACCCACTCTTTCCAAAATCTCATAAGAACCAATATATCTTGGACTGAGCTTTCCTTTCTTTCCGAATATCATTACTCTCTTTATCGGTGAGATTCGTAAGAAAACCATATCACCAACAGAAAAACTCTAGGTCACGTCGTCGGTTGTCTGTATAGGACTTTTGCCTACTCTGAGCGGCTAATAACCTTTCCTTGATCAATTTAATTTTATCCACGGCCTCCTGTATCATCTCGGGTCCCACCATTTTGGGTTCGCTTAGTTCAAACTAACCAATAGAAGATCGACATCGCCTCCCATATAATGCCTCGAAAGGAGCCATCTTAATGCTAGCTTGATAACTATTATTATAAGCAAATTCAATAAGTGACAAGTGGTCTTCCCATCTGCCACCAAAATCCATCACACATGCTCTCAGCATATCCTCTAAGGTCTGAATAGTTTTCTCAGACTGACCATCAGTCTGAGGATGAAAAGCTGTACTCAAATCTACTCTAGTGCCCAGAGCTTTCTGAAAAGCTCTCCAGAATCGGGAAGTGAACTGGGGTCCTCGATCTGATATGATGGACACTGGTACACCGTAGAGCTTTACTATCTCATTCACGTATAGTCGACTAAGTTTTGCCACACTGTAGGTAGTATGAACAGGAAGGAAATGCACCGACTTAGTAAGTCGATCCACAATGACCCATATAGAGTCGTACCCATTCAAAAATCGGGGCAAACCCACCACAAAGTCCATAGTAATCTGTTCCCATTTCCACTCGGGAATTTCAAGCCTCTACATCAACCCAGGTGGTCTCTGATGTTCGGATTTGACCTGCTGACATGTCAAGCATCGAGCGACAAAGTTAGTCACATCTCGCTTCATGCCTTCCTACCAATAAAATTGTTTCAAGTCCTGGTACATCTTGTTGGCACCAGGATGAACAACATATGGTGCTCCGTGAGCTTTTTGTAAAATCTCCCGCTTCAAGGGTTCAATGTTTGGAATACACAACCTCCCATTAAACCATAACACACCTTCCTCGTTTACAGAGAAACCTTGTACTAAACCTCCCTTCGCCTTCTCTCTAGTTTTAACCATTTCGGTGTCATTCTCTAATATTGCCTTCACCCTTTCTACAAGGGAGGATTTAGCCGTCAAATAAGCCAAGAAAGCACTTGACTTAGTAATCTCGAAGAATACCCCACTAGCCTCTAACTCATGTAATTCCTAAATCAAGGATCTCCTAACTGTGGTAATATGAGCTAAACTCCCCATCGACTTCCGACTAAGGGCATCTACTACCACATTTACCTTCCCTGGATGGTAGAGAATGGTACAGTCGTAATCCTTTAGGAGTTCCATCCATCTCCGTTGCCTTAGATTGAGATCTTTCTGCTCGAAGATATATTTAAGGCTTTTGTGATCCGTGAAAATCTCACATTTTTCTCTATATAAGTAATGCCTCCAAATCTTTAAAGCAAACACTACAGCTGCCATCTCTAGATCATGAGTGGGATAATTAAGTTCATGTTTTTTAAGCTGTCGAGAGCCATAAGCAATGACCTTACCGTGTTGCATTAACACGTATCCCAATCCTACCTTCGAGGCGTCACAATATATAGTGTAACCCCCCGGTCCCGAAGGTAGAATCAGAACTGGTGCTAAAGTCAGACATTCCTTCAACATAGAGAAACTTTGTTCACAAGCATCATCCCAAATATACTTAGCATTCTTCCTAGTCAACTTAGTCAGTGGAAGAGCCAACTTAGAGAAATTCTTGACAAAGCGATGGTAATACCCCGCTAAGCCAAGGAAACTCTGAACTTTAGATACAGTTGTTGGTCTAGGCCACTGCTTCACTGCTTCGGTCTTACCTGGATCTACATGAACACCTTCTTGGGAAATTACATGCCCCAGGAATGTTACTTGACTCATCCAGAATTCACATTTTGAAAACTTAGTATATAACTGATGTTGCCTCAAAGTTTGCAGCACCGTTCTCAAATGTTCTACATGATCCTCCCGACTCTTGGAGTAAACCAGAATATCATCAATGAAGACGATCACGAATCTATCAAGGAAAGGTTTGAACACTTGGTTCATAAGGTCTATAAATGCTGTAGGGGCATTAGTCAATCCAAATGACATTACGAGAAATTCATAATGCCTGTATCGCGTCCGGAAGGCGGTCTTGGGTATGTCTTCCTCCTTAATTTTCAGTTGATGATAACCAGATCTTAAATCTATCTTTGAGAAGCATTGTGCCCCCTAAAGTTGATCAAACAAGTCATCAATTCTTGGTAAAGAATATTTATTCTTTACCGTGTCTTTGTTTAACTGACGGTAATCTATACACTATCTTAAAGAGCCATCTTTCTTCCTCACAAAGAGTACTGGGGCACCCCAAGGTGAGAGGTCTTGTAATTGCTCCTTAAGCTCTTTCAATTCAGCGGGTGCCATACGGTAAGGAGGAATTGAAATTGGTCTAGTGCCTGGAACGAATTCAATATTAAATTCAATATCCCTCTCTGGTGGTAGACCAGGTAAATTTTCTGGAAATACATCTGGAAATTCACTAACTACTGGTATTCGTTCAAGACTTCGTTCCTTCTTGTCTATATTTTGGACAAAAGTCAGAAATCCATGACACCCTTTTCGTAACATACGTCGAGCGGTTAACATAGATATTATGTTACAGGGCACTTCACTTCGGTCTCCTTGAAATATGAAATTATGCCCACCCGGTATACTAAAAGAAATGGTCTTGTCATGACAATTCAATATAGCATGGTATGAGGATAACCAGTCAATGCCTAAGATCACATCAAAGTCTGTCATATTAAGAAGTATGAGATCTACCTCCGTCTTTATGTCCTTAATAGTTATCTTACAAGAACGATATCCAGATCTAACTACTAGGGCTTCCCCCATCGGTGTAGCTACCAGAAATGGTTCGTCCAGTATAACTGGCTCAGACTCAAACCTCTTGGCAAACAGAGGTGACACATACAAATGTGTAGAACCAGGGTCAAATAATACATGTGCAGCTAAAGCGCCAACTAATAAAATACCTGTAATAACAGCATTGGATGCCTGGGCATCTTGTCGAGTCAAGGCATATACTCTGGCAGTTCCTCTACCGGCTGCTTGCTGCCCACGACCTCCTTGGCCTGTGCCAGATCCTCTCCCAAAGCTTCCTCCAGTAGAAGTGGTCGGTGCACGAACGACTGGAGTAACTCCCGGTTGGGTGTAAGATGGAAGAACGGATGCCTGACCAGATCCAGAAGTAAGTTGAGGGCATTCTCTCCTGAAGTACCCTTCTTGTCTGCAATGAAAACAACTTAATGTTCCAATCTTCCTGAGGCATTCTCCAAAATGAAATTTTCCACACTCAAGACATTGAGGCTTCCCTCTTCCTGCTTGAGAACCACCCCTGCTTGAAGAACTGTAGCCGCCTTTATATTCTAAGCGGGGCTTAGCTGCACTAGCCGTGGAGAATGTGGGTTTAGATGATGCAATCGGAACATGCTGTGAAGTGATGGAAGGATTCGAGGTTCCTGAGTTCCCACCTTGGTTAAAATACCTTGGTTAAAATACCTTCCGTCGACCCGGAAACCGACGACCCGGGACATGACACGGTCCGGGTCAAGACTTTAGACCGTTTTGCATGTGACCCGGTCAAGACCCGGGCGACCCGGTCAAAGCCCGGGCGACCCGGCGACCCATTGACTCGGATTTCTTTTTTTTTTTTAATTTTTTTAAAATTTTTTTATGGCTAACATTGATTAATAATCCTCAAAAAAAAGTTTGTTTTATTTACTCTAAAAATTAATGTTTTCTTTTTCTTCATATCTACATCGTTCCACTACAAACAAATTGAAACATAATATTCTCACTTTATTTCTCTAAAAATATTAGTTAAATTCCTCTTTCATTTTCATAAATTTTATTTAAAATTGAAGTTAACTCCTTAAGGTTAAAATATTCCAAAGTATTACGTTAGACAATAAACGTTTTCAAAGTAGTATATAACAAATATTGGTTTTAAATTAGTCCTTTAAATTTATAACAAACCATTTAAACTTTTAAAGGATTAATTTGAATTCTAAAAGTGGTGGATTTTTTTTAATAAAATTGAAAATACTATAAAATAAAATATGAAAATTATTATTTTTAATTTAAAGAGGATAAATTAATTTTTTTCTTAAAAATTACGTAATTTTTCTTAATTATTAATGACTTTATAAATTATTATGGATGTTTAAGGCTTTAAATGTATGAATTTTTATATTTGGATGATTTTATTTATGACTTTATGAATTATTATGAATATTTATGACTTTATGTTTAAATTATTATAGATGTTTAGAAATTATTTTGGATGTTTATGACTTTAAATTATGAAATTTATATGTAAATTATTTATTTTATTTATTTTTTAATTTATTTGTAAAGATATATAGGTATATATATAATTTTAATTTTTTTTAATGCATTTATCCGGGTCAGCAATTGACCCGGTGACCCGACGGTTGAACCAGTGACCCGGTGACCCGAAGGCCTGTCCGGGTCAATAGCCGGGCCGGTTCTGACAACATTGGTATCAACAGCGGCAGAGTAAGAGTTATAATTAACCATATTAGGATCCACCTGCGAATAAAGAGAATCGCGAATACCTTCCACAAACTTCTCCACTTTAGCCTCTTCTGTAGGCACCAGTTGCGGAGCATATTCTGCCAACTTAATAAACTGGGCATTGTATTCGTCTACCGACATGGATCCTTGTTTCAAATACAAAAAGTCTCTTACTCTAGAGGATCGAACACTTTTTGGAAGGAATTCATTGATAATCATTTTCTGGAATTCCGCCCATGTAATTGGTGGTGCATCTTGGGTTCTCCCATTCTTCCAGGCCTTCCACCATTTACCGGCTCTCCCTTTTAGTTGAAAGGAGACAATATCTACTCTTCATGCATCAGAACACTCCAAAGCATCACAAATTGCCTCGCAATCATCCATAAATCGTTGCGGGTCCTCATTAGGATCTTCACCGGTGAAAATGGGTGGCATCATCTTTAGAAACTCAGACATTTTCACGTCCTTAACTGTGCCTTCTCTAGCCCGTTTGGTCTCAATAGCAAGAGGAACCTTTGGTGTATCAATAGGTTTTGCTCGTTCTCCCTCTATACGATCTAACCGATCATTCACCAGGCTGAACATTTACATGACAACAGCAGCGTTAATCTGTTGGGCGACTCCAGCTTCCTCCACCCTGCCACCAGTTGAACCATCAATATTTGGAGCATGTGAACTATCTCCATGGTCAGAAAGCGTATTAACTAGTGGAATTAAAGTTCTCCCTGAGCCTACATGCTCGTTATGATTTGAAGATCCATCTGACATCGTAGAGTTAAGTCTACACAGAGAATAAATACTTCTCAGATCAGACAGGATTACCTCATATTAACCTACCAAGGAATAAGTTATAAAAACAAAAGACACTATACTCTATAAGGTCTTTTATGGAACCTAATCCCATGGTCATGCCGAGCTCACGACAATGGGGAAGGGCCCACAAAGAACACTTTCTCTGTAATCTATAGGGGACCTAAAAACTACCTCTGATACCAAAACTGTCACATCCCAAATTTGGGCATGTGAATAATTCTTTAAACTAGAGGGTATACCCCTATGGTATCCCATAAAATCTCTGATCAATACTAATGCATAACACAAATTTTCAAGAAAGATATTTATACATATAAAAGTTCAACATAGTGAACAGTAAACACAAACCAAATATCTTACAATAAGATATTATTTTCCAAGCCTAGGTGACCTATAGAGATTACAGAGCATTCCTAAGCTTTTGGATTCATAAGCCCTCCAGAAAACGTAGAAAGTATCCTCATAGAATACTATTCCTCTTGCGGATTCCCTTTGTTCTCATCTACTGTATCTAAAAAATGTTCATAAAGAGTGTGAGTTCATCAAAACTCAGTGACTAAATGACTGTGCAATAATAAATATGTCACAAGTACAAATACCAGAATCATAATCACAATAAGAACAGTTTATTTTCATATTCAGGGTTTCTATACCTTTGTATTTTATGTTCAAGAATTCAGTCTCCACTTATATTCCCAATCATTACATGCATTGGTATCTTGGGAAATAAAGCTCTCAACCATTTCATGTGTATAATTCCATGCATTGGTATCTTGGGTCAAGCCCTCAACCATTCCATGTGTATAATTCCATGCATTGGTATCTTGGGTCAAGCCCTCAACCATTCCATGTGTATTATATACTCAATTCATAATTCTCATCAATATAATCTTAAATCAACAATAAATTTCATTATCTAGCAATCATCATTAAATATAGAATCTAACTGCGATATGAGATGAAATTTATATTATACTTGGAATAAAAGTAAATAAAGTCGGTTAGCAAGGTCATCCACTCACATAGATTCCGTATTCAAGTCACTTTTCCGAGTTGCTACAAAGAAGAGTACGTAGCTGGATTTCAGGTTCCGCTACGGAGATTTTCATAAAGATCAGATATAGAAAGTCAGGGTTGCTTTTGTACCAAAATATTATTCATACGTATAATTACTATTCATACATATAATCATTATTCATACGTACGATTACTATTCATACATACAAATACTATTCACACATACGGTTACTATTCATACGTACGGTTACTATTCATACATACAGATATTATTCATACCAGAAATAGAGAATACAATATGTAAAAGAGTACACCAGGTAAGTTCCCAGGAAAGATTGGAGAGTCCCAATGGACACACTTAAGAACCATGTTTTTCCTTAGCCAGAACTTTCCTAGACATGTATTCTTCACAGTTTACATTCTATTTCGGTAATCAGAGAATCAAAACAACATATAGGTAGCTAAGGACAGTTTTTCTGATGTGGAAGATCAGTCAAAGCCGCAACCACAGAGCATACTTAAGAAAATAACTTTTAAAATTTGAAAGGCATAGAAAAGGGGCATAGTATTCTTACCTTGGATTTAGGCTAAGGAAGAAAGACCTAGAATCTCAGAGCCCTAACATCGGAGCAAGAGAAGTTTTGAAGAGAGGAGAGAAGAAAAACTGAAGGTGTGAGTTTAGAAGTGAAATGGAAGGGTCTATTTATAGGAAAAGTCAAGGGTACTATTTGAGACTTTGCGCTAATAAAATATTCAATTTACTATTTATGAAAATGACACTTCTAATAATTCAGTTTACTGTGCGATCACGAGGCGGCTGCGTTCGTCGTTACTATTAGAAACTAAAGGGAAAATTATCCTTTCTCTTAAACCTTTAAGTTTCTTTTCACTTTTGTCCTTTTCAAAATAGTCCTTAAAGGGATTTTCTCATATATAACATTATTTTTCTCCCAGTTTCTTTCAGATCCCACTTATGTTCAAGCCATATTTTATCCAAAGAATAAATTTCATATCATAACATTCATCATATCTCATAATTTATGCACTTTATAAATAAAAATCCTTATTTTCAACAATATGTACCAACAAGCATACAAAAATTAAACAGATGAGGAAATTATTTTCTCTAAAATAAACTTATCGTAATTCTTGAAAATATAGTGGGTACTACACCATCATCTCACATTTCTAGTAAGGAACAAGGTAGAGTTGGGCAAACATCAAGGTGAGTGGGTGACATTGCTAATTAAGTTTTTATAAAAATTGCTCAAGTACAGTATAAATCTCACTTACACCATGACTGAATTTTAATTCATTAAATTCTTCTAGTTAGTGGTGTTAATTAGACTTTGGAATTTATTGATTAATAAATTAAAAGAATTTCCCCTTGTTAATGGTGTTAACTAGGGTATGGGATTTTCTTGTAAATTTTGAGGAATTATCTTGTGAAAGTATATTCGAGAGTAGTGGATTATTGCATTTTTTGATTGTCAATGTAATGGCAATGTGAAAGCCCAGATTGAGCTGGACTCCCGAGGGGAAACTTACTAGTATTATGACTGGGGCCCGGATTGAGCTTGACTCCGGAGAGGCAACTTGTTAGTATTATGATTGAGATCCGGGTTGAGCTTGACTCCTAAGGGGTGAATAAAATATATATGAAAATGTAGACTCACGAGTATGAAAGGCATGTGGTTATTGCATAATTATACTCTATGCGCATAAATTATTTATGCTTGTACATGTTTTATTGTGTTTGTGTAATACCTGCTAATTTTAAAGTTATAAATATTCAAAAATTACAATAAATTTATTTTGGAGAAAATAATTCCCCTATATGTTTAATTTTTGTATGCTTGTTTGTGCATATTGTTAAAAATACAGATTTTCATTTATAGATTACATAAATTGTGAGGTATAATGGATGTTATGATATGAAATTTATCCAATGGACAAAATATGGCTTCAACATAAGAGGAATTTGAAAGAAATTGAGAGAAAAATAACGTTTTATATAAGAAAATACCCTTAGGGACTAAATTGAAAAGAACAAAAGTGAAAAAAAACTTAAAGATTTAGAAGAAAGGATAATTTTTCTTTTAGTTCCCAATAGTAACTAATAACTCAGCCTGGTGATTGCATAGTAAAATGTATAATGCCAAACTGAATTATTCGCGCATCGTCAACTGAATTATTAAAGCGCATAGTAAAATAAATATTTTATTAGCATATAGTACCCTGACTTCTCCTATAAATAGACCCTTTCATTTCACTTCTAAACTCACACCTTCAGTTTCTCTTCTCTCCTCTCCTCAAAACTTTTCTTGTTTCGACGTTAGCACTCTGAAATTCTAGGTCTTTTTTTCTTAGCCTAGATCCAAAGTGAGGATACTATGCTTCTTTAAATTCTTGTAAATATTTAGAGGTTAAATTCTTAGTATGCTTTGTGGTTGTGACTTTGGTTAATCCTCCACATTAGAAAAAAATTATCCTCGACTGCTTGAGAATTATTTTTTGATTATCTGAGTAGAGTATAAAACTGTGAAGAATACATGTCTAAGAAAGATTTGACTAAGAAAAGATTTAGTACTTGAGAGTGTCCATTGTGACCCACCTCCCTTTTTTGAGAACTTTCCTAATGTACTCTTTTATGGCTTATGTTCGTTATTCCCGATATAAATAGCATCTGTATGTATGAATAGTAATCATATGTATAAATAGTATCCGTACATACAAATAGTATATGTACATATGAATAGTATCTGTAGACATAAATAATATTCATACGTATGAATAGTGATCATATGTATGAATAGTATTTTGTACAAAAGCAACTCTAACCTTCTATATCTGATCTTCGTGAAAATCTCCGTAGCGGAACCTGAAATCCAGCTACGTGCTCTTCTCTATAGCAACTCAGAAAAGTGAATTGGATACTGAATCTATGTGAGTGGATGACTTTGTTAACTGATTTTATTTACTTTTATTCTAAGTATAATATAAATCCCACCTCATATCGTAATTGAATTTCATATTTAATGATGATAGCTAGATAAGGAAATTTATTGTTATGTTGATGAAAATTATGATTGAAAATATAGACATGGAATGGTTAAGGGCTTGACCCAAGATACCAATGCATATAATTATACACATGAAATGGTTGAGGGCTTAATCCCCTAAGATACCAATGCATGTAATGGTTGTGAACATGAATACCATAGAAATTGAATCTTTGAACATAAATCGAATACAGAGGTATAGAAACCCTGAACATGAATATAATTGTTCTTATTGTGATAATGATTATTGTTTTTATACTTGCGATATATTTATTATTGCACAGTCATTTACTCACTGAGTGTTGATGAACTCACACTCTCTATAAATATTTTTTTAGATACAGTGGGTGAAAATGAAGGAAATCTGCAGGATGAATAGAATTCCTTGAGGATGCTTTCCACGTTGTCTAGAGGCTTATGGATCCAAAAGCCTAGGAAATGCTCTATAATCTCTATAGGTCACCTAGGCTTGAAAAATTGTATCATATTATATAACCTTTGGCTTGTATTTACTGTTTTACTATGTTGAAGTGTTTATATATTTATTCAGAAATTTCTTTCTTGAAAAATTTATGTTTGCATAATTGTGGACTTTAGTACTAATCAGAGATTTTATGGGATACTATGGAGGTACACCCTCGAGTCTATAGAATTACTCATATGTCCGAAATTGGGATGTGACAGTTTATGTGTGTAAGGAAAATTTAAGGTTGAGGGAACGTAGATCCTTAGCAACTTTCCATTGAATTGCGATTGTTAAATCATTAAATGATGAGTTATATAAAGTGGGTGGTGTATTCTTGAGGTCCAAAACCGATGGTTACCAATGTGGGGCACATGGATCGAGACAAGACGAATGCACTTGAAAGCCAAAAGGCTTGAGAAACAGGAATATTGGGAGGGTTTGTTAGGTGATTGCTTGTATTATTTTGTGTGTGAGATATATGTAATGGTTAAGGGCATAATCTAAAGACCGAATGTATGTTATAGCTGAGGGTAAGACTTGAAAAGCCAGACACATGTTATAGTTATGGATATTACCCAAGAGGCTAGACACATGGTTGGATTTCTCGTAGGAACATAGACCTATGGGGAACTGGATGAAGTCTCATAGTACATTCTTGGGGCCAAGATGATTGTTTTCACGGTTTGGCATAAGCCGAAGCTCAAGATGGGGTCGTACATAAGGACAGTACGCCTTCGGGCAAGGATGACGCCTATGGGATATCGCCTATAGGCAAGATATTAGTTACAAGTAGGATAACGCCTTCGGGCGGGGTGTATACATTCTATAATATTATGAATTATGTGTGTGGGTTTGTGTTTGTTTGTGGTTTGTATTTGTGTTATGCATAGTGTAAAGTGTATAATTGGTAAGGCTAACAAGCAAGACTTAGTATATAATGGTATCAATAATATGCTCTATGAAAACTACGAGCAAGACACCATATTATGTGGATGCTTTTGGGGTTAAGTTAAGAATTAATTGAATGGTAGAGGAACTTATGTGTCACATCCCAAAAATTGAACATGTGAAAAGATACTACTCATTTGATAAAATTCTCAAACATACGCTATTTACATATATTCTGTAAGGTTTTACATTCAACCTTAATCATTCATTCCACACTACAGAATTATATTCATCTGATAAGCAAATATAGACATACATAGTTTGATATTTCTATCTCATTGCAAGCCTAGGAGACCTATAGAAAGTACAGAGCGTTTCTAGTATCCACATTAATAAGTACTGGTATCCCACCAGACAGAAATAGAGAATAATCCCAAGGGGCTTCTAATCTTCAAACGGATACTGTTGTTCTTTGTTTTCTATATCTGAAAAAAATAATCATAGGGAGTGTGAGTTTATTTAAAAACTCAGTAAGTAAATAACTGTACTATATAAAATATCAAAAGTACAAATACCACATTTACTCATATAATTAATTGTCTTATATATCGAGTAGTATGGGACTCTAACCCTTTCAACTCGTGTATAGGTTTCATAGATATGCACTAAGTAGTATGGGACTTTAACCCTTTCAAACTCGTGTATAAGATTTCTTAGATATACACCGAGTAGTATGGGACTTTAACCCTTTCAACTCGTGTATAGGTTTCATAGATATGCACTGAGTAGTATGGGACTTTAACCCTTTCAAACTCGTGTATAAGATTTCTTAGATATACACCGAGTAGTATGGGACTTTAACTCTTTCAACTCGTGTATAGGTTTCATAGATATGCACTGAGTAATATGGGACTTTAACCCTTTCAAACTCGTGTATAAGATTTCTTAGATATACACCGAGTAGTATGGGACTTTAACCCTTTCAACTCGTGTATAGGTTTCATAGATATGCACTGAGTAGTATGGGACTTTAACCCTTTCAAACTCGTGTATTAGATCCCGTAGATCTTTACTCATTAATAAGATAGTGAGAATTTATCACATAGTACAATTGTCATGAAATAAAATAATTTCTACATACTCTTATTTCTAGCGATCATCATATACTCCCATATGAAAAATTGATTGCTTATTATCCAAATAATATTGTAAATGGGACTTATATTGTACTTTGACTAGTAATATCAAATTAGCTGAGCAAGGTTATTCACTCACCTTGATGTTTGTCCAAGTTTACCTTGTTCCACACTAGAATTTGTGTAGGAAAATTTTCTAGTAAAATATATTACAAGAAAACATAAGAAAGGAAACAAAATCACGAAAATACGCAAAATTTTCTGATTGCTACAGTAACGGTTTGCTACAGTAACAGTTCGCTGCAGTGACGGTTCGCTACAGTGCCGGTTCGCTACAGTAACGTTGACTGCTACAGTATCGTTGACTGCCGACACTACAGTAACTGCTACAGTACTCGAAGAAAATTTTCCAGATTTTTTCCGAAATTTCTAGTCGCTACAGTAACTCGAAGAAAAATTCCAAATTTTCCAGTTGCTACAGTACTTCGAATTTTGCAGAAAATCTTTAAAAAAATTCATCCTTTCCTTTCTTTTGATTCAAAACCAGAATCTCAACTCTTTTAACCGATTATAACTCAAATATAACTTCTAAAACAATTGAGATTCACGAATTATCATCAAAATCTTCAAGAACAAAACCTCATCTAATCTTCCATATAAACTGAAATTTAAGGAAAATAATGAGATTAAAGCTTACCTTTGATCCTTACAAAGCTTTTGAACCGAACAAATAATCAAAACTCTGAAGATCAAGGAAAGGATTTGAAAAGAGGATGAAGAAATGAGAGAAAACGCTTTTCTGCTTTCCTTCGGCTGAGTGAGAAAATGAGGGGGTACTATTGAAACTTTATATTAAATATTTCTAATGGGTTATTGAATAACCCATGGGTATCCATAACCCAACATCCAAACCCATCCAGTCAATTTACAATAAATGGACTAATTGACCATTCTTAAACCACTTTTCCATGAATTTCACCATTCTTAGAATATATCCCACATGGTGCAAATATTTAGTCCAATCATTTAACTCAATTTTCATAAATAATATTCAAAGAGAACAATTAAATATGAAAATTAAAAATGACCAAAATAAATAACTAAAGTAACGTTGTAGAATTCTAAAATACTCTTAAGCGAATTATATTCCGAAATTAACGGGTATTACATTATGGGTGGTAAATATTTAAACCACCCTAGGTTCCCTAAGTTTGCTTGGCCTATAGTGCAATAGTGTGTGCATAATTGTAAATATTTAACATGCTTAGTAAGTTATATACGACTGAGAGTGGTCGAGGATCTTTGTATGTCAATAGGGTGAGTATCGAGGGTATTCTATGTTGAGGGTAAGGAAATAGTGCCATAAACTTGGCTTGAGATGAGTTTGGGTTAAACTTTAGCTCCCTGATGTTAGAATAAGTACCTGGGTAGTATAAGTGTTAGTTTGAGAAGGAGAGCATGTGGATGGATGTAGAAGCGTAATTACTTGTGTATGAAGACACATGGGGTATGTACATACATGTAATTACGTAAGACTCCAAGTGTGAGTTTATTTAGGAAGGATGAACTCCTTAGGGCTTATAGTCCCAAAGGAAAGAGTTAAATAGGAACTAGAGGTTAGAGAAAGCATGTCACTGGGGAAGTGAGTGGTGAGCTTTAAGGGGCTTGGTATTAGTTTCATGGTTTGGGTAAAGGCTTTAGCTTGTAGGTTATTGTGTTGCAATTGCGAGAATGTTCCTATCGACCTGTTATTGGTTACGGACATGACCCGATAGATCGAGAGTTGGGACAGGCTTAATGCACCCATGAGTCTGGTAAGACTCAGGGTGGGGCTTTACATTAGGAGAGCCAGTCAGGAGGTTCATCTTATGAATCGGGTCCCTAGAATATCGTGTTAGGAAAGCCAATCAAGAAGTTCATCTTATAGGTTATTATGTTACGGTTGCAAGCATTATTCTATTGGCCTGTTATTGATTATGAAATTTGTTTAATATATTAGGGGTATATTCTGTGGATTGTATTTGGGTTGGAGGAATGATTATTGTATATGTTTGTTGTGTTGTGATTGTGTATGTGCTTTTCATGTGGAAAAAAGGAATTATGGGGGAATGTGGACCCACGAAAGGGAACTGGCTAGTAAATCTAAAGATGTGTATATTCTTGGAAAGAACGTCGAAAATTAGAAATAGGGAGATGGACCTTTGGGATAAACCCATTGAGTAATTATTGACTGAGGGGAAATATCAAACTGGGTCTCAACAAAATAAGCGTGGGAAGGTGCGGGAAAACAAACATATGAGTATTGCATATTATTATTTACATATTCATACCATGAAAGGGAACTGACTAGTAAACTTAAGGATATGATTATTCTTGTGGTGAACATCAGAAATTAGAAACAGATGGGTGGAACTCTGGAATAAACCCTTTGAGTAATAATAGTCCGAGGAAGAAAATCTAGACTGGGTCTCAATATGGTAAGCATGGGAAAGTACAGAAAAATATAGCATATGATTGATGTATTTAATATCACTAACTAGGGAATTTAATAAATTTAAACCAAATTATAGTGTGCATGAGATTTATATTGTACTTGAACAATTTAATAAAAATTCAAATAGCAAGGTCACATACTCACCTTAATGCCAACAAAGTTAACTCTATAAGAATCTCAAGAAATGAAGTCAATGAAGCTCCCAAATCACTTAGAACTAATCAAAATTAATAAATAAATAAAACAAGGAAAATCCTCATCACTAATTCTGACATTTTCTAATTTATTTGGTCATAACCCTTAACTAATAAAGATTTTCCAAATAAAACTTATACCATTGAAAACTAGATTCGAAGAGCTTTCCAACGATATAATATTACTTAAAATGAAGTCCGGATAAAAAGTTATGACCATTTGAAAAAGGTTTATCAAAACACCAAAGGCTAACATTCGCATGCTTGGCACTTGGGTACCACACACACTTGGCACCTAGGTGCCACAACCTTCTTCTCCCTTTCCTTCTAAAGTGTGGAGCTTGGGTGCTACAATCTTGATCCATGTAATTTGGCGTTGGTTTTAGCTTAGATCCTGCCAAACCTTCATCGTTTTTTATGATTTCTTGAGTTCTCATTTTTTATGTCTAAGGAGCATTTAAACACCAAAATCTCTAATTTTAATCAACAAACCATGCCCCATATATGATTTAAATGACCTTAAATATGTATAAAATTTCCAGAATAACCTAAAAATTACCTTTGGCAGAAAACACTGCAAACAAAATGATTGTATGCTCTGTTTTCATTCTCACTCTCATGATTGCTGGACGAGTAGCAGTAACCCCAAGACAATTTAGCCTTCAATGAACCAAATATGCAATACCCTGTAAATGAACAAGTGAAAATAAATAAATAAATAAAGCCTTTACTTGTAAGTGATGAATGATGAAGGAAGTGAGAAAGATGAATGATGAATGATGAACAAGTGAGAGAACTTTAAAGAGGCTAGAGAGAGAGGATGCTTGAGAGAGTAAGAGAGCTTGAGAGAGAGAGACACAGAGAGAGATAGCTTCAAAGAGTGAGAGAGCAAAATTGCAGACGCGAGAAAGATAAACTGGGGTATTAGGTTAAATTATTAGAGACGGAATTTTGACACAAAATATTTCGTCTCTAACATCAATATGATGTCGTTG
Organism: Biancaea sappan; assembly: GCA_037074585.1. Taxonomy (NCBI): domain Eukaryota; kingdom Viridiplantae; phylum Streptophyta; class Magnoliopsida; order Fabales; family Fabaceae; genus Biancaea; species Biancaea sappan. Next base: position 56,763,633 of record CM073490.1, read on the forward strand.
CAATTAAATTACTTGGGGACAAATGTTAGGCATGGAAAAAAAATATTTGGATGAATGTTATGATGTTGGTGATGGCCACAAAGAGGTTTTACTATTGAGAAATTGTTGAAATGCAACATCAAAATTTTCATGTTCTTCTTTTGCTACAATGAAATTTCTAACTCGCAATTTACAATTGTAGATGTATTTCTTAATCTATAAAATATGCATTTATTGTTTCATGTCCTAATATCTCAACATATAACAACTGAGAGGAGGAGTAATAATTTTATTAGAATTTCTATCACTTTTTTAGTGTGAGAATTGGATTGATCCAAAAAGAAAAAGTGTGAATTTTTTTTGGGAATCATATGTGAGAACTGGCTACAAATAAAAGGTTGTAAAATTTTTTAATTATTTTTTATTTTTCTTTAAAAATTTAATTTTTAAATTATTTTTTTCAATAATATATCTCAATCAATTGAATCTTTCTTTTAAACTAACGTGAATTTAAGTAAAATATAATCTATAATTATTTTTATAAGGCTTTAAATTAACCAAATAGCCTGGTTAATATAAAAAAACCAAAAATAAAAAATTATAATCACCAAATTCTTTAACTTTCTCTTTTTTTTTTGACATTAAACATGTCCACTTATATAAACATTATATTAATTATGTCAAGTGTCGCATCAAAAATGTGACACAAATAGCAGTTTTAAAAATATAAATGTTTTCAAAATGAAAACAAATTAAATGAGTTATCATTAAAGCTTTAATTATCAAAAGTAAAAGTTCTGTAAATTTCTTTTTAAATGATAGAAAAAGTTATTTGCGTCAAAAAACATAAAATTGGATAAATTTCAAAGTTGATTAAGCGTGAAAAATGTGTTAAGCACCCCAAAACCTTTGTTTTAACAAACAATTGCCCTTTAATTCAAGATTAAATTATACATTTGGTCCTTATAATTTTATCAAATTTGTAATTTAGTTCCTATAATTTATTCATGTAATTTAATCCTTGTATTTTGTAAAATTTGTACACAAATCCTCATCGTTAATTGTCGTTAATATGTTTTTAAATATGGTCTAACGTGGCATGATGTTAGTGTGTTCAATATGATCTAGTTAGCATTCTAATTTCGCCCAATGTTTGATTTTAAAATATAAGGAGACATTAGATCTCATACAAACTTTATCATATCTTAAATGTTTGAGGAAAGACAAGATTACAAGCAGCAGTTTTTTTTTTTTGGATAAAAGAGTAATTTTATTAAAAGAAAATAGGGAGCATTACAAACTTGTCTAATGGATACAGAAGAAAGGAAAATAACCAAGAAAATAACATCTGCATTACACTAGCAGTGGAATGGAAAAACCATATGAAAACAACACATTACAATGGCATTGATACAGAGTAAGGGAAACATAAATGGAATTATACAATATGAAATTGCAACAGTATAAAAAGTTGAAGCAAGGATAAGTAGTTTTCCAAAAACCAGATGAAATCCCAATGAAGAAGCCAGGGAGAAGAAACCAATGCCATCTTAAAGAGATAGGTCGATAGCATCATGATTTGCATTTGGATTAGCAAGATGGAATTTCTTAAGTCTTCATGATAAGGTGATGATAGCTCCATGGGAATAGAGTGATAGACGGATAGAGGCTGCTTATTTTCTCTTGCCATTTTTGTTAGCTTATCAGCAACTTTATTCTACTCCCTGTCAATCTTCACAATCCTGTGGTCAAGAAAACTAGAAAGAAGGAACCTGCAATTGAGAAGAAAGGAGTCCAAAGGCTGAAAAGAAGGGGAATAATTTGAGAGAAGATTAAAAGCTTGAAATGAGTTTGTTTCCACAATAAATTTCTGATTGCCAAAGAACTCCATAATGAGGTTTAGACCAGTTTCAATGGCCCAAATTTTAGCCTGAAGAGCTGTGCCCAAGCCACAAAATTTTGTAAAACCACAAATCTAGTTTCTAGAGTTATTTCTGATACAACCACTAGCTTCCAACAAGGAATTACAAGTAGACCCATCAACATTAAGTTTCAACCAAGAGAAAGGGAGAATCCAGCAAGAGTTTGAAGGGTCAGAAATAGAAGGAGGGGAAGGAGTGAGATTGGAGAAGGTGTTTGTCTAGTATTCTGCAGCTTTACTTAAGGCAATGCGAGCAACAATTTGGATCAAAATAGATTGGAAAATAGATTTGTTCCTATGAAGCCATATTGATCTTAAGGTAAATATAAAGATAGAGTTTCAAGGAATGTTGCAGTTGTTTGGATTTGAATTTAGAGAATTTGATTTAAGTTAATCATGAAAATTTTTAGAAGAGGAATTTGGTTGAAAATTGAAGGTAGACCAAATTATTTTAGTTTTTGGGCATAATCTGAGGGTGTGTTCAACAGATTCATCATGAAGGTTACAAAAAGAACAGGTGGGATAGGGGGAGATGTTACTGTTATAAAGATTTTTCATGGTGGGAAGGCTAAATGAGTGCACTTCCAGAGAAAGAATTTTTCTCTTTGATTACAAGGAGCTTTCCAAATCTATTTTAAATTGGGAATATAATTAGAGGTTGGGAAGAGACTGTTGTAAGCGAATTTAAGTGTAAAGATGCCATAAGTGGTTAAATTCCAAAAGATGTTGTCCTCAAGGTTAAAGTTTGGGTTAGAGAAAGCAATGCCATGGATTTTGGCTTTTACAGGTTGAGGGATTTCGAAAGGGAAAGAGTTAAGATCCCAAGTTTGACTATAATCAGATTTGGTAATGATATTGGAAGTTTTTTTTTTGTTATCTTCATTAAAGGGGAGGGGGCCAATAAGTTGGGAGCAAAGAGTTGAGTTATTGACCCAGCAATCATTCCAAAGAGTAACACTTCTACCATTTCTAATTAAGAAGGAGGAGTTTTTAGAAAATAAAGAATAACCTTTTTTGATAATTTTATATACAAAAGAGGCTCTATTACAAGTTTTTGAGGTTTTTTTAATATTTGTGATTGAAGAGAATAATACAAGGTTAACTAATGTTGGTTTTAATTTCCAATTAAGTTTAGCCATGAAGTGCCCCTTGAAATTTAGGCTTAGTAATAACCTCCATGTTTGTGAGATGGATTTTTCTAATATTTTCAAAGTGGACCCAAAGAAAGTTTTTATTTATTTTATCAATTCTAGCAAGGTTTTTTTTGGAGAAGGCTAAAAACTCTCATTTGGTAGTTTGGAGTTTGATTCAAGGTTGCAATGATTAATTGGGTTTTGCTAGCAAAAGAAAGATGATGAATTTTCCAGCATTAGAGCTTTTGCTATAGCTTTAAGATTATATCTTCAAAATCAGAGGTTTTATAATTTGTTTTAAGCTTATAACCTAAATAATTTCCTAGGTTTGAATATTGTGGAATTTGCATGAAGTTAGAAATGTTATTCTTCTTGGTCATCGGGATAGAGGGGGAAAACCAGATTCTTGATTTTTCAAGGTTTATTCTTATACCACTAGTATGGCAGAAGTCACTAATAACAATTTTAACTTGGTTAATTGTCTTATTGTCTATTTTAGCAAATAGAAGAACATCATCAACAAAGAGAAGGTGGGAGATTTTTAGATTCTTGTTTCTTAATTTAAAGGGTTTCCAAGAATTTTTGTTTATGGCTTGAGTAATAGAAATGGAAAGGTATTCCATTGCCATAATGAAAAGGTGCCTCTAGTGGGTTTAAAGGAAGGTTGTTTAGTTCCAGTTAAAATAGGTGTATATTCTATTTGATTAAAACAAAAGGTAATAAGATGGGTCCATTGGGGGAATGTTAAAAGAATAAAGCATTTTAATGATTAAAGGCCAACAAATAGTATCAAAGGTCTTCCTAATGTCCAGTTTCAGAATCATTCAACCAGTTTTATTTTTAGAGGCATTCATGGAGTGAAAAGTTTCTAAGTCAACAAGAAAAAGATCAAAAGTTTTCCTTCCTTTGATGAAGACACCTTAAGTAGGGCAGATGAGATGATTTAGTGGAGTCTAAGCGTATTTACTAAGATTTTTGCCAAAATCTTGTAATAGGTTGTACAAAGCCCATTATGTCTAAAGTGACCAGCTAACGAGTAGTTGTTAGTTTTTGGGATTAACTAGAGGAGAGTTTTACACCAAGTCAAATAAATTTGCCAATTGGTCAAAATGTCTTGGATTTCAAGCATTAATTTGTCTTTGACAATTTCCCAATTTTTCTGGTCATGGCATGGATGCCATCATCACTTGGAGTTTCATGAAGATGTAAATCCCAAACAGCCTTTTTAATTTCAAGATGGTCTGGAGGAGTGATTAGGAGGTTTTATATCACTGTTTTTTTAATTTTGGCACAAGATCAAGAATATTTTGATTTGAATGAGAGATGGGGCAAGATTTGGGAGTGAATGCTTGATAAGAAATTGTTTATTTCACTACTAATCTCAGTTGGGTCATTGATCCAAGTACCCTCATTTTAAAGAAGATTTGTGATTTTATTTTTTCCTTCTAATAAGAGCATATCTATGGAAAAAGGAGGTGTTTTTGTCACTAAGAGAAAGCCATGTATTCCTAGATTTAAGCATCTAAAATTCTTCTTCATTCCAAAGAATGTCAAGATATTCATCATTTAGATTCTTTTTTAGCTTAATTAGTTGATTATTAAAGCAATAAGAAATATTTTTTTTTTGTAAACCAGCAAGTCTAGCAAGAATTCTTTTTTTCCTATTGTAGATATTTTTAAAGGTATTAAAGTTCTAGTTGCTTAGGTTTTTTTTAAAGTCATTTATAATTTCATGTAAGGGTATGTTTGGGTGGTTCCAAGAATCTTTAGCTAATTTAGGGAAATCTTTGTGAGACATCCACATAGATTCAAATCTAAAAGGTTTTTGACCAATAAAAAGGTCAGTGTTTATCTTAAGAAGAAGGGGATAGTGATTAGATTTGATTTTAGGGAGGTGATAAACTTTAGCATTAGGAAAAAGAGTGATCCAATCACTAGTTGCTTGAGCTTTGTCAATGCGAGTTTTAATATTATGAATAATACACCTACTATTAGTCCAAGTGAAAGGCTGACCTATAAATCCTAGATCTAGAAGATTACAACTATAAAGAAAGTGATTTAAAAAAATTAATTTCCTGATAGCAAGGGGGACCACCTCCAAATTTTTCAAAGGGACTAGCAACGTCGTTGAAGTCCCCAACAATAAGCCAAAGCTAATTAAGGATAGGAGCTAAGTCTATAAGAGAATTCCAAGGCATTATCCTTTTTTCAAAGCAAGGAGAAGCATAAATAGCAAAAAGCATAAAATTTTTCACTGACCTTGCATTCCAAGTGAATTTCTTGGAAGGAAGTTGCAATTAGCTGAAGACAGACAACATGTGGCTTCCAAAGAACCCATATTCCTCTCACAAAGCCCATAAAATCCACTTTAAGGTAATGTTCATACCCAAGACTTGCTATAATTTGGTTGGATCTATCTCCACTCACTCTCATTTTCGTAAGGATGACTAAATTAGTAATATTTTTAGAGCTAAGTTCTCTAAAAACTCTTTTAAAATCCGCACTAGCAATACCTCTTTCATTCCAGCTTAAAGATGCTCATTGATAAGATTTTGGTGGTGTTGGTAGAGGGAAACAATTGTTAAGGCAGTTTTTGTTGGAGCTAGCAACTAAAAATAAGAAATATAGCTATAAAATAAGAACAAAAATTAGCAAAAAATTGCACATGGTACTTGGCTGAGGTCCGAGAGTCTTATATTTCTTTAAGGTAATTTTTACATCTTTCACGAGTTAAATTTGTTATATTATCTAGTGTAGTGATACTCAAACATGTTACCTCCAGTATACAATAGCTCAAGTACTTATCTTTTTATTTTCTACCTGTACACGAAGGTAGTAAATCGAACTTTTTTTCTTTTAAAACCTTTCTTTACCCAAAGTACCCAAGTATGATAGAGGTTTTATTTTTCACACATACAATATATATGATCTTTTCCTTTTTCCGTAACCAACCACTCTACCAAGAGGGATGTGTATAGTGAAGCTCTCCCGTTTTTCTAATTGAATTTAAAAAGGATTTAATTCCCATAAAGATAACTATTTCACCAAATTAAATTGCACCCAATTCATTCAGTTTTAATTCACTTAAATACACACATGAAAGCACGGTTATCAAGGAGTTCAATTTTATAAAAGTGCATTAAGACCACATTTATAAGATATAAAGTGTGTATTGGTTACCAAAGCAACGGTTTCTTCAAGAAGGTTTAATATTTTAATTTAATATTTTATAATAATATCACAACAGTTTCTGAAGGAGTAAACAAAGGATTTAGGAACTTACATTTGTCTATAATTGAGTGTTCTAGTTTCTAGGTTTAGAGAGGACGTGACGGACATGAGGAGTTCCATTACTCTTAGTGGTAGGCTGGTTAAGGTTGTGGTGCTGATTTGACCTTGAATTTGTACCATTGCACCGCGTCTGTGGGGGAGGGTGGAATAGGGGATAATGGCAAAGGTTGAGGTACTGGTCTTTCTATTGGGCTTGTTGGAAGAGGGCACAGAGGAAAAATGTTCAGAGGGATGTCTTGGAGTGCTCTTGGTGGTGTTAGCATTAATAGGTTCCTTATTTGTAGGTTGTGCAGAGTTGATTGGTGCTGTGGATTTTGAAGGGCGTTTGACAGAGCTTGATGCATGAGCTCTGCCCAGTGAGTGGTCTAGGTGCATTGTTCAGGATTCCTCTCGTGAGGTTCATCCAGCAGAGAGTTGGGCCAGTGATGCTGGTGTGGTAGTGTAGGTAGAGTTCGTAAATGTTGGCAAGTTGGTGAAAGGCATTGTCTGGTATTGGAGGGGAGTTGTCGGTGTCATGTTGGAGAGCTTGGGGAATGCTTCGGGGTACGACAAGGCACATCATTTCTGGGTTTGGTTGGTTTTGAGGTCTGGGAGGAGGTGGTAAGGAGGGGGTGCTGTGTGCAGGAGAGTTGAAGGGGGTATTCGTGTTCAGGTGGGATGACGGAGATGGAGGAAGTTGGATTGCTCTCTGCTTATTGTTTGACTGTTCAGAGATTCCAATTTTGGTCGGAAACAGTTTAGGAAAGACAGGAGGTTCATTTGCAGAGGGATTTGAAGATGTGTTTAATTGTTGTATTATGACCTTACTTATATTAGCGATGACGTTAGAGAGTTCAGGTGGTTTGGAGTTTTGCTTAGAGTGATGATTATTCCTCTTGATAGCTTCATAGCCATCATGAGTTGCAGAGGAGGGCAAAGCCGAGGGGCTGTGGGAAATTAAAGATGGAGAATGTTGGCCAATAGGAATAGCCGGAGAATTAAAGTTTAATTGTTTTGTTGTCGGGCGTGAGGGTGACGAATTTTTTGATTGGTGGAAGGTGGGAAAGGGATTTTCCCCTAAGTTCAGCATTAAGGGGAATTAATGCATTGAGTTTCCAGAGGATTTTCCAGAGGCTTTTTGCCCTTATCCGAGGCATTTTTCAAGATTAAATTTGAGCAGTTTTTTATTAATAAAGGTTTCTTGCGTCATAGTAGAATTAGGTGGTAATAAATTGAGTCCTAAATTTTTACCAGTAAATTTTAAATTTTCAATCGAACAAGTTCTTGACATCAAAGATTCATCGAGAAGGGAACAATTTGCCAGAGATAGGAGAGAAGAGAAGAAAGGTCTTTCTGGACAAGGACGAGAAAAAGTAAGCTAAATTTTGAAAGCAAACAACATTTTTAAGAAGTAACAATAATCATACATCCAATACATATGGGAATGTGTACTACTAAATTATTCTTACAAAGATAATAGCATTAAAACACTGGATGGTGCATTAATGATGAGAGGCGTGGGTATATAAGTAAAAGTTGTAGGTTAAAATCTTTGCTCCCTTATATATCCAATATATATATATATATATATATATATATAAAATAGCATTAAAAGAAAAAAAAAGTAAATTCAATAATTCGTTTTTTTTTTATTTCCTTTAGTAGTATCCCTTGATTCATATGGTCGGACATCCCATTGAAAATAAAAACCAAGAGTCAAATAGAATTAGAATGTCCCAAGTTATTAACTGGGTTCTTGGGATGATTCTCCATCTTCAACTTCTAATTTTGAATCTTTTGGATTTTAGAGCTTAAGATGATCAAACCAATCCTGGATTAGATTTTATAAATCCAATTTTGCTTTAGATTCTTTGGACCCAATATGTTTGAATGATAGCCTAAATCAATTTAAGTTAGGTGTTTAATTAATTTAATTAGGTTTAATAACATAAACTAATCTAAATAAATTAATTAGATTTGGAACCTAAACTATCACTTTATTTATTACATTTCTTGAATAAAAATCACGTAATTTAACTTTCAATCACGATTGAACTAAATTCTATATTTTAATAAAAATTATTTATTTATCAAAATATAAATATAAATAATATTAAATTCTTTAATATTACAAAAATTTAATAAATGTAATAAAAAGAACGTTTATTTTTTATATTTAATGACAAATAAGGATATGTTTAGTTTAATTTTTTTATTTTTATTAAAAATTTTAATTTAAAAATATATTTGATTGAGTTTAACAAATATTTTTTTAAAATAGATTGTAATCTAAAAGCATCAAATTTTTTTTTTTAATATTTTAAAAGAAAGGCAAGATTATAGTGCGAGCTAGACAGTGCGAGGGAGCCCTCCACAATACAAGAGACTGCAATTCCTAGTGGAAGGAGAAGTATGAGAAACCCAGCAATGGCGATTTCCGGCGATCTGAGGGTCTCTGCAACACTTCCTCTCCATCACTCTTACCCTCGTCGGTGTTCTTTCCCCTTTTCGAAGGTGTGACTTTTCTCTGGTTTTCCTCTCCGTCCCCCCTTTTCTGTTTGTCTTGTGCCCATTGAGCAATGGGTCGATCTTTTTTGCGGTTTTACCCATCTGACTTCTCGTAATGTCTCATAGGCTTTAATTAATTGAAAGAATTAATGAAAATGATTTATTAAATGTTTAAGGAGATGGTGAAACCCCAATTTTTGTTCTACTTCGTTTTCCCAGCTACAAATCTGCGCATTTAAAGATTTTGGACCATTTAAATAATTGTATTAGATAATTGATTGCTCAAGGAAGTGCCATCTTTGTTTCCTTACTGAAGCTACTGGGTCGTTGATGTTTACTAATGGTTTTGAAATTTGGGGTCTCAGTCATAGACAATTGACAGCTTTTACTTCAAGATTCTTCTTTTCTAAGCCTTTTTTTTTTGTAATTTTAATGCAAGTTTTGATGGCCGTGTTCTTCATATTAGTCTGTTGGGCAAGAAGCTTTAAACGTAGATGGCACGCTGGTTCAGTTGGAGCAGTTTAACTTGTTATTGGTGGTTAAAATCGAAGATTTTACCTGTAATTGTGGTGTTATTTTAAAAGTAGATCCGAGGGGGGAAAAAATAAGAGAAGAGAAATTTTTTTTAAATGGTTGCTGTCTTGCTGAGATAATAGCTGCTTACTTTGTCGTGGGTAGAATTTTTTTTTCTTTTTTGAATATAGTGCAAGAATGTGATGAATGAGGGCTATGTTTGTTCACCATAGGCGATTTAGTGGTTGGCCTTTACCTGTTTTAATGAATTGGTGCTTGTTAATGTGGTAGAAAAGTCTTTGATTGCATACTTGATGATCATTGTTTTGCATATCTATAATATGAGGAAAGATGGGCAATTAGGGCTTCCGAAATATCTGATTCTGCAAGGTGTTGGGCGCTTTCTTACATCCAGCATGTATGTAGTATATGTCATGTGTCTTGTTTCCTAATGGTTGGTTAAACTTAAAAGTGACGAGGCAACTAATTGATGAGGCTAATTTTAATAGCAACTTATATGCATAAGTTGTAAAGTACCTTGGAAGTGTCTGAGTGTTACATATATACTCGACTGAAACATAACACCCGTTTACTTAGTCTTTCCCCAACTTTTGGATAGGTTCTCGGTATGCTTAATGAATAAAGAATACCAGGCACTACAAATATTTATTTCATTTGAGAGGAAAAGCTTCAATATATGTTCCTTAATTATTTTGTCTTGAGATGATTTACATTGATGGCATTGCTTAATTTCTTGAGTGCTTCATTTGTTCTTATAATTGCTTTTTAGAGCTTGTTAAAGAAAACTAGTAGTACTTCTTCATGTGGATGCCATAAGAAAGAAAGGAAATTTCTTAACCTGCTATACTTGGCTTTTCTGTCATATAGGTAGACTTTTGTTGCTCCTTGAATGGAGCATCTGGCATCTCTGAATTCGCGCCAAAAGGTCCCAACACGGCAATTAAACAACACAATATCCGTGGTCCATGCAAGCCAGCTTTTGGGGCCAGTGGAGATCATAAACTGTCACCAAAGTTTGCTACCCAAGAAGCAGAGAACTTTCTCCTTGACGCAGTTAATATGAGCTTCTTCGAGCGATTAAGCTTGGCTTGGAAAATAGTTTTCCCATCAGCAGTATCTAGAAAAAACTCAAATGCTAGGATTGCCAAGCAACGCTTGAAGATGATTTTATTTTCTGATCGATGTGAAGTAAGTGATGAAGCAAAACGGAAAATCGTTAACAATATTGTCCGTGCTTTGTCAGATTTTGTGGAAATAGAATCACAGGACAAAGTGCAGTTGAGTGTCTCTGCCGATACAGATATTGGAACCATTTACTCTGTCACGGTGCCTGTCCGGCGTGTTAAGCCAGAATATCAAGATGTGGATGATGAATATGGGACAATAACAAACATCGAATACAAGGACGTTGGAGACAGTTCTGGTTCTGTTGATGTTAGGTTCGATTTTTTTGTTCCAGATGAAAGGTCTTGATCTCTGAATAGAAATTGTGAGCCAAACTACTGATAAATTTGTGTTAGGAATTTTACTACTTTAGCCATTTGGTAGTCTTGTATATATTTGAAACTTGATTGACTGAAGACATGAGCTTTTGAGTTTTATACCGCCTTGTTTGTTTAGTTTGGTTTGATGTCCAGTTGAACTAGGTATGACTTGTTATTTGCACTCGAGATTTTTGATAAACTTTTCTTTTGAGAGTGTATGAGTCATTATTATTGTTATTGGGAGTTTTGTCAATGTTCCTTCAGCCAAAAACATCGAAAAGCAGATCTCGTTTATAAAAGATAAATAGACCTAGTTAATTAGTAACATGCAAGTATTTTAATATTTTTCATTAGCAATCTCATCTGACACATGTTCATTAATTGTGAATTTGGTGTTTTTCTTTGTGAATTTTGAAGTTTATTAAGCTTTGATTAATTTGATTTAAGCAAAGTTGGATCACACAGGTTTAAAGTTTAGCTCTTTTAATGTTAATTTTTTCTATTTATAGTACTTGAATTCGAAATCTTGTTAATGGCTATTGTTAAATTTGGTTTGCCTATGTATAATAGAGCTCGTCACTGTTGCTTGCAACCTTCTGGTTAACACACATGGAATCATATAGTTTCTTAATAATGGGAGCTGATGCAGAGAAATTTCTTTCCCATTTACTAACTATTATTATTCAGAGGAAATGTTTCTATTAATTAAAAGGTATATGAATTAATTGTTGATTCTTGAATATATGATTTAGTCTTGAAATTTTTTAAAACTTATTGACGAAAAAAAAAACAAAAATAAAATCAATATATAAGCTATTAAGCTTCATGAATTAATGAGTAACTAGTCTGTGGAGTAATTCCTCCCTTTTTATTTTATGGATTGCGTTTGGAATGTATGCAGAAAAAGTAATCCTATATGCATTCTTTGAGAATGCTTAAATTCAGGACAAAGAGATAGCCAAAAAAAATAAAAGAAAAGAAAAGAAAAGAAAACTTTTGAACAGTTGTTAAGGATTTGGCTCATAAATACGGTGTGTTTTGAAAAACAAAGCGTAAAATTATTTATACAGAAAAAAAGTATGGTTTTTATGATATGTATAAATTTCTATTATTTTTTAAAACTTTTTTTAACTAGTAAACAAGTTGCCACCAAAATAAATAAAAAAAAAAAAAAAATTAAAACACGGGAATTGAACCCGACGTGAATCGAACACGCAACCTTCTGATCTGGAGTCAGACGCGCTACCATTGCGCCACGGATCCACTTAAGGATTGTGGAAAATTATAATTATTTAACAATTCTTGGGCACTTGACCCTCAGCGGGAACTTCTGCTTTTCAAAGATTGCCTTCGTCACTGCTTTCGCGGCGCCAATAACATTACGAACTTCCGATTTCTTGGTTGGTCCACTGAATCTCTCTTCCGCGGTGAAAAATGAACGGCGGTTGCTTGGAGTTGCAGTTCGAAAACCCAGTAGGAGATGCTATTTCCAGAATCCAATTCGCCCCCAACTCAAACAATCTCCTTATATCTTCTTGGGACTCTGTAAGTATGAATCTCTTTTCCTTTTCCCCAATTTTACTCGATCAAGCTCTAGATCTTGCGGCTTTAACTTTGTCGGAAGTTACCTGTACTCGGATTCTGAAAAGTGGGGGTGAATTTCTAACAGAGTCTTCGCTTATACGATGTTGACAATTCGGTGCTTAGATTAGAGGCCCCGTCAGAAGCTGCGCTTCTGGATTGTTGTTTTCAAGACGACTTGGTTGCTTTCACTGCTGGTTCCGATGGATTGATCCGAAGGTTTATTTTACTTTTTTCCTTGTTTAAATTTTTTCATCATTGTGGTTTATTTATATACCATGCTTACTACTGTGTTAAACTAAAATATAAAATATAATATAAAAAGAAAGATATTAAAACGAATATGGGAGAGTCGGAAGTAGATAATTCGATTTTCATAATTCTAGGCTAATCAAGCATTTGGTTTCTTTCATGACCAAAAGATAAAAAGAGGTGGTTGCCTAGTAAGGACCAACAGAAGTAGAAGATCTTGCAGGTGACTGTAAGAGTAGGATATAAGGAGCAATGTAGGAGTATTGTGAATGCCAACTGTTACATTTTTTTACTGACTGGGTTTATAAGTATATGATATTTTGTATTCCACCTTATCTGATAGCATGTATGAATATCATATATATGTTTGTAGTTTAAGTGGTTGCCTTAGCGAACAGGATTATGGATTCTTCATTCATCACACAATCCATATTTCCTGTTTACAAGATAATTGCGTTTTATTTTATAATTTCGTCAAATATTTTGATTCTTCTTGAACTAAACTCTTTTAGGTATAACTTGCATTTGGGAATTATTGATACAGTGGGTAATCATGAGGATATAGCAACATGCATTGGATATTCCAATGAAATATGTAAGCTATCTCGACTGACCTTACTGCCTTAGCTATTATTTTTCTCTATCTGTTTTTGTTCTAAATCTTACCTTGTATTGTTCTTCAATTGTTGTGTTAGGAATATGGGCCCTTATGTGAATGATAAAGAGGAGGGAGACCAGCTGTTGGGTAACCCGATGTATAGGCCCAAAATATGGAAAGTTTACCATAGGAAGAACAGAGGTGAGGGAATGAGGTAGGAAGAGAAAGTGCTGCTGAGTTGGCAAGTTAGTTATGGGGTGATCATTATATCTGTAGTGGGGGGAGAGTAGTGAGGCAGTCTGGAACATTAGTGGTTTTGTTGTAAGGATAGATTATTCCTTTTGGGATATTTTGTAGGAGCGTTAGCCTTCGGATAGGTTTTTCTGACCTGATTATCCTTTTCATGTTGAAATAATATTGATATTGCATTTGAGTTTCATCAATTGGTCCGACCTGCCGCCGCAACCATGCCTCCTAAATCGGTTCAACGTCCTGATTTCTTTGCTACCTTGGAAGCGATGGGTGGTCGTTTAGAGTCCATTGAGTCCTCGTTTCGTGATTCTATTGCTACACTGGAGTCTTCCTTTCGTGATTCTCTCTTAGTTCTTCAACAGAGACAAGAGTCTCTACTGCAGGAACAGTCCTCTATGCACCAGATATTGCTGACGGAACTTCAACATTTATCCAGCAAAGTATCTACTCCGGCAACCTCGCCTATTCAGGGAGATGGCTCTTCTTCTCTGCCACGACCTCCTGAACGTGAGCTTGAGCGTCAACCTCGAGCACCACCTTATGATCCTATCCGCGAGAGTTATGATGAGTTTCGATTCCCAGTGAAGAAAGTTGAGCTTCCAGGTTTCACTGGCATTGACCCCGTTGGTTGGATTTCCCGAGCGGAGACCTACTTTGAAGTTCACAATACTACTGATGAGAGGAAAATTAAACTTGCATGCTTGTGTATTGAAGGGTCAACAATTCATTGGTTCAATCTAGTCCGTGAATCTGAGGAACATTTATCTTGGGCTTCTTTTAAGCGAGTTCTTGTCCGTTTTGCCGGTAGTATTTATGACAATCCTTTTGAAGAGTTGAAAGTTCTTCAGCAAGTGGGATCTGTCAATGACTACATCGAGCAGTTCGAATTAGTGTCCTCGTAGATACCCAAGCTCACTGAGTCGCAAAAAGTGGAGCTCTTCATGGGTGGCCTGCGTTCAGAGATCCGTCAGCGTGTTCATATGTTGCGACCTACCTCTCACTGGACTGTGATGCAGCTTGCCAAGGATGTCAAACTGGAGCTTGGTGGTGCAGTAGCAACAGAGTATTCTGTTTATGGGTCGGGTAGGAATTTTGGGCCTCAACCCACCCACAGCCCATTTTTGAAGGGTAATGGGTCTTCATCATCTGTTGGCCCGTTTTCGAACACAAGTAAATCGGGTTCCACTCATCTGTCGTCTTCATCCAGTCCCAATCCTCAGGCGATTCGTCCGACCTTGTCTGCGATGTTAGCGACGTCCTCTCCGCTAGTTGTCGCTGTGATACGCTGGCTAGATGCTGATTGGAGAACATAGTAGGAGTGTTCTCAGGGGCTCTCTCATCTTTCACACCAGGAGTTCATGGACAGGAAGAATAAAGGCCTGTGTTTCAAATGTGGTGAGCGATTCCGTCCCTTACACCAGTGTCCTAGCAAGTCCTTGCGCGTTCTTATTTTGGGTGATGATGAAACGGCTTCTGATTCGGGTGAGCTCTCTGCTCTTGCGGGTGACGATGGGGAAGAGGCTCCAATTTTGGACTGTAAGGTGATCAGCTTGATGTGGGTCGCAGACGTGGGGCTTCATGATAATAAGACTCTGCGTATTCGTGGGGTGATTGGTGATGTACCTATAATGATTCTCGTAGATAGTGGTGCGAGCCACAATTTTATCTCTCCGCACGTGGTTTCAACTCTGGGTCTATCTTTCAATAATAGTAGTAAATTTCTGGTTCGTCTGGGTGATGGTCATAAAATTCCTACTAGTGGCAAATGCAAAACCTTCTTTCTTAAGCTTGGTAATATTGACGTTGCAATTTCTGCTCATGATTTGGATTTGGGGGCCATCGATTTAATTTTGTGGGGTAACATGGCTTAAATCCCTGGGACAAATTTTGATGGATTGGAAAAAAATGTCAATGTCATTCTTGTGGCAAGGCAAACGAGTGACTCTTCATGGGTTAGGATCTGAAGTTGAGACAACACAGTATAGCAAAGAAAATTCAAGTAGTGATGCCACTTTGTCTTCTGTAATGGCAGATTCACCTTGGATGATTGATGGTTGTTTATGGCATTTAAACTTTTGGATGTCAACCCTGCTCAAGGATCAGATTTGAGCTTAGCACAGCAGTCTCAATTACAAAAGATCTTAAAGGAATTTCCAGAAGTGTTCACTGAGAGGTTGGGCTTACCTCCCAAAAGAAATATTGAACATTCCATAATTCTTCAAGAGGGAACAGCCCCTATCAGTGTAAGGCCCTACTGTTACTTGCATTATTTAAAAAATGAAATTGAAAGTCAAGTCCAGGAGATGATTTCGGAAGGCATCATAAGACTAAGTTGGAGCCTTTTCTCTAGCCTGGTCATCTTAGTAAAAAAAAAAAAAAGATGATTCATGGCGGATGTGTGTGGACTATCATGCATTGAACAAAGTCACAATTCAAGATAAATTTCCTATCCTAGTGGTAGCTGAATTAATTGAAGAGTTGTATGGTGCTGTTTATTTCTCTAAATTAGATCTTAAATCGGGTTATCATCAAATTCGTATGAGGGATGAAGATGTGGGGAAGACCGCTTTTAGAACTCATGAGGGTCATTACAAGTTTCTAGTAATGCCCTTTGGTCTCATGAATGCTCCGGCGACATTTCAAGCGGTAATGAATCATATTTTTAAACCTTACTTGAGAAGGTTTGTTTTGGTTTTTTTTTGATGATATTTTGGTGTTTAGCTCTGACTGGAACTCTCATCTCCAACATTTATTTACTGTACTGCAAGTTTTGAGAAATGCTGAATTTGTGGTCAACTTAAAAAAGTGCTGCTTTGGTCGTAATCAAGTCGAGTATTTGGGTCACGTACTCTCAGGAGCAGGGCTGGCCATGGACCCATCTAAAGTGCAGAGTATCCTAGATTGACCCATTCCTCAACATGTTAAAGGAGTTAGGGGGTTTTTGGGACTTACCAGTTATTATCGGAAGTTTATTGTCGATTATGGAAGAATTGCAAGACCCTTAACAGAACTGACCAAGAAGGGTGAATTCAAATGGAATAAAGAGGCCCAAATAGCTTTTGCTACCTTAAAGAGAGTTGTTACAACAGCCCCAGTTTTGGCCTTACTTGAGTTTACCAATCCTTTTGAACTGGAATGTGATGCTTCAGGAGGTGGACTTGGTGCAGTGCTTATGCTACAAAGCAGACCAATTGCGTTCTATAGTGAGGCTCTTTTCGGTGCATGTTTGAATAAATCAATATACGAGATGGAGTTAATGGCAGTAGTTTTTGCTGTCTAGCACGACATCATTTTTTGATGCGGAGGGCGTTCATTGTGTATTTAGACCAGAAAAGTTTAAAAGATTTACTACATCAGAGGGTGGTGAGTATGGATCAACAAAATTGGGTGGCAAAACTCTAGGGTTTTCGCTTTGAAGTCATTTACAAACTGGATCGGGATAATAAAGCTGCTGATGCTCTCTCAAGGATGCATGAAGGAGAATTATTTTCTATTGTTTCTGTTCCTGTATGGCTTCAAGGTCACATTCTACACAAGGAAGTGGAAAAAGATGCTAAATTACAACAGATTATCTCAGATTTACAGCATAACAGTACACCACATCCTGGTTTTTCTCTACAAAATGGTGTGCTGTTATATAAAGGGAGAATGGTGATTTCAAATTCTTCCACACTGATTTCAAACTTGCTAACTGAATTTCATACTACTTCAACCGGAGGACATTCGGGTTTCCTTAGGACATATAGGCGATTGGCGAGTACTCTCTACTGGAAGGGAATGAAAAGAGCAGTGAAGGAGTTTGTACAGAGTTGTGACATTTGTCAACGCCATAAATATGAGACCACTTCTTCGGTTGGGTTACTTCAACCTCTGCCAATTTTGAATCAGATTTGGGAAGACGTATCATTAAATTTTATCACTGGGTTGCCTAAATCTAAGGGATTTGATGCTGTTCTGGTTGTGGCGGACACATTGTCCAAATATGCACATTTTATACTCATGAAACATCCCTACACTGCAAAGAGCATTGCAGCAGTCTTTGTTAAGGAAATAGTCCGCCTTCATGGTATTCCCTTGTCCTTATTAAGTGATAGAGACCCAATTTTTGTCAGTGTTTTTTGGAAAGAGCTCTTTAAGCTTCAAGGGACTGCTCTTAAGATGGGAACGGTGTATCATCCAAAGATGGACGGACAACCAGAGGTGGTGAACCGTTGTTTAGAGACATACTTGCATTGTTTTGCCTTTGAGCAACCTCGTAATAGGTCTTACTGGTTGTCATGGTCTGAGTTGTGGTATAACACAACTTTTCATAATTCTATTGGGTCAACCCCTTTCGAGGTAGTGTATGGGAGGAAACCACCTACTGTGGTGAAGTTTTGTGATGCTGACACAAAGGTAGAAGCGGTGTCTAGGGAGCTGAAGGACAGAGATGAGGCTTTAAGGCAACTCAAGTTCCATCTTTTGAGAGCTCAAGAACAGATGAAGAAATATGCAGATTTGAAGAGGAGGCATTTACAGTTTGAAGTGGGTGAGTGGGTCTTTTTAAAATTGAGACCACATAGACAGTCCTCTGTAGCTCAAAGAATCCATCCTAAACTATCTCCTAGATACTACGGCCCTTTTCAGATACTGGAGAAAATAGGAGAGGTAGCTTACAAGTTGAAACTTCCTCCTCCTTCAAAAATTAACCCAGTATTTCATATTTCTCTACTTAAAAGGGCTATTGGACAGTACACGCATGAACAGGAATTTCCCATGGATTTATCAGTAGAGGCAGATATTGAACCTGAGGCTGTTTTGGGATTCCGCTGTAATTCTGTAGCTGGACAAAACATTACTGAGTACCTCATTAAATGGCAAGGGATGTCAGATGCAGATGCTACTTGGGAAGAAGAGCACCTACTTAAAAGTCAATTTCCTCACTTTCGCCTTGAGGACAAGGCTCTTACTGGTGCTGGAGGTATTGTTAGGAATATGGGCCCTTATGTGAATGATAAAGAGGAGGGAGACCAGCTGTTGGGTAACCCGATGTCTGGGCCCAAAATATGGAAAGTTTACCATAGGAAGAATAGAGGTGAGGGAATGAGGGTAGGAAGAGAAAGTGCTGCTGAGTTGGCAAGTTAGTTATGGGGTGATCATTACATCTGTAGTGGGGGGAGAGGAGTGAGGCAGTCTGGAACATTAGTGGTTTTGTTGTAAGGACAGATTTTTCCTTTTGGGATATTCTGTAGGAGTGTTAGCCTCCGGACAGGTTTTTCTGACCTGGTTATCCTTTTCATATTGAAATAATACTGATATTGCATTTGAGTTTCCTCATGTTGATAACTTGATTAGATATTGGGAGGGCAACTAAATAATAATACTCCATTCTTCCTTCCTCTCCGCCCTTACCCGCACAAGAGAATTGCTCTTCTGCATGGATTTGGCTGTTTAGAAAACTTTATAGCAGTAGAAGATATTAACGGAAGTGTTGCCATATCATTTTTTTCCTGTTTTAGTTAGTAAGGTACTACTACATGTTGGCTTTTGTCAGGTGAATTTGTGAACAAGTTTACATATCTAAATGATGGTCCATTTTAAGTTTTATCAAATTCCTACAGTTCATAAGGATAATCTTGCTGAATTAATGGTCTTGGGTAGAATTTAAAAAAAAAAATCTAAAATCAAGATGATGGCCATGTTATATTGTCTCTAAAAGTTAAAACAGATCCATAATCACTCTCGCTCCTGGTTATTGCAGGTCAGTTGATCACAACTGGATATGACAAGAAGATACAGCTGTGGGACAGTCGAATGAATAGTCTTTCAAGATCGATAAACCTAAGTGCAGAGGTGAACTCCATGTCTGTTTCTGGGTTAAATCTAACTGTTGGAATAGAAACATCAGTGCGTATTTATGATCTACGTTACTTTGACAAACCAGTTCAATCAAAGGAACCACACAATGGTACACAAATAAGATGCGTCAGTTCAATCCCGTACACAAAAGGTATGAAGACTATTTTAGTTTTAGTTCGTCTAACTTTGAGACATGTCACTTTGGTACTGCTTCTCTTAAAAGGTATACAAATCGCGCTGCTTTTCTTATTTCTCTCCACTTTTGCAGGATTTGCAGTTGGATCAGTAGATGGACGGGTGGCATTAGAGATTTCTGATTCATCTAGTTCAAAGGACATTGGGTCAGTTTTAGATTATAATTTTCATACATTGAAAAAAAAAAAAAAAAGAAAACAGCCTCTGGCAGAAGAAAATGAAAGAAATCCTAGAGATTTGAGGGGAGAGTTCTCCTAAAGATTCTCCAAGTGTCCACTTCCTTCTCCCACACCTCCCCCTTCACATTCTTACTATCCTAACTAAACATGGCTTTACATATTGACCTAGCCAATTCATGCTGCTGGCCATGCAACTTCTACCCATTCCTTTCTTTTTCTTAATTGTCTTTTTAGCCAATAAAAAGATTTCTTGGTCACTAGCTGAAAAACTAATTGAGAACCTAATTCACTCCAGGTGTCTTGATCTTATTACCTTGCTTCACCAAAATTTTCCCCCACTTTCATTTTATAGCCCTGTTGGTATTTGATTCATATTTTATAATAGCATGAATCTAATAACACGTGAGGGACTAAGCAGGTATATATAAAACTAGGTTTATCTTCACGGCCACATGATTCTTTTGTTGATTTTGTGTTGGCAATGCTGATATTCATGCGCACAGCATATGGATTTATGTTGTGGTTTAGCAGCAAGGAACTAAGGATACACGATCCTTAGTGCTTGTCCGCTTGGTTCCTTATACTGAGGGCATGAGGATATGAGTTAAAAAAAAAAAAAAAAACTCCTGAAATCTTAATCATTGTCTAAGTGTCATTTCAATACTCATAAGCCCAACATTTGCAACTTCATTGTTGGCCACCATTGGCCATAATTTCTTACTCATATGCCTCACTTCCTTAGATGTCGCTTACAGATGTTTTATGTCGTCCTTTTTTGGGTCTCCGATGTGGTATGTTGGAAAAAAGTTCTGATATTTGGCAGATTTCTGTTATGAAAATTACTGACATATTGCTGTATTAAACTCTTGTATAGATTTGTATTCCGGTGTCATCCTAAGTCAAAGGAGGGAAGGCATCATTTGGCATCAATTAATGACATCATATTCAGTCCACTGTACGTGCCTTCTTACTCATGAAGTTACCATTATAACCATTAAAACTGATTTGTTTAATTTGTTGTTTAGTGTTCGTGGTGCTTTTGCCACTGGCGACAATGAAGGCTATGTAATGTTATGGGATGTTGGAAGTAGGAAAAGACTAATTGAGGTACCTATTTGCCTATAAAAGATTCATACTTAATCCTCTGTCTAGTGGCATTCATGTAAATAATTGACTAAACTTATGATTTTGCACTTCGTATCCTGCTTAATGTAGACATACACTAGAGATATCTTATCAGCTTTACTACCATCTTTACTCTATTTCAGTTACCTAGGTACCCAAATAGTGTGGCATCCTTGTCATACAACCACGTGGGACTGCTTTTGGCTGTAACTTCAAGTTTCACATACCAAGAAGCAAACGAAATGTTAGTAATTATTCTATTAATTGTTCACCACTCATTTCTTCTAATATCAAATGTAGGCTTTGATATTCCGATACGAATATTATCTTTGGATTTGTCTCTTATCTTTTTCATAAGGGTAAATTTCATATTATTTTTTGAAATTCTATACTTTGAAGTGTACATAGATACCCTTGGATTATATTTAGCAGCCTCAATAAATCATAAGAACCTAAAGTTTGCTGTTCTAAGTTTTATATTGAAGGAAAATGCAGAAGATAGAAGATGCCTTAGTTGTGTGAGTATTTGATGCACACTATAAGCATGAATGAGGCTTTCCGCATCACCTAAATCACTTTTCTATTAGCTGTTCTGGAATCTGGATTGGGGAAATTTCTCTTGTGCGTTTATGGACACACCACACACACACTATGTATTTCTCATATACTTAAGCTGTATATAGTTTTAATAGTAACATTTCTTTTCTAAGTTTCATTGTCATATTAAATATGACTATTTTAAATACCGCCATATCTTATCATGATATCTAAGATGGCAAGAAAAGGATGAAGAAAAGGATGCATGATGCTAATATATCAAACAATTCTTTACTTAACTACAGCCAAGGAAATTAAACATGGGATATAGTGCTTTTGAATTTTGATGTTGAGTTTGAACTTCAACCTTTGATCTATTCATTTGGTTATCGGCTTATTGCACCTTTCCTCGACAGAGAAGAGCCTCCTCGTATATTCATCCACAATATGGACAACATTGATACTAGATCTGTTTCTGATGAATGTTCTAGTAGTATAAGCTAAGCCTATATGCTTGCAGCTTGCCAACAAAGGTATTGACACACCTTAAAGTATGGTTCTACGAGTTTTTCTATATCAAAACTTCCATGATCTAGCTTGTTATTTTCTCTTCCAAGGTGGTGGCTTGGGGGCTGAGTTCAGATGATGGATCCTGCAAGATTAAGAGACCAGACTTTAATTTCATGAAAGAAATGGTGCTTCTAGTGTGGCAGTGAGCTTTTCTGGGGTGCATGTTGAAAGGCTGATGAGCAAAAGGGTGCTTCTAAATTGCTGTCCTTTGAATGCGCTTGTTTGATGGGCGTTTCACAAATTGAAATGAGTTGGGCTTTGTAAATAATGGATATTCTTACGTTGAAAGTTTCAACCACTCTGTTTCTTACAACTATACTCAGTTGTTGACAATTTTATGTATTCTATTTTGACATAAGAGTGAAAGTGACAAAGGCAAGAGAAGACAAGAATTCAGAGAAATCAAGGGGAAGATGAGAAAGCAAGAAAAGATGCTAAGATACTAGACGATAGATATCTAAACAAATAAACCATGGGGATTTTAATTGCAAAGATAAGGTAGGAAAGAAAATTCTTTGTATGCACTATTTATTGAGGGAATAGAGAGGATCATCGAATTTGAGATACATTTGTTTTTTAAAAGGTATTATAGGTATTGTAAAAAATAGTTGTATTTTAGAAAGAAGGTAAACAGAATTAATTAATAGTGATTGAGATCAAGTTTTATTAGTTACTAAAAGGTCAAAAGTTTCATACCAATTAATTAAAATATTATATGTTAGTCGACTGTTTGATCGATATATAATATATAATAGTAAAGTATAATATAAGGATGAAAGATAATGATTTATCAGACTGGTGCTATAAAATTACAAATAAAACATTGCAAGATCATATTTTCATGATAAGAATTGAAGAAATGGGTAAAGCTTTTGTATTTAATATTTGTCAAAAGGTAGCAACAATTTACACCTGGTGAGAAAATAATAAAAATATGACAAATGAAATCTCTCTCTCTCTCTCTCTCTCTCTCTCTCTCTATATATATATATAGATATATACATAGATAAAAACAACCTTTTACACATTTAAAATTTTTTAAAACTGTTTTTAAAAGTTTTACTGTGGCTTTTAAAAAATATTAAAAAACCAAAAAAAAAATTCTAGCCAAATCTAAATTTACAACAAAAACCTTCAAGAAGAATTTAAAGCACAAGTCACAGTAACACCAAATGATTTTTAACATGTGAATGAGTATTCAACTTATTTTAAGGTGACTGAACTTGTAATTCAAGTAACATGAGATTAGAATATTATAGGTTAGGAATTAGGGTTGGGATCATGTTAATAAAAAAAAAAAAACGATTGAATGACAATAACAATATGTGTAATGTCAAAAGTTGAAAATCCTTTGTTTACTTAAAAAATTATTCATTTTAAACTATTTTAATTTTTTGATGATTAATTTGAGCAAAAAAAATGCTTAAGACCTAATATAACAAGCTTGTTTCTGTATTTGCTTCATCCAGCAGTCCAAAATGATTGCTTATTTCCTAGGCTTTAAATTCGTCAGAAATTTTAGGGTTATGGTTTAATTTTTTTTTTAGTTTAATAATATGGTTTAAGTTCTTAAATGGTTCATAATTTCCACAGTATATGAATTCCTAAAAAAAAGTTAATTCTTCAAAAAAAAAATAAAAGTAATAGTTATAAACTCAGTATTAAAAAAAATAAATTCTAAAGAGCATCCCATATCAAATTATGCATGCAACAAATGTTCATCAATCTATAATATATCTTCGAAAAGATTTAAGAGTATTCACATTTTTTACGTTAAAATAAGAACGATAAACAATGAGTAATTATATGCTGTTATTTTAATAAATAATAAAAAATATTTTATCCAAAAAATCCCTTCCATTGACTTTAGGCTTTAGCCGATGGAGGGCTCACAAAAATCCCTACCATTTTCTTTCCCTATATCATAAAATCGTAAATATCCTGTTTCAGAGAGCTTCTGCTTCTCGTTTCTCTCTCATACTCTCACATACTCTCTCTATCTCTCTCTGTTTCGCGCGGAGTCATGTCGGACGAGGAGCACCATTTCGAGTCCAAAGCCGATGCCGGAGCTTCAAAGACCTTCCCTCAGCAAGCTGGTACCATCCGCAAGAACGGTTACATTGTGATCAAGAACAGGCCTTGCAAGGTTCCTTTAATTTCTTTTCTTCAATTTCCGTTTCTTCTTTTGTTTCTTTTGATTTGGATCTATGACTTCTCAACTTCGTGCGCTAGATCGTGAATTAGTAGGATTTATTTACATTATCTGGGGGTTTATCGGATCTGGAAAGGATGTTCCCTAATTGTATACTGAGGTTTTATGTAGCTGCAAAAATGATTTTTCTTTTACTTTACCCCCTTGATTGTTTGAAAATTGTTATAACCGTTGGGTGTAATCGATTATGCCCCAAATTATTTCTAGATTATTATCAAATCGTTTATTGGAGCTTGTGAGGGCCTTGGTACCCTGACTTTGTATATGGCTTTTTGTATACTCTTACTTTATGGTCGCTCTGGATGATGGGAGAGTTAGTGGAAGGTGAAGGTGGTGCTGAAGTTATGGTTTCGATGATAGTCCGTTTAATTTTATTACAAGATTAGTTTTAGGATCAAATGAGTCTGATCTATCTGGTATGTTGTTAGGATTTACTTTATTATGCAGTCTTCTGTTTTGTGATATGTTGTTCAGTGACTAGGAAACGGTTTAACACACACTTCCACCATTTGAAGTGGACGTCACCAAAATAAATTTTTAGAAGCTGCTATTGAAAAATGCCTTTAAGAGAGAATTATAGATAACTGATAAGGACCGATTCAGAATTAATGGAAGAGGACCTGGTAAGCGGTAATTACTTTTAAATCTTGGTTAACTCTTGGTTAGCGAGTCACTCCCTGACATGTTAATTGGCTCTTTTTATATAAATTTGTTGACAAATTGATCCCTGTCAGTAGTTCTACGGCTTTTTGCTTCAATCATTTTATACTTGAATCTAGTGTCCTCTTTGTTCTCTCACGTGGTATTTGTATGAGAGAAGGTGATCTGGCCATTTAAGCACACAAGTTAAAGTTTTGTTTTTATTTCTAACAGGTTGTGGAGGTTTCAACTTCCAAAACTGGCAAGCATGGACATGCTAAGTGTCACTTTGTTGGCATTGACATTTTTACCGGGAAAAAGCTTGAAGATATTGTTCCTTCTTCCCACAACTGTGATGTATGAGATTCATTTGGCTTTACATTCAAATTAGCCTCTGAATTTGTTATAATTCTATTATATTAAATTGTGTCCTATCTTACAGGTCCCACATGTCAACCGCACTGACTACCAGCTGATTGATATCTCAGAGGATGGATTTGTATAATCACAGTTGCCCCTTTTTTTTCCTTCTTCCTTCGCATGGTTGAATTTTAATCTGTTTCTTATGCGGGGTGAGTGAAGGAATTTTGTTTTCTGAAATATAACAGGTGAGTCTGCTGACTGAGAGTGGTGGTACTAAGGATGACCTGAGGCTTCCAACCGATGAAAATCTGCTTACGCAGGTTAGTTTGTTTGATTCTCTCTGTTTGCATAATTCTGGATGGGTTTGCTTGGTGGTTTAATTAGTAGGAAGATACCGTTGCTGAGGTTGACATTAGGTGATGGAATATGGCTTTACTAACCTGATGCAGTATACCTGATAGTAACTAAAGTGTCATGAAGTGGGTCATCTGCTAACTTATTCATGATCCTGCTCTGAATTTGACTTCTGTTGTGCAGATCAAGGATGGATTTGCGGAGGGTAAAGATCTGGTTGTGAGTGTTATGTCTGCCATGGGTGAGGAACAGATCTGTGCCCTGAAGGATATTGGCCCCAAGTGATTTGCATGTCAGTTGAATGCTGAAAAGTGCAAGTTGGAATTGAGACAATATAGTATTTTTGGAATCTTATGCTGGTTTGTGTACTAAGTTAAAATCTGAACAATTCTAAAAAATGTGGTCAAAACTATGGGATGACTTTCTTTTGGACCCCACAACCAGTAAGTTGTTGCGCTAGATCCATGGTGTGAAGAAGTTATATTGGCAAGTAAGACCACTGTTTAAACAACGCCTTAGCCGGCACCTGCGTTTACGCGAAATCTTTTTTCGTATTTCTTTATCTCATTGTTAATTGCAGCTCTATATTTTTCTGCTTTCATTGAGAACGATGATGGATATTATTAGTTACTTTTCCGGAATACTATTATTTACTGCTTGAAAAGTTAGTTATATATAATTTTATGAATAAATAAGTAATTAATTTTTATAATATCGTCATATAATATTATTACTATATTGACTTTTTGACGGTGCACTATTATTGTATTTAAAAAAAATAACAAAGGTATCTTTTTTGGCATTAATGTGTGTATACGAGATTTTAAATTCGTTCAAATGTTTTATTTGTGGAGTGATTTTGTTTTTGATCTTTCGTCTTTGTTTTAAATTGGTCCTTTTAACTAATAACATCCGCTTCGTGGACAAAAATTCTTGACTGAACGCTTCCTGGGTCATGTCATCGTTCACATCATGTGGATTTCCAATTTTAGCCCCTCACCCTTCACTCTAAACCAAGAACGTGGTCCCATTTAAATGCTTCAACAGTCTCTTTTCATAGTGTTGTACTCCAGAGGAGCCTTCCATTACTTTGCCTCTTCTCTTGTTTCCATTAATCTTTCCCATATCCTTTGAGTTCATCATCCTCCCCATTGATCCTCGAAAATAGCCATGACAGAGCAGAACACAACGTTCGGTGTAAGATAGCTTCCAGCTTCTAATTCCACTAATGAGAGTCTGAGATTCATTTGTGATTGTGGAGAATTTACTCGATTGGTCATCTCACGCACTTAAGATATATCGGGTCAAAGATTTTGGGGTTATGGGAATTATGCGATATATTTAGGGTTTTCTTGCTTTTTGAATGGTTTTCAGGGTTGTAAACATGGAAGTTGCATTACCACTCTCACTCTTTGTTTCAACCTTTTTTTGTCTCTTTCCATGTTTTTTTTATTTTTTTTATACCATTTTTGTACTTATAAGCTTGATTACGTTAAAATTTCATCCATGATTTCCATTTTTTCATATCGTTTTTGCACCTATAATTTTTTTTTTGGTGTTCTCTTTTTCTTTTCACTCTCAAACCTTAATTCCAAATTTTACGAACAATTAATATATACGCAAGGATGATTATGTAAGGCAATCTAATATTGTTTAATGTGAAAGAGTTTGTGTGTGTGTGTGTGTAACACTAATTTCTAATTTTTGTCCACTTCGTAATTGAATGATGTGACTTACACACACATACATAGATGAATTCTAGAGGCTTTTGTGGCCACAAATTCAATTTATTGATGTGAACGAGTCCCAACTTGCACATACATTTTGGCCTCTTATTGAGTTCTATCTCAGTGTGGTTTTGAAATTTTTGTTTCATAAATGTTATTATTATGTGATATAAGTTAATTTTTTCATTATGGTAGAATGGAAGGAGTTGTGATTTTTTTGTTTGGTTTGATCCATTAGTCCAAGAGGATGCATTGGTCTTGTTTCGTCTTAGAAAGAAAGTTAAGAACCTTGAAGATCAGTTGAGGCAAGCAAGGAGGAGAGACATTGGATTGTTTGGTTTGGAAATTTTCTATTTCTATTTTTTTAAAAATAGAAAATGTATTTGAACATGTGTCTGGTTGAACTTAATAGAAAGGTTTTCTAAAACACAAAAAAAAAATTTTTAAGTGTTTTAAGAAATGCATTTTTAAAAAATGCATATTCAAGAAATAAAAATTAAAAATAAAAATAAAAAATATTTTCACAAATCAAATAGACATTTGAGTGTTTGGCATTTCTTGTATTGGTGTTCTTTTTGTTATTTTATGTCTTGTACATAGTTTAGAATATAGAACTAAACTGACCGGTTAAACTAGGAACTAAACCCTAATCCATTCTAGATATAGTAAGAATTGATAAACTAAAAAATTAGTCAAATTTAATCAAAAATTGAGTTTAATCGATGATTTTTCTTTGAATCAGTCATAAATAAGCAAGTTCATCCTACTAAACCGTCAATAAAATACAATATTATTACTCTACCCCCATTGAGAGCCCAGACTCTGAAAAAAATAATATTGGGCTCTTTAGTGGCTAAGACAAATAGAGGTGTCCCTTATTTATATAGAAAGTGAGAGGCATTGCTTCCAAGTGTGGTCGATGTGGGAATTAGTAATGGGGCACCACAATGAAACCATTTCCATAACATTACACAATCACAAAATAACATCATTTACATCCATTTCTTATCATTTTCCCTAACAATTGGTACATAAGACTACAAAATATCCAATACGTCATAGGAAGACGTTACTGTATAATAGTATTTTATTAAGATATTGATATCTAATATTGTATTTATTAAAATTCAGATTTCTTATTTAAGTCACATGATATCTTATACATATGGATGAGTTTTGTTATATCGTCATATTATTGATTAACTTTTTTGGATAATTAAAACCAAAGGACGACAAGGAGAAAGAGGAACTTCCAATGCTTGCTCACATTTCCAGGCAACATATACTTAATATTATTAATTTATATTAATTATCTGAGAGGCATCTTCATGAAAATATCCAACTTCTACTAGGAGAATTTATCCTTCTGCCTGAAAACTAATATATACATGGGTAATATTTGATATTTCCATCCCAAATCGACCAAGGTAAACGAGATCGTTCAGATTAACTTTGATGTTACTAGGGATAACAATATAATTAGTGTCATCAACAGTTCAAACCGTTCAATGTATTAAACAACAATCATGATAATATATATTAGAATGCTTAATTGATTTATTTTTTTTCAGTGGCGTGCTATGTAAAAAGATCCTTTATTACATTAGAAATCCAGTTGTGCCGTGATTGAGGATTGATACTTACAAGAGAAAGAATGATTAGCAGGTGATCTCTGGATTTTCATTCTTACAAAAGTTATATTATTGGTTCACGACTAACAAAAAGTTTTATACTATTTAATCTCACTCAATAAAGTCTAGAAAACTAGAGTAAACAGTGCATCATACAAATTAGCTCAATTTTCTTCATCCGATCTTCACAACTTTGGCTTGTCTGTCACATCCACTCATATGAAAAAAATGGGAACTGGTTCTCTTTTTAACTAAGGAGAATCCTTGGCTAGAATTTAATTTCATATGAATATATCAAATAAAAACTAATTTAGTTTATTTAAATTAGTTATTTAAATTATCATGTGAATATTTATATAGATTTATATTTACCTATTTTGTATATTTTTATTTTATATATTTAAATTTGCCATGTGTGGTGCTGACGTTATAC
This sequence comes from Biancaea sappan, assembly GCA_037074585.1. Lineage (NCBI taxonomy): Eukaryota > Viridiplantae > Streptophyta > Magnoliopsida > Fabales > Fabaceae > Biancaea > Biancaea sappan. Next base: position 56,792,948 of record CM073490.1, read on the forward strand.
TTAATACTGATATAAATGTTCCAGTCAATGTCACGTGTTTTAAATTAACCATTGACTGACGATTGAGTAACACCGAGGACTATTTTTTAAAATTTTGAAAACTAAAAAGACCAAATTCTTTATTTTTACAGTGTAGGGGCTAAATCTTCCATTGAGTAAAATATAGGGATTTGAATTATATTTTAACCAAAAAATTAACTGAATAGTGGACTGAAAATAAAAATTTTGCTTACAATATGAAAACTTATGTTGAATAGAATATTTTAATCAACACAATATAAATAAAGACTAACAATTGACTAAGGTTAATGGTAATGACCATTTTTGTGACTCTGAAAATTATAAAGACCAAAATTAAAATTTTAAAACTATAAGAACTAAAATAAATTTAAGTGAAACTATAAAAACTAAAATAAGTTTGAGTCAAACTATAAAAACCAAAATTACTATTTAACTTTTAACACATGCCACTTTTTAAATATCTATACTTGTTTGCTGTGGTCTACAAGTCTGAATTGGTCAGCGAGCTTATGGACCACTTTTTTTTTTTAATATTCAATTATCTATTTAATTACTTAAATGCTTAAACATCACCGACAAAAAAATTTAACAATTTTTATTAAAAATAATTAATATCTATAGAATAATAATTTTTTTAGTACTTTTAAATTTTCAATGACTTTAATTTTTTATAATAAAATTTTCAACCAATTGTATTATATGTAAATTTAAATTTTTTTGTACTTATTTAAAAATCATAAAAATTTTCATACTAAATTTTTTATATTTATTAAAAATGATGCTATGAAATATAACTTTTTAAAGCTTGTTTAATGAATTAAAAAAAGTCCAAACTCACATATAATGCAAGCGGACATGGGTTAACCTACAAAGAAATAGGTCTGTCTTATTGGTACTAATTTTCTTGATAAATTAGTTCAACGTTCATTTGACCCTAATTATTAATTATTGAGAAAGATAACATCAAGAAAAAGAAAGAATAATTTTTAAAAAAGAATAATTTTATTTTTAATTTTTTTTTAGTTTCAAATCTCCAAATCCATATCTTTTTCTTTTTTTAAGCTAATGGATTATTTTTTTATTAATTTTTTGTTTAAATAAAAAGTAAAAAGAAAAGATATGGGCTGGCCTGCTTGACTTGTTAGCTCGCACCTAGTAAGCCAGGCCAATCCGGCCCAACCTAATTTAGGACCAACATGAAACAAGCTAATTCAAATGAACCAAGTTAGCTCGTTTTGACAACTCTAGTTATCATAGACTAAGATTTTGTTGTTTTTGTTAATAACACAAATTAGGTTAGGAATGGGTTGGGAGCGTAGTGCAATTGTCAAAGTATTTTAATATTTATTCTCCATTTATTTTGTAATTAAATTATTGATCATAGTGTAAAATATTTGTTGTTTGCGGTGATATTGGAGTGTTAGAGCTAGTCCAACAAAGAATGACATTGAAGCTGCAATAGATTGATAAGTCTTTATCTCCTTATAAATTACAATCATGACTATTTGTTAAAAATATCCAAAGCAAAAACGTCTTAAAACTAAAAAAAGAAATCACTATCCAATTAACAATATATAAAAGAAATCACTATCCAATTAACAATATATTTTTAAATCAATTTTACTAACTTTTAATCAAATTCAATAATACATTTAAAAACACTTCAATGATTGTGAGTTCCCTAGTTAAAGGATAAATTGCACAAAACTCTTGTGAACTTAGGGGTAGTTGCAAATTATCCCCCTCAATTTTTAAATTTAGTAAAAAAAAAATAAAACCTTCCCCAACTTTTAGATGTGTGCAAAAGATATCTTCTGTTAGGTTGACTGTTAGTGATCAATGTCCAATCATATTTTTTATGTTCGATCAACTTAAATATACCACATACACGCTAATGTGGAGGGATAATTTTGTATTTCCAACAAAAAAAAACCAATTTTATAAACTAAGACAAAGCCAAAAAAAAATATGAAAATATGAAAAAATAACTAAGAAAGAAATTCTTCTTCCATGTGAGCGAAGGACAATGCCATAGCACAGCTCACAAGAAGAGTATGTTTGGTAGGATATAAAGAGGAGAAAAAAAATGAGGAAAAAAAGAAAAAAAAGAGAAAATAATGAGAAATTATTGTTGTAAAACTTGGATACCAACACAAAAATAATCTGAATCGCGTTTTTATAATAGACACTGTCATTAAGGAATTTATTCCGCGACCACAGCTAAAAATCTGCGTCTACAGAACTCCCTCCAGGATTAAACAGATTCTTCTGAGAAAGGTTCTCAGGCCATAGAACAGCAGAAATTTTGAAGAGCGTAACCCAAAGAGTTTAAAAGAGGGAAGAGAGAAGAGCACAACAATTTATTGTGTGAGTGTGTAAAATGAGAGGAATGAGTCCTCCTTTTATAGCTGCTGAACATTAATGAGGCAGACAAGAATTTTAATACAATTAAAATTCGGTTTCAAAAATTAATGGACAGTTTCAAAAATTAATGGGCAGTTTCAGAAAATTAATGGGCAGTTTCAAAAAATTAATGGACAGTTTCAAAATATTTAATTATATTTAAAACAAATAAAACAAAACTGTCAGCCCTTAATTTTCTGACATTAATCCAAATTAATTTCATAATAATAAAATTTGCCTCTGTTCAGGTAAGCTATTAAAAAGATATTTTGAAATACAAAGCCTTTAAAAGGCTATTTTCACAACAATCCCCCACATATTTCAAAAGATATTTCCAAAACCTTTTAGGTTACATATATGAGTGTAGACGCATTAATCCAGTGTCTCTTTTTAGACTATGAACCAGACCTAGACCGATAAGATTTATCTTACAGAGTAGTTAGTGAAGTATATAGCTTATATGAACCAACATACTCTTAGTCGTAAGATAGTGATCTTAAGAGTCGCATCTCACCCCCCACATTTCTGCTGTTAATGCCGTTGTGCGCGTTATTTCGGTCGTGCGTGTGCCTGGAATTCATGAGTGCTTTAGAGACTTCGCCACGATTTCATGGGAGCGGCCCCACTCCACAATCATATAGGTGACTTCATCAATTATATCTGCAATGAATACACCACCCTCAATGTAGGGCTATGAAGATCATGAAGAGCTTATGCTCAACCCACAAGTCAATGCATTCTAGCACATTCACACTTAATACCATAGGAAATGGACTGAGAATATAGTGCTAGCAGAATTAACAGACGACTTGTTATTACCCATATGAACCTTCTTTATGGGATCTTCAATCACAAAGGTTGGGTTCCCGCCACTGTTAATTTCATATTGGCTTAAGTCCAATTCCCCTCGATGTGTGAAGGACTAATTTCCTTCTTACATGCATTTTAGTCAGTGAATTGGCCAAATTCACTTTTGACTTTACAGAACTGATCAGTATACTTCAAATTCATTTTTTTTTGCAATTGCTTGATAACTTTGTGTCTCAACACAAGTGTCTACTCTTACCATTGAAAGTTTGTTCTTTACAATGGCTATTGCCACTTGGCAATCACAAAACATAGACACTGACATCATTGGGCTCTTACCCAACTAAAAAATTTGCTAAGAAGTTTTTCTACTACTTAGTCTTGCTTTCAGCCAACTCCAGAGCATTAAACTCTGATTTTATAATGAACCTATAAATTTGCATGGCTGCTTTCTGCAAAATAATATCCCACCACCAAGGGTGAGGTTTTAACCACTAGTGGACTTTGTCTCATCTGAATCAAAGACTCAGTTAACATCATTGTATTTTTCTAATACAATGAAAAATCCACTTTATATGATATCGTAAATTACGATACCTCTCAACTCTTTTATTAGAATTGTGTACATATAAACACTTATCTGACACAAAATACATGATATGTCAGGCTAGGTAAAGTTTATTAAATACAACAGAGACTCTCCTCTGTTTTCCTTAACTGAGTGTTAAAATCATAAGGAGTTTTTCACTAGTTTGTTATCTTGATGATCAAACTTTTAAGACAATTTTGAACATAACGTTCTTGTGATAGTAAAATACCATCACCTTTCCTTATGGTTTTAATCCCAAATTCACATTTACTTCACCCATGTCTTTTATGTCAACACTAGACGTAAAGGAATATTTGACGTTATGTAATATCTATGTCACATATATACAAACAAATATTCATCCTTACCATCTATTACTTCCATATATATACACATCCATCTTTAATTAAGAGAGATATTTTCACTAATCATAAAGAGAAAATTAACAACATAATAACTAAGGTTTTATAGTTAATTTATTTTTCTCATAATCATGTAACATAAACTTTGCAAAATACCTCCACATTTTTAAATCTATAAGAGTATGATTACATAACTCATATAAAACCTCATACAAAACCTTATAATTATTATAGATGGGCACCAAACGCATAACATATATGCGCATCTAAATTCATCCATCAAATAATATTATTTTTCAAGAGAATAATTTCATAGAATTATTTTGGAACTTTTCAATCTCATTTTTGTGACCAATAATTCAACAACATTGTACCTCTATGTACAATTGAAGAGTTTTCATGGATTGGCATTAGAAAATGCTAATTCCAATTATATATATATATATATATATATATATATATATATATATATATATATATGGCATATCATCATCTCAATGAGATGGTTTCCTCAACTTGAAAATTGACAACATATTATCATCTCAATGAGATGGTTTTCTTAATTTTCAAATTGGCCCAAAATTTATATGCCAATATCTTCAAATTTGGTCATAAATCTACAAAAATCATGTTCTAAAATAAAACTCTCAAAAGCTTAAGATGAAGCTATTTTGAATTCTTAAATTAAAACCCTCACACATATGTTAATTTCAAGAATTCCACATTCCACATGAATAAAATTCTCAAAATAGAGAAATTTTTAAAATAATTCACATGTAAGCTTTAAGAAAGCCTTTTCATACTATCAATAGTTAGTCAATAGAAATTTATGGGACATACTCAATACATAAATATAATAAACCCATAATTTCTATTAAACCACAATATCATTAACTATTGACCATAAAACATTTTTACCAAAATTTATATATTCTTATAACAACATACTTACATAACAACATATATCCCCCACTTGTTGTTATAAAAAATATTATCCAAAAATATTTTTCCTTTAGCCCCCACTATTAATAAAAATTCTCAAAAGAAATATTAAAATAGTGTAACATACCTCATGATGTAGGGAGAAGAAATCACCATTGCACAAATTTGCTTCATGAGCAAAATGGATCACTTCATGATCACTCAAAATTAGAACTCAAAAAATTATGAGTTGTGCTTATAAAAATAATAGCAAATAATAATTTCACTTCATGTATATGATATTTGAAAGTGGATTAAATCAATATGTATTTGTTCCATATAATGCAAATGCTATATATATATATATATGCATAATCTACTTTAAAATAATTTTTTCAAACCAAGTTAAAAGAACTTATAATATTTTAGATACACAAGATAATATATAGCCAAAGCTAAACGCATATCATCATATGTATCTCATATAGTGAAAAAATTCTCTCATAAATAAAATCTCCTTTTGTGAGCAACAACAACAAATTTTTTTTTAATAAGCTCATAAAAAATTAAAATACACATAATTGAAAATCAAATATTTATCACCTTAAATAAGGTGTAAAACCAAAATATCATATATTTGGAATCCAGAATATCCCACAAATATATATATATATATATATATATATATATATATATATATATATATATATATATATATATATATATATATATCAATCAATGCTCCCAAAGTCTACATATATATAAAGCCAATCATGAAGGTTCACGGTTACCGAAGCATTTTACACCTAGTAGTTCAACGTCTAGAATGCATTAAGGTGGTTAATGGATATAAAAGTCTTTAAACAGATATATACACACACATAACGGTAGGTTGTTATAAACATCAAAAAAAATTGTCAACAATCTTCAATTTCACACACTCCATAAGCGACCTTTATGATAAAATTGGAGAATATAAATTACCACCATTTACATCAATAAAAATGAATAAAAGGCAACAATTTATAAAATATTTTAATTAATATTTTATAATAATTTTTCAACACAAAATTTCATGCTCTTAGTGAGACAATATATATGTATCAAAACATATAACATGATATTACTTCTGTGAATATTATGCTCAACTTGAGTCACGACTGTAGCAACGTTGGTATATAAATTCCTTAAGATTGTTGTAAAACTTGGAACCAACACAAAAATAATCTAAGTCACGTCTTTATAATAGACACTGTCATTAAGGAATTTATTCTGCGACCACAGCTAAAAATCTGCGTCTACAGAACTATATCCAAGATTAAACAAATTCTTCTGAGAAAGGTTCTCAGGCCACAGAACAGCAGAAATTTTGAAGAGCGTAACCCAAAGAGTTTGAGAGAGGGAAGAGATAAGAGCACCACAGTTTATTGTGTGAGTGTGTAAAATGAGGGGAACGAGTCCTCCTTTTATAGGTTTTGAACATTAATGAGGCAGACAAGAATTTTAATACAATTAAAATTTGGTTTCAAAAATTAATGGACAGTTTCAAAAATTAATGGGCAGTTTCAGAAAATTAATGGGCAGTTTCAAAAAATTAATGGACAGTTTCAAAATATTTAATTATATTTAAAACAAATAAAACAAAACTGTCAGCCCTTAATTTTCTGACATTAATCCAAATTAATTTCATAATAATAAAATTTGTCTCTGTTCAGCTAAGCTATTAAAAAGATATTTTGAAATACAAAGCCTTTAAAATACTATTTTCACAACAATTATCCAAATTATATTCTTAAAAAATACTAATTTTTTTATTTATTTTAAACTTAAAATATTTTAGTAAAATAATTCATTCCTATTCTCCTTCTTTTTCTATTTCTGTGTCAACATATCAGGATACAGGTTGTCTGCTTGGTGGCTTTTGGATCGTTGATTTGTTCATCAACGATCTAGATGTGAGGCAACTTTTTATTTTTTATCTTTAATTATACCTAGGATCAAATTGAAGGAGAATATCATAAAATGATCAAAGCCTCGTAGATTTCATTCAGAAAAAGCTCCTCTAGACCTAACTAGCTTTTCTCTTCCATCATACCCCTCTCTCTCTATTATTTTCAGTCCCTTGTCGCCTTTGTTCACCGTCGCCCACTCTCCTCTGTGTTTGTTTATCGTCACCTTCTCGCAGGCTTTATAGGCAATTGGTAAGGTGGATGAGAAGGGGGTTTCGATTGGTTCGCATAGGGTTCGTGTGTTTTCTGATTGTGAAATTTAGTATTCCTAGTTGATCTATACCCATTGTACTATCCCTCTGATTTTCTGCCCTTGCTGAAACAGAGACCCATTCTTTGAGAATTACCACAGACAAACAAGTAGAACAAAGAGATTGTAACAAAACTAATTTTGAGTTCAAAGGTTTATATCAAAAAAGCTATAAAGGAATGGATTTGAGGGAGAAACAAACATATAGGAGAGTGGGTGATGGCGAGTAAAGGCGACAAGAGACTGAGAATCGCACAGAGAGAGAGAGAGAGGGGTACGATGGAGGAGAAAAGTCATTTAGGTCTGGATGAGCTTTTTTGAACGAAAACTAAGAGGCTGAAATTATTCTGGAATATCTGCCTTCAATTTGGTCCTTTGATATCATAATTTTTTTTTTACAAAAAAAAAATTGCTTCACATATGGAAACAAATCAAGGGTCCAAAATTTACTAAAACTTGGTTTTTTAAGCCAAGCAGACAACTTGTATCTAACTAATCAAACACACGAAAAAAACTCCGACGCAAAGACGTATGGATTTGAATTTGGATACGATGGCAGAAGAGGATTTTGTGTAAGAGGGAGATCCAGGAGAGCAAGCTGATTCAGCTTGTTTGAAAATGCTAAGACGAATTCCATGGAAAAAAAGAAAATTATATCTGAACTAGGATCTTCTAGCTTAGTTAATGAGCAAGTGTGGCGATGCTATTTGGGACAATCGTCAGGATCCACATTATGGTTTTAGCAAGGAAGGGCCTCTTATGTATCGGAATCTCTATAATTGTAACTTTGTTTTCTTGCATCTGAATATGCCCCCCAAAAATTAAGTATTTAAAACAGCTTTTTCTTCTCACTCGCTCTTTCCGTTTTCTCTTCCAGATGTTACCGCGTACAACAATAACGGTATTTCTGCATTGGAATTCTCTTCAGATGGGTGTGCAATGGCGTTTTCCTTCACTCAATGGAAGCACAATTTGTTTCTCAGATATTGTTCCTATTTTTTTTTTTTGGTTTCTCCTTAATTTATAAAATTTTTTATTTTTTATTAAAAATACAAAAATACCCCTGCTACGTCAATGCATATATGACATAGTTAAGCTAACTGGATTTAAAAAAAGCTAATTAAAACATTGACGAAAGGTCAACTTAATGGTTAACCTATTAAAATTGTTTTGTGCACATATCTAAAAGTTGGAGCAAGTCTTTTAGTAGGTTTGAAAATTGAGGAAGAAATTGCAAGGACCCCTAAATTTATTGAAATTCTATACAATTTACCCTAATTAAAATTCAATATTCTTACACTATTTTTATTATTAGAAATTACTGATTTTTTTTTTACATTTTATTAAGTTATCTAAAAATAAATTTAAAATTAAGATACTGCGGTATTAATACTATTGATGGATTTTATATTTTCTCACCATGATAGTTAGACTTCAAAAGTCTTCCAACTTCCAAATTGCCCATTCGTTTAGGGACTGTTTAGTTCAAAGGAGGAGAGGGGAACGGAGGGAAGGAAAAATAAACCTTTTTTTATTTGGTTTGCAATGGGAGGACAGAAAAAATAAAATAAAATGACTATTATAACCTATTGATTATATGACGAATATGATAAATTTGTTATAACTTATATTCAAATAAGTTAGCTCATTTGTTATGGTGAAATAATATAATATTTTAATAACTTTAATTTTATTCATCCAAAAAGCATTTCAAATATATAATGCGTTTTAAAAATTATATAAAATTTTAATTTTATTCTTACCGTAATAAGAAAATAAGCTAAATAATTTTATTGTTAGAAGAAATAAAAAAATAATTCAGCAAAATTTAACTAACTGATTAATAAAATCATATTTTGGTCCCTCACATATGTCTTTTTTTTTCAATTTGGTCCTTCATAGATTTTCATTCTCAATTTGGTCCCTTACAGATTGATATGATATCAATTCAATCCTTCAAAAAAATTTATATTCTCAATTTGGTTCCTCATAGATTAATATGTTATCAATTTAGTCCCTCACTTATTTTCATTCTCAGTTTTATCCCTAACAAATTGATATATTATCAATTTAGTTCTTTTTTTGCTGGCCATAACTTTTGATGGTAACAACTTTTGATGAAGGGACTAAATTGATAACATATAAATCTATGAGGGACCAAATTGAAAATAAAAATATGTGAGGGACTAAATTAATAATATATCAACATATTGAGAATGAAAAGCTACAAGGGACTAAGTTGATAACATATCAATCTATAAGAGACCAAATTGATAATGAAAATTTGTAAGTGACTAGAAAAAAAGATATCTGTGAGGGACCAAAATGATATTTTGGTCCTTGTTAACTTATTCAGTTTATTATTATTATGATTTTTTTGGTTATCCTTTATTATTTAGTTATACATATAATATATTATTTACGTATAATAATAATAATAATAATAATAATAATAATAATAATAATAATAATAATAATAATAATAATAATTTTATATAGTCAAAATATGTTAATAACATATTATTTAAGAAGCAAAATAAAATAAGTTAGAAGACAATCTTGGTATTAAAAAAAAATATTAAGAACACTTATGTCATTTACATTGTTACAATTTTCCTTTCTTCTAAATTTTCTCACTTTTGGAGGGAAAAAAAACAAGAGGGAGGAGGAATTTTTTACTTACATTTTTCCTCCCATTCCCCCCAACTAAATGAAATAAACAAGGCCAAATTAAAAAATCCCTCCCCTCCCCTCTCCTTCCCTTTTTTTCATTCCCCTTCAACCAAACAATATGTTATTCTTCGTAGTTTCAAGTTGTGGGTGGAATAAAACTTGTGACAATAATAAATACTTAAAAAACTATTAATAAATACTTAAGCAAATTAAATTTATTTTTAATTAAGTTGATCACATTTAATATATGTATATATTATTTATATTTGTAATATTTTCAAGCTTATATATAGATTTCATAATTAAAATTCAATTAGATTAAATAAAACATAATTTGCCCTCCATTTTGGAAAGCTATACATTTGGCACGATATTTACTTGAGTGGCGGTTAAAATTGTCAATAATCCATGAGCAACAACTGTCTCGTTTGTGTAATACGTCTAATGGAGAGAACTTATATAAATTTTTTTTTATATTTTTGTTATCAAGTCAATAGAAATATAGTATGTGTAAAAAGTTTTTTGAAAAATCAACCATAAAATGTGAGTTGTAAAAAATATAAAGTTATTTTTTTAAATACTATACACTTGTATTCTAATTAAAAATCACACACTTGTCATATTTTGAATAAAAAAAATGAAGAACTACACTTAAATTTTTTCTTACTTTTATTCACTTCACTTCACTCGCTTCATCTCTCAATGAAATAGCAAACTTTCACATGTCTTTTTGTAATGGAAAAAACTTAGGTGCAATTTCTTGTAAGTTCTCCAATTAGAATATGATAAGTGTGTAGTTCTCTAATTAAAACATGACATATGTATAGTCCTTAAAAATAACTTTATATTTTTAATAACTCATCACACTACAAGAAAATCAGAGACTAGAGACAGAATTTTTCGTCTCTAATTAAGTAAAAATTTGTCTCTAATTGATTAAAGATGGATTTAGAGACAAAAAATATTCCTTCCCTGATCCTAGTGTCTCAAAAAATTTGAGACGAAAAATAAATTTCATCTCAAAATTAAATATGGAAAATAAATTCCGTCTCAAAATTAGAGATGAAATTTTTCCGCCTCAAATGAGGGACGAATTTTTTCGTCCCTAATTTCATCTCAAATTCTTTGAACATGTCAAAAAAAAAAGGCCAGTGGATTATGAATCAGATCAAATTTGGCCACCCAAAATTTTTTTACCCACATTAAATAATACTAAATTAGAAGGTACATTCATTCATTAGTCTTCTCAAGATAAAAATGTCAACTGAAGCGATATAGGAAAACGTGGGAGGTAGTAGCACTATATATAGGCAAAGAGGGGAGGATCAATTTCTAATTTGGCTGATGTGGGAATAGCAAAATTCGAAGCAGAATTTGAAACTAAATTTATTTTGTCTCTAATATGAGGTGGAATTAAGGACGAAATTTATTCATCCTTAGATTGCATCTCAAATTTTCAAACTAAATTTTGAAACAAATTTTTAACATTTTATAGATGGAATTTATTCTGTCTCTAATAAAAAACAAAACCTAAATAATATATTAGATATAAAAATTAGAGACAGAATAAATTTCATCTCAGATTTTCAAACTAAATTTTAAGACGAATTTTGAACATTTTAGAGATAGAATTTATTTCGTCTCTAATTTCTATCTCTAATTTTACTTTTTTTTTATAGTGTCATTACATGATTGGTTTTTTAAAAATTTTTTTACATATGTTGTATTTCTATTAGAGAACTTAATAGTAAATATATAATAAACTTTATATAAATTTTCTCTAATAAAATAATGTTCCGGTAGTGAACTTGTTAAATTAAAAAAGAATAAAGAAAAAGTCACAATAATTGAAAAATATTTGATTTTTCATCTGAAGCGACTGCCAGTGAAGTTGAGACAACACCACCTCGATCACAATTCCAAGCTTGATCGTGGAGATGATAATTAAAACCAATGTTGAATTGCTTATTAAAAGTGCACATCAACACGATGCACAATGGGACATATACATGGAAGAGAGTCATTGGTATAGCATGCAAAATCAACACCCACCTTGGCTGCCGAAGAGGATTCATTAAAAGCTTGTATAGTCTCTGAATGCATAAGATTTTGTCTCAGCGAAGTAATGGAAGGAGAAAGAGAGTGGGAAAGAGAGAAATTACAATAGATGGACGTGAGAATGAGAGAGAAATATAAATATATGAGTGAGAAATGAGATTTTCGAAGGATTTCAGAATAGAAGAACTGAAATTTTATATTATGATTTATCATATAATGAGTTCATAATCTTATCGTAACTCTCGATTTATTATTATTACGACTAAACACATGATTGGCTAAACAGAGAGGTGACTTATTATTGCCTGTGTGAATTACCGATGTCATAAGCAAACAAACAAACAAAAAAATAGTAGAATAATGTTAAAAGCAAAAATGACATGTTAGGCGGAGTGGATGACATGGCAAAGTCCAGCCAAACTACATTAAATACTTAGAAGCGAAAGTAAAATTATCTATTATATGGATATAGATGAAAAAATTATATTAATAACAGTCAAAGATAACTGTAAAAGACGTGGGCGACATTAATAGCATGAGATGACCATAAGAGAATCAACTACAACGTCACGCAAGACAGTTGAGACCCATTATATATTGAGAGATGTTTTTAATAAAATAAAGGGTTGAATTGTGTATATAGACAATTTCAATTTCTTTTTAAAATTCAATTTTATCTTTTTTAGGAGGATGAACAAAAATAAAGTTTAATAAGTACAAGTGAAAAAAGACGAATTTTATACAATAGATTTAAAGAGGTTAGGATTCTAACTATTCAAATCTTATGTTTTTCTCTCAATACACATAAGCAAAAGAGATTTTTTATAAACTTTGAATGTCTTGAGTTTTACAAAAAAATCTCATCAAGAATAAGCTTCTTAAAGTTTTTACTTCTAAAACTCAAATAGACTTAAAATATTTTCTCAAAAGAATCAAATTATAACCTTTCAACCCAAAGTTTCAATCTATAGTTTTTACAACATTTTTAAAGTAAATCAACAACAACAAAAATTAATAACAATAAATGAAACTCTCTCTTAAATATAAAGATGGCAACAAGATAGATAGAAGCGGGGTGAGAAGTGCCTCCCCTGTCCTCATATCTAAGCTAAATTCAGCAAAGCCGATGTCCCTGCTGCTCTAAGCTGAATTCAGCAAAGCTGATATTCCGACAATTTTACTAAAATATTACCATTTTCTTAAATATTTCTTCAAATATTACTTTTTTAAAATTATTTCTCCACATACTACATTTTCTAACAAATCAAATTTTTGTCAATTTTTTTTTAATAACAGGTTGAGCCTTTTTTTAAACCACGGCCGAAAGAAGCTTGGCCTCTGTGAGGCTGAGCTTCTATTTTTTTTTTAAAAAAAGAAACTCGGCACAGTCAAAGCCGAGTTTCTGACAGTGTCAGGAATCTCTGCATGCAGCAGAGATTAGCGTACGTGTTGGGAGAAGGGGTGGGGGGCAGCTTTTGGAGAAGGGAGGGAGGGGGGTCGGAGGAAGAAGGGTGTTGTGTGTGTATATATATATATATGATATATTGCAAAGGAAACACACTCACAAAATTTTCTTTGGGCGTCTGCAGAGAGAAGGAGAGGAGAGTTGATTCAGAGGAGGAGGAGAGCTGAGCAGAAGAAGAAGCAGAGTAGATTCAGTATAAATAAGATTTTAAAGTTAGATTTTTATGTTTATTTTGATATGCAGATTAGTATATTTAAATTTATATATTTATTTTAATTTCAATTGGTTAGATTTTACTGATTAGAAGTTGTATGATATTATAATTTTGATCTTATTATATACTTTATTTCTTTTTTAGATTGTGTTATTTTATAACTAAATATTTGATTGTATTATTTTGTAGTTATTTTTTACTTTATATAGTTATTTTTTTTTATTGAGTTAGGATTTACTTATTTTTTAATATAATGTTAAAAGTCATTTATTAATTGACTTTAATAAAAGACTTTAAGATAAAAGATTAATATAAGAAATTGTTAATGATGTTTAAAAATTAATTGTATATTTTTTTCCTTTTAGTATTTCGTACGATATCAATTATTTAGATTATATATTTTAATTATTTGATAAATTATATATTTTAATTAGTTTTTATAAATTAATTTCACATTTTTTATAAATTACTTGTAAACTTATGCAATTTAATTTGATAAATTTTTAATTGAAAATATAATTAAATAATTGTATTATTATTATGTAAAATAATAAATTGAGATATTTAATTTATAACTATTTAAAATACAAAATAATAATCTTTTTATCTTTTTAATTTTGAACTTGAAGTTAAAAGGATAAATTAAAAAGAAATTTTGGAACATTTCAAGAAAGTAAGATTGGGTTATATTTTTAATTTAAAAATTAATTAATTGACTTTAATAAAAGACTTTAAGATAAAAGCTTAATATAAGAAATTATTAATGATGTTTAGAAATTAATTGTATATTTTTTTCCTTTTAGTATTTCGTACGATATGAATTATCTAGATTATATATTTTAATTATTTGATAGATTATATATTTTAATTAGTTTTTATAAATAAATTTCACATTTTTTTAATAAATTACTTGTAAACTTATGCAATTTAATTTGATAAATTTTTAATTGAAAATAGAATTAAATAATTGTATTACTTATTATGTAAAATAATAAATTGAGATATTTAATCTATAAATATTTAAAATTACTTTAGAGACTTTACAAAATAATTATAGATTTCTTAGTGTATTAATATGAATTATATTATGTTATAGGCAGTTAAAATGAGTTCTGACATAAATGTATATATTTATGTCAACAGAAGGATTGTTAAGAGTCGTGAAGGGGTTAAATTTAAATCTAATGTATGTGATATAATGTCACTGAATGATTTAAATATCATTATGGAGGAATTGAAAAGTATGATTCACGAGCATTTAAATCTTCCTCCAAGTGAATCAGTGGCAAAAGTTGTAATACCCGTTAATTTTGGAATATAATTCGCCTAAGAGTATTTTAGAATTTTACAACGTTACTTTAGTTATTTATTTTGGTCATTTTTAATTTTCATATTTAATTATTCTCTTTGAATATTATTTATGAAAATTGAGTTAAATGACTGGACTGAATATTTGCACTATGTGGGATATATTCTAAGAATGGTGAAATTCATGGAAAAGTGGTTTAAGAATGGTCAATTAGTCCATTTATTGTAAATTGACTGGATGGATTTGGATGTTGGGTTATGGATACCTATGGGTTATTCAATAACCCATTAGAAATATTTAATATAAAGCTTCAATAGTACCCCTCATTTCTCACGCAGAAGGAAAAGCTGAAAACTGAACAGTGGAAGTTTCTCTCGTTTCTTCATCCTCTTCTCAAATCTTTTCCTTGATCTTTAGAGTTTTGATTATTTGTTCGGTTTAAAAGCTTTGTAAGGATCAAAGGTAAGCTTTAATTTCATTATTTTCCTTAAATTTCAGTTTATATAGAAGATCAGAGTAAGTTTTGTTCTTGAAGATTTTGATGATAATTCATGAATCTTAGTTGTTTTAGAGGTTATATTTGAGTTAGGATTGAGTTATAGTTGGTTAAAAGAGTTGAAATTCTGGTTTTGAATCAAGAAAGGAAAGGATGAAAATTTTCTGGGAAGTTTCTGTAAATTCGAAGTTACTGTAGCGACAAGAAAATTTTCGAAAATTTTTCGAGTTACTGTAGCAGTTACTGTAGTGTCGGCAGTCAACGGTACTGTAGCAGTCAATGTTACTGTAGCGAACCATATTGTAGCAAACCGTTACTGTAGCAATCAGAAATTTTTGCATATTTTCGTGATTTTGTTTCCTTTCTTATGTTTACTTGTGATATATTTTACTAGGAAATTTTTCTACACCAATTCTAGTGTGGAACAAGGTAAACTTGGACAAACATCAAGGTAAGTGAATAACCTTGCTAAGCTAATTTGATATTACTAGTCAAAGTACAATATAAGTCCCATTTACAATATTATTGGATATTAATCAATCAATTTTTTCATATGACAGTATATGATGATTGATATATTTTTACAGAAATTCAAAGGAACAAGAGTATGTATAAATTATTTTGTTTCAAGGAAATTATACTATGTGATAAATTCTCATTATTTTATTAATGAGTAAAGATCTACGGGTTCTAATACATGAGTTTGAAAGGGTTAAAGTCCCATACTACTCGGTGTATATCTATAAAACCTATACACGAGTTTGAAAGGGTTAGAGTCCCATACTACTCGGTGTATATCTATGAGAACTTATTCACGAGTTTGAAATGGTTAGAGTCCCATACTACTCGGTGTATATCTATGAGAACTTATTCACGAGTTTGAAAGGGTTAGAGTCCCATACTACTCAGTGTATATCTATGAGAACTTATTCACGAGTTTGAAAGGGTTAGAGTCCTACACTACTCGGTGTATATCTATGAGAACTTATTCACGAGTTTGAAAGGGTTAGAGTCCCATACTACTCGGTGTATATCTATGAAATCTTATTTACGAGTTTGAAAGGGTTAAAGTCCCATACTACTTGATGTATAAGACAATTAATTATATGAGTAAATATGGTATTTGTACTTTTGATATTTTATGTAGTACAATTATTTACTTACTGAGTTTTTAAATAAACTCACACTCCCTATGATTATCTTTTCAGATACAGAAAACAAGGAAGAAGAGTATCCGTTTGAAGATTAGAAGCCCCTTGGAGTTATTATCTATTTCTGTCTGGTGGGATACCAGTACAATATTTATTAATGTGAATACTAGGAACGCTCTGTACTTACTATAGGTCTCCTAGGCTTGCGATGAGATAAAAACATCAGATGAATATAATTCTGTCATGTGGAATGAATGATTAAGGTTGAATGTAAAACTTTACAGAATATATGTAAATAACTTATGTTTGAGAATTTTATCAAATGAGTAGTATCTTTTCACATGTTCAATTTTTTGGGATGTGACAATTTGGTATCAGAGGATAGGTTTTATAGGTCCCCTATAGAGTACAGAGCAAAGTGATCTTTGTGGGCCCTTCCCTATTATCATGAGCCGCGGCATGACCATAGGATTAGGTTCCATAAAAGACCTTGTAGAGTATAACGTCATTTTATAGATAACTTTTCAGTGGGGCTAGCAAGTTATATTTTGTTTATGTCTGAAAATTGTTTGTTATGTGTGTAGATCTTTGACAGTTCAATGTCAGAAGGATCTTCTAATAATAATGAGCATATGGGTCCAAGGAGGGCCATAATTCCACCAGTACATGGGCAAGATGATCCTAACCATGGTGATAGTTTTCATGCTCAAAGTACTGAGGGCGCAATTAGTGATCAAGCAAGAAGAGTCGAACTTGACGCTCACATTGATAATGCAACTATTGCACATGTGATTAATTTAATGAATGAACGATTTGACCGATTTGAGGCTGAAATGAGAGGTCAAGCTGCACAAGCTAACCTGCCAGTGGATCCTCCTATTATTGAAGCTGAAATTGTACCACCAGCTCAGTTAGCTGGAGAAGGTAATGTAAGGGAGGTAAAAATGTCTGAATTCCAGAAAATGAGGCCTCCTACTTTTTCAGGGGAAGATCCCAAAGAGGACCCACAATGTTTCCTTGAAGATTGTGAAGCAATCTGTGATGCTATAGGGTGTTCTCCTACTCAAAAGGTAGAATTCACTTCCTTTCAGTTAAAAGGTAGGGCTGGTAAATGGTGGAGGAACTAGAAGAAAGCTATAATTCAAGGCGCACTGCCAGTTATGTGGACGGAGTTTTATAGATTGGTTATGGATGAATTTCTCCCGAAAAGTGAACGATCATCTAGGGCCAGGGATTTTCTGTATCTTCGGCAGGGAACCATGACTGTTGATGAATATTCAGCTCAGTTTATTAAATTATCTGAATATGCCCCTAAAATCATTTCTTCTGAAAGGAAGAAAATAGAAAAGTTTGTGGAAGGGCTTCGTAATGCCTTATATGATCAAGTGGGTTCCAATATGAACGATTACTCTTCGTACTCAGAAGCTGTTGATGTGGCCCAAAGAATGGAAAAGAGGTCAAAGAATAAAGAAGAATATCGTCAAAAGAAGAAAGCCAGATATAGGAGATCTTTTGATCAAGGGGAAGACTCAGGGACTTTGAAACCCTTTACTGCATCACAACATGCTCCAGCCACTCCTACTAAGTCATCTTATTCTACAGCCATTGTGGCTAAGCCTCGTTCAGAGAGTAAGGGTGGTTTTAGCTCTTCTAGTAGAGGAGGTACTCAAGCTAGAAGGGAAAAACCTGAATGTCCTGAATGTGGAAAGTTTCACTTCGGAGAATGCAGGTTAAACACTGTTGGTACAGGTTGTTTTCACTGTGGACAAAAAGGACATTTTATAAGGGAGTGCCCTCAGCTCATGACAAGAACAGGTCAATGGTCTACCTTGCCACTTCGACCACAGTCTATTTCTGCTTCTATTACTCGGACACCAACCCCTTCAATAGGGGGTAGTATGGGAAGAGGTTCTGGAAGAGGCCAAGGTGACCGTGAAAAACAAGCTGCTGACAGAGGAAATGCAAGAGTATATGCTCTAACCCGACAGGATGCTCAAACATCCAATGTTGTAGTTACAGGTATATTATCTGTTAATACTTTTGCTGCACGTATTTTGTTTGACCCTGGTTCTACTCGCTCATATATGTCACCCCTATTTGCCAAGAGATTTGCATTTGATTCGATTACTCTTAAAGAACTATTCTTGGTTTCCACACCGATGAGAGAGACTTTGATGGTTAAAACATGTTATCGTTCTTGTAAAATAATCGTTGGAGGCATGGAAACTGAAATAGATCTTATGATTCTCAATATGTTAGATTTTGATATGATTTTAGGGATGGACTGGCTATCTTCTTGTCATGCTACTATAAATTGTCGTGACAAAGTTATTTCCTTTAATATGCCGGGGAGGAGTAATTTTGTGTTTCAAGGAGATCGAAGTGATGTACCTTGCAACATGATATCTATGTTAAGTGCCTGGCGTATGTTGCGAAAGGGATGTCAGGGATTTCTAGCTTTTATCAAAGATTTAGAAAAGAAAGAACAGAAGTTAGAAGACATACATGTGGTTAATGAATTCCCAGATGTGTTCCCAGAAGATTTACCTGGATTACCGCTAGAAAGAGATATTGAGTTCAGTATTGATTTGGTCCCAGACACACGACCAATTTCTATTCCACCTTATCGTATGGCTCCTGTTGAGCTAAAAGAACTCAAAGAACAATTGGAAGATTTGTTGAACAAAGGGTTCATTCGCCCAAGTTTTTCACCTTGGGGTGCTCCTGTTCTTTTTGTGAAAAAGAAAGATGGTTCTATGAGATTATGTATAGATTATCGTCAGCTGAATAAAGTTACAGTGAAAAATAAGTATCCTTTACCAAGGATAGATGATTTGTTTGATCAGCTTCAAGGAGCAAAATACTTCTCAAAGATTGACCTAAGGTCTGGATATCATCAGTTACGAATTAAAAATGATGATATACCTAAGACTGCTTTTCGTACACGGTATGGACATTATGAATTTCTTGTGATGTCTTTTGGGTTGACAAATGCACCAGCAGCATTTATGGATTTAATGAACAGAGTGTTCAAATCATTCCTTGATAAGTTTGTAATTGTATTTATTGATGATATTTTGGTATATTCAAAGAGTCATGAAGAACATACTGAACATTTAAGAATAGTGCTTCAGACCTTGAGAGAGCATCAGTTGTA
This sequence comes from Biancaea sappan, assembly GCA_037074585.1. NCBI lineage: Eukaryota > Viridiplantae > Streptophyta > Magnoliopsida > Fabales > Fabaceae > Biancaea > Biancaea sappan. Next base: position 56,812,833 of record CM073490.1, read on the forward strand.
CGCAAAGCTCTTAAAATGTGAATTCTGGATGAGTCATGTGACGTTTTTGGGACATGTTATTTCCCAAGAAGGTATTCATGTAGATCCAAGTAAAACTGAAGCAGTAAAAGTAACTTTAGAAAATGACATCGATATGGTCAAAATTAGAGATAAGGCAAAGTAAGGTCTAGCACCAAGTTTCTTGGTAGATGAAGAAGGAGTCTTATGGTTTAATGGGAGACTCTGTGTCCCCAACATTGAATCTTTGAAACATGAAATCTTAATGGAAGCTCATGGTTCGCCCTACGTTGTACATCCTGGTGCTGTGAAAATGTATCAGGACTTGAAACAAGTTTACTGGTGGGAGGGCATGAAGCGAGATGTGACTGACTTTGTAGCTCGATGTTTGACTTGTCAGCAGGTTAAAGCTGAACATCGACGACTACCTGGTTTGATGCAAAAACTAGATATTCCCGAGTGGAAGTGAGAAAGGATCACTATGGATTTTGTAGTAGGTTTACCTTGGTCAACAAAAGGAAATGACTCAATATGGGTCATAGTGGATCGACTTACTAAGTCAGCACATTTTCTTCCTGTTCATACCACTTTCAGTGTAACAAAACTTGCTCGACTTTATGTTAAAGAAATAGTGAAACTTCATGGTGTACCAATATCCATTATATCAGACCGAGGACCTCAGTTTACCTTTCGGTTCTGGAAAGTTTTTCAAGAGGCTTTGGGTACCAAAGTGAATCTTAGCACAACATTCCATCCTCAGACTGATGGACAGTCTGAAAGGACAATTCAGACCTTAGAGGATATGCTAAGAGCTTGTGTGATGGATTTCAGTGGAAGTTGGGAAGATCATTTGTCTCTTATTGAATTTGCTTATAATAACAGTTACCAAGCCAGTATCCAGATGGCACCTTTTGAGGCTCTATATGGGAGACGGTGTCGATCCCCTATAGGTTGGTTTGAACTTGGTGAAACCAAAATACTTGGACCTAAGATGATACAAGACGATATAAATAAAGTTAAACTTATCAGAGAGAAGTTGTTAACTGCTCAGAGTAGACAGAAATCTTATGCGGACAACCGATGACGTGACCTTGAATTTGTAATTGGTGACATGGTTTTCCTACGGATCTCACCTGTAAAGGGAGTAATGAGATTCGGGAAAAAAAAAGGAAGCTTAGTCCGAGGTATGTTGGCCCATATGAGGTTATAGACAGAGTGGGTAATGTGGTATATCGCCTGGACCTACCTTCAGACCTAGAAGGAGTTCATCCAATATTTCATGTGTCCATGCTGCAGAAGTATCTTCCTGATCCTTGTCATGTCATTTAACCCCAAGAAGTTCATTTTGATGAAACTCTCACCTATGAAGAGGTACCAGTAGCTATTCTTGATATAAAAGTCAAGAAATTGCGCACTAAAGAAATTCCTACTGTCAAGGTTCTTTGGAGAAACCATTATTGCGAGGAAGCTACGTGGGAGGCAGAAGATGAAATGTGGGAAAAATATCCACATTTGTTTAAAACTTGAGGTAAGATTTTAATTCGAAGGACCGAATTCTTTAAGGGGGGTAGAATGTAATACCCGTTAATTTTGGAATATAATTCGCCTAAGAGTATTTTAGAATTTTACAACGTTACTTTAGTTATTTATTTTGGTCATTTTTAATTTTCATATTTAATTGTTCTCTTTGAATATTATTTATGAAAATTGAGTTAAATGACTAGACTGAATATTTGCACTATGTGGGATATATTCTAAGAATGGTGAAATTCATGGAAAAGTGGTTTAAGAATGGTCAATTAGTCCATTTATTGTAAATTGACTAGATGGGTTTGGATGTTGGGTTATGGATACCCATGGGTTATTCAATAACCCATTAGAAATATTTAATATAAAGCTTCAATAGTACCCCTCATTTCTCACGCAGAAGGAAAAGCTGAAAACTGAACAGTGGAAGTTTCTCTTGTTTCTTCATCCTCTTCTCAAATCTTTTCCTTGATCTTCAGAGTTTTGATTATTTGTTCGGTTCAAAAGCTTTGTAAGGATCAAAGGTAAGCTTTAATCTTATTATTTTCCTTAAATTTCAGTTTATATAGAAGATCAGAGGAAGTTTTGTTCTTGAAGATTTTGATGATAATTCATGAATCTTAGTTGTTTTAGAGGTTATATTTGAGTTAGGATTGAGTTATAGTCGGTTAAAAGAGTTGAAATTCTGGTTTTGAATCAAGAAAGGAAAGGATGAAAATTTTCTGGGAAGTTTCTGCAAATTCGAAGTTACTGTAGCGATAAGAAAATTTCAGAAAATTTTTCGAGTTACTGTAGCAGTTACTGTAGTGTCGGTAGTCAACGGTACTGTAGCAGTCAACGTTACTGTAGCGAACCGTCACTGTAGCGAACCGTCCCTGTAGCGAACCGTCCTTGTAGCGAACCGTACTGTATCAAATCGTTACTGTAGCAATCAGAAATTTTTCCATATTTTCGTGATTTTGTTTCCTTTCTTATGTTTACTTGTGATATATTTTACTAGGAAATTTTCCTACACCAATTCTAGTGTGGAACAAGGCAAACTTGGACAAACATCAAGGTAAGTGAATAACCTTGCTAAGCTAATTTGATATTACTAGTCAAAGTACAATATAAGTCCCATTTACAATATTTTTGGACATTAATCAATCAATTTTTCATATGACAGTATATGATGATTGATATATTTTTACAGAAATTCAAAGGAACAAGAGTATGTATAAATTATTTTGTTTCAAGGAAATTGTACTATGTGATAAATTCTCATTATTTTATTAATGAGTAAAGATCTACGGGTTCTAATACATGAGTTTGAAAGGGTCAAAGTCCCATACTACTCGGTGTATATCTATAAAACCTATACACGAGTTTGAAAGGGTTAGAGTCCCATACTACTCGGTGTATATCTATGAGAACTTATTCACGAGTTTGAAAGGGTTAGAGTCCTATACTACTCGGTGTATATCTATGAGAACTTATTCACGAGTTTGAAAGGGTTAGAGTCCCACACTACTCGGTATATATCTATGAGAACTTATTTACGAGTTTGAAAGGGTTAGAGTCCCACACTACTCGGTGTATATCTATGAGAACTTATTCACGAGTTTGAAAGGGTTAGAGTCCCATACTACTCGGTGTATATCTATGAAATCTTATTCACGAGTTTGAAAGGGTTAGAGTCCCATACTACTTGATGTATAAGACAATTAATTATATGAGTAAATGTGGTATTTGTACTTTTGATATTTTATGTAGTACAGTTATTTACTTACTGAGTTTTTAAATAAACTCACACTCCCTATGATTATCTTTTCAGATACAGAAAACAAGGAAGAAGAGTATCCGTTTGAAGATTAGAAGCCCCTTGGAGTTATTATCTATTTCTGTCTGGTGGGATACCAGTACAGTATTTATTAATGTGAATACTAGGAATGCTCTGTACTTACTATAGGTCTCCTAGGCTTGCGATGAGATAAAAACATCAGATGAATATAATTCTGTCATGTGGAATGAATGATTAAGGTTGAATGTAAAACCTTACAGAATATATGTAAATAACTTATGTTTGAGAATTTTATCAAATGAGTAGTATCTTTTCACATGTTCAATTTTTTGGGATGTGACAAAAATAAGCTACGGGTATCGATTGAATGGGGAGTATGTGAAGATGAATTTGAAAACTGACAATACAATTAGATCTATGATCACAAAACATTTGAGAAGTGGAGCTGAGGACCTCGAATTGTTAGTTGAAACTTCTAGTCGTGAAACAGAACTTATGACTGAAGCCGGTACATCTCAAGACATCATTCCATTTGAGATGTCATCGCAATCCCTCATCCAAGGCATGTACAATCAGTTGTTGATGGTAGATGATGATGAACCGGTGCCGCAACTAAATGATGCTCCTTCATCTCCCCGGCCATGCATGAATGATTTTACTGATGAAGATGAGTGTTTTGGTGATGATGCTACAGATGCTGGCTGCGATGTTACTGGTGATGATGCTTTAGATGATGATGGCGATGATGCTACGTATGTTGGCGATGATGCTATAGATGTCGGCGATGATGCTACAGATATTGGCGATGATGCTATAGATATTAGTGGTGATGATGATGTCAATGGGCAAGGCTAGGGAATTTTGGCCCCTCCCACTAGTGTTTATAGAGATATTGTACACAACTTTTTAACAAACCTACTAGATGAGGAGCTAATTAATGACGACGAACCAAGAATGTCAACAAGGAATAATTTCGATCTCTATGTTGGAAAGCAGTTCAGTGACAAAATACCTTTACGACTTGCAGTGAAAGTATATTGTATAAAAAATCACCAGGACTTTAGGGTGGCCTACCAAAGGAAAGGTGTTGAGGTATATGTATGCCATAGAAAAGGAAATGGTTGTGGTTGGAGAGTCAGGGCCATCATAAAAAAAATGTAGTAATAACTGGGTAATCACGAGATATCCTGGTCCACACAATTGTGTCCATGCATTGCTGGCTCAAGACCACCCAAAATTGGATGGAGATGTTATAGCGAATCATATTTTTAAATTTGTGGTCAAGCAGCCAGATCTCTTAGTTAGTCAAGTAATTGCCTTGATCTGGGTGCAATCGGTTACAATATTTCTTATAAGAAAGCATGGGTCGGAAAAATGGAAGGCCATTTCAATGGCATTTGGGGCGTGGGAACAGTCATATGCATTATTACCTCAGTGGATGAAAGCAGTTGAACATTTCATGCCAGGTTCTGTAGTGGTTTGGGATACAAATCCCTGTCCCCCAAACAAAGAGGGTCCACGACAGTTGTTTCGATGAATATTCTGGTCTTACAAGCCCTGTATAGATGCCTTGCCATATTTGAAACTTATTTTGCAGGTGGAAGGTACATTTTTATACGGAAAGTACAAAGGAACCTTATTAATAGCATCATCTCAAGATGGCAATAATAAAGTGTTGCCCATTGCATTTGCACTTGTTGAACAAGAAAATGATGCTTCTTGGTTATGGTTTCTGAAGCATTTAAACACTCACGTTGTTTGTGATTGTCACATCATTTTAATTTTTGATAGGCATCACGGGCTTAGGTCAGGTGCACAAGTTCTTAATTGGCAACCCCACATGTTTTGTTTGAGGCACTTGGCCAGCAATGTGCGCACTACATTGCGTTCTAAGTGGTTAGCATCAAGGCTCGAGCGTGCCGATATGTCTCCTTTTCTATTTCAATATTATTTGGGTGCATAAATGATTTGTGCACTAACATTGTATTATTTTTAATAGAATATTCATATGATCGTCATAAGGTGGATGAGGTTGTTCAAGAAATGCTTAATTTAGATGTAAATTCAAATGGACGGGTTACAAGATGGCTTAGTGAGTTACACCTTGAGCAATGGTCACGTGCATATGATACTAATGGTCGTCGATGGGGTCATATGACGACGAACTTAGCTGAGTGTATGAACAACGTCTTTAAGGGCGTTAGACATCTCCCTGTGCTGGCATTAGTGAAAGCTACATTGTACAGGCTAAGTTCTTACTTTGAAAAATAATCGGCGACCACGAGCACACAATTAAAGGCTGATGAGACATACTCAGAGGTTATGCGTAACATGATTGCAGAGCATGCAACTAAGTCATCTTCATGCATTGTGCACTTATTTGATTGGGCCACATGGTATTTTGAAGTTGAAGAGGCATACGATCAGTTGGGACGTTGCCAAGGTCGTATTTACAAGCTTAGCCTTGTGGAAAGTTACTGTGATTGTGGTAAGTTTCAAGTTTGGCATTATCCATGTCCACATGCGATGGCAGCTTGCTCACATGCGAGGCTTAACTATAATGGGTTTGTTCACCCTGTTTACCGGCTTGAAACGATCTTAATGGCCTATAGCTCACTATTTCATCCGATCGGAGGGCAGGAGTATTGGCCATTGGCAGAAGGTCTCAAACTAATTCCAGATCCATCCTTCATCAGACATAAAGGGTGACCACACTCAGTACGACTACGGATGGACATGGATTATAGACAACGAGCCCAGCCATCTAGATGTGGTTTATGTAGGCAACCTGGCCACAACCGATCAAACTGTCCACATCGACATCCTAGTTAGATATTTTTTATGTAATATTTGATATTTTTCAATGAACTCGCTTCATGTAATATTGGATATTTTTGAATTAACTGGCTTCATGTAATATTTGATATTTTTGAATGAATTAGTATTTCTTACATTAAATTGTCTTATTATTTCTTTCTTTAAATTATATTATTTTTTAGGTCAATTGTTGATGTAATATTCTTTCTTCAAATGATATTTTTGAATTAAATCTTTCTTTCTTACATTAGAATATCTTATCAAATGACAGATCCGAGACGAGCTGTAAACCCAGGTCCTGACGATGACTCACTTCTGTATTTACAGTCTCGCCACATCTCTCAAGATGTTTGAGTAAACAAGGTTCGCTTATAAATCAAATATATATAAGCATTATTATTATTACTTTTATGTATTTGTTATTGTATATTAATATGAAAAATTGTATCTGTGCAGAGAGATCGCATTTTACGTCTACGACGATGTATACTTGTTGGCAACCCACCATCAGCGATCATTGCCCACTTATGTACTGCTGGGTTCTATGGTGTCGTACGATTGGGTACATTTGAACATAGCCCAGCTCTTGTCTCAACACTTATTGAACGATGGCTACCTGAGACACATACTTTTCACACCATGAAGGGAGAATGCACAATTACATTGCAAGATATGGCGGTTCAACTAGGTCTCCCATGTGGTGGTAGACCAGTTACGGGATTAGCAACGATGGACTGGCGGACATTATGTCAGCAACTTCTAGGTGTTGCCCCACCTTCGAATAAATTAGATGGTCAGAGTTTAAGCATGAACTGGCTTGCAGACACCTTCAATCATTTGCCAGAAGACCCCATAGATGATCAAATTATCTATTTTACGTGTGCTTATATTTTACGCTTGATCGGGGGGTACCTATTGCTTGATAAGTCTGGGACAAAGGTGTATCTCATGTACCTGCCGTTCCTTCAGGACTTTAATGAATGTGGACGACTAAGTTGGGGTTCGGCAGTGCTGGCTCATCTTTATAGAGAACTTTGTATGGCAACGGACCCTAAACAAAAAGAAATTGGTGGTTGACTCACTCTTTTACACGTCTGAATGTAGTCTAGATTCCCTCGGTTAGCGCCATCGACATGTCCTACCCCAGATGTAGACTCAGAGAACTATCCTATACTCCCGCCATTAGGATTTCTGTATGTACTGCTTACTTGAGTATAGAATTTATCAATTACTAATTACTATATGAACTCATATATTTGTAACTGTTACAGTTAGAAGGGTGCTAAGGATTCTATTGGACCAGCTAAAGAAGCCTTGAAGCACTATAAACTTCTGCTAGATCGAATGACTGATTCGGATGTATCTTACTTAAACTGATATTCTTCAAATATGGATGACACTTTATATGTTCATTTTTTTTTGACATTTATTTTTCATAGATTATCTGGTGCCCATATGGCGGGGAAGTCATTTAGATGCTTCCAGATTACTGTGTAGCTGATCACAATGTCTGGCTAGCTTGGGTACCGCTTATTTGTTTTCATATTGTCGAGTGGCACCATGTAGATCGCGTTCTTCACCAATTTGGTGGAGATCAATCGATTCCTAAGCCAACTGTCAATCTTGGCCGCCATTACACATTACAAATGACAGGGAAATATGATCAAAATTGGGCGGTGGTACATGCAGACTTTATCAACCAGTGGTTGGCGTGACCTCAGCGACTGATGCAGCCACAGTATCCTGCACATCCTTTAGAGCACAACTCTGAGTATATGCGATGGTATTAGAGGCATACGAGAAGATGGATTGATCCTGCGAGTGGTTCTAAGGGTTATGCGGTAAATCGTTTATTTAGTATCAAATTTAAATTACATTTTATATATCTGCTTTGCTATAATTTTTATGTTGTTTGTAGGTTGACATGGCATGGTACTTATATAGACTTGCTCATGAGGACCTGACACTTGATGATTTAGCAGAGAAAATTGAGCAAGGAGCTATGAATATCATTACTGCCATGGGTGAACAGAAAGAACTCAGGCTTTCTCACCCAGCTCCACCTGCTCAGCATTTGCCTGCTGTAATAATTCCTGAACAAGTGCCAGGCAATTGTTCTCGGGGCCTTATCGCAGTAAGGAAACCTATTCCCTATGATGCATGCTACAGTCCAAGTGCATCCATGCCATATCAGAGTCCATCGACTTCAGCCTATTGTCAGACTCAACCTGACATAGGTTCTAGTGGCGCCGATCCTTCTTTTGCACAGACTGGAGGCTTTAGTTCTCTATTTGACATTGGCTATCATACTCCGATTCCTACACAATATTATTTTGATTATTCATCTTTGTTTACTGATCCTATGACACATAATGCATATTTCGGAATGCAGTTCTTCATAACGGATCACGTGATCCCATCAGTACAATCACCAACGTTAGATTTGAATGCTCAACCGACACCCCTGTCAGAAGGACAACAACAAGGTGGCGAAGAAGAAGAAGAAGAAGATGAAGAAGAAGAAGAAGAACCCAAACAATGTCGACAGTATAAACGACCAATTACACGTAGGCGTTGCGAGACTGGGAGCCATTTCTTTTAGATTATTTTTCATCATTTGTTAACTTTCGATCACTTAAAAATATTTTTGTTTGTAAATTGTCGAATTTTTAATTTACAAATTTGTATTTAAGTAAACATAAATTAAATCTACATATAAATAACTATTTATGTTTTTGGCATAATTAATGTAAAATTTGATATTTAATTGCATAATTATACAAAATTGACCATAAATTAATGTAAACTTTGATATTTAATTACATAATTATACAAAATTGATTGACTAATTTATTTGTTAGAAAATTTTCAAATTATTAATTTACAAATTTGTATTTAATTAATCAATCGTAAATTAAATCTACATATAAATAACTATTTGTGTTTTCAGCATAATAAATAAATTAATTATAATATATTCATAAATTAATGTAAATTTTGATATTTAATTGTATAATTATACAAAATTGATTGATATTAAATTTATTTGTTAGTAAATTGTCGAATTATTAATTTACAAATTTGTATTTAATTAATCAATTATAAATTAAATCTACATATAAATAACTATTTATGTTTTTGGCATAATAAATAAATAAATTATAATATATTCATAAATTAATGTAAATTTCGATATTTAATTACACAATTATACAAAATTAATTGATTAACTTATTTTTTATATAATTTATTTATATAAGTAACTATAAAAAATATATATTACACTTAATAATATTACACAATATAATTAATTAAATTAATTAAAGTTGATTAGAAATTTTTTTTAAGCTCGGCCTCCTTGAGGCCGAGGTTCTTTTTTTTTTTTGTCAGAGGCTCGGCCTCATGGAGGCCAAGTTTCTGACACAGTGTCAGAAGCTCGACCTCAATGAGACCGAGCTTCTTTTTTTTTTTTAAAGAAGCTCGGCCTCTGTGAGGCCGAGCTTCTTTTGGGGTCGCTTTTAAAAAAAAAGGTTCGGCCTGACACAGGCCGAGCCTTATTAAAAAAAGAAATTAACAAAAATTTGATTTGACAGAAAATGTAGTATGTGGAGAAATAATTTTAAAAAAGTAGTATTTGAAGAAATATTTAAGAAAATGGTAGTATTTTAGTAAAATTGTCCGATATTCCCTATTTCTGTTGTTGTGAGTCTACTTGTACTTCTATTCAATAGGGGAATAGGATTTAACAGACATAAACGTTGTTAAAATTTACTTTCCCCGTCTCTTCTATAGCTGAATTCAGTACTTTTTCTACTCATTTGTCCCCAAGTACTAGAAAGTACAAGGGACCGTGGCACCTACGTATTGTGTAGCATGCTCATAGCTTGAATAAATAGGGCCTTGAATATATTTATCTATTTAATTTGGGACTCTTTATGTATACTTAATTGTGAATAAAAATATCTAAGCAAGACATAAGGGAATTTTACTAAAAACTCCGGGACACTTAAATTAATATATCATTGACTTGGTAATAGATCATAAGTTTGATCCCTCTCTTACACTGAAAAGAAAAAAAAAGTATTATATGCATAAAATGCTTATAAAATGTATGTTGTACAGTGAACAGTGATTTTTTTTAAAACAAAAAAAATCAACATTTCAAATTTGTGGATAATTTAGTTAATAATTTACAAGCGTGAGTTCACTTTCTGAATTTTCTCTTCAATTCTGTTGTAATGCCAACAAAACATACTGGCTGAAGACATCCATGTTTTGTTCATGGAGAAAAAGTGATTGCATTCTTTTGTTATTTTTGTTCTTCTGAAAAAGTGAGGAGCAGCAGTCAGTTCATTGAAATGGGTAAGAGTGATGTTGTTTAAGTGGTCTCCTTTGTGAACTGAGAATAAATGGTGCTGATAAATGAGTAATAGGGAAAGTGGTATATGCCTTTGATTCCCCGTAATTTGAGATTGATGTACACTTGCTTTTTTCTATATGTATCAAAAGGGATGGTGACTTCAATCATCATCATTTTGTTTACTTAATTTTTGTGGGCAAATTCTCTAAGGTATTCACAGTCCCCAATTTCAAAATGTAGGAAGTAATTAAATAGATATTGATTTTGTATTTCTATAAGTAACAGATAATCTTAGTTGTGTTGTTCTTTTCTTTGTGCATATCTAGAGGAGATGCAATGCTTTTCCCTTGATTACCTCCTTTCAGAAATAATTTACATGTCATACTTTTCCTTCTTTTGGCAAATGGAAACCCTAAACCACATTTGAAAGAAAAAAAAAACGTGGTTCATGAATCCAGCCATTGGCTCTACAAAGTCAAGAATATTTTAAACATTATGGTTTAAAGCTACAGAAGAGAGTATAAGTTGGTTTGTGTTGAATTTGTGCAATAGTTAGTTTTTCTATTACATTTTATTTCTATAAATATTCTTGTTATATTGTATTCAATAATTCAAGTAATAAGAGAATAATTCTCCATATTCTCTAATTCTCTCCTATTTCTCTACTTGAGAATTTTATCCTATGTTTATTTCCCTAATTTTATTTTAGTATCAAAGCCAAGTTGGATCCTAATTTCACTTTCTGTGTTCTTCCTCTGCGTTCCTCGGGTATGCTTCTCTAAGTTCTTTCCTTGCTTTCTTCTCTAAAGCCGTGTGAAGACTAATTTGGCCTCTGCTTCTTCTTTTGACGTGGTCAAGGACTGAATCGGTCCTTCTGGTTCTCAGGTTCGTCCTGTCTCTTCTGGTTCGACCTGTATTTGGTTTTCTGCATTTCTTGGGTTCACATCTCAGTTTCTCTTGTGCCTTTTTTTTCATTTTTAGGACGTCTATGTTTTTTCTTCTTTTTTTCGTTGCGGTGTTCATGGCCTGTCCCAATGTTTGATTGGCCTCTACTAGGTTCTTGCAGTCGAAGGTACTTAACTTCTATTTTTTTCTTTTTCTATATAGATCTGTGTCTCCCTTAGTCTCTGGTTTTCTAAGAATCTGCGTGGTCTTTCTATATGGATTTGTATCTTCTTTTGTTTCCTAACAGCAGACAAAGATTTCCCAAGCGAAGGTCATGAATCTTTACGGTTTGGGTTCTTGGAGGGCAAACCGGTCACTGTGGTGTTCATTGGAGGGTCGATGGTGCAGATTGACCGGCCTTCCTCTTTTTGTCTTAGGGCATCTAGTTTCTTTGATCGTTTTCTTGATCATTCTTGTTGCTTGGGCTCTTGATCGCTGTTTTCCTCAAGTGGGCTGGACCCTTTTTCATGGATAAGGAGATTATTCCAGTACTAATTTGGGAGAGAAACACATTTTATCAACTCCATAGATAGAGGTTTAGTATTTCTGGGGGTTGGTTTTGCCATTGGAGTTGCTCTACAGTTCGTGTACCTGATTGACAGACTTCCATTTACTGTTCTGTTGTTGCAAGAAAAAAATAGTGCCTTTATGGGCATTCCATTTTCATGGTTTCTTTTGTGGAAGTTGTTTTGTAGAAGGTCAGTAGATAATAAGGTTACTGTTTCAACCATTCTTTTTACTCTAAAGATGGTTTCAGCTATGCTAGCTTTGAAACAACAGGGTAGGATGGTTGCTGAAGGATGCGAGAGAAGAGTTAGGCATTGCCATAAGTTATGATGGCGCCTGTTAATTCTTTTTTACGTTTTTTTTAATTGTTCAGCTTTTTGGGCTTTGATGCTTTCGGTTTCTATTAGCACTATAGTTTCTAACATGTTAAGAGGTTACTTGTCACAGAGTTTTCTTTTGGTCTAATTGCTGGGCTTATTTGCAGCACAATTGGTTGTGTTACTTTTCTTGTTTGTAGCCGTTGCTCGATGCAAATTTTTTTCACATAGAGTTTTAGAGTTTGAATTTACTTGGTTTTTGAGAACCTTGTTTGGAGACTTTCTTAAGAAAGTCTTTTTTTTGGGTGTTTTGAAGTTAGGCTTGGTTCATTTCATTTCACCATAGCTCCAACTTGAGGAGGGAGTGTTGGATTTGTGTAATAGTTAGTTTTTCTGTTACATTTTATTTCTATAAATACTCTTGTTATATTGTATTCAGTAATTCAAGTAATAAGAGAATAATTCTCCATATCCTCTAATTCTCTCCTATTTCTTTACTTGAGAATTTTATCTTTTGTTTATTCTCCTAATTTTATCAGTTTGAAACTTCTGATAGATTATACGGATGGCAATGGGGCCTGATACCTGTCGGGGACAAAAAATTCTCCCCATTCTCGTTCCCCGCAAGGTCCCCAAGGAGTTATTTAAAAAAATTAAAAAATGTAAAAAAAATAGTGGTCTACTGATGATGAAGATCCCTGCCCACCATGTCCAAGTTCAACCTTTAATCATAAAGAGAAACCAAATATTCACAGGAACATCTTATAATTTCACATACACAGTAGCTAAAGAAAGGGAAAAAGACCTTTGCCAAGATGGAGAGTTAAAGACGCTAAGGGATGGATGGAGGGAATAAATGGTGGGAGGATGAAGGAAAGATGACGGGAGAGAGCTGAGAGACTTGAAAATCAAATTTAGGACGAAGGCAAGCTGGGAGAACAATGTGTTGACCCTAAGGCTTTATGCCATAAGTTTTGATGATGACAAATGTATTTGAAATGTAGCATTGATATATATAAAGGTTAATTATCATATACATGCTACAAGTATTTAAGCATGACTATGTTATTTAATGTGTAATGTCTTATACATTAATCATGCTATTTATCATGAATTGAACTAACCATTTGGTTTGCAAGTAAGATATATTTTATAGGTTGGTTCAAAAACAAGAAGAGTGAACATTGGATTGAAGAACAAGGAAAAGAAATATCATGCTTCACTCAAGGAAAACAACATGCAAGGATAAAGCTCCAAGAAATGAAGAATTAGAAGATTTGAAGTCTTGGAAGCTTGGATGCACCAAGATAGCCTATGTGTTTACATTAGGTATATTTTATATAGGCTAGTATACTTGTGCAACTCAATGATTTAGATTTGCATACATTGGCTCAAGCATTTTTGAACAAAAAGATAGTGAGATATGAAGTTTTACAAAAGTTATTTTTTGACCTTTGGTCACTCCTTATATCATATCTCATAAATGAAAAATTGGTTTTTCAAGTATCTTAATCTCATTTGATAGTAGACTCAAAGATCTTTTCAACGGTATATTATTTATTCAAAACGGAGTTCAAATGGGAAACATATGACTATTTAAAATATAGTTTGAAAAACTGAGTTGATTTTACTGTACTCAAAAATTATTCTATTCTGACCTATAGTCAGTGTTTTGATTATATCTTTTAAACAAAAAATAATTTTTGAGTAAAACTTGGCTCATTTGAAACTAGACTCCAAGGGCTTTCCAATGATATATTATTTGTTTAAAACAGAGTTCAAATGAGGGAGTTATGAATTTTTAAAGAAAGCTCAAAATATGTATTTCGCTACTGCCAGCCGGTGGTCGACCAGGCAGCTTCCGACTGGTCGACCAGTTGTCCTGAAAATGCTATATTTTGCTACTGTCAGTGGGTGGTCGACCAGGTAACCCCCACTAGTCGACCAATGGACATCTGGACTGCATTATAAGTGCTGTAACGGCTATATAACGGCTAGTTTTTTAAAATATTATATATATGACCTTAGATACATGATTTTGAGCAAGAACCAAGTACTACAATGACATATTAACATGTTCTATCATCTTTGAAAGAAATCCAAATATTCTTGAGCCAAATCTTGCATATTCTCTATCATTAGAGTTATTAGAGCTTCATTTGTATTCATCTACTTTTTAGAGAGAGTTTCTTTGTATTGTTGATTTTGATCAACACCAATATTATTCTGAGTTGAGGTTCGCAAGTACCGGTATTGGAAGAACTTGCTTTGGGTTGAGGAGGAGCCCAGATTCATAAATTCTCCATTGTGGTTTCGCAAATACCTGGATCAAATTTGCGTGGTTGTAGTGGTTTGCAAGTACCCGAATTAAACTTGCAATTATAGTGGAAATACTCAAGTGGTCTCTTGAGTACTGGATGTAGGCTTGGATTAGCCAAACCAGTATAAATCTCTGAGTTTGCTTTCTCTATCCCTTACTCTTTAATTTGTGCATATTGATATCTATTCTTTAATTCCTTGATCTTTATAATTATTTATCTTGACAGCACATTGATTTTCTGTATTGTATTTATTATCTTAAGTATTACACTTTTACATAAAATCATTTTAACTTCCAATTAATTCTTGTGAAAAATTTATAAAACCTAATTCACCCCCCTCTTAGGTTCCAACCATTACTTTCACAATGAAGGCAAGACGACAGGGGAGCAGTAAAAATGCAGAAGATGATTATACAAAGACGACAGAGGCAGAGGCTGAGAGGGTTAGGATTTGGGAGATTTAGGGTTTTTTTATTAAGATTATTTTAATTTTAACCACAAAATAACTAAATTATCCCTAATATATATATATATATATATATATATATATATATATATATATTAGGGATAATTATTGTAAAATTACTAAATTACAAAAAGGCATTTAGTAATTTTTGTAAAATTATTAAAATGTCCTTCAGGGAAGGGTAACTTGCAGGGCGAGAAGTGTGATCCTTGTTTTCGTCTCAAAGAGAAAAATTCCCTATGGATGGGGCAAAGATCCTCGAATTTGGGGCTTCATTGCCATCCGTAGATAGATTGTTGTAACTCGTGTGACTTATAGTTTAAACTCTTCGTATCCTAGTTGTCAAACCCGGATCGGCCTAGTAGGTCGACCTAACAACCCAGGGTCGGAATTGGTCTGGGTCACTCATTTTGGCTTGGGTGCAAGTGACTCGAAATTGACTTGGGTGACCTAGTTGGGTCAAGGTCGACTTGAGCTTTGACCGGAGGGTCAACCTGGTTGGCCCGGGCCTCTTTTTTTAAAAAGAAATTTATAAAAAATGAAAATTTAGAAATTTGAACTTACCTAAAATTAAACTCTATTCCCCTACTTATAAATTGCATATCTTACCATCTTGCTATCAACTTCTTAATTTATATGGGTGAAATATTATATATATAAGGTGCTAAAATTATTCTAACTCAAAAATCAAAATGTGCAAGTGGCAAGATGACAAAAACTAAAATGGAAAAAAATATTTAATTTAATAAAAAATAAGTATATCATTACTAATGAATTAGAAGATAAGAAAAAAAATTATATTTATATAATTATTTGATGTAAAAAAAAATAAATCAAGAAAAATTGAAGAGCATAAACCAAAAATTTGATATAATCATCTAATTTAAAAAATAACAATAAAATATTTTAAAACAATATTTGTAATTTTATGACAAAATTTATTTATGGATATTTGTATTTTAATTATTTATGACTAAACTATAATTTTAAGATTTTAAAGTGTGAAATTTACATATAAAATTATTTATTTTACTTATTTTTAAATTTATTTGTAAATAAATATAAGTATATCTATATTTTTTATTTTTTCAATTTGCTGCTTCATCCTCTTCTCCCTTCCTCTTCCCACTTTCAAATTCTTCTTCTTTCTTCTTCTTCTTCATCAAATCCTTCTTCTTCTTCTTCTTCAAATCATTCTTCAGTTTACGACCTAAAAAGATTAGAGAATGAGAGAGATAGCGACAGACGAACGGCAAGAGTGACGAATGGCTGGCAACGACAGATGGATAAGGAGGAAGGCGAGAATGAACATATGCTGAACTCTGGAGTGATGAACGACGGGGAGGCAGGAGTGACATATAGACTCCTATGTTGTGTGAAGGACAACGGTCGAGGGTGCATCGTGCATGATGACTGAGGAGTTAGGAGCTTGACTGATGCAAAATTAAGGGGTTTCTCTGAGTATTTATAGAATTTCAGAAAATAAAATAAAATAATAGGTTTGTGGGTAACTTGGGCTAGGCCTAAAATGCATGAGGTTTATCTGGGCTGTACCTAAATATTAAAAATAGGCCCATTTTTACAAAATCTAGCCCACTCTAAAAGTGAGTTAAACTGGCCCAGCACACCAATTTTGACAGTTCTTTACACAAATATGGAATGAAGCTTCAAGAGATTAAAATTAGGATGAAATCTTGCCAAGTCAAAAAAGCTCAACATGGAAAGGAATTCAAATGCAAGTGTCAAGAAAGAAAAATATGAATTAGCATTCATCATCTTGTGACTTAGGCAGTCAAATAAAATGATCAACTCAAGGAGGATTGCTATCAATGGTCAACAAATCATGCAAACAAGGAAAGAATAAGTGATTGCAAGTAATGGTTAGGAAATTTGTGCTTATAAATTTTATGAAGCTGAAGCTGTAGATATCAAGAAAACCATCTATGCTTTGTATATGTGATTATCAACTTGTTCTGAGAAAAAATATTGTGAGTTTAATATCTTTGTTTATCTAGCTTTTGAGAGCTGCACAATACAGTATGTTGAATCTGTAACCCATCCTAACTTAGGGTTAAACATTTCTTCTCTCTATCTACTTTTGTTGTGGGTGAGCTATTTAAACCCTCAAGTTGCTGGTGAGCTATGGAAACTTTTGTAGTGGTGGGTGAGTTGTGTAACCCTTTGGTGGTGTGTAAAACATTATACTTTATTGTTTCTATAATGGACGAAAATCTCTTGCTGTGTAAGGAAACTAGATATAGGTAGTGGAGTTGATCCAAGATATATTGTTGAATGACTCTCTCTCCCTCTCTCTCTAACTCTTTTATTTTCTGCACATATTTAGCTATTTTGTGTTTTAGTCAACTATAACACTTTCTAGTCAACTAAATTTGAAATTTGAACTTAGCTTAATAAATTGGGTAATTTTTCAATAAATACATATTCACCCCTTCTAGGTGTATCTTATAATTGGTATTAGAGTAAATCTATTCACTTGTACTTAACAGCGTCGAAAAAAGGTCCAATTCATTGTTCCATGTGTGCAAATTAAGACACGAAAGTTCCACCTTAACTTGAAGGATCATACTTTAGTGAAGGACATTCGTGTCAAAGACCACCCTACTTCAACGATAAGCACTACTCTCACTGGAAGAAAAAAATGAGCTTTTTCATTCAGTCCTCTAACTATCCAATATGGGTTGTTATCACTAGAGGTCCAAAAATGCCAGTAGATAATGAAGGCAGGCCTAAGTCGCTAGATGATTGGATTGAAGAATATGTGAAGAACATCCAGACAAATGCTCATGCAATTAACATTCTATATTGTGCAGTCAATGGCACTGACTATGACAAAATATCATCTAGTAACAATTTCAAAGAGATGTGGGATAAGCTGCAAGTAATCCATGAAGGAACTAACAAAATAAAAGAAAAAAGATGAATATGATGGTTTTTATGTAACGTCTAGGCTTTCATTGTAATTATTATTCAAATTAAGGAATTATGCTTATAAATGGTAAGGTGATTCATTTAGAAATCCCTTTCAAATAATTTAGGAACATGTTATTTTATTGACTTTCATTTAAAGAAGATATAATTAAATTTTAGGAAGCAATTTATAAATTTAAACATAAAAATTTAAACTTGGGCAGAGAGTAAGCAATTGACTGTTTGCCACCAGCTAGTTGACTGATTGGCTACTGTCTCGAAATTTTCTAATTTCAAAACTTGCTGGTCGATTGATAAAGGTAGCAGTTGACTCGTGAGTATCAGAAATCATATTTTTGCTAAATTCTAACATTGCTCAACATCTACCTGAATGTAATACTCTTCCTAACATATAATACAAAGGAGATTACATCCATATGATTACATACATGATAGTACACATGTTCTTACATCATATAATATTAGGATGTCAAGCTATGGACTTTTATACATCAAAACATCAAAGCTTGACATAAAAGGAAAACTTCAACTATTACACAAAAACACTTATACAAAATCACTGCTCATAAGTTCTAATTTCAACATAGACACATTTCATTCACTTCCCTTGGCTTCAATTCCTGAAATGGTTAGCCACACATAAAAAGTAAGATATATAATCTCAGTAGCTAATGTAAGTTCCAAAATGACAATTATGATTGCCATTTCAGCCATAAAAGCATAATATAACTTTATAGTTAAATTTGTCCATAGGAAACTAATAAAATTCCTTAAAATCATTCTCATAACTTCAAATTCTCTCACGTGGAATTGGAGTAGCATAACACACTATCTCTTAATTCTCTCATGTGGAATTCGAAGAAAGATTGTGTCCTCTCATGTAGGACATCCTCTCATGTGGGACTGGTGTATATATGTCTCATTCTTTAATAGAAACAAACACAAAACACTCATTCTCTCATATGGAATGAACTATCTTTGTTCTAACATAAACTTAAGCATAAATTCATGGATAATTTAACATATAACAATTTAACATCAGTATTGCAAGAAATACTTCAATAACTTAAAATAAATGTTTTTATGGAAAACTAGCTACCTTTGTCTGTCTATTAAGTTGAAACTTCTGATGTATTTCTCTCTTTCTCTTCTTATTTCCTAGAAATTTCAGTTCACTTCTTCTCTTTCTTCCTAGTTGGCTAAATTGCACTATTTGTTAGATTTCTTCACTTCTCAAATAGATTAAATGGAAGATTTAGGCTAGATTACTTACCTTGATGTATTCTTGCCTAAGTTTTCCACTAAAATATCTTTTTCTCTCCTTTTCTTGCTCCCATGTCCACTCTCTCTAGCTTATTTTTCTACATAAAGTGGTTTCTCTATCTCTTTTAGCATATTTAAAAGAGTTTTTTTAAAGATTCTATTGTGAAAAGCCTATTTATAATACGCCAAGTACTACGATGAAATCAAGACAATTAAATTTTATAGGCGTGAAGATTTTTCGCAAGCAAATAAGTATTTAAAAGAAAGCGTGAGTGGTGAGAAGAGGACTAAAGAGGACTAAGGTGAAAAAGTGAGAAAGATATTAAGTAATCCCATGTGATTGGGACAAGTAAGGACCCTTAAGAAGAAAAGTGCTTGGTGACATTAAATTGTGAAGCTGGTGTCACGAGGATGGTGGAAGTGGAGCCATAGTAGTGTATGAGATATAGAGAAGGACCAAAGTGAACAAAATATAAGATTTTCATGTTACAACAAAATATGTTGTAAAATGAGAATTTCTGGTGTATATGTGTTGTGTTTTATTGAGCTAAAGGTTGGTGCCCTACTGGTTATTTTAAAAGATGTCCCAAAATTTCCTTTTTAAGTCCCAAGTGAGTTTGCTTTTTAAGAGGGACTATTTTGAAAGGAAAGCGGGCTCACCCTCATTAAAACACACACATATATCAGAATTTCATACTCCTTCATGCCTCCTAGCATTTTGTCTGTCTTTCTCTCTCGTGTTTTCTCCCTCCCCCTTGTGTTCCTCTTTTCTCCATGGTCCAAGAGAGCATTTAGGGGTGGCTCTATCATCAACTCTAGCAAGCACCCCTCATCAGTAATCACTCCCTCATCAGAATGCTCCAAGATTCAAGGTAAGTTGAGATGCTAAAATTGGGTGTTTAGTGTGAGTTGGATGTTTTTATGGTTGTAAATTGAATGTTTCTGGTTCCTTAATCCTCTTTTCCATTCCCTTGATGTTTTGGCTACTAAAGATAAGAAAGAAACTTGATTTCCATGGTGCATTTCAAGCGATATCACAAAATGGGAAATGTTAGGTTTTTTTTTTTTCTGTAAACTTTGAACTTGATCCATGAAATTTATGATAAAAACAAATTTATGGATCTATTTTTATGGGTTAAATACTTGCTTTGATGGCTAAAACACTTGGAAAACCTTTGATTTTAGTTTGGGATTGAAAGGAGATAGAGGAAGAAAAAAGGCTTAAAATCACATTCTTTCGTGTTCTAGCATTGTCATTTGTCGCTGCAGCACCACCACTAGAAGCTGCAGTGTAACTTGATAGAAAGAGAAACATTTTTGGCAGCCTCTGTTGTTGCAGTGATGGAAATGGTCATTGCAGCGGTAGCTCCTGCAGCAAAATTCTTCTTTTCTGCGAAATGACATTGCAGTGGTGGGAATCTTTGCTACAACGGCCATCTAATACTTCTTCTTCATATTTTGACATGTTTTTGCCCTATTTTTATGATGTAATGATTAAGGATTGCCCCCGAGGCCTTCTGATACTCTTTTCCTTGAGAAAGCTTCCTAGAAAAGGTAGATTTGAGCTCCGATTCCAAGTAAATAGTTAACTCTATTTAAGAGAGCATGAAATGCTATTTAGTTATGGTTTATCTAATTAAATTATATGTATATGACAATATTTCATACAAGGAGAGAAATCTCCTAATGCAACTAGTTAACACCATTTGTGATGTGCATAGATGATATAACAACTTACATGACTATGTAATGATCCTTCAAAGAGAATGTGTATAAAGTGAGATGACACATAAGAACATGTGAGGCCTTGTGGAAAAGGGAGTAAACTCATTCCTAGCAATTCATCTTAGCACTCTAAAAGAGTGACAAGTTAGTATGAAGCACATGCATATATCATGTTTGGGATTGTATGTGAGTATGTTACAAACCCATAGGAGAAAGGTTAGATATATAAGTTGAACATGGTATGAGTTTAAGCCATGGTGGATAGTCATGCATATTTAGAGGTTTATGAATGCTAGAATAAAGTGTCACCACTAATATTAACCGAAAAAGTATAGTGAAGCCACAATATAAGAACATAGTCATTATGTTGCCTAGTGAGACGGATAGGTGAAATGCATGCATGTAGCTTGATGATGGCAACACAGGCATGTGTTGAGTAACCTAGGAGTAAGGTTGTTGAAGACTCTCGAACTAAAGAACCATTCCTAGGCTTAAGTGTCATGATAGGGAATATATGTTGTTCTAGACTAATATCTAGATGGAGAATTTCATTCCCAAGTTTGGCAATGTATGAACACATTGCCTAGGTTTAGAAACCCAATTAGTCATGACCTAGACTGGGAGAATGGGTGACTCATGTGTAAATAATACAATTGTTACACATATGTGTAGGTTACTATATGTGCTATGTATATATTAAAAAATATTAGGTTGTCAATGCTCATGGATAAAAAAATGCGTCCATGTAAAAGTTCTCACACATTTACTTTTTGCATACTTAATTTGGACAAAACATAATAATTAAATTAAATGCATAATTATGATGTAATGCAATAACATAATTTCTTTAAATAACATAATAAAAATTCAGCATTAGAAAAGTATTACTTAATCTAATTATGTTGAAAATTAACTAACACTCAAGATATCAAAGTCAAATATGCATCTCTTAAAAGAGGTAGGAGCGAGAGTATTTTCTTTTTTAATTAACATAAACCTCTAAATTTTTGACATAAACCAAACCGGACCACCCGCTCGCCCACCCACCCATAAACCGAATTGAATCGCCACCAAACCGAACAGAACCACCCTTCTTTTAAAACCAAATAGGTTCCATTTTTTTGTGAACTGATTTGGTTCGTGCCCAGAACCGAACCAACCTGAGGTACACCTCTAGCATAGAGGCCATAAGACTTGGTGTATCTCGGAGACTTAAATTTCGAGGTTTATTGAATCTAAGCCACCCTTGGGGTGAGGATTCATAGAGACCTAGATGTATGCATGAGTAAGCATTAGATTGAATGCATAAATGGTTTATGTAGTTGAAGCATATATTTGAAAGGTACGTTGAACCATAGAAATCGAGATACAGTAGGGGTTCATGTAGACCTAAGTGGATAAATGTGTTATGATTAACTCGTTTACACACATATGTTATGTAGATGAATACATTACTATTAATGTCGTGTAAGGATTTATTTATCCTAGTTTTCAAATCTATCTTAGACATGGATAGATATGTTATATGATCTGACATTAGATGACTACCTAGTTAAACAAGCCCATACCGACTAGTTTCTTGAGTGGGATAAGGTCAGATTATGTAGCCCGAGTATGAGGGAAAGAATCTACAAGCACGGTGATTGACCCCATAGTAGGTAGGGCAGAATGTTAGTGAAAGTGTGTAGTTGAGAATCTCTGGCTAGAGTACTTGAGTCCATGTGAAATAATCAATAAGTGTATGTAGTACCTTGTAGCACATCAAAGGCATATGTCATCGTCGAAGTGAATCATTGCACATAAGAATTTACGTGTGTTCGTTAGTGGTGTTATCTGCATACTGAGTTTTTACACTCACTCTGTTGATAATTCTTCCAATTGCAGCTTAGAAGAGAAGTAGTCATATGCGAGGAGCGGCGCAGGTTCAATGATGTGTTCCCCTTGGTAAGTTCTTAGCCTTTCGAGAATAGTGTGTAAGTATGCTTTGTAGTCGTATAGGTCACCTAGGTCTGGATGTTTGTGATTGGATGTAAAGCTATTTGGTAATGAAAAATTAGAGATGCTAGTAGGTATAGCATAGTAGGCTTGTGGCCTAGGGAGGGAAAGTATATCCCTAGTACTGTGTCGGTCGCGTGCCTAGGTTTATGGGGCCATGACACTATTTTACCCTTCTTTATTTATTTATGATCTCTTCTTTCCGTTCTAAGGGTAGTAAAATTTCATACTAAACTCTCAGTTTTCTAATGACTTACTTCACAACTCTATAACTTACCAATCGACCGCTAGCTCTTTATCTTGAAATTTTTTTGTCACAGAGAGTAATTAGTCGACCTCTTCCTTTCTACTAGTTTACAACTTGCAGGTATCAAAAAATTCCTCAGAATTTTGCTGCTACTGGTCGACTGATTGTTATAGGAAGTTGACTAGTTGGTCCTATTTCAGCTTTTTCTTTAAAATTTGGCCTAATCATATCACTAGTTGTCTTTTCCATAATATCCATTTTAAAAAAGACGTTATAAAGATGAATTTTTTAATTCAAATTCTATATGTAAGAATGAAAGGTAAAATTTGGGGTATTACATTATAAACTGAAGCTCTTTCATATAAATGGAGGAGAAAACATTGAAGATAGGTTTAGGAGATTTGCCCAAATCATTGGAGATTTAAAGGCCCTTGAGAAAACCTATACTCAATATGAGCAAGTAGCCAAAATTCTGAGATGTCTTCTTATTTCCTAGCAATCGAAAGTAGACTCAATTGAAAGTAGCAGTGCCATAAAAGAGCTTACCTATGATGAACTATAAGGAATACTCATATCCTATGACATAACTTACATAAAAAGACATGAGCTTTAAGAGAAACATAAGAATCTTGTGCTCACTATTAGAATGAACATGTCAATGAATCTAACAAAATATAGAGCAGGTCAAGTCCACCAGAATAAATCAAGCATATCAGAAGGTGATGTTGATGATGACTACATTGACCCTCAAGAATTTTTCGTAATGTTCAGAAGAATAAAGTGTTTTAAGAACAAAACTAGAAATAGAAACAAAGAAGGAATATTAAAAAGAGGAACCAAATAAAATCATATGGCTCGAGTATAAAAAGATGGGACATTTCACATTTAAATGTCCTTACATCAAGAAAAAATCTAACAAATACTCTAAGAAAAAAAAAGCAATATCAGCTTAGAGTGATGAAGATAGTGGCAATGATGATTTAGATTCTCACACAACAAACCTATGTTACATGGCTATCTGATACGAACCCAATTATCATACTGAAGAGAAAAATTTGCAAATTTACATTACTAATTTTGAGACCCAAATTTCCCTATGATCCAGGTAGAATTAGCCAAAATGATATGAAATATGACTTGAAGATCCAAGTCTTATCTTTCCAACAAATGAAGAGTCACAACATTTGGACATCTATAGCTTAAGATATGATCGAATTACTGACGTTGGTTCAAACCTAAAAGACTCTACGAGCCAGAAATCTGAAAATTGCTATCTTGGGATGAAGTTCATCAATCTTGGGCTTTGGAGGCTGGTCTAGGCATGGTGACCATTAATTGCTTTATGTTTCCAAGTTGTTGCTCTTTTTCTAGAAACATTAAAATGGTTTATATTTCCAAGTTATTGTATTTTCTAGGAACATTAAATGTCCAAGTAGTTTGTTGTATTTCCTAGGCACATTAAATGATTTAAGTTTCCAAGTAGCCTATTGTATTTCCTAAGCTAATTAAAATTAATTGTTTTATATTTCCAAGTTGTTACTCTTTCTCTAGAAACATTAAAATGGTTTATATTTCCAAGTTATTGTATTTTCTAGGAACATTAAAATGATTTAAGTTTCCAAGTAGTTTGTTGTATTTCCTAGGCACATTAAATAATTGAAGTTTGCAAGTAGTCTGTTGTATTTTCCTAATCTAATTAAATCTAGTTTTGAGTTCTTAGGTTCTCTTTTCCTAGGCTAGGTGATTTATCTATAAAAAAACCCTTATCCAACCATGTTGTAATTAGATTTGAGATTTGAAAATCAAGAAGTTTTCTTTTTGGAAATTCCAAACTTGAGAGAATTTTCTCTTCAGTTCTTCATTGAACCTTTTTCTGACTTATCAAGACTTGATCAACGTTGTGGCGTCTTCAACACTTTGGGTCCTTATTTCTTTACACTCAAGGGTTCAAGTGGATTAAACCAACCCAAGAAGAATCAGGTTGGTTTGATCCACTTGAACCCTTGAGTACAAAGAAATAAGGACCCAAAGTGTTAAAGACACCACACAGTTGATCAAGAAAAGGTTCATCATAGAGCATTTTAAGCCTAAACCAGTGTCAGTAATTCAATCATACCTTAATATAGAGATGTTCAAATGTTGTGATTCTTGATTTGTTAGAAAGATAAGACGTGGATCTTCAAGTCATTTTTCACATCATTTTAGCTAATTCCACTTGGATCATAGGGAAAAATTGGTCTCAAAATTAGTTATGTAAATTTGTGAATTTTTCTCTTTAGCATGATACTTAGGTTCGTATCACTATCAGTGAGTGACGGTTGACGACAAGGTATATTCTGATACTAACAATGATGATGATGATGATGATGCTCTTCAAAATGCATAAAATGAATTGTTTGAAAAGTTTGAAAAACTTCGTCCTTAATACAAAAATTTGTTAAAAGTAAAAACTAAGTTTGAAGAAAAGTTTTCTAAAATGGAAAAATCCTTGAAATGTATTTCTAATGAAAATCAGAAACTTGTTTCTAAAATATAATGTTTTCATTCACTGGAAAATGATATAAAAATTTTTAGTCAGCTAAAAGCATAAAATGAATCTTTGAAAGAAGAAATTTCTATCTTGAGAAAGGATTTGACAAATTTTGTTAAAGGATAAGAAAATATTAATGTGCTACTTGGAAAACAAAGAAGTGTTTTCAACAAATCAGGTCTTGGTTATGAAAGTAAAAAGAATGTTAAGCTTTACCTAAGTTTCTTTAAAGACTCATCGAAATCATCTTGCATGCTATGTATTAAGTTTGTCTATGTTTGTTATAAATGAAAGAGGAACGAGAAGTTGGTGTGGGTTCCAAAGGATACTAAGGTACCATGTGCTATTAATCTCGAAAGACCCAAGAAAGTTTGGGTACCTAAAAAGTCTTGAACTCTTGTAAGTTTGTCTTAAGGCAAAAGTTTCAAAAGACCAATGGATTTTGGATAGTGAATGCTCAAGACACATAATAGGAGAAGCTTCAAAATTCATGCATCTAACTAAAAAAGATGGAGGTGAAGTGACCGTTGGAGACAACAAGAATGGGTACATCAAAGGTAAGGTTATCTAGTAATAAATTTAAATATAACCTCATTAGCATTACTTAATTTTGTGACAAATGTTACAAAGTAATGTTTGAACACTTGGTGTGTAAAGTCTGTGATGGTGACAAATTCATGTTTGAAGGACAAAGAAAGGAAAACATTCATGTTCTCAACATGAATGGTTTTGATAAACTAAGAGCATAAAATGTTTATCCTCCATAAGTAATGATCCATGGCTTTGGCATAAAAAGTTTGGCCATGCTAGTATGCATCTTATTTCAAAACTTTCAAAGTTTGACCTTGTGAAAGGACTTCTAAAACTTTATTTTCGAAAGGATCATTTTTACAATGCATGCCAACAAGGTAAACAAATCAAAGCTTCTTTCAAATTAAAGGAATATGTTTCAGCATCCAGGGCACTAAAACTGTTACATATGGATCTATTTGGACCTACGAACACTAGAAGCATGGACGGTAAGAGCTATGCATTTGTCATTATTGATGATTTTTCATGTTACACTTGGGTTATTTTCTTAGTTCATAAGAATAAAGCTTTAAAAAATTTTGAAATATTTTGCAATTGTATTCAAAGAGAAAAAGGTTACATCATCTCAAGTATTAAGAGTGATCATGAAGGAGAATTTGAAAATATATGTTTTGAAAACTTTTGCAATTAATAGGATATTAGCAATGTTTTTAAAACTAGACCGGTCCTTAAATCGATAAAGACATCGGTTCAATGTTCAATGGTTGGACTGTGGTCCAATCGCGGTTGAACTTGTGGTATTTAAAAATATTAAAAAATAAAATATATAATTAAAAATATTAAAATACTACTTTATATAATTAAAATATATATAATTTCAAATATATACACATTTTTTTATCAATTATATATATATATATATATATATTAATAAACGCTGCAAATTAACTTTCATTTCTTGCAAATGGAGAAAACATGTATATTTTATTGATAAAAACTTGCATATATTATTGATACATCTTTGTATATGTTTCACTTGTCACATCAATCTTTTAGAATTTAGATTTAAACTTTCAAGGTGGTAGAAGTTGGAAGAAAGGAAGAGGCTAAGAGTAAAGAAACATTGTCCAGTTGAAATTCTCTTCTCTCTCTCTCTTTCTCTCTCTCTCTCTCACAGTTGTCAGTATACCTTTTCACTTCTCAATACACGCTAAGTGCTTGTCAGTAGTATGGATCTTGATTTCTCCAACACTTATTTCCATTTTTTCATTTCTCCATCTGCTCATCATCTTCTCTCTCTCTCTGCTGACCGCCATGGACTCATCTTCTGCATCTGCTTTATTTATTTATCTTCTTCTTCTTCTTCTTCTTCTTCTTCTTCTTCTTCAACGTCATCTTCTGCTTTTGCTTTCTTTCTTTTTTCCTTCTTCTTATCCTTCATCTGTGTCGTCTTCTACTTCTCTGCTTATGCTTTTTTCTTTCTTTCTTCTTCTTCTTCTTCATTGCTTCGCCGCCATCGCCACTGCTACAAACCATTTGTGTCTTTTTTTTTTTTAAAAAGGAAACAGTTCCACCGATCATCGTTGATTCCACCAGTTTGGAATCGGTTGAACCAAGTCCGTATCGGTTCAAGCTCAGGCTGATTTTTTACCCAGACCAGATCATACCCCTCGCCAATCACCAGTCCGACCAATCCACTGGCCGGTCCAATCCAATTTTGTAATCCTTGGAAATTAGCCATAACTTTTCTACTCCAAGGACTCCATAACAAAATAAGGTTGTTGAGAGGAAAAATAAAACCTTTGCAATAGTTGACTAGGACTATGTTAATTGACAATGATTTTCATAAGAACTTTTGTGCCAAGGCAATCAATGCTGCGTGTTTTGTTCAAAATAGATGGTCGATTAGACAAATTCTTAAGAAAACACATTATGAGTTAAGGAAAGAAAGAAAGCCTAATGTAAGTTTCCTTCATCCTTTTGGATGCAAGTGTTTCATTCATATCAATGGTAAGAAAGCTATGGGTAAGTTTGATGCATGATGTGATGAAGGTATTCTTGTTGATTATTTTTTACATAGTAAAGCTTATCGTGTCTTTAATAAAAGAACTATAGTTGACGAATTCATACATGTTGTAGAGAACATAGCATAAGGTTTCTTTTGGATTAAGAGAAGTCTCTAGGACCTCTTAAGTGGTGTTTAAAAATCATAATGTTTTATGCACCGCTAATATGATGAGCAAGGGCAAGGGAATTGAGAGTTTCAAGATGACTCAATAATGAAAGAAAGTGCTTGCCAATGAATAATCAAAGCGTGCCTAAAAGACATTAAGGTGCAAAATGTAATAGACATACAAGCCAATCGAAGGACACCAACTATAAGGTCCCTCCCAATGTCAAGGGGGACTTGAAGCGCTTAATGAAGGATGCAAAGTAAAATGAAAAAAAAAAAGGAAGAGATCAAAAGTGAGGAAAGGTCACAAAGAAGGAGCCTAGATGTGGAATAAGGAAGGTGGGCAAACAGGTGTGAGGTAAGAAAAGAAGGGAACGAGGGACAGAAAAACCCTAAAAATAGAGATTGGCTATAAATCATGAAAATCTCAACAAAATCAAGGTAGAGGCTAGATGTTAAAGCTAAAACAAAAAAAGAAGAAGGATAGTGGGATAGGGATTTGGATAAGACAGAGATTAGGAAGGTTGAGAAGGTGAACAAGAGTTAGATTGGTTGGGGGGACTAGGAAAACAAAGACAAACATAGAAAGAGTAGTATGACTGAAATATGACCAAAGCTTTGGTTAAAAGTAATGTTATTAGAACCGGTCTAGTCATTGACTGGGGCTGACCTCTAAGTCACTAGATCAATTATTGAACTGGATAAATAAATTTAAAAAATTAAATATATATATATATATATATATATATATATATATATATATATATATATTTGTTTACAAATAAATTTAAAACGAAGTAAAATAAATAATTTATTTGCAAATTTCACACTTTAGAGTCTTAAAACCATAGTCATTAGTCATAAATAATTAAATGCAAAAGTATATGTCTCTAACGTTTATCTCGATTTTTATTCATGCCTCTAACATTTTTTTGTCAAATATATCTCATATGTTTCATTTTTTTTTCAAATATGCCTTTTTTTTTTAACATCGTCAAAACAATTAACAGAAATGCTGACTGGGCTACTTCCATCACTTGCCACGTGGAGGAATTCCACGTCAACTGACCCATCCAATAAAATTGTGACACATGGCACATGCTTTGTTTCGAAAAAAAAATAATAAAGTACATGTGGGAGGATTCAAACTTAAGACCTCATGGAAGATAAAGGCGCTCTCTACCACTAGGCCACTTATGTATATTCAATATATATATATGTGAAATTTAACATAGACATATATATATATATATATGAACTTCTGTTATTATATTCAAAATTCAAAACAATATATAAAAATTATTATATGTTATAAAACAATAACAAATCTTATAATATAAATTTAATTATTATTTAATTTAAAAATAATTATTACAATATGCTATGCGTAATAAAATTATTTTTTAATATAAGATTTGATATTATCATTTTTAAGAATAATTAAATTATATATATATATATATAATTTATATATTATAAAATTTAAAACAATATACACCAATTATTATATGTTATAAAACAATAACAAATCTTATAATCAGAAAATATGCTATTATTTTATATAACTCATTTTAAATTATACAAAACTTTAAAAAATTTAATAACAAGTCTTATAATATAAATTTAATTATTGTTTATACTTAATAAAAATTAATTTATATTAAAAATAATTTTAATATGCATAACATATTTTTGTAATTATTTTAAATTAAATAATAATTAAATTCATATTATAAGATTAACTATTAAATTCTTTCAATTTAAATAATTTAAAATGAGTTATGTAAAATAATAACATATTCTCTTATTGTACAATTTGTTATTATGTTATAACATATAATAATTGGTATATATTATTTTAAATTTTGAATATAATAACATATATATATATATATATATATATATATATATATATTAAATTTTGCATATATATTTTGAATCCAAATCAGTGGCTTAGTGGTAAAGGGTGCCTTTATCTTGCATGAGGTCCTGAGTTTGAATGCTTCCAATTACACAATGTTGATTTATTTTCTTCAACATGTGCCACGTGTTGCATTTCTATTAGACGAGTCAGGTGACGTAAAATTTCTCCACATGGCAAGTGATGTGGCAGATAATATTTGCCATGTAAGCAGCCCAGTCATCATTTCTGTTAGTTTTTTTTACTGTGTTAAAAAAAGGTATATTTGAAAAAAAATTAAAATATATGGGACATATTTAACCAAAAAAAAGTTATGAACATAAATGAAAATCGATGTAAACGTTGAGAACATAACATATACTTTTGTCATAATTAAAATACAAATATCCATAAATAATTTTTTTGTCATAAAATTACAATTACTTTTTTAAAAATATTTTATTGTTATTTTTTAAATTAGATGATTATATAAAATTTTTTGTTTATGCTCTTTTATTTTACTTGATTTAATTTTTTTGACATCAAATAATTATATAAATATAATTGTTTTTTATCTATTAATTCATTAGTAATAATATACTTATTTTTTGTTAAATTAAATGTCTTTTCCATTTTAATTTTTGTCATTTTGGCACATTCACATTTTGTTTTTTGCATTAGAATCATTTTAGCACCTTATAGATATATATATATATAGATATATATAAAATATTTCACTCATATAAATTAAGAAGAAGTTGATAATAAGATGATAAGATAAACAATCCATAGTTGTATGACCTGGCTAGGACCGTTAGGTTAACCTATGACCTAGCAACCCAGAGTTGGGATCGGTCTGGGTCGAGAGTTCGGATCGAGTCGCAAATGACCCATTCTGGTCAATGCCGACCTAGGCTTTCTCCCTGCCTTGTTGACCTGGACCTCTTTTTTTTTTTTTAATATTCAAATTTGTATGAAAATTGAGAAAAATATGCACTTATCAAGAATCAAACTATATTTCACACCTATAGGTTATGTGTCTTACTATCTTACTATTGATTTTTTCTTAATTTATATGGGTGAAATATTATATATATATATATATATATATATATATATATATATATATATATATATAAGGTGCAGATAACAAAAACTAAAATAGAAAAGACATTTAATTTAACAAAAAATAAGTATATTATTACTAATTAATTAGGAGATAAGAAAAATAATTATATTATATAATTATTTGATGTGAGAAAATTAAATTGAGAAAAATGGAAGAGCATAAACCAAACATTTTATATAATCATCTAATATAAAACATTAACAATCAAATATTTTTAAAAAAAATTATTTGTAATTTTATGACTAATAACATTATTTATGAATATTTATATTTTAATTATTTATGACTAATGATGATGGTTTTGAGACTTTAAAATGTAAAATTTGTGTGTGTGTATATATATATATATATATATATATATATATATTATTTGTTTTACTTTTTTTGAATTTATTTGTAAAAATATATAAGTATATATATAACTTTTAATTTTTAAATTTATTTACCCAGGTTAAAAATTGACCCAATGACCCGAAGGCCCGCCCAGGTCAACGACTGGGCGGGTCTAATAACTATGACATATCTACTAGTGGGGAAAGTTTAATTCTTGGTAAGTGCATATTTTTTCTAAATTTTCATATAAATTTGAATTTAAATAAAAAGAAAGAAAAGTTCAGGTCAATTAGGTTGCCCCAGCCGAGTTGATAAGGTCATCCCCAGGTTGCTTGCACGCCAGTCCAAAAACTTGACCCAAACTGATTCTGACCTTGGTCACTTGGTCCCGGTTGACTCGCTGGGCCAGTCTCAGTCCAAAAACATTAGTTAAAAAGATTTGTAAATCTTATTTTTAATAATAAAAAACAAAAAAATATAGAAGAAAAGATCAAAAACCCAGAAGCTGTAGCAGGAGAGAAACTTCGATACTCACAAGCAGAGTAGATGTCCTGTATCTTTGTGTGTATCAATGAATGACAAAATGGTACTGTATGCCTCTAACATTTAATCCTGATTTTTATTTATGTCCCTGAGGTTTTTTTCTTTGCCTGATTATGCCTCTTTTCTTTCAATTTTTATCATATATGTCTCAAAATGACTAAAATACCCTTCTCTCTCTTTTTTTTCTCTTTATCCTCTCTCCTCACTCACACACAAACCCCTGCCAGAAAAGACACCAAAGAAGTAGAAAACTAGAGAACTCACTGACATTCACTCTATTTCCTCTGTCACCGCGTCTTTCTTCCCTCCAACATTCTTGTTTCCCTTTCTTTCTCTTTGCTTCACACACACACTCTCTCAAACTTGAAAATAATCAATAATTTTGATATGCATAGCATATTGTTATAATTATTTTTAATAAGATTTATTGTTATAATTATTTTTAATATAAAGTTAATTTATATTAAGTTAAATAATAATTAAATTTTATATTATAATATTTGTTATTTTTTTAAAAAATTTTTATAATTTAAACTGAGTTATATAAAATAATAGCATATTATCATATTATAAGATTTGTTATTGTTTTATAACACATAATAATTGGTGTATATCGTTTTGAATTTTGAATACAATTACAAAAGTTTCTATATACATATATTAAATTTCAGATATATATGTCAAAGATATATTAGTGGTTAAGTGAGTTTCTTTCATCCATGTTATCTCCAGTTCAAATCCTCCCACATGCACTTTATTGATTTTTCCTCAAAATGAAGCACATGTCACGTGTCGCCATTCTATTGGGTATGTCAGATGACGTAGAATTCCTCCACGTGGGAAGTCCAATCGACATTTTTGTTAATTTTTTAATGGTGTTAAAAAAATGACATATTTGAAAAAAATTGAAAAATGTGGGACATATTTGACCAAAAAAAGTTTAAGGACATAAATTAAAAACGAGTGTAAACGTTAGAGACATGAAATATACTTTTCCCTTGAAAGTATTTTAAACATCTAATTATTATCTTTGAAAATACGTTTACACCGATTTTCATTTATGCCCCTAAGTTTTTTTTGCTTCAAATATGTCCCACATGTTTTATTTTCTTTTAAATATGCCTTTTTTTAACACCGTAAAAAATACTAACAAAAAATGATGACTAGGCGGTCCACATGGCATATATCACTTGCCACGTAGACCTATAAACTAAAATTACAAAAATGCCCTTAATAATTATTTAAACAAAGCATTGACTTAGTCTTCTCTCACTCTCTCTCACTCTCTTCTTTCTCTTTTCCCCTTGTTGCTCACTGTCGCTCTGCTCTGTTGGATGAAGGTGCTCCAGCAAGAGCAATGGTTGATGATAGTGAACATAGTAAGAATCATAGAGGAGAGAGAGAGAGAGGAAAAAAATAAACAAAATAGAGGGAGAGAAGAAGCTGAAAGTATAAGACTATTTTGTTAAACTTGAATTGCTATGGACTTTGCAAGATCATATTCAGATTTGTGATAAGAGTTTTGAATTTGTTTAGTCGTGTTTCAGATGTGTTTTGATTGTAATGCAAAAAATTCAAACTTGGGCCTCCATCACTTATGGAATCTTCCTCTACATCGATTGCTCAGCTATCCATCGCAATCTCCGTTTGCATGTCAGCTTTTTGAGGCAAGTTGATTTTATTGATTTATTATTATTTTTTTGGGATGGGGAAGGTAGAAAGAGAGTTTTTTTTTTTAAAAAAATGGTCTAAATGGTGGATAAGATAGTTTATCCATTATAAGGAAAGAACATGTCTAATTTTATGTGCCCGGGTGGTAAAATTGAAATGTCATTGAGTTGATTTGCTTCTCTAGCTAACCATCTATTAGGATTGGCATATTGTGCAATGTTAACGAGTCAATATGCCTTCTACACTATGATGAGCTAAATGTGCCAATAAACAAAACAATGATGAATCATTGTCTAGAAATCCCACAAATTAAATTATTGAAACTTGAATATTGTGTGTTAAATTTCACTCATAAGCTGTCTTTGAATATCAAGTCTTGAAACGGGAAAACTATTCATCATCCATGAATAATTAAAAGAATGAAGGTCCTAGTGCATATTTTGTTTCATGAAACTTTTTAAGGTGGTCAAGGGCCAAATAGTGGGTAAATATATTGTTGTGTACAAATTGTAGGTTTTTGTAAGAAGTTGGAAAAATGTATTGTTGCGTACAAATCATGAGAGAGTGAGAGAGAGTGAGAAAGAGAGAGAAGACTGAGTCAATGCATTTTTTCTTTTTTTAATTATTATTAAGGACATATGGGTCTACATGGGAAGTGAAGTGGTGAGTGATATATGCTACATGAATTGCCTAGTCAGCTTTTCTTGTTAGCATCTTTAACGGCATTAAAAAAAAGGCATATTTAAAAAAACATGTGAGATATATTTGACCAAAAAAATGTTAGGTTCATCAGTGAAAATTGATATAAATGTTAGGGACATAAAGCATATTTTTGCCTATATGATATTAAAAAAATTTAATTTCATTAATTTTCAAATTATTTGTGTTAGACGATTATTTTTAAAATATATAATTGTAGGTGAAAGTTATGTTGCTTGACTGACAATTAATTGTCTTTGATGGTGCAACAAAATAGTACCAATTGTAAAGTGTCAAACTAGTAATCTGGCACGAAAAAATTTGACAAAAACCAGCAATTCGACAAGAAGGAATTCGACAGAGCAAAAATAAGTAGAATAGAAAAATCAGTTTGAAACAGTTCGCAACAACACTATCAAGTATAAGTCTATCAAAGTAAAATCGTCGTAAGCACATAATTCGACATACGAGTTTGAGAGATTAAGTTGTCGAATGTCGAAGACATGCTGATTAACGACATGACCAAGTTGTCAAATGTCAAAGACAAGATAGGTTGAAGTCGTCGAATGTTGAAGACATACTGTAACAGTTTGACCAAGTTGTCGAATGTTGAAGACAAAATAGGCAGTTACTTTAATTTCATCATCAAGTGGTCAAGGCAACTGTGTCAAGTAATGTAAATTATCACTTACGTAGAAATTAGGTAGATAGACAATAATTTCCATCATTTGCCTATAAATATTAAGTGTTTTTGTTGTAAATGGGGTTAGCATCTCTTGAATAAACATCCTAACATCTCACTCAAAAGATTAATGGATTAACAAAAAAGTGTCTTTTCCCTTTTAACATTTCAGTCATTTTAATTCAAAGTTCATTTTTTAAATTTTTTCATTCTTACTCCTTTTATTATTCTTGCAATTTTATTCCAATTGTTTATCGCTTTCTTTCATTTTCTATAATTTATTGCATGTTCGTTAACTTTTTTGCCATTTATTTTCTACCATTTACATTCTGCAATTTGCTTTTTGTAATTTACCTTTATGTACTTTACATTCTGCAATTCACTTTCTACAATTCACTTTGTTTTTACCACTTTTATTTAACTTTTCTGTAAAAGTATATTTCTAGCCTTATTTTCTTTGTTTCATGTAGTTACATTTCAAGTAATTAAGCTTTTGACATATTTTCTACTTATTAACGAGATTATCGCATAACTTTGCAACCATATCGTTCTTGATTTCTATTATTTGTTGTCGGATTTGGACTAAACCAAAAATCACCATTAACAAATTGGCACGCCTAGTGGGACGAGTTTAGAGTAACTCATTGAATGCATGTGTTTTAGAAGTGGTAAACATATACTTGCTCACAACTCTGAAATTATGAGTAACGTGAATAGTGCTAATCAAGTGACAAGTTCACTAAATGCATCTTTAACTGTCGTAACTACGACAAACATGACTGCAGTTCCAACAACTGATAATCTTATAGACTTTGTGTAAAACATATCCGGGAAGTCCCGTATTAGAACAAGTAGGTCTAGGTCGACACCAGTATCACCAAATCTAGTAGGTCACCAACCGAGTCATCAGACAATAAGGTTTGTACCACTATATGGATTACCTCAAGGTATGTCCCTCCTATAATGGCCCAACTTAGGGTTGAAAATCAGTTAGCCAATCCTACGTGTCAAATGGTTCAAAGCCAAGCAGAAAGTTCTACATTGGCAAGTCTAAGTGTGGCAGGGACAAACACTCCTGATGTGTTTCGATAGGAGAGATTGAATTTGAGACTTATTTTCCAAAGTATGTTGAGAGACATGCCAAGTAATGCTGCCACATATACTATAAGTTCATTGGCTAACATTTGACAGCAAATGAATGAAAGTAATCACGATATGGTGAGCATGCTAACACAACAAATGAGTGTCGTAATGAAACCTTAATGGAGAATAATAATAATGCATGTAATATGTTAGCCTCACAAATGAGTGGACTTAGTTAGGCCTTAGGTATTGTTGTGCCTGATAATGTCCAACCAAAATAGATAGTTGTGGCCCAAGACCAAGGTCAAAATCAATAATATAATGTAGTTCAATACCAAGACCAACCTTAACCTCAATTAGGATACGGGTGCAAATTTTATGTCAAAATGAACCACAAGTATCAAAAACAATGTTGTAAGAGCATTCCGACAAAACCTCATAGGAAACCAAGTAGAATGAAACATGAATCAAGTAGTTGAACAAGTTCTAAATAGATTTGGTTTCAATGTGGGTTATACCAATCAGCTTATTTTTCCTTGGCATTTTCAAATTGGAATTAGCAAGCAGAATTGCCAAGAAGAATGGTTAAGGTTCCTAAACTTTCTAAATTTGCTGGAGAAAGTGGTGAGTCGACCGTCGAGTCGAGCATATTGCACGGTGCATCATTGAAATGGGAGATTTAACAACAAACGAAGGGCTTAAGATGAGGTTCTTTCCAAGTTCGCTCACATGAACTCTTTCTCTTAGTTCTTGACATTGAGACTTAACTCTATTCGTTCGTGGAAGGGAGATTTGAAAGTTGGTCTGACTGACTTGTTTAACATTGAGAGATTATATAACTAGTCTGTCAGACTACTTGGCAAGATTTAGGCAGATGAGGAGTAGATGTTTTACTCTTATTCTCGAAGCAGAGATTTTAAAGATGGCTAGTGGGGGCTTAGCTTATTACATTAGAAAAAAGCTTGTCACCAACATTTAGTTGACCTTGCCTAATTAGGGGGTAAAGTTAGACAAATAGAATAGTTAAAAGCTAAGAAAATGCAGAAACAAACAAAGTTTCTTAAAGTAAATTTCGATGGAATAGGAGAACTTGACGAGGAAGAAGAAAATACTGAATATGACGTTAATCTTGCCGAATTAAAAAGTAGACAACCCTATACTTGTCAGGCTATAAAACCTATGAGTGCCAAAGAGAAAATGACCTATGTCAATAGGAAACTATACACATTCGACATTACAAAAGCCAAACAAATTTTTGATGTTTTATTGAAAGAAAAACAAATAAATTTGTTAGATAATTATATGCCTTTAATGCCTGATGAGATAAAAGACCAAAAGTATTGTAAATTTCATAATTTATTCGGTCATATTACTAATGAATGTGTACATTTTAGGGATTTAATTCAAAAGGTATTGACAGAGGGAAGACTAAAATTCATATATAAGCAAAAGGTAGACATGAAAGTTGATACTAATCCCTTTCAAACTATTGTTGCAAACATCAACATCTAAATTCCTTTGAATATTGGTATGATTGATGTGAAAGGAAAGGGGAAGAACATGTCGAAGTAAACATAAATGAGTTTCACATGGATAATGATCTTATGGCAGATCCTTATGATACATATCAAAAACCTTGGAAGACTTATGAAGAGTTTTTGTCAGGAAAGAAAGGCTCAGTGCGATCAAGCTGTGTCTAAGATGTTCAAGTTATATGATCTAAAAGCCATAGAAGTGCGTCAAAAGGCAATGGCTATTTCTCAATTACTAGAGATTCAAAAGAAAGAAAGACTTCGTATAAGGCATTTTCAGCTAAAGCCATTCTACACACAAAGATCTCAGCCACGACATTCAGTTATGCCAAATTCTAGTAGATGGTTGGTTGAGAACTCGAAGGAGTTAGTTGGAAGTAATTTGATTGCCCAAAACCATTTCTAACACGTCGGAACTCGGGTGGCACCTGTAAATGTGAAGGTTGGCCAATAGGTGAAGAATTCCACAATGGCAACTTTGAGTCATACGACAAGACAATGCCAAGAGGATTAGATTCTAAAAGGATCAGTCTTTTTGGAATTAAGAATATTGTTACAGCAAAGTAATGTTGTTCAGTTAAAGTAAACCTGAGGCATTTCATAGGCCGTTATCAAAGAGCCAAAAACGAAGGTTGCAAAGGTACAGGCAAGCTTAAAAGAGGAAAACCTTGACAAATGCACTTCTGATTAAAGAAGAGCCTTCAAGGTCAAGCAAAAGGTGTTTGGTAGTCAAAACCAAAACAACACTTGAGACCGCTCAGAAAACTAGGGTAGTTCGACAAGAAGTTACAAAAGCACAAGAAGAAAGTGTAGTAAAGCCACAGCCAGCACTTTTAAGTGTATGGCTTGAGGAATAGATTGCAAAAGCACTGAAATTGATGCAATATCACCTTTAGGTGTAGAACCTAACAGAAGTATACAATATAAATCAGTAAATAAGGGTCCATTTTTGAAGCCCTGTCTAAGGGATCCTAGGAGAAGCTGGCCTATTAGCTAGTAGAAGCTGAAAGAGCAGCTCGTGACAAAGGAAAGCAAGTGGCTATGATAGAAATGAAAGGAAAAAATTATAAGGATTGAATTAACAAAGAAATTAAGACAATCTTAGAAGATCCACAACCAATGTCAAGCAGAAGATGAAGACCCTTGCCAAAGTGAAGCAAAGGGGGCAACTTGTCGAATTCAAACCTGAATGTCATGTGACTGACATGGATTTGTTAGTCAATGAAATTATAGAAGCCCTCAATGACCCCAAAGACTCTAGATTTTGACGACAAAGAAGATTTTGACATGGACTTTGACATGGAAAGAGATTTGGATGATGTGAATATGGCCATAGAAAGTACTTTGTCAGAACCAAGGTCAAATGACGGACTAGTGGATAGAGATTATTGCATGCTTTGGTGTTCTTGGATGAATGGAACTAGGGCAAAAGAGAAGCAGAAGACGTTGAAGAAAAAGATAATTTGAAAAGATGGAGGATGCAGAAGAACATCCTATAAACATGAATCTTAATTTAATTTTTGTGATACCACTAGAGTACAAAGCTCATTATGAGTTTGAGTACATAGAGGAAAATGAGGAAGATTTGGAAGATCTATAGGAAGATTGGCTATTTATGGAAGATGATTTAACTTCAGGATTCGATGGTCTAGAAGATAACTTGGTTTTAGGATTTGACAATCTAGCCAGGTTTAAGAAACCAACTGATGAGCAAAAGGCACATTTGCAACCTTTGCATATCAAGGCTTTATTAGAAGGAAAACCCACCAACAAAGTATTGGTGGATGGTGGAGCTACCATTAATTTGATACCAAGAGCTATGTTCAAAAGGCTAGGAAAGAATAAGTTTGACTTGATTTAGATAGACATAATTGTTACTAATTTTAGTGGCAAGTCTTCTTCATCTAACGGGGTTGTGATGTTAAATATTCACGTCGAATCAGTCAAAATGATAACCCATTTTGTAGTAATTCCCACAAAATCTAGCTACAACATACTATTGGAAAGAGACTAGATTCATGCTGTCATGGCTATTCTGTCAACCGTGCAATAAAAATTGATCTTATGGAATAGTGAAGGTCAAATGAAAATCGTGGAAGTGGATGATAGTCCTTGTTATTTACAATAACTCCACGTCGATTTCAAAATCTATACTCTAAATGTTATACTAGTTGCTACGGAAGATGGAATGATCAATAAGGAGGCTTTAGAAGTTTGTTTGATTGACCAGTTTAGTGTTAAGTTAATAGATAAAGTCGAAGAGAATCGACCTGATGCTAGCCATGAGTATTGAGACTCAGATAGACAGATTGTCAGCCTATGTAGCTGACAAGGCAGTCAATATCTAAGAAGCTATTTTGTCAAACTGCATTATAGATGATGGCCCTTAGGGTTTTGAGAAAGGGCCCAACGAGAAATTGAATGTCGAAGTGAAAGATCTTTTGGAAGAAGTGAACTTGGGTACTAAAGCAAGTAAAAGGCCCATTTTTATAAAAGGCCCATTTTTATAAGTTTATTTTTGCCAAAGGAATTTAAAGAAAAAACTTATCATGTTGAGTATAGAATACAAAGATTGCTTTGCATAGGATTACAATGGAATGCCTTATTTATGTAAAGACCTTGTCAAACATAGATTACCACTGAAGGAAGGGTGCAGACCTGTCAAGCAAGTAAACAAAAGGTTTGCTCCTAAAGTGGTAATGAAAATCTAAGAAGAGGTCAAACGTCTGCTTAAAGCTAAGTTTGTCAGAATCACCAGGTATGTCGAATGGCTCTCTAATGTAGTCCTAGTTATTAAGAAAAATTGTAAGTTAAAAGTATGCATAAACTTTAGGAATTTTAATTTGGCTACTCCTAAAGATGAATATCTAATGCCCATAGCGGATATGTTAGTAGATGTTACATCTGGGCATGAAATTCTAAGTTGTATAGATGGTCATGCAGGATATAATCAGATTTTTATAGTCAATGAGGACATGTCAAAAATTGCTTTCAGATGTTTAGAGCTATTGGGACATATGAGTGGGTAGTTATGCCTTTCGGTTTAAAAAATACGAGGTCCACCTATCAAAGGGCGATGAACACTATCTTCCACGACGTCATAGGGAAGTTTATGGAGGTATACATCGATGATGCCATCGTCAAATTAGAAAATAAGCAAAATCATCTAACGATTGACTCAGGCTTTTGAAAGAATGCGGAAGCACAACCTTAGAATGAATCCAGAAAAGTGTACTTTTGGAGTATCAGCCACTAAATTTCTAGGACCCTTAGTCCATAAAAAGGTATTGAAGTGGACAAGAATAAAACTGAAGTAGTTTTGGAAGCCGTCGTACCGACAAATAAGAAGCAATTATAATCTTTCTTAGGGAAAGTGAATTTTTTAAGAAGATTCATATCCAATTTTTAAGCAGTCAACCGATGCGTTCCTGTCTCAAATATTTAAAAAGCTCAGACTTGATCAATAGACTGATAGAAGAAGATTAATCGGCTGATGGGTATTGGAGGTTAATACGAAATGAGACAGTGATAGATTAGTCGACCGATTTTATGGAGCCAGTCGATTGATAAGTCTCTGTCTTAAAATTTAAAATTCTTCAGAGTCTATCAGTCGACTGATTCAAGGAGATCAGTTAACTGATCGAAATTGCAACCTTTGGATTTTTAGATAGTGGCTGATTAGTCAATTGATGATGAACGATCAGTCGACTTTTGTTATCGATGCTATGTTGAAATATTAGATAGTGAGGCATCAGTCGACTGTTGTATGTATATCAGTCGACTGATATCCTCTGATCTAGTTTTTCCAAGAAATTTTTGCTTTTGGCATCAATAACAACTTTTTATCTTCAAAGAAATTTTCAAAATAAGTTTGCCATAAAAGAACTTCCTTGAGCATTATGGAACAATTTGCAATTTAAATTTGTTTGTTGATCATCAAAAGTTTTAAGAGAATCTTTGAAAGCAATGGGGTCAACAATCTCCTCCTTTTTGATGATGACAAACAGATTTAAATTAGTTGGAAGAACTCCCCCTGAATTGTATATTTTTTTTTTGTCAAGTGAGCACAGCAAGATCGCCGTAAGATATCATAAGAAGGTATTGATTGCAATGAATTATATATCAGAGTTAAGCAGAAACTAAAACATATATCATGAGTCTAATGTTAGTTCAAATAGTCTAAATCAACAAATATCAAATAAATAGCAAATTTTCTCTCCCTTTGTCATCAACAAAAAGAAAGGGGGTCTTCATCCTCATCCCAAGGCCACTCAATCCCTGTGTTGAAGAGAGCAAACAGCTTCGGTGAGATCATGAATCACCTCAGACTGAGATGCGAAAATGCTTTCTAGATGAGAAAGCCTGGCATCAAAAGTTTCTATACCATCTCTTATTTCGGCAAGCATACCTATCATAGTGGTAGATTTGTCAAGTAATTCATTGAGTAATCGGGTTTGCTCCCCAATTTGAAACCCGTGATCAGATGGGTCGGCAACCAAGTCTTCTTTTTCTCCTATATCTTCATCCGCTTCCTTAGCTTCTTAGTGCCTTCTACCTCTTGCTCGCTGGATGGATTTGTTTGGTTCTCCCCTCAGCCATTCTTCCTTAAGATAGATAAATCTCATTCTCTTAAGGGAATTTTCATCAATGACTGAGGACTTAGTTTCTCATCCAAAATGGGCATTAATGTTGGTGTCCTCAAGAATCCGAGAGATAAGGCTAGCATAAGGGAGAGGGGATTTCCTCCTAGTGCAGGATTCCATCCTTTTCATAATAAAGTGGAGAAGATTGATGGCTCTCCCTTGTATGATACATGCCATGACAAAGTATTCAGATTCACAAGGATTGGCATAGCTCCCAGATTTGTTGAAGATAATATGACTGATTATATAGAGAAGGAGTCGGTCATTGGCATTCATCTCACT
Organism: Biancaea sappan; assembly: GCA_037074585.1. Taxonomy (NCBI): domain Eukaryota; kingdom Viridiplantae; phylum Streptophyta; class Magnoliopsida; order Fabales; family Fabaceae; genus Biancaea; species Biancaea sappan. Next base: position 56,855,780 of record CM073490.1, read on the forward strand.
AACCCGTATATCCTGACCGTCCCAATCTTCTATCCTCAAAACAGTGTTGAAATTATCATATTTATTGTAAAAGATGGGAGAAAGGGAAGATGATAGTTCATTGAAACGTAGGTCATCTGGTTTAGGGGCAGGGATACCTAAAATCCTAGCCAATGATCCCTCAGTGATTTCCACAAGCATGTCTCTAACAGAGGAAGTGATTTTTCCAAGTCTAGCATTATATTCAATATTGGCATAGAATATTTTAATCACTTCCTCACTCCAGGCACTTTTTCGGCTAACAAAACTCCTTAAACCATAATTCTGAAGCAGACCAATGAATTCAAAGTTCTGAATAGAGAAATAGTTCCAATCGAGATGGCGACTTGGGATTACCTTGCGTTTTTCAAAGCTTTCCTGGAATTTCTCCAATTGATTAGGGTTCAGAAGATTCCCCATTGGTCATTTGGACCATCCTTAGTGCGGGGGAATTTTGAAGAAGAAGCCATCTGGAGATGTAAAGAGAAGTGGAAGACACGAATCGATTGATGTTTCTCTAGAGAGGCCTAGCCCTTGAAATCTTTGGAATTGGAGAGGATAGGAGATAAGTAAAGAAGATGATTGCAGAGAAAGACGTCTTCAGCGAGAGGAGCTCTGAGAAAGGTACTGAGAATCTGATGCCCATCAGTCGACCGAGTCTTCTTTAAAGGGCTTTGATTAATGATCCATCAGTCGACTGTTGAGGACACATCAGTCGACTGATTTCAGGAAATTTTGAGTAATTCAAAGTCACCTTAAATTAGTCGACTGTCGAGGGGTCATTAGTCGACTAATGGCTTTCGGGTTCCCTTTTTAAAAGAAATTGCATTACTTAGTGAGGGACTAGCGCTGGACGTCCATCACAACATTCAACACTGGCACTAACGCCTGGCGCTCAGTCCATATAGTAAGGTATCAATCAACTTATTCTTAGTGATTAGTCGATTGATGATTTCTGCAGTTTGAAAGAAAAATTGGCAGATAATCATCGGTTGACTGATGGTATTTGCTTAGTCAACTTATCGCTTCTGCTCTTAATAGAAATTTTGATCAGTGAGTCATTAGTCAACTGATTATCAGTGATAAGTCGACTGATGACTTCTGCACTTATACATATATTTGAGCAGAGAGCAATTAGTCAACTAGTTCAGTTATGGCAGTCGACTGATCATTGATAAATTTTCAAAAATGTAATCGTTGAGCCGTCAGTTGACTGATGAGCTTAGGATGGTCGACTGATTCCATGTAGAAACTTGTTTTTGATGACCTTAGTAGTAGATTGAGGGAATGAGTGCCTTAGAGGATAGTTTAATGATTCATACCTGCAAAACAATTTTCGTGGACACTCCGATGCTTAAGTTAGTAAAAGGAATCAATCATGGAACAAAAGTTTAAATGAGTATGCAATGGGGAAACAATCAAAGTTTATTTGGATTTGCCATCCCAAGTTCTCTTCTAATAAAGCTGAATCTATCTTCAGCTAAAGGTTTTGTGAAAATGTCAGCCAATTGAAAATTTGTTTGCACAAATTCAAGAGGGACATCTTTCTTTTGAACATGATCTCTAATAAAATGATGTCTTATTTCAATATGTTTTGTTCTAGAGTGCTGTATAGGATTTTTGGATAGACATATAGCACTTATATTATCACATCTAATGGGTATATTTTCAAGTAAAACACAAAGATCTTCTAGCTGTTGCTTCATCCACAAAACTTGAGCATAACAACTACCAGCTGCAATATACTCAGCTTCTGCTGTGGATAAGGAAACACTATTTTATTTTTTTACTAAACCAAGAGACAAGAGAATTACCAAGAAATTGGTAAGTTCCACTTGTACTCTTTCTATCAATTTTGCTACCCGCAAAATCAGCATCCGAGTAGCCAATTAAAACATTTGAAGATCCTTTGGGATACCATAAACCCATTTTAGATGTGCTAATCAAGTATCTAAAAATTCTTTTCACAGTTTTAAAATGAAATTCCTTTGGGCAGGCTTGAAAATGTACACGCATGCATACACTAAACATGATATCGGGTCTACTGGCGGTTAAGTATAAAAGTGATCCGATCATGCATCGATACTTAGTTATGTCAAATGGTTTATCCTCTTCATCCATGTCCAAGTTTGTTGAGGTACTCATTGGTGTAGATGCAGGTCTTGTATTTTCCATTCCAAATTTCTTGAGCAACTCATTTGTATATTTGGCTTGACTTACAAATGTTCCATGATCCATTTGCTTGATTTGAAAGCCAAGGAAGAAGTTGAGTTCACCCATCATTGACATCTCAAATTCACCCTACATAATCTTGGCAAACTCTTTGCAAAGCTTTTCATTAGTAGCCCCAAAAATAATATCATCAACATAGATTTGCACAATGATCAAGTCATGCTTTTCCCTTTTAAAAAACAATGTTGTATCAACCTTTCCCCTTGAAAAATTATTTTCTAAAAGAAAAGAACTCAATCTGTCATACCAAGCTCTAGGAGCTTGTTTAAGACCATAAAGAGCTTTTTTAATTTGAATACACTGTTAGGCTTTTCAGCATCTTCAAAACCAGGAGGTTGCTCAACATAAACTTCTTCTAAAATATTGCCATTGAGAAAAGCACTTTTTACATCCATTTGAAATAGTTTGAAATTATGTATGCATGCATAAGCCAAAAGAATTCTAATAGCTTCAAGTTTAGCAACAGGAGCAAAAGTTTCATCATAATCAATGCCTTCCTCTTGATTATAACCTTTTGCAATAAGTCTAGCCTTGTTTCTAACCACAACTCCATTCTCATCAAGTTTAATTCTAAATACCCATTTTGTGCCAATTATTGTATGATTATTGGGTCTAGGTACCAAATCCTAGACTTGGCTTCTTTCAAATTGATTTAGTTCTTCTTATATAGCCAAAATCCAATATTCATCAATAATAGCATCATCAATAGTTTTTGGTTCAATATGAGAAAGGAAGGCGGAGTGATTACAAACATTTCGAAGGGAGTTTCGAGTTGTTACTCTTTGATATGCATCTCCTATGATGAGCTCCTTGGGATGACTTTTGGCATACTTCCAATCTTTTGGAAGATCATCATTGTTGCTAGTAGAGAATCCTCAAGAGGTATTTTCTCCTTTTGTGACATAACTTCTTCTTGGTGCATAGTGATATTTTCTTCACGATCCTCCTTCACTTTATCATCTAGGGAGAGGTTTTTGAAGGAATCTAACACTTCATAGTCATTAGCACAATCTTTAAGAAAGGGGTTAGATTTATCAAAAACAACATATATAGATTCTTCAACAGTTTGGGTTCTTTTGTTGTAGACTCTATAAGCCTTGCTAGTGCTAGAGTAACCAAGAAAGATTCCTTCATCAGCTTTGGCATCAATTTTCCCAAATTTTCTTTTCCATTGTTCAACATAAAGCATTTACAACCAAAAACTTGGAGATGGGAGATATTAGGCTTTCTTCCTCTATACAATTCATATGGGGTTTTCGTTAAAATTGGCCTTATCAAGGCTCTATTCCTTACATAGCAAGTAATGTTAAAAGCATCAGGCCAAAAGTATTGAGGAAGATCCCTTTCATTGAGCATTGTTCTTGCCATCTCCCTTAGAGTTATGTTTTTCCTCTCAACAACACCATTTTGTTGAAGGGTTCTACGAGATAAGAAGTTATGTTCAATCCCATTTTTATCACAGAATTTCATAAAGTTATGATTGTCAAATTCTCCGCCATGGTCACTTCTAATTCTCACAATGGTCAAGCTTTGTTCCTTTTGAATGAATTTTGCCAATTTAAGAAAAGGTTGAAAAGCTTGATCCTTTTGAGCTAAGAAGAGAGTCCATGTGTACCTTGAATAATCATCTACAACAACTAGTGCATAAGAGTTACCTCATAGACTCTTTGTCCTAGATGGTCCTACAAGGTCCATATGGAGAAGTTGTAAAGGATTTGTAGTTGAAACAATATCTTTAGTCTTGAAGGAACTTTTGACTTGCTTACCCTTTTGACATGCATCACAAAGCCTATCATTTTCAAATCTTATTTTGGGTAAACCAATCACAAGATCCTTTTTGACTAATTTATCCAAATGATTCATGCTAGTATGAGCCAATTTTCTATGCCAAAGCCAACTTTCTTTATTTACATTAATTAAGCATGTAGAGTCTATAGAAGGATCTTCATCAAGATTTATAACATAGACATTATTGATCCTTTGACCAACAAGCTTCATTTCCTTATCATTGATGTTCTCAACTATGCAACGTGATGAATCAAAAATAACTCTATTTCCTTTGTCACATAGTTGTAATGTTAAGCAAATTATGATTGAGGCCTTCAACAAATAATACATTTTTAATGGATGTTGAAGAATTCTTACCAACCTTACCAATACCTTTGATCAACCATTTGTCATTTTCTCCAAAGGTCACTTTGCCTCTTTTTGGAGATAGGGAATGGAACTTAGATTTGTCTCCAGTCATGTGCTTGGAACAACCACTATCCAAGTACCATTTTTCACTCCTAGATTTGAGGCAAACCTGCAGAAAATTTAACTTCTTTTAGGTACCCAAATTTGTTTGGGTCCTTCCTTGTTAGTTGTTCCTTTAACAACCCACTTTTTCTTGTTTCCATTTGGAGTCATTTTCTTGTAACAGCAAGAGTTGGAACTATGTCCTTTTAAACCACAATAGAAACAAGTGATGAAGGGACTACTTGACATTGTTGCTGGAACAAAGAAATTCTTGTAATATTTTTGCCTAGCTTTAGTTTTGTAACCTATTCTAGCTTTATCAAAAACACATCTTTGTTTTCCAAGCAATATGTTCAAATTATCTCTTCCTTGTGTAAACTTTGCAAGGATGGTATTCAAATCTTTATTTTCTTTTTCTAAATCAATGAATCTACAACAAGGACAATTATCTTTTGGAGAATTGAATAATGATTTCATGCTTGTATTTTCTTCTATCAAAATTGAATTTTGTTTTTCAAGGTCCAGATTTTCTTTCTTGAGTGTGTTGAGATCATTTTTCAAACTTAAGATTTCACTCCAAGCAAAGAAATCTTTTGTTTTGAAATCTGTAATTTTTTTGCAAGCTGTAAAGATTCATTATGGAATTCTTCAAAAGCTTCTTGTAATTCATCAAATGAATATAAGGGTTCAAAAGGAGTTACCTCTTCATTATCTCTCCCCATGAGACAAAGATTAGCTTCTCTACTTTCCTCCTTTTCTGAATTACTTGAAGTGCCCAGCTGTATAGCCAATTTTTTAATTTCTTTCGCCATGAGGCAGAGGTTAGCTTCTTCATTATCTTCATCTGATTCACTGTCAGCCCAGATTGAAGAAACATATGCCTTCTTCTTACTTTTGTCATGGCCCCTCTTTTCTCTTGTTCTTTGTTGAATTATGGACATTCCCATTTGAGATGCCTAACCTTTTTGCATTTATAACATGTAAGGCCTTCTTTACTATCTTGGTCTCTTCTCCATTTTCTTGTGTTTTTGTTTCTCATAAATTTTTTGAATTTTCTGAAAAAGAGACCAAGATCTTCTTCACTAATCTCTTCTTCTTCATCACTTACTTCTTCTGGTTTCTTGGAGGAGGATGATTTCAAAGAGAGAGTTTTCTTTTTCTTGGACTCATCCTCTTGCCTCATTTCCAGAATTTTTGGCTCATAGTTTTAGAGATTTCTAAACAGAGCTGTAAGTGATTTCATGGATTCTCCTCTAACTTCCATGATTGTTGTCCTCTTAGCTTCCCATTCAAGAGTGAGACACCTCAATATCTTGGTGGTTTGAGAAGATTCTGCATAAGTTACACCAAGAGCTGTCAAATGGTTAGTGATGTGAGTAAATCTTAATTGCATTTCACTTATGCTTTCATCACTCTTCATCTTGAAATTTTCATACTCATTTGTGAGAGTACTAATTTTTGATTCCTTAACCCCTTGAGTTCCTTCATGTACAACTTCCAAGTATCCCATATTTCTTTGGCAGTTGTACAGCTAGAAACTCTAAAATATTCATCTTGACTTAAGGCACTAACAATAATCATTATAGCTTTAGCATTTAGATGAACAAGTTTCTTTTCTGATTCAGACCATTGGTATTGGAACACTTTGCCCTTCAACAACCTTTAAACTTATGTAAGGACCATTTTCCACAATATCCCAGAGATCTAGGTCCACTGCATTAAAAAATAGTTTCATCTTGGATTTCCAATAGCTATAATGATTACCATTAAAACCAGGGAGTTTTGTAAAAGAACTTCTTTCAGGTAAAATACAATCACCAAGGTCAGCCATTGTATACTCTTAGACTGTTAAGTCTTTAATCAAGAGCCCAAGCTCTGATACCAATTGAGAATAATGGCTAAAACCCAAGAGGGGGTGAATTGGGTTAATAAAAATTAATTGGAAGTTCTAGTAGAATCAAATGCTTATTTGAAAAATATTGACAATGCAAAGCAAAGAAATATCAAAATGAATGAGGATGAGAGCAATAAATCAAATATAAAGCTTTAAGCAATTAAAGAGATAAAGTAGAGAGAAGAACACAAATATTTATACTGGTTCAGCTTAACCTAAGCCTACATCCAGTCCTCAAGAACACTTCTTGAGTATTCTACTATGAACCACAAGTTTGAACAAAAGGGCACTTGTGAGCCACTACAACAGAGATCTTTTTCTTTCCAAGGATGTCTCTCCCCCTTACAAATTGTTTTCTCTCAAAATAAACTCAAGGAACACTTTCCTTGGTCAATACAAGTAAATGAATGGGTAGAAAATAAGTGACTCTCTAAAACAGAGTAAGTGTGCAAGTGAAGAGTAATAAAGAATCAATAGATTGACAAGAGATGTTGCAATTCAAGAATCAGAGGTAAGAATTCGTGTGTTGTGTTCCTTTGACTGCCTCTGAGGTCAATATATAGGCCCTAAAAGTTTTAGGTCCGTTGGAGGAGGATCTTTGATGATATCAGCTGAAATCTTCATGAAATAGTCGTTGAAACTGATGTCATCATGCCAGCAGTCGACTGATTCAGCATCATCAGTCGACTGATGCTCTTTAATGCCTCGATAGTCGACTGATGAGTGTGTAGCAGTCGATCGATGCGTTCCTGTCTCAAATGTTTAAAAAGCTCAAACTTGATCAGTCGACTGATAAAAGATGATTAGCTGACTGATGGGTACTGGAGGTTAATACGAAATAAGACAGTGATAGATTAGTCGACTGATTTTATGGAGCCAGTCGATTGATAAGTCTCTATCTTAAAATTTAAAATTCTTCAGAGTCTATCAGTCGACTGATTCAAGGAGATCAGTCGATTGATCGAAACTACAACCTTTGGATTTTTAGACAGTGGCTGATTAGTCGACTGATGATGAACGATCAGTCGACTTTTGTTATCGATGCTATGTTGAAATATTAGATAGTGAGGCATCAGTCGACTGTTGTTTGTATATCAGTCGACTGATGTCTTCTGATCTGGTTTTTCCATGAAATTTTTGCTTTTGGCAACAATAACAACTTTTTATCTTCAAAGAAATTTTCAAAATAAGTTTGCCATAAAAGAACTTCCTTGAGCATTATGGAACAATTTGCAATTTAAATTTGTTTGTTGATCATCAAAAGTTTTAAGAGAATCTTTGAAAGCAATGGGGTCAACACATTATCCAAAATGCTCATAAATAGTGTAGACGTTACATGCTCACCATGTGAAAGAGCCTGTCGAGGAAACTAAACAGCCTCAACTGCTTCTATAGTGAACCACACATGACGTGTTTCGACAGGCAGCTCCAGACCAAACAATGTCGTCAGGGCCTTGCTTTGAAGAGCTCCAACAAGAATTTCAGTGATAGGACTCAATATTTCTTGGTCTGAATCCTGAGATAAAAATTTTACATTAGCCTCATTATTTAAAAAAAATCAATCAAAAAGTGTCAAAAAGATCATACCTTCGACCGGGTCTGCAGGTTTATTCATCGGATGCATAAGCTGAGGTCGAATGCTCAGGAACCGACTTTTTTTCTTAACAATAGAAAGATGGATGAGTATACTATATTCGACCAAATCCATTTAACAAATCATATTATTTGACATTCAAAAAATTATACCTTGAACCCAACAGCTAGGTTAGAAACTACTAGGCTATCACATGGTTTGGATTTCTTAGATATATGTCCGACATCAGAAAGAGCTGCTTTTCTTTTTGTCAGAACCCTTTCTTGTTCTGGCCTAGTAAGTGTCTTTTTGGACTTTGTGGGTTTGGGAGACGCAACAAGTGGTCGGTCACTTGTTTTGACCGCCTTCTTTCTCTTCTGAAGAGGTTGACTATCTTCCTCTTCTTTAGACTTGACCAACTGTTTTGCTGGTTACTTGTAGACTAAAGCCTCCTTCAATGGGAGAGCTACGGATAAAAATAATGTGTCAGATGTCAAAAATGACTCTTATCTTGGAATAAACGAATCATATACCTTGAGAAAATTTGGTGGCAAGCCTTACGGCTTCAGAATGTTCAAAAGGGAGGGCAAATCGATGAGCGAAAGTAACTCCTTCATCTCTTGTTTGAAAAAGGTTTATGACAGATAGGCACCTTTCGACAAATTTAAAGCTACTAGCCCTCTTTAGTTCCCTAGGAAATATGTCAGCCAAACCAAAATGAGTACAAGGCAATAGGATCAGATCTGAAAAAAGGAATTTTTTAATAAATTTTGGTCAAATATCGGGATATTGTAAATATCTAAAATCATGTTGGGTGTTGTGCTCTTGTTTTAGTTTGGCTACGACTTCCTTGACACTTTGAGCAATCCAATAAGAGTCATGGGGATCCCACTTTATCTTGTAAAATTTCTCAAAAGCCCGAATTTCTTTCAAATGCTCACCTTTAGTCTTCAACGCGTGGTCTTGTTCCTGGAAAGGAGAATCGACAAGAATGTTAAAGCAAGTTTTGAGGCTTTGACGATATGACTGGTAATATGTTGACCACTCATCAACAAAGCATTTCAACACTCCTTGCGAAAGTTTGAAAGGTGTAAGCTTGAAAGGCTGCTTGCATCTTTTATTTTCCTTCATTATCTCCTTAATATCTTCCTCATTAGTGATGTAAGCATTGACAAGATGATCATTGGGTGCAGAAGAATAAGGTGTTGGGATAGATTGGCAGAGGCTCATCTGTCGAGCAACTATGTTGGATAGATGGATATAAAAGCTGGCATCTTTTATGTTGGGAGTACTTGTGAAAATGATCTACTGACAGAGGACGACCATATCAAAACACTCTCCTTATCAGATGCTATCAGTTAAGTGAACCATGTAGGACCTTCCCGATGCTCAGCAAAAGGGGGAAAATTGATTTGTTTGGATTCAAGGGAGATGGAATGAAATAATTTAAAATAATGAAAGAAATTAAGTTTCTCACCTCTAGTCAAAAATTCGCACGAAAAATAATAAAGTCTTGGCTCATATGTACCCGACATGCGATTGGCCAACTGATCGTCACTCGGAGCTCTGAAGGTTAAGTGTTGTTCCAAAATGGCATTTAGACAAAGTTGCAATCTAAATATGGCCTCCGACATTCTCTTTTCTTGACTGAACCCTAATATTGTCGACCATTTGGCTCATACAATGGAAAAGGTTGGCTAGAAGCTATTGGCCTATAGACAATTAGGTATCTTTGTTAATGAGGTTGGCTAGAGACTGAAGAGATTTGGCTATATTTACAGATTTGGAGCCAAAGGCATAAGCTGACAACCAAAAGAGGATAAAAGCAACATGCTCTTCATCCGAGACAACGGATGGATTTTTATGGTAAAGACTTACAAAAGAAGAGAAGGAAATGTATTTAGGTGAATAAACCTCTATGATATGGTGAGGTTGAAGGAAAGGATGAATGATTCTTCCATCTGGTCGAAGATCTATGATAACTGCTACGTCGAAGATTGTCAGGCCCATCATGCCGTAGGAAAAATGGAAGTTATTGGTAGTCTCATTCCAGAAAAGACCGATGCCCCAATCATAGCAAGATCAACGCTTATGGTGTGCTGAGAGAGTTGAATGAGATCAAAAATACCTATCTCCTTCCAGAATTCACCTCTTTGTACTTGTATGCTATCAAGCTAAGCGTGATATCCGTCGACTCTGGAGGGAGGTGTTTTGAACATCTTCTTAACCTTCTGGAAATAATAAATGGGTATGGACGAAGCTGAAGCAAGAATGGCTTCCTTGAGAGTTTTGCAAGGAAATATCGGGCGAAGATTTTTTGGGAACGTTTATAGGGATGGCAAGGGTCCCAAAAACGTAGGAGGAAGAATATAAGAAGAATCAGGAATAAGGATCATTACCTTAGATTTCTGCCATAATTCCGACTTATCCACAACCGGATCTACGATGATGTTCTTGGCACTAGTCTTCTTAGAGGCTTGTTTGGCAGAAGAAGCTCCAACACTTGAGGACGTCATTGGATGTAGCTTAGCAAAAGGTGAAGGTGTTTGAGAAGGTATAGAGAAAAATGAGTGGCGTGAAAGAGAGAGCAATATGAAAACAGTAGAGTAAGTGAACAAATGACTAGGGTTTAAGGTTTTAAAGGAAACAAAATGTCAAAAAGGCAGTAACAACTCATATTCCAAGTAAAGCTATCATATTAGAGATAATCATGATCCTAAGTCTATCCCTAGAAATTCGGTGTTAGTTACGAAGCCATTTAAAATTTAGTTCTTTCCATGTATGTCAAGAGCAAAATTTGGGGGGCATTTGTTAAACGATTATTTTTAAAATATATAATTGTCGACGAAAGTCATGTTGCTTGGCTGACAAGTAATTATCTTCGACAATGCAACAAAATAGTATCGATTGTAAAGTGTCAAACTAGTAATCTGGCACGAACAAATTTGACAAAAACCAGCAATCCGACAAGAAGGAATTCGATAAAGAAAAATAAGTAAAATAGACAAGTCAGCTTGAAACAGTTTGCGACAACACTATCAAGTATAAATCTATCAAAGTAAAATTGTCGAAAACACATTATTCAACAAACGAGTTTGACAGATTAAGTTGTCGAATGTTAAAGATATGCTGATTAATGGCGTGACCAAGTTGTCGAATGTTGAAGACAAAATAGGCAGTTACTTTCATCATCAAGTAGCCAAGGCAGTTGTGTCGAGTAATATAAACTGTCACTTATGTGGCAATTAGGTAAATAGGTAGTTATTTCCATCATTTGCCTATAAATATTAAGTGTTTTGTTGTAAACGAGGTTAACATGTCTTGATTAAACATCATAACATCTCTGTCACGACCCGTTTTCTGGGCACATGATCGGCACAATGATGAATCTCTCATCACTGTAAACCCTTTGATAAATTCTACCCGTGAGTTTAAATTATCTAAGTTATCAAAATAACAATTCCTTAATAAATATGAAGAAAATATATCAATTTTCTTATCTGAAAATCATAAAGATGATTTGCATGTAATAATAGATTATCAATATAAAATACATTATTGACATACAAGCCAAATGCCAAACCCCTGACCTAGATGTCCTAGACGATTACAGAGCAACATAATCTATAACAATAGAGGGGCCTACCCAACAGCGGGAAGGTCCAAAGTGATATACTCCTCTAGCGGATATTCTTCGCTATCAACCTGATCTGAAGAAAAAAATTTGTACAGAGAGTGTGAGCTTTTAAACTCCGTGAGAGAATCGATCTCGCTTTAATAAAATTCAAATACATCACCAGTCATGCAAGTATACCGGAAGGCTCATACTCAACCAATAGACATAGTTAGAAATTACATACAAGAAGATAAAAATTCATCCAATTCAACAAACGTTACTAGTACTCATCAATGACAATATATCCCGAAGAGCGCACACAGGTTGGCTCACCAATTCTGTATATTTCCGCCATGACGTACAACCAATTCAAAAAACGTTACTAGTACTCATCAATGGCAATATATCCCGGAGAGCGCACACAGGCCAACTCACCAATTCTGTATATTTCTGCCATGATGCACAACCTTATCCTCTTAGCTAGGGCGCCTCACGGATTTATCACCAATCCGGGCTATATCCCTACTAAGGGAATCGTTGTCTCCACACTCATTGGTCAAGACACCCTTTCAACCGGGTTTTTCGCCTTGCCGTGAGAGGGGGTACTGTCCCGCTCAATCACAATCAATAGTACATTATTCCATATCATAATCAGAAGCACAATATAATATTCATCCATATAACAGGTATAGTATATAACTATATTATAAATTTATAAACCACAAATCAAGATAACAATTAATCTGTTTTTGAAAAGATTCAAACTTCACATCATTATGAAATACTTGTTTCATCTTATCCATACTTCTGAATTAATTATCTCATTAGATTCGTCATTCTGAATCCAATTTCCCCCTATGAATCTTGGGAGTGTCCTACGACATACTTTTTATCACCAGTAATGCTAAAACTCTATTAAAACGGGGTCGTTTCACTCACCTGGATTCCGTACGATTATCACTTCTCTAAGTCGTTACGGACAAGAGTACACAGATGAATTTCAGTATTCCGCTACAGAGATTTTCATGAAAGATTAGAGAAAACAAGTTAGGATTGTTTTCATACAGATACTGTTCATACATATGGTTACTATTCATATATACGGTCACTATTCATATGTACGATCACTATTCATACGTACAGTCACTATTCATATATACAGAGACTGTTTATATCAGAAATAGAGAATACAATCTGTAAAAGAGTACACCAGGTAAGCTCCCAGGAAAGAGTGGAGGGTCACAATGGACAAACTTAAAAACCAGGTCTTTCCTTAGCCAGAACTTTCCTAGACATGTATTCTTCACAGTTTACATCCTATTTCGGTAATCAGAAAATCAAAATAATATGTAAACAGCTAAGGACAGTTTTTCTGATGTGGAAGATCAGCCAAAGCCGCAACCACAGAGCATACTTAAGAAAATAACTTCTAAAATTTGAAAGACATAGAAAGGGTATAGTATCCTTACCTAAGCTGAAAAGGAAAGGCCCAAAATCTCAGAGGCCTAGCATTGGAATAAGAGAAACTTAAGGAGAGAAGAAGAGAAGTTGAAGGTGTGAGTTTAGAAGTGAAATGGAATGGTCTATTTATAGAAAAAGTCAAAGGTACTATTTAACACTATGCGCTAATAAAATATTCAACTTACTATTCATGAAAATGACATTTCTAATAAAATATTTAACGTTAATCATTTACGATTACTGTGCAAATTTCAAAAAAGTCGCAGGCGACTTACTATTGAAAAACTTAAGGGGAAAACTATCATTTCACCTTAAACCTTTAAGTTTCTTTTCAATTCAGTCCTTTCAATTTAGTCCCTGAGGGTATTTTTACACATAAAACGTCATTTTCTCCTACGAATTTCTTTCTAGTTTTCTCTTATGACCAAACCACATCTAGTACTTGACATTTCAATTGTATAAGTGAACAGTATCGTATACATAAATAGTATTATATAGGCAAACAGTACCGTATACTAGCATAGTAACCATAATTTGTAAATACGCATGTATATTTTATTTTTTATGGGTATTACATTATCACCCCGTTAAAAGAATTCGGTCCCTCGAATTCAAAACTTATCTCAAGAATGAAATAAGTGTGGTTACTTCGTGCATATCTCATTCTTCGCATCTCTTTCTTCCTAAACCTCATCACACCCTTAGTAAGAATTACAAGAACACTATTCCATCGACTGTGAACTCTAGACTGCATTATCAATAATTTGCATAGGACTTTTGCCTTTTCTAAATAGTAAACAATCTCTTCCTCATTAGTTTGATCTTCTCCACAACCTTTTGTACCATAAAGTGTCTCATCCTCATAACCTTTACCAAACTTAAACCATCTGATCAGAGACGAACTCTGTCTCTATGTAAAACCTCAAATAGGTGTCGTCTTCAAAAGTGGCACGTGGTCTTTCCAGTTGAATATCAGAACACATGTTACCACACACATAGCTTATAACTTTTACGAATACAAGCACCCTACCCGAAGACATCATTTTGGCCATAGGCAATACTCTTGCCCGAAGGCGATCCTTCTGCCTTAAAGCGATACTCTGAGCTGAAGGCGTCATAAAAAAAGAAAAATCACATGAAATCATTACATAAATCTCTAGGAAGAACAATCCTAGAAAATGTGTTAAGTAAATAACATACTCCTCACGCATAATTATAAAATAAATATATATAGAAATTCCTCTCACCTCAATGACTCATATAGAGTCGTATCCCTTCAATGATTAGGGCAAACCCATAGTTCTCTATATATAGGTTCATAAAATACTTATTTAGCACTCCTCCATAGCTCAGAAGTGCAAAGAAATATCATTTTAGTAACTCTGCTCAGTCAAAAGAATATTACCATACTCTGCTTTAGAATTTCCATAATCAAGTACGAAATGTAAGAAGTCCAACATCTTATCATTCCTCAAGTTCTTTAAGAAATCACTTCAACATAGAAGATCTAAATACTAACTTAAATTTTATTTCTAGTACATAGATAATTTTAATACGTGAAGCTTAGACCAAATATAGCTTTAGGTACAAACAAAAGAAAGAATAAATTAAGGACGGGGAGGCTTTTGAAATGTAGAAGATGCTCTAAGTCTAGAAGAGGAAGGTACTTCAGACCTTAAGGAGGAAGCTAATCGTTGTAGCCTAGAAAGAGTTTCTAGAGGAAGCGCCTGAGAAATTTGGCGAAGAGCATAAGTCACTCCGTTCATACAATCAATACACCTTGCTTGTTGGTCACGAAAATTTTGAGTTGCAAACATTGAATGTCTATCAACTCGATTAGCTAGTTCCCCGAAACGACGGTTTATCAGTTTCTCTTGGTTTTCAAAGAGACGATTTATTAGTCGCTTCTAGTCCTCTGTCTTGTATTCCAGGCTCTCTATCTTACGCTCCAGATTTTCTATCTTACGCTCGAGGCGTGTAAGCTTATTTTCTGAGGATGTTGCAATACTGTCCTCCTCCAACTCTATTACATCCCTCTTTCTCTTCTTAATTTTTGGTGACCTGTCTACAGGTCTCTTCCTTTTGTTGTTTCCGAGACTTAGATTTAAATCAAGCTCTACGTTGCCAGTCTCAAAATTCAAGTTGAAAGACTTATTATCGGCCATTGCTCTATGGATCTCAAAAATAACTTCGAATGAGAAAGGAATGGAGATTGAGAAATAGGTATGTAATGAAAGAAGTGGGTTTGCTTGGTGCGATGAGTAGGGTAACTGGCGTACAAGATTTATAGACAACCCGAAGCCCCTAGAGCTAAAGCCACCACAACCTATACGCCGCTCGCTATGAGGTTTACAGATCGCATACGTCGCAATGCCAGCAATTAATGTCGGACATGCAAGTAAATAGTAAATATAATTTAATGCAATTAACATAAGTCAAAGATTTCCTCAAAAAAATTTTGGCTAATCTTGACCTTTCTCAAAATTTTGACTAACTACGCTCTTCAGTTTGAGATTTTCTCCCTCTAAACTTGTTTTATCCTGTAATCCCATATCACGATGTCCCTCTATGATTAGGTAGCCTCATATTGGCCGTATCTTAGATTCTAATCAGTGTCTTTATTCTGGATTTATACATAATATATGTATATCAATATATATATTTTAAAACAAAGTTAACTACTTACGGTCGCATGCATTAAGCATTATCATGATGTAAGGAAATCACTGTCTTTCATTTGCCCACGAGAGCATTATATGTAAGTATGTGTAACCATGAAGATATATCATCCTCTACACATTTCATTCTATCCAAGTCATTTTGATTTCACATTCTCTATGAGTATATGTAGGATCATCACATATTCTCCTTGATCGTAACCTTCACTCATTATGCATGAATAACATACATACATGTAATTACAACATGATTCAATCAGTTATGTATATTATACTCAACTGAAGGCTCTCAAGAACAACACAATAAAATAGAGAAATGCATTTCAGTTCATCATAAAAGCATCCAAGGCAATCTTTAATGGCTATATCGTCAACTTCTTTGAATTTCGGAAAATGCCAACGGGAGAAATGGGAAAACCAAGTAAAATCGGCCGCAGATCCACCGAATATTGACTTTCATGGTTTTGGCATTAATGCAACGCGTTATCGGTGTGCACGCCTACCCTAGACTTCTGGCTTCCAGCTTGCAGAAATCCATAGGTTGATCGTGTAGGGGTGCGGTGAAGAGATATATTCTTTGTCTCTAAGTCCTAATTTTTCTCTATAAAAATCATCCCAGCGTTCTCAGTTACCACACCACAAAGAGTAATAATCTCTGAGCTTACAATCTTCTACCATTCCTCTCGCCTTATACTCTTACAAAAATTTATAAATTTTCCAAATCATGGCCACAAGGAAGTACATTGATCTCACAGTAGAGGCTAAGGAAGAAGAACTTGACTTAAACTTAAATTTAGGCAAGGACAAAGGCAAAAGACCTCTCGAGCGATCTCAAGAAAATCAAAAGGAGAAGAAGATGAAGAAGATTGAGGAAGCCGAGGAGATTAGCACAGGCCATAACTCATAGGACAAAATCGCCTGTTTAGAGCAGGAGGTGAAGAATCTCAAGAAGATTATAGAGGATCTGGAGAAGTTAACCAAACGCAATAACGCGGCAATGACTTCGAGAATAGATAGGTTCTTCTATTGGTCTACCCAGTGCTTCTGCAATCAACAGCAAAGAAGTGTTGATTGTATGAATGGAATTTACACTACCCTCAGCGACATTTCTCTGTCTCTTGCTCCAAGGAATGGTCAAGGGGTGATGATACAATACAATCCTCCTAATCCGAGATGCATGAGTAAACTTCTCTTTTTTTTCTCTTTTTTTTTGCGATGTAATCCTTCAGTTTTTTTTAATGCAAGTGGTTTCTTTTATTGGCTGGTACCCTAAAATAATATAGCTACATAAAATCAATCATGAATTCAGCTTATAAAATCCACCATATAAAAACTTGATCCGACAGCAACGGAATCAAAACAAGTAATAACCTTTTCTTTACTAAGTTCAAAAATGTAGCCACATCTGTCTAAAACTAAAACTGAGAACATAATTCCTAAGAAAAGATAAGTCTCGGAGGGAGAGGAAATGGAAACATCCTACAGGACCTTCAGTACAGCCGTCTCTCTATAGTTGTGCCCGGGTTCACAACGATAGAAGAGGTCCCACTAAGGTTACCTTGCTCTGTAATCACTAGGAGACCTAACAACCATTACTGTGATACCAACTTTGTCACGACCCGTTTTCTGGGCACATGACCGACACAATGATGAATCTCTCATCACTGTAAGCCCTTTGATAAATTCTACCCGTGAGTTTAAATTATCTAAGTTATCAAAATAACAATTCCTTAATAAATATGAAGAAAATATATCAATTTTCTTATCTGAAAATCATAAAAATGATTTGCATGTAATAATAGATTATCAATATAAAATACATTATTGACATACAAGCCAAATGCCAAACCCCTGACCTAGATGTCCTAGACGATTACAGAGCAACATAATCTATAACAATAGAGGGGCCTACCCGACAGCGGGAAGGTCCAAAGTGATATACTCCTCTAGCGGATATTCTTCGCTATCAACCTGATCTGAACAAAAAAATTTGTACAGAGAGTGTGAGCTTTTAAACTCCGTGAGTGAATCGGCCTCGCGTTAATAAAATTCAAATACATCACCAGTCATGCAAGTATACCAGAAGGCTCATACTCAACCAATAGACATAGTTAGAAATTACATACAAGAAGATAAAAATTCATCCAATTCAACAAACGTTACTAGTACTCATCAATGACAATATATCCCGGAGAGCGCACACAGGTCGGCTCACCAATTCTGTATATTTCTACCATGACGTACAACCAATTCAAAAAACGTTACTAGTACTCATCAATGGCAATATATCCCGGAGAGCGCACACAGGCTAACTCACCAATTCTGTATATTTCCGCCATGATGCACAACCTTATCCTCTTAGCTAGGGCGCCTCACGGATTTATCACCAATCCGGGCTATATCCCTACTGAGGGAATCGTTGTCTCCACACTCATTAGTCAACACACCCTTTCAACCGGGTTTTTCGCCTTGCCGTGAGAGGGGGTACTGTCCCGCTCAATCACAATCAATAGTACATTATTCCATATCATAATCAGAAGCACAATATAATATTCATCCATATAACAGGTATAGTATATAACTATATTATAAATTTATAAACCACAAATCAAGATAACAATTAATCTATTTTTGAAAAGATTCAAACTTCACATCATTATGAAATACTTGTTTCATCTTATCCATACTTCTGAATTAATTATCTTATTAGATTCGTCATTCTGAATCCAATTTCCCCCTATGAATCTTGGGAGTGTCCTACGACATACTTTTTATCACCAGTAATGCTAAAACTCTATTAAAACGGGGTCGTTTCACTCACCTGGATTCCGTACGATTATCACTTCTCTAAGTCGTTACGGACAAGAGTACACAGATAAATTTCAGTATTCCGCTACAGAGATTTTCATGAAAGATTAGAGAAAACAAGTTAGGATTGTTTTCATACATATACTGTTCATACATATGGTCACTATTCATATATACGGTCACTATTCATATGTACGGTCACTATTCATATATACAGAGACTGTTTATATCAGAAATAGAGAATACAATCTGTAAAAGAGTACACCAGGTAAGCTCACAGGAAAGAGTGGAGGGTCACAATGGACACACTTAAAAACCATGTCTTTCCTTAGCCAGAACTTTCCTAGACATGTATTCTTCACAGTTTACATCCTATTTCGATAATTAGAAAATTAAAATAATATGTAAACAGCTAAGGACAGTTTTTCTGATGTGGAAGATCAGCCAAGCCGCAACCACAGAGCATACTTAAGAAAATAACTTCTAAAATTTGAAAGACATAGAAAGGGTATAGTATCCTTACCTAAGCTGAAAAGGAAAGGCCCAAAATCTTACAGGCCTAGCATTGGAATAAGAGAAACTTAAGGAGAGAAGAAGAGAAGTTGAAGGTGTGAGTTTAGAAGTGAAATGGAATGGCATATTTATAGAAAAAGTCAAAAGTACTATTTGATACTATACACTAATAAAATATTCAACTTACTATTTATGAAAATGACATTTTTAATAAAATATTTAACGTTAATCATTTATGGTTACTGTACAAATTTCGGAAAAGTCGCAACTATTAAAAAACTTAAGGGGAAAACTATCATTTCACCTTAAACCTTTAAGTTTCTTTTCAATTCAGTCCTTTCAATTTAGTCACTGAGGGTATTTTTACACATAAAACGTCATTTTCTCCTACGAATTTCTTTCTAGTTTTCTCTTATGACCAAACCACATCTAGTACTTGACATTTCAATTGTATAAGTGAACAGTATCGTATACGTAAATAGTATTATATAGGTAAACAATACCGTATACTAGCATAGTAACCATAATTTGTAAATACGCATGTATATTTTATTTTTTATGGGTATTACAATCTCACTCAGAAGATTAAGGAATTAACATCAAAATATTCTTTCCCTTTTTAACATTTCAGTCATTTTACTTCAAAGTTTATCTTTTAAATTTCTACATTCTTACTTCTTTTATCGTTCCTACAATTTTATTTCAATTGTTTATCGCTTTCTTTCATTTTCTGCAATTTACTGCACTTTTGTTAACTTTTCTACCAGTTATTTTTTGCCATTAACTTTCTGACATTTACATTTTGCAATTTACTTTCTGCAATTTATTTTTATGTACTTTACATTCTACAATTCACCACGTCGTTCTCAATTTCTATTATTTGTTTTCAAATTTGGCCTAATCCAAAAATCACCATTAACAATTTGATTTAAATCATTTTACATTAAACTATAGTTCAACATTTTTACAATTGTTAACTTTACATGTTATGTATATAATTGTTTCGATAAGCTAAGTATTGAGTGACTTGAATATAGTGGCATGATTTATGACTTGACACAAATTTTTTGGGGAGCATTACCCATAAACAAATGAAACAATTCGATCAGGAGCAATTTCTATTTTTTTTATGTATATGTTCATATTTGATTATCATGTACATTACTTTGAACAATTTTCTCTCTATCCGTAAATATATATATATATTGAACAAATCACATAAATTTTTATACGTTCTCTTAATTTTATATTGTTTATCTTCTACTGTCGGCGTTAATTTCCGTTAACACTGAGCATGAAGGTTTCTGTGGAAGCACGGTGGAGGCTCGGTTCAACATTCCAGTGGGATTAAGTGGGTTTTCCAAATAACATAGTTCAACTGAATGAAGGTACAAGAGGTACTTATTGGATTTTAAAGGCGAGTATTTAACCATTTATAATTGAACAAGTGTCCGCCTCTTTTTTGTTCCTTTGCACACTTGTTATACTATATTAAACTTGTCACTAAAAATTTGACATTGGTTGTAATAAAAACAACAATTTCAAGAACAATAATGATTGAATTTTTAAAAATATTAATTTAAAGAACCCTCTATTATTTACACTTAATAAATTTAAAATAGATTAGTTTTGAGTGGAGGCATACCAAAAAAAAAACATTTGTCGGTAGAAATTGAATATTTTAACATTATAATTACAACAAATATTAAGCACAAGTTTATTTATTAAGTTGTCCCCCATAGGACGTCCAATAAAATTAAAAACATTAGGTATTAAATTAATTATTAAGCTCTTTAATAAAAATATGATGAATGAATGTTATTATATTTCAGTATCATATAATTAGGTCTTTTAAAATAAATGTATATATTTATATTTATTAAAAAATTGAATGACAAACAAGTTAAAAAGAATCGTATAATTAAGGGAGTTGTTTTTCCCTTGTGAAATCTTTGTTGAAATGTAGCTTTTAAATATTTGGTAAAAAGTTTTAAACTTGGTTTAAATTAAAAAAAAAAAATTTCTGCATACTATATTTCACCAATAATACTATCAGAAAGAAATGCATAATATAAAAAAGCGTTTTTAACTTTTGGGTCTCAGTGTAGCTAAAAAAAATAAAGAAGAAAAATGCTTTTAAACAATATCAGAATTTATTTACTTACTTCGAAAAAAAGCGCAAATGATTAGAATTTTTACTATTGAAAATAGTGTTGTATGACCCGAACCGATCCGGTCGGGTCGACCCGAAAATCGGTGATTCGGGGCATGACTCGATCCGGGTCAATACTTTGGACCGGTCTGCGTGTGACCCGGTCGACCCGGTGACCCGACGACCCATTGACCGGGATTTCTTTTTTTTTTTAAATTTTTTTAAAAAATTTTTATGGCTAAAATTGATTAATAATCCTCAAAAAAAAGTTTGTTTTATTTACTCTAAAAATTAATGCTTTCTTTTTCTCCATATCTACACCGTTCCACTACAAACAAATTGAAACATAATATTCTCACTTTATTTCTCTAAAAATATTAGTTAAATTCTTCTTTCATTTTTATAAATTTTATTTAAAATTGCAGTTAACTCCTTAAGGTTAAAATATGTCAAAGTATTACATTAGACAATAAACGTTTTCAAAATAGTTTATAACAAATATTGGTTTCAAATAGTCCTTTAAATTTATAACAAGTCATTTAAAGGATTAATTTGAATTCTACAAGTGGTGGATTTTTTTTAATAAAATTGAAATTACTATAAGATAAAATATCAAAATTATTATTTTTAATTTAAAGAGGATAAATTATTTTTTTCTTAAAAATTACGTAATTTTTCTTAATTATTAATGACTTTATAAATTATTATGGATACTTAAGACTTTAAATGTATGAATTATTATATTTGGATGATTTTATTTATAACTTTATGAATTATTATGAATATTTATGATTTTATGTTTAAATTATTATAGATGTTTAGAAATTATTTTGGATGTTTATTACTTTAAATTGTGAAATTTACATGTAAATTATTTATTTTATTTATTTTTTAATTTATTTGTAAAAATATATAGGTATATATATAATTTTAATTTTTTTAATGTATTTATCCGAGTCAGCAATTGACCCGGTGACCCGGCGGTTGAACCAGTGACCCGGTGACCCGAAAGCTTGTCTGGGTCAATATGCAGGCCGGTTCTGACAACATTGATTGAAAATACTCTGAGTTCAAAGGTTAGGATTAAAGCCTCTTGTAATAAAAAATACTAATAATATCAGAACTTTTAAAAATAAAAACATCAAATTGGTATTCAAATTAAAAATAATTTATTCCAATAACATGTCACGTAATCATTAACATGCCAACTAAATTACTTGAGAACACAAGTCATCGATTTTTGGATGGTATTCTTGGGTCCACAATTACGTAGGCAGAAAAGACAGTCCTAAAACAAATAAAAACAAAACACAAGAAGTAAAAGAGAAAATATGCACCAATAATGTTTGCATATATGACAGAAGTTTTAAAGATTATTTTATGTACATATATTTTTTTTAATTTTTAAAATTAAAAAGTTAAGAACCTCATTTTAATCCCTTAAGTTTAATTTAAATTTTAATTTGGTCAATCGAATTATTATATAAATACGTTGACATTGATCCTTTGTCCGCGGTTAATAATAACCTTTTTTTTTTCATATAATATTAGGGAAAAAGGACATGATTGGAGCATTATCATAAATTAGAGCTATGAACTAAATTGAAGCATAGAATAAATTTAAGAGATTAAAAATAATTTTTTTGCCAATTAAAACACAATTTGTCATTTTTAGTAATTAAATTGAGAAAATAAATCTAAATTCGTATAATATTTTAAGGAGTGAATTATTGATTTGGTCCCTAAAATACTATTATTATCTAATTTTATCTCTAAAATATCAAGTGTCTCAATTCAATTTTTAAAAAATTATATTTGTTTCAATTTCATTTATCAGTATGTCAAACTAAATTTTGGTGACAAAATATATAAGATTTAGCAACAATAAATTCTGGATTTAACAACAAAAATGATTTAATTATAACAAATGTGACCTTTCATAAACTAATTGAGACATTTAATTTTTCAAGCACTAGAATATATTACTAATTTAATCTCTAAAAACTTACATTTTTTTAATTTAACATATAAAAGATTACAAATATTTCAATTTGATCATTTTTATTATCAAATTACAAAATTTATTGTTGATAAATTTTAAAATTTTGGTTTTTAAAAGTCACCCACACAAACAGAAAGAATAAATCAGAACAAGTACAACCTTTTATGAATTAAATTAAAATACTTAACTTTTTAAAAGTTAAATTAAAATACTTATAATATTTTAAAATTAATTCAGTAATTTTTACAAAAATTAAATAAAAACAATTGTAATTCCTAACATAATAATTTACTCTCAAAAGAAAAACAAACAAAAAAAATCAGTTTGTGATTTGTATGGTTGTTCGTTTCGTCACTGACTGCCCAAATGTCAAAAAGATGGTGATGGCCCCACATAATTGAGCTGCACTTCTCATTATTTATCTCTGCTGTCACGTCATCGTCTATTTTGGGCCAACCACCCAAAATATCGCGGGTAATTTGCAAAATCTGCGGGGTAATTACGTCATTTTACTGTCCATCCCGGTGACAAGTAGCCAATCACAGTACATGGACCCTACCACAAACGTTGAAATTTTAAAAAAAAAAAAAAGAAAAACTGCACCCATTTTCCTTTCTCATTTATTTTTTTCTGGGAAAAGAAAAAACAAAATCCCACGCACAGCACATCCGCTGCGTGGACTTTTTGTCTAAATTTCAGATCCACAAAGTTGTAGACTTTTGAGTCTCTCTCCGATTTCTGTAATTTCTCGAAGTTGCTTCTTTTCAATCTGACTATACCGAATGGGTGGAATTGATGACCAACCGCCGTCGTCGGCGCCGCGACCCCCCATCGCTCTTCCGCCACGGACTTCCATGGACGCGCTTTTCAATGGTGGGCCCTCTGGCGGCGGCTTTGGGTTCAGCCCCGGTCCCATGAGTCTGGTTTCGAGCTTCTTCAACGAGAACGAAGACTTCAAGTCCTTCTCGCAGCTTCTGGCGGGCGCTATGTCCTCACCGGTGCCGGCGGAGCAGAAGGACTCCGGTGGAGTTAGCGGCGTGGGTTTTAAGCCGACGTTCACGGTTCCGGCTGGGTTGAGCCCTGCTGGTTTGCTCGATTCGCCAGGGCTCCTTTCAGCTTCTCAGGTACATCTTACTCTGAATATGGGTTTTAAGTTTAACTGGATCTATGATTACGTTTCCAGTAACTGAAGTTGTGATCCTAGGGAATTCTTTTATTGCCTGTTTGGTTTCTGAGAAAAGATAGGGAAATAGAATGAGTGTTCTGTTGTTGACTCCCTCCATTATAGGAAGCTTGCTTGATGTTAGCGGGCTTACACGTTAAAACTGAGTAGTTGAATTAATAACGAAAACAACTTGGAGATATGTTTTGGCACAAGTTTAATTAAGGCTCTCTCAAATTATGTTTTGGCACAAGTTTAATTAAGGCTCTCTCAAATTAGAGTATGAACAATAAATATGCATGAATTCATGCTTATGTAAAGATCTTCTGATGGCTGTGGTTCGTGCTTTAAATTTGGTTTAGAGAATAGATTTTTCATAACTGTGAAGGCCGTCGAAGAGTATGAAGTTAGGTAATTTACATGAATTTCATTCCTTAAATTAAGATTTCAATTTTATTTTGGGATCTTTATTAATGTGATGAAGATTAAAGCAATAGGCAAATTTTTTCTGAATCTGCCACACAAAAATCTTAAAGTTGATTGTCCCCACGAGTACAGCTGAATCTGAAACATCCGTAAATTAATTTTATGGGTGGGAGTGGGACACAGAGGAACGGAGGAGGCTGTGACTTCAGGTCCTTGTCTCATGGATTCGGTGCTTGTCTGGTATGAAATCTAACCATTCAGATTTTAATTTTTTTTTTTCAAAAATAAAATATCAAAACTGTCACTTGACATTTAAATCGTTAGATGTGAAATTCGATGGTTCAGATAGAGATGAGCACAAGACAAGCACCAAATCCAGATTCTCTTGTCGCCGTTTATTACCTCGGACTTCAATTTTATATTTGTAAAATTTTAAAAATAAAAATAATGTAGTTTTAAATTTAAATATTTGTAATATATATATATATCAAACTATTCAATATAATTATTTTAATTTCAATATAACTTATCAATATAACAGTATCAGAAGGCATTCGAAAAAATCTACCTATACTACTGTTCCACAATAGAGAAATTTCTCTATCTCTGTCGTTACATGAAACTAGCGAATTCTTCTAGAATGCTGTCTGAAAATATTTGAACATGTCAATCCCTTCTAGAACCGTCTCTGATATAATTCTCGAAGGTTTTGAAACGTACACAACCTATTGTGTTCTTATATTTTGGATTTTATTTAATTTATCATTTTAACATTATGATAGCAAGCATATTTTCTCCACTTACCATCTACGTCTTTGAGATTAGCTTCATTTTGGAAACATAACGAAGAAAGCTTTGGTATTTTTAAGGCTTATGGAATTGCAGTGGTGTTGATGCTTGTAAAAAAACTGTCATTCAAGCAGAGCTATGTTCTTTTGAGTAATCAGTCATCAATGTCTCCTAAAGTAACTGCCTTGTCAGTTAGAAACCATCCAGCTTCTTCTGTATAAAACTTCAATGAAGAATAAATTCAAATCATAGATAGTAGATCTTGGTTAGGGTTATGGAAAACCTTGTAAATCCATCTCTACTCCTGATTCCTAAAACCCCTCCAATCCAATATGGTACAATTGTTGGATTGAACCTGAATCACTAAAATACCTATACAGAAGATTTTAACTCGTACGAATCTCGAAGACAGCCTTAACTGATTCTTCTAATCTGTGGCGTTTGCAGGGAGGCTTTGGAATGTCACACCAGCAGGCCTTAGCACAGGTCACAGCTCAAGCTGTGCAGGCCAACTCCAATATGCATATCGAAGATGGAAATCCATCTTCTGTATTGGCAGCGCCTGCAGGCACTTCCAATACTACACGACATCAGATGCCACCACAAACAATGCCAGATTCTGGTGCAACAATGAAGGAATGCCCTGACGATGGCTTCAACTGGCGCAAGTATGGGCAGAAACAGGTGAAAGGCAGCGAGTTCCCTCGAAGTTATTACAAGTGCACACATCCAGACTGCCCCGTCAAGAAAAAGGTGGAGCGGTCACTCGATGATGACCATGTTGTTGCAATCATTTACAAAGGGCAGCACAACCATCAAGCTCCTCGCCCCAGCAAGCGCGCAAAAGACACAGCAGCAACTTCAAATGAAAATTCAAGCATGCAAGGGAATCTTGATTTCAAAGAAGGGATAGCTTGTGAGTCAACAGCTGAACATGTATCAGAAGGATCAAGTGACAGTGAAGAAGCAGGTGATCGTGAAACTGAAGTGGAAAAGAAAATTGATGAACCTGACCCCAAGAGGAGGCAAGGGTTTAGTTTCGTTAATTTTAATGTGTTCATTCTGGGATGGTCATCTGTGTTTATGTTATATCTTAAAAAGAAGCCAATTTTGAATTCTGCAGAAATACAGAAGCCAGGGTATCGGATGCAGCCTCTTCACATAGGGCTGCCATGGAGCCTAGAATCATTGTGCAGACAACAAGTGAAGTTGATCTGTTAGACGATGGCTATAGATGGCGCAAATACGGGCAGAAAGTTGTCAAAGGCAACCCTTACCCAAGGTGAGATATATTGATTGGTTTTCAAAAATTTTTAAAGACAAATTATAGTAATTATTCTCAAATAACTAAAGTGATGGAACTTGTATTTTTCAAGAGCTGAGGGTTAATAACAGGAGAGATTCTTACCTTGTCTAAAGTGAATTAGCTAATCATGAATAATCAAGGAAATACATCAGACTCTTTTTTCAGTGAAGTCCTTTTAGATGGTTAATGATGCATGTTTTTGTCATGCATAGGAGCTACTACAAGTGCACAACTGTAGGTTGCAATGTCCGGAAGCATGTTGAGAGGGCCTCCACGGATCCTAAAGCTGTCATAACAACGTACGAAGGGAAACACAACCACGAGGTTCCAGCAGCTAAAACTAACAGCCACACTATTGCAAACAACACTGCATCCAACCTAAAATCTCACAATTCCATAATACCACAGAATCATAGTTTCAGCAGCAGAGGTATAGGGGGCAATAAGCAACAGCCGGTGGCACGTCTTAGGCTGAAGGAAGAGCAGATAACCTAGCTTTAGTGCAGGTTGCAAACAGAGGCTGGAGGAACAGGTATAATCAGATAGGCAAAATTTAGATGCATCTTTTTTAAGTGTTTTCTATCAGATTTTTCTTCAAGAATAAATAACGCGTGGACATTTTCACAATGCTACGTCATATGATTGGCACTTTTAAAGAATTTTCTCCACGTGTTATGTTTATATGAGAATCTTTGGTAGCAAACACTTAAAAAAGAAATACACTAAGTTTTATCTTCATGATCGCTTCCAATAGGGGAAATTGCGTCACAACTCAACAGTCATTTTTACTTTGATGGTCTGGATTTTTTTTAAGTCTAGGGTCGAAGTTTTGATTATGGATTAGCAGTCCAGTTTCTAATACACAGTAGAGTGGTTAGTTCATACAAAAAGAGTGTACAAAATTATGGTTTTTAAGATGGTTCTTTGTTTCTTCTTGTAACTCATTGCTTGTTAATATATTTCTCAATAATGTGATAAATTCTTGGGTCATATAAAAGTTGGTATATTTGGCGTTGATGAGATTTTTGTTTTGGCCAAATCACAACAGATAAACTGTAATTTATCTTTTCTGTAATCATATGTCGATTAACCTCTAGCATTGACAGACAAAAAATTACAGTAGAAAGAGAAATACAATGAAGCTATCAGAACTTCGGACAGCTTGCAAAATTCATACCTCCAACTAGGAGAGGAAGTATTGAAAAAGAGAGGGAGAGAAAGAAAATATATTACAATGTTCAAATGAATCCGGAAGAAGTACTTTCTAATCAGATATATTCCATAAGGAACCACAAATTGACCCTACGTCCTAATCTGACCATCTCTGGGGACTGGGACTTCTCAGAGATTAGAAAGACAGGTCATACAAAGTACAATTTAGGATTTTCGTACCTCCATGGCGTGATAATATACTCAATTTACTTATCAGAGAAGCTAAAGTTTCTTCAAATATGCTTCGTCTTCTACCTTTTTTCCCCTCTAGTTATTTTAGTGGATGTGTCACCGAATAAGCCAATTATTTACAATCTTCATTATTTTGCTCCCTCTCAGGAGAAAAATGAAAAGGGGGCTGGGGGGAACTAGCTCTCACCGATGAAGCCACCAGGATTAAAGCCCTTGATTCTCTTCTAGGGTTACAATGGTAGGAAAATGACCACGGTTAAAAAGATCAATCTTATTTAAGCGCATGCACGCTAAGACTTTCTCCGGCAATTCCTGTGGCTTTTGTGCCTGCAAGAGCATGAAAAGAGAGGGTGAGAAAGAAAATGGAAGCTTTACACCACTACCATTAAGAACCACAGGATAGAATCTGTCATTGTCTAATTAAGAGTGCTTTTTAATGAAATATTGTTAAACATACTATACCTGGATAGTTAATCCCAGTTCAAGTATTCCATGCTTTGTACGATCTCGAAGTGAATCAAGCCCTTTCCTAGATATGTAGCTAAAACGATGAATATCCAGGTCGATCTCAAAGTAGTTAGGTCCCTGCAATTGGAATATGGAAATAAATTTTAAGGAGCAGAAGAATCATTTGGTAAGCTTAACACAGACTATGCCACTTCCAGGTTCATCTAGAGCGACAAAGCTTGAGATATTTACATATAGAAAGAGATAGAGGATATCATACATTTTGCAACTTTTGAAGACACAAAATCATGTCAAAACCTGAGCATTTGTATCACCACAACAATAATTCACTGGGATCAAGAAGCAACAATATGAAGTTGCTAGAAGTCAGCCAGTGTAATACACACACCACCATATGTATATGGGAGTATATCAAGTGAAAAGATTGGTTTAATGTGAGATGAAAGGAGGAAATAGTCACCCTTAGATTACAGATTCATGTAGAAACTAACATGATAATCAAGCAAACCACAAATGCATAATAATATTTTCCTTGATTTCTATGTAATGGTTCCTGCATCAATCTAGACCATTAATTTTTTATCTAATAGTTCTTCCTCTCATCTCTTACACAAAACCACTCCTTTCTCACGATACATCCCTTGTACACTCATTGTTAAGGGCATTTAATAAATCGATGGAGAGACCCAAAGGTTTTATTGTTAGATCAAAACATTTGAAAATGATAACTATAAGTTGGGTATAAACACTTCAACCCATGATGAGCCTCATTCCAGTGGAAAGATTCCTGCAGTTGAGCATGTAAGAATAAGTTTGAACCAAGAAATATGAGCTTGCATATACCTTAAAGAATTCATGTTGAGGACGCGAAAGCACTGGCTTGCCATTGTAGGCATTTATAAGCTTCTTCTCTGCAGTACTAAGTTGAAGGTCCTCTGGATTAACCAAACCAGCCAAAATTTTTAGCCTTTCCCTATAGGGAACTGAGCTTTCTGATGCAAATCCTTTCACCTTTTCCGTCTGATCCTCCATAAATTTCTGTCACCACCAAAGGATTTCTTTACTCGAAAATTCCATTATAATGAGCGGTAAAATTGCAAACTTGCAGATTTAAAAGTTGTAACTAGTAACTCACTATTGATAAGAGGAAATACCTTGATGCTATCCTGAAAATCAGCAGGGATCTCTTTCTCAAAATTCTCATTCACTTTAAAATACAATACAAGACTCATGCCTTCCCCATCGGTCTCACCAAACATGGTAGCCGGATATGTTGGCAGCTGTTAAAATATATTTTAAAAAAAGAAAAAGAAAAAGTGACGTAGTATGTTTTGCCATTCTTTTACTGAACTAAAGCAGGAAAAAAAATTCGTAGACCTCATCACAGGTGAAATGAATAAGCAGTTACCTGTATATTTACAATTAGGAGTGGAGGCACTATGTCGTGTTCTTTTACAGATGGAAGTTCAAGATGCTGAGCAATGTGGTTTACTTTCCGAGGGCAGACGAATAAATCAGCACCTATTGGTACGTAAGGGGTGTAATCTGGAGAAGGGCACTTCTGCTTATCTCTGCACAGTTAATTGCCAGAACTTAAATATTCAATCTTTCTGAGAAAACAAAATGTGAATTAATGGACTGGCTACTAGACATAGATGCATAAAACATGACAAAATATTGACAAAGAAATCTGTGGACATGCCTGAAATAGCTTTCGGCCCGGACACTGAACACTGAAGGTGAAATAGCAGTCCAAGAACCTGGGATTGGCTTCTCTTGACTTGAACATGGGATTTGAGACCCTGCTCTCGGACGGATTATATATTTCTCAGATGCACCTGGACATCCACTCAATCGGTATCATAACTTAGGAAAGTGAACATGAAAATTTGATGTTTTACTTCTTTGACAAGTTTAAATAGGGAACTAAGTCAGGATCAAGCAAGAATGTGACGAAAACAGAACAGGAAAATTTGAAAACAGATAAGATTCTTCTAGTTGATCAAGGAAATATCCAGATACTAAGGCATAAATTAGTGAATTTGTACAATTAGTCCTATATAACCAAACATTCTGATACACAACTAAAAAAATTCAGTATTTTTACTTACATAATTCAGTCTTCTCATTTCCATCAACAGATGTCCTCTTCATAGAAACCATGATAACCGTTGACTGCTTGTTTTCTTGAGTTTTGTCCACTTCATCTATCTGGACGTAGCTCTCATAATATTCCTCATATCTACCTCCTAAATCCACAAAGTATGATGAACTTTCATAACTATCAGTCATCCATGAAGGTAAAACTGAGATGACTTAAAGAAGTCCCTATGGTCAAATAGTGACATGGTTGTGATAAGATAGGTATGCATTACCTCCATAGACACTACAGAAGTCATCATCTGAATCAGAATCCATAATGCTAGCCGAGTCAAACCATGCATCATCCTGGCCTACTCCTGCCGCAGAGTAAAAGTATTCAGCATATTTACATATATATGAAAGGAAGTTGTGTCAGTTGTCAACACTAGATCGGGTTTTCTAATTGTTGTGGAAATTCGGGCTATTTTCCACCAATAATAAAATTAACAATACCCGACAAAATAGCCTACCATATAGGAGGCAAATATAAAGCAGATAAATAAAGAGCAGAAATTAAATAATGAGAACACCAGAAATTAACGAGGTTCGGCTAATTTTGCCTACGTCCTCGGACACTACCGAAATATATTTATAAGAGAGAGAGAAGAGAAAACTAAGCCTTAGAAGGGATATTAGGCTTTAGTTTTGGGGTGTGGAAATACATAGGAGAGCTTTCCTTTTATAGCCAAAGGAAGCCCCCCACTTCACTAATCCACTCAATGTGGGACTAAGAATAGGAGGCACTATTCACAAATCTCCACCTTGCCGAATTTCAAGTCCCAATACAAAAACTCTCGCTTAAAAATTTTCAAAAAATAGTGTCTTCAAATGCGCCTAAGGCGCTATTCATCTTCAAATCTTCACAATATTAATCAAGTCCAAGCAATGTTGAAACTTGATTGATGTCACAACTTTGGTCATCATGTCTGCAGGATTTTCAGCTGTGTGGATCTTCTGAAGTAGTAATTCTCCTTCTTCAAGAATTTCCCTTACAAAATGATATCGGACATCTATATGCTTCGTTCGTGCATGATAGACTTGATTCTTTGCTAAACAAATAGCACTCTGACTGTCACAATGCACTTTGATGTGCTTCTGACCAACACCCAAATCTTTCAGCAAACCTTGAAGCCAAATAGCCTCTTTAACAGCCTCTGTAACTGCCATATACTCTGCCTCTGTGGTAGACAAAGCAACTGTTGACTGTAAAGTAGACTTCCAACTGACCGGTGCCTTTGCAAGGGTAAACACATAACCGGTAGTTGATCGACGTTTGTCCAAATCACCAGCATAGTCAGAATCACAATATCCAACTACGCAATGACCCGCTTTTACATCCCGCTCAAACACTAAACCAACATCCATGGTGTTCAGAATATACCGCAGAATCCATTTGACAGCTTGCCAATGTCCTTTTCCAGGATCATGCATGTACCTGCTCACAACCCCAACTGCCTGTGAAATGTTAGGCCTTGTACATACCATAGCATACATCAAGCTACCAACCGCATTTGCATACGGAACTTTCGACATATATTCTCGTTCAGCATCATTCTTTGGAGATAAATTAGCACTAAGCTTCAAATGAGGAGCAAGCGGGGTACTTACAGGTTTTGTCTTATCATCCATGCCAAAACGTTTCAGTACCTTTCTCAGATATTGTTTCTGAGTCAGACAAAGTTGCCCCAATTTTCTGTTTCTGCTTATCTCCATGCCGAGAATCTTCTTAGCTTCTCCTAGATCTTTCATTTCAAACTCTTGCTTCAATTGTGCCTTTAACTTCTCAATCTCTCCTTGATTTCTTGAAGCTATAAGCATATCATCAACATATAGGAGAAGATAGATAAACGATCCATCTTGTAGCTTGCGCAAATACACACAATGGTCGTATTTGCTCCTTGTGTACTTTTGCCTCAACATAAACTTGTCAAATCGCTTGTACCACTGTCTTGGTGATTGCTTCAATCCGTACAAGGATTTTTCAAGTTTACAAACCAAATTTTCCTTACCAGCAACCTTAAACCCTTCTGGCTGAGTCATATAGATTTCCTCCTCCAAGTCTCCATGCAAAAACGCAGTTTTTACATCAAGTTGAACTAGTTCCAAATCTAACTGAGCTACCAAGGCCAATAAGATTCTAATGGAGGAATGTTTCACCACTGGAGAAAAAACTTCATTATAATCAATTCCCTCCATCTGAGCGTAGCCTTTAGCCACCAATCTCGCCTTGTAACGAGTGTTATTCTTGTCAGGAAATCCATCTTTCTTTGCATATACCCATTTGCATCCAATTGCCTTCTTTCCCTTCGGTAGACTTGCTAGCTTCCATGTCTGATTCTTCTGAAGAGACTGCATTTCTTCAATCATAGCATTCCTCCACCTTTCATCTTCTGAACTTTGTACTGCTTCTTGGTAGGTGGTAGGAATTTCATCATTGACAATTATAGATGCATAAGCCACCATATCATCGAATCGAGCAGGCTTATATCTTACTCGTTGTGGCCTTTGTAATGCAATTGGTTCTTGTTGCTGTGGAGGTTCTTGGGTTGGAACCTCCTCTTCTTCTAACCCCTCTTCTGCCATAGGAGTTTTATCACCTTCATTACTGATTGCTGGGTTAATTATTCTACTTTCAAACTCCACCTGCTTTGGAGTTTCCTCCACCTGCTGTGGTGCACCATTGATCTGTTGACTATCATCTTTTGTTACCTTTTTCAACATGGCAGATTCATCAAAGGTAACATCCCTGCTAAAGATTATCTTCTGTGTTTCTAGACACCATAGACGGTATCCTTTCACACCAGTAGTGATCCCCATAAAGAGCGCCTTCTTTGCTCTCGGATCCAATTTTGATTCTTTAACCTGATAGTATGCAGCGGAACCAAACACACGTAACGAATCATAGTCAGTAACAGGTTTTCCAGACCAAGCCTCCAGAGGTGTTTTGCCACCAATAGCAGTTGATGGCAAACGATTAACAAGGTGACTTGCATATCTCACTGCCTCAGCCCAATATTGTCTGCCCAACCCAGCATTGGACAGCATACACCGAACTTTCTCCAGCAATGTTCGGTTCATGCGTTCGGCCACCCCGTTCTGCTGTGGTGTATTTCTTACTGTGAAGTGTCGAACAATGCCTTCATTCTGACAAACCTTGTCAAACGGATCACTCCGGTATTCACCACCGTTGTCTGTTCTGAGTCGTTTGATCTTTTTGCCAGTCTGAGTTTCTATCATCTTTTTCCACTTAAGGAAACAATCTAACACTTCATCCTTTGACTTCATAGTGTACACCCACACTCGTCGAGAGAAGTCGTCAACAAAAGTAACATAATAATGTTTACCTCCCAAAGAAGCTGTCTTGGAAGGTCCCCATACATCAGAGTGAACATAATCCAAAATACCCTCGGTATCATGGATTGCGGTGCCAAATTTCACTCTCTTCTGTTTCCCCATCACGCAATGTTCGCAGAAATCCATCTTACAGGTTTTTGCACCTTTCAACAATCCTTGTTTCGCCAAAATTTGTAAGGATTTTTCACCTGCATGCCCTAACCGCATGTGCCACAACCTAGTTGCATCTGACCCATCATCATCGAGAGTAGCAACTGCAGCTGTCCCAACAATTGTATTACCGTCGTAGTAATACAACCTATTCTTTCGGGTACCTTTCAACATCACTAAAGCTCCAGAAATGACTTTTAGAACTCCATCTCGCATCGTCACTGCTAATCCTTTAGATTCCAAGACTCCCAAAGAGATGAGGTTCCTCTTCATGTCTGGTACATATCTAACTTCTGTTAGAACTTTAGTCGATCCATCATGGTTCTGTAAGTAGATTGAACCAATACCAGTTGATTCGCAATATGTGTCATTTCCCATGTAAATAACACCACCAGCTACTTCTTCAAATTCAGTGAACCATTCCCGAATATGACAAATATGTTGGTTACAAGCTGAGTCAAACATCCATTTGTCAGATCGCCTTGTTGATGTTGTAGCAACTAGTGAAAGATCTGAATCTTCATCACTAAACTCAGCCACATTTGCTTCTGATGGAGGTTTTCTTTTATCATCTTTGCCCTTATTTTTCAATTTTGGACAATCCTTCTTCCAATGCCCCTTCTCTCTACAAAAGGCACATTCATCTTTGCTTGGTCTGCCTTTTGACTTCGATCTCCCTCTCCTTCCTTTCATCTGGCCTTGTGGTCTGCCTCTTGCCACTAGCGCTTCTGCAACCACCTCTGCTTGCTTGCTTTCCTCTCGATCCTTCTTTCTCAATTCATGACTGTATAGAGTACTGCACACTTCACTGAGGGAAACTTTCTCTTTCCCATGAAGTAACATAGCTTCTATAAATGCATACTCGTCAGGAAGAGAAAATAGCAACATCAGGGCCAGATCCTCATCTTTGAAAGTCTCATCAACATTCATCAAATCAGCTACTGCCTTATTAAAAGCAGTAATATGATCGTTCACGGTGGTACCAGGTTTATAACTAAACCGGAACAATTTCTTCTTCATATAGAGCTTGTTG
Source organism: Biancaea sappan (assembly GCA_037074585.1). NCBI lineage: Eukaryota > Viridiplantae > Streptophyta > Magnoliopsida > Fabales > Fabaceae > Biancaea > Biancaea sappan. Next base: position 56,891,199 of record CM073490.1, read on the forward strand.
TGGCCGCTCTTCTTCATGAATTTGTCCTCCAATGCCTTCCACAACGTACTAGCAGAAGTTTCCTTTGCGAACGAATACTTCTGCTCTCTGGAAAGACATGATCGAATAGTACCACATGCTAACCGGTTGATGGTCTTCCATTCTTTTTCATCAATCTCATCTGGTTTCTCCTCTTCAATAGCAATATCTAGACCTTGCTGGAAAAGAGCGTCTAGAACTTCACCTTGACACATGCCGAAATAACCTGTACCGTCAAAAATCTCCACCGCTAATCTTGGATTTGGCGCAGCAATTCTCGTCAAAAATGACGACGAAGAAGCTGCCGACGTTGTGGTGGAAACAATGGTTCTCTGCTCCTTATTATCTGCCATTTTAACTTCCAAATATGAAAATTACTAGTAATACTCTAGTCCAAAAAAAAATGCACCAGGAAAGTTCCCAGGAAAGAGAGGAGGGTCACAACGGACACACTTAAAAACCAAGTCTTTCCTTAGCCAGACCTTTCCTAGACATGCACTTCAATTAGACAATATATTACTAATAATTTCTCCAAAAAAAATTTCAAATGAATTCTCAAAAAATTTTTTCTGATTGTGGAAGATCAGTTAAAACTGCAACCACAAGAGCATACTAAAATTTCAAGAGTTTTCGCAACCAAGGCTCTGATACCAATTGTTGTGGAAATTCGGGCTATTTTCCACCAATAATAAAATTAACAAAACCCGACAAAATAGCCTACCATATAGGAGGCAAATATAAAGCAGATAAATAAAGAGCAGAAATTAAATAATGAGAACACCAGAAATTAACGAGGTTCGGCTAATTTTGCCTACGTCCTCGGACACTACCGAAATATATTTATAAGAGAGAGAGAAGAGAAAACTAAGCCTTAGAAGGGATATTAGGCTTTAGTTTTGGAGTGTGGAAATACATAGGAGAGCTTCCCTTTTATAGCCAAAGGAAGCCCCCCACTTCACTAATCCACTCAATGTGGGACTAAGAATAGGAGGCACTATTCACACTAATGCCATATGAATCATTCCACAATCATCATCGAGTTAGAAAGGAGTGTGATAATAGACAACTTAAGGACAGAAGCAGGAGGGAAAAGGTACCACTGGGATCAATTTGGCTATGGCTGTGATATTGTAGCTGTTTAACATGAATTGTCCGGTTTGAAACCTCAGAAAGCCGAGCCTTCTCGAAATCGAGGTAGTCTCCGAGAACCCCTTTCAAGGGCCCATCAGTATGTGAAGCGGAAGAACTTCCCCGGCGTATGCTAAATTTGTGCCTTCTTCTACTTCTAGTCCTCCTGTTTGATGTTGAGGAACAGATCCCCAAGGAGGCAATCAGCTTTTTCACTGCTTTGGAAAACATCGTGAGGGATTGCTTTAGCCTACGGTGCCAACTCACTGATAAACACAGGCAAAGTGCCTATAATCTCTCGGACAATAAATCAAGAACCTGCCAACCAAGCAAACAACGTAACTATTTACATTAACAAAAATGAACAAGAGCTAACCACAACCATGACAGTAATATGCCAAAACTCAGAATCCATGTATTTCATTGTGTGACTACATTTAAATGTTATACAGGCACCAAGTGACTACACATAAACAGATTCAATTACCCTTAAACCAGCTGCTTCAAGATCAACATACCAATGGAAGAAAATGGGAGGTGCTTAGGAATTGGACAAAGGAGTTCTAGGTAAATTAGAAGAACAAGCCCAAGCCAAATTGAGGACATTCCTTCTACTTAATTAACACTTTCCACCGTTTCTCTTCCATAAAGTATTATTTTTGTCCCTAAACTTTGATCCAATTTTTAATTTCGTCCCAAAATTCTATTTTGTGTCAATTTTGTCCTTGAACCCAATATCATCTAAATTGCTAATGGCAGATGCTGGTACGGTCACATCAATTAAACACATTAATGTCAATTTGTTTACGTTAAATACTCTTGAATTAATTAGAAAGCATAGAGCACAAAGACAAAATTAAAACTAAATAAAAAAATTTGAAACAATGAGACAAAATAAAGTTCTCAAACAAAATGGAAGCTTAGATCAATTTAGGGGCGAAAATGGTACTTTTGTCATTTCTCTCCATCTTGGACAACTAAGAAATCTCACAACGAGAACAATGAGGAGAAACAACTATTAATCATTATTGCAGCATCCACTATTAATCAATTTTAATTATTTTTTTTTTCAGTTTGAGCAGCATCAACATTTTGGCCCAGCTTCAACCAAGCATAGTATTATTCAGATAGAAAATGAGGAGAAACAACTTGTGATCCAATACAACACATGCATGCAACAAAAACAAGAAAATGGCAGAAAAGTGCATCATTATTGCAGAAAACAGAAAAAAGGGTGAGTGGGATTGATGAAAATGATGAGGAAGAAGGACCTGAGGGGAGAGGGAGAGGATGAGTGGGGTTGAAGAAGTGAGGAAGAAGCTGAAGCATGTACGAGGAATCGTCGTTCCTTCCAAGAAAGGAACTCGGATTCCTCTGTTGGGTTTTTCGTTATCCTCTGATGCTCCCTCCTTATTCTTGTCTCTGAATCGGAAGGAATAACACAAAGGTCTTCGAATTGGACAGAGACAATAACAATTTCACGACTGCAACATCCGACGCAGCGTCCGCTGTATTCGGGTCCTCCTTTGTTGTCACTATATATCCCATCCATTCATTCAATCCCTCCTCTCTCTCTCTCTCTCTCTTTTTCTGTTTTTGGACTCTCAATTCTCGTCCTCTCTGTTTTATTTTTTTGACTTTTTTCCCCATTCGTCTTTTGAAATTTCGCGGGCAAAAGCATATTAACTGAATTTTAGGTGAGTTTTTATGTCCACGTGTCATCCAAGGAAAAGCCTTTCACAGATAGCAGTTGGAACTCATATTAACAAAAGATTCAAAAAAAAATAAAAGAAGTAAATTACACTTTCCTCCCCTCTATTTTTAAATATATAATCCCCTTCCTTATAATTTTAATTTTGTATTTTACTTTCAAAGAGTTTTGTTACAGTCTTCTTTTATGTTTGATACCTTAATACAATATATATTTTTTAGACTAAAATATCATCCATTATCCCCAGGAAATATTAGATACTTTTTCATAAAAAAAATTGAATACTAATAACATCTTATTTTAGATTTTAAAAAAATGTATCATCTATTCATTAATATATAAACATTAATGTTTTGAGGTTAGTAGAAATTATTTTAGTTAAAAAAATACTGTAAAAGATATATTGAGACAAAAAAATATAATATTGAACTAAAATGTAATATCTTCTATGGTTAGTGATTACAAGAGAATGATTGTACATTTTTAAAGTAGAGGAGAAGTGTAATTTTGAAAATTCATAGGGGATTGGAGTGCAATTTACTCTAATAAAATTTTAATATTTTATTGATAAAAAAAATTTGATAAAATGAAATCTTGATAATATCAAAACAGTCAAGTTTAATTTAAAATATATATATATATATATATATATATATATATATATCAAATATAATTTAATAAACATTTAAAAACACTAGTGTGATTTTTTTATTTTCTTATAACAATTTCTTTGTGGCTCGATAAGATTTTATTTATTTTTTGGGCTTCCTGTAATTTTGGATCAATATCAAAGAAAATTGTTATATAAAATCGTTTGGAAATATGTGTTTTTAGAGGTACTAGACAAAAAATATATTGTTTATCTAGAAATACTAAATTGATATTGTTAATTTTTAATTCTTGATCAAATTTTTTAAGTTTAAGATTAGCACGTGAGTGTTGTAATAGTAAATTGCTCTTATTTATATAATCCAAAAATAGTGTTCCAGCAGGGTCAAGATAATTAATGTTTGTGGTCAATAAGCTACCCAAACATGAATAATTAGTCGTGGCATAAGAAATAGTAGTTAACATTAATATTATAATTATAGCGTAGTTTATCTGTAGAAAGTCTTAAAAAGAGCTAAATTACTTACATATGTAATTAAATTACTGGTTGTTTAACCAATTCTTGACAGTCTGATTTATTCAAAATGTCATGAAATCTTACAAATTCTTCCATGCATGATGCTCCCCAAATTCATTGGCAACAGAAAATTACATATTAATTATAGAGAAAATTATTTAAATTTAACCCTAGAGGATTGGTGCTTAACACAGTCAACATATATATAATGTTGTCTGATATTTATACATACAATTATATGTTATAAAAAAAGTAACTAGATCTATATTCATACAATTTTATAATAAAAAATAAGGATTAGAGATAAACAAGATCTTTTTCTAATCTAGGAAACGCCATAAGTGATTTTGTGTTGAACGGACAAATTTTTAGCCACAATTTTACATCTCAAAACATTTTTATCATAATTCAAAGTTAGCTGGCAGTGCCATAACTATTGTTTGAACTCTAAGATAAGCAAGATTGGATTTTTGGAGACACTATTTTGAAAAAAATTCTACTTTTTGCACTTAGCAATCTCAACGGAATTAGTCTTTTATTCTATTTAATAGTAAGATATTGTTAAAAAAATTGTCATAAGTTCCATATATATATATATATAAAATATTGTTTCCTTGTCAAAGCTGTGGATTCTTACTTTTATCATTTTAGATCAAGAAAATATCGCTGATCTCTCTCCACAAAATAGTCTTTAATCTACCTCAAAAATAGGTTTGTTATATATATATATATATATATATATATATATATATATATATATATATATATCACAAAATTTTGTTATGATTCAAGCGAAAGGACAAGATCATACTAAAGAAAGTTTCATACGTGAATGCAACCAACAGCAAAGTAGTTAGTTAGGGTTTCCACTCAAACAACTCCATTAAAAAAAAAAATCAATTCTTTACGAGGTTTTGCCGTTGACTTCTCTTATGTTAGTATTGTTCTCATTGAGAGAATATGAGTCAATCATTGAATCCATGTCGAGTAGTAAGGTCATAAGAGATCTTGAATAATAATAATAATAATAATAATAATAATAATAATAATAATAATAGAGCATTATTTAATATTCAAGATGTATTAACACCGATCTACTTAATTAATAACAGATATTAAGTCAAGGTTGTTTTCTTATTACCAATGTCCAAAAAATTAATTGAACTTCAACAATAACGTTTTTTTTTAATTTAAAAAACTTAAACTCAAAATCTTACTTATATAAATATTAAGTCAAAGTCGTTTTAACAATTATAACAGTACTCATTTAATGAACAAGATAAGGAAACCTCCTCGTTTTAATTATGACTGAAATAGTTTAGTATATATTATTGTGTAGGTATTTATATAATATTTAGTAGTCAATACTGTTATCATTTATTTTTTGTCATATAACTTAATTCATATTCTAGAAAATTATATAATTTAATTTTAAATTATGAATAAGTTGAATTTTAAGCGTTGCATAAAAATAATTTATTTGTCAAAATATAAAAATAAAAATAGTATCATTGAATTTTCTTTAAGACTTTAAGAATATAGGGAATATTCTTATTTTAGAAGGACTTCTAGCTTAGTTTACTCAGACTAGCTTAAGAAGAATTATTATTGAATAATAAATTATAAAATTAAAGTTTGATTATTATCCTATTTATTTGATTAAAGTTTCTGTAATAGACAAATAACTATCCAGTAGTAATCGTGAGGAATATGTGTTTATTTAAATAAGTAGTCAATGTAACTCATACATGGAAGTATGAAAAAGCTACAAGGGGTAATATTCATAAAGGCAAAAGTATATTTAATGTTCTTGATGTTTATCTCGATTTTCATTCATACTTCTAACATTTTTTTTGTATCAAATATGTCTCATATGTTTTAATTTTTTTTCAAATATGCTTTTTTTTATAACACCGTACAAAAAGTAACAAAATTCCACGGCTGAGCTGCTCACGTGGCGAATATACTTTACCACGTGGAAGAATTCCACATCATCTGACGTGTCCAATAGAATTACGACACATGACGCTTGAGTTTATTTGAAGAAAAACAAAGAAAGTGTCAAGAAGAGAATAGAACACCAAAACTCTTGAAAAACACAAGTGCCTTCAACCACTAAGCCACTAATTACATTTATTATTTATATGTGAAATTTAATATATATATATATATATATATATATATATATATAGAAACATTTAGAAATTCACTTAATAAAAATCCACTTTATTTTAAAAAAATAATTATAACAATAATTAAATTTAATTATTATTTATACTTGATAAAAATTCACTTAATAAAAATTCACTTTATTTTAAAAAAATAATTATAACAATAATTAAATTTAATTATTATTTATATTTGATAAAAATCCATTTAAAAATCCACTTTATTTTAAAAAAATAATTATAACAATAATTAAATTTAATTATTGTTATAATTATTTTTTAAAATAAAGTGGATTTTTATCAAGTATAAATAATAATTAAATTTTATAAAATTTAATTAAAATAATTTAAATTATAGCATAGTATATAAAATTTAATTATTATTTACACTTAATAAAAATTCTCTTTATTTTAAAAATGATTATAAAAATAATTAAATTTAACTGTTATTAAAAATTATAATATCAAAGTGAATTTTTACTAAGTGGATTTTTATCAAGTATAAATAATAATTAAATTTAATTATTGTTATAATTATTTTTTAAAATAAAGTGGATTTTTATTAAGTATAAATAATAATTAAATTTTATATACTATGCTATAATTTAAATTATTTTTTAATTAAATTTTATAAAATTTAATTATTATTTATACTTAATAAAAATTCACTTTATTTTAAACAATAATTATAACAATAATTAAATTTAATTGTTATTAAAAATTATAATATCAAAGTGAATTTTACTAAGTGGATTTTTATCAAGTATAAATAATAATTAAATTTAATTATTGTTATAATTAGTTTTTAAAATAAAGCAGATTTTTATTAAGCAGATTTCTAAATGTTTCTATATATATATATATATATATATATATATATATTAAATTTAGCATATAAATAACAAGGGTAATCAGTAACTTAGTAGTTGAAGGTAATTGTGTTTTCCTAGACGCCCTAAGTTCGACTCCCCCTTGACACTTCCTTGGTTTTTCTTCAAATAAACTTAAGTGCCATATGTTGCAATTTCATTGGACACATCAGATTACGTTGGCAAAGTATATTCGCAATGTGGGCAACCCAGTCAGCCGATAACGTGGAATTCTGTTAGTTTTTTTATGGTGTTACAAAAAAAGGGCATATTTGAAAAAAAAAATTGAAACATATGAGACATATTAGACACAAAAAATGAGGGGCATGAATGAAAATCGAGGTAAACATCAAGGACATTCGGGATACTTTTGCCATTCAGAAATATCAGTAAAATATCAATGGAACACTAATAACATATTAGAATAGAGTAGCAGAGTAGCACAAGGAAGGAGTGAGAATTCAGAGACGAAGCCACATAATTCATTCACTATACTTCACTCTGTCCTTTTCCCCTCCTTTAATAACAAACTCTACCCATAGAAAATACCACAATATCCTCTATCAAACAAACAGAATTATAATAATAGAATCATCCACTTATTCCCACTACCCAATACCTGACATTACTCACCCCTTAAAATCAGCGTTGTTCCCAAGGCTTGAAAAAAAAAATTTTACATTTCAACCTATCACAACCCTTTCCAACAGCTTGTTCTTTGTCCTTTCCATCAGCTCAAAATACAAACCTAGGCAAATATGAAATAACCATCTAGCATTCGATGTTGTATAAGATGACACATGGCAGTGTTCATGAGTTGTTGCTGGTTTTGGGCTGAACTCATGCGACAAGGACTGAGGAGAACAACCCGCGAAACCAATTAACGAAGTTGGGCTGGTCTCCATCTTACATGGTTGGTAGCCTGCGACCCGACCTGGTAACCCACCACAAATTGCAACAGGGAGAGATTTGTGATCAAGAGATTTTGCTCCATTTGATTCCATAACCTCAATAGCCAACAAGTTTTCATCCTCACCCCAAATCATTACACGCAAAGAATGCGAACACCGGTGCAGGAGATGGAAACATACTCTCTGCATCCGTAACAAAGCCCTTTCACTCTTGCAATTCATGAGTTCCTGATATGTGAGATTGTGGAGTCCCCGTGGTTAGTCATTTGAAGGCTTTTTATCCATATCCTAGTGCAGCTGCGAGGCTATGAATGGATAAACATTAGCAAATGCAACAAATATGAAATAGTTAGCCTAAGTGGATTAAGGTTTGGGCCCAAAGAAAAGAGTGACTCGAAGGCCAGTAGTCACCATTGGTATCTCTGTCGTCAATGAAACTTGTTCACCAGATTGAGCTACATTTTGAGATAAACGATCCGAAGTGCGTGACAGGAGGGCCATAGTATGCGTCACCATCTCCATAAAAGAGTCGATTTTGGCAAATCATTCATTATAAAGTGTGTTGCACTACTCTAGAGTCTCAGCTAAATGTTTAACTTTTGTCAATTCCTTCAGTCTGGTATTTTCTGCCATGGAAGAATGAAAGGACCAATTTGAAATGAACAGATAACTATCCAGCAGTAATAGTGAGGAATATGTGTTTATTTGAATAAGTAGTCAATGTAACTCATACATGGAAGTACGAAAAAGCTACAAGGGGTAATATTTAGAAATATCAATAAAATATCAATGGAACACTAAGAACAGAATAGCATAGGGAATGAGTGAGAATTTAGAGAAGAAGCCATAAAATTCATTAACCACACTTCACTCTGTCCTTCTCCCCTCCTTTAATAACAAACTCTACCAATAGAAAATACCACATTACCCTCTAACAAACAAATAGAATTATAATAATAGAATCACCACTTATTCCCATTACCCAATACCTAACAGTTTCCTATAATTGCTTAGAGGGAGAACTTTCAACAACTTAAATTAAGGAACAAAATAGTAAATAAATAAATCAAGAATCTTAGATATAATATAACTTGCTCTACCTGAGTTTAATAAATTTTCTTTTTTGCCTTTAGTTTTTTAAAATTATATATAAGGTGAGTGTGGAAGATGAGGTAAAGGCTACTTTAGATTGAAAAATCAGAGTCTGAAAAATGAGCAGGAATTGGCGTGCCATTACTATAGCATAGAATCAATATATATATATATATATATATATATATAAAACTTTACATTAGGTATTCTTATATAGCTATATAATAGAAAAGCCAACAAAGGTGCTGGTAATGCCATCTGTACAAATAGTACATTGCAGACTCATTACAAAGAATATACTGTGTGTGAGGGTGTATATTACAACCATGTACTCAATATAATAATCATATATTCTTAACTTGTCCCTCAAACTTGAGGATGGTTCTACTACACCAAGTTTGTTTCTAAGAAAAGTGAATCTATTGGATGTCAAAGGTTTAGTCAAACAATATGTTGTTTGATCATATGAAGGAACATAGCACACTTTGATCTCTTTGGATGCAACCTTATCACATACAAAATGAATGTCAACTTCTACATGCTTAGTTCTGGAATGGTACACAGGATTAGAGGCCAAAGAACCTGCACCCATATTATCACTCCAAATTATTGGAGTCTTGATCACTAGAAAACTGATTTCTTTTAATATAAAAGTCATCCATACTAACGTTGCTGTCAAGTCAACTACAGCTCTATATTCAGACTCAGTGCTAGACCGTGATACAACCCCTTGCCTTTTTGAAGACCATAAAACCAAAGAACTCCTAAGATAAACACAGTATCCTGTGATAGATTTTCTGTCCTCAAGTGATACTGCCCAATCTATATCACAGTATTTGGATAGAGTAGGCTAAACATAGGGTTTAATATGTAAAGCAAGACCAGTTGTGCCCTATAAATAACGTAGAACTCTCTTAGCTACTTGCCAATGTATCAATGTCAAGGTATTTAAGAACCGACTAAGTTTATTCACAGAGAAATTATGTCTGGATGTGTGTTGGTTACATATTGAAAGGCTCCAATTAGTTTCCTGAACATGGTAGGATTCTGAAGAGCTTCTCCTTCCTCAGTTACAATTTGTTTACCAATGACCATAGGGGTAGGACTACTTGTGGCGTCTTGCATATTAGACTTTGCTAATAAATCTTGTATATATTTTTTCTGTAACAAATAGTCTAGTTTCATCTCTGGTGACCTCTAAACCAAGAAAGTAATGGACACTTCCTAAGTCTTTAAGAGAAAAAATATCATTAAGCTTGGAGCTAAACTTGTGCAATTCACAGAGCTACTTCCAATGACTAAAATGTCATTAACATAAATGAGGATAATCAAAATGTTGGATGTAGTTTTATGAATAAACAAGGAAGTGTCACTTTTTGTATTGCTAAATCTGTAACCAACTAAAGTGTCCTTTAAACATTAAAACCAAGCTCTTGGAGCTTGTTTAATGCCATAAAGAGCCTTATGCAGCTTGCAAACATGGTGGGGATAACTTGAATTTTCAAACCCCTTAGGTTGCCACATATACATTTCATCCTCTAAAACACCATTTAAAAGGCATTATTAATGTCTAGTGCTTTATTTGCCAATTTAATGCAACAACAAGAGCAAAAATCATTCTGATAGTAGTCATTTTAACAACAGAACTAAACGTGTCTCCAAAATTAATACTTGGATCTTGTTGAAATCCCCTAGCCATAGGTGTGCTTTAAATCTATCAACATCCCCATTTGGCTTGAACTTGGTCTTAAAGACCCACTTGCAGCCTACAATCCTCTGATTGCTAACCAATTCCCATGTTTTGTTTCTGGTTAATGCAGCAAACTCGCTCTCCATGGCCTCCTTCCAGTGAGGAGTTTTTAAGGCTTCTAAAGCAGATTTAGGTTCTTCTAAAATTTCTGTAGCATTAAGAATTTTAACTAATTGCTGCTTCATTTTTTTTATCACGAGTCAATTTTGTTGCTACAAGAATTTGGGAGGTAGGCAAATAATAGCCAATGGCAACAGTAGATACAGAGTAACTAGTGGTAGAAGTAGAATGAGAAATTAAAGCATGAGGTACAGAGATGGTTATAGCAACATAGGGAGTTTGTCGTTTCAGAATTCCACTCTTGCTCCTTGTCACCATTTTTTGCTGAAAAGGAATAGTAGCTTTAGCGCTCGACACCACAACTTCAGCGTTGGGTGCTGCTTGCCCAACATTGGGTACTGTGACTTCGATGCTCAGAGATGGTTCATTTTCTAGTGGTTTAAAGATAACTTCAAGTTCCTTATCTGGTAGAGTTAGTGCTAAAGCAAAAGTATGATTGGTAACTTCTCTATTGCTGCTAGCATCACCTTTTGAGGAATCAACATTAGCAAAACTACTGGTTTATTGACTGCCCTGTTGGACATTAACATCAAAATTTGCAAGAGGAAGAGCAGGCAGTTGAGTTATAACTTGTTCAGATTTCTTAGTGTTAATAAAACCTTGCTGAAATGGAAACTCATCTTCATTAAAGACCACATGTCGTGAAACATACAATCATCCAGTGGAAGAGAGACATCTATATCCTTTGTGTTAGTTGTTATACCCAAAAAATACACGAGTTGTATGAAAACTAAACTTGTGTGCATTATATGGTCTAAGATTAGGGTAACAAGCACAACCAAAAGTTTTTAAGGTAGTATACTCAGGTATTTTTCCAAACAAAACACAGAAAAGAGACTTTGTTTGTAACACAGTAGAAAGTAAATGTTTAATTAAATAAACTAAGGTTTGGAATGCCTCCCACCAATAATGAAGAGGCATTAAGGCCTGTGCAAGTAAAGTTAGGCCTACTTCAACTATTTGACGATGCCTCCTTTCAAGTCTATCATTCTGCACTGATATGTATGGACACAACAGTCTGAAAAGAATTCCTTCCTCTTCTAAATACTGAGTGAAGCTTCTGTATTCCCCACAAGACTATCTAAAAAGAATTCCTTCCACTTTTAAATACTGAGTGAAGCTTCTGTATTCTCCTCCCCAGTCACTCTAGAGTATTTTTATCTTTTTCTCAAATTGCCTTTCAACTTGTGTTTTAAATTGAACAAAGGCATTAAATGCTTCATGTTTATGTTTAAGGGGGTAAATCCAGCTATATCTCAAATGATCATCAAGACATTGAATATAATATCTAAAACCAGTGGTTGATTGCACAGGGGATGGTCCCCAAACATCCGTGTGAACCAATTCTAAGGGATGGGAGGCACATGAATCAAACAATTTAAAAGGCAATGCATATTGTTTTCTGAGTTGTCATAACTCACAGAAGAGTTTTTTTTCATTTCTGTTAACTTCAACATTACACAACTCAAGCACCTGATACAAGACTTTTTCAAAAGGATGGCCAAATTTAAGATGTCATTTCTCTTTTAAGGTCTTAGACTTTAATTCTTTAGAACTAACAAAAGAAGAATTGGATACTGAACCAGCAACATAGATACTGGCCTTGGATGTTTCTGGTTTCTGAAATTCATACAATCCTTCTTTCAACATTCCCTTGAGAAGTACTTCCCCCAACATTTTGTCTTTGATATAACAACCAAACAAGTCAAATTTAATCATCACATTATTATCATAAGTTAATTGTGAAACACTCAACAAATTCTTAGTGATCTTTGGGGATTGTAAAATTTTAGTCAATTTCAGAGAGTGATTTTTCAGGGAAGAGACGAAGCATCAATATTATAAACTTGCAATTTCTCACCATTACCAACAAGAACATCATCCTCACCATAAGAACCAGTGCTTTGTTCTAAGTTTTCAGTGTCATGAGTGATGTGGTTGCTAGCACCATTGTCCATGCACATTAATTGTATTGGCATTAGCAAAATAGGCTGGGTGTCCTTATCCAGAGCTGTTGACACCACTGAAAATAGAATTAGCCACATTAGGAATAAATCCCATATAATTTTGATAGTACCTATAGTAACAGTAGGTTGCAGTATGTCTTGTTTTCTTACACACTTGACAAACAGGACAATTATTGTTAGTCCTTCCTCTCCCATGGCCTCTATTCGAACGTCCACCCCTTTGGTTTGAATTTTGAGCTCGCCAATTTGAGTTTTGAGTTTGAGAATATTCACTATTATGGTTACTATTAATCTTATTTTTGGAAGCAACATTTGCTTGCAGCTGGAATGAGGAAGTCACATTGGAGAGTTGCTCCAATCTATTTTCATATGTTAATAGTGCAGCTTATACTCCACCCAGTTGATTTCTTCCTTATCTGACAATTGAACTATGATTGGGTTATATTCAACACCAAGACCTACAAGAGTTTGAGTGACCAAATCATTAATAGAAATTGGTGAACCAGCAAGAAATAGGCTATCAGAAACAACCTTTATTTTGGCCAAGTATTCAACCATCTTCATGTTCCCTTTTCTGGTCCGATGAAGCTCCCCTTTGAGAAAGGTGACTCGGGCACGTGTTTGAGCTCTGGTGAGACTTTTAATAGAACTCCACAACTCCTTCGATGTCTTACACCTAATCACTTGAGAGGCTATGTCTACAGTTAAGGTGTTGTAGATCCAGCCTAGTAGGAGTTAATCTGTTGATAACGACTCTTCAAACTCGGGATTGAGCTTCATTTCGGAACCTTCAGTAACAAACTGCTAAAGGCACAACTTGATTCCCGAAATAAAACCTTTAAGTCTATGCCCTTTGATAATGGGTAGTATGCTGGACTCCCATAAAAGAAAATTATCTCTGTCTAGCTTGATAGAGGATAGTTGGGAGAGGGTTGCTGTTAAGGGCTTGCTGGAGAAGAGACTAGGGTTTTCTTTAGGCTGTGAATTGGTAGAGTTTGTAGATGCATCTGAGCTCATAATGAAGGAGGGAATGAACCTTCGATGTCTTACACCCAATCACTTGAGAGGCTATGTCTACAGTTAAGGTGTTGTAGATCCAGCCTAGTAGGAGTTGATCTGTTGATAACGACTCTTCAAACTCGGGATTGAGCTTCATTTCGGAACCTTCAGTAACAAACTGCTAAAGGCACAACTTGATTCCCGAAATAAAACCTTCAAGTCTATGCCCTTTGATAATGGGTAGTATGCTGGACTCCCATAAAAGAAAATTATCTCTGTCTAGCTTGATAGAGGATAGTTGGGAGAGGGTTGCTGTTAAGGGCTTGCTGGAGAAGAGACTAGGGTTTTCTTTAGGCTGTGAATTGGTAGAGTTTGTAGATGCATCTGAGCTCATAATGAAGGAGGGAATGAACCTGCCTCTGATACCAAGATAGAAAAATTAGAGTCTGAAAAATGAGCAAGAATTGGCGTGCCATTACTATAGCACGGAATCAATATATATATATATATATAGATAAAACTTTACATCAGGTATTCCTATACAGCTGTATAACAGAAAAGCCAACAAAGGCGCTGGTAATGCCACCTATACAAATAGTACACTACAGACTCATTACAAAGAATGTATATTATGTGTGAGGGTGTATATTACAATCATATATTCTTAACTGCTTCAAATCATATATAAAAACAATGAACATTATTGTTTTCAAAGACCAAAGATATTGAAACATTCCAATCACCAACCCAATCATTAAGCTTTGTCATCTTGCATTCTGTTCATCTTCCACAACCTTCTTCAAAATGACCACTTAAAAAAAATGAATTCAAATTAGCTATAGGTATTGAATATTTCAGATAAATACAGATGTAGATATTAAAAAAAATAATCGAGTATTCACATGTTGCCACTCCTACACCCACCACGGTATTCTATGGCCATAACATTGAACAATTAATCTGGGTTATACGATGAGATTTTTTTTTTGGTTGGGTTGAATGAAGCTAGTGAATAGCAGTCATATTAATATACTTGAATGTATTTATATTTGTTTGTCATTGATTTAATTTATTAACTTAAATCATTATGAGTTAATATTTAAAATGTGACAAATTTAATTTTGAAATGTTTAAAATTAATTCGTTATGTATTATTAATGTGATATACAACCTAAGAATTAACATTTTCGTAGAACATTTTTGTCTAGATTTTATTAAATTTTCAAATATTTCAAAAAGTAAAACATGTTCATGAAACAGAAAAACACCATATATAATCTCACTAATAAAGGTATCTGACAGCTTTTTCTGTAACAGTATCCTCCAACTTCATTTTAACGAATACAACAACAACATAGCTTTATCCGACTAAGTGGGGTCGGCTACATGGATCGCACGACGCCATTGAGCTCTATCAATGACCAACTCTTTAGATATCTCATTTACTAAAAGGTCCCGTTCAATAATTTCTCTAAGTGTCCTTTTTGGTCTTCCTCGACCTTTTTTCACATGGCTCCAAACCATCTACTCAACTCTCCTAACTGGCGTTTTCAACGGTCTTCTTTGCACATGCCCAAACCATCTTAAACGGTTTTCAACCATCTTTTCATCAATAGGTGCCACCCCAACTCTACCTCGTATATGATCATTACGGATCTTATCTCTTCTTGTATGACCACACATCCAACGCAATATCCTCATCTCCGCCACTCCAATTTTATGTTCTAGTTGTCCTTTCATTGCCCAACATTCACTCCCATATAAAATCGCTGGTCTTACAGCAGTACGATAAAACTTTCCTTTGAGTTTATCAGGTACTTTCCGATCACAAACAACCCCTGATGCCATTCTCCACTTCAACCACCCAGCTTGTATCCTATATTAAAAAATTATAATATAAGAAAAAATAAAAGCATATAAAAGATTAGAGAATTATATAATTATTTATGTTTATTATTTGAAAAATAATAAAATTACTAAAATTTATTTTTATATTTAAAAATGTATGAAATAAATTAAAAAATTACTACATTAAAAAAAATATGTGGCAAATATTATTTTTACCAAAAAACTATTTTTCAGTTATATAATATATTTTTCAATAGTTAATTTCTTAGGTGAATTAAGACAAAAAAGTTGCTTGCGATTGAAAGATTGAAAGAAAATAGGTGATAGTCATGAAAGTCTGGTATTTTTTGGTTCAAGGCATAAAAGTTTAGTAAACTAGTAATATCGTCGGTCTAAATTAATGGATCAGAAAGTGCCATGGGTATTTTGAAACATTGTTATCAAGAACGGGACCAAATCAACCGGTTCGGCTCATTGAATTGAAAATTGGCTAGAAAACCAATATGAAATAATTTATAAAATTGATGAATGATCAATCTGGCTAAAATCAGATGAGCCAGCCAAAAGTCAGTTAGATCGAATAAAAATTAGTGTAAAATGAACTAGTTTACTTGGATTTTTTTTGTTTTTAATTTTATTTTGCTTATTCGATAATTAGGTAATGAAAAAAATTAATATTATAAATCAGCCAATTTTAGTAAAAATGCCAATATATTGATATTTTATAAATTTGATATGAATAAATGTTATATTAATTATTAATAATATTTTCTTATTATTTGGTCATTTTTTACTATGAACTATTGACTATAGATGTTGTTTTGTATAATTAAATATTAAATCTTATTTTTAATTAAATTTGTAAATTTATATTTATAGTCTTTAATTATATATATTATTTTTTAATATTTTAAAGTAGATCAATTCAATTACAGTCTGACTATTAATATTTGAATCGATGTCTTCATCAATTCAATAACTGGTGCAATTTTCAAAACTAAAATGATGAAACTGTGTGATAGTTAAATTACTTTTGTTATTTTTTTAAAAGAAATATACGTATATATTATGAACATTTTTTCTTCAATTGTGGTCGATAAGATGACTAGTCAAAGGTGTGTATGTTTGGTGGAGGTCTCATATTTTTGACGAGCAGGCGACTGCCCATTTAAGAGATGCATCCAATATCAATATTCTTAATTGCTCATTATTTTGACCTAAACAAAATGCACATGGGTTTAGTAATTTTGGATTGCAAAATTGCACAAAATAAATCACGCCAGCATGCTGGAATGAGCCCAAATATTCAAAATTGATCTGAATAGATCTGAATACATACGAAGGAGTGAGATCTTGTGATAAGTTTTCATATTATTCATATGTATTATTCATTTTCGATAAAAATATATTTTACTCTCATAAACTTTGTCTTATGTGTATTTTATCTCTCCTAAACTTTTTTTTTGGGTAAAAAAGGAAAATTAGATTAATTTAGCAGTGGTTCATACATATCAGTTAATTAGAAATAATTACATGCAAAGGATAAGACACAAATACAGGCGAATAATAAAAGATATAGAGATAGCAATCCAATAGAATGAAGCAGACTTCATTAACCAAAAAATTGCTCATGTAGAACAACAGGGGCCAGCTCTATGATTTGCATTATCTGATTGATATAGGTGATAGATGTGATGCAGGAAATCTATATAAATGGTTTATGTTAAGCGATCCCTTCGGCCTTCCTTCGCTAGGGCATCAGCGCAACCATTTTGTTGTTTTGTTATCTTCTGAATTTTAAAAGCTTGAAATCTAGAAAATAAGCACCTACAGTTCTTGACAATAGAGTCCAGGGGATGAAAAGATGAGAAATAACTAGTTAAAAGATTCACTGCTTGACTCGAATCAGATTCTATAACGATCTTTCTTATGCTGTCATGTTCAAGAGCAAGAAGAAGACCAATATGAATAGACCATAGTTCTGCTTGAAGGGCAGATCCGATACCAATATACTTTGCATAACGTAAAATCCAGTTGCCTATGTGGTCTCTAATACAGCCTCCAACTCCCATCATGGAATTAACCATTGAACCATCAGCATTCAACTTAAACCAAGGTGCAGGAGGAGGGGACAAGTAGGAGATAAAAGGAGGATGTTGTAGAGGAGGATCCAGATGGTTGTTAAAAAGCTCATTAGACCAAAATTCTACAACCTTGCTTAAGGCAAGATTTGCAATTTCAATAAACAACCTCCTCGAACTTTACAATTCATGCAACACAACTCATTCGTTAAATATATTCTATTAACAAAATAATAATCAATTATTATTTGTTAAGTTATTAAATTTTTTTCATTCAATTTATAATTCTATTTTTTAAATTTGGTTTCATCAAAATTTTCATAATATATGTTTAACTACTAATTTATCTAAATATTATTTTTTATTAATAAATAATTTTTATTTGTTCAATTGCTATAAAAAATAGTCTTAATCATTCAATATTTAGATTCAGATATATTATCTTGATATGTTTAAATATATATATTCATATTCAAACATCTTAATTTAAAAAAAATAACCCTTAAAGGGATTGCTGTCGTCTCAAGCCAAAGCATAATAGTTATAAATTATAATATACAAAATATGAGAATGACGTTGGCAAAAATCTTCCTACTTAGAAACACTATCTTTTTTTTTTGCCATGGTAATAGCTGCATCGAAATATTTCATCTTGCTGATATTTGCCATAAAAAGAAACAAGAATATTTTACCTTTTGGCTTTTGAAAGATAGTAATTGAAATCACATGATATGTGATTCGAAATCACATGATACGTGATACGTATCGTGGGATTTCGTATGATTTTCTCTGTCAATGAATCGAATCTACATGTGAATCATTTTAGATTCAAAATTGTATGATTAAACAATTGAAATCATGTGATTCGAGTCAAAACCATCAAATCGCACGGTTCTGACGATTTCATAACTACCTATGCATCATGTCACGAAGGCGAGGCGGGTACTTTGAGACCCAATGCACGGGAGATGAAGAGTCAATTTTTTTTAAGGTTAAGTTTTGAATGTTTGATAAAAGAACCAGTGAATGGAATGTTAGATTTTTTATATGGACTACCATAAATCATATTTATCTATCTATATATATATATATATATTAATTTGTATTATTCATATTTAATAAGAGATTTTGAGTCCTTTTTATAAATTATGCAATCCTTATTGGATTGAAACTGGACCTTGTGTGGGCTGACTAATGATGGGAAGGTCAGCCCATTAGGGTTTCACAAGAAGAGGTTCCTATTTTCTGCCTATATATGTGGTGTAGTAGCCCTATTAAAACAACACCCTCTGAAAGCATATTAGGTCAAGAGGGCAGTTTTACTCTCTTTAATTCTTTTCTTTTCTTTTCTTCTATCTTACTTATACCCGATCAATCACAAGTTCCCTGCTTCCCTTGGTACGCATATGTTTGTTGTTATTCATATATGCTATAGAGCAATATGTAATATTTGTATATAGGAATTGTTAATAAATTCCTTCAATGGTATCAGAGCCTGGTTGGCATATTGTTCTATGGCTATATGAAATTAAAATCATATGATGGTTTATATGTTTGTTTATATTGATTGGAGAAAAACTGTTATGATCTGGGTAAATTATCTTTATTATCAAAAGTGTTTTCCATGGCTTGTTCCCCTTTTCGAAACCAAAATATAACCCCTTTTGGTTGTTGGATATCAATTTTAATTTAGATTTGACTTTGTTTTAGTTTAAACAACACTTTTTTGGTCAAATCTAGATTACTGCTGAGTTAGGGTTCGTAAGGGATTTTTTTTTCTGTAGAACCATAAATTTGTGTTTAATTTATGATTGAAACCATGTATGTTTGGTTCATATTAACGTAATCAATGTTATCTATATATATGTGATCTTGTTTTTGAGATAATGTGATTCAATCATTTGATTTAAAGCCTCACATTGGATTGAATGGATTAAATTGACGTGAGGATCCAAGGTAGTATATGAAAAACACAATCATATGTAAAAAATGGATTGAACCATATGGAATTGAGACATTGATATAATTATATTTCGAAATATAATCCTTTTGCGTATACTGCATAATCACCAAATTCAATTGATTTTTTGGGATTACATTAAGAGATTCAATCAATATTTTATATATATATATATATATAGGGATTAATTTATATATATTGATCTGGATAATTAACATCGACTGAATTTTGACATTGTGTAATCGTTCGAAATTCATGACCTAGTGCATGATATTTTGTTTCCAATTAAATCATATTATAATATGATATATTAGTGCATGATATGGAATATAATATATTGAATCTAATATATAACAATTCAATATATTGACTTCTCATTTTGGGATGAGTAATGTCTGTGATGCGCTAAATATGGAATTGATATACTAAACCTTATTGATGAGTATGTGTCAATAACATGATATATATTAATTGATATTTTCAATGTAATTATTGATTACATTGATTCTACGAAATTAAAATCGACGTTAGCTTTAGGGTTTTCATCAATCAGTGATGATTGTTATACTTAATCATTAATCAATTGGATCTCAATTTGTATTTTCTTTTCTTTTGGTATGGATGAGTATCTATAATTCGAATATTTCTCTGCAATCATATGCTTATTCACATTCAATAGCTTTGTTAAAGTGATTCAATTGATTATATATTTATACTAATTTGATTCCTTGTATCGATATAATTTCGAAGAAAATAGAATCACAAAATTGTGATTATAATTGCAATTATTTTGTGATGACTGTTGTTGCCCAAGAAATAGAATCACTGAGTTTTTTTAAAGGTTGTGATTATGATTATCATTTTGAATGAATCGTCATGATTACCTCAATGTTTGTGATTATATATTTGTCTATGATTCTTCCACCCACATTGGGGTCATTAACAATTATAGAATTAATGTGAGATTGTGTTTCTTTTTTTATTATACAAATTCAATCGAAATTAATTGTAGTTAACAACAAGTTGTATATGTAATTGTTGCATTGTTTATGGGATATGTATATTACCATTTATTCTATAATATAATATATAGGAAATTATGTAAATCATGTGATTACACAATCAGTACTTTTAATCGAATTTCACTAATTTTGGATATGATTCTTTCTTCTTTTTTTCAATTTGAAAAAAAAAAAGACTTCTTTGGCAGATTCTATGTATATATATAGTGTATTGAGAATCAATAATATATTGATTAGATATGAGACTCTCTCATGATTATGTGATATTGATTATACATTGGTTATATAAGTGATTCTATATATATATATTTGACGGGCATAAAGATAATTCAAACAATATCAATTGATTATGTGAATTGTTTAAATTGATTACTTAATCACTTGTAATCCCATATATCAAGGAAGTTTTGGCTTTGGGATGAATGAACATGCGAAAATCAAGTTATGTGGGATTACGTGATATATATATGTATGTTTATTGAATTTGATATGAATCAATGAACGTATATATATAGAATTGTTGAATATATATGAAATCAATGTTAATCACTTGATATACAATAGAATTGTTGTCGTCTTCTTTGTATATGTAATTGTATAAAAGAAGGCATAAGGAACATTTTTCAATCACATCGGTTTTTATATTATTTTCAAGTTGATTGAATGTTTTAAATAATTTAGAATGACGTTAATCATATATAATTTGAGATTTCTAATTTATTCTCTCATTGATTATTCTAATTTGAAATTCTAAGAATAGGAATTTGGCGTTGAATCAATAGATATATGTATCCAAGTTCTCAACTTTGATTAATTGTTCAATTAATGTTAATCATATATATTGATTACGTCATTTATATATATTTGAACTGGAATTGAATTTTATGCCTAAATGATTTTGATCATAAGTGTATTGATCAAAATTTTGAGTTTTCTTGTTTTTGGGTCTGAATATGTCAAGAATCCTATTTTAGATATTGTATTCTCTAAAAATTTAGCTCAAAAATTTTTTATATTATCTCTCACACTCTTCCTGGTAGCATCATTGTGTATTTTAATTATTTTAAAGAAAATTTATAATTATTTGATTACGTAAATTGTATTCCTTTATTGTAATTTTTTTCTAAAGATTTTGTCAAATTATTTTGGATATCCAAAGATGCTATTTGAATAATTTTGTGAGGTTGTGAGCTCACCTATCGTGGGTCCAATCATTGGTGTTATTTTTTGCAATATATATATATTTCTTTATTTTTGTCAAAAATAATTATGGCTTGAAAAAGGGAAAAATAGAAATTATGGAAGCAATAAGTGATTAGTTTTGAAATGTCATTAGTGTACACGCTCTATTGAAGTGATATTAACGCATGTTTCTTGTGGTAAATAGTCTTTTCCTTTTTCAGTTTTTTTTTGTATTTGAGTTGAATCTAATTTGGTTTATGTTTCTCCTAATTCTTGGTGGCTCTTTTTGACCTAGAGCTTCACCAAATAGATGTTAAGACGACATTTTTAAACAGTGATTTTTCAGATGATGTGTACATAGATCAACCTGATATTTTTAGAAATAGGGTCAAAAGCATCCAGTATACAAATTAAAGAGATCCATATACAATTTGAAATAAGCTTCAAGGCAATGATACATAAAATTTCACCATGTTGTTATTTTTGTTGACCCTAAGGCTTTATACCATAAGTTTTGATGATGACAAATGTATTTGAATTGTAACATTGATATATATAAAGGTTAATTATCATATACATGCTACAAGTATTTAAGCATGACTATGTTATTTAATGTGTAATGTCTTATACATTAATCATGCTATTTATCATGAATTGAACTAACCATTTGGTTTGTAAGTAAGATATATTTTATAGGTTGGTTCAAAATAAGAAGAGTGAGCATTGGATTGAAGAACAAGGAAAAGTAACATCATGCCTCACTCAAGGAAAGCAACATACAAGAACAAAGCTCCAAGAAATGAAGAATTAGAAGATTTGAAGTCTTGGAAGCTTGGATGTATCAAGATAGCCTATGTTTTTACATTAGGTATATTTTATATAGGCTAGTATATTTGTGCAACTCAATGATTTAGATTTGCATACATTGGCTCAAACATTTTTGAACAAAAAGATAGTGAGATATGAAGTTTTACAAAAGTTATTTTTTGACCTTTGGTCACTCCTTATATCATATCTCATAAATTAAAAATCGGTTTTTCAAGTATCTTAATCTCATTTGATAGTAGACTCAAAGATCTTTTCAACGGTATATTATTTATTCAAAACGGAGTCCAAATGAGAAATATATGACTATTCAAAATATAGTTTGAAAAACTGAAAGTTGATTTTACTGTAATAAAAAATTATTCTGTTCTGACCTATAGTCAGTATTTTGATTATATCTTTTAAAAGAAGAATAATTTTTGAGTAAAACTTGCTCATTTGAAACTAGAATCCAAGAGCTTTCCAACGGTATATTATTTGTTTAAAACGGAGTTCAAATGAGGGAGTTATGATTTTTAAAGAAAGCTCAAAATCTGGACTGCACTATAACGGCTATATAACGGCTAGTTTTGTAAAATCTTATATATATGACCTTAGATACACGATTTTGAGCAAGAACAAAGTCCTACAATGTGATATTAACTTCTTCTATCATCTTTGAGAGAAAGGAAAGCATTCTTGAGCCAAATCTTGCATATTCTCTATCATTAGAGTTATTAGAGCTTCATTTATTTTCATCTACTCTTTAGAGAGAGTTTCTTTGTATTGTTGATTTTGATCAACACATATATTATTCTGAGTTGAGGTTCGCAAGTACCGGTGTTGGAAGAACTTGCTTTGGGTTGAGGAGGAGCTCGGATTTATAAATTCTTCATTGTGGTTTCGCAAATACCTGGATCGAATTTGTGTGGTTGTAGTGGTTTGCAAGTAGCCGGATTAAACTTGCAATTATAGTGGAAATACTCAAGTGGTCTCTTGAGGACTGGATGTAGGCTTGGATTAGCCGAACCAGTATAAATCTCTGAGTTTGCTTTCTCTATCCCTTACTCTTTAATTTGTGCATATTGATATCTATTCTTTAATTCCTTGATCTTTATAATTATTTATCTTGACAGCACATTGATTTTCTGTATTGTATTTATTATCATAAGCATTGTACTTTTACAGAAAATCATTTTAACTTCCAATTAATTCTTGTGAAAAATTTATAAAACCCAATTCACCCCCCTCTTGGGTTCCAACCATTACTTTCAATTGGTATCAGAGCTTGGGCTCTTGATTTAAGACTTAACCGTCTAAGAGTAAATATGGTTGGATCTAGTGAGTGGTTTATGTCTGAAAATTGTTCTTTCACAGAACCTCCAATTTTTTATGCTAATCATTTTCAATATTGGAAGTATGAAATGAAAATTTTTTTAATTTCAGTAGACCATAAACTCTGAAAAATTATAGAAAATGGTTTTTATATGCCTGTCAAGGAACAACAAGGAAAATACATTCCAAAACCCAAGAGTGAATGGAATGATACTGAAAGAAGTTTAGTGCAACTCAATGCTAAAGCAAAATTGATTATTTCTTGTACATTGAGTCAAGATGAATTTTTCAGAATTTCCAATTGTGCAACTGCTAAGGAAATGTGGGAAACTTTAGAAGTTGCATATGAGGAAGATCTTGTTGCAATGGAATTAAAGTCTAGAAATCTCATTAATGAACTTGATATCGCTCAAATGAAAAATTGTGAAACCATTAATGAGATACGACTTGTGCTTAATCAATTGCAAGCTCTTGGTGTTGAACTTACAGGAAAATCTCAAATCACCAAGGAGATAGAAGAAAAAGAAAAAGGAGAAAAAGAGAAACCACAACCAAAAACTGAATCATCAAAGAAAGCTTACCTATCTTCCATTTGGGGAAATAGCAATTCCGATGAGGAGAACACAAATGAAGAAGCCAATACTTGTCTTGTGGCCACAGATAAAGATGAGGTAAATTCATTTGACTACTCTTTTGAAGAATTACAAGATGCCTTTGATGATTTACATGAAGAATCTCTTATACTTGCAAAGAAACTAAATATTTCAAAACAGAAAAACTCTTCTCTTGAAAATGAGTTGGAAACATTGAAAAACGAATTTTCTATTTCCAAGGAAAAGAATTTTGTTTTTGAAAATCAAAACAGAACTTTGCAAGAAGAGAATTTGATTTTAAAGGCAAATATCTCTACCAACAAAAATTGCTTTTGTACCAAGTGTGATTCCTTGAAAAAGGAGAATGAGGATCTTAAAAACACACTTAAAAAACTTTCTCAAGGTAGAGAAATTCAAAACTCTTCTGTTGAGAAACAAAGTAGTAGCTTTAACAAAATTGGTTTTGTTCTTAACAAGTCAAATCAGAAATATTTCGAAAACTACTTTGTTCCTACAAAAATGTCCAAAAGTCCACCTTGCACTTGTTTTTATTGTGGACTGAAAAGACACAAGTCTTACTCCTGTTTTTATAAGAAAAATCTTGTTCATGGAGTAAAAATGAAATGGGTTCAAAAAGGACCTCATGACCCAGGCAAACCCAAAAAAATTTGGGTATCAAAGACAAAGGATTAATTTACAGATTTGCCTCGAAGCAAGGAGCGGAAATAACTTTTCAATGGCTACATCATTCAAACTCCACTCTCTTGCATCAAAAGGAGGCAATGGATAAGTAAACATATAAGCTGGAATGCATTGTAAGAAATTTGACTGATATGTTTACTGCTCTCTAATGCTTTTGTCTGTTCTCTAATATGCATTACATCTATCCTTGATACTCATGCATGCTATATCTGAAAACAATTGTTAGGTGTGCAGCTTATAGATTCGAATTTTGTTTTGAGCTAAAATCTTTCTTCCAAATTTTGCTCAAACTATCCTTTTTACCGCATCATGAAAACTTGCTTCCATTACACTCACATTTTTCTTGTCTTCACAACAATAAGATTACTCCTACCCATAGTATTTATCCTTGCTGTAATCTTATTTAAATATTTTCAATGAAATCAAATTTATTGCAAAATTGCATTTCATGGAAGCATAGCACTTTTATTAATATGGCATATCTTGAACATAATATTGCTCTTAGTGCTCGAGATTTATTTGAACATCAAAGTGCTCCACCAAAAGTGTTTTGCAGGAGTTAATCCTCAAAATTATCCTCTAAAGCACATTCTTTCCTCTGCTCTCTGAAATCAGTAAGATTTATAGTTTTGAAGTTGGTTGGTCGACCAACGCTCCTATCAGTAGTCGACCAACGAAGCCTACATTGAACCAATGCTTGATAGATCTTGCAAATAATCAATCAATTAAGATCATTAAAATTGTAAGAAGACAGGATCGATCAAAAGAAGAGCAATGAGCAAAACAAGGATATCAAAATCTTGAAGAGGAACTTCAAGAAGCAACAAAAGTTTGCCAAAATTGATGAGTATCTCTATCCTTTACTTCTTCATTATTTAATTGAATGATACTCCTTGATCTCAATTGTACATTCTGGCAAATTTTTTTTTACTGTCATACTTTCATTGCAATGACATATTGTTTTCTGACATCTTACATACTTGATCACAACATGACATATAAAAATATGTTAAATACTTAAATTATTTTTTTTAATACATCATGGTTTGAGCATTATATATATCATCTCTTTTACATAAGCTGTAACTTATGAACCATTGTTTATGGATTATAGTTTATATCTGATTATATCTTATTAATCCATATTACCTCAATTATGTTACTACATACTCTGATTATAATATGTTTTATCTTGAGTAAGTATGTAACTTGCTTTTGCTTTGAAATGATGATATATATATCCATGTCAGAAAATTCTTTCTATCTTTAAAATGGATATATATTTTTCAAAATATATATATCATTCTATTGTACAAAATTTGTGCGGCTGATTTTCTTTATCTTTCTTTATTATTATAATTTTTTTTAAGTACTATCATCTGAAAGAAACCACTTGCATTAAAATAAAAAAAAACAAACTGAAGGATTACATTGCATTAAAAAAAAAAGGGAAGGTTTGCTCATAGATGAGCAATCTACAGGCGAGGTGGTCTCGGATTAGGTGGGTTGTATTGAATCATCACCCCTCGGCCATTCCTTGGAGCAAGAGACTGAGCAATGTCACGGAGGGTAGTGTAAATCTCATTCATACAATCAACACTTCTTTGTTGTTGATTGCAGAAGCATTGGGTAGACCAAAAGAAGAACCTATCTATTCTTGAAGTCAGTGCCGCATTGTTGCGTTTAGCTAACTTCTCCTGGTCCTCTATCATCTTCTTGAGTTTCTTCACCTCCTGCTCCAGACAAGCAATTTTGTCTTCTGACGTATGGCCTGTACTAATCTCCTCAGCTTCTTCGATCTTCATCTTCTTCTTTTGGTTCTCTTGAGATTCCTCCAAAGGTCTTTTGCCTTTGTCCTTGCCTAGACTCAAGTTTAAGTCGAGCTCTTCCTCCCTTGCCTCTACTGTGAGATCAATGAACTTTCTTGCTGTCATGGTTTGAAAAATTCAGAAATTTTTGTAGGAGTATGAAGAGAGAGGAATGTCAGAAAGTTATAGGCTCAGAGATGAATACTCTTTGTGGTGTGGTAATTGAGAACTCTGGGGCAGTCTTTATAGAGAGAAAATTATGACTAAGAGCCAAAGAAGATATCTCTTCGCTGCACCCCTACACGCTCATCCTATGGATTTCTGCAAGCTGGAAGCCAGAAGTCTAGAGTACGCATGCACACCGATAACGCGTCACATTAATGGCAAAACACGAAAGTCAATTTTCGGTGGATTTGCGGCTGATTTAATTTGTTTTGATTAGAAATTTTAAGGATTAATAAAATGGTGATATTCAGAACCGTATCACTCTGCTTTGTTGTGTTGTTCTTGAGAGCATACATGATTACATCATGCTGTGATTATATGTATCTAAGAACATATGTTGTGTATGCTATTCATGCATCATGAGCGAAGGCTATGGCTAAGAATAATATTTCATGATTCCACATGCACTCATACAAAATGAGCTGTCAAAATTTTTACATGTACTCATCCTCAAGATACATATATAAATTCATTTTGAATGGGTATATAAATTGCTTCCTTTGTACTGAAATTTATCTTATCCTTTATGAAGCAAATTTGTTTTGAAAAAGGACTTTAAAAATGCTTCTGTTATGTTAATATGTTTTATCATATGAAGCAACATTCTCTTTGAAAAAGAAAAGATTTTAAAAATCTCTTTTGTTGTTGATGACAAAGGGATATTGATGTTTGATGTATGGATTATGACCTATATGCTTGAATATATCATGCTTTGCTAATCCATATATCATACTTCTGATGTGTGCTGCAAATATTTCTATCATATGACAGCAAATGATGTTTATTTTTTTTATTTCAAAGAGTTCAATTTTTCTGCTATTTACTAAAAATGCCTTTTCATAAACAAGCAAAAATCATTTTCAATGAAAATATTGCAGAAATTTCTTAAAAAAATCTTACTTCAAAATTCTGCAATCAAAAACTGAATTTCCTTTATAATGATTTGGACAATCTTTTTCAAAGGAAAAGGGTTATGAAATTCAGGGCGGGCTTTATCTCTCTTGAAAATATATAGATGACCTTGAAAAAGAATATATCTTAAAAAAATTGAATATTCATTATTCATTATTCTTTTTCAAATTATGCAAGGTTTAAGGGGGAGCCTAAAACTCTTTCAAGTTTTATCTTTTGGCTCATTTCATTTGACATGAGAAATTTTTCTAAAAATTGTTTTTACATGTCAATGAAAACAATGGTAAGTTTTGATGTATCCTAACCCTATGCTATATTGACATCTTTTGACATCCTGGCTTAAATAATGTATGTGCTTTAACTTCCATATATTGTGTTACTTACACCTTTTTGTTGATGTCAAATAGGAGGAGAAGAAACAATAGAAAAATATGTGTATGTGCTTATAACATTGCATTCATTGTCTTGTAATACATATTTTTCTGTGGTGATTTGTCATCATCAAAAAGGGGGAGATTGTTGACCCTAAGGCTTTATACCATAAGTTTTGATGATGACAAATGTATTTGAATTGTAGCATTGATATATATAAAGGTTAATTATCATATACATGCTACAAGTATTTAAGCATGACTATGTTATTTAATGTGTAATGTCTTATACATTAATCATGCTATTTATCATGAATTGAACTAACCATTTGGTTTGTAAGTAAGATATATTTTATAGGTTGGTTCAAAATAAGAAAAGTGAGCATTGGATTGAAGAACAAGGAAAAGTAACATCATGCCTCACTCAAGGAAAGCAACATACAAGAACAAAGCTCCAAGAAATGAAGAATTAGAAGATTTGAAGTCTTGGAAGCCTGGATGTATCAAGATAGCCTATGTTTTTACATTAGGTATATTTTATATAGGCTAGTATATTTGTGCAACTCAATGATTTAGATTTGCATACATTGGCTCAAGCATTTTTGAACAAAAAGATAGTGAGATATGAAGTTTTACAAAAGTTATTTTTTGACCTTTGGTCACTCCTTATATCATATCTCATAAATGAAAAATCGGTTTTTCAAGTATCTTAATCTCATTTGATAGTAGACTCAAAGATCTTTTCAACGGTATATTATTTATTCAAAACGGAGTCCAAATGAGAAATATATGACTATTCAAAATATAGTTTGAAAAACTGAAAGTTGATTTTACTGTAATAAAAAATTATTTTGTTCTGACCTATAGTCAGTATTTTGATTATATCTTTTAAAAGAAGAATAATTTTTGAGTAAAACTTGCTCATTTGAAACTAGAATCCAAGAGCTTTCCAACGGTATATTATTTGTTTAAAACGGAGTTCAAATGAGGGAGTTATGATTTTTAAAGAAAGCTCAAAATCTGGACTGCACTATAACGGCTATATAACGGCTAGTTTTGTAAAATCTTATATATATGACCTTAGATACACGATTTTGAGCAAGAACAAAGTCCTACAATGTGATATTAACTTCTTCTATCATCTTTGAGAGAAAGGAAAGCATTCTTGAGCCAAATCTTGCATATTCTCTATCATTAGAGTTATTAGAGCTTCATTTGTTTTCATCTACTCTTTAGAGAGAGTTTCTTTGTATTGTTGATTTTGATCAACACATATATTATTCTGAGTTGAGGTTCGCAAGTACCGGTGTTGGAAGAACTTGCTTTGGGTTGAGGAGGAGCCCGGATTCATAAATTCTTCATTGTGGTTTCGCAAATACCCGGATCGAATTTGTGTGGTTGTAGTGGTTTGCAAGTAGCCGGATTAAACTTGCAATTATAGTGGAAATACTCAAGTGGTCTCTTGAGGACTGGATGTAGGCTTGGATTAGCCGAACCAGTATAAATCTCTGAGTTTGCTTTCTCTATCCCTTACTCTTTAATTTGTGCATATTGATATCTATTCTTTAATTCCTTGATCTTTATAATTATTTATCTTGACAGCACATTGATTTTCTGTATTGTATTTATTATCATAAGCATTGTACTTTTACATAAAATCATTTTAACTTCCAATTAATTCTTGTGAAAAATTTATAAAACCCAATTCACCCCCTTCTTGGGTTCCAACCATTACTTTCAATTTTGATCAGCTTCAAGGAGAATGTGTCTCATTAGTTCTTTTATATGATGACTAGTGGGAGTAAGTTTGTGATTTTAAATATTGTACTCTCGATTTTTTGGGCCTAAAATTTTTTAGTATTCCTTACTCTGCTAGTGGCACTTTGGTATATCATACTTTCCCTAGTTATGTGTCATAGTCAAGGAATTAATTTTTTGGTCTATATGTGAATTGAATAATTTCATTAAGCATGATACATATTTATTATATTTTTTAATATAATTGCTAATGATTTGTATAACTATAAACTCACCTATCATTGGTACAATTATGCAAATTTTTTGAGTTGAATGATTAAATTTTTTAATCATTATTTTATTGCATTAATAATAATTATACCCTATACCTTTGTCATTAATGTAATTTGTTGTACAATACGCTGTTAGTTTTATACTTATGTCAATTATCTTTCGAGAACCCTAACAGTATTAGAAATTTTGGTGATATAAGTTTTGTGTATTGTAATTATTACATTTCTTATTTATTATGGTTCAGGACCATTAGGAGGGACCATGGTAAGTAAGAAAATTTTTTTTCTAAAGGGCATGATTGGTTATGCATATGGAACCATTTAATTCTCTTATTTCATAATGACATTGTGCATATTAAAGGTTCTTTTTGTTGTTATCATGCCAGTCTCTTTGCCTATGCTTGACTTTTATCAAGACTTTGAATGAAATTAATTTTGAGATCTATTTGGCTATCACTAATATAGACTTGGCTTTGAGAAAAGAAGAGTCTGTTGCTCTTATTGTCTTATTCACTGCTACTGAAAATACTTCTCATAAAAAATGGGAACACTCAAATAGGGAATGTCTCATAGTGTTGAAATATACTATAAAAAAGTCAAATAGATAGAGCATTCTAGAGACCAAAAGGTCCCATATGCTTTCGCTATTGGCAAATTAATGTATGCTCAAGTTTGTACTCGAATCAATATTGCTTTTACTATTAATGCTTTAGAAATATACTTGAATAACCCAGGTTTGAGTCATTTGAAAGCTATGAAAAAGGTCATGAGATATTTGCAAGGAGCCAAGAATTATGTGTTAACCTATAAGAAGTTTGATCAACTTCATGTTATTGGTTATTTTGATTCTGATTTAGCAAGTTGCCTTGACGACCAAAAGTCTACTTCTGGCTCTATTTTTATGATGGCAGGAGGAGTTATCTCTTGGAAGAGTGTTAAACAAAACTCTTACAACTACTTCATCCATGTAGATAAAGTATGTTGCTTGCTATAAAGCTACTTGTCAAGTCATGTGGCTAAAAAACTTAATCTCTGACTTTCATATTGTTGAAAGCATTTCTAGGCCACTTATGATATATTGTGGAAATATTACTACTATGCATTTCTCTCTTAACCATTGAGAAATTTTTGGATTTCAGACTCGTATTGAACATTGTAGCTCATATGGGTTTAGTTAAGTTTTTTTATGTTTTGGATTAGAGGGAGTCTAAAATTTTATATTTAGTTAATGTCATTCTTATGAGATATGTTTGAGATAACGTGACTTTTACTATCATATCTCTTAGAGCATTTTCATATGCTTGGACCACTGGTTAAGATTGCTCAAGGATCATATCTTTGTAATGCATGTTCTGACATTAGTTTCACATATTACTTAGACCTTTTGTTGAGAATTGAGTATCTTGACATGAATGATGTTAGTTCGCCTATCAGATGTGAATTTTGCATTGTCAAATACTTATTGCCTCTTGATTTGACTTGAGGATTGATAACTTAAAGTGATAACTCATAATTGACATATTAATTGCATATGGCAATTTTGTTCTATTATTAAATCTAGAATTTATTTTTCCTTTAAACCAATAATTTATGTTGTCCAAGTGGGAGATTGTTGGATTTTCCATATGAACTACCATAAATCATGTTTATCTATATTAATTTGTATTATTCAGATTTAATAAGTGTTAATTTCCCAATTAATACGATTTTTGTGCATTATTTCTTGACATATGAACCTTACTATTGCTTGATTTTTACTTATTTATTATCTTTTGGCCTCAAGACTCTCCAATTTTAATTTCCCCTAAGTCCTTACAAGTTTCTCTATTTTTACCCTCACTTTTATGCTAGTTATTGATGTTTAATCTTGCATTTTAGGGTACAAAGAAGGACTATTAAGTAGAGGAAAAGAAACCACTTTGGGAGCAAGGAAATAAGAAGAAGGAAAGCAAAATCATAGTACCAAAAAATAGTTAGGTGGCTGTCCAGCACCCGGCGCTGGAGCTTCATCTAGCTCTGCCTCGCAGCGCTACAGCGAAAAGCTGGAACCATTGCAGCGCCAAGTCCAACGCCCGGCGCTGGGGTTTTAGCACTTGGAATTTTCTACAACATTTTTTTCTATCCGCCACGGTGCAGCAGTGGGATCGTATTGCTGCAGCGCCAGACCTCCGCTAAAGCTCGTTTTAGACCCATTTTTCTCTGTTTTCTACCACTACAGCGGTGAGTTCGCACCGCTGCAGTCCACCTCAATATCAGTTTAAATAGCTTTTTAGATTATTTTCAAGGGAGATTCTGATCCGGACATAAGGGGGAAGTGCCGTTTTGGCTGAGAAGAGCAAGGGGAACCTAATTTTCAAGGCTTTTGGAGCTTAATCCATCATCCAACATCAGATTCATGGCCATCTTTATCCCTTTTTCTACTTTCTGCTGTTTATTGTCCATGAGTAACTAGATTTTCCATCTAGGTTTGCTATGAACTTGACTCCTGAATAGATTTTACATTCTCTCATGTATTTGCAACCTTATTTCAATTAATATAAGTCTTGCTATTCATTTTATTACTGCGTTATATGGACTTGATCAATCTATATTTATGCTTGTTGTTGTCTTTGAACTTGGGAGAGGGAGGTGAGAGTAGAACACTGAATAGGAAGGACAAGTGCGTGAACCTTACTAAGTGTTTTCGCTTGTTAGCTAATAGAAATATTAGTTGATCTCGTTTAATCAAGGCTAGGTTGGTTGTATTAGGCTTAACCTGCACAAAGAATTGCGTAGGTGTTAAGTAACTTAATTGAGATTCGGGAGAATTCTTTTAAGTTATTAGAATAACCTAGGATTAACTTATATAGTTGAATAACTTGCGATGCATGAGAGGGGTTTTGTAATTTCTAGGACAGAGGAGAGGGATTAGTAACCCTAGGCTTTTAATTACATTAATTTCGTCAGTTGAGAGTTTATTTATTGTTATTAAAAGAAAACTTATAAAAATTTACTATCATTGATTTTATTTTATCATTCATTGGCTAGAGCTATCTTCAATACAATTGTTTCTTCTAACTAATTCAATTAAATTTCTTGGGTAATTAGTCGTTTAGTCTTAGTGGAAATGATACTTTTACTCTCAAATCACTATATTACTTGTGCGACTGGTGCGCTTGCCAAATTGCCTAACAATAAGAGATTAGTTATGAGTCCTTTTTATAAATTATGCAATCCTTATTAAATTGAAATTGGACCTTGTGTGAGTTGACTAATAATGGAAAGGTCATTGTGGTTTTACAAGGAAGGGTTCTTATTCTCTGCCTATATATGTGGTGTAGTAGCCCTATTAAAGCAACACCTTCTGAAAGCATATTAGGTCAAAAAGGCCATTTTACTCTCCTTAGTTGTTTTCTTTTCTTTTCTTTTATCTTACTTATACCTGATCAACAATTACAATCGCAAGTTTCGTTGCTTCCCCAGGTACACATATGTTTATTGTTATTCAAATATGCTATAGAGCAATATGCAATATTTGTATATAGGAATTGTTAATAAATTCCTTCATTTAATGCACACTTTTAAGTCAGTTAAAAATAGCAGAGATTTTACATATATGACATAATGAAATAAGTATGCTACAATACACAAATAAGGAAGGAACACAACACATCAGGATTCTTTTCCTGGTCTACTCGTCTTTTATTTTATACACGAAAATCTTATGAACTGTATTAAAACTGATAGAAAGAGAAATAAGGGAATTATAGAGACATTACAAGCGGCACGGACCTCGTTCTCTATCTTCATACATGAACAACTGAAACAACACAAGGAAACTTCCCATCATCATCAAAGGGCAAACTAACATACTTCCTGGCATACTCCTCAGCAATCTCGAGAGCAAGCTCGCCATGGATAGCCTTGCAATACATGTACAACACAGTATTCGCTACTATGTTGTAAAGTAGAAGCAGCTTAAGAAAAGTGAAAGTTAGTAGAATTTGCACCACAAAAGTGCAGCTATTCCATAAATCAATGGGAGTACCATCGAATTCCATCATCAACGTCCAACTTCTCCAAACTAGAAAACTGGCGAAGAAATGTCTAAAATACAAGAATGAAGACAAAGCAACCCCTTTCATTCATTGGATCAAACGCACACTTCATGTCAATGGCTCCAGACCCTATCTCTATTCCACCACCACAATCACAGACACCAAGGTCCAGTTCACTTGCAGATACACCAACACAAACAACAAGGCAAGTAGAAGAACTACAAACAGGCCTACAAAGTAAGGCAAATAGTACTCAATTCGAATACCAATAAGCTCAATTGCTTGAATCAACAAAAAGGAAAGAAGCCTGAACACAAGCGAGATAAAGGAGATGATGATTTGACAAACGATGACGGTGAAAAGGAGGGGTATGAAGGTAGCCAAGATAGATTTGATTGCAGAGATGAGCTTGATGGGTCGGTCGTAGAATCTGTGGAATACGCTGTAGGTGATGGTTCCAATCGCAGAGAGGGAGAAAATGAAGACAAACAAAGAATAAATGAGAGAGAGTAAAAAGGTATTATCGTCAACAATAGGCTATTGAAGGACGAAGATATAGGAGTTGTTGGTGAAGGAATCGATAAGGATGTGCTGGAAGTTTGGGTAGACGATGAAGAAGATGGGGAGGATGAAGATAATGAAGAGAGTGAGGAAGTGGTGAGAGTGAACATTGATGATGCGCTTTGTTTAGGATAGGATGGCCCAAAGGTCAATAGATGGTTGCTGCTGTGACATCGCCATGGCAGGTTCTGATGTGTTTAAGGCAGAGAGAGAGATGTAGAATTCAGCTAGAGGTGGCGAATAAAGAAAAAGAAAAGGCGTGTGGAGATTTCTAGAGTCCAGATCTGCTGCTCGTCCTTGAGAGATGAGCATCGTGCTCGTAGCTCACCGTGGCTAAAGCTTTTAGTAACATTTTTAACCGTTGCTAAAAGCTTTAGTCATGGATAAAACAGTTGTTAAAAGTGTTGTAGAAAATGCTTTTCCTAACACTTTTAGCAACGGTTTACAGTTTTAACTGTGGCTATAGGGACGAGCAACGAATCCGGAGGCCTTTAGAAGCGTCCTTTTAAAAATGGATTAGGTTTGGGGTTTAAATATTTTAATATGAGCTGTCATTTATTAAAAGTAGTAAAAATATTAGCATTTAATTAAATAAATATCATTTAAAAAATAAACAAGTAACACATTGAATGATAATTTCAATCAATATTTTGAAAACCATACCGTTATTGAATCGATGGAAGCATTGGTTTAATGGTTAATGGTCGAATCATAGTTGAACTATCTTGTTTTAAAATATTTTAAAAAAATAATGTACATAATTGAAGACTATAAATACAAATTGACAAATTTAATCAAAAACAAGATTTGATATCAAATTTCACAAAAACATCCACAATCAAAATTTCATAAAAAAAATTATTCAAGGAAATATTATTAATTAATATATATATATAATATTCATTAATCTCAAACCCATAAAATACTAATATATTGGCATCTCTACTAAAATTAGATGATTTGTAATATTAATTTATTTATTACTTAATTATGGAATAAGAAACAATTAGGTGTCCTTGCTTTCAAGGTCTTTCTAGAGGGTGGCAATAGGGTAGGGGTTTCGAGAATCCCCGCTCTCGGAGTCCCGAGAGCAGAAATGTTTTCCTTGCGAAGACAAGGACAGGGGGAAATCCCCCCATTTGGATTTTGGGGACGACAAAATAATTAGGTGTCCTTGCTTTCAAGGTCTTTCTAGAAGGTGACAATGGGGTCGGGATTTTGGGGCCGATCTTGGAGTCTCGTGAGCGGAAATTTTTTCCTTGCGAGGTCAAAGATAGGGAAAAATCCTCTCATTTGGATTTTGGGGACAAGGATCACATTCTCATCCCCCGAAAAGCATTTTAGTAATTTACTAAAATTATTAAAATGCTCTTAAAATATGTGTGTGTGTGTGTGTGTGTGTGTGTGTGTGTGTGTGTGTGTGTATATATAATATTGTTAGGAATAGTTTAGTCATTTCACAATTAAAAATAATTTAAGTTAATTTAATAAAAATGAAAGCCTTAATCATATTCAGCCATTCCCAATTTCCAGATTCTCAACCATTCTCTGATTCTCGTCTCTCGACTCCCGACTCCTGTCATCATCATGCTACTCGTGCTCCTTCTCGTCCATCATTGTCATCATGCTTGTGCTCCCTCTCGTCTTCATTGTCTCTACTCATGCTAACTCTTAGCCTTGTCTCTCTCTCTCTCTCTCTCTCTCTCTCTCTCTCTCTCTCTCTCTCTCTCTCTCTCTCTCTCTCTCTCTCTCTCTCTCTCTCTCTCTCTCTCTCTCTCTCTCTCTCTCTCTCTCTCTCTCTCTCTCTCTCTCAGAGTGGTAATAAATTGCTTGACTTTTTTTTAATTAGAGTGAAGTTTTTGATAGTCTATTTTTTCTTTTTGGTATATTCTTGAGTCTTGGACAAGTTGTTGATATTTTGGAGAAGTTAAATGAGCATTTAATCTTCAAATTTGGCATCTTAGGTATAATTTTATATAATTTTTTTATGTATTATTATTTTTTTGTTTTTTTATTTTCAAAGAATTTTTAATAACCCCGCAAGGAGGCGGGAATCGAGGATGGAGGTTAAAATTTCTCCTTTGTGGGGACAGGGGCAGGGATTATGATTTAACCAAGTAAGGCCACCCATAATCTCAAATGACCACATGAATCTCAATAGATGCTTTACTTTTGGCTCATCTTTGTTCTTCCACTTATTCTCATCTGACAGACCCCATTCATCTACTTGAATGTTTGAGTTGGAGTTTAGATAAGTTTAATTTTAAATAAATTTGATTTTGATTAAAAGCAAGTTTACATAACCATGATTTATATTTAGAAATTTTCATTTGAAAAGTGATTTTAAAAGGTAAGCTTAGAATAAATGTGAGAAGCTACCACAAATTTTTTTAAAAAAAAAAGTTGTTAAAGTTCAAATGAGATTTTAGACTTCAAACGAGGTTTTAAAATGTAAAGTCAAACACATGTATATTTCCTGCAAATCCATCTTTAAAGACCTAACCATGTTTTTAGGTCACATCAACATGAATCCAAACACACTCTCCACCAAACACTTAGGGTATGTTTAGTAACTCGATAGGCAAACATGAATGGGGCAAACTAGATTTAATTGAACGTGATTGGAAAGAACTTAGGTTTGGATGAACGTGATTCATGTTGGAAGACATTTTGGCAAATGTGGTTTAAAGCACATAAATATGGTTTGACACATAATATGATGTTTGGATGTTGATATGCAAACATAATTTGAAATGTGTAATTACTAGAAAAGGGCATAAATTTTATATTTTATTTTTTGATATACCATTATTATTTATCGTCATTTATTTAAAGCTAACTTGGTGAATTATAATAGATAAATGTATATAATTAATTTAATTAAAATAAATTAGTTTTCACTTGGTACATTAGTTTTAAATTAAAGTTCTTGTCAAGTCCCTAAATTTAATTTAAACTAAATTTTGCTTTAATTTCAACATTTACCAAATTCAAAATTTTTCTTTTTTCTTTTGCATGATTTAAGATCATATTTAGCTTCATATAGGTCCGTAGATCCAGAATATATTTTTCTCAAAAATTAAATCAACCCCTGTAAACTTTTTTATTTCATTTTAGTCCTTGTCATGCAAGTTACTTTCTTTTCTCATGCTTTTGATTTCCAAACCTGCCCAGAACTTGTTCTTAGATGTTTTTTTGACATTTTTTATTATTTCCAACCCAAATGATGGCAAAACATGAATTAAGACACCATTTTTTGTATGTACAAATCTTGTTTTCGAGTTTGTTCCTCTTTTCTTCTTCTTCTTCTTCTTCTTCTTCTTCTTCTTCTTCTTCTTCTTCTTCTTCTTCTTCTTCTTCTTCTTCTTCTTCTTCTTCTTCTTCTTTTGTCCATTTGTTTCTTCTTCTTCCACTTCGGTTCCCTCTCTCTCTCTCACACGCATTTTGAAAGATGATTCCCCCTTTCTTTCAAGCCCTCCATCTTCTTTCTCTTTCTCTTAATCCTTCCTTTCTTTCTAGTTCTCTCTCTCGCTCACCCTCTGTTTCTTGAAACAAAAAACAAAGTGAAAGCATTGCTCTTCTATCTTTCTCTTCCTCTCTCTCCCAAACTTCTTCAATTTCTCCCTGAAGCTCTCTTGGTTCCCTTCTACCAGTGTGTACGTGTTGTCTTGTTTTATGGCTAAGAAATAGGGCAAACAATCCTCCTTTCTCTCCTTCTCATTCTTTCTCATTCATTCTATAAATGAGCAGCAATACACGCAAATGAGGGGCAAATGAGAAAAAATACCCTCACTAACCACTTTTGATGGATCCAAAAGCTACAAAACGGCACTTTGGTTCCAACATGGTTCAGCAGAGCAACCGTAGGTGAGCTCCATTGTCAACGCAAATCCAAACAAGTTGAAAATTCTCCAAATCGTTTCAAACATGGGTGAGCTGGCCACACCATGGTTTCAACATGATGCCAAACACATACTTAAAATTGCCACAAGTCTACGGTTGAAACTTCAATCTTCGAAGGAAAAGTACATGAGGTCTAATTTATTATTATTAAATTACTTTAAAATCCATGTGTAATAATTAAGAAAATAAATTATTAATTTAATCTCTAAAATATTATAATTATATTAATTTAGTTCTTAAAATATCAAATGTCTCATATCAGTCATTTAAAATTAATATTTAATTCAATTTTTTTGGCTAAATTATCAAATTTACCATTACTAAACTTTAAATTTTTATTAACAAATGTCACTTTAATAAATTAAAGAACTTAATTTAAAAAAATTTATAAGGATTAAATTGAGATACTTAATTTTTCTAAGAATTGAAATAATTATAATTTTTGAAGACTAAATTAATAATTTATTTTAATAAGAAAATATTTTCTATAGATTTTAAAATAAATTAATAATAAAAAAACTCAAACTCTTCCCAAATGAAACATAAGCTCCTTTAATAGGGTTTGGCCACTTCCCTTTATAAGAGAGACAAGCTCCTTTGCTTGGCATCTAAATCCACTACCAATTGGTAGTGTGCCTTTCCTTTTAGCAACGGTTTTTACCGTTGCTAAAACTTTTGACAACTGAAAAAATTGTTGCTAAAAATAACACTGAAAGTATTTACTTTTAGCAACAATTTTTTTCACTGCTAAAAGGAAAGGCAAGCTGCCTGTCTAGGCAATAGATTCGATCTCCTCTGCTTGTCACGGGAGGACAAGCACCGTGCTTGTCCGTTGTGAACCATTGGCCCACCCTTGCAACAAGCACGGTGCTTATCCCTTTGTGACAAGCAGATGATCCCTTTTGCTTATAAGATAATTCGTGGACCTACATGTGGATGCCCATGATTTCAAGAAGAGGTTGCAACATTGTCCTTCTTTGAAATGATAGGATGCAACATTACGGTTTAATTACGATTTGATCATTGACACATTATAATAAAAAATCACTATTTAATGGTCATTGAAAAACCAATTTAGTGGCGGTTTTCGAAACCGTTACTAAATCAAGTGCCATGAGCAATTTAGTGGCAGTTCCAATCAACTGTAGGAATAAAACATCACTAAATTTGGCTAGTAGCAATAATTAACCACAATTAAACCTTAAATAGATGTGAGGATACTCGCAATTTTAGCAGCAATTTGCGTATAAAACATCATTATATAACAATGATTTGAATAAAAATCGTCACTATATAGTGGTGATTTTACCCAAACCATCACCAAATCTAGATATAGTGGCAATGAGTGTGGAGGATGAGCTTTAAGGCCACTTCAAAGAAAATTATACATGAATAAAGACAATGAACTTTATATTTTAAAAAGACCAAAGATATTGAAACATTCCAATCTCCAAACCCAATAATTGAGTTTAGGCACTTCAACCATTTCAACTCAATCACGGAGATTCAACATTTCTCTATTTCTTCTATCTCTCTCCTGCATTTCAACTCTCATCATTTCTTTATTTCTTTGATCTCTCCCCTCCATTCAGCTTCTAATTTGACAATTTTAGCCTCCAGTTCTTGAACAGTATGCCCCAAAGATGAAGCCTACAAAGGTAAGACCCAAGCACTGTAAATAAAAGAGAAAAATTTCAATCTGAAACTTTATCAAGTACACTGCTTAAGAGGGTTATTGCCCAAGAGACATTATAAGTTAACCATGGAGCCATTGTGTATGCTAACCAGTGTAGAGGTTGGGTATATTTCAACCGTAGTCGTGGGTGTCGTTTAGCCAATTGTGGTCCATAAGGACTAGTCCATGGTGTGCATGTTTATTCGAGCTCTCATATTTATTTGACAAGTGGGCGACTGCCCATTTACGAGATGCATACATTCTTAATTGCTCATTATTTTGGCCTAAACAAAATGCACATGGGTTTAGCAATTTTGGGTTGCAAAATTACACAAAATAAAATATGATTTATCAATTATAATGTTTAAATAATTTTATTTTTAAAAAAATTATTTAAGTAGAATAATTTTATTTTTAAAAAAATAATAGAATAATTTTATTTTTTCAAATATGAAATTATTTTTAAAAAAATAAAATCATTTTTTTGTAAAAAATGAATTTTATTCATAAAAATAAATTAAAGTAGAAGTGTGTGTGTATATATATATATATATATATATAACAAAAGATCTTAAATGTACTAACAAATAAAATAAAAGAAGAAAATGAGGGGGGGGGGAGAGGAGGGAGAAGGAACCAGCTACGGCCATCACGGGTCAAATCCCTTTTTTTGTCTTTTTTATGTTTGGGCTTTGGAGAGGTAAGGGTTTGTGGAATTATTAATTATATAAAATAATATTAAAATTTTTATCTCAAATTTTAATAGAACAGCTCAAACAAAATGGGATATGATAAGTTTATAAAAAAATTTAACATCTAAAGATATTGAGTATTTCTATTTTTGAATCATTTTGAAATTTATACGTATGATAATAAAAAAAATAATTTACATATATTTCAAGAAATTCTAAAAATAAAAACATTCAAATCCTTTAAATGTTGAGCTTTATATAAACTTAGCCAATATAATAAGACAATCCTTGGCTGAGATGAATATCGTGAGATCATAATAAAGAAAGTTTTATACGTGCATGCAAGAGCAAGTTAATTAGGGTTTCCCTTAAACAACTTTATTAAAAAAATCAGTTCTTTACGAGGTTTTGTCGTTGACTTGTGTAATGTTAGAATTGTTCTCATTGAGACAATATGAGTCAATGATTGAATCCATGACAAGAAATCTTGAATAATAATAATAACAATATAGCATTATTTAATATTTAAGAAGTATTAACACCCAACTACTTAAGCTCTGTTTGGTAAAATTAACTTTAAATTAGCAGATAGTTTATAAGTTAGCTAATAGTTTATAAACTAATTTTTTGTTTATAACTTATAATTGATAGTTTATAATTTATAAGTTAGTTTATTTGAATTAGAAGTGTTCGGTAAAAATAACTGTTGAAATAATCGAAAAGTGTAAAATGATATAAAATGGTATATATTTTTTAATTTTAAAATAATATAAATAAATATATCAATTTTTTTAATTAAATTAATTTAAATTATTATAAATATAAAATTCATTAAAATATAATTTATATATTTTATTATATATAATAAAATATATTCACATATTTTATTATTTTTATATATATTATACATATTTTTATATTTTTATCATATATTATTATATATATAATATTATATATGTATAATATACTATATATAAATATAAATATAATAAAAGATGAGTTAATAAGATATAATAAAGTAAGGAGCATAATGGATATTTTGAAAAAATAATAAAGGTAAAATAGGAATAAAAAAACTTTAAGCTATAAGCTACTCAAAGTAGCTTATCAGAATAAGTTATAAGCTACTAAAATAAACTCGTTTACCAAACACTTTTAATAAGCTTATAAGCTAGTCAAATAAGCTATAAGTTACCTTATAAACTATAAGCTATCTTGCCGAACACACACTTAATTAACAATATAGCAATATTAGATCAATACTCATTCAATGAACAAGATGGGGAAATCTCCTGTTTTTAATTATGACAGAAAAAGTTTTTAGTATATATTATTTAGTAGTCAATACTATTATCATTTACCTTTTGTCATATAACTTAATTCATACTCTAAAATATATATAATTCAATTTAAAGTTATGAATAAACTGAATTTTAAGTGTTGCATAAAAATAATTTATTTGTCAAAATATAAAAATAAAAATATTATCATTGAATTTTCTTTAATACTACAAAAATATAGGGAATATTCTTGTTTTAGAAGGTCTTCTAGCTTAGTTTACTCATTAGCTTAAGAAGAATTATTATTGAATAATAAATTATAAAATTAATATCACGGCATAGGATATTTGCAA
The DNA here is from genome assembly GCA_037074585.1 of Biancaea sappan. Classification (NCBI taxonomy): domain Eukaryota; kingdom Viridiplantae; phylum Streptophyta; class Magnoliopsida; order Fabales; family Fabaceae; genus Biancaea; species Biancaea sappan. The sequence goes on from CM073490.1 coordinate 56,934,432, forward strand.
GTCTACTGTGGATGTATGTCTCCTATTTATTTGATTAAAGTTTCCCGTATTTGCTTAACGAGAAGCTAGAATCGCCCATATTGTTTTAGAGGGAGAACTCGTTGGAAAAATTGAAGAAAAGTCAGTAAAAAATTTTGTCAGAGTCGTGATATAACACACTATCTTTAAGGAATTATTTTACAATTGAATGAATTTCTCTAAGATTAAATTGACCTTTTTAGGTTATATCTAAGTACCAAAACAATAAAAACTTAACTGACATTAAAACTCAAAACATTATAGAAGTCTGTCACCAATGACTCTCTATCACATTCTCATCTCTCCTTTAATTTTCTCTATATCCCTTTTTTCATTCCACAGTGACCCACATATATATATTTTGTTGGAAAGGTTCGTTGGGCCATATTCAGTAGACATAAAACCAATATAATGGCATTTGCATAACAATCAAAGCTCCAATATATACATAAAGGCACACATAAAAGGCTATGGTTACATATGCTTGTTTAAATTCTCCAACTCCCCTAACGTCTACATATATTATTAAAGCACTTTCAGATATATTTAAGCAATGGTTTCCAAATTTAAAATATTTATTTAAAACAGGTTTAAATATTTTTTTAAAATATCTAATGTTCACAACAATTCTTCACATATTTCAAAAAGAAATTTTAAATGAAACAATATTATGGTTTACAGACAGCTTGGATATAGATGCTTCGAGTCTAGTATTTTTGAGACTATGAACCAGATCTAGATAGATATAACATAACCCACAGAGTTAGTGGTAAAGCATATAGCTTCTATGAATCATCAAACTCTTATTATAAGTTAGAAGTCTTATTAATCACTTCACACCCTCATGATTCTTGTTGTTAACGTCGTTGTGCACATTTCCAGCCATGCACGTTCCCAGTGTTCATGAGTACTCTAGCAATTTTACCACAATCTCATAGGAGCGGTCCTACTTCACACTTATATAGGTAATTTCATCAAGTGTATCCACAATGAATACACTACTCTTAAGGAAGGACTATAAAAATCATTAAGAGTTTTTGCTCAACCCCTCAATCAATGCATTTTAACACTCTCGCAATTGCACCATAGGAGGGGATTAAAAAGACAATGCTAACAGAACTAACAGATGACCTGTTATTACTCATATGAATCTTATTCATGGGATCTCCAATCACAAAGGTTAGCTTATAGTTACTGTTAATTATCAATTGGCTTAAGTCTTATTCCACTCGATGTCCAAAGGATTGATTTTCTTCTTACATACATATTTAGTCAAATAATTGGCCAAATTCACTTTTGATTTCACATAACCGATCAATATACTTCATATTTCATCTTTAATTACTTTGTGTTTCAACACATGTGTCTGCTCTTACTATTGAAAGTTTTATTCTTTACAATGGTTATTGCCTCTTGGTAATTACAATGTATAGACACTTGCAGCACTGAACTCTTACCTAACGGAAAGATTTGCTTATAGTTACTGTTAATTATCAATTGGCTTAAGTCTTATTTTTCTCAATGTCCAAATGATTGATTTTCTTCTTACATACATATTTAGTCAAATAATTGGCCAAATTCACTTTTGATTTCACATAACCGATCAATATACTTCATATTTCATCTTGAATTATTTTGTGTCTCAACACAAGTGTCAACTCTTACCATTGAAAGTTTTATTCTTTACAATGGTTATTGCCTCTTGGTAATTATAATATATAGACACTTGCAGCACTGAGCTCTTACCTAATGGAAAGATTTGCTAATAAGTTTTTCAATCACTTAGTCTTATTTTCAGCCAACTCCAGAGCACTAAACTCTAATTTTAGAGTGAATCTATAAACTTGATTGGATGCTCTCTAAGATATCATCCCGTCACCAAGGGTGAGGCTTAACCACTAGTAAATTTTATCTTATCTGAATCAGAGATCTAATTATCATCATTGTATTATTCTAAAATACAATGAAAAATTTACTTTATATGATACCATAATTCATGGTACTTCTCAAATATTTCATTGGAATTGTGTATATATAGATACTCAACTGACACACAACACATGAGATGTTAGGCTAGATAAAGTTCATTAAACGCAATAGACTCACCTTTGTTTTTTTTTTTTCAATTAAGTGTTAGAATCATAAGGAGTTTTCACTAGTTTGTCATCACAATGATCAAAATTTTAAGACATTTTTTTAACGTAATATTCTTGTAATAGCAAAATATCATCATCTTTCCTTATGATTTTAACATCGAAATCACATTTACTTCACCCATATTCTTTCATATCAACATTAGATACAAAGAAATATTTGTTTTATGTAACATTCATGCTAATAAACAGGTCATGCATATAAAGGCAAATATTTCACCCTTATCATCTATTAAATTCATATATACACATCCTTCTACATTTAAAAGTGATATTTTCAATGATCAAGTAGAGAATATATACACAACATAATAATCAAGGTTTTAGATTAATTCATTTCCTTTTTCTTATAATCATGCAATATAAATTTTGTAAAATACCCCCACACTTTGAGATATTTTAAATATGTAAGAATATAGTAGCCTAACTTATATGTACTTTAATTTAACACATAATTACCTCATATAAAAACTCATAATTATTATAGATCATTATAAAAAAAAAAAATCAAAGATCAAAGACGAATTTTTCTGTCTCTGATTAAGTAAAAATTTGTCTCTAATTGATTAAAGGAGGATTTAGAACGGATTTTCATCCGTCTCTGATCTTGGCATCCCAGACAAACTTGAGACTAAAAAAAGATTCTATCTCAAAATTAGAGACAAAATTAGAGACGGATTTTTCTGTCTCAAATCAAAGACGGATTTTTCCGTCCCTCAATTTCGCCTCTAATTCTCTTAACAGAAAAAAAAAATTTTGCTAGTAGATTATTGAACTAATCAAATTTGGCCTCCCAAAAAAATTTTAGCCACATTAAATAATACTAAATTAAAAGGCACATTTATTCATTAGCCTTCTTAAGATAAGAGTATTCGATGAAATACTCTATGTAGAAAAAGAAGGGGGACTCCACTTATATAAGAAACTGTAGGAGGTTGAATGTTTAAATTGGGCGATGTGGGATTAACGAAATCTAAGGTAGAATTTTGAAATGAAATTTTTTCGTCTCTAATTTGGGATGGAATTTAAATTCCGTCTCTAATCTGAGGCAAAATTTGAGACAAAAATTATTCCCTCTCTAATCTGAGATGGATTTTAAATTCTGTCTCTAATCTGAGATGGATTTTAAATTTTGTCTCTAATCTGAGATGAAATTTGAGACAGAATTTTTTCTATCTCAGATTCTATCTCAAAATCTATCTCAAATTTTTAAACTAGATTTTAGAGATTAGAGACGAATTTTTTCCATTTCAAATTCTGTCTTAGTTTTTCAGATTATATTTTAAAACGGATTTTCAACATTTTAGAGACGAAAATTAGAGACAGATCTAATTTTAATTTTTCTTGTAGTGAATAGACATTAACACATAACATGTATTCGTATCTATTTCATCCACCATATAATAATATTTTTCAAGAATATAATTACATACAATCATTTTGGGAACATTTCAATCTCATTTTGTGACCAGCAACTCAACAACATTGTACTTCTTTGTACAATATGAGTGTTCTCATATAATAATATAAAAAAATATGCTTCCTCAAAATTTATCTATAGCATATATCATCATCTTAAATTTTTAATGAGATGGTTTCCTCAATTAAAATATATATGCCAAAAAAAAACACAAGTTATAAGGTCACATATTTACAATAAAATTAGTTCCAAAATTATTTATGCAATTCACAATATTTCATATATAGTAATAAAATACAATCTATAATTTTGGTGAACTCATTTTGGATATCCACAAAATTATATACCCCCTCCCCCAACTATTGATGCATATTGTGCCTTTTTTACAAGAATTTCACAAATTTTTGTTCACAAAAAATATAGTATTCTTGTGGCACTATAAAAATATCACATGTGATATCACCATATATGTAAAGTGAGTTTTCACAAAATTCACAATCACAATTTCTCCCCTTTTTTTCCTTTGAACATGCCATTAAATATCAACAAAATAGATATAAGCATTTCTTCAAAATTCAAAATATTTTTCACAAAGTACAATTTTTCACATGGCCTTAAGAAACCACAATAATAGAATTAAAATATTTCACAAAGTAATTTTACATTTCTCATAGCTTTAGAAAGCTTACAATAATATGGTCATAACACTTTATTGTAGAATTTAAAATTTTCAAAAACATAATTCCAACATTTTAATATTAAATGCTTAAAGGAAAATTTTTTATGTTGTCAATAGTTATGTTAATAGAATTTTTTGGGATTTTATCATACCCTCAAAACTAAATATTAAACCTATAAAATTACTATTAATTAAAGTACAATCTTATTAACTATTGACAATAGCAAAAAATATTTTTATAACAACATTCTTACATTGCTCACTTGATTACTAGAATAGTGAAACTAGTTTGTAAGTAGTGCACCAGGTAAGTTCCTAGAAAAAAGAGATAGGTCACAATGAACACGCTTAAATATCAAGTCATTCCTAGTCAGAACTTTTCTTAAACTTGCATTATTACATTATTTAATTTCACGTTTTTCCAGTAATTAAGTTTTTCATGGACAACACTTAAGTCATAAAGAACAATTTTAATTTTTTTAAGAATATCAAACAAATCATTCGTTTTGATGCTACTTGTTGTTATAAAAATATTCAAACAATTTTTTTCCACCATTAATAAAATTCTCATATAATGAGAAAAAATTAAGGTAACAACACATAATTTATGATGTAGGGTGAGGAAACCTCATTTCAATAATTCTTCCAAATAAGCACCAATTGACTTGACATTTGCTTAAAATCACGTGCTCAAAAAGAATTTATGAATCACACATCAAGATATAAATTATTTATTTATATATACTTCACAATCTCAAATAATTGAGAAAATAATCATACAAGATAACATATATTATATGTAATTCTCATAGTTTTATAGATCAATTTTCTCAAAAGTATATATATTCTTTTCTTATCTCGTTATATCTCTCCTTAAAAAAAACAAGATAAGAATCTGTATATATAGATTTTAGTTGCTTCACATCCTTACTCCACTTCCAATCGTCAGAATATATATATATATATATATATATATATATATATATATATATATATATATATATATATATATATATATATATATATATATATATATAATGATTAGTTGGCTTCTTATATTCTTCTCGTTGGTCACCAATTAAAGCTCCTCTTTATTATTGAACGTTGGCCACATAAACAAGAATAATAACCTTTTAAGTCCAGTTCAATATGCCAAAGTTGGAGCAACACAAAGTCAATTTATATCCTTTAAATATGCCAACGTTGAAGAGCTAGGAAATTAATATATTAAAATATTTTATAATAATATTTTACAAGTCCAAAATACATATATATAGGTATAGAATATATATATATATATATATATATATATATATATCCAACATCATATACAATACATGTCTCTCGTTATTTTTTTTAATATGTAGCTAGCAAATTGGAAATTTATGATAGATAATTGAACTCACAACTTTTTATAGCAAGAGAAAAGATGAAATAGTTTACAAAAATCAAAAATTGATCAATCAAATTTCCAAGGCAAAACACCATGTAACCATATATACATAAGCAACTAAAATCAATAAAAGTTGACGAAAATATTATCAACGTCTTTTAAGAAAATTAACAAGGTGCATATCAATTCTTTAAGATTGTTGGAAAAATTGAAGAAAAGAAAGTAAAAAATTTTGCCTAAATCGTGTCATGGAGGATACTGTTCTTAAGAAATTATATGCGATTGTGTGAACTTCTCTCATGATTAAATAGATATTTTTGCACTTTTAGATATATTAAGCAATGGTTTCTAAATTTAAAATATTATTAAAAATATTTTCCCAACAAGTTTAAATATTTTTTTTGAAATATATAATTTTTACGACAAACTTTCAACCACTAAAATTAAGGAACAAAATAATAAATAAATAAATCAAGAATCTTAGATATTATATTAACTTGCTCTACCTGAGTTTAATGAATTTTCTTTTTTGCCTTTATTTCCTTACAATTATGAATAAGGTGAGTGTGGAGGATGAGGTAAAGGCTGCTTCAATCATACATTAATAAAGACAATGAGCTTTATTGTTGAAAAAGAGCAAAGATACTGAAACATTCCAATCACCAATCCAATCATTGAGGTATTCGGAGTGTAGGCGTGAAAGTGTCCTGCGAGCTTTTACATGGCTAAATATACTTTTAGCCACAGTTAATCATCATTGAGCTTAATCGTCATTCCACATTCTCTTCATCTTCCACAACCTTCTTCAAAATGACTACTTAACCAAGAAAACTTCTACAATAATTCGATCTAATAATATATTACATAATCTAAATTATAGTTATAGAAAACATATAAATATCTTAAACATGATTTTTAATAAATTTATATGCGATACATTTTTATACACACACACACACATATAATTAATTAATTTAAACCACACAAATTTTAAACTAAGAAAATGTTTGTTTTAGAAGCTCTAAAAATAAGTGAATCTAATTTATTTAAATTATATGAGATTATTAAAATAAAGTTGATTGCATGAGTAAAGTTATTTAGATGTTTATTATATAAAGACGTAATTTTATAGTGCAGGACTCATTGAAACTTGTATATGTTTAAAGGTGTCAATTATGCAAGTTTTATGAGCTTATTTGTTTCCTTGTATTAGAAAATCTTATAGCAAATATTTGAAATGTAATGTCAAATTTTATAAAATTGGAGTAATTAATTATATTTACCTTCTAATATTTGATACTTTTTTATTTTTAAAATTACCCAGCTCTCTTTCAGTTTAGATTAGAATGCATAAACCCTAAACTCTCCCACCCCCAAAACAATTAGGAAATTATGCATTTTATTCTCATCAACTTCTTAATTCAACAAAGAACTATAAAAAAATTTTCTTTAGGTGGACTTATATATTTAAGTAATTGTACATGGGATACTATCAATTAAGGTTTATAGCCCCAATAAAAGATCTTAATACAGTTAATTAGTTGAGCTTAAATAGTTGTTTTGTTTGGTTTGGGCTAAATTTGTAGAAGTCTGCTTTAGCCATAACCTTGTCTATGGGCCAAATGACTATGAGTTAACCTTATATCTTTTGGGCCTTCGTCAAAATAGGGTAGAGAATGAGACTTTTCACTCTAATTAGTCACTTTCACTTTTCATCTTCATTAAAGAATCTTTGAATGCTACTCCGACCTTAACAATGTGTTTGGTTTGCAATGCAGTATATAAATGAAAAAAAAAAGATGAATGAAAAAGAAAAAAGAAATGGAAAGGAAAGAAAGAAAATGGAAAAAAAAAGTTATTTGATTGGGAATGAAAAAAGAAAAAGGAGAGAAAAAATTTGTTTAGTATATAGGGTAAATTTACTAAATCTCTCTCTCTCTCTCTCTCTCTCTCTCTCTCTCTCTCTCTCTCTCTCTCACACACACACACACACACACACACACATTCAGTCATTCTTTCTCTAGTGTTTTCTCTCCCTCTCTCTCTGAAAACAGAAGCAGATATGAGCCTTGTTTCTTGCAGCTATAGAGGAAGACAAACAGAAAAAATGGAGACGCAGAGGAACACGAACTGGAAAAATGGAGATGAACAGGAAAAATGGAGGAACACAAACAATGTACATGGAGGCGAACAGAAACGAAGCCACAAAGACGAACGAGATGATGATTTCTGAGGCAAGGCAGCATCGAAGGGCATAAATGGAATTTTAATTTTTTCCATTGTGGAGAAGCTTTTTCCATAGCAGATCTGATGGAAAAAAGTAATAGAAAAAAATTGATGCCACATCAGAATTTTTCCTACTCTAGAATGGAAGAAGGCAGAGCGGGATAATGAAGCAAACAAGGAAAAGAATATTGTTCAATGACTTCCGCTTTCCTTTTCTATCAGTTAGCGTGAACCAAACACAGCATAAAAGAACTAACCTACCTTCATCTTACGTTTTCTAATGGATCAAGTTAAGTATTCAATTTTTGCCTTTTTTGTGATCAAACGTCACCTTCAATTTATGATGGATCAAGTTTTGATTCTTGCTTTTCTATTTTGGTGAAAACCCTATATTGGAGAACATTTTGTTAAATTCTTGACAATATATGTGGTAAATTTACCATCAAGAACTTCACCATCTTTGTTGGTAAATATGTTAGTTTGATTATTAGTCAACCACATTAGCATATTTAGTCCTCATGTAAAATGAATATGGTCCAATTGGCTATGTAATTTGATGGGCCATGTATTTATATATATAATAAAGAATAAATCCACCAAAATAATGATATATATATATATATATATATATATATATATATATATATATGAAACCTTATGAAATCCACAGATATTAATTTGTCAAAATAATAAAAAAATTATTATGTGACATTTATTTTTCTATTTTTATAAAATATCTTTTAAAAAGAGGCATGTGACCCATCATAGGTAACAACCAACTAGACCATTTTAAGCCGTTTATTTATTTCCTATCACTAAAATTAATACACAATGTGTATTTCATTCAAAAATAAAATTACTTAATTAGTTTTGTTGTCATATTAAAAATGAAATCGCATTTTTATGTTAAAACTTAATATCAATTTAATTACCTTTACTATTATTATATAAAAATAAAATTACAATCTGTTATTATGCTGAAATTAGTTTATTTGGCAAAAAAAGTAAATCAACAAATTTTTTACAGCATGTATCGAATTGGCAAAGCAGTTTCAAAAATTTGGGCTTTTTGGCTCTAAAGAAACTCTGTTGACTATAGATAATTAAGACATAACACCAGCAAAGGTTGTTAACCATGTCAGGAACGAGTGATTTTGTCGTCAAATTTTGTCACTAAAATTGGAAAATTGATATGGAATGAACCTATGACTAAATGAAGAAAAATAAACATGCAAATAAGGAATTGGGTTTTTTTCTTTTAGAAAAATTGGTCCAGCCTAGAGTTATCTTTCATTGGGTTACCCAAGCCCAAACTAATAACGTCGCAGTCAGGCCCATAAAAGTAAGACTTGCAACTTCGGGCTTGGGCTTCCAAAATTCCGTCAATTTGCACGAGAGCTAAATTCCAATGAATCAAGGAGCCTACAAATCTGTCAAAAAAAAAAAGGAGGCTACAAATACTTCTCAAAACGACCATTTTGATTGGGAAGAAAATATTTGTATTTAGAAGATCAATAACAAAGTAATCTTTTATTGATTGAATAAAGTTATCCAATAAACTTTTATTATAAAAAAAACTTTATATAATCTCTCAAATTGTAGGTTAATAATAACTTTGATACTCTATATTTATATTACCTAAACTATCACAAGAAGTAAAAACATTGATAATTCATGTTTTTATTATTTTATCTAAATTTCCTCCTTGCACATTATTTGATCTAAAAAAATTATATTTATTTTAATTTAGCCCTTCAAATATTAAGCATCTCAATTTAATTTTTAAAAAATTACATTATTTCAAACTTTATCATTTTTGTTACTAAATTGTCAAATATACTATTATCAAATTTTAAGTTATTTATTGTCAAAAGACATTTTGATTAAAAATAAAAAATAAAAAAAACACATATCTCAAAAATTAAATTAAAATATTTAATATTTCAAAAACTACTTTGATATAACTATAATGTTTGATTATGTCTTAACAATTAGACGGTAAAGTTATAATTAAATTATCTGTTTTAATTTGAATGTCCTTTTTGTATTGAGTGATGCCTGCATGAGTGGTGGTAAGGTAATAAATGAAGAGTGGGGGAGGGGGAGCACCGAATAGGAAGAAGTGGGACCCCATAATTTAATGCTTTAAATTAATGATTAAATGCCTCACATGTTTGTCTAAAGTTGCATTATGACACACAACCACCCCCCTTCTTTTTTATTTTTCTCCTCCTCTTTTTTTTTCCTATTATTTTCCCCTATTCCCATCAAATAAAGCATGGTACTACCCACGGATTGTGCATTTCAAGTTTAGGAAAACACTATTAAAATAGGTTTTAACCTGCATGTATAGATATTCAAGTTTAAGCTTATATAAAAACGGGTCAGATCCTTTTTTTAATTTTTTTTACATAATTATATTATATTATTTAATATATAAATAACTACATTTTATCATATTTTTATATTTTATAACATTATATTTAATAATTATAATAAATTTAGATATGAAAATTTTTATAATTTTTTAAAAATTAAATATAAAATTTTCAAATTTAAATTTAATATAGTTTATTTACAAAAACATGAAAAATTAATATTATTAATTACTTAAAAAATTAAAGTAGTAATATTTTACATGTATAATTGTATTTCAATAAAAAAATTATTTAATTTTTCATTAAAATAGTTTTAATATTATATTATTTAAATATAAAAATTTTTTAATAAAAAAAGCATTGAACATAAAAATCCAAACTCATTTAAAACCGAGTCAAGCCTTTTTTACCATTACACTAGGTTCGGTTTGAACCAATTAACTGATAAGTGTTTAAATTGGTAAAAACAGACTGGTTCAACGGGTTCTTTTTTTAATTTTTATTGAACATTATTATATATTTTTTAAAAATATCTAAAAATTTAAGTTATTAAAAGAAAATTTAAGATTAATATAAATATATATCTATAATATGCTTAGAATATTTCAATACTTTAATATCTGTAACATATACATTAATTATATTTTTAATATATTTTAAATACTACCGGTTCAACTATTATTTACTACAATTTAACCATTAACCCTTGAACATGTACCTCGATTGATTCAATAACTAATATCACTTTCTAAACTTTGGTTAAATTAGATAGTTTAAATTTAGATTATATAAAAATTAACCCCTTACTTGGATCCCATAATAATAATATCTTCAATAACCCTATTCACTCTTGAGGCCTTGCCTTTTGATTACTTGTGGCCCCACTTCGTCTCACCATGCCTATGAATTTAGCACCATTAAATTACGACACTTGGTACACTTTTGGGGTTTGTAAGCCCTTTCCCCTTTCGGTCCTTAATTAATTAATTGTGGTTTTTTTGTGTTCTTTTAATTCTTGTTTCCATATTCAGAAACAAAGTCCATTGCATTGCATGATTTTTCTAGGTGACTCATAATTTATTATGTTAGTATGCTTATTTTGAGTCAAGTTAAGAAACATAATAAGTATTATAGCATTAATTTTAGTTAACACGCATGAGCTTAATATGCTCTGTTTTTTTTTTTTTGAGTAAATTACTAGCTTATTCCTAAAAAAGTTAAACTTGTTTCCATTTGGTGCTTCAACCATTAAATGTATCAATTTAATTATTAAAAAATTATATTTGTTTTAATATAATTCTCTTGTTTATTAAATCACAAAATCTAATATTATTAAATATTAATTTTTTTTTGTTGTTAAAAGTTATTTTAGCAAACAAATAATTAAAAAAATACAAATTTTTTATAAATTAAATTGAGAGAATTGTAATATCTTAAATACCAAATCAATAATTTCCTCTTTTCTTTTATTGAAATCACCATTATTTGAAAAAAACAATGTTTTAACTAATTAGTCGAATCTAGTCTTAATTTTCTTTATTCATAAATTTGAATTCAAAACCTTATAAAAAACTGAGTGCCAAAACTTTTGGATTATCTTAATGTGATAGACAACTAGAAACAGAAAACTTAAAAGTGTTTTTGTTATGGAGGACAATTTCTGATATGAAATAAAATTTGAAATCATAAAGCCTTGTTTATCAAATAGGCCAAAACTTGCAAGTATTCATCAAAAGCTTTAAGCTTTTCTCACAACTATTTTTCCAACGCCCTTAAATAACTTAACCAACTCTTGTACCACTATCATTAATGATCCCTTTTGAATATAGGGGGTAAATAAATAGCACTAGATTCATATATAATTTCTTATATTTTACTTTTAAATATTTTTACTAAAAATAGAATACTTGTAAAATACTCCTAAGAAAATAAAAAATGTAATAATGAGTTGTAAAAGTCATATAATTATTTTTAAAAATTATATGTTTTGAGTTAGAAAATTTGATAACAAAGTATAAGAATTGCATGCAGCTTATTTTTTGGAAAGAAATGTCAAATGTGGAAGTAAGTCTTATTTGGAAGAGCTTATTTTAAACTTATCTGGGTTATCTAATGACATAAGCGCTTATATACGTATTTGTGAGAGTTTATAGAAAAAACTTATGGCATTGTCCATAAGCTATTTTCAACTTATTTTCTTAAACACTCCATAAAAACTTTTGAAAATAAGTTGAAAATAACTTATGTAAAGTTTATCCTTATAAATTTTTTAATTATACAAATAACTTATACATAAATATTTATATAATATGTTTATCGTATAAACAATTAATTAAGCTATTCACCCAAACAAAACCTCAAACTCTAAAATGGTGAAGACAAATGAAATGGAAGGCAGCCTCTACTTCTCTCATTGCTGCCAAATCAAGCAACTTTCTTTTGGGTTATTCACTTTTTTGCTTAAATATTCCCTTCTTGTTTTCCAAGTTTCCATCCACCCTCCCCTTTACATATTAGAATATTATCATCAGATACCTAATATCCATCAGAAATGATTGAATGAATAGAGTATCGTATCCGAGATCCATTCAATAATATTTTATATATTATATAAATACGTATTATAAATTATAAAAGCTCAATAGATAGCTTATGATAATTTTAATATATTACATATATATAATATAAATTTGATAAATTTATAGTATTAAATACTGCAACACTACAACAACAACAACATAGCCTTATCCCACTAAGTGGGGTCGGCTACATGGATCGCACGACGTCATTGAGCTATATCAATAACTAACTCTTTGGATATCTTATTTACTAGAATGTACCGTTTAATAATTTCTGTAAATGTTTTTTTTTTGTCTTTTTCGACCTTTTTTCACCCATTATGCAACACTATTTTCAAATATTTTGAACATTTTACATATTAAGTATTTCGGATACAAATATTAAAAAATAGGTATTGAATATTTTAAATAGATACAAATTTGGATATTAAAAAAATAATCGAGTATCCAGCTCTTGCCACTCCCACACCCACCACTGTACTCGATGGACATAACGTTGAATGAATATAGGTTATACGGTGACATTTTTTTTTTGGGTTGAATGAAACTAGTGAATAGCAGTCATATTAATATACTTGAATGTATTTATATTTGTTTATCATTGATTTAATTTAGTAACTAAAATCATTATGAGTTAATATTTAAAATCTGACCAATTTAATTCTGAAATTTTAAAATTAATTCGTTATGTATTATTAATGTGATATACAATATAATAATATTAACATTTTTGTAGAACATTTTTGTCTAAATTTTATTAAATTTTCAAATATTTTAAAAAGTAAAACATTTTCTTATGAAACAGAAACACCATCTACAAACTCACTCGTAAGATATTTGACAGCTTTTTCTGCAAACAGTATACTCCTACTTCATTTTAACGAATGAATAAATAGAAAAAGCAAAAAAAAAAGAGAACTATAAAAATAGATTGGATATAAAAGATTATAGAATTATAGAATTATTTATGTTTATTATTTAAAAAATAATGAAATTACCACAAATTTATTTTTATATTTTAAAATTTATAAAATAAATTAAAAAATTAATATTTAATACGTATAAAATATAAAAATTATGTGGCAAATATTAGTTTCACAAAAAAAAAACTATTTTTCAGTTATATAATTATATATCTTTCAATATTAAATTTCTTAGGTGAATGAAGACAAAAAAGTTTGCTTGCGATTGAAAAATTGAAAGAAAATGGGTGATAGTCATGAAAGTAGTATTTTGTTGGTACGAGTCTAGTAAACAAGTAATATCCACGGTCTAAATTAAAGGATCAGAAAGTGCCATGAATACTTCAAAACGTTGTTATTAAACCACGGTTAAATGGGTTGATTTAATTGATTAGACCAAAAATTAGTTAGGGATCTAATTTAGAATAATTTATAAAATTAATGAATAATTTAATCAATTAAAAATAAATTGTGTTAGCTAAAAATTGACTAAGTTGAATAAAAATTAGTGTTAAATAAATTAATTTATTTGAATTTTTTTTTATTTTTTTTATAATTTTACTTATTCTATAATTAGATAATAAAAAAAATTCATATTACAAATTCGTCAATTTTAATAAAAACACAAATATATTAATACTTTATGAATTTAATATGAATAAATATTATATTAATTAATAATTTTTTTTATTATTTGATGAATTTGTACTATAAATATTTAATTGTAGATGTTTTGTATAATTTAATTTTAAATTTAATTTTTAATTAAATTTATAATTTTATATTTATAATATTTAATTATATAAATTATTTTTTTAATATTTTAAAATTAAAAAATTCCACTATAATTCAAACATACCTATTGACAATTGAACAGTTATTTTCACGAAGTCCATTTTTAAAAACAGTGTAAAAGCTCTAAGGTCTAAGCTAAACTGTGACATCCATATAATATAGGTCATGGCAACCTCCAGATGTAGGTCACGGGGATCCATCACATGCCCCAGAGGCCAAGAGAAGCTTAGGAATCACCCAATATTTAAAATAATTTAAAAAAATAAAAGTCAATTATAATAATTGTTATTTAAATTACTTTTGTTTAGTCAAGCTCTCATATTTTTTAACCGATTTTGGATTGCAAAATTAGACAAAATAAAATATGATTTATCAATAATAATGTTTAAATAATTTTATTTATGAAAAAGGCATATTTTGTAAAAATTGTATATATAAATTATATATATATATATATATGTGAGAGAGAGAGAGAGAGAGAGAGAGAGAGAGAGAGAAGGAATCAGGCGCGGGCATCACGGGTGAAGTCCCTTTTTTGTCCTTTTATGTTTGGAGAGGGAAAGAGTTTGTGGAATTATTAATTAAATAAAACAATATTAAATTTTTATCTCCACCTTTAATAAACACAGCTCAAACAAAATGGGATAAGCCAATCCATGAGTGGCTGAGATGAGAATCATGAGATCTCGTGTTCCTCAAACAATTCGGCTTTGTAACTTCTATTACAAAATAAATAAAATCTCTTTTGTTTTTTTTTTAACCAAACATCTGACATTCAACGTATCCTTTGCTTACAAGTTCAATCTCTAACTTCTGTATTTTTTTGTACTATCATTTTGTTCTTTTGCACCACCATTATATTATTCCTTTTTCTAAAATATATTATACTCGCAGGAATATGTTTGATAAATTAAAACTAATTTGATTTGTTATGTTATATATATATATATATATTGTATTATTCATTTGTTAAGAATACACTTACTAACTGCTGCATGATTGAGAATTAATTGTGAAGTTATAAATAATTAATTTGGAAAACATCGTAAACTGATTTTTGTTTAACTAAAAGTTAAACATGAGTATTAAGTTTAGAAAATTATTTTAATGATTTATATTGTATATAAGATTAGGACGTTTTTAATCATAATTTTTTTATTTCCTAAGCCATGGAGTATTAGGAATCACCAATTTATTTTTGAGTGAATTATTAATTGAGTTTGAAAGTTTACAATTGTTCTGATTTAATTTTTAAAAAATTAAATGTCTCAATTTAATTATTAAAATGTTATGTTAATTTTCATTTAATTTTTTTTTGTTTGTGAAAGTAACTTTAATTATAAAAATTTTAAAATTTTCATTAAAACACTTAATTTTTTAAAAATTAAATTAAAATAATTATAATTTTTCGAAATTAAGGGAATCTAGGCGTTGAAATTGGTGAAGATGGAAAATACTTAAAAAAGGTATATATGGCTTGTATTGTTCATGCTTTTCAATAAACGACAGAGATCGTTCCAAGAAAATTAAATGCTCTCCATGACTCCATCTACCTTAATGTTCATGTTTTTCAAAGGGCAGATTCAGTTCACCCTGACTGGACCAATCGAAATTATATATACATATAAAAAATATTAAGATATTTACTTCTTACTCTTATAATAATAGTTGCATTTTATAAAAAATAATATATAATAATTTATATAAAATTATTGTCATTTTTTAATAATATAAAAAAGTACACAAAAAATATTTGGTGTCAAGCAATGTCGCAGGAAATAAAAAACAAATGCGTTCTCAGGTGTTGCAAAGATAAGAGAGAGATTTCTTGATAAATACCCACCTTAGTTGGGTAAATAAACATGGATACATTAATTATTTATTTAATTAAATTTTAATCCTATAGTTTAGATTATTATCACTTAGTTATTTAATGCGTGTGCCTCGAATAAATTAAATATTACTTTTAAGAATCCCAACTCAAAGACTTAATCTTTTTTGTTAGAATCATTATTATTTGAAAATTCACTAAATTATAATTAATTTGCTTCTAGTCAAATGGAATTATAAGTGTGTAAAACTCTCTTATTATTGTTTTTTTAAATTATTTGCAACATTTAAACTCAAGATTTTGTTTGAAAAGAATAAATTAATATTGAATTATTTGAACTAACCAATATTAATAACTTTGAGACCTAATTACCATATTTTTCTATGTTTTTTATTTGCAATCAGTGGAATTTAAAATTTTACTGGACTCCAAATAATCATGTTTGAATTGTCTTAGATCACAAAATTGTAAAACTCTCTTAATATTATTTTGTTTATTTACAAGACTCAAACATAAAAGTTTACTTATAAAAATTAAATATTGCACCAGTTAAACCAATCAATGTTGTTATTTTTTTGTTAATAGTGTTTGTCATCCATAGTGTTTCTTACACATAACTGTATGCAATTTATTGGATTTTAAATGTTGTATTTATGGGGTTTAAACATTAAAAGTGAGTTTTGTTAATGTATGCGTATCTGTGAATGTATGATTACATAAATCCATCAAACAAGTAGACTGTAGAATGAAAGTAATTAGGGAGAATTTCAAAGGTTTGAAGGAGGATATGGATACTTGATACTTGAGAAAACAAGTGAATCATTTGGGTTTTGATTGGTTGAAAGCTGCACAATATTGTAAATGAAAACCCCACTTTAGTTTGTTTTTTTCTAACAAACTGAAAGGTCAATGTTAAGTAAACATCAAGCAAATTCCAATAGGTTATAAATGTGAGAGAGAGAGAGAGAGAGAGAGAGAGAGAGAGAAGTCCAACATTAATTAAACAAAGATAAGAAAGTGTGTATAGATGACAATTGTTGTATTCTATAGGGTGGTTGTGGACTAATGAGTAACAAAGCATGTTGCTAAAGCACATAGACCTTACCTTCTCCTCCCCTATCATCAACCACCTCATATAATAAGATACAAAAAGAAATCTTTAAAAGGAAAAAAAAAAATTATAGAGACTTTAATTTTTTTGAGTGGTCAAATTCTTTTTTATCTTTAGATGATTTTAAGATGTAAGTAAATTTTTTTATTATTGTACATACAAATATCAAAATAATTCATTAGTGAAAATATTTAACTTTTAAGAGATTGAGTTTTTTGTGTACTTTTTTTTAAAAGCGTTTTTTTTTACTTGTTTAATGGCTTTGAAATTTATCTATATTTTTATACAAACATTTAGGTGCAACTGACAGCTCAAAGTTTGAATTCTCTAAATCTAGGAGACGGTAATCTGAGAATTATTTTTTACACTTAATTATTTTAAAAAAATAATAATTTTTTTATCTTATTAGATAAGATGATACTTTATTATTTTAACAAAGCTTTTTAAGAAATTAATTATTTTAATGTGAATTTGAACTTTGTACTATAAGACTCATCTTTATCCATTTATGGCAATTAACATTAAAAAAATGTACGTCATGGTAGATTAATTCAGTTTTTCAGAAGTTGTTTTTTATAATTATAAATCACTCAAAAAGGTAAATGTATAATGAGGGTATTTGTGTATAAAACTTCAAACTTGCATTTGGTGGTGAAAAATTAATTAATTTACCACATGGATTCATTCCATTTGTATAAATGTATACATCCTCGCTTTAACTTCAACAATAAAAGAATAAGGACATTAAATAGTCAAATTGTAGAAATAAAGTGTGAAATAGGAGTGCAGTGCCTGATTTGATTATCCTCCAAGTGTTTGCTTGGGAAAATAGACATAACAAACAAAATAAGTGGGAAAATGAGAAAAATAGCATTCAAAGAATGATAATATATTATATGAAGAATTTGAATTCTCCAACATTATAATTAATTATATAGTAAGAAAATATTATTTAGGTTAAAATGCAATCAACCCTTTCAACTTAAAAAGGTTGTGCAATTTATTCTCTTAATTTTAAAAGTTGATAATAAAATTTCCTAAATTTTCAATTTTCAATAAAATCCTTTTAATTTCTCCATTAAAATCCTTTTATTTTGTCCAAAACCTTACATTATTTATCCACGTAGGCTAAATAAGTTAAATCAAATTAGTTAAAAAAAAACCATTTAACTTATCATTTTAAGGAATTTTTTGTTGCATAAAAGTCAAAAAAAAAAAGAATCATTATTTCACCACTTGAAATGGTAAAAGAAAAAATTTATATAAAATTTCTTATTTTTTTTTATCAGGTTTTCCACACTCCACTAAAAATAAAGCATGTGTCAAGTTTTTTCTTTAAAAGACAACTATGTAATGATGAATTATAAAAATTTTAAAGTTATTTTTTAAAAAATTATACACTTATTTTATTATAATTAAAAAATTATACATTTATTATATTCTAATAAAAAAATTTAATAATAAAGATATAAAGATCTCATCTAAATTTTTCCGATGATATATATGATAATTTCCTTTTAATGTTTTGCTCTCTTTAATTTTATATAAACAAATAATTTTAAGATTTTGGACCAAAAAATTAGTAAAAAAATTATGTGACATGAAATTAAAAATTTAGAAAAATTTGTTGTCAATTTTAAATTTGCGGGGATAAATTGTATAACTCCAGGAGTTCTTTGAATTTTTTGCTTATTATTTTCATAAGTTTTATAATTATCTTTATAAAATTTATTTACAGTAAAATGTGAGAACAAAAATATTAAAAATTACAGTGAGAGAGGGACGAAGCCACGAAGGGCCTTAAAGGGCATTGTTGGCAATTACAAAAGCAGAACCAAACAACTGTCCGTTGCAGTGGGGGGTCACACATGATTTCCCCATGGAAAAAGGTAACGATAGCTAGCACCACACCCCAAACCCAGAGACCGAAACCCAAAGCCAAAGGTAGGTCCTTTGGTAATTATAGTCATTCAAGCAACCCCATTGCCATTGTCCTTCCTCACTTTTCTTCTCTTCTCTCCCCACTCTCACAGATCTCTGCCAAAGTAAAAAGCTCGCAAGGAGCAGCAGTAGCAACCACCCAAATTCTCAAAGGCCATTTTGTCACTGAGTGAACCAGACAAAGCCTCCTCACTGTTTTTTTTACTACCCCCCAATACTGCCTGTTCAATCTCTATCATCCAGCTTTCTTTGGTTCCTACGAGAATGCCATTTCAATCGGTGAATTTTGGGGCAAATGATGGGAAATACGGCTCGCACTAGTTCTGCTTAGTGCTCTCTGCATTTGTTCTTTTGTACTTTGTTTACTCCTTGGGCTTCTGGATTCAGCACCTGAAGAATGAGGAAGCATGGATGGCAGTTACCTTACCATCCTTTACAGGTGGGTGTTTAATTTATATGTATGTGTTTTACACATTTTTTTTCTGTTGTTTCGTGGGGTTTTAATCATTTTGAGAAATCTCTGCGAAGGTGGTGGCGGTTGCTGTGTTTTTGGCTCTGGGGTTTGCGTTCTATGTGTTCTTCGCTCCTTTTGTTGGGAAGAAGATGTATCAGTATATTGTGATGGGTCTCTACACACCATTGGTAACACAATCTTCATCCTTTCTCAGCTTTTAAATACGCAGTATGTGGCTTACAGAAGTTGGTTGGTGAAAGAATTGAGATCTGTGATTGTTACTGTCTGATTCATTCGTTTGATAATTGATTCTATGTATCTGTGATGTTTATGTGCAGTCTCTGGGTCCCTTCCTTTCTATCCTTTTTTTTTTTTTTGGGGATTATCATTCGGCTAGATTTTTCAAGGGTCCTATGGAGCTGTCTCTATACTGATAAGGACCATTATGGTTGCTTGCTTAGTACTCTTTGAAATCTCTTTCCCTCACCAACCCCAACTTCCTTTAAGAAAGAGCCACTTCAATGCTTCAATTTTAATTGTCCTTATGATTAAATACTAAAGACTTTCACTTTCTCATAACTATATTGGCCTTCCTAATAATTAACACCTCATCATAGACATTAACGTTAGAAATTCTCAAGTATCAAACTTATTGGAGTTTTTGAAATACAGGGTAGCGCTAAAACTTCCTTACAACATTCTTTAATCCAACGTCCTGACAATCTTGGGAATTCCAACCTTGGATGGAGGGATCTCAATGTATGTAGAGTAAATACATCGAAATGAGAAATCTTAGTGTGCGTTGACTTGAATTTAATAGAGGCGGCATTAAAATTTGGAATAGGTTTATCCTTCTGCAGAAATGTACAACCAGCTAGAGGTTGATATTTGCTGATGACGCTGGTTGATTTCCCGATATCTGCACTCAGGTTCCACATCCATGGATGGCAGAGAAACTCCTCGTGACACTATAGTCAAGAAAAAAAAAATCATTATCTTGAGCTATTCATTATAAGTTAAGAAAAAAATAGAATTCAGAAAGAGTGCAGAATCATGTAAATATTGCAATATGGAACATTGTTGCAAAGGTGCTTATGCCCATTCCTTTTTCACTCATTTTCTAAATGGTCCAACCATGGGTTTAGATTAGATTACAGTTGTGGTCATTGTGGGAGGAGTGGATTGCTACCACATGGCTAAAGCTGTTGCAATTATGATTGTGCACTGCAACTTAAACTGTGGATCCTTTTGTTCCCCTTCTTTCCTTTCAAAAATTCCCAGATACACCCTGAATTTGAGGTACTGGATAGCAGTTTCTTTATGTATTGAATATAGTAGTATAACTAAAATCAAGAGATATCTTTTTAGGCATCTATGCTAACTAAGCTTGTGGTATATTTCTTAGTGCTGTTTGTAACTTTTGCACACCAACTGTTTATGACATTTCTAGGATTGCTGCTGCCCTGCATTGCTCTGCATAAGCTTGATTATTTCTTCATTCGATTTTGATTGTGTCACTGTGTTTAATATAATGAGAAAAAACTAGGATAATTTTTAGATGGTATTGAGATGAAAACATATTCCCTTTACCTTTCTTATGCCCATTGTTTGAAGAAACTTATAAAGGATCACAAGTAACCATGTTATAGTTTATGAATTATTAAAGTGTACAAAGAACATTATCATGCTTTTGTAATATCTAACCTTTTGCCAGATTACTTGCGTCTTTGGACTGTACATTTGGTGTGCAGTAGCAGATCCGGCAGATCCTGGGGTATTTAAGTCCAAAAAGTATCTAAAAATTCCAGAAAGTGGGAAGCTTACTGGACTAAATGATTCTAAAATAGGTGGGGGATCAACTTCATCGATGCATGATGCAAATGCTTCAATAGTTGGAGCTAAACCTCTGGATAAGGAAGAACTGGGCACAGAAGCAAGTTTGAAAGATGTGGTTATTTCAGAACAGAAAAGCGCATCTTCATCACCTTCACCCTGTTTCCGGCTTCTTTTCTCTCCTTGTGCTTTAATCTGCTGCTGTTCAAGTTCAAGTGAGGAATCTTCTGACCAACAAACTAGTGAAGATGGCATGTTCTATTGCAGTTTGTGTGAAGTTGAGGTCAGTGGAATCATTTGATCTAAGAAAGTTCTCCTCTCGGATATATATACGTTGGAATGCATGCTGTAATATGTTTATGCTTTGGTGAACGGTTGAGTTTATGTCAACAGTCATGCATGTAACAGTCAGATATGCAATTGATAGAAACTGATATTTATATTTAATATGAAAAATGACAGCAAACAGAATAACACCAGCAATCACAGCAAAATCAGAAAACAATGGGCAATAACCAGTATTCGACCCCTCACCAGAGCAAGCTCCTCAATGCAAGCCTCCAGACTTACACACAGACACAATACTAAAATCATGCATGCCCACGAAAAAGACACCCCCAACTATTCTTTATTCTCCCTACTTCTCTCTTCACTGCCAGCTCACCCACAACCCGTAACAAACTCCAACAGACTCAAGACAATAACAAAAATACGCAACGCTGCCCCTGACAGCTCATCATTTCTTCCTTCTCAAATACACCCTCCAAATAGGAGGTTCACCCCTTTGATCAGACAATAACACATTCTCATTCCCCTCAGTGCATTCCTTGATAAGATACTCCTCAATGTTACCTGTTATGATATCATCCCATGCTTAGCTTTAGATAACTGCTAGTATCTTGGAACCATTAGATGAATGCTTGTAAGTTTCATTCTGGAGATTTTGGTAATAAAAGTATACATCATTGAAGATTACTACCTTGCAGGTCTTCAAGTACAGCAAGCACTGCAGAGTTTGTGACAAATGTGTTGATCGCTTTGATCATCATTGCAGAGTATGAGGATCTGATTTCTCATTTCTTTCCTAATTTGGTATGTGTTCTGAAGGCCTGTTGCTTATTTGATTTTACAGTGGCTTAACAATTGCATAGGAAAAAGGAACTACCGGCAGTTTTTCACCCTCATGGTTGCAGCACTCCTCTTGGTAAGCAAGATTTTCCACTATATGCTTTCCTTTGCTTATAAGTGTCAGATTATCTCCTTTTTCTCATAAGATAGTTGTACCATCTTATTCCTGTTTCAATAATTGTTACAAGCACCGTGCCAGAACCAGAAGACCACCCCAGAGTAAGCATTTTTTATTTTCCTGGTCATTTTCATTTTGATTAATTATTGACAGGTATATACATGGTTTGTGCACCTTGGGCTTGAGATTGCAGCTTATTCTTCAATGGTTGACTGGGATACTTGTGCTCGTTTACTGTTTTCTTGAGAGGAAGCAATTTTCTGTGGATATCGCCTCCAAGTTGGGAAGCAGTTTCTCTCTGGTTCCCTTTGTTATTGTGGTGGTGAGATTCTGATTTTTATTTTTATTTTTTGATGTATATTTGAACAACTCAAATTTAACAGAAATCA
Organism: Biancaea sappan; assembly: GCA_037074585.1. Classification (NCBI taxonomy): domain Eukaryota; kingdom Viridiplantae; phylum Streptophyta; class Magnoliopsida; order Fabales; family Fabaceae; genus Biancaea; species Biancaea sappan. The sequence goes on from CM073490.1 coordinate 56,957,840, forward strand.
CTACTTCTATTTCCAACAACAGCTATCTCACACTTACATAACTTTTTTTTTTGGTTATCTTTGTTACAGGCTGTCTGCTCCATTTTGGCTATGTTTGCTACCTTACCTCTTGCCCAGCTTTTCTTCTTTCATATCCTCCTCATTAAAAAGGTAAGCTTGGCATTCTCATATTACTTTTATACTCTGGTTGAATATTTCATTTCACAAGTGAAGCATATTATATGATCATACAGATATGGGGGGCAACTTCTTTCCAATAATTTATTCTTCTTTCTAGCTGGCATATAAAGAAAAAAGAACAAAAAAGTTAGAATCAATGCGGGGTAGGTGAATATGTTTTTTAATGTCGCAAAATAATTTACTTGTTAGCTTCATCTGAGACCATAATCTATTTTACTGGTGATACATTGAGTTTATTTCGACCGAATCTCTTTTCTCATGAAGATTATTGTTTATGTGGCAATGAATTTGTTAACGATCTTAATACTATAAAATTACTACTAACTCAGGGAATTAGCACTTATGATTACATCATAGCTCTAAGGGAGCAGGATCAGGAGCTGCAAGGAATTGGAGGTCAACAGAGCCCTCAAATGTCTCCCGTCAGCTCACTTACTGGATTAAGTAGTGCAAGTTCATTTACTACTTTCCATCGTGGTGCATGGTGCACACCCCCACGCTTGTTCCTTGAAGATCAGGTAACTGTTTGTAGATGCAGACTTGCTTTACATGATTTATGTAAATGTGCTTTGCTTCTGTGTTTTACAGTCGGAGCTTTTCTGCTTTTTTTTTTTTTTTGAAAACAACAGCCCAGGTGCATGTGCATCTGTATGTATTTGGTGTAAATTGCAGTTGAATGTTTGGATTTGAATTCATGGCTTTATTATAGAATTGTTTTATAACCATTACTAACAATGAAATTAAAACAAGAACTTCTTAGAGGAAAGCAAAATTCCTTAGATATTCTGTAGAAAAAAATGTATCAGCATGGTACTGTGTATTATTTTCAGAAGTATCTCAGCTTTCTTAGATGGTTTGTGATGTAACCCCTTTGTTGTTGAGCTTTTATCAATTAACTTACATTGTAATCTAGAGCTATGCCTTGATGTAGTAGTTTCTATATAGTTGAGCTACAACATTATTAAGCATAAGATCTTGAAAGAGCAATAAAACTGCTTTTGCCATTAAGGGAATCAACATATAAGTGCAGTTTAATTTGTCTTCTTTTGTCCTTAATTTTCATTTTTCCATCCTTGGTTTACTTACGGGGTGCTTCTTGTTTCGACTTTTCCTGTTTCTTATGGGGCGTTGGGGGTGCGATAGTTTGATGTGGTGCCTCCAGAAACAGGTTCTGTAAGTTCACTAGGGAAGAAGACACTGAGAGATGAGCCAGTTAAGAAAAAGAGTTCCGGAGCAGTGAAAATTAGTCCGTGGACATTGGCACGGTTAAATGCAGAAGATGTTTCTAAGGCTGCTGCAGAGGCTAGAAAGAAGTCAAAAATCCTCCAGCCAGTGATGAGACATGATGAGGCTTTCAGGCTAGAACATTCCAGCAGCTTTGGAAGCAGTGGCCGGCGAATGGTCCCTAGGATTGACAGTAATCGAAGGAGGGCAAGCAAGCGGGTTCGCCTTCCTGCTGACCTACCCATGGAACCTCTGACAAAAGTTACTGCCGTTAATATGGACAAAAGCTTCAGTGGAACATCTAGTTTAGCCCCTCTTCAGCTTGAAGCACGCAGTGCATTTCAAACAAGTCAAGTAAACTCAGCTGGGATGGCTACTGCCTCATCTCCTGAAAGCAGTTTAGACTCCCCCGACATCCACCCCTTTCGGGTGTCATCATCGGGAGCTGAAGAAGCAAGGCAGCTAGCGGCAGTAGGCCTTCCTGCTGCCAGTGCTGCAACCCTGAAGGGAATCCCACTGTCAAGATCAACTAGTGATGGGTATGAAGCCTCCGGCGGGGAAGATAGTGATAGGGTTCCTACTAGGATTGTTCAAAGATCTACAAACTGGAGTAATGTTCTTTTCAGTGCTGATCAGCATGAGAGGGCCTTCCACCCAAAATCTTCATCTAGCCTGGTTCATAGTAGAAAGTTGTGACCAATTTGGGAGCTTTACTTGACCGTTATGATTCTGATTATGTTGATGGGAAAGTTTGCATTCTTTGATTTGTAAGCCAGAGGTACTTTCAGCCTTTTGTTGTTAAAGCTGACCCCAAAAAATTTGGAGGAAGGTTTTATGAAGGTCATGTGGGAACCGATGTACAAAGTTTTAGGTGACAGGAACCGATGAGGCTGAGCTTCCCTAATACATTGCCTGCGTGCGCTTCTCTATTTGTTCTTGTAGTAAAAAATTTCATCAAGCAATTCCTTATGGATGGCGTCTGCTGAATCTCCATTTTATCACAATCTGGAGGGCAATAGAGCTGACTGTTTAACATCGCATTACCATTGGAGATCGATATTTGGTTTCTTTTAAACTTGAAAAATGAATCCCACTGACTTTGATTAGTCATCAGCACCAGGCAGAAATGTCAATGATGCTCATGTTATCAGACTGAATTTGATTGCTGTCACAGTTTTCTTTATTTTTCTAAAACAACAGTCACGAGGCATTTCGTGGGATATAGATGGCAGTCTATACATTTCAGGAGAAGCTATAAGCAAACACAATAGGCTACCCACCTCAGTGCCATCACTTATAACATGAAAATAAACAAAACACCTGACCTTTTCTGAGAATATTAATGTCTTCTATCAAACTCTTATGTTGCAGATCTGATGGGTGAATTGTAAATCCTTAACCGCATAAATTAAAATCAAATTTCTTGCTATATGAAGAGGAAAGCTAAAACGGTGGAGGAATATATTACTCCCACAAAAAGAGGATAATGTTTCCAGAGAAAATAGATCCCGTCAGAGGAGAAAACTTGATTCACCTGCTTCATTCGAGTTCAGTCATATTCCCTTCACATGTTTCAGTCAAGTTCAGTTAACTACTTTAACCCAAAAAAATTTGTTGTCCTTGTGTCATCAGACATATCAAGAACCCAAAGCTGAAATGAAGTTAATTTCTTGGAGAATCACTAGCCGAACTTATCTCGGCATATACGACTGTCGAGAAATACTCATAAACTAACGGTGTCAACGGAATCAAAATTCACGGGTCTGAAGAAAATTTCAGTCTTGCATAACTATTAACGTATGCCAAATTTTACATTACAGTATCACTGTCACAACATGTCCAAAAAAATTGGGCAGTCTGGTGAATTTTTCAGTTTGGTTCAAAGTGGAAACTTGTAGTTAAAGCCTGAGGGAAATAAAGTACGCTAAGGATCATATCTAGAAAGTGTAAAGTTTTGCAATTACTACCAAAGATGGATTGGATTCATGTTTGGAGGCGCTGAACAGATACATAAAACCAACAGCATACAGAGACCAATTTCTTTGAGCGCTGTATCCCTTTGTTAACACACACCAGTTGGGCATAAACCAATGTTAATTGATGTCATTCCATTAACTTTTTCAAGTCAATAACATCTATATAAATCACGCAAGCGTGCTGGCATGAGCCAAAAATTCAAAATTGAGCAGAGAACTGTCGAAAAATGTTCAACTTATCTTCTGAAAACGATAACTCGGTTGCTAACAGGATTCTCAGAAAAGTTAAGCCAGGATCCAGATTTTGGAATTCCTCAGTTCACTACAAACCCTATTTCAAGCTTAATAAACACGTTTAACTTCAACCAGAACAAGCAAAAGAACTACAACGTTGTTTTAAGATAGTGTGTATTAACTAAAGTATTCACAAGTCGCACATTATAGTGGGTATTAACTAAAGTATTCACAAGCCGCTTCTTCTTTCTTTCTTCCTTTCTTCCTTCAATAATACATCTAAATCACATTCTTTGCCTGGTCTACTCGTCTTTCATTTTATACACTAAATCCTTATGAACTGTACTAAAACTGACAGAAAGAGTAACAAGGGAATTACAGAGACATTACAAGGGCTACGGACCTCGTTCTCTATCTTCATACATGAACAACTGAAACAACATGAGGAAACTTCTCATCATCAAAGGGCAAACTAACATACTCCCTGGCAAACTCCTCAGCAATCTCGAGAGCAAGCTCTCCATGAATAGCCTTGCAATACATGTACAACACAGTATTCGCTGCTGTGTTGTAAAGCAGAAGCAGCGTAAGTAAAGTGGAAGTTACCACAATTTGCACCACAAAAGCCCAGCTATTCCACAAATCGGTGGCAGTATCATCGGATCCCATCGTCAACATCCAACTGCTCCAAACTAGAAAACCAGCGAAGAATCCGAAAAACAACAACGAAGACAGAGCAACCCCTTTCATTCCTTTGATCAAACCCGCGCTTCGTCTCAGTGGCTCCAGACCCCATCTCGATTCCACGACCACAATCACAGACACCAAGGTCCAGTTGACTTGCAAATTCACCAACACAAACAACAAGGCAAGCAGAAGTACCGCAGAGAGGCCCACAAAGTACGGCGAAGAGTACTCAATTCGAATACCAGCAAGCTCAATTGCTTGAATCACCAAAAACAAAAGAAGCCCGAACACAAGCGAGATGAAGGAGATGATGATTTGAGAAACGATGACGGTGACAAGGAGGGGTATGAAGGAAGCCAAGATAGATTTGATTGCAAAGATGAGCTTGACGGGTCGACCGTAGAAGCCGTGGAACACGCTGTAGGTGATGGTGCCGATGGCGGAGAGGGAGAAAACGAAGACGAACAAGGAATAAAGGAGAGAGAATAAAAGGGTATTGTCGTGAAGGGGATGTTGTGGACCCTGGAAATGAAAAGTGCTGCGAAGGAGGAGCTGGGAGTTGTTAGTGAAGGAATCGGTGAGGAGGTGCCGGAGGGTTGGGTAGACGATGAGGGAGAAGGAGAGAGGGAGGAGGAAGATAACGGAGAGAGCGAGGAAGTGGCGAGAGTGAGCGTTGATGATGCGCTTCGATTGGGAGAGGATGGCCCAGAGGTGAAGAGATGGTCGCTGCTGCGAGGTGGCCATGGCGGATTCTGATGTGTTTAGCAGAGAGCGAGAGATAGAGAGAGAAATTAGAATTCAGCAAGCGATGTCGAATGAAGGGAAAGAGAAGGCAAGAGGACGCGTGTGGAAAGTGGAGATAGGGACTCCGGAAGCGTCCATTTGAAGACGGATTCAAGGATTGGGACTTCTCACTCTACGCCTTTCTTTTTGGTTGGATTCTACGATGCGTTTCAAGTTGCAAGCTCACTGGGATTACTCATTTTATTATTTTATATGCAAAACTTTTTTTAATTTCATATTTCATCACATATTTAAACAACCAGTTTAATTAAACACTTATATAATAAATATTTATATTATAAATATTTATATATAAATTATTTTTATAATTAAAAAGTTTAGGAGAACAAACTTTACATAAATTTTATATAAACTATTATAGAAAGCTTATGAAAATAAATTAAAAATAATTTAAAGACATAATATATATTATTTTTATAAGCTCTATTAAACACGTGTATAATTGTTTATATAACTTTAAAATAAACTCTTCTAAATGCACTTTTAATTAATTAAGTTATAAAAAATTTTGTAATGTTTTGAATGAATATAAGAATTTATAATTTTATATATAATATACTTGATTTAATAGGTTATTATGAAAATCAATAATTTAAAAAGAAATAAAGAAATATTATTCTATAAATATGAGTTGTCATTTATTAAAAGTATTTAAAATATTTTAATAAAAATATTAGTATTTAATTAAGTAAATATAATTCCAACTCATTTTTTAATGGATGGTATGAAGATGATTGACAAGCCAAACTAATTTGTTAGACATGAATTCTGGTAAATGTTAATTTTTTCATTATTGTATTTTTAAAATATAAACTATAGTAGTCTTATTATGTTTAGAAATAACAATTTTCCACTCTTATATGTATTTTTAATTTATTTTTTATGTATTTATATTATTTTATCTGTTTTTTAAATATAACTTTGGAGACCAATAAATAAAAGCTTCAAAATCATATATAACAGTGTAGATATTTATATCCTAAACTTTTCAAACAACGTATAATAAATATTAATCAATCAATAAATTTGTATAGACCAGACATATTATTTGAAAAAAGAACGTTACTAAAAAAAACTTACATTTTGTTTTTTGGTAATTCCAACCCTTATTGGTTCAAAATAAATAAATAAATAAGCCAAAATTAAAACCTCAGTTTTCTTTTACTATAAAAGCGATAGGATTCATAAATAATTAGGTGTCCTTGCTCTCGAGATCTTTCTCTTCCACACTATTGGAGTATGATTTAACCAAGTAAACCCACCCAAACTCTCAAATGACAACATGAATCTCGATACATGCTCTGCTTTTGGTTCATCTTTGTTCTTCCACTTATTGTCATCATGTGACAGACCCCATTCATCTGCATTTGAAGTTCGACAAACTTAATTTTAGATGAACTTGATTTTGACTAAAAGTAAATTTATATAAACATGATTTATATTTAGAAATTTTAATCTGTAAAGTGATTTTAAAAGGAAAGTTTAGTAGAAACGTAAGAAGCTACTACACAAAAAAGAAAAAGTTGCTACAGTTCAAACCAGATTTTGGAATTCAAATGGGTTTTTAAATGTGTATTTGTAAAATATTTAGATAAATGTGATTTGGACAAACTAAGATTTGTAAAATGTGGTTCGGATAAATTTATGTTTGGATTAATGTGATTTATGTTTGAAAAATAATCGAGTAAATTTAAGTATGGACTAATTATAAATGTGATTTATGTTTGAATATTAGTTTGCAAATATGATTTGATAAGTTGTTCTCACCCCTTCCTATGTTTACTATTTTTAGAGCTCATAGTAGCTAAGGAGTCTCCGTTTGAGGAGTAGTGAAGCCTCTTTCCAGACCCCACATTTGCTTGTAGTGGGTGTTTTGTGCATCCTTCTTGTCTCATGTCCTAGAGTCGCTCTATAATCTATATGACTTCTAGGATACTTTTTGTTGATATACTTTTGTATGAAATCTTAGGTAATGATTTACATTCAGCAAACTATTTTGAGTGCTTGTTTCTTAGTATACCTCTTTGCATGATTGCTTGTTATGGAATAGTAGGAAACATGTAGAGAATACTTGTAAATTCTAAAGGCAATGAAAGGCATTTGTTTGAATTCAGATATTTCTATTATGCATGTTATGATTCATGTTTGTGAATAATTGTAAGTTAGGCTTACAGTTATGGGGCTAGTTCCTCATGCCATGCTAGTTACGTGCCTAAGGTGGGTCGTGACACACAATCTCCAAAGCAAGTATTTAATTTACACATCTCAAAATTCTAAAATAAGAAAACAAAGAAGGGGGTTTAAACAACGTCAAATATAAGTTTAAAGTGCCTATGACTGGTACAATTTGAAACATACCTTGGGCTTCTTATATAGGCTTGCCAACTACTTCCCTTTTGTTTTCTAAGCAATGTAGGACTTTTGTTTTCAATCAATCCCAACAATCTCCACCATGATTGAAAATAAACATATATTGACCTTTCATTGTTTATACTAACAATTATAGTTCTTAGGCCAAAGAACTATCATACTTCCATCATAAAAGAATATATTCACTTAGAATTAGCCAATTACAAGAATTTCATCTTGGCACATGTCGAAAACCCCTACTAAAAATTTATGGTGTAACTTTCATGTTGGCTTTCCTTGAAAGTTTTTTAGGCCTTGCATCAATGCCAACTAATGCCTATATGAAATTGCGAATCTGCTAGCAGCAACTCATCCTCCTCCATGGTGTTGTTCACACATGTAATACCCCTAGGTATTACAGTGCCGTAAGAAATATTGAATTAGGACGGAGGGAAAATTTTTTGCAAATAGGCGAATACCTGTAGGAATTTTTCCGTGTCTATTATTTAAATGATCAGTTTATGCCTATGATAAATGTGTGTTAGTTATTTTGTTTGTATGATTTTTATTTCCTTCATATGTTGTGTGATGGACTAAACTGAAAAAAATAAAAGTTGGCTATGGGTCAAATTGAAATACTTCAAATTGTGGCGTAGGATTGGAAATGTTATAATAAAGAAAAGGTGAGACCCTATGGGAATAAAGAGTATCAGAATTGGAGGAAATTTAGAATATAGTCTAAATAACAAAAAGAAAGCCCTAAGGAATTAATAAAATAAATAAATAGTAAAGATAAATTAATAATATAAGGCCGGTGTGTTTGGCAAGGCAAAAAAAGTAGCTTATAACTTATTTGACTAACTTATAGCTTATTTGACTAGCTTATAAGTTTATTAGAAGTGTTTGATAAACGAGCTTATTTCAGTAGTTTATAACTTATTTTGAAACGTTACTTTTAGTAATTTATAGTTTATACCTTATGTATTTTTCTTCATATTTTACTCTTATTATTTTATCTAAATTCCTATTATATTCTTTTATCTTATTCATAACCTACATCCCCAAAATAATAAAATAAACATATTAGTTTTTAATTAAATTAATTTAGATTATTATATATATATATAAGATTAAATAATATATAATATTATATCATATATATATATATATATATATATATATATATATATATATATATATTGTTAAACAACTTATTAGAATAAATGTGTTATATATAAAATAAACAGAAGACTAATCGGCCGATTCGCTCACGGAGTTTAAAAGCTCACACTCTCTGTAAATATTTAATTTTATATATATATAAAGAATATATATATAATAATCTAGCTTATCAGTTATTTTTGCCAAACACACCCTAAATGTAACCCAAGCCCAATAGTATTTAAGTAAGATAAACTAGGGCCTAATATAAATAAGTTAAGTGTTAATTAAAAGGCCCAAACTAAAGGTTTAATGGACTGGCTCAGAAATCTATTAGAATAAATGTGGGTTGATAAACTAATAGAGTAGGCCTAACTAGAACTAGTAAGCATGATGTCTATTAAGAAAACAACTTAAGTGTCACGACCCGTTTTCTGGGCACATGACCGGCATAATGATGAATATCCCATCACTGTAAGCCTTTCGATAAATTCTACCTATGAGTTAAATTATTAGTCATTATCTCTATATTATCAAAATAACTATTCCTGAAGAAAATATATCAAATTTTCTTATTTGAAATTTATAGAGATGATTTGCATGTAATAATAGATTATCAATTTAAAATACATTATTATACTGACATACAAGCCAAATGCCAAACGCCTGACCTAGATGTCCTAGACGATTACATAGCAGCATAATCTATAACAATAGAGGGGTCTACCCGACAGCGGGAAGGTCCAAAGTGATCTACTCCTCTAGCGGATATTATTTGCTGGCAACCTGATCTGAACAAAAATTTTTTTACAGAGAGTGTGAGCTTTTAAACTCCGTGAGCGAATCGGCCTCGCGTTAATAAAATTCAAATACATTACCAGTCATGCAAGTATACCAGAAGACTCATACTCAACCAATAGACATAGTTAGAAATTACATACAAGAAGATAAAAATTCATCCAATTCAACAAACGTTACTAGTACTCATCAATGGCAATATATCCCGGAGAGCGCACACAGGCCGGCTCACCAATTTTGTATATTTCCGCCATGACGTACAAGCTCATCCTCTTAGCTAGGGCGCCTCACGGATTTATCATCAATCCGGGCTATATACCTACTGAGGGAATCGTTGCCTCCACACTCATTGGTCAAGACACCCTTTCAATCGGGTTTTCCGCCTTGCCGTGAGAGGGGGTACTGTCCCGCTCAATCACAATCAATTGTACAGTATTTCATATCATAATCAGAAGCACAATATAATATTCATCCATATAACAGGTATAATATATAACTATATTATAGATTTATAAACCACAAATCAAGATAACAATTAATCTGTTTTTGAAAAGATTCAAACTTCATATCATCATAAGATACTTGCTTCGTCTTATCCATACTTCTGGATTAATTATCTCATTAGATTCGTCATTCTGAATCCAATTTTCCCCTATGAATATTGGGAGTGTCCTACGACATACTTTTTATCACCAGTAATGCTAAAACTCTATTAAAACGGGGTCGTTCCACTCACCTGGATTCCGTACGAGTATCACTTCTCTAAGTCGTTACTGACAAGAGTACACAGATGAATTTCAGTATTCTGTTAGAGATTTTCATGAAAGATTAGAGAAAATAAGATAGGATTGTTTTCATACAGATACTGTTCATACATACGATTACTATTCATACATACGGTCATTATTTATATGTATGGTTACTATTCATATATACGGATACTATTCATATGTACAGTTACTATTTATATAGATACTATTTATACGTATGAATAATGTTCATACATACGGATACTGTTCATATATATGACACTATTCATATATATGGTTACTATTTATATATACGGAGACTGTTTATACCAGAAATAGAGAATACAATCTGTAAAAGAGTACACCAGGTAAGTTCCCAGGAAAGAGTGGAGGGTCACAATGGACACACTTAAAAATCAGGTCTTTCCTTAGCCAGAACTTTCTTAGACATGCATTCTTCACAATTTACATCCTATTTTGGTAATCAGAGAATTAAAATAACATATAGACAACTAAGGATAGTTTTTCTGATGTGGAAGATCAGCTAAAGACGCAACCACAGAACATACTTAAGAAAATAACTTCTAAAATTTGAAAGACATAGAAAGGGCATAGTATCCTTACCTAAGCTAAAAAGGAAAGGCCCAAAATCTCAGAGGCCTAGTATTGGAGTAAGAAAAACTTAAGGAGAGAAGAAGAGAAGTTGAAGGTGTGAGTTTAGAAGTGAAATGGAAGGGCTTATTTATAAGAAAAGTCAAATGTACTATTTGACACTATGAACTAATAAAATATTCAATTTACTATTCATGAAAATAACATTTTTAATAATACAATTTACTGTGCATCTTAATAATTCGATTTACTGTACAAAATGCGGCTTAAAAATTTTTATTACTATTAGAAACTTAAAGGAAAAACTATCCTTTCACCTTAAACTTTTAAGTTTCTTTTCAATTCAGTCCTTTCGCTTTAGTCCCTGAGGGTATTTTCACACATAAAACGTCATTTTCTCCTACGAACTTCTTTGTAGTTTTCTCTTATGATCAAACCATATCTAGTACTTGACATTTCGATTGTATAAGTGAACAGTATCATATACGTAAATAGTATTATATAGGTAAACAGTATCGTATACTAGCATAGTAACCATAGTTTGCAAATACGCATGTATATTTTATTTTTCATGGGTATTACATTAAGTGTGGCGTGAGCCCACTAAGAAAAAAAAATAATTAACTTAAATCCTAAGAAGACTTTACATAAGATGAACTAATATAAATAATTTATTAATTAAATACTAGATGAATCAATATAAAAAAGATAATATTTTAGCTTAGATTCTAGAAGGGTAATTGAATAATATTAATTAAACTAAAAAAATATAGCCAAACCTAATGGGATTAGGATTTAATAATAAAAATACTACTTAAATAATACCTAACATATCTATTAGTTGAAAATCACAATTAAAATATTAAACAAAGGAAATAATAATAATAAATAAATACACCTAATAGGATTAAACTTTTTAGAAACAAGATAAATAAATATAAAAGAAGATAATTAAGATAAAGTATTAAATAAATAAATAAGCTTTGGATAAACAAAAATCTATAAAATCTAATTTGTATTTAAATTCTCTCTGCTATCTAAACCTAGCCCCCTACCTATAAATGGACACCAAGGCCTTCACTTTTCTTCACACACTCTCCTCCCTCCCCTATCTCTACATTGGCCACCACTCCAAACCCTAGCCTTCGAGGAACATATCTTCGGTAGTCTTTCCTGATGTCAGAAACTTCAAGAAACAAAGGTAAGAACTAGAAAACTCGATTTATTGCACTTTTATTTTTCAAAAATTAAATCGATTATAACTCCCTCAATCGGACTCCATTTTCAACAAATTAGATATCACTAAAAGCCCTGTGAGTTTAGTTTCTAATCAACAAGTTTTGTCAAAAAATTCTTTATTGTTTGGGAGATATGACTGAAATAGTGACCAAAGGTCAAAAGCAAAAACGAGAAGTTTTCTGATTTCATGATTTTGATTTCTTTTCGCAACTCTTTTGTTGAAATTATTAGAATTTCATCTCGGAATCTTGCACATGCCTTCTTTCTCTCTAGACAACATGCGAAACCCAGTAACCATAGCATTGGAATTTAGATAAGTAAACCGACCTCGTTTTAACCAGGTCTTAGCATTGCTAATTATAAGGATATGATGTAGGTCGATCCTAAAATCATAGTGTCATGTCTCAATCCGAGTACGTGACCGACACGACAATAGGAAACCACTGAATATCCATAAGCCTATTCTAAACTCAAGCAACACTAAAATAGATAACATTCAAGCCAACACATTCCAATAAAGGGAGAAAAGCTCTTTACCCAAGGAACATTTTCTATACATGATAATAACTTCCAAGAAACATTCAACAATCTTTCAAGCAACGAACATAAAAAAAAATCATCTTATACTTTACAATCACACACAAGATTGCCTAGGTGACCTGCATGACTACAGAGCAATTCTAAATGAAAATTTAACTTACGAAAACTTCATAAACACTTACCCCTGAATTTTCAAAAAAAAAAAAGGTCTTGCTATAGGATTACCCTATCACTCACACTAGTATTGTACACTGGCCACCTTATCTAAAATAGTAAATAGTATAAATAAGTCATAAACTCAATGAGCAAGATGCTAATCTCTAAATAAGTTTCTTACCAATTCTTTTTATCATACACATGTAATTAATAAATAATAATAATAATATAAATAATTTCAGTTAAGTACATATCATACCTGCATATTCTATTATTTCTTTATTTATGCATTAATACGCATCTGTATCATCACATAAAATGTTATAGAGTAGATAATAAAATTAAACATATAAGGTTGTTTACACACACACATATACATTTAATCATATACCAACCAGTCTCACACAAATCATGGAAATCAATTTGAATTATTATCATATTCAAAATCAAGGGCACATAACCAATCAAACAAACATTTCAATCATACAAATTTTCTGTACCAACTAGGTTGTCCAGGGTACCATTAGATTATTGCCCGCGGCCCCTACCATATCCACCATTATCGCTTCAAGTATAAATCTCCACCCTTATGACTTCATGTAGATTTCTCATGGGGTGCACCACCATGCCTTTCTTTCATAAAAAACAATCACACTCATAAATCAATATCTCAAATTGCAATTCAAACGTTTGATTATAACATACCTCAATTATCCAGAAATAAATAATTTCAACAATCCATAACATAATCTCAACACACAAAATACATCACATAATTGAGAGTTTGCAATTACTTCATATAATTAAAATCTTCATCACATCGTATCAATTTAATATACAGAGAAATCACAGCTTTCTTACTACGTCAATCACAAAATTAGAATACATATATATATATATATATATATCAAATCTTCTAAGCAACATCCTATAAAATAGGTATGGTATAAGTATACATACATATACCTCATAACCGAAGAACATAAGTATATATATATATATATGTGTGTGTGTGTGTGTGTGTGTGTGTGTGTGTGTGTATGTATGTATTCTTTAAATTTCAAATTTAATACTTCATCCTTCCTATGTATGTACATATAACATATTTATAATCCATGTATACATTACCAACGAACGGTAGAATGTATATGTATATCGAAAATTCTAAGTTTTCTTGGTGAATCAATAAAAACACATATGCACTGATAGAACCCAGAATATTATACTGAAATACCACTGTAATATTAAGGAAAATGAAGATTTACAAAGAACTCTCTCCCTGAGGCTACAAAAAATACACTATAATATGTAGTAACCGATGAAGGATTACAAGTTATGACCCTTCCTCAGAGCCTCAGCTCCTATAAATAACCCACCAAGGAATTTTACCCACAACACTATATTGACACAATATTCTTCCATGCTGCCCACTCACACTCCCTCTACATTATTTATAATAAACTCACCTCTAGAAATTATGTACTTACCTTTTAACCTTATAAGAGAAATATACTATAGGTTCCTATCATGCACATATATGTATATATATCCACATTTAGATATGTAGTCTTCTCATCTCCAATACAAGAAAAATAAGATAAACATGATTTATATATCCACACACAAGACTTGAATTAATTATGTCTCAGCCATTGTCCTTTGAAGACTCAAACATATCCACTTGAAATATCATTGGGTGAATTTGTTTAGGATTAAAAGGTTATGAATAGTTCTTTAATGTGTTATCTCTTTTTCTACTTGACTTAGAGGTAAATCCCTCTTAGTACCATTTTTATTTTCTCAAAAAGGCCACACATTTTTATCTATGACTGAATTTTGAACTCCAAAATTCATAAATTTTCTGTGCAGTAACTACAACTCCAAAATTTATGAGTTTTTGGTAGAAAACGTCTTCAACATGTCTAGAATCTTAGAAAAAAAAATTCAGAGAAAAATAATACAATTTGTCCCTCCAAAACCTCACTTATGTAGCTACTGTCCAGACTATTTCTGCAGCTTTAGGGTCTCTATTTTGCAAGCCTTTGACCTACTATTTCATCTCCAATTTCCATGAAAATTGTTAAACTTATACGTTAGTGTTATAACATCATTCCATAAAAATTTCAGGTCATAATATGACCAATTGTTCAGTTTAACAAGGTATTACATAAAACTGGTCAGATTATTTCCTATTTTGAGATAAGTTCTGTTTCTCTAAAATTTTGACTTAACAATGATTGTCCAAATGCTATGAAACATTCCAGTTCATGTCCACGCACATCAAGGAATACCTCAAAAATTTCAAGCTTAAAGGATTTGATTTAGGCATATTTTAATCCTAAAAAGCATACTAAGAGGAAAGCTGTCTTGTTTAAGTCAACAAGGATAAATAAGTGAGATTGGGATATCTAATGAAATTGGATTTTAGAAAATTTTTGTGATCATTTTCTATGATGTCCATGCAAGTGACATACTAAATTTCAAATCAGTTAGAGGTTATTTATTATCACAAACCAACCAAAATTTCAGCAACAATAATAGACACTGAACAAATTTAATTCCATAATTCATAATCTTGAACATGAACAACCACACCATAATATAAGTTTGTTACCTTCACAATAAGGACTAATTTCTTACCAACCTATTAACACCATTTTTTTTTAATCCAGTCCAAAGTAAAAATACACCATAAATAACCCACAAATTCCATAGTAGGTTCTTCCTACAGCACACCATGTTACATATTCTACTTCAACTTAATTTCATTTGTAAGAATCTAATATTATGTAACTTCACCCATTCAAAAGTAAATGTAATAGCAATTTTACCAGTAGAAATTTATATCCATTGTCTAATTTAAGTTCCCAACCCCTATGTATAAACTAATGTATAAACACTCTTGGCCACAAAGAAAATTCAAAATTCACATTTTCTAATTTCATATATACCAGCCATTAGTCAAGTAATATGCTTATAATATCTAAACTTACACTCTTCTCTGTCAACCCAAATCCACTTCCAAAATTTCTCATTTAACACACACAAACCATCCTTTCAAATCCAAACATAAATCATAATTAAAAACTCCACAAGAAAGCATTTAAATCCAATGTTCTCACCTATATTCAAATTGTTCTGTCATTTTCTCCTTCCCACTCTTGGATACTGTACTCTTAGCAGTAACCCATTCTTTACCCAAATAAATTTATGCCCTGTTCTTCACGGCTAGCTAGGAGCTTTGAAGAGAAAGAAAAAAAAAGAAAATGAAAAGGATGCTCACCGTAAATTGGTCACAGAGAGCAATGATGAATTCAACTGCTGGTTCCTTCCTTGCCATTTTCTTTGCACTGCGTCTTTGTTTCACAGCCAAGCAATAGGGGAAATCAAAGGAAAGGGAAGAAGAAAAGAAGGGGAAAGTTTTTCGACAAAGGGGATGGTGGTGGTGCCCAACTGTGGCCACCACAGCTCAATCTCTCCTTTCTCCTTCATTCTCGATCTCTCCCTCTCTTCCTTCTTAGCCCAAAATCTAAATGTCTAGAAACTTCAAGGGTTCAGATGAAAACTAGGACACTTGGTATCATCTCCATAAAGAATTAGGACACATGGTAACATCTCTAAGTGCCACTTGCCCACCTCCTTGTTGAAATTATACAAAACAACCTTCCTTATAATAAGATTTCATTTGGTTCCTAAAAATATTATAAAAATTCTAAATTTCACCCACAATTTAAAATTATATTTTTACCACTTGTTGTCTCACTTTTCCCATTAATTTAATTCTCCTATTTAAATAAGAAATCTTCAAATAAGTCATCAGAAATCTATTACTATTTTATTTCATATTACAAAGTAATCCTCAATATATCCACAATTTTGCATTTTAATTCCTATAAAAAATTTCTTTTTAATTTTTAAAGATCCACTACACCATTTAAAACAATTTGGGATATTACATAAGGTGTGTTTGCGGTTATGAAATTGGGTTAAATTGTTTGTGGATTTATGAAAAGGGGACAACTGATGTATGCATAAATTCAATGGTTGATTTGATTGTTTGATTCTGACGATGTTATTTACTGTGTGAATAATAGGGTCAGATTGAATGAATTATGCTATGTTATTGATTGATGTTGATATATGCCTGAGACATTGTTTATGATTGAGCGGGATGATACCCTTTTTCACAACAAGGCAGGAGGCCTGGGTTACAAGATGTCTTTGCTAGTGACGGTGGAGACAATAATTCCCTCGGTAGGATAAATAGCCCAGGTCGACCCGTGAGGCACCCTGACTGAGGAGATGAGGTTGTGCATCATGATAGAAAAAGAAATTGGTGAGCCAGCCTGTGTGTGCTCCCAGGGATATGTTGCCATTGACAAGTACTAGTTCCATTGGTTTGAATTGGATGCTTTTGCTATATTCTGGTATGTATTTTCTATGATTTCTGGTTTACTATATGGCCTTTAGGCATATATAAATAATTGGTGATGTATTGGGGTCTTGTTAAGGCAGGGTCGATTTATTTACTGAGTTTTTAAAACTGACGCTCTCTGTAATTGATTTTCCTATAAAGCTAGTTATCTTCAAGGAGCACCGGTTTGAGGAGTAGCAGAGTGCATTGTCAGCCTTTCCATTGTCAGGTAGGGTCTTGTTTCATTTTATGAAGTCCTTAGGCTACTCTATAGTTGCGTAGGACACTTAGGATGATTTATGGGTAGCATTTGATTAATTTAAATTCTGTTCATTCATTTTTATTCAAATTTGTTAGATTTAAATTGATAATTACATGCTCAATTTGTTTAAAAATGTTACATAAATACAATGAGAACTGTAGGGTATTTTGAGGGGTAGGTTAGGCTTACAGTAATGGGAAATTATCATTATTGTGTCATTCATGTGCCTAGGGAGTGGGTCATGACAACACAGCAAGTGTACTAGTCATACAAGTAATAGAATGATTAGAAAAGTATTGTTCCCTCAGGGATCAAGTTGCTAATTACCCAAGAAACTAAAATTTTACTAGTTAGACGTTTCGATTTTGGCTGAAGAAAGTTCTCAGTAACAATAAAAATTAATATTCAACAAAAACAACAACGAATAACAAAAACACAACATTATCAATCAAAGATAATCAATAAAAAAGGCCTAAGATTGCTAATCCCCTTCCTTCATCCTAGAATTTGCTAACTCTCTCTCCCATATGAATTTATCAATTTTACAAGCTAATCTTAGGACACTAAACTACTTAAAAGGATTCTCCTAAATCTCGATTAAGCTAATATAACATCTTCATAATTCTTTATGAGTGTTGGATTCAAATAAAGATCAAGTCCTAATTTTGAATAGATGAGGTTATCAATATATCCCTATATGTTAACTTAATTGCTTCTCTCAATCTCTTAAGAGGCATGAACTCACTCTATTTATTTGGTGGTCTACTCTCACCCCTTCGCCAAAGATCAAAGAAAGCACCATGCAGTCCAAAAAGTGATCAAGTTTAAGGAATGCACAAGAAAAAAAATGAATAAACATATATTTTATTGATAAAAATCACAAGTATAAAGAGAGCATCAAATTCTGTTCAGAATTCCAGTTTATAACAATCCTAGATGAAAAAACTAGCCACTTATGATGGTAAAAAAGCAAAAATCAATAAAGAAGAGAAAGAAAGCATGAATTTGAAATGGGGATGGTGGAAAACGACTCCCAGTGTGCTCCAAGATCCCTAACTCTTTAGGTAAAAAAATGCCAATTCAGATTAGCTCCTACACGCACCTATGGTTGTTGGATCAAATTTGATCCAATGGCTGTGGCTTTGCAACAAATTTTTTTGTTTTTGTATTTAAAAAAATTGGCAGCCAACTAGGATGCACCATATGGCATCCTAGTTGACCGCGTACACTGTGCGCAACCTACTTCCTTTACGTTTCATCATCTTCCACAAATATTACATTGTTACATTTTTATGGTGTTGTTTGTCGCTAATGAGAGAAGTACAATCGGTGAGAGAGACTCCCTCCCTTTGTCCTCTTGTTTTCCTTTGATGCTTCAGATCTTCCTTCTCTAGCTTCTTTTGTGTCTTCTCTACTTAACGGAACTCTTACCTCCCTTCTCTTGATAGAAGTACTAGATCGAGAGAAGACGATAAGAGCTAGAAATTTAGTCCAACCAAGGAAAACCTAAAAGAACATTAAAGGGGGAAGAGAGAGAAGATGATATGAGCTTGAAATCTCGTGGAGTGAAGGAGAACTTGAAAGAACATCAAGGGAAGAGAGAGAGAGAGAAAGAGAGAGATAAGAGCTTATTTTTGTAATACCCAAGGTATTAGATACCCGAGTTAAGGCTAAACCTTGCACATGTATGCTTATATGGATGCTTTTGCAGGTTAAGTAAGAGTTTGAAGGTTCTCAAGGTTTATAAGAATGTCTGGGTATGTGATGTTTTTACCAATTATTGAGATGCTCAACATTATATGAAAGGGACTTTGTAAGGGCATGACTGAGGGACCAAAGTGAAAGGAGAGAAAACAAGCATAAATTTGCTTGAGAGGATCGATGGGGATCTTTTACAGTGACTAGGCCTTAGGAGATATTTAGGTTATGGTTGGTGCCAGGATAATGGTGCTTGTGGAGCTAAAGTATAAGGTTCAATATCGTTTTACAGAATGTGTGGTGAAATAGAAATTTGGTGTATATGTTGTGTTTTACTAAGATATGGTATTGATACCCCCACTGATTTTCCAGAAAATATTTCTAAAATCCCTCTTAGGTCCTAAATTGGATTTCTTTATAGGGAGGAACTAAATTGAAAGAAGGTGGGGCCCACACACTTAATAAAACACACACACCCATCAGCACGCACATATTCTTCCATTCCCTCATCTTTCTCCTTCCTTGTGTTCTCTATTCATCAGCCATGACCAAGGGAGCTTCTTGGGTGCCTCCATCATCATTTCTAGCAACCACTATCGGCCACATCCTCCTCTCGTCGGAATGTCCTCCCTTGAGGTAAGAATCAAACTTCTTTTCTCCTCTTAAGTTCTCTTGATGAAACCGTAGGTTGAGAAATTAAAGGAATAACCAAATTGGTTGGTAAACCTTGGGGAAAGTAGTTTTTTTAGTCTTAGGATGATTATAGAGTTACAAATTTAAAGAAAACCATGAATAAAGTCAAGCATTGAACCAAGAATGTGCCATGAGCATAGGAGAGAAATTTTGAAGTTTTCGTAATAAACTTTATTTATGATTCTTGTTGATGTTTGTTGGGTAATGGTGAATGTTTTTAAGGATCTTGGAATCCAAACCAAGTGGCCAAAGCAAAGATTTAAGGTTTGAAATGGGAGATTTTTGGGGACTTTGAAGCTGGCTCTTAGCCATGGCTGTTATGTGCGCCTTGGCATGGTTTGGGCAGCCATGCTTCTTCTCCCATTTCTTGTGTTTTCAAGTTCTATTTTGCATCTTTCATTGTTCTCTTGTTCCCTAAGCTTGAGCAACAATTTTAAGGACTTTTCCCACATCCTCCCTTCACTTAAGCTTCCTTGAATCAAGGACAAAGTTTGAAAATTAATTCTAATGAAGTTTAGTATGGTATGGTATATGTTATAAATTTTATGTTGTTGATTTTTGTCATTTATTGCTGTGGATGTTTTGGGTTTGTTTGTGACAAGTATGAGCTTAAATAGGCTTGGAACTTGGTATGCCCTTTTGTGATAATGTCAAAGTAAGTGCTTGCAGAAATTTATAAGAACCTAACCTCATCAATTACCCTAAACTCACTGAAATGGCATTGTTGCCCTATTTAAGACAATTTTACTGTCAAGGTACTTTTTGAGGTAAAAACATATCTAAATCAAATTGTTTTGGCTTGAAATTTTTATGAGGTATTCCATGGTATGTGTAGACATGGGTTGGATGGTTTCATAGTGTTTGGGCAATCTTACTAATCAAGAATTAGAGAAATAGAACCTACCTCAGGAATTAGAATAATCTGACAAGTTTAAATTAAAGCTATATTGTGATGTCCAATTGGTCATGTTTTGCCTTGAAATTTTTATGGAAGGATGTCATAACATAAAGTATAAGCTTGCCAAGTTTCATGGGAATTGGAGTTGAATTAGTGAGTCAAAAACTTGCAAAACCAAGACATTGATGCTGTAAAAAGGAGTCTGGATAGTAGTTACAAAAGTAAGGTTTTGAAGGGGCAAATGTTATTATTTCTTTCTAAAATTTTTCTCTGAGATTTTAGACATGTTAAGGATGTTTCCTATCAAAATTAATAAATTTGGAGTTATGGATTTTGCCCAAAAAATTCTGAAATATGGGAGTTTGAATTTTTTATCTTAAATAGAACATATATGACCTTTGAGAAACTTAAAAGGTATTAAAAGGGATTTACCTCTAAATTAAGTATTTTATACTTTATGAAAATAATTATGACCCAAGATATAGTTTTCATGTATCTTTGTTAGATATTCCTTATTTAATGAAATTGGTAACCTAGAGTTGAGACTTCTTGTTGTATGACTTGGAATGCAAGAGAGCATAAAATGATTGAAGTTAAGTTATTGTGAATGGCCATGTACCTTTGCATTTGTATAAGTATGTGTGTGAATTTGCCATGTAAGTAGTTCACACTACTTTTATATGAATTCCCTTTACAAGTTATCATGAAGTATTCCATTGCGGTATTATACATCTAGGGAGGTTGTGTAGAATCATATATGTCAAAATGTGAGTGATTGAGATATTGTTATATTTTGATGATGAATGACATGGATATATATGAGTATCATAGTGAATGGTAAGCTCTAGTTATGCATGAGTTAGGATACTTGGCTAATGATAAATTAATGGATGGATATGAAAACTTCTCAACGATGTATGTAATTATTGATATTATATAATTATGGTTTCTTACCTTGGTACATATCAAGAGTCCTATGAGTCATAGTGGTGTACCTCCATTATATGTGTTTGCTTGGAAAATCTAGTAGGCTCAATATCACTTAATCCATAAGGCCTATGGGGACAGGTAGAGGTTGCTTCTGCCCATGAGGCTCGGTGGCACGTGGTCTATGAGGTCTATGGATCCCCGTGATGTGTTTGCTTAGAAAATCCAGTAGGCTTGGTGGTATATGGTCCATGAGGCCTATGGAGACAGGTATAGGTTGCTCCAGCCCATGAGACTTGGTGGCACGTAGTTCATGAGGTCTATGAATCTTTGTGATGTATTGCTTTGAAAACCTAGTAAGCTTGGTGGCACGTGGTCTATGAGGCCTATGGGGATTGGTGGAATAAGGTTCTCGCCCATAAGGCTCAGTGGCACGTGGTCCATGAGGCCTATGGAGCCCGATGGCATGTTTGAAGGTGTAAATTTATGAATTATAATCTTAGCTAACAGCCTATGCCCATGATATCTAAGAAGTTTTTCTACCTTCGTAACCCTTCAGAAGTCTTAGATTTTAATGCAGTCACATTAGCTGTAGTATGTTGAATACCCCTTTCCCAGGGCAGAGATCATCATATTATATACGATAATATTATTTATCTGGGCAAACTAAATATTTTCAAGAAATTACATAGATAAGAAGAGAAATCCTTTAGTACACTAATATTGAAAGTTTCTGCTTTCTCAATCGAAAAATTCAACTATCAAGATTAGCCTACTAAACAATGGAATCATTTACTTACATTATTTTTCAAGGTTAAAAATCCATAATTGTTGCATTAAGTCATTGTTTTGTCATCCAACATGCTTTTATCTAAGTGATTTCATACCTTATTCCCTCTGCCACCCTTACCCTTCTAAGCTCAATAACCTTATGCCTTTAGTCTGCTTTGAATGATCATTTCACTCTTCGAAGGTGAGTGAAGCACTTTGAGGGATTAGATGGAAGGAACCTCTACTAAGAATGGAATGCATTAACTTGGGGCACTTCTTCTCCTTATTATTTAGCTTTCAAGTGGGAGAGGACTTCCGTAGAGTCATTTATGTTAACCCCTACTTTGTCGTACTATCTTAGTCTAAAGCTATTGCCATACTGTGGGGATGCTTGGTAAGAAGGGCCATAAAAAGCCTCTATGCTAAAGAAAAAGAAACATCAAGGGAAGTGGCTTTAGCTTATAATAGAAGTAGTGCGCTTATAATACCAGTAGAAGAACAAGAGGAAGAGAATGTGGAAAGTCCTTAGAAAAAATGCCACTGAGTGAGAGCAGGCTATACAATGGGTAGAAAATCCCATTAAAGAAATAAGAGAAAAAAAAGAAAAGAAATTGAAACAATCATGATGAGTGAACCAATGCTAATTACAAAAAAAAGGGTGGGTGCAAAACAAAGAAGTATGGAGCGTAATGAGCCTACATAGGGACAAGAGTGAGCAAAAGGAAGACTATGCAATGTGGCCACTTGAGATTAAAATATTTGGAAAACAGAACTTAGAGAATGAGAAGCAAAATGAAAAAAAAGGCTTTTCCAGTGGTACTTATCAATGTAAGAAGAGGGGGGAGGAAGAAAGAAAAATAAAAAGTATGTATGGGAAGTTGAAAGCACTAATTGAAAATATGGATATCAACAAGAGAATAGAAGCTGTCAAATGCAAGATCTCACTTGCAAGGAATGGGGAGAAACAATTTTGGAACGTAGAGTTTTGAGAGGAGAAGAATTGAAGGAAAAATATCGTAAGAGAAGACGATTTGCTGACAAGAGAAGAAGATACCCCATCATATATGGAGTGTATTTGTTAATAAATAAAAGTTATGCAAATTAAATAAATAATATATGTAAGTACAAATACGTGAGTGGATTATAAAGCAAGAGTAGCCAAGATCATATGTTATACTATGTATGATGATATGCATGATTTAAGGTGTTTGCTTATTTTGAGTATAGAAGATCTTGTTGAGAGATTGTATTGGCTACAGTCAAAGGCCTATGGATAGGCATGGATAAAGTTAGATATTTTATCTCCTAAGACGTTGATGGTAAGATAAGATCAGGAGATTGGAGTAACTTGCACATAGTGTCTCCCCGTGATATCATAAAAGAAATATATTTACAAGCAGACTATGGGTAAGAAAAGTTAATTCTTTTTTAGTATTGTATATACTCACTCTCTTCTATGTTTTTTCGCGCAGGTGTTGGCTTTGGCTCTAGCGAGGAGTATTGTTAGGGTGTGTCTCAGGTTCATGGTGGAACCTCAAGGTTAGTTTCCTTCCTTTAGTGAGTCTTTGATATGTTCTGTAGTTACATGGGACACCTAAGTCCAGTTTTATTTCGTTTTTGAATGTTATTGTTCAGTAGTTTGTTTAGGGTTTTATAGTAGTCTTTACCTAGTTTACGGTTTGGGGACTGTTGACCCCATTGCATATGAAGCAATATTTTAAATTTTAATGATTAACGAATAAATTAAAATAATAAATGCCTAGGTAAAATAGTCATTTATTATTTTAGGAATTGCAACAAGTCAAAGACATCAAAGAACTAAAGTGAAGACCATTTTATCTTATGCCTTAAGACTTAGGATATTTTGTATAGTAATTTGAAAGGCAAGAAAACTATTTTAAAATGCTTGAGTATGTTTTTTAATATTTTTCAGTAAGTTGGAAAAATACTGGATGAGGTTATTAAGTCTTAGAAATTTAAATACTTTGAAAAACCTCAATTTCTAAGTACCGGTAGCTATCTGTATGTTGATACTAGTCAACAGGTTGCCTTTTGATATGTTTTTAGCAACTGCTTGTTAGAATGTTGTCGATCAGTACATCTCTGTCTGGAATTAAATTTAATTCCAATAACTACCAGTTGACCAGTATAAAAGTATCAATCGACTGATAGATTCTGGAATAAATTAATATTCGGTAACAGAGAGTTACCAGTCGACCACTACTAGTCAACTGTCGTGGTCCTATCAATCAACTGCCAACATGATAACATTAGTATTAACGACTACTTTCTGAAGATATTTGCTGATATCATCTTTGATATTCTTCCAACAAATCTTTTACACATTGAGCTACAAATATAACTCTCAGATGGTGTCAAATTAAGAAGAATACATTCTCTTTAATTTTAAAATCTTTGATTTAACTTATTGCCAATCATTTACTGATTAGAAAGCTATCACTTGTACATCTACTCTTTTTAAGAGAGTTAACTCTGTTCATCTACTTTATCTTCTGAGTAATTTAAGTTAGTGTTTGAGAGAAGTACTTTGTAAGGGGGAGAGACACCCTTGAGAAAGAAAAGATCTCTATTGTAGTGGCTCACAAGTGCCCAATTGTATAAACGTGTGGTTGATAGTGAAATACTCAAGAAGTTGTCTTGAGGACTAGATGTAGGTTTGGTTCAAGCTAAACCAGTTTAAATGCTTGTGTTAATCTCTCTTTCTCTCATCTCCTTTATTGGTTAAAGATTTATCTTTGATTAATTGTACTTTATACTTGTTCATCTTGACATTGCTCTATTTTACTAACATAAAAAGCTTGACATTAATTTTAAATCTTCTTTAACTTCCAACAAATGTTAGTAAATTTTTTATAACTCAATTCACCCCATCTTAGGAGCTAGCCATTTCTATTAAGGACGACATATCCCTAGTTATCGTGCCACTCACGTGCTTGGATTTTTGGCTATGACACTTGTAATCTGTGAATTTCCATATGTTGATTTTTGGGTTTCATATTCAGTCTAGAACATTTTCATATTTTGAATTTTTGGTCTGCTTCTCTATTTCATATCAAATTTAAAGGGTAATGCATTCAAAGGCAAGCTCTTATCCTTTCAAATTTGATATGAAACAGAGAAGCAAACTGTGTCTTCCCTTTTTGAAGCATTGTACTTGTATGGCTGTGACTTTTTTCATCGGTGGGGAAGACATGGTGGTTATAGCAGCAACCTCTCTTATAGGAAGCGAATGACATTATGAAGATGCGACACTGTAATGCTTATGGAAGACTATGCAACCACTAACACCATGAGGGAAGTGGGTGGCGCTTAGTGTTTGCAGTCAACGAGGATGCCATGTGGCACATCTTGGTTTGGCTGCCAATTTTTTTAAAACAAAAAACAAAAAATTTTGCTGCAACTCTACAGTAGGAGCCAATTTTTTTGATCCAATACACGCACCTGCGTAAGAGCCAATCTGGATTGAAAAATGGTGCCCTTTCTATTCTCAACTCAGAATACCTAGAAAAGATTCTAAAAATCCTATTCAAAGCTTCAAATTTTGTAAATGCTGCTATATGGCCTTGCTTCAGCGAACAAAGTTCTTGCTTTAGCAAAAATGATCTGGCTTCAGCGCAAAAAGTTCTTGCTTTAGCAAAAACATGCAAACAACAATTTCTTGTCAAAAGGGACTGAATTTGATCTCTATTTCTTCAACATTCCACATGTTAACACTTAACCCTACAAAAACAGACAAAAACAATTACTAGCGAAGTCAAAGTCAAAATACTAAAATCTAAAAATAATAAAAAATAATAACAACATTAAACACTTTATGGAAACTAGAGTTAATTTTACTAAAAAAGAAACACTTAAGCACCAAAGGAGATATAAACGATCATAAAAAAGGATCCTAATTTAGTAAAATTAAGATATTAACACATGGCAACACAGAGCTTGCTTCTGACTTGGAGCCTTTTGCTGAACTTGCTATACTTGGACCATTTTTCTTTACATGCCCTCCACCTCCTTCACTACTAGCCATTGCATCTACACCTTCCTTGACCAAATTAATGTCCTTGTATAACCTTGATTGTATTGAAACATTCTTGACTTATACTTGCCATAAGTGAAAATCAATATTTTCATCAAACTTCTCTTGCAATACTGAATAGTGAATGCAAGCTACAAACAATACACTAGGTAAGTAACTTGAAAAAAGAGATGGATCACAATTGACATGCTAAAATAGCAAATCTTTCCTTGCTATAACCTTTATTTTAGACATGCAATATTTCACACACACTTCTTTCCAGCAACCCAGCAACCAAGGACAATTCTTTTCTGATGTGGAAGATCACACAAAGTTGTAACTACAAAGCATACTAAGAATTTAACATCTCATCGAACCATTGGCTCTGATAGGACTTGTTATGAAAAAAAATGCTATCTTCCCTTTGAGAACATCTTGCCTTAAATTAAAACATAGAACTAAAATGAATAAAACACAATCACCACAATACAAGAATTAATGTGGAAACTTGAAAACCATAGAAAAAACCACAATCATTATCAAAGATAACTAGAGAAAATACTATGAAGATTTTGTTAGGATGTGGCTTGATAAATATATATATATATAGCTAATAATAATTATGTTACTGAATAAATCTCAACCTTAAATTTGGTTATGTGATGGACGTACTAGATTAAAAGGAAATTAGGGATATACTTAACTAGTCATCTGTCTACACAATAAAGTGGTAATTGTTTGAGTTCTATCCATCATTTTTGAAAGTGGGAAACCGTTCTGTGCAAGGGAGAGAAACTAGTCAAGCAAAGTCAAGAAAGGCCTTAAATGGCTTCTTCTTCTGTACCAGGTATGTTTTGGTGATAGAATCATTATGTTAATTGAATATCCTTGACTTGGGATAATTATTAAGTTTTAATTACTAACAATGGTATCAGAGCTTGGTTTTATAAAACCCTAGAATTTTTCAATCTTGATTAAGCGATATATTAAATTAAATTGATGTGATCATTTATACAAATTTATGTTGACATTCAATCTTAATTGGTGTATATAAATAACGTTCAATCACTGGGCAAAATTTAGACCTTAAGACCAAGTTGATTACGAACTATTATATAAAGCACTGTAACAAAGAGTACTAGTGATTGAATCCAGATCTCAACCTTAGAATTGGAAAATTAGATCACATCAATTTGCTTCAGTGATTCATTAATCTATATATGTATATTGATAAATGATGAACTGGTAGGATTATGCCCATTGAACAGTGACCCATGCCTGGCATCACATCAATTTAAATATATATTGTTGTTTAGCCACATTTTCATCAATCTATATATATTGAATGGTGGTATTACATAATCATTACATATATGTTATTAGTATCATATATATCCAATCTATTCAATATTCTCATCGAAGTAATCTTATGTGATATATGTGAGACAATATCTAAGTGATATATGTTGTCATTATATTATTTGAAATTTATTATAATTTTGTTTAGTCACCAAAGTGGCCAAAATTTTAAGGATAAATAAATTTCAAATGAAAATAACCATAAAATAGATGTATTATAATGATCTTTATGCATCATTCAATAAATGCCTATTATTGTGAATTAAGTTTATTGATTGTTAGACTTTTAAGATTTTCCCAAAGGTTAATCAATTGTTCTTTAGTTAATAAACATAAAAGTAGTAAATTAAATTTTCTTTGATTGAATATATATTTGTTTATCCAAAGATGACATATGTATTTAATTGAAAATTTTAATTTGCTAATACAAATATATTATGGCATTTAAATTATGATAGTATATTGTAGGATCTACCCAAAGGAGAGCTATAATATACTTTGATGATGTGACTAATAGTTTATATGAATCTGTATGAATTTCTAAATTTTGAACAATTATATGTCATTTTCTAGCCGTTGCTCTTTATTCGCAGGCTTCATTTGTTGCTATGTTTAGTGGTGTGAATTTTTCTGAATGGTGCAAACAAGTCAAGTTTCACTTAGGTGTTTTGGACCTTGAGTATGGGAACATTCCAACCGACTGAGTCTTATGTTTATGTGAATGACTATTGCCAACAACATTAAAACAACTATTCCACAAACATAAAGTGCGAAAGAATACCTTAAGTTTGTGGAAGAACATATTCACTTTACAGACAAGTCACTTACTGGTAGCCTGATGATAGAACTCATGACCATGAAATTTGATGGGTCGCAAGGGATGCAAGAGCATATCATTGAGATGACTAACATTGTAACAAGACTAAAATCTTTGGGGATGATTGTGGATGACTCCTTTACTCTACCATTTATTTTGAACTCACTTCCTCCAGAATATGGGCCATTTCAAATCGATTATAACACCATTAAGGATAAGTCAAATGTTAGTGAATTGGCCAGTATGTTTGTTCAAGAGGAAGGGAGGCTAAAGAAACAAGGCAGTTATTCAATTAACCTCATGGGCCAAGTAGCTGGTAAGAGATTTAAGTCGAAAGCCAACAACTTCAAGAAAGGTAAAGCACCTATTAATGTTTCTCAAGTTGACAAGAAGGAACAAAAGGTAAATAAATATTACTTCTGTAAGAAAGATGGTCACTATCAGAAGGATTCTCTTAAATGTAAAGCTTGGTTTGAAAATAAAGGTAAGCATAGTGCTTTAGTATGTTTTGAATCAAACTCAGCTAAAGTTCCTCATAACACATGGTGGCTAGATTCTAGTGCTACTACTCATGTATGTAATATGATGCAAGGATTCCTTATGATCCAAACCACAAGTCTAAATGAAAATATTTTATCCATAGGGTAACCGCATAAAGGCTCCAATTGAAGGCATACGGACTTATCATTTGGTCTTAGATACTGGGTATCATTTAGACCTTTTAAGAACTCTTTATGTGCCTTCATTAACGAGAAATCTTGTTTCCTTATCTAGATTAGATGTTTATGGATTTAATGTTAATTTTAGACATGGTTGTTTCAATTTATTTAAGGGTACTTCTTGTATTGGTTTTGGTACTCTTTATGATGGTTTATATAAATTGAAACTTGATAATGATTTTGCTGAATTCTTGTTAGTAGTTCATCGTAACATCAGAATTAAACATAATTTTCTAAATAATTATTCTGCTTACTTGTGGCATAAACGTTTAAGTCATATATCCAAGGAAAGACTAGAAAGATTAGTAAAGAATGAGATTCTTTTGAATCTAGATTTTACTGATTTTGGTTTATGTTTAGATTGTTTTAAGGGAAAGCAAACCAAACATAACAAGAGAGTAGCCACAAGGAGCACCCAGCTTCTTGAAATTATACACACTGATGTATGTGGACCTTTTAATGCTCCATCTTTTGGTGGAGAAAAGTATTTAATCAATTTTATAGATGATTTTTCATGTTATGGTTTTGTCTAGTTGCTTAAAGAAAAATCTCAAGCAGTGAATGCTCATGAGGTTTATGTAAATGAGGTTGAAAGGAAATTAGACAAAAAGTGAAAATTGTAAGATTTGATAGAAGTGGTGAATATTATGGAAAACATGATGAATCAAGATAATGTCCAGGTCCATTTAAAAAATTCCTTGAAAAGCATGGCATATGTGCACAATATACTATGCTAGGAACACCTCAACAAAATGGTGTTGTGGAAAGGTGTAATCGAACTTTGATAGATATGGTTAGGAGTATGATTTTTAATTCATCATTACCTAAGTCATTGTGGATGTATGCATTAAAAATTACAGTGTACTTGCTTAACAGGGTTCCTAGTAAGGTCGTTCCAAAGACTCCTTTTGAGCTATGGACTGGAAGAAAACCTAGTTTAAGACATTTACATGTATGGGGTTGCCCAGCAGAAGCAAGAATCTATAATCCACATGAAAGAAATTAGACTCTCAAACCGTTAGTGGTTACTTCATTAGTTACCGAGAGAGATATAAAGAATAGATATTTTATCGTCCATATCATAGTCCGAGAATTGTTGAAACTGGGAATGCAAAATTCATGGAAAATGGTGAGGCTAGTGAGAGCATTGAATCACAAGATATGGAAATCAGGGAAATTAAGGTAGATATTTCTCTACTTGTAAGTTTTCCTATATCAATGCCTATTCCAAATAATGTTCCAATGGTTGAAAATAACACTAGACAGAATTTGCATAATGAAACACTCCATGAAGATACTAATCCATAATTAATTGACTCATATGAACCACAAGAAATAACATTACATAGATCTCAAAGACCAAAGAGATCGGCTATTATGAATAATTTTGTGGTTTATCTACAAGATTTAGATTTTGATCTTGGGGTTAAGAAAGATCCAATTTCATTTTCACAAGCCATAAAAAGTGTTGAGTCTAAAAAATGGATCGATGCCATGAAAGAAGAGATGAAGTCTATGGAGCAAAACAAAGTCTATGATCTTGTTAAATTGCCAGAAGGCTTAAGAAAAATTGGGTGTAAATGGGTCTTTAAGACCAAACGCAACTTAAATGGCAATATTGAAAGATATAAGGCCAGACTTGTTGCTAAAGGCTACACTCAGAAAAGTAGCGCTGATTATATTGAGACTTTTTCACCAATTTCAAAAAAGATTATTTGAGAATTATCTTGGCATTGGTGACTTATTATGATTTAGAGTTATACCACATAGATGTGAAAACAACCTTTTTTAATGGGAATCTTGATGAGGAAGTTTATATGGACCAACCAGAAGGTTTTGAGGTTAAAGGAGAATGTTCACTAGTGTGTAAACTTAAGTCAATACATGGATTTAAGCAAGCTTCTAGACAATGATATATCAAATTCAACGATACCATAACACTACAAAAAAAAAATAACAATTTAGTGGCGTTTTTTATGGCCATATAGTGGCATTTGCAAACGCCAATGGCCAATTTAGTGGCGTTTACTCCAAACACCACAAAATCGAGCAACACAAGGTATTTAGTGGCGCTTCCTGACAAACGTGGGCACCAACAACACTAAATATATACAGTAGAGTTTTTTGTGGCACTTCCAATTGTCACTGATTTTGAACATAATGCGAAAAAAAAAACTTGTTTAGTGGCATTTGTCCTCCCAAATGCAATAATAACCTCAATGCAATTAATTCATAAACAAATGATGCAAATGAATTCTTCATTAATATAATAACTTCAACATATAGATAGACAAATAAAATGATTCTTCATTAATAATAAGTCTTAATTACATAAATCAAAGAGTCTTCCTAACTGCATCATCCTAATTCCTAATTCCTAAGTCAAATTACATCGTCTTCATCATCCTCATCATCATATTCCCTATCTTCATTCTCTTGATTGCAAGATAGTTGGTTGCTGATATTAAACTACTAAACTAAAAAATAAAAAGAAAAATATCATTAAAATTTACAAATGCCTATTTTAATACCATTTAATTGACAACACATGCGAGTATCTGTTCCAACTTCTAGACCAAAAAAAAAAAAAGAAGAAAGGCATAAAATAGAACTAAGTTAATCTATTGCTACATGTATATTAAATATTATTTAAGTTTAAAAGTCAGCACTTGCCTTAATTTTCCTTGAATATGTATCTTTCACCTAATAATGATGCCTTATGATCACCCTGTATAGGTTCAAGCACAATCAAGCTTCAAGTTCAAAGAATAGCAGAAAAAATATAGCAATAATTTATAAAATTAAGTCTCATATACAAACCTTTGAGGATGACCTCCATTGACTCTTTGTTGAAACAACTATTCATTAAGAAAAGGGAAAACAAATCCTTTATTAATCTATTGAACTAGTTCTTTGAAATTCAACTAATTTCTAATCACAAAAGGTAGTGCAAAGTGCCTCCTTACTACTGCTACTGCCAACCATAAATCAAGAAAGTAACATGTAGAATGATGTCCAAGCAACCAATAAATTGTAAATAAATGACCCCTTCCTTATGTCTCCAAAAATATAAATAAGCCCCATCTATTTTCCATATAATACCAAGTAACATACAACACTATAAATTTCACTATTATCAATTCTCAAGAAATCCATATGCTAATTACCAACATTCATAAAACATTAGAAGAATAATTCTTTTACCAAATATAAGAAGAACCAACTCACATGTTACCATTTTCTACCAATAAACAAACCAAGTAGATCCATAGCAAATGAGAAATTAGATGTTCAAGGTCTTACCACATGAAGCCCATCTCATATCTAATTCATTGTAGATAACATACTCAACTTCTGTAAGATTGGAATGAAATATGAGAGATTGTGAGGAGAGAGAAAAACCATCTTCACTCACCTTGGCATAGCCAATTTACCTTAAAATTCACCCAAAAGATGAAGGAAGTGTTATAAAAGAACTTCCTACGGAAAAGGGATCACAAATAAGGAAAAGAAAGAAAATTTTGAAGGAAAAGAAGGTTTTCCGCCCTTATGATTCCTTTATTTCCTCCAATGGGGTTCAAGCAATATTCATCATCATACCACAAGTCCATCTATAACATGCACTTATATTTTCAAAACAACCTAATTAATACAAACACCAACCATATTTATCTCCAACTAACATTATCATCAACACAAATTTTCCATAAGTCTCTTTCATCATCATCAATATATACTTGAAGAAAAAAATTAAACAACATACCACTTCAACGTTGCCTCCATGATGCATGATGATAAAAATTGAAGAAGAAGGAATGGGAAAATGTCATGACACTCATCTTTAATGTGGCATTAACTACCTTTATTTTTCCTTTTTGCAAGTTGTTATTGGAAAAGTGCTAAAAGATGACTCCAAGAATTCCCTAAAATGCAATTGAAATGGAGATAAAAGAACACATTAAAAATCGAATATTTATGCAAGATAAAATATAGCTTAAAAAGGGAAAATACTGTTGCCATGACAGTAAAATTCTACTGTCATAGTAGCAAAATTTTTGCTCCCATAGCAGCAAAAATTCTGCTCCTATAAAGGAACAATATTTCTACTGCCATAACAAAAAAAATATGCTGCAGAATTTTGCAGAATTTCTAACTTATCTAAACACAGAATAGCAGGAAAAATTCTGTAGAATTTTGCTATGATTTCTCCCCAATTCTGTCTACCATGTTACATAAATTTCTAGCTAGTATTATGCCCAGTAATTGAGTTCTAAATACAGAAAATTTATCCCAAAACATCCCTTAACCAAGTCAGATATTAAATCGTTAAAACAATTTTGTTTTCTCCCTTTTTCGTTCCATAGTCAACCAGCGCCTTTTCTCTTTCTTTTCCATCATCTCTTACTAATAATGCTCTTAAATGTTCAATAATCAAGAACTAACAAGGTTGGAACCACCCCCTTCCCTCTTAAATCAGAAATTCCCTACCTTTGCTATCTAGGGTTCTTGGCAACCGAAAAAAGAAGAAGAAGAAGAAGAATAAGAAGAAAGGAAACCATTTTCTACTTACTTGAACCTTAACCAAAGATTGGAGGAACCAACGTTAAAGAGTCAAGCTAACCGAAGGAAATGGAGCTCAGGCATGAAATGGAGTGAAAATCAAAAATGGGAAGGAGGAGTGATATCTTGGGTGATATATATGTGTGTGAGGTATCAGTAAAGAGGCGAACGGTAAGTACAAGAGGTGGACGGTGAAGATCTGCTATAGACGGCGAAGACGAGCACAAGGATGGAGTTGCACAGCAATGGCGGCAAGCACGAGTAAATGTGGTGAGATATTAGAAATTGGCTGAATGAGATTAGGGAATAGGGTTTTAAAATAACCCACTAGCGTTTGGATATGCAAACGCCGTTGTTTAGTGGCATTTAGCATCCAAACCCCCATTAGTGGCATTTATGCGTAAATATAATAAAAATAAACTCAAGTGTAATTTTTAAAATATTTATTATTAATTTCTTGATAAAAATATGATAACTATAATTTCTATATTTTAGCATGACATGATCTGAGTTTTAAAATGAAATTATTTGTGTATATTATTTTTATTAAAATTTGATAAAATAAAAAAATTACCCAAAATCTAAATAAATATTTAATAATAAAAATATCATCTAAATAATTTATATTTAATAGTAAAAATATTTATTTTGATATCTTTAAGAATTTAAATTACTTTAATTAAAAATAAAAAAAATTTACCAAACGTCAGTGACATTTGACACCAAAACGCCACTATATAGTGGCGTTTGTGTATGTGGTAAATTTTAACTTCACTAAATTTATTGTTTAATTATTTTTTTCTTATTTTTTCATGAAAAGTAGGCTATATATCTAGATATATCATATGAATATGAGCTTTTGGGTGACAAGTGTTGTAATCAATTCAGTTTATTTGATTTTGTAATTGAGGCATAAACTTAATTGCTTATTTGAGTAATTAAGTTTACGCCTCAATTACACATCAAATAAATTGAATTGACTAAGACTTGTTATCCAAAAACTCAGATATACATGATATATAACCTACTTTTCACGAAAAATAAGAAAAAAAATCAATTAAACAATAAATTTAAACATGTTAAAATTTACCAAATAGTGGTGTTTGTTTATTAAACGCCACTATATAGTAGCATCTGATTACTAAACGCCACTATATAGTGCTATTTGTGCATTGAACGCCACTGTATAGTGGTGTTTGACTGTCAAATGCCACTATATAGTGGCGTTTTAGGAAAATGCCACAATATTTGTATTTAGTGGCATTTTTTGTCAAACGCCACTAAACAAATACTACTATATTACTATTTTTTTTGTAGTGTAGCATCCTTTGGATTTGAAGAAAATGTGGTTGATCGTTGTGTAAACATTGACAATATCTTGCTTGCTGCTAGTGATTTGGCTTATTGTGTCAAACAAAAGATTTTCTCTCAAAGAATTTTGAAATGAAAGATATGGGAGAGAAGTCCTATGTGATTGGAATTGAAATATTTCGTGATAGATCACAAGGATTGTTAGGATTCTCTTAGAAAGCATATTTTGAAAGAATTCTTGAGAGATTCACTATGGATAAATGTTCAGTTGGAGTTGTTCCCATACAAAAAAGGGGGACAAATTCAGTCTTAAGCAATGCCCAAAGAATGACTTAGAACACAAGCAAATGGAATCAATTCCATATGCTTCTGTTATAAGCAGTTTAATGTATTTGCAATCTTGCACTAGACCAGATATTAGTTTTAAAAGTTGGAATGCTGGGTAGATATCAAATAAACCCAGGAATAGATCATTGGAAAGTTGCTAAAAAGGTGCTATGGTACTTGCAAGGAACAAAGGTGTACATGCTCTCCTATAGAAAATCCAATCATTTAGAAGTACTTGGATACTCAGATTCTGATCATGCCGGATGCCTTGATAGCAGAAACTCAACTTTTGGTTATTGTTTCTTCTAGCAAAAGGAGTAGTCTCATGGAAATGTGTGAAAGAGTCAATTTATGCTCCTTATATTATGGAAGCAGAATTTGTAGTCTGTTACGAAGCAACAAATCATGCTTTATGGCTGCGTAACTTTATTTCAAGACTTGGGGTTGTCAACACCATTAACAAGCCATTGAAAATTTTTTATGAAAATATTATAGCAGTTTTCTTCTCTAAAAATGACAAATACTCATATGTGACAAAGCATATTGACTTTAAGTTCTATGTCGTTAAGGATGAAGTCAAGAAAAAAAGAGTGTCTATTGAAAATATTAGAACTGAAGAGATGATTGCAGATCCTTTAATGAAAGGACTACAACCAAAATTATTTGAAAAACATGTAAAAGGAATGGGCCTTGGTTGTCTTTATGATTGACATACATTATGATGATGTTGACACTTTGAGATCAATTGTTTGTTTCTGACTTAATTTTGTGTTTCTTGTTATTGATGGTAGTGTACACATAACAATTATTATTTTTGGTTTAACAAGAAAGTCTGCATGAGACATTATAGTGGACCATGATGAAATTATATATAAGTATATGAGTGATGTTTATGGACCTTATATGGTGAGCTACAAATGTTGTAGTATATGGAAGGGAGTATGTCATATGAGTTATGTACAACCACCATAACTCACATTTAATGGCCTACCATATTAAGGTAATTATGATGATAACATCTAATGAGATTTATTCCTATGGATTCCTAATGTTTATTTATTAGGCAAAGTGGGAGAATGTTAGGATATGGCTTAATAAATATATGTAGCTAATAACTGAATAAATTTCAACGTTAAATTTGGTTACGTGATGGAAAGTGGTAACTGTCTGAGTGTTATTCATCGTTTTTTAAAGTGGGTTATCGTTCTGTGAAAGGGAGAGAAACTAGTCAAGCAAAGTCAAGAAAGGTCTTCTTCTTCTTCTTCTTCTTCTTCACAGATTATTCTAACACACAAACTTTTCTCTCAAGCACCCCACGGTCCAGTACACCCACACTCTCCAAAGAAAATATTTAACTTGCACTTCTCAATGCTATAAAACAAGAGAATAAAGAAAGATCTTGGACTCCTTATATAAGCTTGCCACGCACTTTACATTTATTTTCTAAGCAATCAAGACTTCTTATTTTCAATCAATCCCAACGAACTGTTCGACTACCAAATAATGGCCTACAATTGTTGAAAGTCATTCTTGATAGAGAATGTACAGAAACCATAATTTCTATAGTTGACTTTCCAAATTTTTGAAACCCATCTTTCTTTCCAAGAGGTTCACGATCGTAGCCCTTCAAAAGGGTTTGTAAAGGGTTCCTCTTTTTTAGCTCAATATTAGACATACAAGCTTAGGCCATTACCCTAAAAGTTTCCTCCAACATGATCTCTTCCTCATCTTTAGAGAATCCTTAGTTCCCCATGCCATATCCTCTTCCTCATTGCTAATGCTAGTTCTCTTCTCATTAACTCCTATTAATGACTCTTTGTCATCCTCGACCATATTACATAAGCAATTAAGTTTATGCCTCTATTACACATCAAATAAATTGAATTGACTACAACACTTGTTATCCAAAAACTCATATATACATGATATATATAGCCTACTTTTCATGCAAAATAAGAAAAAAAAAATTAAACAATAAATTTAGATAGGTTAAAATTTACCAAATAGTGGCATTTGTTTATTAAACGCCAATATATAGTAGCGTTTGATTACTAAACACCACTATATAGTGGCGTTTGATTGTCAAACGCCACTATATAGTGGCATTTTAAGAAAATGCCGCAATATTTGTATTTAGTGGCATTTGTTGTCAAACACTACTAAACAAGTGCCACAATGTTACTATTTTTTTTGTAGTGTAACATCATTTGGATTTGAAGAAAATGTGGTTGATCGTCGTGTATATAAAAAACTTAGTGGGAGCAAATATATCTTTCTAGTTTTATACATTGACGATATCTTGCTTGCTGCTAATGATTTGGACTTATTGCGTCAAACAAAAGATTCCTCTTGGAGAATTTTGAAATGAAAGATATGGGAGAGGCATCCTATGTGATTAGAATTGAAATATTTTATGATAGATCACAAGGATTATTAGTATTGTCTTAGAAAGCGTGTATTGAAAGAATTCTTGAGAGATTCATTAGTTGGAGTTGGTCCCATACAAAAAGGGGACAAATTCAATCTTAAGCAATGCCCAAAGAATGACTTAGAACATAAGCAAATGGAACCAATTCCATATGCTTCAGTTATTGGCAGTTTAATGTATTTGCAAACTTGCACTAGACCAGATATTAGTTTTACAATCAGAATGCTAGATAGATATCAAATTCACCAAGAATGGATCATGGGAAAGCTACTAGGAAGGGGCTAAGGTACTTGTAAGGAACAAAGGGTACATGCTCTCTTGTAGAAAATCAAGTCATTTGGAAGTACCTGGATACTCAGATTTTGATCATGCTGGATTCCTTGATAGCACAAACTCAACTTTTGGTTATTTGTTTCTTCTAGCAAAAGGAGTAATCTCATGAAAAAGTGCGAAAGAGTCAATTTATGCTCATTTTATTATGGAAGCAGAATTTGTAGTTTGTTACAAAGCAACAAATCATGCTTTATGGTTGCGTAACTTTATTTCAGGACTTGGGGTTGTCAACACCATTAACAAGCCACTGAAAAATTTTTTGTGATAGTATTGTAGTAGTTTTCTTCTCTAAAAATGACAAATACTCATATGCGACAAAGCATATTGACTTTAAGTTCTATGTCTTTAAGGATGAAGTCAAGAAAAAAAGAGTGTCTATTGAAAATATTAGAACTGAAGAGATGATTGCAGATCCTTTGATGAAAGGACTACAACCAAAATTATTTGAAAAACATGTAAAAGGAATGGGCCTTGGTTGTCTTTATGATTGATATACATTATGATGATGTTGACACTTTGAGATCAATTGTTTGTTTCTGACTTAATTTTGTGTTTCTTGTTATTGATGGTAGTGTACACATAACAATTATTATTTTTGGTTTAACAAGAAAGTCTGCATGAGACATTATAGTGGACCATGATGAAATTATATATAAGTATATGAGTGATGTTTATGGACCTTATACAGTGAGCTACAAATGTTGTAGTATATGGAAGGGAGTATGTTATATGAGTTATGTACAACCACCATAACTCACATTTAATGGCTTACCATACTAAGGTAATTATGCTGATAACATCTTATGAGATTTATTCCTATGGATGCCTAATGTTTATTTATTTGGCCAAGTGGGAGAATGTTAGGATGTGGCTTGATAAATATATATACATACATACATACATATATATATACATATATATAGCTAATAATTGAATAAATTTCAACCTTAAATTTGGTTATGTGATGGAAAGTGGTAACTATTTGAGTGCTATCCATCATTTTTAAAAATGGGCTACCGTTCTGTGAAAGGGAGAGAAACTAGTCAAGCAAAGCCCTAGTACACCCACGCTTTCCAAAGCAAATATTTAACTTGCACTTCTCAATGCTGTAAAACAAGAGAATAAAGAAATATCTTGGACTCCTTATATAGGCATGCCACCCACTTTACATTTATTTTCTAAGCAATGCGAGACTTCTTATTTTCAATCAATCTTAACAAATTGTTGGACTGCCAAATAATAGCCAACAATTGTTGAAAGTCATTCTTGATAGAGAATATACAGAAACCATAATTTCTATAGATGACTCTCCAAATGTTTGAAACCCATCTTTCTTTCCAAGAGGTTCATGTTAGATTATTTTTTAATATGTACCTCATGTAATTAAGTTTAATGGCATTAATTATTAAATTCACATAATATAACATTAAATAACCTAAATGAGAAACTTTTAATATATTGGGGCCTTCTTGTGATGGTTGAGAGGTAATTAAGTAATTAAAAACTTTATAGGGGTCAAAAGGTGATATACCTTTTTTACTCTGATTTCAAATTTTAAAATAACAGTAATAAAAGAAATAGAACGTTGGTTCAAAAAAGGCCTGCCGTTTACTGTTTTCCCTCTTAATCATCAAGGAGATACAAAAGAAAGAAATTCAGAAGAAAGAACACGTATTCGACTACGTAGAAGAAAATCATGGGTCCATGTATGTTTAAGTTTCTGTTTGTTCGAATCATAAAAGTCAAGATCTTTAATTGTGGGATTTTCAACTTACATTTCACAATCGTTACCCTTCAAAAGGGTTTACAAAGGGTTACTCTCTTTTAACTCAATATTAGACATACGGGCTTAGGCCATTATCCTAAAAGTTTCCTCTAACATGGTCTCTTCCTCATCTTTAGAGAATCCTTAGTTCCCCATGCCATATCCTCCTCCTCGTTGCTCATGCTAGTGCTCTTCTCATTAACTCCTACTAATGAGTCTATGTAATCCTCGACCATTCTCTAAGGAGATAGTCCATCATGTGGCCATCCATTACTTCCTCTATGATATAATTTTTCTCGACCTTTTATTACTATGAATTACTTGGATTATTTATCAAAACAGGGATCTATATATTTCAAGTGCTCCTAGGATTTACACACTAATTGCAACCCTCATCAACCATTTTATTCATGGCGGATTTGTATTTGAAAAAAAAAAATCATACTTGGATGAAATTATTATTACAAATTTTAAGTCATTTAATGCCATTTAATGACAAAATATTGAAGTAACTAATAAAAGATCTTATGTTCAATAGTGTAAGATCTTATGTTATTGTGTTAAAAAAAATTATACTTACTTCTCTTAAGGCTTAGTTAAATTACATTTAATATTCTTTTTTTTTGGGTAAAAATTCAATATTCTTTTTTTTTTCAAATATTATACTTGGTTCTTCTCTAATTTATTTTTGTCATTGAAGTTAAATTTCTTCACAATAGGAGTTTCTTTCAAAAATAAAATTACCTAAAATCTTTACATTATATTAAAAATAAAACCAAATGTCAATTCAAGTACCTTTATTATCATATTAAACATAAATCGACAGTCTCATGTTATGCAAACCAAAAAAAAAAAACAATTTATTAGGAAGTAAATTGAAAGGAAAGTTGTATAATATAGATTAAAATATAAAGGAGTCAAATATCATATTTGAAACGAAAAGAATAGCAATTATAACTTGGCTAAGCATAGAAATTAGTGTAGTTTGTCGTAAAAAATTACAATGTTGCACCATTACAAAAAAGGGGAAAAAATAAAAAGGAGAATTTGTTAGAGAATATTTGTTATGATTGTTGAGTTTGAGCTGTTGATAACTCCAAGACAATCTCATATTTCCAAGTAACTGTGGAAGATTGGGAAGGAAACACCGCAAACACAAATAAGGACGAACGGAGCCCCGAATTGGCCAATGACAGATGCAAACCTCGCACAGTACAAATCCCTTTCTTCTCCAATTCTCCTTCATTCCTTGCACTCTCTCACTCTCTCTATCGTAGTTTCCGCCATGCCAGCATTCCGTCCTCCTCCTCCAGCTT
Source organism: Biancaea sappan (assembly GCA_037074585.1). NCBI lineage: Eukaryota > Viridiplantae > Streptophyta > Magnoliopsida > Fabales > Fabaceae > Biancaea > Biancaea sappan. Next base: position 56,999,180 of record CM073490.1, read on the forward strand.
CGCTCTCTCGCGTCTCCTGATCGCGCCTTCAAATGCTGCCCTCTGCTTCCGTTGCCATTCTCCCGCCCATTTTCCAATTTCGATTTTCTAGGTATTGAATCGCTTCAATCTCTCCTCTCACTCTGTTCAACTCTTGCGTGTGTAATCTCCAACGCCGGTAGAAGCCTTTTGTAATAATGTATTTGGGTTGATTTTCGTTTGTGCTGCTTAATCTAGTTTCTTCGGATCTTGGGTTGACCTTGACTTGATTTAAATCTTGAAATCGATGAAATAATCGGGTTTTGTGACGGGAAAATAAATGGATATTTCCAGTGGAGGTGGTTCTCCCAGAAATAGGTCTGATCATTTGAGGAAAGAGGGAGCCGGGGAAAACCCTTTTCAAGGTTTGGAGTATGAATTATATGATCGTGGCCATCCCTATCAAATCCAATCAATGAATGCATTGGAGATTCTGAGAGAGACTGTCTGGATACTTAGGTATAATTGCTGGGCTTTCATGGCAATCTTGGCTTTGCTCATTTGTCCTGTGTCTGCTGTGCTTTTATCTAACATATTAGTGGATCTGTCAATTGTGAAGAGTCTGACTATTCGGCTAATGTTGGTTGCCAAGACTAGTGGTCTTCCCCTAAGACCTTTTATCAAACAATCTTGCCAGCGCTTTGCAGAGACAGTAGTTTCTTCCGTTATGTGCTTCCCTTTGTATATCACATTGTTGTTATTATCAAAAGCTGCCGTGGTATATTCTGTAGAGGGTACTTATTTGAGAAAAAGTTTCGAGGGTTCAAAGTTCTGCGTGATCATCTCTAAGTCTTGGAGGAGAATTGTCTCGACATATATGTGGGTGTGTACAGTTGTAGTTGGTTGCATCACCATGTTTTTTGTTTCTCTTGTTTGCTTCTGCAGTGCATTGGCTGTTCTTGGCTTTTCTCCAGATATAGTTGTTTATGCTGCAATGTTGATGGGGCTGATTTTCTCTGTCATATTTGCCAACGCCATTATCATTTGCGACATTGCAATTGTAATCTCTGTACTCGAGGATGTTTCTGGAGCACAGGCAATGCTTCGGTCTCATATTTTAATTAAGGGCCAGACTCAGGTGGGTCTACTGATATATCTTGGATCAACAATAGGAATGGCCTTTGTGGAGGGGTTGTTTGAGCATAGGGTAAAGACACTGAGCTATGGTGATGGATCCTCTAGGATGTGGGAAGGGCCGCTCTTGGTGATAATGTATTCATTTGTGGTGCTTGTAGATTCCATGATGAGTGCAGTTTTCTACTTCAGTTGTAGGTCTTCTAGCATTGCTATTGACATTGCAGATGGTGAAGGCAACTCAGCTTAGGGAACTATGGCAATATCTGCTGAAACTGTGGGGCATTCAATGACATAATCAATTTGATCTTTATACAAATTGAATTGATAAGATTAGGAGGGGAAGTGCAAGAAATTGTTCTGATTAGATTGTGTCAGCTGTTGACGAACCTTGCCTGATAGAGAGAGTGAGTGACTTTGGATGACCATTCAAGTTTCAAATCTGAGATAACTCGTTTGAGTACTTGAAAATTGCTTCTTTTACTGATTTTACTGATATACAGAAACATAAAAGCTTGGTAATCCATGGTTTAACTTTTTGCAATGCCAGTGGAAAAGCTGTTATTTTTGTTGACAAAATGACAGACTCATTTAAAGTTTAAGTACAAATTCTGTTATCCTTAAGTCATAGCGTTATTCCCGCAACATTGATGAACCGCAAGGAAGCATGATGAGTCTATACTAATTTCTGTTCTTTTATCTGACTCCATTGTTTCAGGTGTCTCCTGATGATATCAAAGTGTTTGTTGTTTATCTTCAACGCTCTAAATGCCTTCTTGAATTTTGTTATTCATGCTTAAACCTCTAAATATATAAATAAAATTAGTTTATCTGTGTAAATGCTCATTATGAGCCCAATAAGAGTAAATCGAGCTAATATGCTTTCAAAGAACTGTTTTTCAGATTGCTGTCAATTGGATCCTCACTTTTTGATTTTGACATAGTTGCATTAAATTATATTTATATACTTAGATATGTGCCAAATAACCTTTACCCTTCATAGGTCCTATTCCATGTGTGTGGGTAAAATGCATATGTGCTTGTGAAAGCAATAATTTTGGTTTTCTTTTTTCCCTAATTAAAGCACTTAATGCTGAGCTCTGCATTCTCCAAATATGCTTGCCCATGCTACTACTGCTTAAAGTGTTGCACACCTTAATAAACAAATTCACAAGTGATCATTCACTTTTGGAAACATATTGTTGGGCCGAACTATTTTACTTGAAGAGAATATTGGGCCTTTGACTGACTGATTCAACAGCGCTCAAATACCAATTCCATTTTATGCTATTTTAGGTACATTACAGTTTCAGTCCCCGAAAAAAAAAGGGCACATTACAGGTACATTGTAGTTTGGCTCATTTTGCTTTATTACCAATTGTAGTTTGGCTCACTTTAGCTTTATTATTTGGTTTAAAAGGTGAGGGTTCTAAATTTTGTTGCATAGATCATTAGAAACAGAAAAGAAATAAAAATAAAAATAAAAACAAAAAACAAAAATCTTATCTGTAAATTAAAATGCCCTTCAAGTTTACAGGTTTTCACAAAACCCAAATGATCATGGAGACTAGCTTTTAACGTAATCTCACCGTAATAGATTCAGAGTTCCATGGATTCTTCATGAAATGGAACAAAAATGTCTGAAGCTCATCATAGACACACTAATAGAGGAGGAACTCTGTTCTAATTCGAGTGAAATTTTAATCAGAATAATTGAAGCTTTAGAAGAAAAAAGAAAAAGAATTGGAGACTAATAACATAATACTAGACACTAAAGTGTCACTTTGTGGATTATGTGAGGACGCATAAAAATAAAATAAAACAATGCCACCGAAACCTCCATTTTCACACAATATTACACTTACACGTTCTAGATAGGATATAAATTAGGAATTCATACTCGCAGAGAATAAGTTAGATACTTCTCCATACGGGTCAAGTTCCTGTCAGGGTCTTATTTTTGAATCTAATCAATTTTTTAGATCAATGATCTAGAAAAAGCCAGTTTAAAATATAAAATATAAAACAAAAAGGAATTAAAAAGTAAGTGAAATCTAAACCATTGATAGATGAAACAGATCCTCCTGTTCGAGACAGAATCCTGTTCCCTCCATATATAATATACATCTTATCCAAGCAATAGAACAAATCACATCATCTCATCATCTATATTAAAACTAATGCATCATAAAATTTAGATTTTACAAAATCTTGCACCTTATACTTTACTTGCTATCTATCTTTTGTTTTTTTTGAACCATTAGCTGTCTATCTTAATTAATATAGTCAGAATTTACTTACTTCCTAAAAATCATTTTTTTTCCTCTAGAAGTTCCAAAATCCATTTTGTGACATTCTCTCTCTCTACAAATAACTCTTCATCAATCAACTTCAAAATTAGTTCAATAGGTTTCTTACAAGATTTGGCGCATGTTTTTCTTCACTTGACTAGGCTTCCAAGACATAGGACATACAAGCTCATTTTCTTTCTTCAACGATGGAGTCTCCCTCAATTTCTCACCATTCTCTCTCTACTTTCAGCAAGGCATATGAAATGGGAGTAGATGCATTGGGATCTTAAGAATGACTGAATGAGAGATGTTAGAGGATTGTGAGTAGAGGTAGTTAGGAATATTATAATATAAATAAAAATTAATTACATGCAAGAAAACGGTCAATATGTGCTGGTAGGTACATTTAATAGATATATTCACACTATTTGACGTCTGTAGATAGTGGGGGTCAATTGAAAAGGCATTGCTCAAAAAACTTTGTAGCATTAGGAAAATATGTGGTGAACAACTGAATACAAAATGGTGAACGTTGTCAAGATCGGGATCTTATAAAGATCGTAAGAGGGCACAGGAAATGTTGATCGTAGGATCGAATAAAATTATATTAAAATATTGTTAAAAAATATATAAAAATATATAATAACATAAATTTTATATATAATACAAAACTATCATATTATGACGAAAAATGAAATTATGGACTGATTTAGAGGATCACATTGTGAGAAAAAAGCATTAGAGTGATTAATAAGGACTAAAGTGAATAAATAAAAAAGTTTGTAGGGGATGGTTTTGACAAATAAAAAAACACATTCTTAAACTAGGGACCTAGAAGAAGTAGAATACTAGTTTATATAAAAAATTGGACAAAACTCGAAAGGAAAATTTTGACTTAGGACCAAAGTGAATAAAATGTAAGCTTTGAAACTTGAATTTTAATTTATTTCTTCTATATTTTTGGGGAAGAAATGATAGATTTAATCATATTATGACTAAAAACAAAATTATATACTGATTTAGATGACCAAACCATGAGAAAAAAATGAAAGTGAAGAACATGGATTAAAGTGAACAAACTAAAAATTTTATAGGGGATAATCTTGACAAATGAAAAAATCTTAAACTAAGGATTTAGATGAAGTAGAAGAAGAGTTTACATAAAAAATTAGACAAAAGAATAATTTTGACCAAGGACCTAAGTGAAAAAAATGTTAGGATTATACATGATCTAAATTCTACACGATCTTATTACAAAATCGATTTTAAGTAGGATTGGGTTCAATTTTCATTAGGATTTAGATCCTGCACGATCTTATTACAAAAAATGTCTTGAGTGAAATTGGGATCAATTTTATCTACATGATGATGGAAAATGATCCAGCAATAGATCTTGACAACAATGAAAATGATAGTGTTACCAGGAGCTCAGACCTCCTTTGAAGTAGTGCATTTTGGCCCTTGATTTTTTATCGAGATATGTGTTACTTATTTAACCCATTCTAAAGCTTTTTTTTTTCTTTTCATTGTATATATTATTTGAATATTAAAAGTAATTTTATTTGTTTTGTCTCCAACAGTACAAAATGGCGCCAATACACAGGGAGTAAAGTTACCTCTTGTCTTTTCCACTACCAGACCATGTTCTCTCTTATTTTACTTGCAAAAGAGCGAAACTCTTCTTGTTTCTTCATCCCAAATTCTACATTCTCCCCCATTCTTTTTTCTATTTGTTCTATTTCTTTGCCAAGTGACATATCAGGTCAGTTCCATTTGTATAATTAAATATAAAAAATTATTAGATTGAAAAATAAAATTTTGTTAAATAAGTTAAAATAAACTAACATGATACATTTGTATAATTAAATATTAAAAATTCTATAATTTTTTATATTAGGTTTATTTTAACTTATTTAACAAATTTTTATTTTTCAATGTAATAATTTTTTTTATATTTAATTATACAAATGGAACTGACCTGATATGTCACTTGGCAGAGAAATAGAACAAATAGAAAAAAAGAATGAGGGAGAATGTAGAATTTGGGATGAAGAAACAAGAACAGTTTCACTCTTTTGCAAGTAAAATAAGAGAGAATGTGGGTCTAGTAGTGGAAAAGACAATGAGCACTATGCTTTTCTCAATTTCACCCATCAAATGGACTAGATTTGATGAACGCGTGTTGGCCTAGATCACATCCTCCACTTTAATGAAATGTCATGTTTTGCCATTGGATTTTTTTTTTGGCACAAATGCTAGCTGGACATGTGTCCTTGTGGTTTCCTGGACTAGGGGAGCCTCCTTAGCGCAGGCGCTAAGGAAGCTCCTTGGCCTGCCCACAGCCTTTAGATGGCTGTGGGCCTCGCTTGGGTAAGTGGGGTCCACAGCCATCCAAGGACTGTGGACATGCCACATCCCTCCTTAACCAGGCGCTAAGGAAGGAGCCTTTTTCTGTGGTTTTCCACCCACTTTTGTTCGAATTACAAATGCCTAATACACGACTCGGTTATATTGTCTGACTTTTTTAAAAAATAAAAAAAGCACTCCCCAATTGCTGCTCGCCACATGTCAGACTTCATACCCACTCCCCCTTTTCTTCGTCTCCAAGCACCAACGACACATGCTTCTTGCCATCTTCTTCAGCCAAACTAGAGTGTCTTCGAGTTGCGTTATCCATCCTTAGTGGTCGTCTCCGGTATCTTTATTGTCTATTGTTGCAGCGCCGTTGATACTGTTGTTCTTCGACATTGATAACGTTCTTCGTCCTCAATTGTGGTCCTCGTCCGCCATTTGCCTCTGTCGTGTAGTGTTCACACCAGCGTGTAGTGTTCACACTAGCATCCTCCATCCTATGTCCCCCCTTTACAGTGCTGCAAAAAGGTTAATATATATGTATATATATATGCTCTCTGTAAATAATATTCAATTTTTGTCTTGAGATCCATAATGTTTGAATTACTTTTTATATATAAGAACAAAGAAAAAGGGAAAGAAATACTGCAGTTTATTGGCAGCAAGTGTGCAAAGGTCATAAACGCAACATACAATATTCTATACCTGTATTATTGAAGGAACAAATCTCCACTTATATAGATAATAACCACTTAGATATCAAACAAATCTAACTAACAGATATTTATGATTAGACATCGTGATTAAATTTGATATATGGTAATTAATAAGCAGAAGGTAATGCTACAAATTGAAACATGTAATCCTTCTCTAAAGAAACTTTGATTGTCCGGAGGAATATAATACTTAAAACTACAAGAAGATAATTTTCATTGTAGAAGCAATAAGAAAAAAAAAATGCCCTGATGTGATTGAAAAAAAAACAAAACAAAAATGCTGAAATAATATGAAATTTCAGAATTATTTTCTATCTGGTTAATGCCCCTTGGCCTCATTATTAGACTCAAATAAACTTAAAATTCCAAATATCAATATACCTAAGATAATAAAAAATCTCTTTTCCACCATAACTTATTCTTGCTGGCTGATGCTAAATTCAACATCATTAATTCTTTTAATATTTTCATCAATTTTTATAAACTATCTGTTCTCAAGGATATGTTGTATATATAATTCATCGAATAAAATATTAGAATGGTAGATACATAAAATCCAAAAAACTATTCGGAGTTGGTTAGTCATGGAAAATCTATAAGATGTTTGAGTAGTTTGGAGATATGCAGGATTACATGTGTTTTTCCAAGTTTCGGCTTCAAGGAGTTTAATGAGTGGTTGTATATATATAGGTCATATAAAACCCAAAAATGCATATGGACTTGGAAATGAAAAGACAAGGATATAGAATATTGCATTCACTGTAACATCCCCAGAAATATTTTCTAATGAAAAACTGGAAATTCTAGACCATTTTGATAATAATATATTTTGTAAGAGGACCATATTGATTTGTGAAAATCTTTTTCCCCCAAAATTTGAATACAATAATATGCTCTTTCTTTATTATGTGTGTATGTTAATATTGTTAATTATGTGTGTATACATTGTAGACGATCAGTTAAAAACTCCGATGGAGGGAGAATTGAATCACAAGGTAGGGATGGAGTTTGACAGTATAGATGAAGCTTCGAGTTTTTAGAGGATGTATGGTGGCAAAAAGAGATTTGGAGTGAGAAAGAATAGTCATAATAGAAGCTGGTGTTGGTATACAATGCTACAAGGAGAGAGATAGAGGAGGAACCACAGCTACAGGCTACACATCGATTTACGGATCTTAGTTGAAAATAAATAACTCTATCAGCTGAAACATGCAATTCAGTGGAAGGAACTTCATTGATATTGAACTTCATGTCAGAATTGCAAAAGCAACTTATTGAACTTCATTTGTCAAGAAATGGTTCAGACGTCAATCTCGATGCCACCACCACTCCCATACCACAACCAACATGATTCAAGCAGCGAGACGGAGCAAGCAACAAAAGGCGGTTTAGGAGTTATGTTGAGGGCCGAGGGAAGAAGCAAAGAGTAATATTGACTATAGTAAGTAAATTGTATTTTCATGTGTTTAACCCTAATCCTTTTGTATATCTAATCCTTTACGTCTAACTCATTTTACCTTTTTATGTGTAAAGGAATGAAGCGATAATAGGAGTAACTTGCTCAGCACCTCCAGTACCCTAAACACAGGCTCTTGAAATTAGCTTCATTGAGATGCTGACAGTTTGAATTTCATTATGTAACATAACTTTTTTTTTGGGCATTGTAATATGTAAGTATTGTAATGTGTGCTCTTTCTTAATTTAGGTGTTGATTGATCATCCTATGACATTGTTTGAAGAATTGCAATTTACTTAAACACACACACACACACACACACACACACACACACACACACACACACACACACACACACACACACACACACACACACACACACACACACACACACACACACACACACACACACACACATATATATATATATATATTCTAAGTGTAAGAAGGAGCTTGAAGTTAAGTTATTAACAACCAATTCAACTAGGTGAATGCTTTCATGTTGTCCTTTTCATGTTATCCTTCATTGTTGTGACTTGAGTTTTTTTTTTATGGGTGGATCATAATTATTTTTTTTTCATGCTGGCTCTCTTTTCATTTTTTAAATATGTACCATTGCATGTAATATGCAGGAAGCTATCTTTCCATTGTCTATACATGCTCTCATCCTACTGTTGGAAGTAGTCCTTTTAAAAGCAAATTCATTCAAGGCTCTTGGAAGATTTAAAGGTATAAACTATGGTTTTTTGATACATAGATTTGCGCCAAGCTTGTTCACTACACATTGACATACACTACAAAAAAAATTAATTTTTGGTGGTAAGGTCTAAAAGTCACCACCAAAGGTTCTTGGTGGCGACTGTAGTTGTCATCAGAGTTGTCGCTAAAGTTCATGGCTGAAAAGTTTTTGGTGGTGACTAAAGAGGTTGCCACCAAAAGTCAACCTTCAGTAGCCTTTAGTTGCCACCAAAAGTTATCATTGTTGTAAAAAAAAAAATTCCGTGATGACTTTTAATAGTCGCTACCAAAAGTTACTTTTGCCACCAAAATTCACTCGCCATTGTTATTGGACCTGGACTGGCCGACGGGTCGACTTGAGACCCAGCAATCCGGTCAAGACCCAATCAACCTGTGTGAGACTTAGCTGGTGTTAAGTAATTTGGCAAGCGCACCAGTCACACGAGTAATACAGTAAAAGTAAGAATATCATCCCACGAGGATTAACTCGCTAAGAACTCTAGAAATTTAAATGTATTAGTCAGACAACCTAATTTGGAATAAAGGTAACTCTATATTGAAAATTGAAATGTAACATTCAAAAGTTAAAATATTTTTTAATACTTTTTGCAGTTAAAAAAGAAAAATGCAATCATAAAATCGGATGAAATTAATGTAATAAAAGACCTAGAGCAACTAATCTTCCTCTCTTGTCCTAAGCATTGTTAACTCTCCCTAAAACTTGTGATTCTAAATAATAATACACTTTAATCTTAGGTTTTCTAAAAGCTTAAAGTAATTCTCCCAAATCAAAATTAAGCTACTCAACTCTAACACAATTCCTTATGTGAGTTTAAGCCGATTAAGCAATAACCTAAATTGATTAAGTGAGGTTAATTAATATTCTTATTAATTAACAAGCAAAAACCCCTAGGTTCAACTACTCACCCTAATCATTCAGTGTTCTACAGCCACCTCCTTCGCCAAAGTTCAGTGAGAGTAACAAGTAAACCATGAAGTGATTAATTTCAAGGCAAGCACAACAAGATGAGTGAAAGGAATGTATACACTGAATAAAAATCACAAAGTTAGAGAGAAAACAACTCTTAATCAGAAATTAAGTTTATAGTAACCCTAGAATGGAAATTTAACTACTCATAGTTCTAAAAATGTAGGAAACAACAGAAAATTAAGAAATCTTAATGAAATCGAGGTTGTGTTGGCAATAATCAGGCTTGGAATGCTTGAAAGATGGATTTCTCCTCTTCCTCTAGCAGAAATCGACGCCCTCCCTTTGCCTCGAACTCAGAATGTGCTAAAAACCCTTCCTTTTTGCTATTTAAACCAAACAACATTTTGCAGGTTTGCGAACTCCCGCTATAGTGGTGGCTACCCATCGTATAGCGGTGGTTAACAAAGAAAATGAGATTTAAAAGTTGTTGGTCCAGGGCTCACCGCTATAGCAGTGGAAGACAGCAAAATTGGCTTCAAAACCTTCAACAATGCAGCAGCACAGTCTAACTTCTTGTATTAGCTCCTTACTATTCAACCTACATCAGAGAACAATAAAAAAATTGTTAATTATTAACAACTCTGAATTAGGAAACCACTCGAAACAACCTAAACTCTAAGAAATTCTAAAATAAGCTAAATCAAACAAAACAAAGGTAAGGATTCACAAGCCAAGACAAGTAAGAGATAAAAAGATAGGGATTTAGCACCAAAATTATACTAAATCTAGCACTTAATAGCTGGCCTTAGGGGCGACTCGATTTTTTTTTTTGTGTGTGTAATATTCAAGTTTATTTGAATTAAACCAAACATAAGCATACTTAAAATTCGAACATAGGTTTCTTGTTTTCAACCATGTGTGCCTTACCATCTTGCCACTACTTCATTTGTGCTAATATATATATATATATATATATATATATATATATATATATATATATATATATATATAATCTGTTAAAACTATTTAAAACCAAAATGGAACAATATCTAACTTAAGAAAACCAAATATATTATTACTAATAGATTAAGATATAATAAAAAATATAATTATATTTATATAATTACTTGGTGTAAAAAATTTTAAAATAAGAAACATTAAAAAGTATAAACAAAAAAGAATCTATAATCATCTAATATAATCAAGAAAAATTATGGTTTTAACACTTTAAAATGTAAAATTTGTATATAAATTATTCACTTTGAATCAGTGACCTAGTGACCTGGAGGCTAGCTCGGGAAGTCTGACTTTTAGTGGTGACAATGGAGAATCGCAACTGAAAGTCTGACTTTTGGTAGAAACTATTGGGAGTCACCATTGAATGTTCGACTTCGGTTAATTTCACAATAATGATACAAGAAAATTAACTTTCGGTAATGACTCCTAAAGTCACTAAAAAGTCGCCACCGAAAGTTAAATTTTCTTGTAGTGATATCCTTTAATTGACATTAACATTTGGTCTTGTAGATGACAGCACGCCACATTGCATGGAGATTTTAAAGTGACTTAATTCTTTGTTGTGATCTTAAATGTCCTTACTGAATTGTTGGAGTTGCATTGGAATGAAATTTGTATTCATTTTGGCATGAATGCCCTTTTAAATGCTAGATGTATACTTACATTGCATGAATCCAACTTCTTAATTTTACTAATATAAAGGCATTGTTTGAGATCTTTTCTTTGAGCAAATGCATTTTCTTGGCAAGTTCTGGATCTTTTAAATAAAAAAAAAATACTGTAGTGCTACAGTTTAGTTGAAAATTTTTATTTCAAACCATAAAGCAAGTTGGTATTTCTTGAACTTTGTAAATTGATTAAAAGGTATGCTTTCCTCTCTTCTTATTATTTACTGTCGTGTGGATTGAGCAAATATTCTTGAACTTTGTAAATTGATTGATTTTTTTTCCTCTCTTCTTATTCTTTACTACTATGTGGATTGAGTTGATAGTTTACATCTGTAAATACAAAATTCTAAGTGATTACATGATGCTAATGGTGTTCTAGGGCCGTGGGACTTAACCAGAATAAAAATCAACCACAAATGGAAGTTTTTCTATGTTCAGGATTTACATTTGCAAGATAGAACTCAAGCGACGGCTATGGGCTATTCTAGTTGTTGATGGTGACGACGGTGGAGCGTCAGATGAGATAGAACTTTAGACGAGAAAGAACAGGGGAAGACAAGATAGGCTTTAGAAGATGATGACAATATGGGAGCTTTAGACAAGAGAGAACAAGGGGAAGACAACGACACAGAGGAAGAAGAATGCCATTGGACATGAAGAAGACGATGCAGAAAAAAAAAAGTCAAACCTGCTTACTGGGTTAGGTATGTGATCATGGACCCAATTGGGCAGTGGGCGAGTGACATATTGCAACACGCATTAAGAAAATAAAGATAGCAAAACACAACATTTTATTAAACTAGAGGACACAATCGATCCAACGGCCCACAGTTAACACGCGTTCATCAAATCTGGTTCATCTATACATGCTTATTTGATGGCTGAAATTGAGAAAAGCAAAGTGCTTTTCTCATATAGAAGAGCAGAAGAGCTGAATCCATGTATTGGAGCCATTTTGTTCTGATAGGGACAAAAAAAATCACTTTTAATATTAAAATAATATGTACAATGAAAAGAAAAAAAAAACTTTATAAGTAACATGCATTTCGATGAAAAATCAAGGGGAGGTCAAGCTCCTTGTAGCACTACCCTAATATACAAAATATCATTGTCAAGCAATTTTTCATTTTAAAGATGCTACATATGCTTTGATAAGATAAAATATGATTGTGTTTATGAAAATATGACAAGAAATTAGGGTAAATAAAAATGTATGTTTATTCGAAATTTTGGTTTCTAAAATTAAGGAAGAAAATTTCCCAGATGTTACATAGTACATGTGACAAGGTAATGTAGAGGCATTGCTTGAGATCTTTTCTTTGAGCAAATGCATTTTCTTGGCAAGTTCTGGATCTTTTAATTTTAAAAAGATACTATAGTGCTGTAGTTTAATTGAAAATTTTTATTTCAAAACATAAAGTAGGTTGGTGTTTCCTGAACTCTGTAAATTGATTGAAGGGTGTGCTTATTTTCCTCTCTTCTTATTATTTACTGTTGTGTGGATTAAGCAAATATTCTTGAACTTTGTAAATTGATTGATTTTTTTTCCTTTCTTCTTATTCTTTACTACTATGTGGATTGAGTTGATAGTTTACATCTATCAATACAAAATTCTAAGTGATTACATGATGCTGATGGTGTTCTGGGGCTGTGTGACTTAACCAGAATAAAAATCAACCACAAATGGAAGTTTTTCTATGTTCATGATTTACATATGCAAGATAGAACTTCAAGCGATGACTGTGGGCTATTTTGGTTGTTGATAGTGACGTCGGTGAAGTTTCAGATAAGATAGAACTTCATATGAGAAAGAACAGGGGAAGACAAGATAGGCTTTAGATGATGAGGACAATAGGGGAGCTTTAGACAAGAGAGAATAGGGGGTAGACAACAACACATAGGAAGAAGAATGCCATCGACGATACAAAAAAATATAAAGAAGTCAAACCTACTTACTAGGTTAGGTATGTGACCTGGATCCGATTCGACAGTAGCGGGCAATATATTGCAACACATATTGAGCTGGTATTTGTGCAAAAAAATAAAGATGGCAAAACACAACGTTTTATTAAAGTGGAGGAAGCAATAGATCCAACAGCCCATAGTCAACACACGTTCATCAAATCTCGTTCATTTATACATGCTTATCTGATGGTTGAAATTGAGAAAAGCAAAGTGCTCTTCTTAGATAGAAGAGCAGAGGAGCCAAATCCATGTATTGGAGCCATTTTGTTTTGATGGAGACAAAAAAAAATTACTTTTAATATTAAAATAATATGTACAATGAAAAGAAAAAAAAACTTTATAAGTAACATGCATTTCAATGAAAAATCAAGGGGAGGTCGAGCTCCTTGTAGCACTACCCTAATATACAAAATATCATTGTCAAGCAATTTTTCATTTTAAAGATGCTACATATGCTTTGATAAGATAAAATATGATTGTGTTTATGAAAATATGACAAGAAATTAGGGTAAATAAAAATGTATGTTCATCCGAAATTTTGGTTTCTAAAATTAAGGAAGAAAATTTTCTAGATATTACATAGTACATGTGACAAGGTAATAAAGGTAAACTACAACGAGCAGCAACTAGGGGTATCAAAATTAGCTTAGCCTAATAGTTTAATTCACCTCAATCTTATAAGTGGAGTGGAGTGAGTCAATCATTTAATAGCTTTTTTTTTAAAAAAAAGACTTTTAGCTCAGTCCATTGGAATCCTTAGGAATTAGGTAGGTAAAGTGGGTAAGACTTGTTAATTTTTTTTAATTAATAATTTTAAACTTTAATATGCTTTTTTAAGAAATTTAGTTCAATTGCTTGAAGTTTTATAGTCTCAATACATAGTTTTTGTCGTTTAAAATAATTAAAAAAATATTTTTAAAAAAGAAATATTAACCTATTTTAAGGTTCAATATACTTTTTTTTTAAAAGTTTAGTTTATTTTTTTTAAAATTTCATAGTCTTAATATAAAATTTCCATTATTCAAAGTAATTAAAAATATATTTTTATTAAAAGAAAGACAAATTAACTCATAAGTTAGCCGAGCCTAACCTATGGTTAGGTTGAGCTAGGACTTTAAACACTTGAATTATATAAGTCTGACTCTATTCATGTTTACCATTGTCTTTGTAGAGCCATTTTGACCTACTTGACAACCCTAGCTGTGACTTTTATACCCTACCATTGTTGCTTCAGATAGTGGTAGAGGAAGAGAATGTGACATTCTCGTCAAGATTTATAAGTTTCTTTTTTCGATTTATTTTAATTTGAATCACTTGGAGAGCGTTGCAAAAAAGTTTATTTTCCATTGAAAAGAAGTAAAATCCTGAAAATGTAACAAGTTGCAAAGGGTGCAGTATTTATTATTTTCAGAGTTTTTAGCATAAATTTGAGAAATTTTTTGATGGAAGCTTGAAAGCAGATATTGTACGTGCTAGCTATTGCTGAGCAGTATAGAGCGTGAGTTTTCTTCACAATTTCGTATTCGAATATTGAAATGAATTTATCTAATCCTACTATGCCATTTGATGAAACACGTACACTATAGTTTGTTTAGATCTTCATTCAGAAATTTGATAATTTGATTGCTCCTTGCATCTCTATAGTTATTGGATGTTATTTTAGAGTAATTCTCTGGTGTGTTCACTTGGAACAAATTTATCTTCAACTTTTAGCAATGTTGTTCCCTTATTCTAGGCTGTCCATCTTAGAGAGTCTTGTTCCTCTCTCTCTCTCTTTTTAATGTAAAAATAAAAATTATTGAATAATTTATTTTGATAGAAATATATATCATGTATAAAAAGTAAAGGTTATTGAAAATAATAAATTACAGTAAAATGAGTCAGAGTTTAATTTTTAAAACTAGAATTACATTTACTCTAATTTTTAAATAATCGAAATTCGAATTTTCCATTAAGATCTCAAATTAACCCATGATTGAAACCATATGTTTTATTTATTTAATTTATGAGTATCTTGGAAGAAGAGAAGGAAACATGAAAAGAAAACATGCGATACGAAGGAACTACACAACACACAGATTGGAATCCAACAAAGATACCTATATCACCTCATGGACCCTTCAGATTTGACTACACATCAAACACACCTTCACCTCTCATCAAATTATATCAATTATATATATATATATATATATATATCACTTCAACTACCTATATCACCTGGGAAGAAGAATTACTATTGAAGATCAAACTGGGACCTATAAGTATGAATAAATAAATTCTTTGAACTTAAAACTAACTAACGCCATTCATCTGCATGAAGTTGTAGTGAAGCAAACCCAAACGAAAATGTCATATCTTTGTCGCATTACATTTTTGACGGTACAATGATCCTTATTCATTGATAGGTCGTTGCTGCTTTTCTGGGTTCTTGTGTTGTGATATGCATATGAATATTGTATTTATTATATTTCTGATGTGACCAAAGCATCAATACAGGTTCCGTCACCGACACTGGGAATCTCTTTTTCTCTTTATTTCCAATTTTTCATACACCCTTTTCCTTTTTTTTTTTAATCTGGAGTTTGAAATATTAATATTCAGAAATTTACTCAATTTTGAAATATTTGATTTAAATTCAGTTCAATTATAAAGATATAAAATTTTTTTAATATTATTTTTTTTTATTTACATGACATAAACTCAAAATTTTATTTAAAGAAACAAGTATTAAATTATTTGAATTAACCATCATTTATGATATTATATTGAGATTCTTAATAGTTCTTACGAGTTTAGTCAGCAAATCTAAGTTGTTTGTTTTGATTTAAACAATTTAAATTAAAATAAAATTAATTATTTTAATCTAAGTTGTTGAATCACAACGATTTAAATATATAAATTAAACTTTGCAGAACTGTAAAGAAATCCAGTCCAGTCCTCAGATGTCCTTCTCAATATTTCCTCATTAAACTGCACCATTTCTGCCTTTTTATTTATTTTTCCTTTTTTATTCTCCTCTATGTTTGTAGGAGGGACCACGATATGAATATTTAATTTACACCTAACTAGCAAGTTACTGATATGAAGTTATATGATTATTCAACCAAAAGAGAAATTAACCTATAAGTCCCAGAGTGAAATATCACTTTTCCCTGTAGAATTTGAGGGAAACAGATCATCTAAAATTTTCCAATCAAATCTACTCGTACATTCTGTTATCATCTTAACTGTGGATTGTGAAAATTGATAAATTTTATTTTTTAAAAAAATTAAAATTAAAAAAAATCAGGACCATCGATTTGCATAGCCGACGGTGCTCACCTGTATGGCAGGAGATGTTCCTGTTCTACCAGAAACATTAGCATATTTTTTCCTTTTTATTTTATTCTTTTAATTTGGACCATTTGATCCAAAATAAACAATCCAAATCTATATTCTGCAGTTCTGATGGAGACTGCAGAGAATTCCAGTCCTGATATATCCTTCTCAATATTACCTCAAGAAACTGCACTATTTCTGTCTTTTTTATTTATTTATTCGTTTATTTATTTATTTTTTTTTTAAATTTCCTCTGTCTGCAACAGTTTTGTAGGATGAAGGGTACTCAGAGATTCAACTTTCACATGAATATTTTGGCTTAACCAGCAAGATATTGATATGATGGATAGTTAGTTTATTTGAATCTTCCATCAAAAGAGAAACCAATATATGTGTCTTGGAGGGAAACATTACTTTCTGTTTAGAATTTGAGTGAGGGGTGGGATATATCTATCACCTACCTGCAATTCATCAGAAGGTACAGTCTTTATTTTAAATTTAATCGATCACTTAAAGTATAGGACTCTATTGTCTTTATCGAAGTGGATTGAGTTTCATATAAGGGGGAAAACAAAAAGTAAATGACACTCATTTTTGTTAGGTTAGGTTTCGTAATTGAATTGTACTTGGTATTCTTTTTGTTTTAAAAATTATATTTAGTTTTTTAAAAATTTATTTTCTCTCACTGAATATGTCCTCCTGTCCTCTCATTGAGGATTATGTCTAGTATAAGTATTAGTCTAGATTTTCTCTTTTTTAGTGCCAAATGGAGAGTCTAATTTTAAAATTTTGTTTGTTAGACAGTAGAGATTAAAGGAAGAAGATTTGAGTCATTTGACGTAATGTAGTGGAGTTTCATTTAATAATATAATTAATTTAATCTTTATCATCTTTTCTATATCTTGATTATCATGAATTGCACTCTTTATTTGATACCCAGAAAATGAAAGATTTCAGTCCTCTAACTTGAACAAATGTCAAATAAATATATAAATAATGGGGATATTCCTAAAAAATTCATTATTATATAGATCAAGAATATACCATATTAAAAATATTATGACTACATTGATGAAAATAAATTTAATTATAGTGATATATTTCAAGTCCAACTTTTTTCAAAAAATTTCCATCAAAGCATGAAAACACTCTTCTTATTGTCCCAAAGCATTGTTAATTATTATTATGTTGTTATTTGCTGTGTTTATATTTGTATAGTGCAGGTTATTTATTTATTGAACACCTTAAAAAAAAAAGTGTTTTGTAGACTTTTATGGATCAAGCGGTTTCAAGTTTGCATTCATTAATAGTAGTCAATGGGTATAAGTTTTATAACTTAATTATTAGACTAAACTCTATTTTAGTCTCTCACAATTCACAAACACTCTTTTTTTTTTAATTTAATCTCTCACAATTTCAAATATTCTCAGTTTGATCTCTCATAAATTTTTATTCTCAATTTGATCCATTACAAATTCAAACATTTTTAATTTTTTCTTTTATATATCTAAATATTTTTAATTTAGTCTCTCCATTCGATTCTCAATTTTGTTGAACCTCTTACATTGTAGATCATATTATCACAAAGAAAGAAAAAAATTACATGGATTCCAAATTAGTGAATTAATTGCTAAATCAACACCTCTATTAAAGTATTTATGACAATCGTATAGAGGGATCAAATTAAAAATTTTTGTATTTGTAAGAGACTAAATTAAAAATAAAAATTTATAAAAAACTAGATAAAAAAAAGGGACATATATAAGAGAGATTTTAGTCCTTAATTATAAAGGATAAGTTATATATAGTTGAAGGTTTTAAAATATTATATTTTGGGCACCCCATTTGTGCATTGTCCGAAATTCTGCATGAATAATTGAAGGCATGTGTTGCAGTACTTGGGAGGATGGGAGGGACCCAAAGGCCCCATTCCTATTCTCTACGGCTCCGGAGGCCGAGTTTGATAGGATGGGATCTCAGCAACGCCTTCGTACTATCACTGCCAAACCCCATTTATTTTCACTTTCACTCCTCCTTTTTCACTCTTCTTTCTGTCCCGTGCCCTCCACTGTACTCATACGTCTCTGACGCACCCACAGAAAAGTGGGAAAGAGACAGAACCACACAACAGAAGACGGAGTGTGAGCCAAATGGCGTTGGCAATTTAAAGGAAAAGGGGTTCGGGAAATAATAATAAAGCCCCATGAGACAAAAGGGGAAGTCTATCCATCTTCTCTGGCTTTTCCTCCAACCCCACTGTAGGGCTCTCTCTCCCATTCATTCAATTGAGCTGTCAATTCCTGTGCAACGTGATTCAGTGTCTGAGGTGATGTACCATTCCCCCTGTGGGTCCTTATGGATTATCGACTCCTTTCTCTATCCTTCTTGTCTTAATTTTAATAATAATTCCCATGAACTTTTCTTTTTCATTTGCTCTCAATTCTGAGCTCTCTGCCACTCTGTCACGACAAATTTTAGGGTTTTATTATTAAGAGGTTAATGATTGATGGTTAGTAACTGACGGTTCTTAAACTTGATCGTGTCATATAAAGTGTTAACACTGTAATAAAAATAATTTCAAATTGTATCTTTACAAGACATATTTTACTACATTTTTTTTTTGTAGTGATTAACGTATTCACATGTATAGGGGTATCTTTGTCTCTTAGAAATTGTCATCAGTACTATCTCTCAAAGGTGTCAAGAATCAAGATGTTGGTAGCTAAAATTCATTTCATTCAGGAGCAACCAAAACTATATATTTGCAATGTGTATAGGAGCAATTATTTAGAATGTAAGGTATTGATTATAGTATAGTTTATTCAATAATCCAAGGGCCATTGTAATTGAATTTAATCTAAATCTTCAGAAGAAAAGATATTCAACTATTCACAGTTAGGAATTATTCATTCTGATTAACCAGCAAGTATTGATTGGATAATGCAAAGATTACATGCGTGTTGTCCTCTTATGCTCCCGTTGACCTTTATCCTACATTTACTACTCCATTTGCCCCTTTTCTCTCACAGTCACAGATGTCTGGAGCAATGTGACGAAACTATATTATTTTCTAACCAAATGGGCACTGCCAGAAGAGTTACCACTAGCAGTAGAACATAAGCTTCTTGATGTTTTCACTAAGTCTTGGTAGTGGTGCTGTCTTTGGAGGGGCGGCTCTAGATAATGTGGATGTACTTCTGTACAAACCTGAGGATTCTGATCTCTCTAGGTAGAGTCTACCTCTGTATGCTGCTAAATGAGCATAATAAGCTGGTGGAACCAAAGAAATTGGCTTGGTGCACCTCACAAAAGTATAACATAAATTGTAAACCAGCTTCTGGAGTTCATCAGAAGTGAACTGGTTTTCATCCCACAAAACGTGGTAATGAGTTGGCCTGCTTGTTCCTTTCACACCCCAATGGCTACATAGATAGAAATCAAATTCTCTTGGGTGAGTAATCACTGAGTCAACCACAGTCCCTGGGGGAATATTCTCATATAGAAAATGGTTTTGAGCAGAAGACTGGTCGGTTTCAACTGGAAACAACCTCGTGTGATGCCTCTTCTGTACTACTGCAAAAGTAATGAAAGGTTTATAACCAGGAAATTTGGAACATGCCCCTCTGATGGATTGCAGTTCCTCTTCTAATACTTTATAGAACTGTGTTTCACTAACCCCATCTCTGAAGAAAATTATTCTCCGAGGGAGTTTCTTTACTTCCTGATAAAAATCATCAAGCAATTCACCCACCATTGCACCAAGGTCCTGGATGATCTCTTGTCGATGTGTTTGAGACCTTATTCTTGATATATATTTGTTCGCTGTTGGCCAGTTCATGCTACCAATAACAGCAGCAACAGATGGAGTGAAATCATCAAGGGGATGAGGATGTGTAACATCAGCACCCATAAATATGGCCGGCTCATCGTCCTGAAATAGTCTAGGAATTTGAGAAGGAAGTGAATTGTATAGAGCAACTGTGCATCCACCAACTTTGGCATTAATTTTCAGGGCCAAATTAGCCAAAAACTGTGAACTTAATTTGATGAGATTTGGGTACAAGCAGCATTGACTTACAACGCCAACTCTAGTCTCAGCAATTCGTTTCAAGTCTGCATACCCTTTGTGCTTTTTCTCCATAATACAAATAAGAAGTTGGAGATTGTTTGAGGCAGTTCTCTGGATTTTCTTGAGCTTAGATTCCAGAAGTGTAACATTGTTGAGAACCTGGCTTGATTCAAACTGGGGACTAATGATTGTATTCTTGTTAAGAAAAATGCCCAATTGTTCACACCTTTGAGATAGCTGGTCTATGAATCTGGCGATAATAGATTTCTGCTCAGGTGTACCGCCAAAACTTATTAGTGCCCACCTTTCAATTTTAGTTCCTTCAAAGACATGCCCATCCAGAAGGTTCCACTGGCGGTCATGGCGCGAAGGAATTAGGTTTCTCACATGACCTCCATCTCCGAGCTTTAGCTTGGGAGGGTGAAGAATTCTCCCAGTCAGCCTGGTCATTTCTCTTGACACTTTGAGTTTGAATTCCCCTTCTTGGTTGCCACTGTCAAAAGGATTGCTTTTGAGAACTAGAAAATAATACAGAAAAAACAAAGGATTTACAGAAGCACATAAGAAATCATGCTCAGTATTCAATAGACAAAAGAAATCGAACTACTTGAGCATTTTGTAGTTAGTTACCTGGTAGGTCCTACGTTCCCTCTCATGACCCCTTCAATGATGGCCTTTCGTTCTCTCGGTCTTTGGCAGCCCATCTTAAGTATCTTTGCCTTCTGATCATCAGACAGCCTGCCGAGGAATTTCTGACCTTCACAGATCACACAAAGCTCCATAGGAAGATAACATGGTTTACTCCTACTAATTTGCAAGCATGGCAACTTTCTGAATTGAATGTCATAATTATAGTGATCTTTAAAGTAACTTACAAGCCTTAAATTCTTTCCATCCCTGTCAGCAAACCAAAGATTTTCAGTAGCTTCCTCGGTTAAGCCATAGACATGGTATCTCTGCACAGTTTCTCTATGGCAAACAAAGACCCTGATGTTTTTCAATGCTTTCTCCACTTCCTTCCTTTCTTCACCTGTGAAACTTGTTGTTTTTCCTTGAGAAAGATCTCGAATAAACTCGAAACGCTTCTGCAAGTATGGAATCACCCCTATGCTCTCATGGAAAGCTGTCACTGAGAAATCCACATTGAGAGCAAGTCCTTGTTGTGTTGGTCTGAGACTCTGAAAGAATCCTCTGAATCCGACAGCTCCTCCCCCAATCTCTCTTGTTCTTCCCATTGACCTCGAAAAGAACGACCTTCCTACTGGTATGCACTTCTCAGTTGGGCTCTCCCTCAATACTACATCCAAAGCATGAAGATAATCCTGAGGAAGTGGAACCCAATCATCCCCCTCTTTCTTCAAGTAGTTACTCAACTCCTTCCCATTGATCTTAGAGACTAACTTGATATTTATCCTGAACAGTTTAAGCTGTTCTTTCTTCTCTTTCAAATCATATGCTTCTGCATATGGTGATGTGAATTTGCTGGTGGGGATTGGAAGGCTTATGAAGAACTCAAGCTTGTCATTTTGGAATTCCACTGGGCTGTAAAGATTCTTTCGCCCATCATATGCTGGCACAGCACCAGCGAATTCTGCGGAATTGTTGTGAACCAATTTCTGCTTGATTTCTCTGGCGACTTCCTTCGAGGGATTAGGAGTGATTTCAACATTGTAATGGTATATATTTTGTGATGAATCAAACTGCACCAGAAAGTGGTTGGCAAGGAGAGAGATCACAGAACCTTCTTTGCCACCAGAATCTGGCCTCCTTGCAACAATTAATGCCTGTGGTTTACTTGCAGGTATAAGCTTCTTCCATTCATCTCCTTTAAGGGATGCTTTAACCTTAGTTTGCAGTTGAAGCCCCATCTGAGCTGAAAGCATGTGGTGCATTAGACACAATATTCAGCAAAATTCACCTGTTTAATCATACTATTACATTTGCATCTAAAGTCTAAAAATGCATAAATATCTAACTGGCATGATTTGGAAAGCAACTTCAAAAAAAAAAACAGTTTTAAAGTAAACTTTCTTCTATTGTTGCTGTGCTGTGTATATCAACTAGTAAAGCTCAAACAATGCAGTATCTTTCTTCGTCAATGGCTAAAAGAAGAAAAAGTCAACTTCCAAATTTTCCCCAAAAAAAAAAATTTCAGGAGCACATTAGATCCAGCTGAAAAAAGGTCTTCAAAAGCCTGCACAGCATAATAACACTTAGAATTAGCTTCATTTAGAAGCCACACTGTGGCTCCAGGGACTGTATCAAAATAAAACAGTGGTCGACTCTAATAATTTTTTTTTTAAATCTAAAATAATTCTGAGTTAGAAGAAAACCAATTCCGTGAAAATGAAGAGCCTAGAGAAAAGACTGGCAGGTGAAGGGGGGTTAGAGTTACCAGGAGAAACGGTGGCTTGTGAGACCTTGTTATCTGAGGAGGCAGCGAGGGGAGAATTATTATTGAGCTTGCATGGATATTTCTGTAAGTGGGTTTTGGATTTGATGGCGTGGTTTTGAGGAAACGGTGGCGTCAAGGCTGGTTGCAGTGGTACAAGAGAAGGTAGAGGAAGAAGAGCCGGACAGTACCTCTGATACTTGTTTTGGTTGCACAACCCAAACTGATGATGATGATGATAGCGATGATGATGATGCTCATGAGAGTTGGCTCCCACCCTTAAGCTCCTCCTCCTCTGGTTTGTGAATTTCTTATTACCATTTGACTCCTCTGTCTCTTCCATGATTTGACGGAGAAACAGAGAAGGTATGAGGCTTTCTTTCAATGAGTTTCTTTAAAGATACCACAACGGAAACTACAGTTATTGCACAGTGAGAGAGAGAGAGAGAGAGAGAGAGGATGACAAAGTGAGAAACTTTTGGGGTTTAGCTTCGGAAAGGTTTTTATGTACTGGTCTGAGAAAGGGTATGAGACTGTTTATATTTTCAAAGGGGAAAACCAGCACGCTCTGAGTTGCTTTAAATGATAGGTAATATACCTTCACCATAGAGGGGTATACATTTATGGTGTTTGCAAATTGCAATCTGTCTCTGTATAAAAGCATACATCTTTCTCTTATAGTCCTTGACTACATGTCAAACACATAAAGACTAGCCTAGCCTTTTTTCTCTTGGGAAGTCAAACAAACAAAATGAGAAGAAGAAGAAGAAAAGGGATTTAATTAACCTTACAATTATGATGATAGTGATTGGGCTCTATACTATTTGATTTCACATTTGTCTCTCTTTATTATCAGTATTTTTTTTCCTTTTTCTTTCTGGTGATTAAAACACCACAATCCCTGCGTTTGTTTGTCACTATTGCCCTCTACTATGAGCAGGCTTCCATCAATATCATTCATTGAATTTCCTGCTTGCCCTGTATCAAGCATTGCTCTTCTTGTATCGTCATCGCCACTATGTTTCTTTCTCCAACACACGAAAATTAAAAAAAAAAAAAAAGAAAGAAAGAAAGAAAGAAAGGAAGAAAGCAAAAGGCAAAAAAGGTTAAAGAAGACGTAGTTTGTAGAATTGGGACCATTTTTCATTGCAAGTCTAAAAGTTAGAGCGGAAGAAAAGGACAGAGATTCTTCTGCATCATTCATGACCATTTTAACGTGTTTGTTACTTAAGCCTAACTTCTACAATGGTAATTCAGAAATTTCAACCTGAGGGCCGAGATAAATCACAGAAGAAAGAAATCCGTTGTCTGAATTTTCTAATCTAAACTCATTTTTAAGCAGAAAAATTAAATGGGTTCTTCGAGGGAAAAAAAGAAAAAGAGGCTATGGCCTATGACATAGGTCACTAAGTAAATTTTGTTTACAGGATTTGTGGCGCGTCTTGTCCTGTCTCAATGGTTTAAGCTATGTATCAAAGTATATGTATATATATATATATATATATAAGTATTATTTCGGTATTTTATTTTTGGTTCAAACCATAAATTAATTTTATTCTAATAAAATTTCATTATATCTTATTATTTATTTTTTATGAAATGACTTAACAAATTTTTGAAACTTAATATATATATATATATATATATATAATTATATTTTTTTATTGCATAAGACGAAATTCTGGTAAATTTTTAAATTCTAAAAAAATGACAATAGAAAGTTATATAATTTAGACGGGTTTAAAAAAGAAAAAAAGTAATTAAAGCGATGGATATGATATTGGTTTTGGCCTCACTTTTGCCTCTTCTTTTGTGTACATGATTGGTGGCAGTGGGAAGAGAAGGGGCCATTCATGCACTTAGGAAGTTGGGTTTATAAACATTGCTATCGTATGAATGTGGTGAAGGGACATTATCATTTGTGTGGAGCCCCAAAATATATGTTTTTAATATCAATCTCGATCACCTCACTTCAGTACCCCGATCTCTTTTAACATTATTTTCACAATTTTTTTAATTGCAAAACTGTACCTAATTTATTCACTAAATTATTAATTTAGCCTTATTAGATTTTCAAAGATCAAACTTTTTAATTTGATTTTTAAAACATTATGTTCATCACATTCAATCTTTTTATTTGTTAGAATAACTTTTTATGATGAATATTTTGAGGTGAAGGGATGTTAAATTTCGTAATTTAATAATAAAAAAAGATTAAATTGAGATAAATATAATATATATTTTAAAGGCTAAATTCATACATTTAATATTTTGAGGATCAAATTAATATAGTTATAATATTTTAAAAATTAAATTAGTAATTTATTCAAATTTATTAATTATGTTTAAGTTGTTTTTTCAACAATTTTAATTTTTAATCAAAATAATAATTTATTATGATAAAATATTTTGTAAATTTCATTTTCAGTATCCCGCATTAAAGAAAAAGGAAAAAAAATGTTGATTCTATTAGGGTATCTTTAAAATATTATACTTTAAACTAATTTATGAAAACGGGATTGTTTTTTCAAAGTAAGGTTACTTATTCTAAAATTACTTATGATGCTAATTCGATACTTTAGTCTAGTGTTTAAAATATTGATCTTCTACTTATTCCATATTATTATTAACTTTTAGATAAATATCTATACCAATTAATACACAGATAGAGTACGAGTAACTTTTAACTTTTGTATCATTTCCTTATATATAATTCTTAAAAGTTAGTTATATAATAACACCGAAAATAAAGGCATAAGTTAGGTGGAGAGCAAAAGAATCGGAGAACTTGACACGTGACATGGTTTCATTCTAAGTGGACCTTAGCCAACAGTTAAAGTTAAAATTAAATTAATGAATGCTGGGAATTCTCACAACGAACATGCTATCATCACTTTCTTTCTTTCAATTCAATTCTTTTTAATAGAAATATTAATTAAGATAAAAAGGTGTGTACTTAGGAAAGCATTAGAACGAGGATCTCTATAACAAAAATATAAAATCACCGTAAAAACGAAACCTAATGCAGCATATTAATGACAATAGCATCATAACATAAAATAAAAGGAAATAATTAAAGGACGTGTGACCTTGAGCAAAAGCATAACAATTTACTTGATAGAATGCAAGGAAAGTCACGCTAATTATGGTGTTGATGCTTTTGTCAAAATAGAATTTTTATGGTGATAACTACTTGTGCCCTTCTTTTGAGTTTCATCATCTTTTGTTTTTGTTTTTTGTTTTTTTGTTTTGTTAGAGTATCTAAAAAGCTCATTATTTTGACTAATCTAGTTTGAACATGGTTGCAATATTACATGGATAAAAAATTCTTCTAACGCTGATTTTTTTTATTAACAAGAAACTTTCTGTCATTGAGTTTCATCATTTTTTTTTGTTAAAAATACCAATATTCAAAAAATTCACTGAGTCTTGACTAATTTAATTCAAGTCGGGTTGAGCTATATAAGTGTAAAGCTCTTATAGCGTTGATTGTATCTATTTACAAGAAACTCAAGACTTTGTTTAATGAAAACAAGTATCAAACCACTTAGTTCTCTTTTGGCTTTAGTGTTGAGAAGTCTCAAACATGCTTTTGGAGTGGCAAAATGAGATTTTACCCTCAATTCAACTTGTTTGGTTTTGTGGCAAGCAAAGATGACAAACATGATTCTTTCCCCAAACTCCTGTTTGATTAACACATCTTTTTATTGCTTTTGTGTTGAGATACTTAAAATAAAATTTCCCTAACTACCTCTTTCTCTCTTGTACCTCTCAACCTCCTTCTTTCAGGTACTAAAAATTTCCATCTTTTTCACTGTGTTGCTATGTTTCTATGGCTTCACCCTCTGCATTTAGGTACTAAAAACGTCCATCTTTGCTAGGACATAATCTCCATGTTTCATTTCTTTTTGCATATGCTCTGTTCCCTATTTGTCTGGTTCCTGATCTATTTTGTTTTGGTTTGATTCGATGTTCTTGATTTGCGAACACAATTAAAAAACCCAAAATCTAAGATAGAAAAGTTTTCATTGCAAATCCATCTTAGATCCACCCCAAGTTCATCTCAGAAAAGGAGAAAAAAATATTTCAAAAATGAAAAAAGACTAAAAAATTTTGTCTCAGAAAAAACTATCTCAATTTTTGTCACAAAGGGATAATTTATTTATTTTCTTTTTTCTTTTTTGCCTTTTGTTTAGGAACAAATATTTTTGTGTCAAAGACCATCCCCATTTCTCATTTTCAAATTCTTTGATGGATTTATTTGTCTCCAAATCTGTATATGAAAATCTAACTTTGTATTTAATATTTTTCCAAAATTTGAGGCAGAAACTTTTTGGTGGAAAAATCTGTCTCTAATTATATTTGATCTAAGACAAAATGTTTCAGTAGCAAAATCTGTCTCTGGTGCATTAATTTAATTTTTTTTTCATGAACTAATACTTGCAGCAGAAATATCCATGTTAAAATCTATAGTTGATTTCCAATTTCATTTAAAAAATTAGGTATTTTGAGATAGATTATTTTCCGTGTCAAATATTCATGTTAAAATTATTTTGATTTGAGAAAATATAACCATGTCAAAATTTGTCCCTGATGGCCATTAAAAATTTTATTTTTATTTTTCACAAAGTTATTTTTTCAACCTCAATTGTTTTTCCCCTCAAAACGATGTCATTTTCATACATTGTACATAACCTCGAAACCCTATTTCTTCCTCATTTCCCTCGTGTTCTGTCACTCTAATCTCCCTCCTCTACATTGTTTTGCCCTCTCGTCACTACTCCTCACTATCTGTTGACGATTCCTGTTATCCATTCACCCACCCAGTTTTCTATCATCCCAGTATTGTTTTTTTTTTTTTAATTATCTTCTTCACTTTGGTGTAACCCTTTTCTCAACTACTTCCTCGACATTCATAGGCCGTCGTCCATCTATTCATTTTCCAACAAGCAAAGGTCATTTTTTTCCCTTTTTTCTTCATTTTAGCTTCCGCTTCTTCTGTGGCTTGCATGCATTGTATATAACTGTTGCTATGGACTGACTTTTGTTAGATTTGTAGTATGTTAGTGCAAGACTCTTGGTGATTATTTTTTTGACTAACAGAATCAATTTAAGATGCTAATCTTATTTGAGCTATTTGTGCACTAAATAATGAATCTCACAAATCAAATTAATACTGCATGAAAAAGGAAGGAAATATGAATAAATCTCGATAGCATCTTGGCAAAATTAATGTGAAAGCAAAAGAATGGAAACAAGTCGTTTTAAAGAAATCAGAATTGGAAGATGTAGAGGGAGAAAATCCACTAGCATTCTGATTTGGAAGATTCTAGTAGTAAGGGCCAATCAATGAAGTCAATCAGGCAGAATATCTACTAAATTAGAAAACCTTTCATCTTGGGATGATAAGATCACATAACCTAATTAAGCACTTTAAGTCTGAGATCTTCATCCATTTAAAGTTGACTATAGAAGGATTAATGTAGAAGGAGCCTCTCCAACTACTATCATTTTCAAGGTGTATAAAAAGCCTTTCTCATCCAAATTCATATTATGGTTTTGGTGATGAGGGAAAACAGAGATAGAGTAAGAGCTAAAGTTGATCACTATATGGTACGTATAATTTTATAGCACATAAAATATTCCAGCAAGTATACTGGGTCGCAACAAGTAATAAAGTGATGAGTAGAGTATCGTCCCACAGAGATTGAGGTATCAAATAAAATTCAATTAGGCTAAGTGAAATGCTATTAAGACTTATGAGGGAAATTTCAGAAATTACATAAAAAAGGGGGGGTGATGATCGAAACAACACAATATAAATAACTGAAATTTAAATAACTAGATAGAAAACAAAACAGAGAAAAGATGTGGATTGGTCACAAATTTCATGGAATTGTACATCATCATCATTTCCTTTGAATATTCTTGGCTAATTCTATTATGTAATCTTCAATCTAAAATTCTCAGAAAGTCTTCTAAGACTGAATTATATTAAAATTATAGTTAGGAAGATCTTCACTAATCTATAACTCAAATATAATCCGATGAAGTCCTAATCACATCAATGCCCCGCAATCGCATATGACATGTTATCTCTTGTCCTACTCGTTATAAATACATAGCAAACGCATGCATGTATAAATAACAAGCTTCATAGAACAATAAATAAAATAGAACTTTGGCCAAAAAAATACTCATTGGTCCAAATGAATTAAAGTACAATTTCCATTTCATCAAATGACCGACTACACAAGAAAATGAGATTGATTTCGTTGGTCTAATCCGATTAATTCATAGACAAATTAATCTTTGAATCATTGAAGAACAATTCAATTGAATTACAATCCATTCAATGTTGGCCAATTTTCTAAAATATGATTGAATCCAAAAGCTTTGAAATTACAATCTAACTTATCCAAAATAATTGACTAAAATCTTAGATCAACCATTCAATTAAGTCATGAAGCTCAAGAAAATTATTCAAGCCACATAAATAAAACTATCTATATCTAGATAATCTAATTTATGATGGAAATTACAAGGTCAAGCTCAATATCTAGCTAACTCTAGCATAGACATAAAAATCCCAAACTCATTGAAGGTTCATCAAACATTCAAGAGGAAGAATAATCAGTAAAATCCATTCCATTAAACGAAAATGCATTAAAATCGAAATTGTTCAGCAACAAAACATCATAGAACCAAACTACATCAATCCTTAAACTTAGAAAATTACATGGAAGAGAAGGAAAAACATGACAGAAAACAGAAAATACAATAGAAATCTAAGAAACTATGAAGGAAAATGCAAGAAAATGAAGGAAAATGGGAGAAGGAGAGCCATTCCCAAGTGGGAAGGCTTCCTTTCCCTCTAACCAAGCTAGAGAGTTGCCTCTATGTTGCTCCCAGCCACTGCTGCCCAAAGAAGGCAGAAAAATGGTGCTAGGACTTCACATCAGAAAAATGACTTAGCTTCCTTAATAAATTTCGATTTTTGCAAATATAAAACTGATCTAACACATACCTAAAGGGATATTCTGCCCTAGATGCCTCCTTGGATGCCTCTTCCATGATATGGCAGTACTTTGACAGCAAAACAGCAGCAAAATTAATATTTCTGCAGCAGCAGAAAAGTATGGCAGCAGCAGAATGGTATGGCAGCAGCAGCAGAATTAATATTTCTGCAGCAGAAAGTGACAAACAGCAGCAGAATATCATGGCAAAATTAATATTTCAGCCATGCTTTTCTTGACTTACGAAAATTAATATTTCTGCCCAAAAATTCTGACTACATGGCATTGAATAAGAGTTCAAGTGGGCCCCACATCCAGCATATCCTAGTAAGCATCTACATCACCCAAAAAGTGCCACATTAGCATCAAAATCATCATCTTTGTCCATGTCAACACTTTTCTCTCCAAAATTAAAATTTGTAGGAATTAAATTGAGCATTTTACAATTCAAGTTCTAAAAATATAAAAATTGAGACACATTCAATCCATAAATAGTTTATACCCAATAAATTTCAAAACATAATAAAATTAGAGAATTGACAAAATTAAAGAGGCAAAAAGGACTAAAATAGGGACTAAAATAAATGGAAAAAGTATGTTATCACTATACTCTTCTAATTTTCTTGAGATTGTTGTACACTAATATTATTCTCTTAGTGAGCATATATCTCTTGTTGTTCTAAGTGAACTTCCTCTAGCTTACTGTCTTTGTTGTTGTTGTTGTCTTGTGTGTGGACATGTTATTGGTAGGGATTGGGTGTAATTCCTGTTGTTTGGTGTAAAAGCCTATGGCTGATTCTCTTAGATTGAAAAGGTTGTAAAAGGTCTGGTGTGACCTACCGGGTTGTAAGTTTGCTAAGGTTTTGTAAAAATTTAGTGGGTTATTGGCGTAAAAGCAAGGTGTTGATCCTCAATGTATAAGGTTGCTGATTGTACCGGTTACTATTTTTCCTTTATAAAATTCTCTTACTACATATTTGAGGAGTAGACGTAGGAATCTCCCTTGGGATATTCTGAACCACTATATATTGATTCTATTCCTATCTATTTTTATTACTATTAAGGAAAAATAATTGTTGGTTGTTAAGAAAAATGTTTAAGTGAACCTTTATGATCAAGATACTGCTTTTAGAATAATTCAACTATAAGCAACCTTTTTTTTTATTCGCACACAAGTTTTCTTTAAAGGAAAATAAAAATTGCCTGAAGTTTTTAAAACAGTTAAGTACCCAAATCAACCCCTCTTCTTAGGTACATACTTGTACTAACATTTGGTATTAGAGCCTAGTCTTTAGTTTTGCAGGATTAACATCTCGAAGAAAAGATCCAGAGGATGAGTCAGTCACCTGGTGCACAAGGCCAAAGTGTTGATAGATCTATTTTCTTTGATGAGACAAATTAAACCTACTAGAAGACTCATATAGAGATATTTTTGAAATATCAAAACATGCAAGTTTGAAGAGTGATTGAAAACAACCATCATATTCCTAAGAAGGTGGATGGAGTTGAGGTTCCTAAAACTCAAAAGCAAGTAGACAAAGGAGGATGACCAAAAGATCAAGGTTAATTATAAAGAAATTAACTACCTTTTGTTTGATGTTAATGCAAAAGGATTCAAGAGGCTATCAAGGTGCCAAAATGCAAGGAGATGTGGAAGAAATTGCGAATAACCCATGAAGGTACCAATGAAGTTTGAAAAACCAGAACTGACAAACTAGAAGAAGAATTTGATAATTTCAAAATGCAAGAGGACAAAACCAATGAAGAAATGTTTGATAGACTTGGAAGAATTAATCATGAGCTTGAATTAATGGGAGTTGTGTACAAGCATGAAAAGATTGTCTACAAGTTTTGAAAAACATAACAACACCCTGGAAAATATGGGCTACAATAATCAAGGAATCTAGAAAGATTGCAACAATGACAACTAATGAAATTAGAGGAAAATTGATTGCCCATGAAAAGACAAACCTGAAAAGGGAAATGACGGAACTAAATAGGAGAAAAGAAAAGGGAGTAGCTCTCAGAATTAAACCAACACCCAAAAGTAGAATCAATCTCCCAGGAAGAGGCCATGGATGACAATGACATGGCTCTGCTCTCAACAAAGATGTTTGATTTCTATAAAATAAGGTACAAAAATGACAGAAGCATCTTCAAAATAGAACTGAGAACCAGTAACCTACTATGAATGTAACAAGCTAGGACATGTTCATTCTGAGTGCCCTCAGCTTGCGAGAGCAAGAAAGGATCGAAAGACAATGATGGCCAATGCTTATTAGAGTGATGATGACCTACTTGGAAGTGAATCAGATTTAGATGGACTAGAGGTGGCATACATTTGTCTCATGACCAATAGTGATTCCAGACAAATGACAGGGGGATAAGTCCAACTTTACAAAATATGAATCATAGAAAATACTACATTTTGCATTGAAAATGTCTCATTGATTAATGGATTAAAATATTGTCAGACCTACTCCCCAGGTACTTGACTAGCATAGTAACGACCTGTCCCTGTTATTGTAAGCCTAACCTACCTCCGAAATACCCCACGGATTTCAAATGTCTACATGGATGTTTCCATAAATTAAAGCGACCAAATTTAATTAATAACCAAGTAATTTAAAGAGTTTAACGTCACCTTACATTTATACAATGTAAATTCCTTTTTCAAAAATAAATAAGTATCGTAACACATTTTATCGAGCACAGCTACTCCTCAAGTAGGTGCTCCTCGATGATGGTCGGGTCTCTAAAAATAAATCATTAAGAGTGAGTTATGAAAACTTAGTGAATGAAACAGTCAATCCATAATAAAACCCAAATACATAAAATAATTATACTAATAATCCCGAAGGCCATGAAATCAACTAAGAATCATAGTAAGAAAACACTCTTAGGGTATAGTACTCGTCTGCCACCTCGGGAGCAACCGCTCAACCTCTGGCCCCTTCTTTCCTTAGTGACGCACAACCTACTCGTCTCAATATTAGGGCACCTCACGGGTTCAACATAGCCACTGTTGACCATAAGGCTTTATGCCATAAGTTTTGATGATGACAAATGTATTTAAATTGTAGCATTGATATATATAAAGATTAATTATCATATATATGCTACAAGCACTTAAGCATGATTATATTATTTAATATGTATGTTGCATATAGTGAATCATGCTATTATCAGGAATTGAACTTACCATTGGATTTGCAAGTAAGATATATTTTATAGGTTGGTTCAAAACAAGAAGAGTGAGCATTGAATTGAAGAACAAGGAAAAGAAATATCATGCTTCACTCAAGGAAAACAACATGCAAGGATAAAGTTCCAAGAAATGAAGAATTAGAAGATTTGAAGTCTTGGAAGCTTGGATGCATCAAGAAAGCAACCATCATGCTCTAAAAACAAAGAATTTGAAGATAACAAGTGACTGGTCGACCACCCTATGCTGACTGGTCGACCAACGAGCTCCAGAGGCAAAATATTTGAGCACTGGTCGACCACCCTATGCTGACTGGTCGACCAACGAGCTCCAGAGGTAACATATTTGAGCACTGGTCGACCACCCTATGCTGACTGGTCGACCAACGAGTTCCAGAGGCAAAATATTTGAGCACTGGTCGACCAACGTGCCACACTAGTCGACCAACGTGACTGATGAATCACTTCTAGACTACACTGGTTGACCAACGTACCACACTAGTCGACCAACGTGCCACACTGGTCGACCAACGTGCCACACTGGTCGACCACCGACATCAGAAAATGTACTATAACGGCTAGTTTTTGCTGACATCATTATGAAATCACCTTGGATTTGTCTCCAACGGTCTTATTCGTCCTTAGGCTATATATATCAACCTTGGGGGCTATCAAAATAGAGGAGAGAACACTCCTATTGCTGAACATCATCTGTAAATTCTCTCTTATGCAGATTATATCCTTGTGAGCTTATCAATGTAATATATACTCTGTTTTTTTGGAGAGTTTCTCTGTAATTGTTGATTTTGATCAACACAAATATTATCTTGAGTTGTATTATCAAGGAGAGTATTCCTTGATAGAGTATTTATTGAGAGAGCATTCCTTTGGGTTGTAGAGAAGCCAGTTTAGCAGAAATTCTCCGGAGGGTTGAGGAGGAGCCTGGATTCATAAATTCTCCATTGGGTTGTGGAGGAGCCTTGGCTAACGAAATTCTTTGTAATGGTTTGCAAGTACCCAGACCAAACTTGCAAGTATAGTGAAAATACTCAAGTGACTTCTTGAGGACTGGATGTAGGCTTGAGATTAGCCGAACCAGTATAAATTTCTGAGTTTGCTCTCTCTATCCCTTACTCCTTTATTTGTGCTTATTGTTATCTATTCTTTATTTCCTTGCTCCTCATAATTATTCATCTTGATAGCACATTGATTTTCTGTATTGTATTTATTATCTTAAGTATTACACTTTTACAGAAAATCATTTTAACTTCCAATAAAGTTTTGTGAAAAATTTACAAATCCCAATTTACCCCCCCTCTTGGGTTCCAACCATTACTTTCAATTGGTATCAGAGCTTGGGCTTTTGTTTAAAGACTTAACCGTCTAAGAGTTAGCATGGTTGGATATAGTGATTGGTTTATTTCTGAAAATTGTTCTTTCACAGAACCTCCAGTTTTTGATGCTAATCATTTTCAATATTGGAAGTATGAAATGAAAATGTTTTTAATTTCAGTAGACCATAAACTCTGGGAAGTTATAGAAAATGGTTTTGATATGCCTGTCAAGGAAGAACAAGGAAAATGCATTCCAAAACCCAAGAGTGAATGGAATGATACTGAAAGAAGTTTAATGCAACTCAATGCTAAGGCAAAATTGATTATTTCTTATGCATTGAGTCAAGATGAATTTTTCAAAATCTCCAACTGTGTAACTGCAAAAGAAATGTGGGAAATTCTTGAAGTTGCACATGAGGAAGATCTTATTGCTGAGGAATTAAGGTATAGAAGTTTCATTAATGAACTTGAAATTGCTCAAATGAACAATTGCAAAACCATTAATGAGATACAACTTGTGCTTAATCAATTGCAAGCTCTTGGTGTTTAACTTACAGGAAAATCTCAAATCACCAAGGAGATAGAAGAAAAAGAAAAAGGAGAAGAAGAGAAATCTCAACCAAAAGCTGAATCATCAAAGAAAGCCTACCTATCCTCCATTTGGGGAAATATCAATTCGGATAAGGAGGACACAAATGAAGAAAACTACATCTGTCTTGTGGCCAGAGATGAAGATGAGGTAAATTCATTTGACTACTCTTTTGATGAATTACAAGATGCCTTTGATGATTTACATGAAGAATCTCTAAAACTTGCAAAGAAATTAAATGCTTCAAAACAGAAAAACTCTTCTCTTGAAAATGAACTAGAAAAATTGAAAAATGAATTTTCTATTTCCAAGGAAGAGAATTTTGGTTTCGAAAATCAAAACAAAACTTTGCAAGAAGAGAATTTGATTTTAAAGGGAAGTATCTCTACCAACAAAAGCTGCTTTTGCACCAAGTGTGATTCTTTGAAAAAGGAAAATGATGATCTTAAAAACACACTTGCAAAATTTTCTCAAGGTAGAGAAATTTTAAATACTTCAGTTTTGAAACAAAGAAGAAGGTTTAACAAAGTTGGTCTTGCTTCTAAAAGTAAATCAAACCAAAAGCATTCTAAAAACTT
Source organism: Biancaea sappan (assembly GCA_037074585.1). Taxonomy (NCBI): domain Eukaryota; kingdom Viridiplantae; phylum Streptophyta; class Magnoliopsida; order Fabales; family Fabaceae; genus Biancaea; species Biancaea sappan. The sequence continues at coordinate 57,034,909 of CM073490.1, forward strand.
CTTTGTTTTTGTAAAGATGTCCAATAGTCCAACTTGCACTTGTTTTTATTGTGGACTGAAAGGACACAAATCTTACTCCTGCTTTTATAAGAAAAATCTTGTTCATGGAGTAGAAATGAAATGGGTTCAAAAAGGAACTCATGACCCAGGCGGACTCAAAGAAATTTGGGTACCAAAAACAAAAGATTAATTTGCAGATTCACCTCGAAGCAAGGAGCGGAAATGACATTTTAATGGCTACATCATTCAAACTCCACTTCCTTGCATCAAAAGGAGGCAATGGATAAGTAAACATATAAGCTGGAATGTATTGTAAGAAATTTAATTGATATGTTTACTGTATCAAATGCTTATACTTGTTTTCTAGCATGCCTTTCATCTATCTTTGATATTCATGCATGCTATATCTGAAAACAATTCTTATGTGTGACCTATAGATTCAAATTTTGTTTTGAATCAATATCTTTATTCTAAATTCTGCTCAAACTATCCTTTTTATCGCATCACGAAAACTTGCTTCCATTACATGCATATTTCTCTTGCTTTCACAACAATAAGATTACTCTTGCCTATAGCATTTATCCTTATTGTAATCTTATTCAAATATTTTCAATAAAATCAAATTTCTTGTAAAATTGCATTTCATGGAAGCATGGCACTTTTATTAATATAGCATATCTTAAACACAATGTTGCTCTTGATTCTCGAGATTTATTTGGACATTGCTAATTTAAGCATCAAAGTGCTCCACCAAAAAGTGTTTTCCAGGAGTTAATCTTCAAATTTATCCTCTAAGGCACATTCTTTCCTCTGCTCTCCAAAATCAGTAAGATTTATAGTTTTGATGTTGGTTGGTCGACCAACGCTCCTATCAGTGGTTGACCAATGAAGGATATAATACCCAGCGCTAGGAGAAGAACACTGAATGCTGAGACAGGTGGTCGACCAGTCTATTGCCTTTGGTCGACCAGTTTAAGGCAGTACGTAAGAAACTCTCTTCTGGTCTGGAGTGGTCGACCAGCGCTCTCACAATGGTCGACCAACGCTCGACATCTTGCTGTTCCTTTCCCTCGATGGTCAACCAGTGGACTCACGATGGTCGACCAATGCTTGACAGTAAGCTCCTTCCACTCTCTAATTCCCATGATGGTCGACCAGTGTGGACACGTTGGTCGACCAGCGGATGACAGTAAATGAAGGATTTAAATTTTGCTGCTATGTACTTAATGATCTCTTCAAAGCTTCATGGGTGATCTTATAAGAGATTATTTTTGAGAGAATCTTGCAAATAATCAATCAATGAAGATCATTAAAATTGCAAGAAGATAGGATCAAAAGAAGAGCAATGAGGAAGATATCAACATCTTAAGGAGGAAGTTCAAGAAGCAACAAAAGTTTGTCAAAATTGATGAGTATCTCTATCCTTTACTTCTTTATTATTTAATTGAATGATACTCCTTAATCTCAATTGAACATTTTGGCAAATCTTTTTACTGACATACTTTCATTGCAATGACACATTGTTCTCTGATATCTTACATACTTGATCATATCATTGCATATAAAGATATGTTAAATGCTTAAATTGTCTTTATACCATTCATCATGATTTCAGCATTATACATATCATATCTTTTGCATAAGCTGTAACTTATGAACCATCATTTATGGATTATAGTTTATATCTGATTATATCTTACCTCAATTATGTTACTACATACTCTGATTATAATATATTTTATCTTGAATGAGTATATAACTTGCTTCTGCTATGTAATGATTATATATATATTCATGTGAGAAAATGCTTTCTAGCCTTCAATGAATATATGTATACTTTTCAAAATACGTTATGCCTCTACTGAGATGATATGATATATCTTGAATATAAAATGTTTTATATATGATAATGGATATATATTTTCTTCTATTGTGCTAAATTTTATGCCATTCTTTAAAGAAGAATTATTTTGAAAAGGTTTTGGAAAATGATTTGAAATTGCTTTATCATGTTAAAGCAAAAAGTGTTTTGATAAGAAAGGAGTTTAAAAATCCTTATTTCAAATTCACCTACTGTGTACAAAAATGTTTTTATACATAAGCAGAAAATTATTTCCAAAGCTTTGAAAAAGAAAAGAGTACCCTTATTGCAAAGGATGATAATGGCATTGAAGAGAATGCCAATCTACCTCAAGAAGAAGAAAAGCCTCAAGAAGAAAAATTACCTCATGAGAAGGAGACATCAAGCAACAATAATGATTTTTCAAAGGATTTGAAGTATGCTAAAAGTCATCCTAAGGAACTCTTCATTGAAGATGCATCTTAATGGGTATTCACTCGAAATCTTCCTCTGCCTATGGATTCTACTTTATAATAGCTATATCTTTTTTGTTAATCCATAATTGCTTCCCCTATGCTATTATATACTCTGATTATAATATGGTATATCTTGTATGAGTATATCATTTGCATTTGTTGTGATATATATCCTGTTATAATATCATCTGTTATTATCTTTAAAAGGATATATATGTTACTTTTGCTATGCTGCATCTCTTTCCAAATCCTTTTTGGAGCAAAATTTGTTTTTCAAAATAAAAGGACTTGGAAATTCTTATTGACAAAGCTTTTCTGATAAGCTCTTTATAGAATCATTCTTTCAAGGGAAGAGATTGTTTCAAAAATTGTCTTATCATGTTGAAGCAAAAATCATTTTGAAAAGAAAAAGATTTGGAAATCCTTATTTCAAAAGATTTTCTTCTCTTGTGCTTTTTATGGTATCAATCTTTAAGGAAGAATGATTTTTCTATAAATAGTGTATTTCATGGAGGCATAGCATTCTTATTGATATAATATATGTTGTCTCCATTGCTTGAGATTTATAAACTAACCTGTCAAGGACCCAATTTGGTTGGGTACCTAAAATTAAGAGTTACATTATTTTTGTGAGGAAAAATACTCTCAAGCCTATGTTTGCAATGACAACCAATCAATCTTGAGGATGACGGATTCAACAATAAAGATGGTGATTCTAATCAAACATGCACACTTAAAACATTGTGATGAAGAAGATTAAAGATACAAATGACTTTCTCAAAAGGATAGTCAAGGTATACAAGTTTAAAATCTTCATCAAGGGTCAAGCAGTCAAGAGTTACAAAATAAATTGTCTCTACGCTAAGACAATTCTTGGATGAACAATCTCTTGAAAAAGAAAAGTAAGAACGATCACCTGAAAGGATAAAAGAGTTTTGAAAGGTATGATTACTCATCTCAAAATAGATATGCTTAAGTGATCAATTTCATATATATATATATATATATATATATATATCATAGTTATAATGTTGATATTTTTTTTAATGGATATATAAATTGCTTCCTTTGTGCTGAAATTTATCTTATCCTTTATGAAGCAAATTTGTTTTGAAAAAGGACTTTAAAAATGCTTCCGCAATGCGAATATGTTTTATCATATGAAGTAACATTCTTTTTGAAAAAGAAAAAATTTTAAAAATCTCTTTTGTTGTAGATGACAAAGGGGATGAAAAATATTGATGTTTGATGTATGGATTATGAGCTATATGTTTGAATATATCTTATTACACTAATCCATATATATTGCTTCTTTAGATGAAACGTGTCTAAATTCCTTCGAAGCAAAATGTTTTAGAAAAATATCGTGAAACTCTTGAATTGCTTCCACTGTGTTGAAATTGCATTGTCTTATTGAAGCAAAATCTGTCTTGCAAAGAAAAGGATTTGAGTATCCTTATTTTAAATAACTTCTGCTATATGTTAAAATACTTTTATGCATATAAGCAGAAATTGTTTTCAAATATCTTGAAAATTATTAGTATTTGATTTATGGATTATGATTAATATTCTTGTTTATATCATGCTTTGCTAATCCATATGTCATACTTTTGTTGTGTGCTGCAAATATTTCTATCATATGTCAATAAATGATGTTGATTTCTTGTTACATTCTTCAAAGATTTCAATGTTTCTGCTATTTACTAAAAATGCCTTTTGATAAACAAGCAGAAATCATTTTCAATGAAAATATTGTAGAAATTTCTTCAAAAATCTTACTTCAAAATTCTTCAATCAAAAAAAAAATTGAATATCCTTTATACTGATTTGAACAATCTTTCTCAAAGGAAAAATGTTATGAAATTCAGGGGGAGCTTTGTCTCACTTGATTGTATATTTTTTTTTAACAAAGAATATATCTTAAAAAATTGGATATTCATTATTCATTATTCTTTTTCAAATTATGCAAGGTTTAAGGGGGAGCCTAAAACTCTTTCAAGTTTTATCTTTTGGCTCATTTCATTTGACATGTGAAATTTTTCTGAAAATTATTTTTACATGTCAATGAATTCAATGATAAGTTTTGATGTATCCTCACCCCATGCTATATTGACATCTTTTGACATCCTGGCTTAAAGAAGGTATGTGCTTTAACTTCTATATATTGTGTTCCTTATACCTTTTTGTTGATGTCAAATAGGGGGAGAAGAAACAATAGAAAAATATGTGTATGTGCTTATAACATTGCATTCATTATTTTGTGATATATATTCTTCTGTGGTGATTTGTCATCATCAAAAAGGGGGAGATTGTTGACCATAAGGCTTTATTCCATAAGTTTTGATGATGACAAATGTATTTAAATTGTAGCATTGATATATATAAAGATTAATTATCATATATATGCTACAAGCACTTAAGCATGATTATATTATTTAATATGTATGTTGCATATAGTGAATCATGCTATTATCATGAATTGAACTTACCATTGGATTTGCAAGTAAGATATATTTTATAGGTTGGTTCAAAACAAGAAGAGTGAGCATTGAATTGAAGAACAAGGAAAAGAAATATCATGCTTCACTCAAGGAAAACAACATGCAAGGATAAAGTTCCAAGAAATGAAGAATTAGAAGATTTGAAGTCTTGGAAGCTTGGATGCATCAAGAAAGCAACCATCATGCTCTAAAAACAAAGAATTTGAAGATAACAAGTGACTGGTCGACCACCCTATGCTGACTGGTCGACCAACGAGCTCCAGAGGCAAAATATTTGAGCACTGGTCGACCACCCTATGCTGACTGGTCGACCAACGAGCTCCAGAGATAACATATTTGAGCACTGGTCGACCACCCTATGCTGACTGGTCGACCAACGAGTTCCAGAGGCAAAATATTTGAGCACTGGTCGACCAACGTGCCACACTAGTCGACCAACGTGACTAATGAATCACTTCTGGACTACACTGGTCGACCAACGTACCACACTAGTCGACCAACGTGCCACACTGGTCGACCAACGTGCCACACTGGTCGACCACCGACATCAGAAAATGTACTATAACGGCTAGTTTTTGCTGACATCATTATGGAATACCTTGGATTTGTCTCCAACGGTCTTATTCGTCCTTAGGCTATATATATCAACCTTGGGGGCTATCAAAATAGAGGAGAGAACACTCCTATTGCTGAACATCATCTGTAAATTCTCTCTTATGCAGATTATATCCTTGTGAGCTTATCAATGTAATATATACTCTGTTTTTTTGGAGAGTTTCTCTATAATTGTTGATTTTGATCAACACAAATATTATCTTGAGTTGTATTATCAAGGAGAGTATTCCTTGATAGAGTATTTATTGAGAGAGCATTCCTTTGGGTTGTAGAGAAGCCAGTTTAGCAGAAATTCTCCGGAGGGTGGAGGAGGAGCCCGGATTCATAAATTCTCCATTGGGTTGTGGAGGAGCCTTGGCTAACGAAATTCTTTGTAATGGTTTGCAAGTACCCAGACCAAACTTGCAAGTATAGTGAAAATACTCAAGTAACTTCTTGAGGACTGGATGTAGGCTTGAGATTAGCCGAACCAGTATAAATTTCTGAGTTTGCTCTCTCTATCCCTTACTCCTTTATTTGTGCTTATTGTTATCTATTCTTTATTTCCTTGCTCCTCATAATTATTCATCTTGATAGCACATTGATTTTATGTATTGTATTTATTATCTTAAGTATTACATTTTTATAGAAAATCATTTTAACTTCCAATAAAGTTTTGTGAAAAATTTACAAAACCCAATTCACCCCCCTCTTGGGTTCCAACCATTACTTTCAGCCACCTGAGCTCCTACTTTCCTCATCCTACTGTGAGAATAGCATTACCCTAATATTTTATCGAGTCTATCTATTGACCAGTAATAGCTTGCCACAAAAGAGGGGTACTAACCCACTACTACAATCAAGTCTCGAAGGCACATAGGCATGTTCATACAGAAACATAATAATCATATAAATACAAAAGAACATGTAACACATGCTTAAAAGACTTAATAAAACCTTTGAATTTAATCATCATAATTAAGGTTAAATCATCATCTTAATTTACAAATGAAATTCCTACTTAATTCACTATCTTCTTAGCTTGTGATACTCAAGAATCCACCCCGATATACAAATTTGATTATTTACACTAAGATTATATTATAGAGAAGTCATCCATTCACCTGGATTCCAACGCTATGTTTACTGAGTTTCATATGTTAAAAGATGTGTACAAGGTTCCAAGATAAAATTCTAGCAACTACAGCAAAGATTATTGCGAAAAGGATTTAAATCCATGAAATAAGAAAATTTTTTGTTTTTTTTTCTAACCTTTGGTCACCGTTTCGGTCAAATCTCCCAAATGGTAAGGAAATTTCAAATGAAATTGGTATCTTTGAAACTATACTCAAAGAATGCTCTAGTGATATATAACTAATTAAAAACAAAGCTCGATTAAGAGAGTTATGACTGATTTAATTTTCATAAAAATAATAGTGTGATAAATCAGGTTTTCTAGTCCTTATCTTTGTTTTTTTGAAATTTTTTTGACATCAAGACTAGCCACCAGAGATGTGTTCCTTGAAGTTTTATGTGTGGAGGTGTGGTGTCTAGGGTTCTTGTATTTTTTAGAGAGAGAAGAGAAAAGAGAGAAGAGAGAAAACATCTATGTTTTCCTAGTGGGAGGCGTCTTGGATTGTTAAGAGCTTATTTGGTTTGGCCATTTCCTATTTTCATTTTCATTGAAAATAGAAAATGAGTTTGAAAATGTGTTTGGGTAAGTTTAATGAAAATATTTTCTTGAAAACATTTCTTAAAATAGGCCCAAATATGAAGACATCAAAAAGATGTTTTCAATGTTTCCTTTTAAAATTTTGGAAACAAGGAAATGAAAAAGTGAAAAGGCTGTGGCAATTTTGAAATTATTCTGAAAACTTTTGAAAAGGCAGTGTCATTTCTATAATTACTTTGAAAACCATTGAAAGAGGGAAACAATCCTTCTGTTCTTTCTTCCAATCCCGTCATGCTCCTCTCTCTCTTCCCGTCATTCAAGTTCAGCTTGCCTCTTTCACCGTTGCTCTCCATTGCTCTCCTATCTCTATTGCCTATTTGGTTCATTCGACTTGGAGCATTTCACATTTAGTGAGATTTAGTTGAAAATTTGCCCTTAGGAACTTCAAATCTTGTGCTCAAGTTTTGGTTTCTGTTTGGATATATTCTTCCCTAAGTTTTAATTTGGATTACGTGATTTGTGTGTCTTCCTAATAGTTTATTTCTATGTCTTCCCCAAGTTTTAATATGGGTTCACTGTGAAGTCAAAGAAGAACATTATGTTTATTATTGTGTTTAAAGTTTTGAGTCTTTCTTGCTTGTTCAATTCTTTTAAAAGTTGTGAGTTTAAAAGTTGTTAAATTTGCTCATAGGGATGTCAATGTTCATCCTTTAGTTCAACCATGTGAAAGGCTTATGCATATTCAATATGCACATTCAAAATTGTTTTTCTTCTCCAAATATACATATATATATATATATTGGTATCTTCTGTCGACAATGGTGAATGATAATTATGTTAATGTATGAATGCAAGTGTAATTTCACAAATTTCACCTATCTACTTCTTAATTGATCATTTGACCTCTACACTAACAAGAATTAATCGTTTAATTTCATGGGTGATGTCATTAAAATAAGCATTCAAATGTGTGTTTAAAGACTGATGAAAAGAACATGTAGGAGTGATATTGCCTCCAGCCACTAAAGCTAGCTAGTTAGTTAATAGAGCTATTGATAGGTAGAACTCATAGGTGCAGCAGTGGCTACTCGTGTATAATCTCTGTTGTAGTTTGTTTTCACTGTTCTGTTTGCTTGGATGATCGGGTACTCTGTTTAGCTTTATCCTTTGGCTATAGTCCATCTTATATCAAATCTCTTGAATTAAAAATTAAAAAAAATTAAGAAAAATATTAATAGAAGAAGACATTTTATGAGGAAAGAAGTATCAAGGAGAAAAAAATGAAGCCAGCCTGAAGTATAAGAGCAATATAGACAAGAGGTGAAAAAAGGAAAGAAAAAAGCATATGATATTGACAGAAAGAAGCATCTCTGCCCTTTCTTTATGTTCTAGTTGTAGTTTTAATAGCTTTAGACTATACATATACTTTTAATATATGTATATATGAAATAGCTTCATAGTAATATCTATCTATATTTGCTTTTAATATATCACACATTCTATATACTTGAGACAAAGTTCTGGTGAGGAATTGTTTAATAACTCTTTTCCTAGCTGTTTTTAAATCATGTTCTGTTGGTTTTTACAACTACTCATTCATCTTTTTCAATTTAGATAGAGAATATCACTCTTATATTTTTCCTTTCATATTCATTCACCTCTTTCATTTATTTATTTATTTTTTAAAAGGGAGATACTATGGAATGGTCAGCTCAAAATACAAAAGCTTTCATTCAACTAGTATATGATTGAGTGAAGAACAATAAATTACTATCATCAACGTTTAAGTTGAAGATTTGGAATGAAATAAATGATGAATTGACAAAAGTCATTGGACAAAATTATGGTGTTGAGAGATTGAAAGGGAAGTTTAACAGTCTTTGGATTCAACATCGAGAGTTTTCAATTTTGTTAGGTCGCACTAGAGTTACATGGGATATGGAATCAAATTGTGTAAATGCCAATGAAAAAGTTTGGCAAGACCTTATTCTAGTACATGCAAAATTCATTGATTATTTTCATTATATTTGCAAATGCATTTTACTAAAATTTCTTTCATTTTTTAATACAAAAAGGACGATTCTACCATCAATTTAAAAGGCATAGTATTGAGCACAACTATGAAATCTTAGGTGAGATATTCAATACTAGCATTGCAGCTAGTGTGTTAAGTCATGCCTCTACTTAAGAGCCACCAAATTCATATAAGGAACAAGAGCTAGAGGAAGATTTTCTTTCAAAAGGTGTGCATATTGTTGATGTTGAGGATGAAGGTTCCAAGGAAGGTGGTAAAAAAAATAAGGCAATTAGTTCATCAAGTGAATGTCGATGAAAAGAGCCAAAGATATCAAAGTTAGAAAAACTAGAAACATCCTTGGAACAATGGTCAGAAACAATGAGTAGAAGGACAGAGGCATGTAACTATAGGGCACAACAATATAGAGAACAAGAAAATATCGTAGTTGATCTATATTCTATTGATACATGCATAGAGTTATTAGACTCTATGGATGATGTTTCAAATTCTTTGTACAATGAGGCAACAAAAATATTCAAGGACCTAGATTAGAGGTGCATGTTCATTAAGATGTCAGCTTGTAGACGAAAGGGTTGGCTAGAATCCTTTGAGTATGATACTATGCTTGATAGTAGAACTTATCAATATTATTGTTATTTCTTATCATTTTTGGCTTTTAAGACATTATTTAGTACTTATAAACTGTATAACTTTTTTATGCTTGATCAATATATTTAAAGTTATTATGATTACTACAACTTTAAGTTATGTTAGTTTTACATGTTTTAATAGTTTATTATTAATCTATGTTAAACTTTTGAATAGATCAATATGTCCATGAATGATTGTAGAGATAATTTACTCATTGAGAGCAGTACGGAGTCAAGTGACTTTGGTGATGATTTAGAAGACTTAATTATGATTCAATTAATTATGAAGTACCAAAGGTACTTTGACAAGGTACCTTGTAGAACTTCTATGTTGACAGGAAAGATGCATACACTTGAATTTTTGGTTGGCCATGAAGCTAAATGTTATGAAAGTTTTCAAATGGACAAACATGTATTTTTAGACTTTTGTGATGCTTTAAAAAATGTGGCGAATTTCAAGGATGGTAAAAATGTAAGTGTAGAGGAAGCAATGAAAATATTCTTGATCATAGTTTGTCATAGCTTGTGGCACATAATTGTTGCAGAGTGTTCAACATTCTCTTCATACAGTAAGCAAATGGTTTAGAAGAGTACTTAGAGTTGTTTGTGTGTTAGGCACAACAATCATAAGACCTAGAAATCAAGGGAGTATTCACAGACGCATTTTGGAGAATAAAAAAAAAATACTTCCCCTATTTTAAGGTAAACTATACTTATGTTGTTATTTTATTTTAGATAATGAGTTTTTTTAAGTTATAATAGTTAAAGTTTGTTTCTATTATAGATTTACATTGGTGCTATTGATGGCACACATGTTGTTGCTTGGGCTTCTACAATAAAACATACTACCTTTCGTGGAAGAAAAGTTTTAGTGATACAAAACGTGATGGCAGTATGCAATTTTGATATGTTGTTCACCTTTGTATATATTGGATGGGAAGGGACATCAAATGATTCTTGGGTGTTTTTAGATGCCTTGAAACCCGAAAACAATTTTCCCAAGCCTCATGGAGGTATATCAACATATTAAAATATTATTAGTTAAATTGATATTTTATTACTATTTGGTTATCTTATGAAATCATTTGTTTTTCTTTTAACAGATCAATTTTATCTTGTTGATTTTGGTTATCCTAATATGCTTGGATATTTTGCTCCATATCATGGCTAGAGATACCATTTACAAGATTATTGTGGACAAAGTTAACCTAGGGGCAAGTATGAATTGTTTAATTATAGACGCTCTTCATTACGGAATGTCATTGAAAGGTGCTTTAGAGTATTGAAGGCAAGATTCTCCATTTTAAAATTAAGGCCAAATTATCCAATAAGAAGGCAAAGACAAATTCCTATGGCTTGTTGCACTATTCATAACTTCATTAAGATGCAACATACTACCAATAGGCTGTTTGAAGATTATTCTCAAGAAGGTGCAACAATACAAGGAAAACATGGATTAGGACACCAAGAAGGCATTACAATTCATGTTGCTCAAACTGCTCAAATGGCACAAGTTAGAGAAAATATTGCCTATGAAAATACTTAACCCCATCCTTATGCCTTCGATAAACCTCCGTATGTGCCAGTACCCAGCACCATATTAACCATTATAACTAATTCATATGTGCCAATACCCAACATCATATTAATCATTATAATGACATGCCAATATAGAATTCTTCAAGATAAAGTCTTTCCATATCAACAACCACAATAGGAATTACATGCCAAAAATATGTTTCTATGCCCAAGCAAGATAAGGATGGCCTAACATAATATAATTTACAATGAATCCAACATAACCATAAGGTGACTATGGAATGATGCATCATAAAAAGTGCCCCTGCTACAATGTAAAAGCAAACCGGGATGTACAATTTCCAGTATCAATAATCAGATCGATTGGTCTTGTGATCATACATAACTAAAGTTTGAAATCTTACCAATTAGAATTAATTAAGAATCCTTTTTCTATTCTAGGAATAATATCTCGAACTAACATGAGAGAGTGAGTGAGCAATTAACAATTACAACAACAATTAATAGAATGATAATAAAGAATGATATCAACCTCACCATGTAAAGGACACATTACAATCAGAATTCATACCAAGTGCCCTACCTCAGCACTTAAGCAATCAAACAATCAAATTACTAAAGTAAGGTAATTACACATTTCATTATCACTCTAGCCAATACATTAACATTTGTATGTCTTCTTAGTAAGCACATCCAAATTGTGGAATAGATAAGTTAATGTACATACCAGTGAAGGGGGAAATTCATAGTCCCCTAGAATTTATCACAAGATTATTTTGGAAGGAATGTTGTTATACTCACCTCAATGTGACATTGCATCAGGAGAAAAATTTTTAAGTGTGGAAAATTTAATAATTCCAACCATGTCCTAAGCCTTCATCCAAGTCAGCACTTTTAATTTATTTACAAATGAACCAGTTACACTTACACACAAAATGAGGTCCTATAATAGAAGTTTAACCATGTTCATAGCCATAATTTTAATAAGTCCAACTATCATAAAAATAAGGAACTCTTCATTATCGTTCCACCAAGACCACACATATGAAATGTAAAAGAATAAAAATTCAAATGTCATAATACTCTCTAAATCAATCAAATAACATGTAGGAAAGAAAATCAAATTATCACTTGTCATTCCCTATCTCCTCTTACTATCAGCACCATCATATAATTGAACCGAATAATTAATGTTAACTCATTAGGAAATACAGATAAAATAATTTCACCATTATTAATCACACCAAATTCCACACATGTGCAATAAAAAAAAATTTAACTACCATAATTCCCTTAATTCTAACATCACATAATTAAAGGCCCCTAAAACATTGATGCTATTGTATTTTTATATTCTTAGTTATTTATCCACTTATATATTATATTATATTCTTATATAGTTTATCCATTCATTTATTATATATTATATTATTTGTGTAAATTATCCCTTCATTTATTATTATATTATTATTAGATATTCTCTCTCTTCTTTTTATTTTTATTATTATATTACAATTTTATATAATTTATATAATTTCTATATCTTATATTATTTATTGACTCTATCCTTATCCTACTATAATCCTAATATTTAATTAATCTAATTTCTTTTATCACCTCATTATTTTACCTATTCTTCTTTATAAGGTAGCAAGCCTATCCAATAGTTTAAGTTGTATTAATTAATTTCCTAATATAATCCTAATTCCTCTTTATTATTATTATTATTATTATTATTATTATTATTATTATTATTATACTATAATTTTTACCTCTTACAACTAAATAACCTCTTTTAATTAAATTTATGCCTCTTAACTCTTACCTATCTCCTTCACATCACTTTATTAAAAGAATTTAAGTTGTTTTTTTCTTTATTTTATCTTACTCTTTATCTCCTCAAATTCTATTTATTTAGGCTATTTACTTTACACACCTATTTGTAGGATTTTTATTAAATCATTTTTTTATTATTTAATTTTCCTTAATTTTTATATTCTCTCTTCATTTTCCCTACTTTTATATTTTCTTATATTCTAAATTTCTAATAACCTTTTAAAGCCTCACATTACCTTTACTAAGTTAATCCCTACCTATTTATCCCATTTTGTGTAAATTTAGTTTATCCCCTAACCAAGTTATAATTTTCATTTTAGTCCCTCCCTTATTTGGATTACAATTCATGAAGAAATAACAATTATACTGCATAACATTCATGTTTCACAACCACCATAACTAACACACATTTATCAAAGGCGTCATGAACTAAACATTAAATGACAGATATGACGAAAATCCCTACGGGTAGCCATCTATTTACGAAAAATTTTCACATGCCCAAACTCACATTTTCCTTACGACGTTGAAATACCCGAGTAGTATATTACTTCTCCCTTAAAGATATTTGGTCCCTGAATTTCGACAACCACTAACTCCCCTACTAGCAGTTTGCAACTAAGGCTTTGACTTATTGTAGGATTTTAGAGATCGTAGAATGCAACAGAATTTAAAATTTCCTCTAAAACTCATTTACCGATGGATCAAATTATATTACCATTACATTAACCATAAAAAACACGACGAAGAGAAATACCTCTTGTAGCACAGCAACCGCTCCAAGCCAAAGCAAGTATCTAAAATAGAATACCTCTAATGGTAATCCATGCAAAATTACACAAAAGAAAAACCTTTTAAGGTAACGAGGTTTCTTCTTGTTCTTGTGCTAGCAAGCATGAAGAAGCTATGGAGAAAACCCTCTTGGTTAAAAGAGAAGAGAACAAGAGTGTTTCTAAAACAAATACTGGCGTGTGGCTCTCACTATCATATTTAAAGTGATAGGTGCAACCACACTCCCTAAAGCCCTAATTCCCTTAGTAGGTGTCATTCCCTTATTGGGCTTCTTAAAGTGACATCTTAAGAATCCTAATCTCTTTGAGAGGGTGTCATTTAAGAGGTTCTTGTTTTAGGCTTTTCCTTGTTTGGGTAGGAATAGGAACATATTCCTATTCCTTTTATTTTCTTATCTCCTTTTAATTAATTATCCAATTAAGGATCAAGTCCTCAAACCCGTTTTACATTCCTAGTAAATTTCTATGCCTGGGACCCATTACATTTCCAGCTATGTTGGCCATTCACAATCAATATTTGATTGTAAATAGATCACGAGCGATATCTAGCAACACATCATGAGCCCCAATTGACCGAAAAGTCAATTGTTTGACTTTAAACCTTTATGTAGCTAAAGCGTGTTTATGCAATATGTCCTTTCACCATCATATGCCCACTTGGTTCAAAGTATGGCCTATCTGTCAACTCCCACTAGACTTGATTACATCACGTCTAGCCCAAGTAGTCAGTTCCTTGTCCTGTAGGTTCAATTGCTATAAACTATGTCACTGAAGACTATCTTCATGACAAGTCTGCTTTGGCCAAAGACTTCTTAGCGATTATCCTGACAAATGGCCATAGATATACTTTCTTCTATTAGGAGTAGTGAACCCTCTGTTGACTACTCAAATATCTTCAAATACTTCACGCTTTACCCAATCACTACCCTAAGAGTGACCCATAGTGGGTAACAAGGAATGGAGTCAAAACACAGGATCCATATCCAAGATAACTTGAGTTCCTTAAGTCTAAGAATATTTGTATTGTTAGCTACTATAAGACCTATCACTGACATTTGAATAGGTATCCATGTGATGTCTCATGCAGGTCATCTAATGTACTTGTTACCATTAATAAGCATTCAAATTTTTACTCAAAACATCTCATGCTTACAGCTTATAAGGACAACTACTTGATCAAATCAAGAAGCATAACGTGTGCTAGTCTATCCAGATCACTGATGTCCAGTCTCAAGTGATCCTATGACTAGGGATAGTTTAGATATATATATATATATATATATAATTACACATCATAGGAATCTCATATTATAATCATCATCATAATTTCCTTCATACTATATTTTGTATCATGGACTTCATTATTTATTTTACGATCTAATCTTGAGTTTATGAATATGAATATAAATAACAAAGAAAACCTCTTTGGATTAATCACTGAGTTTGTACATCTGATGCTAAAAGTGAATTCCTTTAGAGCATTTTTCTAACAATATCCTACTTGTGCTAAAGCCAATACTATAGGCGTGTGTGTATGTCTCAAAATTAAACTGGGATAGTGGCTTAGTTAGCGGATCAGCTAGATTCCTATCAGTGGGAGCTCTCTCAATTTTTACATTGTTTCTACCCATGATCTCCCTAATCAAGTGGTAACGCCAGAGTACATGTTTGGATTTCTAGTAAGACCGTAGCTCCCTTACTTGTGAAATAGCTCCATTATTATTGCAATAGACTGGTATTGCATCAATAATGCTGGGAGCCACTCCTAGTTCAGTGATGAACTTCTTAATAATCTAAACCACTTCTTTTGCTGCCTTAGAAGCTGCAATGTACTCTACTTCGATGGTAGAATTTGTAGTTGTTTCTTGCTTGGAACTTTTCTAACTGACTGTACCTCCATTTAATATGAATATGTAACCTGACTGGGATCTTGAATCATCCCTGTCGGTTTGGAAGCTGGCATCTATATATCTGCTTATTTTGAGATCTCCTTCTCCATATATTAAGAATAAATCCTTTATCCTTTTTAAGTATTTAAAGATATTCTTAACAGCCACCCAATGACTCTCACCAAGGTTAGACTGATATCTACTTGTGACACTTATAGCATATGATACATCGGGTCTAGTACATAACATAACATACATGATTGATCCCATGGCTGAGGCATAAAGGATCAAACTCATATGAGTTCTTTCTTCCTATGTCTTTGGACACATAGATTTTGAGAGTGTAATCCTATGTGTCATGGGAATAAATCCACTCTTGGACTCTTCCCTACTAAATCTCTTTAGCATCTTATCTATGTATGTAGACTGCGAAAGACTAAGCAACCTCTTAGATCTATCTCTACAGATCCTTATTCCCAATATGTAGGTTGCTTCTTCAAGGTCTTTCATGGAGAAATTCTTGGAAAGCCAAATCTTCATGGACTGAAGGATAGAAACATCGTTTCCTATAAGTAGTATGTCATCTACATACAACACAAGGAATACAAATACACTCCCACTAACCTTCTTGTATACACAAGGCTTATTTTGATTTTGTAAGAGATCAAACTTTGTGATTGTCTCATGAAATCAGATGTTCCAACTCCTAGATGCTTCCTTTAATCCATAAATGCATATCTGAAGCTTGCATACTTTGTTGCTATCTTTGTATATGAATTATTCGGGTTGTATCATATATACATCCTCGGTCAGGTTTTCGTTGAGGAAATCTGTCTTCACATTTATTTGCCATATCTCATAATCATAATGAGCTGCTATGGCCAGGAGTATTCTTATGGATTTAAGCATGGCTACCGGTGGAAAGGTTTCGTCATAATCAACACCTTATTTTTTATGATATCCCTTTGCAAGCAACCTTGCTTTATAGGTTGCAACATTACCTTCCATGTTGATTTTCTTCTTGAAAACCCATTTCTACCCAATAGGCTTAATCCCCTCAGGTGGATTAACCAAAGTCCATACTTGGTTGTTGTACATGAAATCCATTTCTGATTTCATAGCATTGAGACATTTATTAGATTTTGAACTCTTCAGAACTTCTTTGTAGATTGTAAGTTCCTTATCTTCTATAAGTAGTACATCGTTGGGTTCACTTATGAGAAATCTATATCTCTCAGGAGCCCTATGTGCTCTACTTGACTTACGAAGCATTTGTGCTTCTACAGAAGGTTTGGCCGTTACTCTTCTAGAATGAGTGAACGACTCTGGCTCTTAGGCTGGTAGATATTCTGTATCTATCAGTTCTTGAGCAGGCAGTTGTTCTATGTCTGCTTGAGTATCTTAAACTTCCTCAAGTTCAATCATACTTCCACTATTTTCCATTAAGAGAAACTCTTTCTTTAGGAAGACAACATGTCTTGAAACAAATATCTTTTGTTCCAAAGTGTGGTAGAATTGATATCCCTTTGTTTCCTTAGGGTATCCCACAAATAGATATCTATCAAATTTTACCTAAAGTTTATCTGACATTATTCTCTTCACGTAAGCTGGACAACCCCATATCTTCAAGTAAGATAAGATGTGTTTCTTGTTATACCATTTTTTGAATGGAGTAACATCAACTGCCTTGGTTGGGACTCTGTTTAAGATGTGAACAGTGGTCTTGAGTGCATAGCCCCAAAATGATTTAGAAAGCTCTACATGACTCATCATAGACCTAACCATGTCTAATAAGATTCGGTTTCTACTTTCAGCCATACCATTATGTTGTGGCGTGTAAGGTGGAGTCCACTGGGACAATATCCCATTGTCCCTAAGATAATCCTGAAACTCTTGGTTAAAGTATTCACCACCTCAATTAGATCTTAGTGTCTTAATATTTTTACCAAGTTGTTTCTCTACTTCATTTCTAAATTTTTAAAACTTCTCAAAGGCCTTAGATTTGTATCTCATTAGATACACATACCTATATCTAGAATAGTTATCGATAAAGGTAATGAAGTAGACATAACCACTTCTAGCATACGTTGACATTGTTCCACATACATCAGTATGTATTAAACCTAATAAATTAGTTGCATGTTCACCCTTTCCACTAAAAGGTGATTTAGTCATCTTTCCCTTTAAGCAAGAAATGCATGTGTCATATGATTCATAATCAAATGATCCTAAGTTAACTTTTTTGTCCAACTTACTCATGCATTTCTCACTTATATGACCGAGATGACAATGCCATAAATTTGAGGTTAATTGATTATCTTGCTTTAGGTGTTTAAGATTGCCCTGTTCAATGTTGAGAATCGAGTTAGATGTATCTAGCACATAAATCTCATTGCACAATGTTCCAATACCATAAAGAATACCATCTAACATATGGGACAATAGTTGTTATTAAATGTTAAATGAAAACCCTTTTTATTCAAACTCGAAATTGAAACAATGTTTTTAATCAAGGATAGAACGAAATAACAGTTGTCTAATTCTAAAATTAAACTACTAGGTAATACATAAGTTCCTATAACTAATGCAACAACTCTTGCTCCATTTCCGACTCGTAGATCTGCCCCTCCTTTGGTCAATTGTCTACTGTTCTTTAAGCCCTGTATATAGGTATATATGTATGACCCACAACCAGTATCTAATACCCAAGTTTTACTAAAAATAGTATTTATCTCAATAACGAAAATACCTAAAGTAGTTTCGGCATCGGATGCCTTTTTATTCTTCAAGGACTCCAGATAGGTCTTGCAGTTCCTCTTTTAATGGCCCTCTTTGCCACAATGGAAGCAAGTCCCTTTGGGTGCAACTATCTTTGCCTTCTTTGGTTTTGTGTTGTTTCTGAAGCTCGGGTGTTCTAGAGGCCAACATGACACATGTTGCTAGCTCATCATCACCCATGCACTTCTTATAGGCCAACGCTTGGTCTTCATCAGTGTCATCAGCAGGGGGTTCAGGGAGTGCCTCATCAAGAACATAGGCTATGCGTTCAGCCTTAAGAATGATTCTCAAGTTTCTTAGCCAATCCAAGAATTTTGCCTCAGTCAACTTATTTGACTCGAGAAGATCTTAAATTCACGGTGGATGTCATGATTCTATCAATCTAGATGTAAAAATATGAGCATGTTAAAGTATGTACATAAATGCATGATATATGAGGCATTATTACTCCCACTATTTTATAATAAAATAGTGGGAGTTTTAGATATATAACGCATTATTTTATTACTCCCACTATTTTGCATGATATATTTTATTACTCCCATTATTTTATTATAAATCCAAAAGCCCTCACTTTGGATCCAAGAGAACCGGTTGAAAGTTCTCCTAGTAGGCTCGATATCTAAAACTCACCTTGAATGACCTTGGAAAGAGTCCAACAAGCCATCTTGGATCAAATAATAGGAATCTCATACTAATTGCATCATGTATGCAACCATCAAGTAGTGCTATCAACTGTTGATGTATACACTGATCATTGGACTTGTCAACTCTTGACTCATATACATCATATGTATATAGATCAACTTAGTTTATCTTAGTTTATCTCCACATTGACCTTGGAGAAAGTCCAACAAATCAATGCTTCTAGTTAAAGCCGGCCCATTAATCATAAGATCATATCTCAATGGTTTGAACATATTCAACTTAAAGCCAGGCTTGGAGAGAGTCCACCAACCTAAGCTTTAAGAAGATCTTTAGTTCGTCCTATATTAATGGAAGACTTTAGCTTTAATATTATTTGAGGGTTTTCTTAATTAGTTTCATCAGATTTTAAATTAGACATGTATCATATGTGTGATCACATTACGCATATATAGATAGTAAATTATATGGTGTCGTTATGAACTTATCTATGGTCAACTCTTTGAGCTAAAAGAGATGACTAGTTCAAACTTAGGTATATGCATGATTCTACATTGAAGACATAGAAATTCTATTTCTACTCTTTATATAGCCTAGGCTCCGTCTCCATGGTTTCTTTCTTATGTCTCATTCCTATACTAACCCTATGTAATCTAATTACATTATTTAATGAGAAACCTCAAGTTACATTTGAGGGGAGTTAGGTGAGAAGAGAAGTACAACAGAGAAATAGAGAGAGGCAGGGTACACATACCCTATTTAACAAAACCATAATTTAAAAACATGCATGAACAATTCATATTTGGTAAAAGTCCATAACCAGCTATCATGCCATACATACATCCTATCATGCATTGTCTATTAAAATAAATGTATAATGAAAGTTGGCATTTAAGGTCTACGTGGCGTTAGAATAATTTTATCACATGCATTATTTTTACTTTTATTTTAATCTCAATTAAAATTGCTTGTTTCCTTGTTTAGAATTAAATTCCCTTTAATTCTAGTGTCCTAATCTTATTAGGCAAAATAAATAAATCTCAATTCAATTCCAAACTAATTTCTTTCCTTATTTAAATTAGGAAAGTAATAAAGATTCTAGTTAATTTTTTTAAAAAATGTTTCCTAATTTAAAATAAGAAAATAATCGAGATTTAAAATAATCAATTAATTTATTTATTTTCTAAAGCATATTAGGAAATCAATCAAGATACAATCTAATCAATTAATTAAATTATTTCCTAAATCATATTAGGAAATCAATCAAGATTTAATGTAATCAATTAATTAAATTATTTCCTAAACCATATTAGGAAATCAATCAAGATATAATCTAATCAATTAATTAAATTATTTCCTAAATCATATTAGGAAATCATTAATCAAGATATAATCTAATCAATTAATTAAATTATTTCCTAAATTATATTAGGAAATCAATCAAGATATAATCTAATCAATTAATTAAATTATTTCCTAAATCATATTAGGAAATTAATCTTGATCAAACCAATCAATTTATTTGACTATCAAATTAATTGATCTTATATTGATCAAGAATCATGTTTAATTTATTTCCTAATCAAATTAGGAAAATAATCATATCTTGAATCAATTAATCTAATTACGTTATTTCCTAAATCATATTAGGAAACTAATCTAGATCTAAATCAATCAAAATTGACTTAACCTAAATTAAATTAAATTTTTTTAATTATTATTTTCACTCCAAACATCTTCTTGAGAGAGAAAATTAGGGTTTATGGATCAAAACAATTTTCTTTTAAGAAACCTTTTTGATGATACAGAATATTTTCTTCTTTTAAAAAAATTCTTATTTGGAGTCAAAATATGTTTTTCAACAAAAAATTTATAAGAACATCTTATGCTCTTTCATACAAAGATTTAAAGAAAAAGAAACAAGCATCACACCATATTCATGTTTAAAAAATGTGCCATTTCTATTATACTCATACATTCTTTGTTTTGATGTAATGGTAACTATAGCCAACTCTGATACCACTGTAGGATTTTAGAGATCATAGAATGCAGCGAAATTTAAAATTTTCTCTAAAACCCATTCACCGATAGATCAAACTATATTACCATTACAATAACTATGAAAAATAAGACGAAGAGAAATACCTCTTGTAGCGCAGCAACCTCTCTAAGCCAAAGCAAGTATCCAAAATAGAATACCTCTCATGGTAATCTACGCAAAGTTTCACAAAAGAAAAACCTCTTAAGATAATGGGGTTTCTTCTCGTTCTTGTGCTACCAAGCACGAAGAAGCTATGGAGAAAACCCTCTTGGTTGAAGAAGAAGAGAACAAGAGTATTTCTAAAACAAATATTCAATAATTGAGATAGAGTAATAGGTGGCGTGTGGCTCTCATTATCATATTTAAAGTGATAGGTGCAACCACACACCCTAAAGCCCTAATTCTCTTAGAAGGTGTCATTCCCTTTTTGGGCTTTTTAAAGTGACATCTTAAAAAGCCCAATCTCTGAGAGAGTGAAGCCTAAGAATTTCTTGTTTTGGGCTTTTCCTTGTCTGGGTAGGATGGAAACATATTCCTATTCCTTTTATTCTCTTATCTCCTTTTAATTAATTCTCTAATTTAGGATCAAATCCTCAAACCTATTTTACATTCTTAGTGAATTTCTATGCATGTGACCCATTAGGTTTTTAGTCTTTGTTTTTAAATTTCATGCATTTTGAAAAAAAAAATTTGTTATTTTTTATTTGCTTGTTCTATTTTTAGCCTATTTTTCTGCACTTTTTGGAGTAATTAGTTTCTATTTTTGGTGCAAAATTTTAGATTAGTTTTTACCGCTTTCTTTTTGATTTTTAGAAGATTTTGTTGTGGAAATATGCTTACTGGAATAGTTAGATTTGAATTGTTTTAGTATGATTAAAATTTTAATCTTGCTTTTCTTAGAGTTCAAGCTTAAATGGCAATAAATTTGGTTTCACTGAAATTCTCGTAATAGTCTTTAAAAGGATTTGAGCCTTAATTGCAAAAATTCTATTCTTTCTTGTTGTGTGTTGCATTTATCATGATTTTCACTCTAGAACTTGTCTTGAACCTTGTTGAGGCTATATTTTACATGTGTATACTTGTAGATGATTTAGGCATTTGTTTGTGAACCACTTTCAACCAAATAGAAAAATAGTCATCCCATGTGTTGTTTCCTTTGTGTGTACTTTTGTTCCTTGTTCTACTTTCCTTCTTCCATTTCCCACCACTTTTCTTCCTAAACTAGAATTTTTTCTTCCCAATTTGAGAAGTGAAGAGTATTTAAATTATTTTAGAGATTTGATATGCTGAAAATTTTTGTGAATTTTAGGATGTTTTAAAATGAATATTTCTCTCTACTTCCAAGAAAAAAGAAAAGAGAAGAAAAAAAAATGGCAGCCATTCAAATAGTAAAAAATTATGATTGAAAAAGAAAATGCGTCGATATCAAAAAGAAAGAAAAAGAAGAAAAACAAAAGAAAATAGAAAAAAAAAAGAGGAGAGTAGAAAGAACTTTTTACTCCCAAAATTCGTTTTTATTCAATCTCTTGCAATGTTATAGCTAATGCTCTTCATGTTCTTAAGTTGTTCCCCTTCATTTTCTCAGTTGTTTCTTTCACCTTCTTTCTTGAGTTGTTTTCCACCTTTATTCTGTTTTCCTCCTCCCTTTCCATTGTTTTCCTTTCACCCAACATTACATCCTTGTAAAGTCCTTTTGATCCTAGTATGCATATGGATATGAGTAGAGTGGAGATTTTAGATACTTGACAAGCTTATGGTAGTGAATTTTATGATAGGTTGAATTTTGAGTGAATTACCCTCAAACACTTGAGAGAATAGAGTGTATACCCATCCCTTATGAGGAGGCTAATTACTTTAATTTATTCTTATCAAATTAAATTGCCATGATGCTTGAATTTTAGAAATTTAAGATTGAATTTCTTTAAGTGCTAAATCTTTTCTAGTTTTAATTATTCCATCCTTGCATGATTTCCAAACTTTTCCTTTGGTGTTCTGAATTTGATTTTGCCCAGGAGTGTAAAAGGCTAACTGTGGGGGATTTGATATCGGGTGTTTTTATATACATTATAGTCCCTATCTTAGTTCTATTGCCATTTTAATATTTCCAACTCTCCTATTATATCATGTTTTGGATTTATTGGGTGTAAATTAATTATAGAATTAATATGCTTCAATTTCATAATTTTATCCCAATTAATTCTTATGCTCAATTTTTAGATTTAAATTCATTGGAGAGTTTATGCTGACTTGGACGAATTTGGTGACAAGGATGCTGATGTGGGGACCTTTGATGACATGGCAGTTGTATTGACTAGGGCTAACTAACTGGGGCCCACATCTCAACACTTTTCAGCATTAATAGCAAAAGCAGCAGAACAGCAGCAAAAGCAGTAGAACAGCAGCAAGGCAGCATCAGAAACAGTAGAAAAGTTAACAGCAGCTACAGCAAAAAGTAGAAAGGAAAGGAACATCACATAGAGTCAAATGAGAAGGCAAATTTTATCCTCTCTCCTGGCAGCAGCTTAAAGACACACCAGAACTCCATTTGCAAGCTATTGAAAGTTTCATCTTCTTCCATTTCCTCTGTAATTAGTAGGTCTACCCCCCCAATTTTCTTCTATGTTTTGGTGTATTTTGGCCTTCATGGAAGCTAAAAGTGTTTTAATTAGTCAGATATGAACTAGAGCTGTGTATCTTGAATCTTTGGCTCAATAACAAATAAGTTTTCTAATTTTAATCCTATTTCATTTCGGTTCTACATTGGCCTCTGGTTCTTATGTTTATCTCGGTTCTGTTATGATTGAGTTAGGCATAGGTTCAGTTTTATGATTCTGATTTAAGGTGTAACCTTGCTTTAACAGGTTGGTAGAGTAAGTAGAACAAAATGGCTTGTCTTTGGTGATTATCAAGCATGATTCAGTTAGGGCTTAAATGAATTATATTAGGTTGTGATTATGACTCTAATATGATTCAGTCTTGAAAGGTCTTCTAAGAATTTTAATTAGAAACTGAATGGTATGATTAAATCAGAGTAAACCAAGGATGAGATGATGATAGATGTAGGCTTTAGGGATTAGATGATTGATTACATGTTTTGTGTGTAATTTCATTTTGTTTTGCGTTCTGTTAGCTATAGGTTTGTATTCTAATTCTGTTTTAAGCTTTGATTATGCAATCAACTACCCCGGTGGTAATTAGTATTTAATCAGTAGGTAATTAGAGTAGATTAGTGTTAGAACAATTAATTAGGCAATTTAGAAGCAAGGCTCCTTGAGAGATACGACCTGGGACAACTACTATACTGCAAGTTGCCACAAATATAATTTTGGAAGACTCCTACGGTCGTAGTGGCGTGAATCGATTTTTGGCTACATTGGCTATTCACAATCAACATTTGATTGTAAATAGATCACGAGTAGTATCTAGCAATACACCATAACCTCCAATTGACTAGAAAGTCAATTGTTTGACTTTAAACCTTTCTGCAGCTAAAGTGTGTCTATGCAATGTGTCATTTCACCATCTTATGCCCACTTGGTTCAGAGTATGGCCTATCTATCAACTCCCACTAGACTTGATTACATCATGTCTAGCCCAATTAGTCAATTCCTTGTCCTGTGGGTTCAATCGCTATAAATTATATTACTAAAGACTATCTTCATGACAAGTCTGCTTTGGCCAAAGACTTCTTAGCGATTATCCTGACAAATGGCCATAGGTATACTTTCTTCTATCAGGAGTGGTAAATCCTCTGTTGACTACTCAAATATCTTCGAATACTTCACACTTTGCCCAATCACCACCCTAAGAGTGACCCATGATGGGTAACAAGGAACAGAGTCAAAACACATGATCCATATCTAAGGTAACTTGAGTTCCTCAAGTCCAAGAATACTTGCACTGTTAGCTGCTATGAGACCTATCATTGACTTTTGAATAGGTATCCATGTGATGTCTCATGTAGGTCATCCAATGTACTTGTTACCATTAACAAGCATTTATATATTCACTCAAAATATCTCATGCTTATAGATTATGAGGATAGCTGCTTGATCAAATCAAGAAGCATAACATGTGCTAGTCTATGTGGATCACTGATGTCCAATCTCTGGTGATCCCATGACTAGGTATAGTTTAGATACATACATAATTATACATGATAGAAATCTCACATTATGATTGTCATCATAATTTCCTTCATGCTACGTTTTGTGTCATGGACTTTGTTATTTATTTTATGATCTAATCTTGAGTTTATGAATATGAATATAAATATATCGAAGAAAACCTCTTTAGATTAATAATTGAGTTTGTACATCTGATGTTAAAAGTGATTACCTTTAGAGCACCTTTCTAACACTTATATAGTTTAGTTTGTTACTAAGGCTTTGACTCATATGGTTTACGCAAGTCCCATTGGGACTTCCCTTTAAAAGGGTAAGCCCCCGTTACATAGGTCCTTAACCCATATTCAATGGCTCTCTGTGTTCCACCAGAGGTAACA
Source organism: Biancaea sappan (assembly GCA_037074585.1). Taxonomy (NCBI): domain Eukaryota; kingdom Viridiplantae; phylum Streptophyta; class Magnoliopsida; order Fabales; family Fabaceae; genus Biancaea; species Biancaea sappan. The sequence continues at coordinate 57,060,682 of CM073490.1, forward strand.
ATATCCTACGCTAAGAGCACACAGCTCAATAAATCACTATTGAGGAGTATGATATGAAAGGAAGACACTGGCAACTCTATAGGGCCTTCTGTTGATCCCTGTTCTATAGTTGTGATGGTTCGTGACAACAGGGGAGGTCCTACTGATGACACCTTGCTTTGTAGTCCATAGGAGGCCTAATAACCTAAGCTCTAATACTATCTTTGTCACGACCCACTCCCTGGGCACGTGACCGACAGAGTAACTATGCTTCCCCATTATTGTAAGCCTAACCCACCCTCAAAATACCCCATAGATTTCAATTGTTCACGTGGAGGTTTTTATGAATCAAAGCGACCTAATTTAATTAATGACCATGTAATTTAAAGATTTTAATGTCACCTTATATATATACAACATAAATTCCTTTTTAAAAAATAAATAAGTGTCATAACACGTTTTAAATTCAAATGAATGGAATTAAATAAACAAAATTAAACAATCCCATATGTTCTCCCAAAACCCCCTAAGTGTCCTACACAACTACAAAGTGACCTATTGATGTTAAAATATAATGACAAGACCTACCAGACGGTTACTCCTCAGGTGGCTGCTCCTCGACGATGGCCAGATCTATAAAAATAAATCATAGAGAGTGGGTTATGAAACTCAGTGTATGAAATGGTCATTCCATAAGAAAATTCAAATACATAAAATAATCATACTAGTATGCTCAAAGGCCATGAAATCAACCAAGAATCATAGTAAGAAAACATAATAGATTAAAGCACATCCACACATTAACTCAGGTTATGGTACTCGTCACATGGTGAATGTCGCCTCGGGAGCAATCGCTCAACCTCTAGCCCCTTCTTGACTTAGTGACGCACAATCTACTTGTCCCAATGGTAAGGCACCTCACAGGTCCAACATAGCCACACAGGCTCCCACTTTCCTCATCCTACTATGAGAATAGTGCTACCCCAATCGTTTATTAAGTTTATTTATTGACCGGTCATAGCTTGCCATAGAAAAGGGGTACCAACCCACTACCACAATCAAGCCTCGAAGGAACATAGATACGTCCACACAGAAACATAATAATCATTCAAATACAAAAAGAACATATAATGTATGCTTAAAAGACCTAATAAAACATTTGAATTTAATCATCAATTCACCTAGATGCCAACTCCATGTTTATCGGGTTTCACATTTTAAAAGATGTATTCAAGGTTTCAAGATAAACTCCTAATAACTACAACAAAGATTATTGTTAAAAGGATTTGACACCATGAAATAAGAAAACTGTTTGTTTTCACTTCCAACCTTTGGTAATTGTTTTAGTCATATCTCCTAAATGTTTAGGAATTTTCGAACAAAAAAATTGGTCTTTTTTTAAACGAGACTCAAAGAGCTTTCCAATGATATATAACTCATAAAAAACTGAGTTCGATTGAAAGAGCTATGACCTATTTAAGTTTTATAAAAATAAAAGTGTGATAAATAGAGTTTTCTAGTCCTTACATTTGTCTCTTTGAAATTTTCTAACATCATGACCGACCACCGGATATGTGTTCCTTGAGGTTTTATTTGTGGAGGTATGGCGTCAAGGGTTATTGTGTTTTTGAGAGAGAAGAGAGCAGATGTCTAGGTTTTCCTAGTGGAAAAGATGTAGGATCCATCTTGGGTTTTTAGGTGTTAAAGGCTTGGGTGGTATTTACAAAGGAGGTATAGTGGCTACCCATTAGCTTAGGTTAAGTAGGACTAGGATTTTTATTTTGTTATTTTGCTATTTTTATTTTTATTTTTTAAGTTATCTACTTAACTAATATGTTTATATTCCTAGTTACTTATCCACTTATTTATTATATTATATTCTTATATAGTTTATCAATTCATTTTTTATATATTATTTTATTTGTGTAAATTATCCATTCATTTATTATATTGTTATTATTATTAGATACTCCCTCTTCTTTTTATTTTTATTGTTATATTACTATTTATATTATCTTATATTATTTATTTACTCTATCCTTATCCTATTATAATCCTAATACTTAATTAATCTAATTTCTTTTATCACCTCATTATTTTACCTATTCTTCTTTTAAATTATAAGGTAGCAAGCCTATCGAATAGTTTAAGTTGTATTAATTATTATCCTAATCTAATCCTAATTATTTTTTATTGTTACTCTATTATTATACTATAATTCTTTACCTCCTACAACTAAATCACCTCTTTTAATTAAATTTATGCCTCCCAACTCTTATCTATTTCCTTCAATTCACTTTATTAAAAGAATTAAAGTTGTTTTTTTCCCTTTATTTTATCTTAGTCTTCATCTCCTCATATTCTATTTATTTAGGCTATCTACTTTACATGCCTATTTGTAGGATTTTTATTAAATCATTTTTTATTATTTAATTTTCCTTAATTTTTATATTATCTAAACAGAATTATTTTCTTCATTTTCCCTTCATTTAGTTTTCTTATATTCTAAATTTCTAATAACCTTTTAAAGCCTCACATTACCTTTACTAAGTTAATCTCTACCTATTCGTCCCATTTTGTGCAAATTTAGTTCATCCCCTAACCAAGTTTTTATTTTCATTTTAGTCACTACCTTATCTGAATCACAATTCATAAGGAAATAGTATTATACTACATAACATTCATATTTCACAACCACAATAACTAACACACATTTATCAAAGGCATCATGAACTAAACATTTAAATGAGAAATATGGTGAAAATCCCTACAGGTATCCGTCTATTCATGAAAAATTTCCATATGCTCGAGCTCATGCTTTCCTTAAGATGTCAAAATACCTTGGGTATTACAAATATAACCTAATAAGCGTAAGTCAACTATATGTGCCAAAGGATATTTGGTAACATTTACATAAGAAAAATGCATTATCAGAAACATAGATAAAAACAACATCTTGATTGCAAGATACAGATATGAAAATGTCTACGCTATGTTTGATAAAAGCTATCATCCTTACAAATGTCTCACAACAACTCATGATCAAAGTTGGTTATGGCACCATCAAATAGGCCATCTTAACATGCGTTTGATTTCAAAACTTTCCAACAAAGATCTAGTTGTTGTTCTTCCTAAAGTAAAATATGTGAAGGATAATATGTGTGAACCATGCCAAAAAGGAAAAATAAATTAAAACATCTTTCTTATCAGTGTAGCATGTTTAAACAACTAGATCTATTCAATTAGTAAGAAAACATGAGAAGTAGGATTTCTAGGGAGTTTGGCGCTAAACTTTAGTGCCCTAGCTGTCTTTTACCCTTCCAGTGCTGAGCGCCAAGTTCTAGGCATTGAGTGTTGAGTGGTCAGAGGTAGGATGCCTCTTTACTTGTTGACGCCTAAGTGTCCAATGTCTAGCCCTCAACTTTAGCAGCTATAGTGCTTAAACTGTCTCGTTGATGCTCAGTGCTCAGTGGGTGGCATTTAGTGCTGGCAATCTTGCAGAGGCCAAATGACCTTCTGCCTTGCTAGCACTAAGCGCCCACCTTGTGGCGCTCGGTGCTGGCAAGCTAGAATCCATTGTTCCCTTAGTTTCTGTACCCGATTCCAACCACAATCTCAAGTTTAAACATTCTTAGAATAAAAACAAGTTTATATATGAAAGAAGAAGTCAATTCTCATTCCATAAATTCTAATTAAAGTTTAATGAAAACATAAATTTAAATTATAAACTCTTTAATGTCATAAGCAATTAACATAAGCAAAAAGTGTAACATCCCAATACAGATCTTGTAGGTGACCTGCAACACTACAGAGCATACTAAAAAAAATAAACCACAATAAAAATGAAATAAAGGAACAAGACAAAGCCTGACCCTAAAATAGGAAGGGAGATGGTGCACTCCACTACTCCTCGAGCAAGAGCTCTTAGATAACCAAAAAATTTATAGAAAAATATGTATATGGAAGGATATGGGTTTTAAACTCAGTGAATGGTGTGGCGTTGCCATAGGCAAACCCAAAATACATCATAAGTCAAACAAGCATGCCCATCAGCCACAATCACAATTGAGACAACACACAAGAAAACATATGGCTTAAAATCTCAATTAACACAAATATATACATAATACTCATCTAATGGAAGTGTGTCCCTTGGGAGTCTTACTCAACCCAGGCATCCTCCTTCTCCTACCATTGACGCATATTCTTATCTTAATAGTAAGCGACCCTTAGGAGTTTTTGCTCAACTTGCTTCAATCCATACTTCTTGCCATGTTAAGGTGTACCAATAGCATAATCCAAACATAAATCATAATGCATTCATTATATATAGTATATCTGATGATGCATACAAGATCTTTACAGAAGAACCGTACCTGGAATCCTTGTTGTCTCTGACAGTTCAAAATTAAGATGCTATGCAATAAAAGTCAATACTCATGTCATGTCCTACATGTCATCATATTCATTCTCATGTAGCATCCATAATATCACATTCATCACAACAATTCTATTTTCCTATGTCATCACTATGTTCTCAACCAACTTAACTGAATCAAATGTTATCTAACCTATGATGCTAAGGTAAGGCTAGGGTAATGTCAAACCACTCACCTGAATTCCATGTTAAGTCTTTATTGTGTTTCACCGAGATCCCTTGGATGACAAACGTTACCTTTACCTTATTGTTCAAGAAGTTAGGGTAAAAGTAGGATAAAATTAAATTCTTATTTCATGTTTTAAAGTTTTAGAAATCTAAACCAGAAAATGGTTTAGAGGTACTTACCGTATTTAATTAAGGTGTCAGAGGATGTTTTCCTTTAAGTGGTATTTGTTCTTGAGTTCTTTTTTGTTTCCTTTCTTTTTTTTTTTCCTTTGGTAACAGTAGGATGCGTGAGGTGTTTGGGAGAAGAGATGTTTCTAGGGTTTGGTGGAGTGGTGGTCATTTAATACCTTGGGGTTTACCTTGTTGGTAGGTGAATGTCACATTTGCTTAATTTTAAATTTCTGCTTGATTGTGATTTCTTGAGTTGTATTCCTTTGGCCTTATGAGCTTATTTATATGCTTTGCGTGTGATGGAATTGAGTGTACAGTTTACTTTTGGGATGGCTTCTTATCGGAATGTCTTAAAGTTTGAAAGTATTGAGGGGGGTTCTTGAAGGACCAAACTGAAAAATGTGAAATTTGACCAACATTTTATGTAAATTGTGGCTAAGTGTGCTATTTTATTAATTATCCAAAAATTTGTGCATTAGGAAGGTGTTTGTGTGGAACTAAGTTAGGAAATTATATTGTATTTTGCAATTTCTATCCTAAGTGCAAAAAGAATGGTCATTTTCTTTTGGGCAATATAAAAAATCCATACACTTAGTCTTTCCTCATCTCTCTCCCATCACTATCCACTCTCATATTTGTCTCTCTATCCCACTCTAGTACACATCCACACATAAAGGTTCTAGTCCTCCCTATTCTTCCACCATTTCCTTGAGCTTCTTAATTTCCTTCCAAGATAAGGTATGTTCATCATCTATTCCTTTCCTCTTTTGCTCTGAAACCCTAGGTAGGCATGGGGGGATTTTGTGAAAGGGAGGACTCTTGAAGAAAGAAAGGGGGTGAATTTTTTAGCTTTCCTACTCTGATAACCATGTATTTTTAAAGTAATTTGGTGATACACCAATTGATGAGGAAGAATGAAGGTAGAATAGTTGAGGAATTCTTCTTGAGGGCATTAGAGAAATTCCTTTGTAAATGATGTATAAATGTTTGAAATTCCTTATGGCTTAGACTGAAAAAACATCCTCAAGGCACCCCATTTCAATCCTTGAAAAAGCCCTTAAAGAAATGGAATCAAGGGAGGAAAAGAGAGGACCATGGAAGAGATTTCCATGTACCATTCTGGGCAGCTGAATAAGATGAACTAGAGGGCACCTAAGGAGTCACCAACCTGAGAGTTGGATGGGTGCCGAGGTGCCATCAAATCCCCTTTGACTCGAGAGCACCCCCAAACAGGTCGCGTGGGTGCCAGAGTGCACAGGATGTAATCTTTGGCCTCAAAGTGTGGCACCATGAGCGCTAAGGTGGGTGCCCAAGGCATCACCACCTAGACAACATAAAAAATTGGGATTCTAACCACTTTTTCTTGTTCTTTTGTTTAGTAAGGTTTTGGTGAGTTCTTGTGCCCTCTTCTCACTTCTTTAAGGCCTGCAATTACTACTTTAAGTAAGGGTTTTCATAAGGTAAAATGTAAGGCTAATTTGAGGGAAACTCTATTCTTAATATGTTATGATATGACTTATTGGATTGGAAGGTTAAGGAAACTGATATTCTTACTCCAATTATATGTGTTTAGACATGGACTTTGTTGGTACCATCTGTGAAGGGTGTTGAAATGCTTTATATGAAATATATGTGTATATTTGTACTTATTGGACCTTGTGTCACTTAAGGTCACTCAATGGTTTTGGTTGTGCTTGACAAGGATATTTTTGGCTTCGATATCCTTGGTCTCATGGTGTCGTAAGCATTAGTTAGGAGGCGCCCCTTGCTTTTGCAGTCGTAGGTTGCTTAAGATCGATTGTCCTGTCATTCACAATTGTTGTGTGGCTTAAATCTCGTATTTCTTTCATCATATATTGATAGAATAGATGTTTATCCTCACTGAGTAGTTACTTAACCTCTTCCAACATTTCAGATCCCAAGGTTACCAAGGAGGATGCCCATACCGATCCGTGATTTGAGTCTACACCCCTCTTGCTTCAGGGGTATTGTGTATTTTGATTTCCTCACAAATTCTTTTGTATTCTTCTAGTAATGCTCTATAATTTGGGTAGGTGAAGTTTTGGGGTAGACTACTTATGATGCCAATGTTTTGTATTATATACATACTTGTAGAAGATCTATTTGTATTATTTTTTTTGGCATATATAGCATTTAAAATGTAACAATCAAATATTGTCACTCTCATGACTATCCTTGTGGGAATGCAAGGTTCCATGGAAGCTTTGACAGTGGGCATACATGAGACATTGCAAACTATGGCAGTACTTTTGGCAAGGCAAAGTACTGAGACAAATCCCTTGGTGGCTCCTACTCCTACCCCCACTCCTACCCAAGCGGTGCCAAATGTTATAATTGTTCCCTCAATTCAGGCAAGGGATAACCCCTCCACCAGAAGGGTCTTAGAATTTTCCAAGTTGCAATCACCCATCTTCTTGAGGTCAGGGGACCAAGAGGATCCCCAAGAGTTCCTTTATCACATTACAAGAATTTAGTCCATTTTAGGGTACCCTGAAGATAATATGATGGATTTGGTTGTTTTTCATTTTAGGGGTGATGCTAGTGATTGGTGGGACAATTAGCTATTAGGTCGACTTACAGGTGTCCCCTCGGTCACTTAGAATGAATTCAATGAGGCCTTCCTTAAACACTTTCTTCCAAAAATAGTCTGGATGGCCTGAGAACAAGAATTTGAGAAATTACAGTAAGGTCCTGATATATCCATTGATAAATATAATGCAAAGTTAGTTTGATTGGTCCATTATGTACCTCATATGGTATTGGATGAGAAGGTTTGATTCACACTCCATGTTCTGAGAAATATTTACCATCCGAAAAGAGAAAAAAACAGAGTCTTTGTCTAAAAAAATGCCTTGAGAAAGGGCAGATGTATAGAACCTTTCAACGAGATAGTGCTTTTTCAACTCTCTCAAAATGGAATCTATTCCAAACATATATACCATGGTTCCTTACTTCGACAGGGTACAAATATCTAAATTTTTTATTTTTAGATACTTTTTCAGACCTATTGCTGATACTAAGTAGCAGCCAAAAATTTGTATCCATTTTTCATGATATTATGCATGGATCAGATATATCATGGCAAATTCTTTAGGAATAGAAAAGAATACACCAATCCTAAAGATCCATAGGATTAATTGTGCATTCAACTCAACAATAAAAACGTTTTGTGTCATCAGAATACTCAGGCATCCAATGTAGTCATCACAATTACTTCTTTCTATGTTTATTTTAGGCATTTGCTTTGTTTGACCCAGGATCCACTCATTCATATGTATCCCTTGTATTTACTAATCGTTTAGGTATAAGACCGACCAGGTCGAAGAACCCTTTCTTAGTAGCTACCCCAGTGGAGGAGACTCTCCTTGTGGAGCTTGGCTAGCATTCTTGCAAAGTTTCATTAGGGGACATGGATTCTTTAGTAGACCTAATGCTCTTAGAAATATTGGATTTTGATTGTATTTTAGGGATGGATTAGTTAGTGTCATTCCATGCCACCCTTGATTTTCACAGCAAAAGGATTAAGTTTGAGATGTCAGGTGAATCTGTTTTTATTTTTCAAGCCTCGAACAATTTGATTTCCACTTTGGGAGCTCAAAGACTCTTGAGGAAGGGGTGTCCTGAATTTTGTCTTGTATAAGAAATTTGGAAAAAGAATACTTTTTAGACGAGGTATGGGCATTATGAATTTCTCATGATATCTTTCGGGCTTACTAATGTCCCAACGACATTTATGGATCTCATGAACCGGGTGTTGAAACCTTTCCTGGATAGATTTGTGATTGTGTTTATTAATTTGGGTCACACCTTTGGGGTATAATTCAATTTGGGTCAATTTGGATCACTTAACTAAAGTCGCCTACTTCTTGCTAGTCAAAACCACCTACAATATACCTACTTATGCTCAGTTGTATCTTTGAGCAATTGTCAAACTCCATGTAGTCCTAGTTTCTATCATCTCTAATAGTGGGCCACAGTTCACTTCTCATTTTTCGAGAGCCTTTCAGGATGCATTGAGTACGAGAGTGGATTTGTGTACTACATTCCACCCCTAAACAGATGGCTAGTTGAAGAGAACCACTAAACTCTTGAGGACATGCTCTAAATGTGCGTCATGGATTTTGGTGGTAGTTAGGAGGAGCATTTACCACTAGTTGAATTTACCTACAATAGTAGCTACCAAGCTAGTATCAAAATGGCTCCTTTTGAGGGCTTTTATGGTAGATGATACAGCTCCCCTATGGATAGTCAGGATAGAAAAGGTAAAGGCATAAGGCTTATGCGTGTCACGCCCTAATTTGGACACATGACTGACATGACACGTGGCTACCATTCATGACCGTTAGCCGTATCAGTGATCTCAAACCACATTACATATAGGAATGAAACATACTTCATATCATATAGATTAATATTCAAATCTTAAAAGGCCAAGTAAACTCATGTTTCTATTCATTCCTTTAACAAAATGGACTAAGGAATAATGAGAAACACGTCCAAAAGAAGTAATTACAATAACCATATATTTGATAGTATCTAATCAAAATACACTATAGCAATCCTACACCATTACATAGCCACTATAAGGTACCAAAAGTTACATAAAAAACCAAAACACCAACCTAAGGAACAAAGCAGGTTGGAACATGAACTTCTACTACTACTCTAGTGGAGGTTTCTTGACATACTTGAAATCTGAAAATGGTAACATAAGATAGGAGAGATAATAATCTTAGTGAATAGTCTAATCTATACAAGAAGCATAGCAAGAAATAATATTAATCATCGAAAATCACAACATCATATGATAGCCAAAGCTAAATCCTGCTTGACCAATCCTCATAGGCTTCATGGATGACATGCTACTAACTTAAATTTCTGAGGCCAACACACTAATGGGATCTATAGATCTCATGGACCATATGCTACTGAGCCTCATAGGAGGAAGCGATGCTACATCGTTCTATAAACTTCATGGACCATGTGTCATCGAGTTTATTGTAAGGCCCCCATACAGTCACATACAATAGTGCGTATCACATATTACTTTCACAATTCTAATGTGCATCCTCATGCAAGATAACTTTAAACACCGAAAATTCATCAAGCATGTTTGTATATATGAGACCCTTGATTCGGCCTTTGAGCCTATTTATATTGAAGATAAGCTTATGTTACCATAAACAAATAGACAACTCTAGGTAAGGTCCATTACTTCCTAGTTGGTTTACCTTATGCATTATGTCATTGTTACATTTTGTTGAAGAGTCTAAAGTGCAGGATTAGCTATTCACCTGGAGGTCGAACTAAGATTGCTGATTAGAGAAATCATAGACGATTGCTTATAACCTCCTAGTGAACCTAGATTAATAAGCAAAGTAAGGTATTTAATGCAATTTCTAGTTGTGGAAATTCCAATGCCACTTGGGCGCCTAGGCATCCACCACTTGGTTGAAGAGGCTCCCAAGGCATCATCTAGGGTGCTTGGGGTGCCTTAGCTTGGTGCTCTCCGGTAGCTTAGCGCCTTGGTGCTAGAGTTGGCGACCATGGTGCCAAGCACCCTTTAAGCACTCGCCTGGAGTCCCTTTGGGCACCTGAGGCACAGGTCCAAGGCTATATCCTCAGCCAATAAACACTGTATTTTGAAAATCGAAAGAAAAAGCATGGATTTGGGTTCCAACTTCCATAATCTTTCAAAAGAGATGATGTGGGGCAATGGGAATGCTTCTTGTAGCTAAATTTGAATACTTGTTGTAGCTAAATTTAACCCTTTTAAACACCAACCATTCCAAAGATTTGAAAATTGATCAATTTTTATCTTTCTACAAAGGCTTCTAGGTTTTCCATGATTCAAGTGTTTAAAATTCAAGCATTCCCAATATCACCACCAATCAATTTAATCAATAACAGTAATAGATCACAGAGGAGGAGGAATTTAGAACTCAACCCAAACTTTTATTAATTTAAAGATTGATATTCAAAAGGGAATACATCTCAAAGAAAACCCTAGAGGAGAACAAGTTAACAATCCTTTTTACCTACTTCCACAAGCTATATGACGAGAAGTGAGCAAAAAGAAAATTTCCACAATGTCAAAGAGCTTCTGGAAGTGCACCAAAGAGAGACCCAAAGAGAGCTCCTCCTAATTCTAAGTGTGCGTGTTAAGAGAGGGAAAGGTTTTATGTAAATGGTGGCTCAAGACAACATGCCTTTTCTATAGGGACTTAAATACTCTAAGTGCCACAAGTGCAAAATTCATTGGACCCACACAACAAATCATCATAAACTTATCCAAGACACAACTTAAGTGTCATATTAGGACTATAATAACATTAGATAGTGTAATGATGCACTTTTATCAAAGGACATATAAAATGCCATAAGATAAATTAGATAATTGAAATAAAATAAATAGTGAAATAAATAATAACAACAAAATAAATAATTAATTCCATAAAAAAATTACAGGTATTATAATACGGACCATCGACAAAGAGATCTTGAGTTCACTATGGGAGATATGGTATTCCTGAAGATATCCCCTATGAAAGGAACCATGAGGTTTGGCCAGAAAGGGAAGTTGAGTCCAAGATATATTGGACCCTATGAGATCTTGGAGAGAGTAGGCAATGAGGCTTATAAGTTAGCATTACCTACGGATCTTGATCCAGTGAACCTAGTTTTTCATGTATTGATGTTGTGAAAGTACCTCCATAATCCTTCCCACATGTTGCAACCTCAAAGGGTGCAACTTGATGCCTCTTTTGCATATGAAGAGGTCATTGTAGCCATTCTTGATTAGCAAGTGAAAAAACTCTGGTCAAAGGAGATACCAATAGTAAAAGTCCTTTGGAGGAACCATCCCGAGGAGGAGGCTACCTGGGAGGTAGAAGAGGACATGGGGTCTAAATTCCCTCACTTATTTGAGTCCTAGGACTTGTGGTTGGAAATTCGGGGGACAAAATTTCTTAAGGGGGGAAAACTGTAATACCTCGGTGTTTAACTTGTTGATAGGTGAGTATCACGTTTGCTTAATTTTAATTTCTGCTTGATTGTGATTTCTTGAGGTATACCTTTGGCTTATAAGCTTATTTATGTACTTTAGGTGTGATGGAATTGTGTGTATGGTTTATTTTTGGCATGGATTCCTATAGGAATGTCCTAAAGTTTGAAAGTGTTAAGGTAGGGTTCTTGAAGGATCAAACTAAAAAATGTAAAATTTGACCAATGTTTTGTGCAAATTGTGGTTATGTGGAGTATTTTATTAATTGTCCAAAAATTTGTGTATTGAAAAAGTGTATGTGTGGAACTAAGTTATGAAATTATATTGTATTTTTTAATTTCTATCCTAAGGGCAAAATAAATGGTCATTTTCTTTTGGGCATTATAAAAAAAACCCATACACTTGGTCTTTCCTTATCTCTCTCCCATCACTCTCCACTTTCACGTCTGTCTCTCCATCCCACTCTAGTCCTCCACATTCTTCCACCATTTCCTTGAGCTTCTTAATTGCCTTCCAAGATAAGGTATGTTTATCATTTATTCCTTTGCTCTTTTGCTTTGGAACCTTAGGTAGGCATGTAGGGATTTTGTGAAGGGGGACACTTGAAGATAGAAAGGGGATGAATTTATGAGATTTCCTACTTTGATAACCATGTATTTTTAAACTAATTTGGTGATACACCAATTAATGAGGAAGAATCAAGTTAGAAAAGTTGAGAAATTCTTCTTGAGAGCATTAAAGAAATTCCTTTTAAATGATGTATGAATATTTGAGATTTTCCTTGTGGCTTGGACTAAAAAGAACACCTTTAAGGCACCCTATTTCAATCCTTTAAGAAGCCCTTAAAGAAATGGAATCAAGGGGGGAGAAGAGATGACCATGGAAAATCTTGTTGTGCACCATCCATGGATGTCTAGCCATGGGTGCTAACTCTAGCGCCCAAGGTGCCCTAAGCTGGGCAGCCACAAATAAGACACAATGGAGGGCGCCTTGGGCACTAGCATGGGTGCCCAAAACCAACTTGAGAGTTGGGTGGCACCAAATCCTTCTTGACCTGAGAACACCCTAAATAGGCATCGTGTGATCTTTGACCCCAAAGTGTAGCGCCATAGGCACCAAGGTGGGGGCCTAAAGCGCCACGACCTGGACCAATATCAAAAATTGAGATTTTAACCCCTTTTTCTTATTCTTTTGTTCAATAAGGTTTTGGTGAGTTCTTAGGCCCTCTTCTCACTTCTTTAAGGCCTGCAATTACTACTCTGAGTAAGGGTTTTGGTAAGGTAAAATATAAGGCTAAGGTGAGGGAAACTTTATTCTTAATTTGCTTGTTTTTATATTAAATTATGATATGTCTTATTGGATTGAAAGGTTAATGAAACTGATATTCTTGCTCCAATTAAATATGTTTGGACATGGACTATGTTGGTACCATCTGTGAAGGGTGTTTAGAATTGCTTTATGTGGAATGTATCTATGTATTTGTACTTATTGGACCTTGTGTCACTTAAGGTCACTTAATGGTTTTTGTTGTGTTTGACAAGGAAATATAATTTTGGCTTCAATGTCCTTGGTCTTATGGTGTAGTAAGCATGAGTAGGGAAACGTAGGGGTACCCTGTGCTTTTGCAGTCGTGAGTTTCTTAGGATCCATTAGCCTATTGTTCACAATTGTTGTGTGGCTTAAATCTTGTATTTCTTTCATCATATTTTGATAGAATATATGTTTATCCTTATTGAGTTGTTAATCACCTTCTTCCAACATTTAAAATCTCGAGGCTATCGAGGAGGACTCGCATATTGGTCTGTGATTCGAGTCTATGCCCCTCTTGCTCCAGGGGTATTGTGTATTTTGATTTCCTTAAAAATTCTTTTTTATTTTTTCTAGTAGTGCTCTATAATTTGGGTAGGTGACGTTTTGGGGTAGATCACATATGATACCAATGTTTTGTATTATATGCATACTTGTAAAAGATTTATTTGTAATATTGTTGGCATTTATAGCATTTAGAATGTAACAAATAGATACTTGTAATATTTCTGTTTTGGCATCAATGAATTTCTAAATCTCCTCTTGTTGCATCATTTGGTGGTTGTGCATGCATTTGGAAATGTATTTATTGGGTTCTATGTTTGACTTATCTGTTGAGCTCTATGTTGTTGAGGCTTACGATAAGGGATTTGGTTTCCTTCCATTGTGTCGATCACGTGCCCAGTCAGGGGTTGTGACAGGTCGAGTTGCACCTTGTATGGGTAGCAGCTAGAGTTTGAGATATGGGATTAGGTTCTTGATGGCTAAGAGAGGGAGTGTGTGAATGGGTGGTGTTAGTCGATTTGGCAAGCGCACCAATCGCACAAGTAATATAGTGATTTGAGAGTAAAAGTATCGTTCCCACGAGGACTAAGCGACTAAGTACCCAAGAAATTTAATAGAATTAGTTGGACGAAACAATTGGATTGAAGATAGCTTTAGCCAATGAATGATAAAATAAAATCAATAACCATAAATATTTATGAGTTTTCTTTTAATAACAGTAAACAATGCAAAAACTGATGAAATAGTCTAATTAAAGCCTAGGGTCACTAATCCCTCTCCTCTATCTTAGAAATTACAAAACCCCTCTCACGTACTCGCAACGTATTCAACTCTATAAGTTAATCCTAGGTTATTCTAATAACTTAAAAGAATCCTCCCGAATCTCAATTAAGTTACTCAACTCCTACGCAATTCCTTGTGTGGGCTAAGCCTAATACAACCAACCTAGTTTTGATTAAACGAGATTAACTAACATTCCTATTAGCCAACAAGCGAAAACACTTAGTAAGGTTCACGCACTCGTCCTTCCTATTCAGTGTTCTACTCTCACCTCCCTCTCCCGAGTTCGAAGACAGCAACAAATATAAATATAGATTGATCAAGTCCATATAATGCAACAATAAAATGGATAGAAAGACTTATATTAATTGAAATAAGGTTGCAAATACATGAGAGGATGTAAAATCTATTCAAGCGTCAAGTTCATAGTAACCCTAGATAGAAAATCTAGCTACTCATAGAAAATACACAGCAGAAAGCAGAAAAAGAGATGAAGTTGGCCATGAATCTGAGGTGGAATGATGGATTGAGCTCCCCAAGCCTTGAGAATCAGGTTCCCCTTGCTCCTCTCAGCCAAAACGGCGCCCCCCTTCAGTCTCCAACTCCAGAATACCCTAAAAATTTCATCTGAAGCCTTTTATATCAGTGCAGGATCGCGAACTACCGCTATAGCGGTAAGTACCCACCGCTATAGCGGTAGGAGGCAGAGAAGAAGGCTTAAAATTGAGTTTTTTTAGGTTTTACCGCTATAGCGGTGAAGATCCACCGCTATAGCGGTGGCTGGCAGAGAAGAAGGCTGCAAAATCTTTTTTCCAGCACTCTACCGCTATAGCTGTAAATTCTACCGCTATAGCTGTGGGAGACAGCATTCACATCAGCATTTTCAGAATTTCAGCTCTAGCATTCCATCTTCTAACACGAACTTTTTACCAACTCAACCTACACCAAAAATAGCAAATAAACTCATTGAATCGCATAAAAGAAACATGAAATCACTCAATTTATTAAAAGATCAAAGAAAACTAAAACTAATCTAAACTACTCAAAATATGAGCTAAGAATTACAAGACAACAAGAAAGAGATCAAAAGAGAGGGTATTTAACATCAAAATGGCACTAAATTGAGAACTCAACACTCCCCCAAACTTGAACCTTTGCTTGTCCTCAAGTAAAAACTTTCAATGAGAAAAATTTTGAGAAAAATATGTGCGACCATGAATATGTACAACTAGGAGAAGTAAAGATCTGAAAATGTGAATTAAAGCAAACCAAGCCTCATCAAACCATTACTCAAAAGATTTAACTCAAGAGTTTGCAATCTTAAGGATTCAATAAGAAATGTTAATCAAACCACAAGAAAATTTGAAATCAAAGCTTCACCTCTTGGAACAGTTTATAAAATCAAATTCACAAAAATTTCAAAATTAAATTACTTCTTTGTTCTCAAAGGCATCGTTTTATTTCGATTCTCAAGGGCTTCACTGTTTTGTTCTCAAGGATATAGCTTCCTAACTTTTCTTATTTCCTTTGGAAATTTTTTTTTTCAATTTTCTCATTTTAGTTTAATTACAAGAGCCTATCCCTTATTGAAACTTTCAGCTATCCCCTTATTAAATCCTTTTTTCACTAGCCTCTTATTGAACTTTTTTTTTTTATAAATAAATATGAAAATGATCTAAAAACCATTCAAAGAGACAAAAATAAAACTCCTTTTATTTTGAAGTGATAGAGATAACACTTACAAAATATGAAAACTTAAGATTAGCAAACTCAAGAGGTAACTCTTAAAAAGAATTGCATTTGACATGATTTGACTTGCCAAAAACTTCAAACTTTCAGATTTCAAAATTTTCAAAAATTTCCTCCTACTACACATGCGTATGGACAACACAAAATTAACCAAAATTTTCTCAAAGAAGAAACTCATCAACAAACCTCTCACCCAAACTTAAATTTGACAGTGTCCTCACTGTTCCAGATCAGCACAATAGAGGAAAAGAAGACACAACATAACAAACAAAACAAAACAAAACAAAATGCTATTACGAACATCCTAACTGCCATTCACCAAGATAATAAACATGACCATATTCAGCATTTATCAATTCAACTCCAAAATAAATAATAAATAGCAGTTAAAATATTACTAATAGCAGCACATCAAACCACAACAAAAAAAAAATAGAAGAAAAAAAAAATTACGAAAGCAATAAACTTGGGTTGCCTCCCAAGAGCGCTAAGTTTATAGTCTTCAGCCAGACTTTACCGATGCTTGTTCAAGGTCGATCGTCCAATGTCGGCCACCTACACAATAAGAAACACCGGTTAACAATGAAAAATATAGCTAAAAATAAATTGACACAAGAAAAGCTTAAATGATTAAATACTCAAATAGAATAGTAAAGAGAAAAATGAAAGAAATCAAGACAAAACAGAAAATAAAAAAAAGCGTCCAAGCTAACACTTTCAAATTTCTTTGAATATTAGCACAAATCTTAGTCCCCGGCAACGGCGCCAAAAACTTGTTAGTCGATTTGGCAAGCGCACCAATCGCACAAGTAATATAGTGATTTGAGAGTAAAAGTATCGTTCCCACGAGGACTAAGCGACTAAGTACCCAAGAAATTTAATAGAATTAGTTGGACGAAACAATTGGATTGAAGATAGCTTTAGCCAATGAATGATAAAATAAAATCAATAACCATAAATATTTATGAGTTTTCTTTTAATAACAGTAAACAATGCAAAAACTGATGAAATAGTCTAATTAAAGCCTAGGGTCACTAATCCCTCTCCTCTATCTTAGAAATTACAAAACCCCTCTCACGTACTCGCAACGTATTCAACTCTATAAGTTAATCCTAGGTTATTCTAATAACTTAAAAGAATCCTCCCGAATCTCAATTAAGTTACTCAACTCCTACGCAATTCCTTGTGTGGGCTAAGCCTAATACAACCAACCTAGTTTTGATTAAACGAGATTAACTAACATTCCTATTAGCCAACAAGCGAAAACACTTAGTAAGGTTCACGCACTCGTCCTTCCTATTCAGTGTTCTACTCTCACCTCCCTCTCCCGAGTTCGAAGACAGCAACAAATATAAATATAGATTGATCAAGTCCATATAATGCAACAATAAAATGGATAGAAAGACTTATATTAATTGAAATAAGGTTGCAAATACATGAGAGGATGTAAAATCTATTCAAGCGTCAAGTTCATAGTAACCCTAGATAGAAAATCTAGCTACTCATAGAAAATACACAGCAGAAAGCAGAAAAAGAGATGAAGTTGGCCATGAATCTGAGGTGGAATGATGGATTGAGCTCCCCAAGCCTTGAGAATCAGGTTCCCCTTGCTCCTCTCAGCCAAAACGGCGCCCCCCTTCAGTCTCCAACTCCAGAATACCCTAAAAATTTCATCTGAAGCCTTTTATATCAGTGCAGGATCGCGAACTACCGCTATAGCGGTAAGTACCCACCGCTATAGCGGTAGGAGGCAGAGAAGAAGGCTTAAAATTGAGTTTTTTTAGGTTTTACCGCTATAGCGGTGAAGATCCACCGCTATAGCGGTGGCTGGCAGAGAAGAAGGCTGCAAAATCTTTTTTCCAGCACTCTACCGCTATAGCTGTAAATTCTACCGCTATAGCTGTGGGAGACAGCATTCACATCAGCATTTTCAGAATTTCAGCTCTAGCATTCCATCTTCTAACACGAACTTTTTACCAACTCAACCTACACCAAAAATAGCAAATAAACTCATTGAATCGCATAAAAGAAACATGAAATCACTCAATTTATTAAAAGATCAAAGAAAACTAAAACTAATCTAAACTACTCAAAATATGAGCTAAGAATTACAAGACAACAAGAAAGAGATCAAAAGAGAGGGTATTTAACATCAAAATGGCACTAAATTGAGAACTCAACAGGTGGCAACCAAGGGATCCTAGTAACCTAGGGTTAGGGTTCCAAGAGGTGTGTCTAGGGTTTGTGAGTATAGATGGTGCCTGAGGTTTGTAGAGAGAGAGAAAGAGAGATTCTTGACTAAGGTTCCAAGATTACGATTTATAATGGCCACCTCTCCCCTTTGATTGAGATGGAGGTATAGTTCACGTCTGGCTGATGCAACAAGTACAAAGCTTCTTCCATGAAAAAATGGCCTTCCTTCCTGACCCCGCTTCTGTTTGTTGTTCACATCTTCCGGTGTCTTGTCCTTACCTCAATTTGATGAGCGGTGTCAACCGCCACAGCATAAGATGGGAAGGTCTCCATTTGTCCACCTTTTTGGGAAAACAAGGAATCCCTAACGCCCTCCACAAACCTCTGGATCCTCTCTTCCTTATCTAGTACCATGTAGGGAGGGGGGTACTTAGCTAGCTTCACAAAAAGGGCATCATACTCATCTACGGTCCAGGATCCTTGTTGCAAAGTATCGAATTCCCTTATCCTGGCACTATGCATGCTCTTTGAGATGAAGTGGTCCCGAAAAGCCTTCTAGAACTCCTACCATCCAACAGGCCAGGCATCACGAGCTCGGCCCTTTGACCAAGTCTTTCACCACCTGTCTGCCCTACCCCTCAGTTAATAGGATACAAGCGCCACCCTTCGGGAGTCAGAATATCCCAGGGCATCACACACCTTGTCAGAATCATTTATAAACCATTAGGGGTCATCACCAACGTCCTCTTCTGCAAAGACAGGGGGATTCAGTTTTAGAAAATCAACAAATTTAATATCCGACACCACTCCTTCCTGAACAAAGAGAGGAGGGGTGAAAGTCTGAGGTGTTGTTGCACATTTGCCACCAGAGGTGGCATTTGAGGCTTGTTGGCAACAAAATGCCTTTCCAACATTGACTCAATGTTGTCCATCCTGCTTGGGAAGGCATTGAACATTTCCAGCATTACAGCGGGGTCGACTTAGTATGGCACCCCACTACTCCTTCTAGATTTCGCAATAGGTTGTTGTCCTTCTATGGCATGCTTGCTTTCCACATGCCCGTGCATTTCTGAGCACACATTTACCGAATTGCAAGAGTCTGCCCCGAGTGGAAGATCGTCCTTGAGCCATTGAGTATGTCTTACATCTACAATGCAAAGCACATTAAATCAAGAGCATGGAAAAAAATAAGAAGACCACACAAATAAGGAGCATGACACGAAAGGAAACATTGATGATCCCTATCCTACAATCGTGCCACGGTCACAACGATAAGGGAGGGCCCACTAAAGATGCCTTGCCTTGTAGTTTATAAGGGACCTAATAACCTGGCTCTAATACTAAAATTTTCACAACCTAACCCCGGGCACGTCATCGACACAATGACGAATCCCTACGTCACTATAAGCATAAACTATTGCCTAAGAAACTGAGGTTTCCTACTGATTATGGATGTCTTTGGGGAGTTAAAGATGACTCATTTGTCTCAGTTTATTATTTCTTTCACTTTCCAAACTTGTGGGTTTGAATAAGTAAGAAAACATGATAAGTAGGCTTTCTAGGGAGTCTGACGTTGGACTTCTTTTTAACCCTTCAGTACTGAGCGCTCGGTTCCAGGCACTGAAAGTTGAGTGGTCAGAGACAGGATGCCTCTCTGCTTGGCTGGCACTAAGCGTTTACTGTCTAGTACTCAGCACTAGTAGCGGCAATGTTGAACCTATCTCATTGGCATTGAGCGAATAGTGGCTGGCGCTTTGCACTAGTGATCTTGCAAAGGCCAAATGGCCTTCTGCCTTGCTGGTGTGGCGCTTAGCACTGGCAAGCCAAAATCCATTGTTCCCTTAGTTTCGTTACCCGGTTCCAATCACAATCTGAAGTTTAAACATTCTTAGAATAAAAACAAGTTTATACATGAAAAAAGAACCCAATTTCCATTCCATAAATTCCAATTAAAGTTCAATGAAAACATAAATTTAATTCATAAACTCTTTAATGTAATAAGCAATTAACATAACTAAAAACTATAACATCCCAATACAGAACTCCTAAGTGACCTATGACACTACAGAGCATCCTAAAAAAACCATAGTAAAAAGGAAATAAAGGAACAAAACAAAGCCCGACCCTACAACGGGAAGGGCAATGGTGCACTTCACTACTCTTCTGGCGGGAGCTCCTCTGTAACCGAAAAATCTATAGAAAAATATGTATACGGAGGGTATGAGTTTTAAACTCAGTGAACGGCGTGGAATTGCCATAGTCGAACCCAAAATACGTCATAAGTCAAACAAGCATGCCTATAAGCCATAGTCACAATTGTGACAGCACACAGCACAACAGATGGCATAAAATCCCAATTAACATAAATACACACATGATACTCATCTAGTGGCAGGGTGCCCCTTGGGAGTCTCACCCAACCTGGGCATCCTCCTCCTCCCACCACTGACACACAATCCCATCTTAATGGCAAAGTGACCCTTGGGAGTCGCAGTTCAACCTGGTCCCATCCATCCTATCATAAGACGTGTCCACCGCCCTTACCCTTGCAAGGTGACCATTAGGAGTCTTTGTTTAACCTGGTTCAATCCCTACTCCTTGCCATGTCAGGGGGTACCAACAGTGCAATCCAAGCATAAATCACAATGCATTCATTATATACAGTATATCTGATGATACATGCAAGATCCTTACGAAAGAACTATACCTAAAATCCTCATTGCCTCTGACAGTTCGAAATTAAAATGCTTCTATATCTCTCTATTTTATTGGAACGTGAGTGTATTGAATTACAAGATCTCATTCAATTACCAGACCTCCATCATGATATAAATTTGGCCACGGACTAAATTTTTCCAAATTTTCAAGAAATTAGTTTTTTGTTCGATATATTTTTATATAAAATAAAATATTCTCTGATATATACATTATTTTCAGTATTAATTGCATCCGATTCCTTCTTCCATGACAAAAGAGATTAGTAAAAGTTTAAGAGACGTTTAATATACTATTATTTTGGTCATGTTAGTTTATAAATTGGATGATATATATTCGGTATGCACTAATATAATAATGTGATACTTGAAAAACATCTTATAAAATATAACATAATTTCTGAAAATAGATTATTACTTGGTAATAGTTAAAATATTCTGCCATCTCATATATATTACAAGGTTGAATGGGATAAATTTTTTTTTTAAGTTACTAATTATACTCTTATATTTTTATGGTAATTCAACTGTGCAACAAAATGAATTTTGAAAATATTATAAGCATGTAAAATAAAGTATAAAAAGTATAAAATGTAAAAACTATTGAAAAAATTAATTGCAACTTATTTTTTTTATACAAAGAAGAAAGATCATATATAGATGACTCTTGAACTATCAAAAAAATAGTATAAAATTTTAAGCTGAGTCATTTAAATTTTAAAGATTATTCAAATAGTCCAAATTTAAGTATCACAAATGATTTGTTAACGATGACAAATGAAATGTTAAAATCATGATAATAATGAGTCTTTGTCTATTGTTAAATTTTTAATTTAATTACGGAGAAAACAACACATAACTCTTATGAACTATAGTTTAATTACAATGTTTTTTTGAACTTTTCAAAGTTATATTTTACCTCCGTAAATTACCATAAAAAATAAAAGTGTCGTATGTATATTAAAATGAATATTTAAAAATTATATAATTTGTTACATTATACTTAATTATGTCCAGATTGTTTAAAAATAAAATATTGACAATCACACCATGAGGGGCTTAATTAGGAAAATCCAGAACCTATTGAACAAGCAGGGGACGTACGTGAGAATCACTCACACGCTCAGAGAAGCCAATTCTGTGGCAAATTTCTTGCCAATAAAGGCGTTAGAAACATACAAAGTCGTATTAATTTCAATATGTAGTTGCTGTAAATAAGTCATAATCAGTTCTTTTGCCTCTTCCTTCATTTTTCTTTCAAGCAGTCTATATCTCTCTATTTTATCGGAACATGAGTATATTCAATTGCGAGATCTCATTCAATTACCAGTCCTCCATCATGATATAAAATTGGCCACAGACTAGATTTTTCCTAATTTTCAAGAAATTATTTTTTTGTTCGATATATTTTCATATAAAATAAAATATTCTTTAATATATATTATTTTCTGTATCAATTGCGTCTAATTCTTTCTTCCATGACAAAAGAGATTAGTAAAAGTTTAAGAGACGTTTAATATACTATTATTTTGGTCATGTTAGTTTATTAATTGGATGATATATATTCGGTATGCTGTAATATTATAATAATGTGATACTTGAAAAAACAAAAATATAACATAATTTTTGAAAATAGATTATTACTTGGTAATAGTTAAAATATTCTGCCATCTCATATATATTAAATTAATTATATATCTTAGGGATAAGTTAGTAATTTTTCAGCTAAAATAAAAATAATTTTAATAAAAAACAAAAACCCTAACCATTCATTCCTAATCCTGAGTGACCTAATTCCCAAATCTAAATTCTGACTGAAACCTCGCTCGCATGTCACCCCTACCTTCGTCCTCCACTCTTCCTGTTGTTGTCGTGGTGCCTTCATCTTCCATCGGCATCGATGTCTCTGCCCTCGATGTCTCTACCTTCGTCCTCTCTCAACGTCTCTACCCTCGATGTCGTTGTCTCTACCTTCGTCCTCCCTGGCGTTGCCGTCTCTAACCGGATTCTCCCTATTCTCGTCCGTCGCCATCTCAGGTATGAAGGACTCTCCATTCTTCTATCATATGATGTTTGTGTTCCTTCTTTTTCTTTTATTTTTCAATTTCTTCTAACTAAAGAAAAGTAGGACAAAGACGGAAGATTAACAGCTTGTTGTGTCTTCTTTCTCCTCCTATTCGTGTGAGAGAGAAAGAAAGAGAGGCTTCACTCTCAATTTTTTTGCCTCCAACTGTATTTCGGGCATGCTTCTCTCTCTTGCATTCTCTTGCTTCCATCCCTTTTTCTGTTGGATTTCCTATATGGACTACTATAAATTAATATTTCATTTTATTCATTTATTATATTATCCAAATTTAATAAATAATTATTTATAAGTTTATATGAATGAAACTAGACCTTGTGTGTGGGCTGACTGATGATGGGAATATCAGCCTATTAAGAATATTTTAACACAAGGAGAAGTCCTTACTCTCTGTTTATATATGTAGTGTTACAGCCTCATTTAAGTACAATTTGAATCAAGAGAGCAGTGTACTTTCCTATGTGATCACTTTTATTTTACCCTTTCTATTCTTCTTATATTTGATCATCAGATTCCTATCATGAGTTCTGCTGCTATTCCAGGTACGCATGTGATTTGTTGTTATTTATATATGCTATAGAGTTATCTGCAACACTTGTATACAAGAATTATTTATAAAATTCCTTCATTTCCTCTATTGCATTTCCTCAATTTTTTTTACCTTTTTGAACTTTTTAAAATAATCCCGTGGGATCCCTGCAGGAGCGGGGAACGGGAATGGGGAGAATTTTTTTTCCCGGCACCCCTGTCCCCGCTCGACCCGGTTGTCGTCCCTAATATAAAATAGTAGTCTATATAATTTACTTAAGAAAAATTAATTTTAAAAGTTAACTTTCCGTTTTCTTTTTATTCCAAATTTACCATTAGAAAATTTAAAAAAAGATAGGTGATAAATAATAATTATTTTTACATAATTCCTTTAATTACTTTAAATAATTTCTTTAATTTTCTTAAACAATTCCTTTATATATATATATTTAAATTCATGACAAAATAATAATTTTAACTAATAAAATAATTCATTAAATTAAAAAAATTGTCTAGGAAGACAAAAGAGGTTCCTTTTTTAATTTAAAAAAGAAAAAGAAAAATTGCAAATGTGATGCCCAAAAGAAAATATAAGTAGAAGTCGAGCTGCATGAAGTCGATTTCTGCAAAATCACAACATTTAGAAAAATACTTTTGAAACAAACAACATGAGAGGAATTACCTTTTTTAATCACACCATGTGAATTAATTAGCTTTGTTAACTGAATTGACTCGAAAAATCGAAAATGTAGCCACGTTAGAAACGACATCAAGGTGGGCCACTGGGTTCACCTTGAGTGGGCCGCACTACTTTAAGTCCTATCCTCTTTAGGGTCAAGAAACAGGGAATCGCAGATACATAGAGGCCTATAAGAAAACTGTTGGGCTCGAGAATGGTCCAGTCATTTGGACCAATGTGTCTATAGGTTTTGAATTTGAAGAGCTCCCATTGGGAAGCAAAATTAGTACTATCAAATAAATTAGTTTAGACCAGACCAATTTGTTATGAATTAAAAAATAAATAAATTGGTCTGTTTAAGCCTATATATCTCTTTATTAACCTCTTTATTAAGTCTAAGATTATCTGTCTTGGATTACGGGCTTAAACAAACCGACTCGTAGGCTACATTTTTTTTTGTTAAATAATCTAATTTTAATTTTTTTAGTAAAAAATTATTTTTTTTATTAATATACAATTCATATATGTAAAATATTATTTCTTTAATATTTTTAAATAATTAATAACTTTAATTTTTCATATTTTTTAAATAAACTACATTATATTTAAATTTGTAAATTCTATATTTATTTTTTAAAAATTACAAAAATTTTCATATCTAAAATTATTATATTTATTGAATATAATGTTACAAAATATAAAAAATGATAACATAAAATTATTTATACTAAATAATATAATTTTTGTAAAAAAATAAAAAATAAAAATAAACAAACCGGTCCACAAGCCCTGCGGGCTAAAATTTTTTAGCCCATAAATTAAATGAATCAACTTATTTTTAAACAACTCTAAAA
Source organism: Biancaea sappan (assembly GCA_037074585.1). NCBI lineage: Eukaryota > Viridiplantae > Streptophyta > Magnoliopsida > Fabales > Fabaceae > Biancaea > Biancaea sappan. The sequence continues at coordinate 57,085,854 of CM073490.1, forward strand.
TAATATGTTTAAAATTACTTATTTATAAACAATTACAAGTCAATTCACAAACTTTGAACCGTTTTGACGCTAAAAAGCAAAACCCACAATTATTTGTCGATGCCTTGTCCAATTTGATCCTCTTCCAATCCTTTAATGCTTTCTCGACTTTAGCATCAAGGTCCTTTGACTTCCAAGTGCTTCGTCTCTATTCCTTCTAGCATTGGGAATCTAACCAACTCAACATTTATTTGAAATCAATAACTAGCCTTCATCTCGATTCCTTCTAGCGTTTATGGGATGGTTAAATGCAATTATTTTTAAAAATTATTCACAATAACTTTTAGAATTGAATTACATTAACATTGTCATATTTGATATATTATGAAGATGTCACTCTTGTTTACTTTCTATCAACAAAAATAAAACTAATATCTTTTTCATAATAAAAAACTGTATTTTTTTTTTTGCAATATCAAATTTCAGTAATTAATTATCATTTAAAAGAAAAAAGAAAATTATCAAATACAATCAAAACTTAAAGTAAAATCTATTCAAATTTTTAAGAAGCATTCATTTTTAATAAATATATAAGAGCCGCATGCTTAACTTTACATTGGCATCTAAATTATGGGAGTAGATTCTTCACATTCTTTGCTTGGTTTTAAACGCCAAGCAGGATGTTGAGCTCACCATCGTTGCCGAATCAATGCACTTCAACAATCACAATATGGGAAAGTGGAGGCAATATGGGCTATTGGATTAAGATTGATCCAACTATCAGAGATGAATATCCGATGTCATTTAGTGAAATATTGTGTTTCACTTATTCAACATTTTTTATAATTTCGATAACTCAGGGACTATTTTGTAAGTTTGAATTGTAAAAACACCCAACATCCTTATTTTTCTTTCAAAAACACTCCTCCATCCCCTAACCAACCCTTTTGTGCCACATCACCGGTCACCCTTTTCTGAATTAAAATTTCCCTATCCCCTCTATTACGCTGACATGCTGGAAATTAAAGGGAAAATAGAGGAGAAGCAATGTTAAACAAAAGTTTTCTAGCAATGTTACGAAATTTTCTAGCAACATTAAACAATAGTCACACTTATCATGTGAACTTCAATTCAAATAACTAACAAAAGTAACTAACTTAACAATATATTAGAAAATCAGCACAACATTTTCAACATCTTTACAAGTTCTAGCACTCCTTTGGCAAGCTTGATATCTGATAAGATGGTGATAAGGTGTTTTATAGCACCGGCCGTCACTATGCTATGCGCTCCACTCTTCTATTACCTACAAATCCATGGATTGTGTATTTTAGTATGCAATAGTCCCAGACCTAACTTATAGTATAACTTACATTATATGCCACAACTCATAGCATAACTCATATATTTATATATACACACACACATAATTAGATACAATTTTTTGGTTAAATTATAATTTTGGTCCTTATAGATTTACCCAATTTGTAAATTAGTCTATATATTTTATTTTGTTGTACATTGGTTCTCATAGTTCCTCAAACTATTGAAAATGGTTCATGCCATTAATGAAAGTTAGTTTGCCCTTAACTTAGGTCTATGTGATAGATAAGGTGACAAGATGTGGCCGATGTCAAAATGTCTAGTTATAGTCATTTAAACTACATAAGATTTCAAATAAAGTGCCCAATCTTGCCACATAACTTTTAGGTCTAATGTATTGATTAAAATCAAGACTAAAAGACAATAAGGGGTCTTTCAGTTTCAAATTTAAGTACGAAATCCAGATCAAGCCCCAAATAATCATACACAGAGCCCTCCAATGTATCACACCTATTATACAATTCCCCACTTAATTATGCATTTGATGATCTCCAAAATCCACCACTCTTGCTCATCTCCTCACTTGTAATTCTCATTATCTTCTTTCTAACCAATTCATGTAAATCTCCCCTATAATATTTTTGTTTTTTTGCTCCTCATGAGATTTTACTCACAAACTGTTATCTTCACTTAGGTTTACCAACACCCCCATTTTCAAATGTATAACTGAATTTCATTTTTTTCATTGTCTAGCTACTGTTATGGTCCCCCAAGTCCTCAATTTTTCCTCCTTCTCTTTTTCCATTATTAATGCTTGAGCACAATATTGGAGCCTCTATAGCAACATCTTCAGATCATGCATTAATACAACTACTTTGTATGGTTGGTTTTGTTTGAGACATTTGTCGAACACCTTGCCTACAGTACCTTGTAAGTGGGAGTTGGGGGTCAAAGGAATGGGGTTGTGGGGCTTGACAAGAGAGAAAAGGTACATAATAAGGACAGGGATCATGCATATTGAATAGCATCCAAATCTACATGGGGGAGAACCAAGATTCATAGCATTGAGTGGTAGAGCTTGAGAAACAATGGACAATTTGGACATTTTATCTGAAATCTTATGTGGCTTAAATCACTAACTAGACATACTGACATAGACAATATCTTGCTACCTCATTTGCCACATAGACTTAAGTTAATGGTAAATTAAATTTCACTAATAGCAAAGACCATTTTTAATGGTTTGAGAAATTATGGTACCAATTTACTTCAAAATAAAATGCAAGGACTAATTTACAAATTAGGTGAATCTACACTAATCAAATTATATTTCACCCATTTTCAAATTGAATAATCCTAAATTAATTCAACAAAACACAAATTTAGTAGTACTCAATGAATCAATTTCAATCTACATGAGAACTTCACTAAGTGGAAAGATGAAAATGACGTCGGTTCTGGTTCAAGATATATAACTCACGATGCTAGTTTTGGTTCACAACGACGAGAGACGCTAACGATTCTAGAGGACACTCATGATGCTGGTTCTTGTTCACGATGGTGAGAGGATGCTAACGACATTGGAGGACGTTGGTTCCAACAGCAGAAACTGCTCAGGACATAGGAGGGTGCACGACAGTGATATGGGGGGAAAACAAAGATGGCAAGAGGGGTTGGTGCTGGGAGTTGAAGAAAAGGCCACTCATGTCGAGTGGATAGGTGGACACGTGGCACAAAATGGTTGACTAGGGGTTGGAGGGACATTTTTGAATGATGAATAAGGTGGTTGGGCATTTTTGTAATTTAAACTTACAAAAATAATCCCTGGGTTGTTGAAATTAAAAAAAGAAAAGGTTGAATAAGTGAAATTGTAAAACACAATGTTTCATTAAATGATATTCTGTGTTCGTATTTAGTCGCTAGATTTGATTGAGCCCATATCACCTCTACTCCTTTAGATCGTGGCCGTTGATATGCATGGCTTTGACGACCATGGTGAGCCTAGTAGTCAGCTTGGCTTCTAAAGCCAATCAGAGGATTTGCTCCCCTAAATACTATATGGAAAAATTATTCTTCCTTCTATGGTACATTTAGTAAAACAAGCTCCCCTCCCTTTTACCCTTTTATTTTATATTGTACCACACCACTTCTCTTCCTAATCTTTACGACATGGGACTCACCAATTGGATACCGCTCCTCTGTTACCTCTTAAAGCCAGGCACTCTACCTAGCGCTCCACTGCCGTGAAATCTTCATAGTGGATGTACTAGATTGAATGATGCACAAAAGATTTGGGTTATTGGATTAAAGTGATTTAACGACCTAGATCTCGTCCCACTTTAATGAAAAGCCATGTTTTGTAGCATTTTTTTTAGTGTGTTCAGCGAGAGCCACATGTCCAGATTCAACTATGTTAAGTGCTAGATTTAGTACCATTTTGGTGCTAAATCTTTGATCGTTTTACCTCTTACTTGTCTTAGCTTTCTTTCTTTTCCCTTGCTTTGTTTGATTTAGTTTAGTTTAGGATTTCTTAGAAGATAGTTTATTTCATGTGATTTCTTGACTCAGATGCTATTAATCACCATTTTATTGTCTCTGATGTAAGTTGTGCTGGATGAAGCTGAAGCGATTGGTCGAACCAGTATGATGTGTTGTTAGGAGGGCTCTCTGCCTATCACCACTATAGCGGTGGATTCTCACCGCTATAGCGGTGAGCCCTGGAGCTAAACTTATTGTGCCTTTCTGTCTCTGTCTACTACCGCTATAGTGGTAGAGCCTCACCGCTATAGTGCCTGCTGCTGAAGCTGAAGAACCAAAAGCCTCACTCTCTGCCAGCCACTGCTATAGCGGTGGATCGTCACCGCTATAGCGGTGAGCCCTACACTAGATTTGCTGAAGAACACTTATTCTGTCTTTTACCGCTATAGTAGTGGGAAGTTACTGCTATAGCGGTAAATCGCGATATGACACTGATTTAAAATACATAAGAACATCTGTTTATTTTAATTCTGAGTTGGAGATAGGGGAGGCGCCAATTTTTGCTAGAGGAGAAGGAGGAATCCATTCCTGAAGTCGATTAAGCCTGAATTCCGTCAATCTAACCCAGGATTCATGGAGTTTGCTTATTTTTCTACTGCTTTCTGTAGTTTTAGAGCCATGAGTGGCTAATTTTCTGTTCTAAGGTTACTATGAACCCAATTTCAGATTAGGATTTATGTTCTCTTGAAACTTGTGATTCTTTTCAATTTAATACATACCTATCATTCATATTTCCTGAACTTGTTATAAAATTGGTCATTTTATGATTTGTATGTTGCTTCCATTGAACTCAGAAAAAGGGAGATGTTGGTAGAACACTGAATGATTAGGGCGAGTGATAGAACCTAGGGGTTTTACTTGTTAATAGGAATATTAATTAATCTCGTTTAATCAAATTAGGTTAACATTAATTCAACTCAAACTCACATAAGGGATTATGTAGAGTTGGGTAGCTTAATTTAGGTTCAGGAGAGTCACTTTAAGCCATTAGAAAATCTAACATTATTGTGTATAATTGATCGAAATTACAAGTGTTAGGGAGAATTAGCAATTCCTAGGACGAAAAAGGGGGATTAGTAACTCTAGGCCTTTTATTTGAATTATTTCCCTTCGATTCTACTGCAATTTGATTTTTCTTTCAATTATAGCTTTCTTAAATCAAAAATTAGTTTTCTTAACTAATACGGTTAAACTTTTGGAGTACTTAACACGTTAGTCCCTATGGAGATGATAACTCATATTTCATCCTTTTATTACTTGTGCGACTGGTGCACTTGCCAAAATGCTCCAATAAGTTTTTGGCGCCATTGCCGAGGACTAACGGTTTTTAGCTAATATTCTAAGAAATTTAAAGGTGCTAGCTTAGGCATTTTTCTGTTTTGTTTTAGTTGTTTTAGTTTTAGTTTTATTTGTTTTTGTGTAGTTAGTCATTCTTGCTTTTGGCATTAATTTTGTGATCTCCTTTTTGTTAATTCTGACTGGAGTCTTCTATTGTGTATGCGAGGTACCACTCATACTTCTGATCTTCTCTTTGAGCCTTAGATTGAAAGATTAGCAAGGAGAACTAGAAGAGAAGCGAGAGCAAGGAGAACTCAAGTGAGCCAAGCTACATAGGAAGAAATGGCTGAGGATAACCAGAACTAACGGGGTTTTGAAGTTAATGCTGGTAATTGGGCTGGCAATGAGCCTTAAGAGGATGACAATAGAGTTGTGTGGGATTATGCATCACCCACTGAGGCTAGACACGCGTCCAGCATAGTGAAGCCTCCCTTTGGTCCAAACAACTTTGAAATAAAGGCAGTCTTGATGAATTTGGTCCAATAAAACCAGTTTGGGGGTAGCTCGATAAAAGACCCAGATAACCATATCACAAATTTTCTGGATATTTGTGACATGGTTAAGATTAATGGAGCCAGTGATGATGCTATCCGTCTATGTTTGTTTCCCTTTTCCTTAAGCAATATGGCTAAAAGTTGGTTGAATGCTCAGCCAAAAGGAAGAATAACAACTTGGGATGAGTTACAGAAAAGATTCTTGGGTAAGTTCTTTCCACCATCAAGATCAATCAAACTGAGGAACGAAATCACAACATTTTATCAGTATGAAGGCGAAAGCCTATATGAGGCATGGGAACGATTCAAAAACTTACTAATGAAATGTCCTAATCATGGCCTCCTAGAATGGCATCAGCTCACCATATTTCATAATGGTCTCACATATGAGACTCGAGACAAATTGGACACCGCAGCTGGCGGTGCTTTGATAATGAAATCAGTAGTGCAAGTAAAAGAAATAATTAAGACAATAGGGGCAAGCCAAAATACATCTAATCGAGCCAAGAATGTTGCAAGAAAGGGAGTCATGGAGTTGGATACACTACATGCTTTGTTAGCTCAGAACAAAGCATTAACAAAGAAAGTTGACATGCTCTGCTCTAGACAAAATGAACAGGTAAAGGTAAATGCAATAGGAATGGCGGAAGCAAATTGTGATTTCTGTGGAGGGCCTCACGTTAACGGGTGTTGTGAAGAATTTTCTTCTGTGAAACAGTTAAATTACATGGGTAATATGCAAAGGAATCAGAACAACTAGTACTGCAACAATTATCATCCGAGCTCAAGGAATCATCCGAATTTCTCCTGGAGTAATAATCACTACTTTAATCCCTCAACTTCATCCTCTGGTAAGTCTTCTCATCCTCCTGGTTTTAATAGTCAGAATAACTTTTCTTCTCAAAATAGAGCTCCACCACCTTAAGTAGAGAAGAAGCCGTCGATGGAGGAGATGTTTATAAAATTCATGGAGAGAAGCGAATCAATGTTTTAGACTCAGAATGTGGCTATCAAGAATCTTGAATCTCAGATGGGGCAGCTGGCCCTTGTACTGAATAACAGGCCACAGGGTAACCTCCCTAGTAATACTGAGAATAACCCAAGAAGGGAGAACAATGAGCACTGTAAGGCCATCACTTTAAGGAGTGGCAAAGAACTTCCTGATGTTGTTAAGTCACATACTCAACCAGAGAAAGTAGTTACTGAAGAAGTAAAAGATGAGGTTGCTCCATCTCAAGAAATTGTAACAGAGAAAGTTGATGCATCAGAGGTAAAAGATAAAGCTGAAAAGGTGGTAAAAGATGTAATAGCTGAAAATTTTATTCCACCAATGTCCTATCCTCAGAGGGCGAAGAAGCAAAATTTGGAGAAGCAATACAAAAAGTTTCTAGAGGTTTTGAAGCAACTGCATATAAACATTCCATTTGTAGAGGCATTGGAGCAGATGCCTAGTTATGCCAAGTTTATGAAGGACGTCCTCTCTCATAAAAGACGTCTAAGAGAGTTTGAGATAGTGGCATTAACTCAGGAATGTAGTGCTATTTTGCAGAGAAAGTTTCCCACCAAGATGCAAGATCTTAGGAGTTTCGTGGGCCATGTAACATCAAAAAGAGTTTTGCAAGCAAGACATTGTGTGATTTTGGTGCCAGTGTAAATTTCATGCCTCTCTTATCTTTCAGGAAGTCTAGAAGAGACTCGTCCTACTACAGTTACCCTTCAGTTGGCAGATTATTCTATATGCTACCCAAATAGGGTGATTGAAGATGTCCTAGTGAAAGTGGATTCATTAATTTTTCCTGCAGATTTTATAGTACTGGATTTTGAAGAAGATAAGGAAATCCCAATCATTCTGGGAAGACCTTTCCTTGCAACTGGTAGAGCCTTGATTGATGTTCATAAAGGCGAGCTGATAATGAGGGTCAATGATCAGGAGGTGAAATTCAATATTAACAAGGCAATAAGAGCACCGAATGATCATGAAGAGTGCAACCTTGTACGGATCTTGGAAGGAAATTTGAATGAGTAAATTTTGGATTTTGTGAAAAAAGATGAGCTGAAGGATCTCTTGGGTGACGACAAAGAAATAGATGTGAAAGGCGAACTAGTAGTGGTCAAATCTTGTACCACTTCTTCTTTGATGTTCAAGCCTTGGAACTACTTTGAGTTTCTAGATATGTCTGCTAGAGCGAGCTCACCATTGAAGCCATCCATTGAGGTACCCCCTATACTAGAGTTGAAACCACTTCCTCCACAACTAAAATATATTTATCTTGGAGATTTTGATTCACTGTCAGTAGTGATTTCAAGTTCGCTCATTGATGAGCAAGAAGAGCAGTTACTGAAGGTGTTGAAAAGCCACAAGAATGCAATTAGATGGTCTATTGCGGATATAAAAGGTATCAGTCCTTCCTTCTATATGCACAAAATTCACTTGGAGGATGAGAATAAGACATCAGTTGAACATCAGAGGCGTCTTAATCTGGTAATGAAGGATGTGGTGAAAAAGGAAATTATTAAGTAGTTGGACGCTGGGATTATCTATCCCATATTTGATAGCTCATAGGTGAGCCCAATTCAATGCGTCCCTAAAAAGGGTGGAATGACTGTAGTGGCTAACGCCCCTAATGAGCTCATTCCTTTATGCACGATTACGGGGTGGCGGGTGTGTATGGATTATAGGAAGCTGAATAGTGCTACTCGTAAGGACCACTTTCCCTTACCCTTCATTGATCAGATGTTAGACAGATTAGCTGGGCAAGAGTATTTCTGCTTCTTGGATGGTTACAGTGGTTACAATCAGATTGCAATAGCCTCAAGTGATTAAGAGAAAACAACCTTCACTTGTCCTTATGGCACTTTTGCCTTCAGAAGAATGCCTTTTGGGTTGTGTAATGCACCGACCACATTTCAGAGATGTATGATGGCGATTTTCTCTGACATGGTGGAGACAAGTGTGGAGGTATTTATAGATGACTTCTCTATCTTCAGTTCTTCATTTGAATTGTGTCTTCAAAATTTGGAAAAAGTGCTTCAGAGATGTGAGGAGACCAATCTTGTATTGAATTAGGAGAAATGCCATTTTATGGTCTGTGAAGGCATAGTTCTGGGCCACAAGGTTTCAAAGAGTGGGTTGGAGGTAGATTGGGTAAAAATTTCTGTTATTGAGCAATTACCTCCCCCTAATTCAGTTAAGGCAATAAGAAGTTTTCTTGGTCATGCAGGATTATACCGACGTTTCATTAAAGATTTCTCCAAAATATCTAAACCGTTGTGTAAGCTGCTTGAGAAAGATATCCCATTTGTATTTGATGCTGATTGTTTGAAAGCCTTTGAGGAATTGAAGAAAATGCTTATTTTTGCTCTGATCATGGTTGCTCCAGAATGGAACAAGCCTTTCGAGCTCATGTGTAATGCGAGCTACTACACCGTGGGGGCTATTTTGGGGCACGAGCTGAGAGATTATTTCATCCCATCTACTATGCCAGTAAGACACTAGCAGATGCCCAACTGAATTACACAACCACTGAGAAGGAGCTGTTAGCAGTGGTGTTTACTTTTGACAAATTTTGGGCATATTTGGTTGGAACAAGTGTCACAGTGTTCACTGATCACTCAGCCATAAAATATCTTGTAAGCAAGAAGGATTGAAGCCTAGATTGATCAGATGGATACTTCTGCTGTAAGAATTTGATCTGAAAATAGTAGACAGAAAGGGAACCGAGAATCAAGTGGCAGATCACTTATCTCACTTGAGTACTAATGCTTAAGATGAGAAATTTATTCAGATAAAAGAGACATTCCCTGATGAACATCTGTACTTTGTGGAGGAACAAAAATCACCTTGGTATGCAGATTTTGCAAACTATCTAGTATATGGAATACTCCCTCCTGAGTTAACATATCAGCAGACAAAGAAGTTTCTTCATGATGTGAAAGTCTACTACTGGGATGAGCCTTATCTCTTTAGGCTCGATGAAGATCAAATCTTTCGAAGGTGTATACCTGAGGAAGAAATGGCAAAAATATTGTGGCATTGTCATGGGTCAGAGTATGAAGGCCACTACAGCATTGTGCACATAGCCAACCAGGTATTGGAATGCGGCTTCTATTGGCCATTATTGTTTAAAGATGCTAGAGAATTTGTGGATAGATGTGATCGGTGTCAAAGAACTAGAAATATATCCAAGCGACAAGAAATGCCTCTTAACATTATGTTGGAGGTGGAGATCTTTGATGTATGGGGAATTGACTTCATGGGTCTATTCCTATCTTCCTTCTCTAGTCAATATATATTGGTGGTTGTGGATTATGTGTCTAAGTGGGTAGAAGCTACACCTACTAAGACCAATGATTCAAGAGTAGTCATCGGATTCTTGAAGAAGAATATTTTCTATTGGTTTGGTGTGCTCAGGCTTTAATTAGTGATGAAGGCTTTCACTTCTGCAATAAGCCTCTAAAAACCCTCTTAGCTAAATATGGAGTGAAACATCGAATAGCTACTCCATACCACCCTCAGACGAGTGAACAAGTGGAGGTGTCCAACAGAGAGCTCAAGCGAAAACTTGAGAAAACTGTGAGTGCTTCAACGAAAGATTGGGCCAAGAACTTGATGATGCTTTGTGGGCATATAGAACAACCTATAAAACTCCAATAGGCATCTCTCCATTCCAGCTTGTATATGGCAAGTCTTGCCACCTTCTTGTCGATCTTGAGCATAAGGCATTCTGGGCCTTGAAGTTTTTGACTTTTGATCTTAAACAAGCTAGGAAAAAGAGATTACTGGAGTTGAATGAATTGGAAGACCACCGTCTTCAAGCTTATGAGAATGCTAACATCTATAAAGAAAAGGTGAAGAGGTGGCACGAGATAAAGATGACGCATCGTTTTTTTCATGCAAGGAAAAAGGTGCTGGTCTATAACTCCAGGCTAAAACTCTTTCTAGGGAAGCTCAAATCAAGATGGTCAAGCCCATTTGTTATGAAAGAGGTCTTTCCAAATGGTGCCATTGAAATAGCTGATCTTGAAAATACTAGAAGCTTTAAGGTAAATGGTCAGTGGTTGAAGATATATCTTGGACATGATGGTGAAAGGGATAGAACGTTTCTTGATCTTTCGACGCCGAATGCATAGGTGCCTTGGTAAAGTCTGGCTGAAGACTATAAACTTAGCACTCTTGGGAGGCAACCCAAGTTTCTAGCTTTTCTAGTTAGCTTTTATTCATGTTTTTAGTTTTTGTTGCCTGATTTTATTGTCTGCTGCTGCTGGTGTTGCTGTGATATTAGTTGCATCTAAGGTTTGCTGGAAATTGCTGATGTTGGGTGATAATCTTAGCTGATATTGACTATGAAATTGTTTAATGGTTGAGGGTTAGGCACTTATTAAAAGTTTAAAATCAGTATTTTGGATTGCTGTGACTCTTGCTATTGAATTTTGAGTGCTGATTTTGATTTTGAATGATTAATTGTGAGAGGATCATATTTTGAGAGAGGGTTGTGAACATGGATTGATTTTGAATGCTTTGTGGGGCATTTTATGGTTAAAAGAAAAATCTTGCTTGTGAAGGTTTAAGGGTCCATTGTGGAGTTTTCTGGGTGTAATTCTGCAGTTTGGAGAGGCAATGTCTGCCTGTTAGCGCTATAGCGGTAAGACTTTACTGCTATAGCAGTGAAGCCTGGAACATGAAGTGTGATGCTGTCAAGTACCGCTATAGCGGTGGAATTGTGGCGCTATAGCAGTATATGTTTGAAAAATCCAAAAAGAAGCCTTCCTCTCTGTCAAGTACCGCTATAGAGGTAGGATTCTAGCGCTATAGCGGTAAGTCTAAAATTTTGAAAAATAAAAGGGGGGCTTTCTGTCTGGTGCCACTATAGCGGCATGGGTTTCCCGCTATAGTGGCGCATTGGGGTATATAAGGATGATCTGAACCCTAACCCTCATTCTCACACCGTCGATCCCCTTTTCCCTATGATCCCTCATGTGCGACTGCTAGCTAGGGCAAGTTTCGAAGCATCCCCAACATTTTCTTCCCTCTTAATCACAGATTAGACTGACTTTAGATGTTTTTGGTGTGTTTCGTCTAATTGAAAACCTTGAAAGTGTTCTTGTTTGCTGGAGTTCTCTTTTGTTGAGTCATCATGTTTGGTAAGTGGTTTATTCCCCTTTTCCCTTTAGTTTCTGTCGTAGTTCGTTAATTTCAAGCAATTTTGGTTTGAGTTTTTGATGTGTTGTTGGTTCCCCTGATGATTGGTTTTTAAAGCCGTGGTGTTTTTAGTTTTGGTCTTAGGTAGGGGTGTTCTTCGAGTTCTGAGGGTTCAATTCTTACATTCCTTAATTGTTGTTGATGTTTGTGCTGCATAAATGTTTGAGGATGAAAATTAGGGCTCACAGTAGCTATAACCACAGTTAGATGATTTCTGCACTTAATGTGTTCGATGAAATTCCCAAATGAACTTTAGTTTAAATTTTGTGCATGAATTGCTTGGTTTTGTTGCCAGAGTGATTTATCATTGAGTATGTAATTGCACTTTGATGGTTGATGCACAAGCATTTAGGATGTCTGATAGAATGCCAAAGTGAACATGCATTGAATGTTGAAGAAAGCTTAATGTTTTGCAGATTAGTGGCTAATATAAACTGAATTAGGGAACAACATTTGTGCTTAATGTGTGGATAAAGGTAAGATTGCTTGTGTTGGGATTGGGTCCTTTTTGAAATGAGAATTGCCATGCCTGTAGTGAGTCTTAGCAAGTTGTTTTGTTTCTAAGTTTGGGGGATATTCAAGTTACCAATTTTTCTTTAAACAAGGAATTCATGCATTTTGAGTGAGTTTTAATGGGCTTTAACTGAATATGACTGTTAAGGCTGAAATATATATTTATGAATGCAGGATTTCTGATTGTGCTGGCATTCTTTATGGCACCACCGGTTCCTAAAAGGAGGAAGCTTCCAACTAAGAGGAAGGAAACACCGGGTGCTTCATCATCTTCAGCACAATACCTCACATTCAGGACTCCAGACCATGGAGTCAGATTTGATAAGGAGATAAGTAGAAGAAAAGTCCTTCCTGAGAAAGTCTTCAATTTAAAGGAGGATGAATACCTGGAGATTCAAGAGCAAATCATTGATAGGGGTTGGGATAAGATATGCAACTTGCCTGAGTATGCATATGTGGATATGGTTAAAGCATTTTATGCCAATGCATTCAGAACCCCTAATGACACTATGGAGAAATACACCACTGAAGTCAGAGGCAAACTTATTAGCTTCTTTGAGGGGGCTATTGATGAGGCGTTTGATTTGTGGAACCCAAGAGAACAAGATTATCATGGGTTGCTAATATTAAAATCTTGGGATCCCGAAGATGTGCGCCAAACAATTTGTACACCTGAGGCACGTTGGGAATTTAACTCAAGGGGAGAACTATACAAGGTACAGCAGACAGATTTATTGCCAATTGACAAGGCGTGGTATAGCTTTGTGCAATACACTATATTACCGTCATCAAACTTCTCAGATGTCTTTTCCGAGAGAGCCCTTTTAATCTACTGTATTATGAAGGGAATTACAATTAATTTTGGGCAACTAATAACTGAAAAAGTAGATGAGTTGGCTCAAGCAAAGGCTGGAGTTATAGGATACCCCTTCATCCTGACAGCATTTTTGCTTAAGAAGGAAGTTCCTACGGATGATATGAAGATAAAGAGGCCTCCAGGAATTACAAAGATTTATATTGATGGTTTATTCCCTGTGGAGGGAAGACTAGCACTGTTGCATCCAGTCGGCCGCCCTCGATGCACGGTACCTCAAGCTTGAGCTAATGTGACGTTAGCAGACGTTAGCAAAGAGCTAGGAGAGGTCAAGCAGTCAATGACCTATTTTAAAGCAGAATTGGGTAGAACGCAGGAGGATGTGCATTACACAATGGATTATGTAATTGCTTTGGGCTCGTTGATGGTTGAGAAGTTCAGCCTTGATTCGTTGAGGTTGCCGGTAAGAGGAGAGGCATCTGGCATCGGTGTTGGAGCTGAAGAAGAGGCAGATGAGGGAGCCGATGATGCTGAAGAGATGATGGACTAGAATCGGGCCTCACCATTCATTTCTGTCACTTATTTTTCTTTTCTTTTCTTTTTTCTTTTTATTTTTATTTTTAAGTCTTTATGTGTATTTATTCTCTAAGCTGCTGATAATTTGTATATTTGCTATATATTTATGTGATCTGACTATGTGAGCTTCATGTCTGGCTGATTTGATGTGAATGGCAATGTATAATGTTATTAGCAGTTTCATGTCTTTATGTGTATTCTTCATTCTGTGATTTCCTTTTCTCTGTTGGGCAGACACAGGACAGTGGGGGCACTGTCAAATTTAAGTTTGGGGGAGGGGAATCTTTGTTTTTGTGCGGTATGTGGTTTTAGTAGACAATTGTGTAAAACAGATATAGGCATGGGCAAATTCTTGTTTTTCAAATTCTTATCTCTTTGTTATTTGGCCTTGGCAAGAGAAAATGTTGTTTTGTTGATTTAAAAACATAATCATTTTGTGAAAATTTAAATTCATGAATTTGTTTTTAATAAAGAACTAATCTTATTTTCTGTAATATTAGGAAATTTGTTTCAAAATTTGAGTAGGCTGTTTGAAACCTGGAAATTCTAAGAGTGAATGTTGTTGTTTAAATTAATCTTTCCTAATGAAACATAAAGAGATATATATTGTTGGCTGGAAAGTGTGGTTTATGTTAGAGCAGTGTCATGTGGATTAGGTGCATGGACACTGCTTCAACCAATGAACCTTGCTTTTGGATTGATTGAAGAAGATGAAAGGGTAGAAAAGTGCTGTGTGGATTAGGCGCAGGGGTATTTTTCTTACTCTGTAATTTTCACCTTGAGTGTGAAAGGGGAAAAAGAGTTGTGTGGATTGGGCGCACGAACTCTGCTTCTTACTGGATGCATCTCGTTCTATTTGGTTTGATTGGATCACTGGAATCTGAACTATATACCCTTGAGAGTGTGAAAGTATAGAAAGGAAAGCTTGATTTGGGTGATAGTATTATTGCTTTTTGAAGCTTCTGTGATTTCAAAGCATCTACTTAAGTTTTGATTTAAATCTCCTAATGATTATTGGTAGTATGATTTCTCCTTTATTAAAAACAGTTCTTGAATTCAACTTTTAAGGGATGAAAATGTTTTTAATTATGCAATTCGCATTTCTCTCTTGCTGAGTACGAATGTGGTTTTAATCTTGTCGATGAATTTGTTTATCTTATGTCTACCTTGCACTATTGTCTGTTGAGAGGGATGATTTACTTGAGGACAAGCAAAGGTGCAAATTTGGGGGAGTGTTAAGTGCTAGATTTAGTATCATTTTGGTGCTAAATCTTTTATTGTTTTACCTCTTACTTGTCTTAGCTTGTATTTCTTTTCCCTTGCTTTGTTTGATTTAGTTTAGTTTAGGATTTTTTTGACGCAGAGTGCTATTAATCACCATTTTATTGTCTCTGATGTAAGGTGTGATGGACGAAGATGAAGCGATTGGTCGAACTGGTATGATGTGTAGTTAAGAGGGTTCTCTGCCTATCACCGCTATAGCGGTGGATTCTCACCGCTATAACGGTAAGCCCTGGAGCTGAACTTATTGTGCCTTTCTATCTCTGTCTACTACCACTATAGTGGTAGAGCCTTACTGCTATAGCGGAAGCTAAAGAACCAGAAGCCTCACTCTCTGCCAGCCCCCGCTATAGCGGTGAGCCCTGCACCAGATTTGCTGAAGAACACTTAATCTGTCTTCTACCGCTATAGCGGTGGGAAGTTACCGCTATAGCGGTAAGTCGCGATATCGCACTGATTTAAAATGGGTCAGAACATCTTTTTAGGATAATTCTGAGTTAGAGACAGGGAGAGGTGCCGATTTTTGCTAGAGGAGAAGGAGGAATCCATTCCTAAAGCCAATCAAGCCTGAATTCCATCAATCCAATTCCGGATTCATGGAGTTTGCTCATTTTTCTACTGCTTTCTGTAGTTTTAGAGCCATGAGTGGCTAATTTTCTGTTCTAGGGTTACTATGAACCCAATTTCAGATTAGGATTTGTGTTCTCTTGAAACTTGTGATTCTTTTCAATTTAATACATACCTATCATTCATATTTCCTAAATTTTTTTATAAAATTGGCCATTTTATGATTTGTATGTTGCTTCCATTAAACTCGGGAGAGGGAGATGTTGGTAGAACACTGAATGATTAGAGCGAGTGATAGAGCCTAGGGGTTTTACTTGTTAATTAATAGGAATATTAATTAACCTCATTTAATCAAATTAGGTTAACATTAATTCGACTCAAACTCACATAAGAAATTGTGTAGAGTTGGGTAGCTTAATATAGGTTCAGGAGAGTCACTTTAAGCCATTAGAAAACCTAACATTATTGTGTATAATTGATTGGAGTTACATGTGTTAGGGAGAATTAGCAATTCCTAGGACGAAATAGGGGGATTAGTAACTCTAGGCCTTTTATTTGAATTATTTTCCTTTGATTCTACTGCAATTTGATTTTTCTTTCAATTATAGCTTTCTTAAATTAGAAATTAGTTTGCTTAACTAATACGGTTAAACTTTTGGAGTACTTAGCATGTTAGTCCCTGTGGAGACGATAACTCATATTTCATCACTTTATTACTTGTGTAACTGGTGCACTTGCCAGAACGCCCCAACAAGTTTTTGGGCCCACCCACTTCCTTTCGGGTGCCCAATATCCAACTCAACCCGATATCATGTTTGACTTTTTTTTTCCTTTTATCGTCTTATTCCTCTCATCACTAAGCTCTCTTGGACATCCAAAGCTTGGAAGAATAGGGGAATGAATGTAGGGATGGCAACAGGGCGGATCAAGGGGGGTTTTTCACTACCCGTCCCCGCCCCGAGTACTTATATTTTGCCCCATCCTCGAACTCACGGGTAATTTTAATACCTATTTTCGCCTCACCCCACCTCAAAGTCATTCTATTGAGTGACTTTTCCCGTACTCGAACCCATACCCGTACCCCGAATATTACATAAATATTATATATATATCATATGCATGTCTCCTCCAATGAATTCATGTGTGTGTATTTAACTACTTATAGACGCAGGTGCTTTTCTTCTTCTTCTTATTTTTTTTTTCATTTTCGTATCAAACAATTTCATATTTGTAGCTTTACCCTGCCTATATATATACTCATATTATATATATATATATATGTATATATATACTTTTGGGGCAGATCGGGGCAGGGAGGACACTACCCCATCCCCGCCCCGAACCTGCAATTGTATATTTGGGAAATTCCTGAACCCGCCCCATTCTTTGGTTAACCATTGAATAACTCGATCCAAACGAGACAAGGTGAATCAGGTTAACTGGGTTCATGTGGGTATTGCCATCCCTAAATGAATGTCACTGAGCTCCCTCGTATAAAGAACATGGGAAGAATAGGGGAACGAACATCCTAAGCTTAGAAGACGCTTGATCCGAAGATTAGTTTCTCCAACGCAGCCTCTAATGGGACAAGCCAAAGTAAGCTAATAGCTAAGAATACCAAAGCCTAACCAACAAGATTAAGTTTTTATTTATACATATTTTTTCCTGCTTCAAAAATCATACACCCTTCTCCTCTCTCAGATTCTTGCCTTCTTCATCTTGCTTCACTTCGAATTATGAACTTGGCTATATGAAAAGAATTAGCGTTTTGTTCTGTTATGTTATGTTTCATTTCCTCTATATGATTCCTCTATGTGATTCTTGGATCTCTGAAGGATGAATTTGAGCAACGCCAAGGGATCCATGTCAATGGCTAGTTCTATTTGGAAATCCGGCAGCGTCAGCGTTAGCTACTAGTTCCCAGCGGGGCTCCAGGTGCCAGTGGTGGATGATGATCCCACATGTCTCATGATCCTCAAGAAGATGCTTCGTGCTTGCCTTTACAAAGGTACTCAATCAACTTCTCTTCATTTAGATTCAACCCTCTTTGGGTCTCTTCATATTTCGCTTTGCTGATTTGAGTCATAAATTGATGATAAGAGAAATATGACTTTAACTTATGAGCAAATGAATAGTATTTGGTGATCTTTGAACTCAAAATTTGTTGTTTGAAAGAGTATTATATGAACCCATCAATCTCCTCATCAATTTATGGAAAAAAGAGAGACAAAGGAAGAGAGAGAGAGCTTAGCAGCGAGAGGAAGAAGATGTTAGATTATTGGGTTTTATTTAATTTTTGTTTTAAAAAGGAAAACCAGCAAGAAACTAATCTTTGGATCAGGCATCGTCCAAGCTTAGGATGTTCATTCCCTTGTTTGTCAAATGTTCTCTTTACAAGAGAGCTTAGCGATGCTGATTCCCGTGTTCTTCCAAGCTTAGGACGCCCAATAGAGCTCAGTAAAGAAGACGATACAAGAAAAAAAAAAGTCAAACACAGTCCTGGATCGGTTGGATATCGGGCACTTGAAAGGAAATGGGTGGACCGTTGAATATGGACACGTGGAACTCGTTGGACACTCTAAAAAAATCCTACGAAACGTGGCGTTTTATTAAACCATGAGGCGAGATCTGGGCCGTTGAATCATGATCATCCAATGGCCACATCGTTCAATCTGGTATGTCCATTGTGATGATTTGACGGCTATGGAGTGCTAGGTAGAGTGCCTAGCTTTAAGAGGCAGGCAAAGGAGCTACATCCCTCAACAACTCATGCGTCTTCAACTCATACCGCTTACCATTATTACTTGCATTACAGTTACAAAATTCCATTACTCTTGTAATTACGTCCTT
Organism: Biancaea sappan; assembly: GCA_037074585.1. Lineage (NCBI taxonomy): Eukaryota > Viridiplantae > Streptophyta > Magnoliopsida > Fabales > Fabaceae > Biancaea > Biancaea sappan. The sequence goes on from CM073490.1 coordinate 57,104,326, forward strand.
CAAGACATTATCTTTGCGTTTGGTACATAGGAAAGAAAAGGAATTTGAGAATGGAAATGAACCATGGAACACAATAGTGCATTCCTTTCCGCCTGGCATACCAAACAAGGTGTATGTTTCAAGGCCAGACAATTATGAAACATCAATCCTACCAATAGAATTCAACCATGAAACTCATTAAATTTTTCATTTAAAAAAAAAACAATTATACCATCCCCAAATTTGACGTCGGGACACTATTATAGCGACCCTCTTGGAGTAGAGTACACTTTTCAGATAAATGAGAAAGAAAGCTCTGGCCCACCATATCCTCTAGATTAAACTAAAGGGCTACGTAAGGTTGCAAATTAAGGGCATTCAAATAAGGTTGAAAATCAAAAATAAAACCAGCCCTGAAGAAAGAGTCCAATATTCCCAGATATTTTCTCAATCCCATACAGATATTTATCGATTTAAGCCCTTATGAGTTTCAACCACTTCACGTACGAAGATTACCTGAATTTGGGATCCATGGAGTATGTAGAAGATTCAGATCAGGGCATTGACGAGTGGCAGCAAATCAAACACCCATTTCACGATGAAACCTTTCCCACGGTGGATGGATGGAGCACCGTAGTGATAAGCGAAGACTACCTTCTTCATCACGAAACCTCACAAAGCGTACCAGCAGATCCTGAAGATGGAAACTCGTCGCCGTCGTCGGGCGCGTTGTCGTCGTCGGGATATGTGAGCGACGAGGATGTAAGTCCAATGCCCATGCCGTCTCCGGCAGGATGGCGGCTGCGTGTGGCCGAAGAAGGTAGGAAACTATTGAAGCTTCGGTTCGATGCTATCAGAAACAGCATCGTTCGAGTGGCTTCCAAGGTTCACGATTATGCGGTACGCACAGGGGCGTTTTGGTCAATTATGTACGTGACCGGAGCGGCGGCCGCAGCGGCGGCGGTGTTGTTGGTTTACACACTTTACATTGGGATTCAGCGGCGGCGTTGGCGTCGGAAGCTTAGGAGTCAGCAGAGGATGGACCATTTGCGGAGTCTTCTCAGAGAGAAAGATGAGGTGAAGTGGCGAACATATGAAAATGGCTAAAATACAGTCTCTTTAACTTTATCCTTATATTTCATTTATTTTATTTTATTTTATTTGATCCTCTAATTTATTATTTCAACTGCATCTTTTTACTTTATTTTACACTTTACTTTAATTTCTTAAGTTTATTTTAATTTAATCATTTTTAATTATCCTTTCATTTTGATCTCTTTAACTTTATCGTTTTAATTTCATGTTTTAATTTATTTTGTTCTAATTTTATTCCTTTATTTTACATTAGATTTTATTTTAGTCTTCTTATTTGATTTTGTTTTAATTTAATTCTTTAATTTTATCTTAGATTTCACTTTAATCCATTCATTGTATTTTGATCTAATTTAATTCCTTAGCTTTATCTTTTGATTTTACTTTAGTCTCTTAATTTTATTTAATTTGGTTTTTTCTTTTAATTTTTATGTGTGCGATTACAGTTATCACTTATTTCAGTTGAGTATTTTGATGGGTTTAGAGTGAAGGAAACATTTGAGTAGTTTTTAGAAGTAAGAACCAAATTGAAAAATAAATAAATAAATAAAGGGTGAAAGTGAAACCTAAGATTAATTAAAGGGATTAAATTGAAACCAAATGAAGTTAAGATATAAAATTGAAAATTTGAAATAAAATTGAGGCTTCTAATTATAATAAAATGAAACCTAAAATGAAATGACCAAAATGATATTATAACGTATGAAAAGATAATATCTTTGCTTCTTATCCTTTTCAACAAAGTCATTAATCTGTGAAAAAACATATTTACATTGTGATCCATAAATCTAAGGTATAAAATTCAGTACTAAAAAAAGATACAGGTTTCAATTACTTTGGCCCTTAAATCGTAAAAATAAATGATTAAGTCTTTGAAAATTAAATACTTGCTACTCAATGCTCTTTGGAGCATACACTCACGGTGAGTACCAAGTAGCGAGTTACTATTTTTAGAGGTTGAATCATGCATTTTCAAAATTAAGGTCCAAATAATTGAGACACATATCTTAATCTTATAGAGAGTAGAGACTAAGTTGTGTATTTCTAAAATTAAAAAAAAATCAAATCATATATTTTTCAAGAACCCAAAACCACATTTCATCTTATTTTACAGTGTTAAAATTATTTTCAATGCATTTATTTTTTTATAATTGTCTTTTTAATTATTATTATTTTGGTCAAATCTTTAATTAATTATTTACATAATAAGAAATGATAAGGAGAGTTCAATTTTTTTTATTAGATGTAATTTAAGATATGTTATTCTAACTTAGAAATATTTTACACAACCTAAATCTATATGTATTGATTGAGAGCTCTAACTTAAACATTGTGTACTTCAACATTGCATATATAGTTAGACCAAATTTCATTATGAATAAAAGGCCAAATTTTTTTTTCATTATAAATAGTTAGTATATTGATGAATGGAGTGTTTCTATCTTTGCATTTTTAAAATCAATTTTGATTATTTGCTCTCACTTATAAAATGAAGTGGTAATAAGGAACCCTAACCTGCAAACATTTGTGTACAGAGGATTAGCCAACTCTTACTTCAGATTGCACGCTTGAATGAAGTCTTGTCATCAAGACGCAAGGTTCCGGTCCTCCGAATCAGCGGCTGAGATTATCTTACTGAGCCAACCACCTGATGTGAGTTTTGTAGTCTTATTCTGTCCAAAATAATTTGAATACTCATGAGGCAAGAATATAATTTATTTTAAATTGAACAATTCAGATGAAAAAAATTAAAAAATCATGAAATCTTTTTTCTTTTAATTTTAATTATTTTATTATCTAGATGTTAAATTTAAAATAAACAATTTAAATTTGAAAAACATAATCCTTATGTTTTCTGTTGTGAAAATAGCCTTATAAAGACTTTGTATTTCAAAAGAAAAAACTAAAAGTCCCACATTGCTTAGAGTAAGGAGGGAAAGATAGTTTATATACTAACTTATATTAGTAGGCTAATAAAGAGCTTGGAAAGAGGTGGACTGTCAAGTACATAAGCCCACATGGATTTAAGCTAGTGTAGTGCAAATCATTTGATTTGCCCTTCTGCGCGTGCAATAAATTGGACCAGTTTAGTTTTTTGTGGAGAAATATTTTTTTTTATTTATTTTTAGCTTACCTAAACAGAGGCGAATTTTATTATTATGAAATTAACTTGGATTAATGTCAGAAAATTAAGGTCTGACAGTTTTGTTTTATTTGTTTTAAATATATTTAAATATTTAAAAACTGCCCATTAATTTTCTGAAATAGTCCATTAATTTTTGAAACCGAATTTTAATTTTATTAAAATTTTTGTCTACCTCATTATTGTTCAGTAGCTATAAAAGGAGGATTTCTCCCCCTCATTTCACACACCAAGTCAGAAACAATTCTGAACTTTTCTCTTCTCCCTCTCTCTTCCACTTTCTGGGTTACGCTTCTCTCTAAATTTCTGCTGTTCTGTGGCCTGAGGATCTTTTCTCAGAAGAATCTGTTTAATCCTGGAGGGAGTTCTATAGATGCAGTATTCTTACTGTAATCACGGAATAATTTCCTTAAGGACAGTGTCTACTCTAAAAACACGACTCAGATTATCACTGTGCTGGTTTCCAAAATTCTTGCAACATTTTTTGCCACAACATGAGAGTATCAAATTCTTGCCTAGAATATACAATGTAAAGCATATGTATATATAAATGACGCATACATTGACACGTAATAGTACTCGCATTGTCTATAATTTTTCTATTGTTGGAACAATATATGCTTATTATTATGATTACTTCTTTTAAACAATCATCTGGTGTTTGGACACCAAATCACAGGTATTAATTAATCCCAATTCGATCTAAGTAGGACCACAATAGATGATAAAACTCTTCCTACCAAATTTTAATGTAACTACATTCTCAGGGACTCGAACTCGAGAACCTCTAGTTAAGTTAGGACAATTCCTTACTAGTTGACTTACGCGCTTTGGTGGTTATTATGATTATTTTTTGTTAAAAGCATAATCTTACTATTCAATTCAAAATAAACAATGAAGCATATTAATCATTCATGTCATGAAAATTCATAATGAAATTGTCACGCCCCGAAAAATTAGCACATTAAATAAGCGTGATAATTCCAAAACCACAACAGATAGTCCTGGTTATCTACAACTAGCAGCAAACAACCCATCATACTCATAAGAGTAGTAATTATACATTCACATATGTATAGAAATTGTCACAACACAAGAATACATCAAAGTCAAGTACAAAAATAAATTACAATTGATTTATAATGTACAATTCTCTTGCCACAAGCCTAGGTGGCCTAATAGACTATAGAACGATTTCCTATACTTGCCAAAATTTGGTTCCAAGAACCCACCAACCAAAAAGAGGAGTACAATTCCAAATGAGCCACTAAACCTCCAGCGGAAACTCCTCTTCCCCAGCCTCCATATCAAGAAAAAAGAAACCATAGAGGGTGTCATCAAAGCTCAATGAGCAGCCGACTGTGCAGAAAAATTATTATAATATATAAGTACAAATACCATAGCTCACCATCACCGATGGAAAGTGTTTGAACATAATACAAACATAAGATAATCACAAATAAATTACTAATATACAAACAAGCACATGTTATACTTTTCCATGTTTTTCCCACTTTCACAACATTGAGATTTAGTCTAGAATTTTCTCTCGGACTATTGTTTTTCAATGGGTTTATCTCAGAGGTTAATATAAAATTGGCAGGTATTATAAAAATAGAGAATAATATTGTGAAATTAAAGAGAACATATCGAAATTTACGTGGTTTAGTTGGTATGACTTATATCCATGAACAGATAAAAATAATTGTATTACTTCTGGCCAAAATTTTTGAGTATAGTGAATGAACAGTGAAAAAACTGAACATAGCATGTATAGTAAAACATAAGTGCTCTCTATACATGAAATTTTGTATTACTTCGAGCCTATCGGCCTTCGCCTTGCTTGCTTCATATGCCTTTAAGTTTTTCTTCTTTTAAGTTGTGCTCTCAAATAAATCGGTTCGGGTCCTAAACTAGGTCTCCATATAATTTAAGTCACTCAACAATTCATAAATGAAAGGCAATTTCGTAGGCAATCAATGATTTTGACTTTAATAAGATTTAGGGGTTATTTATTTTTAAAAAAATTAAAATATCTAAGTTTAAATATTGAATGATTAAAAACTATTTGTTTTTTCAACATCTGGACATATATAAATAGTTTATAAAAAAATTATATTCAAATAATTTTTAAATAAATTAGTAACTAAACATTTGTTGTTAATTATTATCTTTAATATGATATGATATTATACAATTTGTTGCTAATATTTTTATTTTTTATAATTTAAAATAATTTTCTACAAATAATAATATGATTTACATTTGTTCTATTATACATAAAAATTTGCCCTTATATAATAGTAACAAGATTTAGTCTAAATGTTTGGAGTAATCTCCTACATTTAGCATCGTGCAAGTTCAATCAACATCCTGCAACACGAGATTCAAGATTATATCTGAATAGTTTTTAGACTTGTCTCAAATCTAATATATTAAGATCTATTTAGACCAATTAAAGATTTAATAAAAATTAAAAAAACAAACCTAATGATATGAAATCTTAGGGCATGTGCGAGTTGATTTGGGTTGTGGAAAATTTTGGAATTGATCCGACTTATAGGGTACAGGTTGGGTCAATTCATGTTGTCATGTTGAGTTTTTTTTTTTTAGGCTAATAGGAAATTAACAATAAAACCTCACTAAAACACTTTGTTAAATTTATTAGCCTAGATGATTTTTTATTTTATGATATTTTGAGATAATATAAAAGAGGAAATTAAGATAAAGATCCTCTAGGTAATTAATTTAAGGAAAAATGGTACTTTTATATGTAATATCCCATATTTTCATTTATCTAAGTCATATTTTATTTATCTAAAGCTTGGAATGATGTTAGAAACTAGTTAAATATGTTTTTAGATGCCTAGGAGGGAGTAATAAAGGAAAGGCATAAAGAACTAGGACAAGTGAGCTAAGTGTAGAAGAAAAATGAAATTTTGAGTGAAACAGTCAATTGACTGTAGTGATATCAAACATTTTTATATACAATTTAGTCCCTATCTTAGTCCCTTTTGCATCTTAAATATTATGTACTCTCTAATTTTATTATATTTTAGAATTTATTAGATGTAATCTAATCATGGACTAATTGTGCTTTAATTTCATAATTAGAGAGCTAAATTGATGACATGGACGTTTTGCTTATATGGACGCCACCTGATGCTGACATGGCATTCTAGGGCTGACTAGGCATTGACTGGACTATGGGCCCCACTATTTCTGCATAAACTAGAAAGCATTCTGTACTTTCCAGCAGCATCAAAAAAATAGCAGAAACCAAAAATGGAAACCACTTTTCTACATCAGCAAAAGGGAGTTTCTGCAGCACTATTTACATGAATCTTCTCTGCACTATTGCTGCACTTTCTAGTCAAAACAGAAGCTAGAAGGGACCTGACCAAAAGTGAAATTCGTCCTCCCTCCTTGGCTGAAGCTAAAAGACACATTTAGACTCCATTTGCAGGGTTGAAGACCCTTCTTCTTCCATTTCTTCTGTATTTTTATAGGTCCCCTCCCCAATTTTCTCCTTTTTTTGTTGTATTTTAGCCTCCATGGAAGGCTAACTTCTCACGTAATCAGTCATACATAATCTGGAGTCGTGCTTGAACCCTCTTGGGCATTAATCAGATAAGTTCTTATTCCATTTTCTGTTCCTTTATTGCCTCACTGTTTTTATATCCATATTCATTTCTGATTAGAATGGTATATGGTTATGATTACTATTTTAATCTTTTTATCTGAAGAGCAATCTAGTTATGCATGTATGAATGCTATTGTTGTGTGTATATGACAAGATTTGGTTAGGGTTATATCAGATTTCATTAGGTTTGGGTCAAGGCTAGTGGAATCTAGTTCTAGATTATTTTTTTTGGAAATTTTAGGAATTAAAACCAAGTGGCAAAAATTAACAAGTTGATGAGGGTAATGATAGGTACAACTCTAGGGAATTATGGCTGGTTACATGTCTGTTCATTTCTTTCTATCTCCTTGTTCTGTTATGTTTTCATTTCTATTCTATTTGGATGTTTAATTTCTATTTTAAGCTTAATTATACAATCACCCCCTCCCATGGTTAATCAGTAGCTAATTAGGGTAGATTAGTGTTAGAACAATTAATTAGGCAATTTAAAAGTAAGGCTCCAAGAGTTAGAACGACCTGGGACAACTATTATATTACAAGTGCCATGAATTCAATTATGGGCGACTTAGCAGTCATAGTGGCTTGAACTATGTAGCAATTAGTTGACTGATAGTAGTAGAGATCCGATCAGATTACTGAGAGATCATTATAATAAGGCTTGGAAGACACGCAATTTTGAGAATGGGCTAAATGCTAAGATTTGGGATAAAGTAGGCCCTATGGAGATTATAAGTTTTGCTCAATATGTTAACAAGTGAAAATTAGTTGAGACACTTATACGGGAGGTAAGTGGTGAAGAGGAAATCAAAGAAAAGAAGAAAAGACAAACTAGTAAGAATGATAATAAAAGAGAAAAAAAAGGATCAAGGGCTATACAAGGACAAGACAAGAACAATTCATAGGCAACAACCTCCAAAAATCAATGTCTTAAATGTAAGAGAAATAATGGCAACAAACCTTGTTTGGCAGGTCAAAATGTTTACTATAAACATGGAAAGCCATGACATATGGTGAAATAGTGCAACACCGGCCAACCTACCTAAGAAAGGGTATTTGCTTTAAGCCAGAATGAAGCTGAAAAAGCTCCTGACTTGATTTAAGATAAGGTTTCTATCCGAGATACTCTTGTAAATGCATTATTTGATTCAGGAGCTACACATTCTTTTATTTCATACATATGTGCCAAGAATCTAGGATTAGAAATGCATATTTTGCCTCATGAATTGTTTATTTCCACTCCTACTGGGAACCAAGTTAGAACTACCCAAGTTTGTCTCAATTGTATAGTACAATTTGAGAATAAAGCAACCACTATAGAATTGGTTTGTATACCTATGCATGACATTGAAATCATTATTGGAATGGATTAGTTGTCCCAAAACAATGCCTTGATTGATTGCTCCAGAAAGACTATATCTTTACCTATCCATGCACCACCCCAATTATCTAGGACTGAGGATACATTTTTGTTTGCCACACAAGCTTTGAAGTGTTTGAAAGAAAATTGTCAAGGGTACCTTATTCTTTTTTGCATAATGACAACAACAGAAGAAAGTTTAGAGAGGATCCCTGTAGTGAAAAACTTCCCTTATATTTTTTCAAAAGATATATTTGGTCTACCTCCAGTTAGAGAAGTAGAATTCTCTATTGATTTAATACCCGGTTCTAGCCCTATGTCTCCTTATAGAATGTCACCTATAGAGTTAGCTAAACTTAAAAGGAAAATTAAAGAATTGTTAGAAAAGGGTTTTATTAGGCCTAGTATTTCACCTTGGGGAGCTCCAGTTTTATTTGTTAAAAAGAAAGATGGAACTTTAAGGCTTTGTATAGATTATAGGCAATTGAATAAGATTACTATCAAGAATAAATATCTTTTTTCTAAGAGTAGATGATTTATTAGATCAATTAATAAGAGCTTCAGTATCTTCCAAGATTCCAAGATAGATTTGAGCTCAAGCAACCATCAATTAAAGGTAAAAGAAGAAGATGTGCCAAAAATTACTTTCCGAACTAGGTATGGTCATTATGAATATTTAGTAATGCCTTTTGGTTTACCAAATGCCTCAACTGTTTTTATGGATTATATGAACCGAGTTTTCAAACCTTACCGAGATCATTTTGTGGTAGTGTTCATTGATGATATCTTGATTTACGCAAAATCTCCAAAAGAACATGAGAAACATTTAAGGATTGTCAAACTTTAAGGGTTATGCTAAGCTAAGTATGTGTGAATTTTGGCTAAGAGAGATAAAATTTTTTGGCCATGTGGTTTTAGGAGAAGGGTATCTATTGATCCTAATAAAATAGACATAGTATTAGAATGGGAAAGACCAAAGACAGTAACTGAAGTTAGGATTTTCCTAGGTCTAGCTTGTTATTACAAAAGATTCATTAGAGGATTTTCACAGATAGCATTACCCTTAACCAAATTGACTAGGAAAAACCAACCTTTTGTTTAGAATAATAAATATGAAGAGAGTTTTCAAGAACTAAAAGTCCGTTTAATGTCAACACCTATTTTGGTTATTCTCGACCCACATGAGCCTTCTATAGTTTATATAGATGCTTCCTTGAAGGGTTTAGGTTATGTGTTAATGCAACAAGGGAAAGTGGTAGCTTATGCCTCAAGACAGCTTAGATCCCTCGAGCAAAATTACCTAACACATGACCTAGAATTAACTGCAGTAGTGTTTGCCCTAAAGATTTGGAAACATTACCTCTATGGAGCTAAATTTGAGATCTATTCAGATAATAAGAGTTTGAAATACTTGTTTAATCAAAGAGAATTAAACATGAAACAAAGAAGATAGATAGAATTTTTAAAGGATTATGAGATTTACCTTAGGTATCATCTAGGAAAAGCCAATATTGTTGCTGATGCCCTTAGTAGGAAATCTATCCATATGACTATGATGATGTTAAGGGAGGAACAACTTCTTGAGAAACTTAGAGATTTGAAACTTGAAGTGTCTCTTGAACCAAACAGTATCAAACTAAGTTCCCTAATGATTGAAAGTGAGTTAAAAAAGCAAATTCTAGAAGTGATAGCAGGTGATCCTTACATAGAAGAAGTGAAACAACACAAAAGTAAAGGAAAAGCCTCTGATTTAAGATTCACAGAAACTAGATTGTTGAAGTTTTGGAATAGACTATACATTCCAAATATAGGGAACCTTAGAAAGGATATTCTTCGTGAACTCACCAAAATAAGTATACCATACACCCTGGAGCCATTAAGATGTACCAAGATTTAAAAAAAAAATTTAGTGGTTAGGAATGAAGAAAAGTATAATAGAATTTATGAATAAGTGTCTTGTATGTCAAAGGACTAAGATTGAACAACAAATACCCCAAGAAACTTGCAATCTCTAGATATACCAGTTTGGAAATGGGATAGCATCTTCATGGATTTTATAGTAGGTTTTCCTAGGACATCTTTAAGTAATGATGCTCTATGGGTAATTGTAGACCAATTAACCAAGTTTGCTTCATGGAGTGCCAAATAACATCATACATGATAGAGATCCTAGATTTACCTTAAGATTTTGGAGATCTTTGCAGGAAGCCATGGGGACTAGATTAAGGTTCAGTACAAATTATTACCCTCAGATTATGGACAAATTGAAAGAGTCAATCAAATTCTAGAAGATATGCTGAGAGCTTGTGTATTAGAATTTAAGGGTAATTAGGATAATTATGTATTATTAGCAGAATTTGACTACAATAACAGTTACCAATCTAGCATACATATGGCCCCTTATGAAGCTTTATATGGGAGAAAGTGTAGGTCACCTATTCGTTGGATGGAGCTAGGGGAAAGGGCTATAATAGGACCAGATGTAGTAGACCAGACATCTAAAGAGATACAATTAATAAGGGAACGTCTTGCTACCGCTCAAAGTAGACAAAAGAGTTACACAAATAAAAGAAGAAGACCTTTGGAATTTAGTGTTATGATCATGTCTTCCTCAAAATCACCCCAATGACAGTTGTGGGTAGAGTATTAAAAGCAAAGAAACTTAGTCCTAAATATTCAGGACCATTCCAAATTTTTGAGAAGTTTGGCACCACAACCTATAGATTAGCCTTACCAGCAAATTTAAGTAATACTCATGATGTATTTCATGTATCCCATTTAAGAAAATACCTCCTAGATTCTACACATATTATTGAATATGAGAAATTGCATTTACAAGATGATATGACATATAAGATGAAACTTGATAGAACAGTTTATACTCACATCAAGTCATTGAGGAGCAAGCAAATTCCTCTAGTAAAAGTTGTCTGGAAAAGGTTGACACAAGAAGAAGCTACATGGGAAATAGTGGACCACATGAAGCAAGAATACCCTGAATTATTTGATTAAGGTGAGACTTTGAATTTTGAGGACAAAATTCTTTTAAGGAAGGTAGAATTGTAACATCCCATATTTTCCTTTATCTAAGTCATACTTTCTTTATCTAAAGCTTGGAATGATGTTAGAAACTAGTTAAATATTTTTTTGGATGCCTAGGAGGGAGTAATAAAGGAAAGGAATAGAATAAAGAACTAAGACAAGTAAGCTAAGTATAGAAGAAAAATAAAATTCTGAGTGAAACAGTTGACTGACTGTAGTACTCAGTCAACTGATAGCAGCATAGATCATATCATATTATTGATATCTGCAATCAGTCGACTAATGAGGGGTTAGTAGTCGATTGATTACTTTTTTTTTCAGGCTGAAATTCAAAGTTCAACAGTAATCAATCAACTGTTGGGGAGCTATCAGTCAACTGATGGACTACTGGAGTACAAAAATAAGGATTTAAACTGAAATATTAGTGAAAAATTGACTAAAATACCCCTAACATGCTAATAAAGCTTAGAAACAAGAAGGTAGGGTTAAAAGAGGAATCTTCACAATAAAAGGACTCTTTAGACCCTTTTTAAAGCAAGAAGAGAGAGAGAAAAAGATCAATTTTTGAAAATTAAAGAAGAGAGAGAAAAAACGTGAAGAGCAAGAAGAAGCGAGAAAAGACAGTTCTAGTTGAGATTTAGTAAGAAAATCATCAAAGATGAGTTTTTAGCTTGATTTTCTGGTTTAGATGCATTCTAGAGCTTGAAATTGATAGAATAAGGATTTTCAAGCTAAGAAAAGAGGAGAGAAGAAGGAGTTGGTCTAAAAATTGAGAAACAAGGAGCACTAGAGAGGAACTAGAAGATATTACACAAACTTCAGCCCTAGTAGAATTAAAGGTAAAGTATTTGATGTATTTATCATGCTTTTGTATGATTTGGAAAGTATTTACATTTTAAAGCTTTCCATGAATGTGTAGAACAATTTTTCTCATGAAAAGTAAAGCTTATGTCCTTATGGGATAATAGAACCAGAAATTCCTCATAGGATGACAGAAATTCCTCATAGGATGTAAAAGTCCTCATGGGATGACAAAACCAGAAATTCTACATAGGATGACAGAAATTTCTCATGGGATATAGAGCACTTTTTATGAGAAAAGAGTCAAAGTATAGTGCACTATATTAAAAATGACCATATTTCGGTATATGTGTTCATATGTTAACTTTTACTTCATGGAAATGAAAATTGTTATCAAAATTGCTTTTATGATTGAAATGGTTGTAATGTTTTCATAGGACATGCTAGCTATTGAGTTTTCATATCTCACCTTGTTTTTATGACTTACCATTTCAGGGACTGAAGTAAAAAGAAAAGAGAAAGAAAAGGAATGAGCTTGTAGTATAATTAGTTAGTTGTGTCACTTTCTTTTATGAGGAATTTTGAAGAAGTATGTGTGTTGTATATAATGATAGGAAAGTTTATAAGCTAATTGTAATCCAAAATGAGTTTTGATGTAAATATCTTGTGTTGTAGTTATACTGAGAAGAAAAATTGTAACAAATGGTTGTTATTATGCCATGAAATATGCGTATTGAAAAGAAATGATTGTACTATGTTTCAAGTTATAATTTTATAAGATTTTTGAGTGCAAGATCTATTAGTCGACTGATTGTCCTGTATCAATCGATTGATACCTCCTGAATTTGTGAAATATTCAAATCTGAGGTTTATCAGTCGACTGATAGACATCCATCAGTCCACTGATCGTCCTCTACCCAATTTAAAATTTTATATTGTAATATACTCCAAAATTTTCCTATTTTTATGCAAGTGGATATTTTATTAGAATTTTCAAAAAAAAATCTCATGGTTTTAACCACAATTTTCACAAGACCTATATTACAATTTTCTTAAATTGTACAAGTCTATTAGACATTACATTATATTCCTAACGTTTACACTAATTTTTATTTATGTTCATAACATTTGTTTTTTCCCATTTATGTCCCACATGTTTCATTTTTTGTCAAATATGCCCTTTTTTTAAACACTGTCAAATAAGTTCACAGAACCTGGTGATTGGGCTTCAATATGGAAAAATTCTTCCACCATATCATCTATCATGTGGCTAACAAAAAAAAAGGCATATTTGACAAAAAAAGAAACATGTGGGACATAAACGGGCAAAAATAAATGTTAAGAGTATAAATGAAAATTAGTGTAAATACTAGGGATATAAAGTACCCTTTTGTTGGCCACATGGCAGATGATATGGTAGAAGAATTTTGCCACATTGGAGCCCAGTCAACAGATTCCATTAACTTATTTGACGGTGTTTAAAAAAATGGCATGACAAGAAATGAAACACATGGGACAAATTGGCAAAAACAAATGTTAGCAGCATAAATGAAACTTAGAGTAAACGTTAGCGATATAAAGTACTTTTTTACCTTAATTTAACATATATATGTTTGAATTAATATGAACTTGAGTCATATTAATTTAAATTATCAAATATGTAAATTGTAATATTTTTTTAAAAAATTGGTAGATTGTTGAGTTAATGGATTGAGTTTCACTCAACTTGTTACTTGAACCACAAGGTGGCGGGTTGGTTCAAGATTCATCGTGTCAACCCAACCCAGCCAAAATTATGGGTTAGATTGAGTTAGACGAGTTAGAACAAATTAAATATTCAGGCATTCATTAAATGTAAATTAATGCCCATATAGACCCGCATATGAGAGACCTTTAAAGATGACGATCATTCTAATTATTTAATTATTTAAATGCACTGTATTTTATAATAAATTAGGTATTATTTAGGAGTTATGAATTTGGATGTTTACGTAATTGTCATCCTTTAAATTATTTTGCTAGGATTAGAATTTGTATTTTGGTATTCTAGTAAGATTATGATTTATTATTTTTGTTGCCTAAAGTAGGCCTCTAGTTAGTCATTATCGTTAACTTTTTCTATGGATTAGTAATTTTGAATTATGTGATTATTTATAGAGTTTTGTGTGTTTTCTTTTATTGGTTTTTATCACAAATTAGCATTGGAGCATTAACGCAATCTGTATAAATAGTTGTTGTTCCTTCTACTTTGTTTTCTAACTTCCAATGTTTTTAACTACCGTTTTGCTTGAAATTTTGTATTTTCTCTCTTCCCCCCTCCCCCCCCCCCCCCCCCGCGGCCTCTTTATTTTCAAGTGACTAAAAAAAATTGGAAACTCTCTAATATATATATATATATATATTTTCAAACTTGTAGTTATGACATGTTCGTTAACATCACACCAAGACCGTTCGTTTACTATTAGATAATGTGTATCTATTGGCACCTAAAAGTTGTTTTTGGTAATTGTTATCACGTGGCACCATTGGTAGAGGTGTTTGGTAAGTGAGAATGTTAAATCATTATTGAAAATATTTTTTGGGAATTTTAAATTCTTATATTTAGTACATGATTTTAAAAAATTATTCTTGGAAATGTGGGTCTGTTTGGTTTATGAAAATATTTTCTATTTTCATTTTTAGTTTACATTTCCTGAAATGTATTTCCTGAAACACTGAAAACATCTTTTTGGTGTTTTCAAATTTATGCATATTTTAAGAAATGTTTTCAAGAAAACGTTTTTAGTTAACTCAACCAAACACATTTTCAAGTCCATTTTCTATTTTCAGTGAAAATGAAAATAGAAAATGCCAAAACCAAACAGGACATTTTCACTGAACTCTCATTTTTCATTCCTATGGGAGAGGTGAGAATGATAGATTCCAATGTGGTAGAAATATTTTTTTAATATAAAATTACTACTGAGTCCATATTCTCTACTTTTAATTATAAAAAACTAAAACTATATTGGTCCCTAATAAATAAGATATTTCTTAATTTGGTCCCTATAACATCTCCTATTTAAGTACCTTCTTAGCTCATCCATCTTGAAACTTCCTTTGTATAAAGATTCAAGATTATTTGATAAAGATTCTCTTTTAACCATTCCTACTATAATTGATTTAGGATGTTAGAAAGTCTAATGTAGAGAAATAGCCATAAAGAATCAATTTTAGAAACACTAGCCAGAGAGGAAACGATCGATTGATAGGTGGCTACTGATTGACTACTCGATCTCTGTTTAAAGTTGAAGTTGAATATGAGGATGACAGGTCAACTGTTTCCTAATAACCAATCGATTGGTTGGTCTCTGTCAAGGAATATATATCAACCTCCCTTAGCATATTTGTTGAGAATAAGATACAAGATTTTTCCAAATTAATTGTTTGCTCTAAAGCATTACAATATTCATCAAGAATATACTTCAACATCAAACAATTTTTCTCTTTTGCTCTAATAAAAAAACATATCATTAGCAAAGAAATTGTGAGTAAGTATCAGACAACCTCTAGCCAACATTATACTCTCAAGAGCCCCCCTCACAAATGAAAGTGAGTTAACCATGAAGAGAACATTAGCTGCAATAATAAACATGTATGGGGACAAGGGGTCCCCTTGCCTCAAACCTCTATTAGGCATAAAAGAATATAATCTTTTTCCCGATATCAACAAATTATAGCTAACAAAAGCAAGGCAAAACATAATCGTTTTAAACCAAAACTCACAAAACCCATCCTGTCAAGCGCAACCTCAATAAAATCTAACTCTAGCCTTTCATAGGATTTATTCATATCAATCTTAACCACCAATTCAATCTTTGCCCTTGCCTTCCTAATATTTAGCATGAGAAAAGCTTCATGGGCAATGATAATATTGCAATACCTAAATCAATGTATGGTGGGTACATGGTCTATTTTAGCTCATGGAAAAACTATTTTTTCTTTATTTTCAAAGGGTGGACCAAGGAAAGAAATTGTGCATATCAAGCGCAACCTCAATAAAATCTAACTCTAGCCTTTCATAGGATTTATTCATATCAATCTTAACCACCAATTCAATCTTTGCCCTTGCCTTCCTAATATTTAGCATGAGAAAAGCTTCATGGGCAATGATAATATTGCAATACCTAAATCAATGTATGGTGGGTACATGGTCTATTTTAGCTCATGGAAAAACTATTTTTTCTTTATTTTCAAAGGGTGGACCAAGGAAAGAAATTGTGCATATCAAGTGCAACCTCAATAAAATCTAACTCTAGCCTTTCATAGGATTTATTCATATCAATCTTAACCACCAATTCAATCTTTGCCCTTGCCTTCCTAATATTTAGCATGAGAAAAGCTTCATGGGCAATGATAATATTGCAATACCTCAATCAATGTATGGTGGGTACATGGTCTATTTTAGCTCATGGAAAAACTGTTTTTTCTTTATTTTCAAAGGGTGGACCAAGGAAAGAAATTGTGCATATCAAGCTCAACCTCAATAAAATCTAACTCTAGCCTTTCATAGGATTTATTCATATCAATCTTAACCACCAATTCAATCTTTGCCCTTGCCTTCCTAATATTTAGCATGAGAAAAGCTTTATGGGCAATGATAATATTGCAATACCTCAATCAATGTATAGCGGGTACATGGTCTATTTTAGCTCATGGAAAAACTATTTTTTCTTTATTTTCAAAGGGTGGACCAAGGAAAGAAATTGTGCATATAAGTCCCTAAGAGGGACTAAAGTAAAAAGAAAGAAGAGATTGAGAATTTTTTGGTAAAGGAGTTAGATAAGGATTTTAGAGGATGCTTGGACTTTGGGAGGTTAAATGGTGTGGTTGTGGCCATGAGATTGGTGGGAGAGGACCATTATTGCATATAGGTCCTTGAAAGGGACTAAAATGAACAAATTTGTAAAACTATGTATAAAGTGGTAAAAATACGAAATTGGAGGTTTTGGGGTAAATTTGAAGTGATGAGGTAAGTTGAGAGTGAGGTAGCCGGAGGGTGTCAGATTTAGGGACTCAAATTAGATAATCTCTAAGGAGCTTCCATTAATGACATTAAGTGAAAAGATAAAGGGCAAAATGGTAAATGATAATTTATAATATATCCGCACTTATGACCCTTCATTATTTTTTCCATCCTTATGCTAGTTTCTTCTGTCTCATGCCCCTCCCCTTTGTTCCATGTCAAGTTCCATTTCTCCACCACCAAGGGCCCAACTTTGGCTTTCTCCACCTCCTCCAGTGTACCTTTTTCCTCTGACAACCATCCTTTTCCACTGGATTCAAGGTAAGTTAAATCATTCCATCACTTTTCTAATTTTTCCTCTTTGGGAACTCTAACCTAAGATTTCAAGACTTTTATTTTTATTTGGTAGGGTTTATAAATTGAATTTCGCTAAGTGGAATTGAACCCTTGAATCATGAATTTGAGTGATTTTGGAATAGATGCAAGAAAGAGGAGAAAGAAAGAGAGCTTGTATGTGGTGTTTTCATGGTAGCTTAGGTTGGGGATAGGGGTGTGGATCTAAAAATATTGAGAGTTTGAGAGGGATTTTTGAGGGGATTTGTGTGCCAAACTTCACCCATAAATCAAAGGAGGGACTTAGGAGCAAGAAAGGGAGGGTTTAGCCAAAGTTTGGCCGATTGGAGGTGTGCCTATCGTGGACTACCTAGCCTCGGGTGCCCAGGGCACTGGGCAAGCTGAGAGCCAACATGCCTAGTGTCTAGGCCTGTATTTCGAAGGTCGTGCTGAGTGGTGTAGTGCCCTAGGATCCACGGCCTGCACCTACAGGCCATAGGGAGAAGTGAGTTAGAGAGATCCTTTTAAAGTCTAATTATTTTGGGTTGGGCTCTTATGTGGGCTTCAATTGAACACTCCAAGGACATTTTCTATGGCTTGCAAGTAATCGTAATCGAGCTTGGAAGCCATGTAAGTGGCTAGCCCTATCTCAATATGTTAACTTTCATGCTCTAGATGCTTTTACATTTATATTTTGATAGTGTGTATGATTCATGGTAAGATGATGAACACATTCATCTTAGGGACCGTAAGTGTTATTTAAGAAATGGAGCAAAACTTGATCAATAAAAATGTGTCTTCTTTATTGCTTGATGTGAAATAGAGGAACAACGTCAAGGTATTCTTGGCATAATAGAGATGGCGAGAAAGCCTAAGGAATATGTGAACCACAAACAATATATGTTTGTATTGTATTAGAAGTAGATGATTGAAGGAGTGGCTTAGTTATTTTGAATTTGGAGTTAATTACTGTATCACATTGCTCATACCCATCTAAATGTGATATGGTAAATTATGCTCGATAATCTCGGAGATTCTAAATAATAAACCCATAAGTGGGAGTGTACAAGCTTAAGGGGTGACATCTATAGAATTTATTTACTTGTATAAATGGACTACCTAAATAAACTGGAACATAATAATCCTTATAGGAGGGGAGCTAATGTTGTGCATGACATGTTAATTATTTGATTGGCATTTCTTGCCAATGTTGCATCCCCGATTGAATATTTATCTTGAGCAGTTTGCTTATGCTATATTGAGTGTCGTTGGAATGTAGAGTACAATGGAGAAGATGTTACGTGGAAGAAGAGTTGGGTTTTCTAGTAAGGTGCCGATATGCTTAATGCGTTTGAATTTATGAATGGCTTATTTATGTTCACTGTGTCATTTTCCTTGCATTCTTATCATTACATTCTCATGAAGATTAGAGTGGAGACTACTACGGTGGAACACCCCTTGGGTGTCTATTCTTGTATCCTTGGCATCATGGTAATCACTTATAATGCCTTCAGGCATAGAGAACTATAATGCCTATAGGCAAGGAGAATTATATAGTCTTCGAGCCTTTGATGAAATTAAGCACATCATATGTGGGTTGCATGTTATATTTCCTTATTTATAATTTGTGCGAAATTGTATTTGTGTGTTGATTGGAGTATTTTATACACGCCCTAGTTATCACACTCTTGGGAGTTTCTGATATACAGGTTTGATTTGTTGTATGTTGAATTTAGGCGAGTTTGTGATGTGGAGTGTTTTGTGACCTATGGAGTGTGGTGTGAAGTGGAGTGCACTACGATTTGCAGAATACTTGTATAGTTGCATTGTTGGAGGCTACTTTGGTATGTGTCGGGAGCATGCTCCATACTTTGTATCTTGCTTAGTTTGAAATTTACTTTGTGATTGTTGATTAATCATACTAGAGACTGTACCCTTGTATTCGGGGTTGGTAAGGTCGATATGACTTAACTTGTACACTTTCTCTATGATGCCACTTACTAGGATTCGTGTCTCACCCTATTATTAATGTTTTCAAGTACCAAGTTTGTCGAAAACATCCATATGAGGAGTGGCTCATGTTCAATGTGTTCAACCTATCTCACTGTTGGAGTTGATAACTTAGAGTCTTTCTTTCTTTTTTTGAATAGAGTCAGCTCTGAAGTCGAATAGTATGTTTAGAAGGGAGGGGCTATTGTTGGATTTTAGAGATTAAAGAATGTAGCAGAATTTAAAACTTTTTCTACAAAACCCATTCACCGATGGATCAACCTATATTACCATTACATTAACCATGAGAACTAAGATGAAAAGAAATACTTTTGTAACATAACAACCTCTCCAAGCCAAAGCAAGTATCTAAAGTGGGATACCTCAAATGGTAATCCATGAGAAATTACGCTAAAGAAAAACCCTTTTTAGGTAACGAGGTTCCTTCTCGTTCTTGTGCTAGTAAGCACAAAAAAGCTATAGAGAAAAACCCTCTTGGATGAAGGAGAAGAAAAACAAGAGTGTTTCTAAAACCAAGATACTTAACAATTGAGAGAGTGTGAGTAAGGCATGTGGCTTTCATTATTACTCTTAAAGTGATAGGTGCTACCTCAAACCCTAAAGCCCTAATTCCCTTAGTGGGTGTCATTCCCTTATTGGCCCAATCTCTTTAAGAAAGGGGCATACAAAAGGTTCTCATTTGGTATTTTTCTTGTTTAGGTAGGAATAGGAAAATATTCTTATTCCTTTTAATCTCTTATCTCTTTTTTAGTTGATTCTCCAATCGAGGATCAAATCCTCAAGCCCATTTCACATTCCTAGTGAATTTCTATACGTGTGAAGTTTTGGCTATGTTGGCCATTCACAATCAGCACTTGATTGAAAATAGATCACGAGAAGTATCTAGCAACACATCATGACCCCCAATTGTTTGAAAAGTCAGTTGTTTGACTTTAAACCTTTTTGCAGCTAAAGCGTGTCTATGTAATGTGTCCTTTCACGGTCTTACACCCACTTGGTTTAAAGTATGGCCTATGTGTCAACTCCCACTAGACTTGATTATGTCACGTTCAGCCCAAGTAGTTAGTTTATTGTCCTGTAGGATCAATCACTTTAAACTATGTCACTAAAGAGCATCTTCAAGACAATTCTGCTTTGGCTAAAAACTTCTTAGCGATTATCCCGACAAGTGGCTATAGGTATACTTCCTTTTATCAAGAGTGGTGAATCTTCTATTGACTACTTAAATATCTTCGAATACTTCACGTTGTGCCCAATTATCACCCTAAGAGTAACCCATGATGGGTAACAAGGAATGAAGTTAAAACAAAGGATCCATATCCAAGATAACTTGAGTTCCTCAAGTCCAAGGATACTTGCACTATTATCTACTATAAGACCAATCACTGACATTTGAATAGGTATCCTTGTGATGTCTCATGCAAGTCATCCTATGTACTTGTTACCTTTAACAAATATTCACATGTTTACTCAAAACATCTCATGCTTACAACTTATGAGGACAACTGTTTGATCAAATCAAAAAGCATAACATGTGCTAGTCTATCTGGATCAATGATGTCCAGTCTCAAGTGATCCTATGACTAGGGATAGTTTAGATATATATATATATAATTACACATGATAAGAATCTCATATTATGATCGCCATCATAATTTCCTTCATGTTGTGTTTTGTGTCATGGACTTCATTACTTATATTACAATTTAATCTTGAGTTTATGAATACAAACATAAATAATCAAGAAAACCTCTTTGAATTGATAATTGACTTTATACATCTGATGCTAAAGGTGATTGCCTTTAGAGCACCTTTCTAACAATCTCCTACTTTCTCTAAAACCAATCACCTTTGTATCTAATACCATAGACGTGTATATGTCCTTCAAACTTATACTGGGGCAGTGGCTTTGTTAGTATATCAACTAGGTTTCTATCAGTGGGAACTCTCTATTTTCACATCGTTTCAATGAATGATCTCCCTAATCAAGTGGTAACGCCGAAGTACGTGTTTGAATTTTCGATGAGATCATGGCTCCTTTGCTTATGAAATAGCTCCATTGTTGTCCCGATAGACTAGTATTGCATCAACAATGTCGGGAACCACTCCTAGTTCAATGATGAACTTCTTAATCCAAACTGCTTCTTTTGCTGCCTTAGAAGTCACAATGTACTTTGCTTCGGTGGTAGAATCTACAATCACTTCTTGCTTGGAACTTTTCCAACTGACTGTACCTCCATTTACTATGAATATGTAACTTGACTAGGATCTTAAATCATCCCTATTGGTTTGGAAGCTGGCATCTGTATACCCGCTTACCTTGAGATTTCCTTCTCTATATATTAAGAATAAATCCTTTGTCCTTCTTAAGTACTTAAAGATATTCTTAATAGCCACCCAATGACCCTCACCAAGGTCAAACTGATATCTATTCGTGACACTCAGAGTATATGATACGTTGGGCCTAGTACATAACATAGTATACATGATTGATCCCATGGATGAGGCATAAGGGATCAAACTCATGCGAGTTCTTTCATCTTATGTCTTTGAACACAAAGACTTTGAGAGTTTAATCCCATGTGTCATGGGAATGAATCCTCTCTTAGACTCTTCCATCCTAAATCTCTTTAGGATCTTATCTATGTATGTAGACCGTGAAAAACCAAGCAGCCTCTTAGATCTATCTGTATAAATTCTTATCCCCAATATGTATATTGCTTCTCCAAGGTCTTTCATAGAGAAATTCTTGGAAAGTCAAATCTTCACAAATTGAAGGACAGAAACGTCATTTCGTATGAGTAGTATGTCATCTATATACAACACAAGGAATACAATTACATTCCCACTAACCTTCTCGTACACACAAGGTTCATTTGGATTTTGTAAGAAACCAAACTTTTTTATTGTCTTATCAAATCGGATGTTCTAACTCCTGTATGCTTACTTCAATCCATAAATGGATCTCTGAAGCTTGCATACTTTGTTACTGTCTTTGGATATGAATCCTTCGATTTGTCTTATATATACATCCTCAATTAGGTTTCCATTTGAGGAAAGTTGTCTTGACATTTATTTGCCATATCCATAATCATAATGAGCTACTATGGCCAAGAGTATCCTAATGGATTTAAGCATGGCTACCGATGAAAAGGTTTCGTCATAATCAACACCTTGCTTTTGACAATATTCCTTTGCAACTAACCTTGCTTTATAGGTTGCAACATTACCTTCTATGTTGGTTTTCTTCTTAAAAACCTATTTGCACCTGATGAGCTGAATCCCCTCAGGTGGATCAACCAAAGTCCATACTTGATTGTCGTACATGGAATCTATTTCTAATTACATGGCGTTAAGCCATTATTAGATTTTGAACTCTTCAGAACTTCTTCGTAGGTCATAGGTTCCTCATCTTCTATAAGTAGTACATCATTGGGTTCATTTATGAGAAATCTATATCTCTTAGGAGCCCTATGTACCCTACTAAATCTATAAAGCATTTGTGCTTGTATGGAAGGTTTGGTCGTTACTCTTCTTGAATGAGTGAATGACTTTGGCTCTTGAGTTGGTAGATGTTCTGTATCTATCAACTCTTAAGCAAGCAGTTGTTCTATGTTTGCTTGAGTATCTTGAATTTCCTCATGTTCAATCATACTCCCACTAATTTCCATTAAGAGAAACTCTTTCTCTAGGAATATAGCATGCTTTGAAACAAACACTTTTTGTTCCAAAGTATGGTAGAATTAATATCCTCTTATTTCCTTAGGGTATCCTACAAACAGACATTTGACAGATTTTGCCTCAAGTTTATCTGACATTATCTACTTCACGTAAGTTGGAAACCTCATACTTTAAGTAAGATAAGATGAGTTTCTTGTTATACCATTTCTCGAATGGAGTAACATCAACTGCCTTGGTGGAGTCTCCGTTCAGGATGTGAATAGTGGTCTCGAGTGTATAGCCCCAAAAGGACTTAGGGAGATCTACATCACTCATCATGGTCCTAACCATGTCTAACAAGGTTCGGTTTCTCCTTTCAGCCACACCATTATATTATGGTGTGTAAGGTGGGGTCTACTAAGATGATATCCCATTGTCCCTAAGATAATCTTGAAACTCTTAGTTTAAGTATTTACTACCTCAATCAGATTTTAGTGTCTTGATACTTTTACCAAGTTATTTCTCTACTTCATTGCCCCCTCAATCCTAACAATAACTTATGTAGCTTCCTTCACCTTTTCCTCATTAAAACATCCCTCATAGCATTCCCTCAATTCCTTTAAAAGCAAACTGATAAGGACTCTGTTATTTGGAAAAGCATGTTTACTCAATTCCCTTACAAACATCTTGCCTTGATTCAATTTTCCTCAAATAAACAAGTATATTTTCCCCACAAAACCAACTACTTCTCTTCCAACCCAAGCCCACTGCTTCCTTAAATCCTAAATGATCCACCCAAAACCTCTCAAACTTAATGCTCCTCAACATTCTTTTATCACAATAATTCAAATTAATAAAAATTAGACAGTGATTTGAGCCAATTGGGTCCAAATGGAAAACCTATACTCTATGAAACATCTCCAAGAACTTGATGTTGTACACTCCTTAATCCATTCTTTCCTTTATGTGGCCATCCCCAATCCAATTATTTGACCAAGTAAAGATAAATCATAAAAGTCACCAACACCAAGTATATCATCCCATAATTCTATCCTCAAAGAATCATTTGCAGTGCCATATATAAAAGACGTAATAACAACAACACCACTCAGAACAAACTTAACCCGTGTATGAACTAGGTAACTTGTAGCCTTAGCAATACTCACCTCAACCTCATTATTCCACCATAAAGCTAATCCCCCAACAAACCTAGTTAACTCTATATACCATGCCTTAAAATCATGAAACCTACTTCACCTTGCCACTTCCATCTTAACATTCCTCAATTTAGACTTGTTATAGGTTTACAAGTGGATTATTTTACCTCTTTCAAACAAATTAGCTTTTGGTCAACTTGATCACTAGATAGGTTAAATAAGTTAGGCCATTTAACCAATTGAAAAAGAAGAAGAGAGATAAACTTTGATTTTATTCCACAATTCAAATTTATAAACTAATAATACGAAGTTAATAATATAATATCAAAATATATTACAATCATAGACATAATGAAGAATATATGTTTGAAAATAATTTTACACACTAAATTCTAACATTACTTGTCCATATAAGTTTAAAGAAATACAATAAGATAAAAGTACATCCATCCTATTATTTCAAATGACAAAAGAATGCTTTTTTTGTTTTTTTTAATCATTTTTACAACAAAAAAATGTCAATTAGGATGATAGATTAGATTTTTTTTGTTTTGCTGATTTGAATTTTTCTTTTCAACTTATATGGATAAGTAGTATTAGAGTTTTTTTAAAAAATGATTAATAGTTATATTATATAAAATTTAAAATTTTTAAAAATATATATTATCAACTTTTAAGGCCTGAGCTGGTTTGGTAATCATTAATTAAATGGAAAAGGGATTCACAATCGCTCACTCTATGATTTTTTGACTTTGAAATGATATTGCATGAAATGAAATTTTCATTCCAAATGCATATGAACTATTTGTCCATTTCCATCAAAATAGTGATAAAATGGGATTCCTTTCCCATGGAATAAATTGTGAAAGACCCTTTTGCCCTTTTCCTTTCCTCTATTTCTTCTATTGTTCGAGCATCACTTTTGCAAAAAAAAAAAAAAAAAGCACCATATCAACCACCTGCAACACTGGACAAAGGACAAGATCTTTTGCAAAATAAGCACTAGAGTAGTAGTAGAAACTCAAAACAATCCAACAAAATAGAGAACTCACTAGTTTCTAAAAATCTTTCCTTTTTAAAATCTACAAACTTAGAAGCTGAAAGCAAGAGAGAATGTCTGTGCAAGAACCACTTGGCTAGAAAAGCGATCGGTGACTACTACAATGACATTGACCACCTACAGTATTATGGGAGGAGAACAACAGTGCCTGCTTGTCCCAAAATGGCGTCGTCTCAGCGCCTCAAAATGACACTGGTTCGATGCTTTTTTTTAATTTTTCTAAACTCATCAAAACGACGTCGTCCTAATCTTTTTTTTTTTTGGTTTTCAAAATCATATTATCACCTGATGGTTTCCTTTCTTCTTTATTTCTTCACTGCCACCTGGTCTGTACTCTGATTCTGTCCTCCTTCCTTCCTTCTATTGTTTTGTCCTTCTTCGTTCCTTTCTTCTCTTTTCCATGTCCTTTTCCTTCACTCTCTCCTCAATTTCTCTCAAGAAACTCCGTTCCCCTCACACTCCCTTTTTCTTCTCTCCACCATAGGTTTCGACCATGTTTTTCTGATCTCAAACCATGGAGGATGCCTTGTTCTCTAATTTGAAGAATTTCAATCATGGAGGATGCCAAGGTTCTGAGCTAAAGAAGCTCTAGTGGACTCAAAGTTAGCTCTGATTCTTTCACTCTTGTCTATGAGTTTTATCACCATTTTGTCATTTAAGCTTTTGTCCATGTCAACTAGTTTTTCTCTTGTGCTACCTGTCATATTAGCTATTGCATGGTCATTCTTTCTGAATTATTAAAGTGCTAAATTAGAATCGTAAACCTAATAACTAATATAGGCCCTTCAGGAAATATGTCACAATCGTACTACTTATGAAATTCATTCTCTAAAACTTAAATAATTTGTTTTAGAGTGCATTTACCACATCCTTGCAAGGCATTTCCTGGATGTCCTAACCTCAAATATCATTTTCAAACTTTTGTCACTTTCAAATTGTCTTGTCTAATAAGAAATTTTTCTACATAATGATTTCTTGCATTGATTGTTTATTTTTATATTATTTTGGATAGTTTTAATGAAAGATTACTAGAAATATTATTGTTACCTTATTTTGTCATTTTCAAAACCTCCAGATCTTTCAAAAACAAGAAGCAGCAAAGCATTGTAATTGCACAATTGCTGATATACATAACGCACTTTCAAAGTTTACTTGGGCTAAAGAAGAGTAAAAAAAGATAGAGAAACTAAAGGAAGAAGGAAAACCAATGCCAAAAAGCATCGTTGAGGCATTATAACTCAGTTTACTATAGCCTTATGCCCCAAATAACAAGAAACAATGAGCTTTGGTGTGGTATTACAGGCACTTTGTGGTTATCATTGTTGATATCATTCTTCTTCTGTACAAAATTGGCCACAAAACATGCATCGGTTAGATATGTTTCTAATCCAAATATTGATCTACTTTCTCTCTCTAATATATTTAAATGATTTTGTTGGTGCTAATGTTGATGTTGATTTTGAGTATATCCAACAAAACATGAATCATTTAGATATGTTTCTAATCTAAATACTGATATACTTTCTCTCTCTAATATATTTAAATGATTTTGCTGATGCTAGTGTTGATGTTGATTTTGAGTACATCCATATTTGTGTTTTATGTTTCCTAGGTACAAAAGTTGATGGGTTCAAGTCCACTGGATCTTGCAAGGTCTAATTTGGTTAAGAGTGGACAAATTAGTAGAAAAATACTCAGGTTTTTTTATTGGTGAAATTGCTATTAGAAACTAGAAAAATACTTCACTGGTGTAATTCAACATGACTCTT
Organism: Biancaea sappan; assembly: GCA_037074585.1. Taxonomy (NCBI): domain Eukaryota; kingdom Viridiplantae; phylum Streptophyta; class Magnoliopsida; order Fabales; family Fabaceae; genus Biancaea; species Biancaea sappan. The sequence goes on from CM073490.1 coordinate 57,131,377, forward strand.
TGAGCTTATATTTGAAATTGTTGTTTGTGTGCTATTTATGTGCAATTCACTGGTGCTGAAACTATTGTTTGTGTGTAATTCAATATGGTTTATCTGTTTGGACTAAAATTTTTATTTGTGTGCAATTCAATTTGTAGACTTTTGGACTGTTAGACTTTTGGACAAAAATTGTTGTTTGTGTACAATTCAATATGAAATTGCTTTCTATTATTCTACATCTTGTGGATAATAAAACTTGCTCCATGATCTGTTTGCATCAAGTTGTTTCTGATTTTCCTCACCATGTTATCTGTTATTCTACCTCTTGTGGATAATAAATTCCATATGGTTTATTTGATTTTGCTTACTATTGCTGATTTTGCTCACTATGCTTACTGTTTCATTTGATACATATATCTGATTTTGCTCACCATAAGTTCACTATGCTTGCTATTTTTTATTTTGCTCATCATGCTGTTTTTTATTTTGCTCACCATGAGAGGAGAAAATGTGCGAGAACAAATGAGCAAGAGCAAATAGGTAGAGGAAAAAATGGGCAAGAGCAAAATGCTAGTTGCATAGAAAAAAAAAGTATTGGTCTGTATGGTTTGTAGTGGTTTGTATTGGTCTATATTGGCAAAAAAATGTATTGGTTTGTAGTGGTCTATATTGGCCTGTGTTGGCAATAAAAACTATATTAGTTTGTATTGGCAAATAAATTGTATTGGTTTGTATTGGTTTCCAAGTACAATGTAGCATTGCAATGATCTTTCAACAAATAATGAAAACTTTGCTTTTAGGTTAAAGTTTCTTTGTCTTGGCTTTTTTTTTTTTGACTAAAACAAAGACCCTAATAGAACATTATCAATTCTTATCAAAATCTAAAATTAGCAATAAATTCCAAATTAAGTCCAAAGACCACGAAATAGTCAGAATATATAAATTAAAAAATTCATTAGCAGCATAAATAAATATGCAAATTCCACATCAATTCCAAAGACTATTGAACATTCATACAAATAAGTTATGAAGTCTGTAAGTGATCATATCTTTAAGTCTAGAATAATTATATGAAAATAGCACTACAAGCATTCTTCTATCTACATATGTGGTCTAAACTACAATGTGTCAAGCAATGACATTGACTAATCAATGGGCGCTTGTGTTAAGAAATATCACAGATCAGTACAATTTTTTGTAACCAAGATAATTATATTAGACTCATTTTGAAATACTAACTATAAGCATATCAGTGAAGCTCATTTCGTGAACATGTGTCTGGGCTGCGGGAGGTGCCGACATGATACTTCAACCAGTGCTTCATTCATCTACGTGGAATATGCATTTATCAGTCAAAATCACAATTTACTTACTTAGAAATTATAAAATCACAATGACTTTCACTCATTGTAGTTGCTACTCTTCTCTTTTTCTTTCCTTGAATCTTGAGGCAACTTTTATACCATTTCTTATTTCTTGCACCCTCTTTTTCCTTGAACCCCATCGCTTGTGATGCGAGCTCAGATGTGGGGACAGTAGTGGCATTAGCATCTAAATCTAAACCTTTTCTCGTTGAATGAAGCTTACAAATTTGCTTCCTTACCTCGATAGTGACTGTTTGCAACAAGGAAGATGCTTCCTTTGACCTACAAGCTTCAGTTGCCAACCTGATCAAATCTTCACTAATATACCTAAACTAATTTGTGCTCTCTCACCTAGGGTCCTCGTCAATCTCCTTCCCTCTTGATATTACATATTACGCAAGCTCTTGCTTTCCTTGTACATCGAGGCATAATATATTTGTCAGGGACTAGGTGTACTTCAATGCGGTCATAAACCTTCAAAGCAAGATGCCAAAGTTCTCCAACTTCAAACAACTACATGTAACGATACTTGAGGATAGGGCAAAAGACACTATGTAATCTCTCCCCCTATCAATTAAAGAGACTATATACTGGAACACCAGTAGACTCTCATTCTTCTCCTTAATACTCGTCCTTAATATCTTCTCATACTCTTTCTGATGGAGCTCAAAAATAGTCAGTGTGTAAATCGTAGATATTTGTCTTAATGTAGGAGACATTGGGTTCCTCAGCTGGGGTAGTTTCTCCCTATATTCATACTCGCACTTCAACTTACTGTACCTCTTGTCATCTACAATTCTCTTAAAATGTTTGAAGAATTGCATCAAGTCCACGTCTAGGTTCAATAGGTCCTTCAAGTTTGAGTTCAAGCTTTCACTTAATTACGTGCTTCGCATACCAAGAGTAAAGACTTTCTTCATAAAACAAGCAGCTCATTTCTCCCTTATTTCATACATCATTGTCAGCCACCAATTATCTCCAACATTATGCTATACCAATATGCGACATTATGCGGCCGTGGCCTTAGATCGATCTTTATCATCAATTTCATACATGCATTGAGAGAGTTCCCTCAAGATGTAAGATTTCCCCCCTCAAAACACGGCTTAAATATTTAGTGGCATTCCACATCAAATGCCACGTGCATAGGCCATGCACACTATTTGGCATCACCTCAGAAAATGCCCTTGCCATAACCACATCCTGATCAGTGAACATTATGAGGGGCTTCTTGTGACGATGCGCCTCCAAAAATGTCTAAAAGAGCCAATTGAATGACTCAACAATCTTGTCATTCATCAATGCAACTCCAAAAATCACCATTCCTAGGTGATAATTAAATCCACAAAAAGAACAAGAGGCATGTTGTTTTTATTTGCACCAAATGTTGTGTCTAGTGACACCACACTCTAAATAGCCTATAATCCACAAGCATTCTTACATCTGTCCAAAACACATTTGTGATCTACTCCTCATAGTCCATTTGGTATACATGAAAGAATGAAGGATTCTCTAATTACTGATTTTGGAAATATTGCAACAACACCTTAACCTCCCCGTACACCCTATTCCTTTATCACCTTGACTTGAGATAATTTTTCACATGTGTTCGAGTGTATTCAATATTTGGTCTCCCCTTGCATGAAAGCTCATCAAGTCAAACGTAGTCTTTTGCCTAAGGCTAGAGTCTGTTGTAACCTCGATCTCATGTACCTAGACTTTAGATATTCTTCGTTGAGATCGTAACATGTGGCTAGTTTCTTCAATATATAGCTCATGATTGTGTTGCTCTGTGAATTTATGCACTTTGTACTTTGTCCCCACAAGCTTCAAGTGTAGTTTAACTTGGCAACCGGTTCTAGTTTCATTGCCGGGATTCTTCACGTCTCCTTTATCCGGCTCCCGAAAGCCTTCTCTAGAGCATACATACTTTATTGAAGTAAACACATTTTTATCCTTCTTGCTTTTGACTTTCGTATCCTTCCTCACTCCGAACCCCATTTTTCTTCCATATACCAACCAAAAATCCCACGCCTCCTCCACATTTTCAAATTCCACCCCAATCTTAAGCTTCCAACTTTCCTTCATCGTAATTATCTAGAATAATATACATAAAAGATTATTAATACACATTGATATTTTAAAAAATTGATACTTTAAATATATTGACAAATGATTTTTTTTTTAAGAAAAAAAGTAGCCCAAGACTGGAAATACATCAAATTGCATTTAATTAGATTCTTCCCCAAAATTCTCAAAATCTGTCAACTTAGAAACATGAAATTGGAGGGTTAGTTTCATTCTCCAAATCCTTCATATGAATGCACCCTTTAGAAAGAGACCAAGACTATTTCCTCTTAAGAATTTAAGCAACATCCCAATTTCTTTTTAAGAAAATAAATAGCTTATAATCTAACCAACTCATGAAAGTCTACTGTTATTAAAATTGGACAACAAGCACATGACTATTTCATGATGACATTAAATACTGCAAAAATTTTTTGCTTAAAAAAAAACTAGGTTTCAATATCATGTCAATAAATTTGACCCAAAACTTAAGCTATTAAACAACAATCCAAGGTCTTCTTTCATCTCCTTTTTAATAACTTGCAATCTATTTAACTTATGAAAGTTCATTGTCATTGAAATGTGGATGACATGCATGCATATAACAATTTTTTAAACTCTTTTTAATACACACAATGTCAGTACATAAAAGAAGAAGACAATAAATATGCAGCAACTTTATGCATAAAGGCAAAGAGATCCTTTATAAACTCTTTTTAATACACACACACATTGTCAGCACGAAAAATAAGATGCATACTAGACATGGAGAATGATGAAAGCTTACGAGAAGAAGAAGGTAGTTGAGAGAAGAAGACGCACTGAAGGAAGGTTGCCGATGATGCAGAGAGCTTGAAACCGAAAAACAGAGAAGTGTTTCTTGCAAATGGCGGGAAACTCCACAGACTGAGACAATGAGATAGGTTGGTGCTTGGGGAAGAAGGAAATAATACGTGCCCTGTTTGGAGTGAAGGGGGATGGACTGAAATGAAAGAAAAATGAGAGTCTAGGGTTTTTTTTCAAGTTTTTCTTTCATATTAGTCCCTATTTTTTGAGCTCCAAGAAAAAAAAATAGCAGGACAGGTGTCTACCTATGATTCGTAGAATATTGTGACCCAAAAAAAAACCTCAAATGAAACAATACATTTTGCACCTTTAAGAAAAAAAAAACGAAATAGCGTCGTTTCGATGAGTGTAGAAAAAAAAAAAGGCACTAAAATGACGTCGTTTTGAGGCGTCGTTTCGGGACTAACAAGCCAGTCATTCTCCAAAACGAGATAGTAAGTGAAAGAGAACATATAAAAGGTATTTATATATATATATATATATATATATATATATATTTATTTATTTATTTATTTATTTTCATTATATTTTTTGTCAAGAATATTTTGATAAAACTAATTTAAATTTTTTTATTTTAAATCTCATATCAAATAAAGTATTGTTCTTTCTCTTTATTCTTTTTCATATTATACCAAATGCAATTTTTTTATTTCTTTTTCTTTTCCCATTCACATTTCATTCTCTGTTTAAATCTTCTTTGCATACCAAAGGTGCCCTTGATGACTTTGTTTGCAATTTGCATTTCCGCTAAAAAAAAAAAAGTGATATCTTTTGCGTATTGGCCAACTTAAAACAGTTTTATTCAAACACTTAAAGTACAGGCGGCATATTAGCGTAGGCAGATCGGAGATCCAGATTCGTGACCCATGACCCAGAATAATCATCAGCCGTAGCCGTTCCAGATATTGCTCCAACTTGAATCCAACGTTTGAAGGATCCATTTTCCTTCACGTGGACCCATCACGGACATGAGAGAGAAAAAAATCCGACAGATTCAACTTGAGATTCACAATTTCCACTTTCCTTCTTCCTCCATCTTTCTTCTTCTCCTGTCCACACTCCACCACAACAGTCCACAACGACAAGCTTCACTGTCGTTCACGGCGAGAATTTCTCTTCCCTTTCTCATCTTCTCTTAAAAAACGATCATATTTTGTCACACAGGGGAATTAACCTACGAATTCCGTGTTTGAAGAAATAGTATATGCCAAACTGAGCAAGTGAAGGCAATCAAATAAAAAAAACCATGGATTCTCTTTCTTCAGTTTCGCCCTCTATGGTTTTACCTCCTAGTAATCCCTTTCATCGCCAAACCGGTCGGATTGTTCTGTTTACTCGCACCCGTTATAGTCGTCTTCAGAGGCTCACTTCGGTATTGCCGACACCCTATAGAAGGCGTTTAAAAGGCGTATCGTGCAACTTGGGTGGCGGAGGAGGCGTTAAACGAGAAGACGACGATGGAAGCGAAGAGGTCGAGAGGGCGCTTCACATGGATGGGACCATTCCTGGGACTTCCGACGAGTTTGTGAAGCGGGTTTCTTCGCGTGCTTATGATATGCGAAGACATCTCCAACAAACATTTGATAGCAGCAGCTATGATGGTACGGTGGCAGTCGTTTTTCTTTCTTGCTTTCACTGATTTGTTTCGGTTTCTGCAGATTTGGGGTTTGTTTTCTTGTTCTTTGAGCTTTTTGTTATGCTTATTCTACTTGTGGATCAGGTGGATAGTCACAATTGCTTTTGTTTATTGGATATGATGTTCTCACACGGTGCTAATTGTCTGTCCAAGTATGTTTAGGGAAACCCTGTTCAAAATTAACTTAACTCTACGAAGCACAGGTCTGACAGATGTAGGACATTTATATCTGGTACGGCATGATACTTTATCATGTTGTTCCTATATTCGTGTCAGAACTGGTGCTTCTTAGACTCACTCAGAATTTGTTTGTGCAACAGATTCTAATAATGTATGGCTTCTTTTTTGTCAAGACCTTAAAGATTCTCATGGAGGTTGCTGTTTCAAATGCCCCTGCATTGATCCCAACACTTTTTAATGCACGCCGTCTCTACTTTTATTCTTGTACAATAATCAGATTAAGACATATTACCTCATATATGATATATTAATACAAGTTATATAATAGTACATCCTCTTTCTGTTGTGATCTCTACAAAATTTACCTCATACGTGATGTATCGGTATCGTTGCCTTGATGAGGCTTTTCTCTGCTTCTTTACAGTTTTTCACTCTAGGCATTTATGACAGTACATTGTTGTTCAACTTCACCCTGGCAAATATTATTGTATGGTGTATTATGTATGTAGGGTTACAGAAGAGAATATATGCTACACTACCTTGCCAGTCTTTGAATCTGTTGTGGCTGTCTTTGCTTTTCTTGTAAAAAGCATTAATAATTTTATTTTGTCTTCCATTTTTTTTTTCCTCATCAGTTTTGGAAGCCAACCCGTGGAGAGAAACTTCAAAGCCTGTGTATGTACTCACACAAAAGGAAAATCAGTTGTGCACAATGAAAACCCGAAGAAATAGAAGGTTTGATTGGTTTATTGTGTTCTTTTCTCCTTAGTAAATTGGCTTTGCCCTGCCTAAGTTTACTTTTTCTGTTACAGTGAAGTTGAAAGAGAGCTTGGATTATTGTTTTCCAAAGGAGGAAACTGGAGATCCGGAGTTGGCAATCAGTCAAAACAAGCAAGGGGTCGGACCAAATTTACGATGCTTGTGGAAGATATTAGAGAGGGAGTGCTGGTATGTATTCATAATGAAAGTAGGGTTATATTTCATCCTTCTGCTTATTGTGTAGCACTACAAACATTTTTTTACTGTGGAATGTGAGTATATGACTAGGAAAAAGAATTTCATTGAAGAAAAGTTCTTAATTGAATCAATTTAACTAAAAGTTTACACTACATTGATTAAAAATCAAGTTTAACTACTAGGTGAGACATTTTTTTAACTTAAACTTTTGAACTTATGAATTACAGGCTAAATTGCGATTTTGACAACCATAAATATGATTGTTATACTAAATGCAGGCAGTATATACCATATAAATTGAGTGTTTTAGTTTACCAGTCCTGATATACTTGATTAATTGTTCTTAATCTACTGTATTACTGGAAAGATAATTGGACCATGTTGCTGTCGTAATAGCAGTCTTGTTTTTACAATGAAGCAGTCTTGTTTATGAATTATTGGACATTTTATGGTAATTTCAAATTCAACGTGGTTGTTGCAGGTATTTGAAGATGAAAATGAAGCCGCAAAGTATTGTGACTTGTTACAAGGAGGAGGTCAAGGTTGTGAAGGTGTTGCTGAGATAGAAGCCTCATCGGTATAAAACAGAGCAATAATTCTATGCTACTCTTCGCTGCTTATTGAAACTTTATAGTTTTTTTCCCTAAAGTTCTCTATGTATTCTGCAGATATTCGATCTTTGCCAGAGAATGAGGGCGCTTGCTGTTCTGTTCCGGCGAGGAAGGACACCTCCTCTACCCGAAAGTCTTAAGCTCAATCTGCGAGCTCGAAAACGGTCCCTTGAAGACCAAGATGACTTGATATGAGTTCAAATGCCCTTGTGGTGGGAAGGAGGCATCTGGATGCCAATGTAATATGCATGGGCCCCCCAAAAATGAAAAATCTAAGTTATTAAAGCTGATGATTGGATCCTACTTTGTAAACGAAATTTATTCATCAGTATGATTTGAAGAATACACCATTTATATTGTTGCTCATGTTCAACATTAAGCCTTTGATTGGAAATTTGAAACCATCACTGGACGGTGGACTTATAGATATAAAAATGCAGATGAAAAGGAGGATCCTGTATGCATGTAATAGTTGAGTCAACAAATAGAATTTTCATGACTACTTTTCCGTTATATTTGGCAATAAAAAAATGAGAGTTGATGTAGCCCATACAATTTAGTAATATGACAACCAGATCTTATCCACTCTTATATAAACATGGGCAGTTTCTTTATATTAGGGGACAAAATTATAATTTTTATATTTAATTCCACTAAATATTCTATCAAATCTGAAGGCAAGTTCATCTCAATCCTAGTTTGCCACGTAACGTTATCCCTATTTATAAGAAGCTCAACATCCGACAAGTAGTAGATTGAGATGGATGATAATTTTACCACTTTTGCAATCACAATTATACCAATCTGTAATTTTACAAGGAGTTATGCCATTTCTCATAAACTACTTAAAATTAGTTTTATATTAATTGAACAATAAAAATGGAATTAAATATGATGGTATGAAAATCTCATTTTTCTTGAAATACTGCTTTTAGATAAATTCTCATCACAAATATGCATAATTATGTTCACAAATATTTTTTCTTTAAAAATGTTGAATTGGATATATACCATACAAGTGGGGTAAGAAAAGAAAAAGGAAAGTGCTTCACACTTCAGAATTTGAAAGAGAATTCTTTTCTGTTGAACAAGTAAACGTAGAATTAACGGAGAGAGAAGCCTACTTCACACATATAAGGCTACATTAATCAGAGTCCATTCCATTGCATAGCCTAAAAATAGCAATCCACAAAACCAACCAATTAACCGTAATAACGATTGTTTTCGCAATTCGCACCCGCGAACACCACGCACAGAGACAATCGGAAGAAGTTTGCAGTGAATTGATCTGATTCTGATCCATTCAGTAAGGCCATGAGCTCCGACACGTCCACCGGCGGTGGTTCTTCCGGCAGCTCGGCGTCGGCGTCGGGCAGGGACAAGAAGAAGGAGAAGGCCAGAGTGAGCCGCACTTCGATGATACTTTGGCTTTCGCATCAAAACGACGCCGCCGCTGTTCGGAAACTCCTGGAGGAGGATCCGTCACTTGTGAAGGCAAGAGACTACGATCACCGCACTCCGCTTCATGTTGCTTCGCTCCATGGCTGGGTTGACGTGGCTAATTACTTGCTTGAGTTTGGCGCCGACGTCAACGCTCAGGATCGTTGGAAAAACACTGTACTATTCTCTTCCTTATCTTAGTCTGGTTCTGGTTTGGTTAAATTATTCTTTCAATCACTCATTTAAATTTATTTGGTATAGTTTAAAAGTTTATAATTACATTCTTAACAGTTATTAAAAAATATTTCAATGTAATCCCTATCATTAATTTTTTATATAATATTCTATTAAATTTTTTTAATATAGCCAATCATGCATCATTTTGACACCCTTAAGTGAACTCACTCAAGTTATTTGATAGAGTTTGCATTACATGTTATATATTCATAAGTTAATTTTACTTCATTATCTACTTAATTTTACTTCATTATCTACTTTTACTATGTTTAATAGTAAATTATGTATATTTAAAGTATCAATATATATATATATATATATAATTGGTTATGTCAGTAAAATTTAATAGAATATTGTTCTAAACTTGATGATAGGGACTAAATTAAAGTTGATAAAACTATAAGAAGTTAATTACAAAATTTGATACTATACCAACTAAATTGAAAATCGAGTGGAATTATAGAAATTAAAAGACTAATTTAATTGATATTTCAGTAAAAGAATAATTTAACCTTTTATGCTTTCACTCTATTTCTGTGTGTTCGTGGTAAGGGGTAATAGAAGTTTCTAAAATCTCTGATTGCGTTGAACTTTTGTCCCCTTTTCTTGATAGCCTCTAGCTGATGCAGAAGGGGCTAAGAAGTATAGCATGATGGAGCTTTTAAAATCGTACGGAGGGTTGTCTTATGTAAGTTCATTGCTTCTCTCCAAACTTACAGATGTTTATTTTCTGTCTATTATTGCACATTTATATTATTGAGTGTTATATCTTTCGTTTGAGGTATATCAGTATCTTGTCCTTCGGAAATTCTATTCCGTGAAATAATTCAAGATACTATTTCGTTTCTCTTTTGACATATTTAATCATTATTTCTGTGTCTTGAGTATCGGAATGTTCTGACTCATAATTTTCATCTACATGTTGACAAAATGTGGATATGTACTCTTTTAGTCTTGCTTTATACTGAGTTCCAACTTCTCGCATACTTGCTTTTGTTTTCCTTTTAGTATAGAAGGAGGATTAACCTGACGAGTCACGACCCTTTAATCCAACCCTCAAGTAACTCATGCTTCCTCACTTTCAGATATTACTCAGAGCATACCAGAAATTTTGTTGTTCATGAACTTCCCCTACCATTTAAATCTGGGATTTTAGTTGCTTTCTGTGTGTGTGTGTGTTTTTTTGTGGGGGGACCCTTCTCCTAAGGCGGCAAAGATAGTTTGTCTCTAGGCAAGTGAGAACAATTACGGGCCGATCTTCATCAAATGGCTATATTCTAATGCTGAAGGAACCTTCGAGTATAAACAATTTTGCTTATCCAGAATTTCTGCTTCAACCATAAAATCTATGGATAATGTGTTTTATAATATTTATGATTACCTTCGGGGTATTTCCTGTGAGTTTGGAACAGTTTCAACTTTATCAGTTTCTGGGGTTTTGGAAGCATTAAGGAGAGACAGGCTTTATGGCAATATGCTATCTATGCTGTTTTGTGGGTATTCGAATGCTGGAGCAAAATGCTCATACTTTCAAGAACTCTTCGCAGTCTGTAGGGTTGCTATGACATGGAATTTTTTTTGGACTCTCTTTGGTGCTCAGCCATGGGTAATTTTTGCTTCTTCTTTTCCTTTTTTTTTTAATTTCCTTTTGGTGTGCTGCCTTCGTTACACGACAATATGTTGTCCTCCTCTTTATATGTACTTCATTCCTCTGATAAAATTTCTTTTCCATAAAAATATTTACACCACTTTTGAGGCAATGAAGTAAAACCAGACAAATAAACAATTCATTTTCCCACCAAAATAATTGGTTCTTCACTTTTAAGCTTTACACTTTCTACTCCTACTCTTCTTGTCCCCCAATCTTTTGTGTTAGAAAAACAATAATTACCATTGCAAGTCTTTTTCAAACATTATGTACCTGGACTTCACCCATACTGCAAAGCAAAAAGGCTTAGTTGCTTACCACTTTTCAACCTATGCTGTTGACAGTTGCTAGAATTCTGAATTAGCTTCTGTCTATCACGCTCTCAGTGCTTCCAGAATAAGCGGGTTCCAGTTGTCATATAAAGTATGTAATTGTAGGATATAAAACTTGTACTTTGGCTTGGACAAGAAATTTGTGTCTTCGAAACCTTTTATATTTTGGGGCGAGGAAGGTAAATGACATCGCAGTTTCGTTTTCTTTCTGTGGAAATATATAATGCTAATAATTTCAACCAGTTTGCTTAAGAGCTTGATGCTCTAATAATTTTTGTTATACCAATGTATCCAAGACTGCTTCAAAAAGAACCTTTAATTTGTGATGGATTCAAAGCTTTGTCATTGGCTCTGAATCCGATATTTGATGACACAGGGACAAAGTGGAAGCCACTCTGAACATAAGACCGTTGCACCTCCGTTGCCTAACAAATGTGATTGGGAAATCGACCCTACTGAGCTGGACTTCTCACATTCAGATCGAATTGGAAAGGTGTCATACGTTTTCTTGATGTCAGCGACATTGAATTGTATTAAGACCATGACAATTGATTTGGCAACTTGATTTGTGTTTTGTTCAACTTCTTTATTGTAGTAATTCTAAGATACTAATTCTATTATGCTCCAGGACCTGGAGTCGCATTTTAAACGGTTGTAAGGCCACCTTTTTCCTTTTTTCTTTTTTCGTGATGTAAAATTGGGCCTTTTGAACTCAATTTATCTGCAATACTTCATCTATACTTCCGCTTCTTGCCGTTAGTCTTTCGCTTTTGCATTGCTGTTCATACAGTTCCGCTTCTATATAGCATTTATAGTCCATCTAAAACAGAACTTTTTTTTTTTTGGGGGGGGGGGGGGGGTGGGGTTTTAGTCAATTCCCTGTAATTTGCACCTCGAGCCCCTAGCTTTATTCTTGTAATTTTGCATAGTTGTTTATGTCATTCCACCGGTATTTTGTATTGACACTGTTGACGAGCTAAATTGGAATGCAAAAATTGGTTTGACTGGCGATGTGCATTTTCTTCAGGGATCTTTTGGTGAGATTTTAAGAGCCCATTGGCGTGGGACACCGGTTGCTGTCAAACGCATTCTTCCATCTCTTTCAGAAGATAAATTGGTGACGTAAGATTATTCACCTTTCTTTTGTTTCTTTTATTTTTCTTCACTTCAGTTTGCCACTAGCTTTTATTGGAATGTGATGTGAGCTGTCTTCTGATTGCGTGTGGCTGATGAATCTCTTAAAATTTAAAACTAATGACTTACTTTTACATTTCATTTGTCAAGAGTTGCTTGGGTCTTGGGAACCGATTCAACAAGTAACTAATCTGTTTTGGCTGATGGTATTTTGTTCTCGTGGGTTGGGAAGGGGAGACGGACACAGACTGTAATTAAGCTAATATTTTTGCAGTAATAATCAGATTTTCCCTGTTCCAGATTTTTCATTGTCATGTATCAATCACTCATCCGTTTTTCTATTTAAATTTTTTATACAGCCAGGACTTCAGGCATGAGGTTAATTTGCTAGTGAGGCTTCGACACCCAAATATAGTCCAGTTTCTTGGAGCTGTTACTGAGAGGAAGCCCCTTATGTTAATTACTGAATATCTAAGAGGGGTATATGAATGCATATTTCTACTTCCGATTTAGCACTCTAGATCTAGCTTCTGATTTTATAAAATTATGCATGATAGGTGAACTTCACTGAATTACATTGTCATTTTATTTATAGGGTGATCTTCATCAGTACCTTAAGGATAAAAGTTCAATTAGTACTTCATCAGCTGTTGACTTCGCGATGGATATTGCCAGGTATAGTGTCTTACCCTCTTTTTTGACTAAAAAAATAATTATTTGTTACTTACAGAAAACAGAAATACATAGAAGGAGGAAAAGAAAACTCTTAAAACACCTTAAAAAACAACTGAAAAAAAGAAAACATTAGCTCAAAAAAGCTCTTCAATCTTCTGTTAATCGGTAGAAAAATCCTCTCAAGAAAACCACTACAGTCGCAGAAAAGCCACGGAGGGGGGGGGGGGGGGGGGAAGAACTATTTCACGGAAGTGAGGGAAGAAACCTTTGATGATGAACTATGGCTTAGCACTACAGCCATCAGCACCAGAACTCCCCAATATGAGCCCTCTTCCGAGGGACCTTTCATTCCCTCATTTTACCAAAGCCTAAACGGATGGACCAAAAAAATTCCCAAGAGCTAGGAAAATCTACTGCTTATTGAAGTTCCACAAAAGTTGATTCTGAAAACGAACGAAAATCCAAAGCCAAGCAATATGTTAGTGTAAGAAAAGATGAGGCTCTCACCTTCTTTCCAAACTGATTGCAGATTTGGTGGCATTGTTAAATGAGCTTCAAGCCCTTTCTTGCAATTTTGTCTCCAAAAGTAGGTTGGAGTGATGAGCATTTCTGCTCGATGATGTTTTAAGGTCGCTGCTAATACAGTCTGATCTGCGCCTTATTTTTTTGACTATATTAACGAAAGTTCCTCTGTGAAATTAGGGATGTTTTGTGAAGCAAACAGTAAAACACAAGTTGTGGTCCGCATTTCTTCCCCTTTTTTTAATCATACTAAATGATGCTTGGTATATGTTTAGTTCAAGAAAATCTAACAGAAATGACCACTTATCTGATAAAGAAGCAAAGAACCAATTAACTCTATGTATATATGCATTTGCGGGGAAGGAGGATGTAGAAAGATTCCCTCAAGAATATGGTCAGATGTACGACTGAGCAAATTTTGAGAGCATCCCTGTATTTTACTGATGTTTAAAAAACAGCATTAAGGAATCTTGAAGCATTTTAATTTATGCAGCCTCACTGAGACTTAGATATTTATGATGGCCTTAATTTTGTGAGTGTTGTTTGTAGAGGGATGGCCTATCTTCACAATGAGCCTAATGTTATAATTCATCGAGACCTAAAGCCAAGGTATGTTACCTGTCTGTCCTATTTTTGTTAATATTGACGACAGACCTCATACAACATCTCTCTGTGTATTACATCTAAGTATCTGACATATTCAAAGTAAGCTTTCCTATTCAACTAGATTGACAAAATTTTGTCATTGATAACATGTAGCTGGAAGTCCTACTGTCTTTAATCACGTGTTTGAAGTTCATTTACTTAATTTTTCAGAAATGTGCTTTTAGTGAACTCTAGTGCCGAGCATTTAAAAGTCGGAGATTTTGGACTGAGCAAGCTTATCAAGGTCCAGAATTCTCATGATGTTTACAAGATGACTGGTGAAACTGGAAGCTGTGAGCACTCTTAGAATTTCTTTGACTATAAATGTTCTTTTGTATACAAATCTTAATTTTCTGCTTCTGGGGAATGAAAAATAGACCGCTATATGGCTCCTGAAGTATTCAAACACCGGAAATACGACAAGAAGGTTGATGTGTTCTCCTTTGCAATGATTCTGTACGAGGTAGTTTGCTTGCTCGGGGGAGTTAGGTCTAATATAGACATAACTATAAGCTAGTTTTAGTAGATGACATCTTCATTGGTGCAGATGCTTGAAGGAGAACCACCTTTTGCAAATTATGAACCTTATGATGGAGCGAAATATGTGGCAGAAGGACACAGACCAACTATGCACGCAAAGGGTTACATCCCTGAACTGCGAGAGTAATTAATATATTCTTTATGAACATCCAATTTTCTAATTTTTCTTCTTTTTTTTTTCCTTAATTTTTTCAATGTTTGTTAACTATTTTTATGCTTGGTCTCCCATAAATTGGGGAAGCTACATGTTTGCTGGCTTAACCTTTAAGTAGAAATCTTGCTTTCATTTTACTTCAACTATGAGATGAAGAGGAAAGCTGTTGATGCTCATGATAATATAACTAGAAGTGCACCAAGCTAAGTCCTTTGGACAAAAGTTCTCAAGTAGATTCCATGTACAATAGATAAATAGTCAATTAAGGATAGCTATATAGGCATATTAATCACAGTTTTAAATTGAAATCTCCTTTGAAGAAAGCCTTCCATTTGTGCAATAACTGAATTGGGATTGCTTTCACCCCTGTATTTTGACTTGAACTGCTCAACTAAGTATGCTATACTGTGTTGTTAGATGGTCCATGATGCCTAAGCGATACAATTGTACTAGAGCAGTTACTCTTTTGCCTTAACATCGCAAGTGACATCCTCGTTTGTCTTTTCCATTTTCTTATTCCGACGCCCCTATGCCATATATAATTCTACCCTGTCAAGACAATATCTTCTAGTCTCTGATGGTAAAGAACCCTTTTTTTTTTGGTTTTTTTTGTTTTGGGGGGGGGGGGGGGGGTGGTTGTGTTCTTTATCTGCATCTCCGGTTAGTACAGGTTTAATTTATCATCATTGTTATGGTTCATTTGTCCGTATAAATAAAGTAATAAACAACCATATTACCAGAACTGTGGTTTAATGTTAAACCTTTTACTGGATAATGATTTTTTCCAAATCATTTAATAGAGCAACTCCAAGAGGAATTCTTGCATAGACATAATCTACCAAAGATAGGTAGACTAAACCAATGAAAATTAGCTATATGCATGTCACAAAAGTATGGTCCACAAAACATTTACCTGACATTTGCACATTACTACTTCTCATTAATTCAGTCAATTCGACCTTGTAATCATATCTAAAATTTGTCTAGTATTGGCATCAAAGTTGAACCAGTGTTTTGCTAATATATTTCTCCATGCGTGTTCTCAGGTTAACAGAGCAGTGTTGGTTAGCTGATTATAGTCAAAGACCTTCCTTCTTGGAGATCCTCAAACGGCTTGAGAAGATCAAAGAACAAAATCTATCTTTAGATCACTCCTGGAAATTGTTCTCTTGAGATGTCCAAGAAGTTCCTTTTTGGAGATCCTCAAACGGCTTGAAAAGATCAAGGAATATAATCTAACTAAAGATCATCATCAATGGTACTTGTTCTCTTCTTAAATGTCCAGGAGCATTAATGTGATACAAAAGTCAGATGATTTATTTGTCATTACCATTCCTCTGGGGCTTGCCTCCTCCATTGCAGCGGGACCTGTGAATAGAGCCAACCATAAAACCCAGCAGAGGCAATGAGCTTGTTTTAAACTGTTTGGATTCTAATGAGCTGAAAAGGTGATGTTCATTTCTTCTCACAGGATACTGAGTTCCGTTAATTATTTGTCCCATCAAAGATCTTGGGGAATCACTCCATTCAACTGAGAGTAGTATTTAAGGGCAATAGGTCCAAGCGTATTATGTTTTGGTAACCACAAATGCTGTCATAAACTTAGAATAAGACTGTCCTTGCATTGATTTTCGTAATTACGCCGTTGTAATTAGCGTTTACGACGATTGTATTTCTGTGTATTTTTTTCCTCTAACCGACTATTCTTCTTTCTAAAAGTAAATAATTCATCCAAGAAAAAGTATACCTAAACCACCAAGTGTAACCTAGTAACGTTCAAATAATCAAGTCTTAAATTCAAATCTCCCTACATCATGGCTACAAAAAAATAATCTACATTTGTCAGGTAATGAAGTTGAGTAATTGAGTTCATATGCACAAAGCTTCTCCCACTGTCCCTTTATCACAATTAAGGGCAAATTTACGCAATCATTTAAACAATCTAGAATATCAACCGTGTCCCTTTAATGAAACTTTCGTAGTAATCTATTCACAAAATGATTGAACATGATATGGCTGCAATAAGAAATGCTTAGTTAACCTGAAATTTGGGAACACAATATCAATTGCGCAGCATTGATCATACCTCAATCTTCCGTTCCAGTTCAGCATATCATGGGAAACTAAGTATTATTATATGTTCCCTGCTAATGAACAAATATTTTGAAACTCATTTTGACATAAATCTAATTTGCAAATGATCCCTGCTATATTTGACAAGAATACATGAGGAGAAAAAAAATTTAAAAAGTAAGTATTACATAATTTCAGATTATTTTCTTTTTCTCGAAAAAGGTCTTCAAGTGCCATAGCTGCAACCCTGCTACTGATAAGCAGATTAAAAGCGAAAGTAAACTCAACCAGAACATTTTGTTGTTAGTTGCAACATTCAGATCCTGCATTTCTTCTTCTCTGAGGAAACCAAACAGAAACAATTGAATTAATTTTTTTTTTTAAAAAAAAGTACATAAGAATCAGAACAAAACTTCTCTAAGTTAATATCCTGCGTCAATGCGTTAGATTTAGAATATAGACATGCATTTGAGCGTGCTTACCTTGCACGAAGATAGTACATCTCATCATGAATGGAAGTAACAGTTTCATACAACTTCTTTAGCTCCATCTCCATTACCTAACACGCGTGAAAAGTGATAATAGTGTGAGGATTTTTCCTTATACTGAACAAGAAATCAGAAAAGATCACCACTTTTGGAAACCACTGGAAAAATCCAAAGCCCTGGCTCATGTGACAACAAACAACTGGGTCGAGTAGAGAAGGTTTGGGTAAGTCTGAAGAATGCCACATAGATTTTACAAGGATCTCCAGGGAAAAGATAGAGTGCAAAAGGACATAAAATATATAAAATACTTTGATCACTCCTGATTTAATACATAAACCTCCTTTATCTTTTAAGAATATGCTACCATTTAGTAATTCAAAGTTATGCTTCACAAATTTTTTAATTAAGATATTAAAGGTCAGTCAAGTGACTAAATTCGGGGGCAGTACACCGTCAGATAAATGAATTACAAATTACAAACTAAGATAACTTCACCAAGAAAACTGAAGGTCATCCCTATATCCTATATATACACACATATAATAGATGCCTGCTTTCAACTTATAATTTAAGCAGAGAATAACACGCCTCTCTGCATAAGCTTATTTACAATGTTAGAAATTCACCAGTAAGACAGAAGTTTTAGCTATAATACAGATATCTACCAATCAAATATATTTATCTATCCAAAAACATACAAAAATGGTTACTAATAGCAGACACTTCCTTGATCAATCAGACTGAACTTCAACCCTAAGGCAGTTTCTAGGTATACTATACACATATAATAGATGTCTGCTTTCAACTTATAATTTAAGCAGAAAATAACATGCCCCCGTTATGCTTATCATCATGATAAGAAATTCACCTGTAAGACAGAAAATCTAGTTATAATACAGATATCTACCATTGAACCTGTCTATCTATCTATCTAGAAACAGGAAAAAACAGTTATTATTAACGGATACTTCCTTGACCAATCAGACTGAACTTCAACCACTACGCCTGCTTCTCTATAGTCCTTAAGCATCAACTTTTAAGATCCTTTTCATTATGAATAAAAACTTCATGGTCCTATAAATTTAATATTTCAATCGAAGCAACCAAAATGGGTAGGATTCACCTCATATAAGTGTTATGCTACACAAGCTAGGGAATGGCTTAGAGAGGAGTACAATTTTTAAAATTATTCGGTCATTATGAGTTACACAGATTCATGAATATAGAATATCTTTATATGAATTATAATACTCAGGCTGCTAGTTCATTTGTTTGAAATATTCAATTGGGTGGATACATTAGCAGGCCAAGTACGGTTAACTGCTTAAGTCTTTCAAAAACAAGGGGAAAAAATTGTAGTTTTATCAGCAGAAAACTAGACTTAAGAGCCTCATCCTCAATGAAAGTGAGAACCATTCACCACAAAAGACATAATCCTGCAAATTAATCCTCTATAAGCCACTAATATCAGAAAATTAAACCAAGCAACATTATACTCAGCACCAGATTAATAGCCATTGCAGTAAGTAAACCCAAGTTAGTATATCAGCCTTCATCGCGGGATAGGGTGGTAAGTGAAATGGTGACTTACATCAACATGGCCTTTCTTAGCAACATTAGACCAATCCTTGGCAGCAACACCTGTCTTCCACTCAAAATCGATTGTCAACGTCGTCTGGGGATTGTGATCAGAAGCCCAGAAACAAGTCATGTAATCTCCAGCCTCCGCTGCCACAAATGAGAACTGCCCCGATGCAACTTGGTCCGCATAGTGATAATTGTTCCCAAAAGACGAAGTTACCTACAAAAGGATATCACAATCCAAAATCAAAATCAACAAGAAAACCCATTGAAAACATGATTTGAAGCAAGTGGCAGCGCAAAATTAGGGATTTTTTCAAGGGATACCCGGACGGTGACTTTGTGGGAATCGGCGACGGGCTGACCATCGTTCGGATTAACGATGCTGTACTTGCCGAAGGTCATGGAACTGCTCTTTATGTCTTCGGAGATGCATTTGGTGTGACCTGATTGAAGCTCGAATCTGAGGGATTCAGTTGCAGGCGGAAAAACCCCCACAACTAGAACAAGGAGTAGGAGAAGGAGAAGGGGCTGTGGGTTTAATCCAATCATAGTAGAAAATTGAAGAAAAATAGAAGTTCTGTGTGACAGCAGACAATATTCAACAAAGAAGACAAAGGAGAAGGAGGGAGAAACGAAGGCGATTGGAAGGAACTTAGAGAGATTCAACACTGAGCGTTGTGAATTGAAAGAGGTAAGCTCCCAGTCTCCAATCGTACGATGTCTTTCTCTCACTTCAAAACCTGGGTAGGTTTGCTTCTCGTGATGTCAAAATTTGGCTCCAACGTGGTGCTCTTTCATTGGCAGATACACGTATCTATACCTTTTCATATTTCTTTTCTTTTCTATTCTGACTTTTTTTTTCAATTTGGACGTGGTTTTTTTTTTTGGTCTAAGAACTTCAATTTTTTTTTGGACAGTAGGACTTGCTTCAATTAAGAAATCGCGTAGCTCTATATGTTTAATGGGCTTATCGAGTAAACCCAAACTGGAGTTGGGCTTGTTCTGTTCTTTTTGCCTCATACTGAAGGCTGAAGCAGTTTTCTGTGCCACTCATAATTTCCATAATGAAATTATATCGTAAGAATATGTTTGTTTTGTAAAAATATTTTTAATTTTTATTTTTAATCTTTATTTTTTAAAATATATTTCTTAAAATACTAAAAATATATTCTTGATGGTTTTAGATTTTGACCTATTTTAAGAAATATTTTTAAAAAAATATTTTCAGTTAACTCAACTAAACACATTTTTAAATTTATTTTCTATTTATAATAAAAATAAAAATAGAAAACGTCCAAACTACACAGACCCTAATATTTTGTTCCATAACATTTACTTTTACTTACATGTTACAATAAAAATGAGTAAGAGATAAAAAAACAGTAAATATTTATATTGATTCTTAAAATATACATTTTTTATTGTTCAGTTTCTAAATTTAAGTAGGTCAAAATTAAAAAAAAAACTTTATCTTAGTTGTATTTTTTATCCAAAACCATGACATCTTTTATATATGTAAACTGCAAAAAGTCAAATTAACGAAAAACATATCTAACTTATCATCTTAAAAACGTTTTTGTTGCAAAAATATGGAAGAAATTGACCAAAAAAAAAATACATTGTTTAGTCAGTTATATGATATGTTGAATTTATTTTTTTTTTCTCCATTTATGGATTTATTTTTTCTCCATTTAGCTTTTTTATCTTACATAAACAAATAGTTTTAGAGTTTTTGGACCAAAATGTCAACAAAGATGCTATGTTGCACAAAATTGAAGTGGTCTGTAGCCAACTTTTAAAGTTAAGAGGATAAATTACACAACCCCCTAAGTTGAGATGGGTTTTGACCAATTTAATTAATTGTGAACGATTTATATTAAATATAAACTCGATGCAAATTAATTCTTATGTAAAATTAAATTGTATATTTACTTTTCTTTGAATAACTAACTTAGCGATTTGTAAGCTAGAAGTGTTGGAACAAAGGCGATGAAGGAGTGAAAGGATGAAGGTGATGGTGGCAAACCTTTAAAATTGCCACCCAAGGGCCATGATTATTTTATCTTGGAACTATTAGAAGTTGGGGTTCCCCTAATAATGAAGGAGTTCAAAGACAGCATTAATGGCCTATTTGGTACGTAGAAAAGAAAGGAAAGGAAAGGAAAGTAAAAGAAGAGGGAAGAGAGAAAAAAAGTTGTTTGGTATGTGAGATAGAAAAGAATAATGGAAATGGGGTATTTTTTTTAAATATGTATTTTTTAATGAAAAGTAAATAGAATATAAGGAGTAAATTTACTATTCTATTTACTAATTTACCCCTTTTTTTTAAAAGAACAAAAAAAATTGAGTCAGAGAAAGCCCTAATCTAAAGGGATCATGCCTGATTAACTTCATCGACTTCTATGCAACAGATTGCCTTTGATGCTTTCGTGGATCGTGGAGGTCATCTTCAACGGTGTGATGCATTGCTCTGACGAAGCGACTGTTGCTTGCATGGTGAACCGAAGTGGAGTTTTGCAGTGTCTCACCAGTTTGCTTTAAAGTCATTTATGGTTTAGTTTGTCTTTGCTTCCTAAATTTGATGTCCCTTTGGTAAGACATTCTGGTATGATAATAAATTCAATGTCCCTTTGTTTCAAATCTTTACCAGTGGCTTGTATGCAACTCCTCGTGATTTTGCTTTAGTAATACATTCTAGTTAATCAATTCAAATACATAAATCGTTTTGCTAATACATTCTCGCTATAGCTTCTGATTTGGCAATACATTCTCGATGTACATTTTGCTTTGGTAATACATTCTTAATATACATTCTCGATGTACACTTTGATTTGGTAATACATTCTCGAAATACATAGATTGAAATACACAGATTGTTTTGCTAATACATTCTCACTATACATTTTGCTTTGGTAATACATTCTGGTCTCAAGCATCAACTAATTGAGTCTTAGTAATTAACTGAGTCAATCTTTCTTCTTCAACTTACTTCAATCTACTTTTATCTTCAAATTGTGTTTGACAAACCAAATGCTGTTAATTGTGTTTCATCCCTGTTTGTTGGCATTTTTGTCCTTTTCATATGAGTGATTAATTAATCGTTCAAGATGTTGGAAATCTTTTCATTCCATCCCCATGCAACACTCTTTGTGATTGTGCACACTTTATAGCTCTTATAAGGTAATTATAGCAATGGTTTCAACTTAAGAAATACATATCTTTTTTATGTATGTTGCATCTTGTCGACCCTAAAATGAAATGCTATTGTCACATCCCAAAAATTGAATATGTGAAAAGATATTACTTTTAGGAAAACCTCAGTGGTATCCCAAAATCCTGGACAATCTCAATATCCGCAATTACTTATTTAATAAAATTCTCAAACATGAGTTATTCACATAAATTCTGTGAGGTCTTACATTCAACCTCTATTATTCATTCTACACAACAGAATTACATTCATCTGATAAGCAAATATAGGCATATATAATCTGATGTTTTTATCTCATCGCAAGCCTAGGAGACCTATAGAAAGTACAGAGCGTTCCTAGTATCCACATTAATAAGTACTGGTATCCCACCAGACAGAAATAGAGAATAATTCCAAGGGGCTTCTAATCTTCAAACGGATACTCTTCTTCCTTATTTTCTGCATCTAAAAAGATAATCATAGGGAGTGTGAGTTTATTTAAAAACTCAGTAAGTAAATAACTGTACTATATAAAATATCAAAAGTACAAATACCACATTTACTCATATAATTAATTGTCTTATACATCGAGTAGTATGAGACTCTAACCCTTTCAAACTCGTGAATAAGATTTCATAGATATACATCGAGTAGTATGGGACTCTAACCCTTTCAAACTCGTGAATAAGATTTCATAGATATACACCGAGTAGTATGAGACTCTAACCCTTTTAAACTCGTATTTATAATTTCATCTACTTACACCGAGTAGTATGGGACTCTAACCCTTTCAAACTCGTGTATAGTTTTTCATCGTTATGCACTGAGTAGTATGGGACTTTAACCCTTTCAAACTCATGTATTAGATCTCATACATCTTTACTCATTAATAAGATAGTGAGAATTTATCACATAATACAATTGCCATGAAATAAAATAATTTCTACATACTCTTATTTCTTTGAATTTCTGTAAAAAAAATATACCGATCATCATATACTGTCATATTAAAAATTGATTGTTTAATATCTAAATAATATTGTAAATGGGACTTATATTGTACTTTAACTAAGAATATCAAATTAGCTTAGCAAGGTTATTCACTTACCTTGATATTTGTCCAAGTTTACCTTATTCTACACAAGAATTTGTGTAGGAAAATTTTCTAGTAAAATATATTACAAGGAAACATAAGAAAGGAAACAAAATCACGAAAATATGCAAAATTTTATGTTCGCTACAGTAACGGTTCACTACAGTAACGGTTCGCTACAGTGACAGGTCGCTACAGTAACGTTGACTACTACAGTACGCTGACTGCCGACACTACAGTAACTGCTACAGTACTCGAAAAATTTCCCTAAATTTTCTAGTTGCTACAGTAAATTCGAGTTTTGCAGAAACTTTCCCAGAAAATTTCATCCTTTCCTTTCTTGTTTCAAAACCAGAATCTCAACTCTCTTAACCGACTATAACTTAATCCTAACTCAAAAATAACCTCTAAAATAACTAAGATTCATGAATTATCATCAAAATCTTCAAGAACAAAATCTCCTCTAATCTTCCATATAAACTTAGATTTAAGGAAAATAATGAGATTAAAGCTTACCTTTGATCCTTACAAAGCTTTTGAACCGAACAAATAATCAAAATTCTGAAGATCAAGGAAAGGATTTGAGAAGAGGATGAAGAAATGAGAGAAAAATTGTCACTGCTCACTTTTGTTTCGCTTCAGAATCGTGAATTATGAGAGGATACTATTGAAGTTTTATTTTAAATATTTCTAATGGGTTATTGAATAACCCATGGGTATCCATAACCCAACATCCAAACTCATCCAGTCAATTTACAATTAATGGACTAATTGACCATTCTTAAACAACTTTTCCATGAATTTCACCATTCTAAGAATATATCCCACATGGTGCAAATATTCAGTCCAGTCATTTAACTCAATTTTCATAAATAATATTCAAAGAGAACAATTAAATATGAAAATTAAAAATTACCAAAATAAATAACTAAAGTAACGTTGTAAAATTCTAAAATACTCTCAAGCGAATTATATTCCGAAATTAACGGGTATTACATTCTACCCCCCTAAAAGAATTCGGTCCTCCGAATTAAAACCTTACCTCAGGTTTCAAACAAATATGGATATTTTATCCACATTTCATCTTCTGCCTCCCACATAGCTTCCTCATGAAAATGATTTCTCCAAAGAACCTTGACAGTAGAAATTTCTTTAGTACGCAATTTCTTGACTTTTCTATTAAGAATAGCTACTGGTACTTCTTCGTAGGTGAGAGTTTCATCAAAATGAACTTCTTGGGGTTGAATGACATGAGAAGGATCAGGAAGATACTTCCGTAGCATGGACACATGAAATATTGGATGAACTCCCTCTAGGTCTGAAGGTAGGTGTAGGCGATATGCCACATTACCCACTCTGTCTATAACCTCATATGGGCCAACATACCTCGGACTAAGCTTCCCTTTTTTCCTGAATCTCATTACTCCTTTCACAGGTGAGATCCGTAAGAAAACTATGTCACCTATTGCAAATTCAAGGTCACGTCGTCGGTTGTCCGCATAAGATTTTTGTCTACTCTGAGCAGTTAACAACTTCTCTCTGATAAGTTTAACTTTATTTATATCGTCTTGTATCATCTCAGGTCCAAGTATTTTGGTTTCACCAAGTTCAAACCAACCTATAGGGGATTGACACCGTCTTCCATATAGAGCCTCAAAAGGTGCCATCTGGATACTGGCTTGATAACTGTTATTATAAGCAAATTCAATAAGAGACAAATGATCTTCCCAACTTCCACTGAAATCCATCACACAAGCTCTTAGCATATCCTCTAAAGTCTGAATTGTCCTTTCGAACTGTCCATCAGTCTGAGGATGGAATGTTATGCTAAGATTTACTTTGGTACCCAAAGCCTCTTGAAAGACTTTCCAGAACCGAGAAGTAAACTGAGGTGCTCGGTCTGATATAATGGATATTGGCACACCATGAAGTTTCACTATTTCTTTAACATAAAGTCGAGCAAGTTTTGCTACACTGAAAGTGGTATGAACAGGAAGAAAATGTGCTGACTTAGTAAGTCGATCCACTATGACCCATATTGAGTCATTTCCTTTTGTTGACCGGGGTAAACCTACTACAAAATCCATAGTGATCCTTTCCCATTTCCATTCAGGAATATCTAGTTTTTGCATCAAACCAGGTGGTCGTCGATGTTCAGCTTTAACTTGCTGACAAGTCAAACATCGAGCTACAAAGTCAGTCACATCTCGTTTCATGCCCTCCCACCAGTAAACTTGTTTCAAGTCCTGATACATTTTCACAGCACCAGGATGTACAACGTAAGGCGAACCATGAGCTTCCACTAATATTTCATATTTCAAAGATTCAATGTTGGGGACACAGAGTCTCCCATTAAACCATAAGACTCCTTCTTCATCTACCAAGAAATTTGGTGCTAAACCTTCCTTTGCCTTATCTCTGATTTTGATCATATCGATGTCGTTTTCTAAAGTTGCTTTTACTTTTTCAATAAGGGATGATCTAACTGTTAAATGAGCCAAAAATGTACCTGACTCAGTGATCTCAAAGAATACTCCATTAGCTTCTAATTCTTGTAGTTCATGTATTAGAGACCTCCTTATAGTGGCAATATAAGCTAAACTTCCCATAGACTTTCGACTTAGGGCATCAGCCACCACATTTACTTTACCTAGATGGTAAAGGATGGTACAATCATAATCTTTTAGAAGTTCCATCCACCTTCGTTGTCTTAGATTAAGATCTCTCTGCTCAAAAATGTACTTAAGGCTTTTGTGATCTGTAAAAATTTTACAAGTTTTCCCATACAAGTAATGTCTCCAGATCTTTAAGGCAAATACTACAGCTGCCATTTCCAAATCATGAGTGGGGTAATTCAATTCATGCTTTTTAAGTTGACGTGAACCATAAGCTACGACTCTACCATATTGCATCAACACACACCCTAAACCTATCTTTGAGGCATCATAGAATACAGAGTAACCCCCTGGTCCTGATGGTAAGATTAAGACTGGTGCAGAAGTTAAACACTCTTTCAATTAGGTGAAACTTTGCTCACATGAATCATCCCAAATGTATTTAACATTCTTTCAAGTTAACTTATTCAATGGGAGAGCCATCTTAGAGAAATCTTTGACAAAGCGACGGTAATACCCTGCTAAGCCAAGAAAACTACGTACTTCAGACACAGTTGTTGGTCTAGGCCATTGTTTTATTGCTTTAATTTTACTTAGATCTACATGAATACCTTCTTCGGAAATGACATGTCCCAAGAATGTCACATGACTCATCCAGAATTGACATTTTGAGAACTTTGCGTACAACTGATGCTCTCTCAAGGTCTGAAGCACCATTCTCAAATGTTCAATATGTTCTTCATGACTCTTTGAATATACCAAAATATCATCAATAAATACAATTACAAACTTATCAAGGAATGATTTGAACACTCTGTTCATTAAATCTATAAATGCTGCTGGTGCATTTGTCAACCCAAAAGACATCACGAGAAACTCATAACGGCCATACCGTGTACGAAAAGCAGTCTTAGGTATATCATCATTCTTAATTCGTAACTGATGATATCCAGACCTTAGGTCAATCTTTGAGAAATATTTTGCTCCTTGAAGCTGATCAAACAAATCATCTATCCTTGGTAAAGGATACTTATTCTTCACCGTGACTTTATTCAGCTGACGATAATCTATACATAATCTCATAGAACCATCTTTCTTTTTCACAAAAAGAACAAGAGCACCCCAAGGTGAAAAACTTGGGCGAATGAACCCTTTGTTCAACAAATCTTCCAATTGTCCTTTGAGTTCTTTTAGTTCAGCAGGAGCCATACGATAAGGTGGAATTGAAATTGGTCGTGTATCTGGGACCAAATCAATACCGAACTCAATATCTATTTCTGGCGATAATCCAGGTAAATCTTCTGGGAACACATCTGGGAATTCATTAACCACATGTATGTCTTCTAACTTCTGTTCTTTTTTAATACCCATGAAAAATAAAATATAAATACGTATTTGCAAACTATGGTTACTATGCTAGTATACAGTACTGTTTACCTATATAATACTATTTATGTATACGATACTGTTCACTTATACAATCAAAATGTCAAGTACTAGATGTGGTTTGGTCACAAGAGAAAACTAGAAAGAAGTTCGTAGGAGAAAATGACGTTTTACGGGTGAAAATACCCTCAGGGACTAAAATGAAAGGACTGATTTGAAAAGAAACTTAAAGGTTTAAGGTGAAATGACAGTTTTCCCTTTAAGTTTCAATAGTAACCAATAATTCAGTCGCCTCCGCGTTTTGCACAGTAATGCGTGAAATATTTTATTAGAAATGTCATTTTTATGAATAGTAAATTGAATATTTTATTAGTGCATAGTGATAAATAGTACCGTTGACTTTTCCTATAAATAGGCCCTTTCATTTCACTTCTAAACTCACACCTTCAATTTCTCTTCTTCTCTCCTTAAGTTTTTCTTGCTCCAATGCTAGGCCTCTGAGATTTTGGGCCTTTCCTTTTCAGCTTAGGTAATGATACTATGCCCTTTCTATGTCTTTCAAATTTTAGAAGTTATTTTCTTAAGTATGCTCTGTGGTTGCGGCTTTGGCTGATCTTCTACATCAGAAAAACTGTCCTTAGCTGCTTACATATTATTTTGATTCTCTGATTACTGAAATAGGATGTAAATTGTGAAGAATACATGTCTAGGAAAGTTCTGGCTAAGGAAAGACCTGGTTTTTAAGTGTGTCTATTGTGACCCTCCACTCTTTCTTGGGAACTTACCTGGTGTATTCTTTTACAGATTGTATTCTCTATTTCTGGTATAAACAGTCTCCTTATATATAAATAGTGACCATATATATGAATATTGTCATATGTATGAACAATATCTGTACGTATAAATAGTATCTGTACATATGAATAGTATCCGTACATATGAATAGTGATCATACATATAAATAGTAACCGTATGTATGAACAATGTTTGTATGAAAACAATCCTAACGTATTTTCTCTAATCTTTCGTGAAAATCTCTATAGCGGAACACTGAAATTCACCTGAGTACTCTTGTCTGTAACGACTTAAAGAAGTGATACTCGTACGGAATCTAGGTGAGTGAAATGACCCCATTTTAATAGAGTTTTAGCATTACTAGTGATAAAAAGTATGTCGTAGGACACTCCCAAGATTCATAGGGGGAAATTGGATTCAGAATGACGAATCTAATAAGATAATTAATCCATAAGTATGGATAAAATGAAATAAGTATCTTATGATGATGTGAAGTTTGAATGTTTTTAAAAACGGATTAATTGTTATCTTGATTTGTGGTTTATAAATCTATAATATAGTTATATACTATACCTGTTATATGGATGAATATTATATTGTGCTTCTAATTATGATATGAAATACTGTACTATTGATTGTGATTGAGCGGGACAGTACCCCCTCTCACGGCAAGGCAGAAAACCCGGTTGAAAGGGTGTCTTGACCAATGAGTGTGGAGACAACGATTCCCTTAGTAGGGATATAGCCCGGATTGGTGATAAATCCGTGAGGCGCCCTAGCTAAGAGGATAAGGTTGTGCGTCATGGCAGAAATATACAGAATTGGTGAGTTGGCCTGTGTGCGCTCTCTGGGATATATTACCATTGATGAGTACTAGTAAAGTTTGTTGAATTGGTTGTGCGTCATGGCAGAAATATACAGAATTGGTGAGCTGGCCTGTGTGCGCTCTCCGGGATATATTGCCATTGACGAGTACTAGTAACGTTTGTTGAATTGGATGAATTTTTATCTTCTTGTATGTAATTTCTATCTATGTCTATTGGTTGAGTATGAGCCTTCTGGTATACTTGCATGACTGGTGATGTATTTGAATTTTATTAACGCGAGGCCGATTCGCTCACGGAGTTTAAAGGCTCACACTCTCTGTACAAATTTTTTTGTTCAGATCAGGTTGACAGCGAAGAATATCCGCTAGAGGAGTATATCACTTTGGACCTGCCCGCTGTCTGGTAGGCCTCTCTATTGTTATAGATTATGTTGCTCTGTAATCGTCTAGGACATCTAGGTCAGAGATTTGGTATTTGGCTTGTATTTCAGTATGATAATGTATTTTGTATTGAAAATCTATTAATTAAGAAAATTTGATATATTTTCTTCATATTTATTAAGGAATTGTTATTTTGATAACATAGATAATTTAAACTCACGGGTAGAATTTATCGAAAGGCTTACAGTGATAGGAAATTCATCATTGTGCAGGTCATGTGCCTAGAAAACGGGTCGTGACAAAGTTGGTATCAGAGCAATGGTTGTTAGGTCTCCTAGTGATTACAGAGCAAGGTAACCTTAGTGGGACCTCCTTTATCATTGTGAACCCGGGCACAACTATAGAGAGACGGCTCTACTGAAGGTCCTGTAGGATGTTTTCATTTCCTCTCCCTCCTAGACTTATCTCTTCTTAGGAATTATATTCTCAGTTTTAGTTTTAGATAGATGTAGCTACACTTTTGAACTTAGTAAAGGAAAGGTTATTACTTGTTTTGATTCCATTGATGTCGGATCAAATTTTATATGGTGGGTTTTATAAGCTGAATTCATGATTGATTTTGTGTAGCTATATTATTTTAGGGTACCAGCCAATAAAAGAAACCACTTGCATTAAAAAAACTGAAGAATTACATTGCAAAAAAAAAAGAGAAGTCTACTCATGCATGAGTAATCTAAAGGCGAGGTGGTCTTGGATTAGGAGGGTTGTATTGTATCATCACCCCTCGACCATTCCTTGGAGCGAAAGACATAGCAATGTCACGGAGGGTAATGTAAATTCCATTCATACAATCAACACTTCTTTGCTGTTGATTGCAGAAGCACTGGGTGGACCAATAGAAAAAGCTATCTATTCTCGAAGTCATTGCCACGTTATTGCGTTTGGTTAACTTCTCCAGATCCTCTATCATCTTCTTGAGAATCTTCACCTCCTGCTCTAAACAGGCGATTTTGTCCTCCGAGGTATGGCCCGTACTAATCTCCTCGGCTTCCTCATTCTTCTTCATCTTCTTCTCCTTTTGATTCTCTTGAGATCCCTCAAGAGGTCTTTTGCCCTTGTCCTTGCCTAAACTTAAGTTTAAGTCAAGTTCTTCTTCCTTAGCCTCTACTATGAGATCAATGTACTTCCTTGTGGCCATAATTTGGAAAATTTAGAAATTTTTGTAAGAGTATGAGGCGAGAGGAATGCTAGAAGATTGTAGGCTCAAAGATTATTACTCTTTGTGGTGTGGTAACTGAGAACGCTGAGAAGGTTTTTATAGAGAAAAATTAAGACTTGGAGACAAAGAAGATATCTCTTAGCCACACCCCTACACACTCAACCTATGGATTTCTACAAGCTGGAAGCCAGAAGTCTAGGATAGGCGTGCACACCAACAACGCATCGCATTAATGCCAAAATCACAAAAGTCAATATTCGGTGGATTTGCGGCCGATTTTACTTGGTTTTCCCATTTCTCCCGTTGGCATTTTCCGAAATTCAAAGAAGTTGACAATGTAGCCATTAAAGATTGTCTTGGATGCTTTTATGATGAACTGAAATGTATTTCTCTGCCTTGTTGTGTTGTTCTTGAGAGCCTTCAGTTGAGTATAATATACATAACTGATTGAATCATGTTGTAATTACATGTATGTATGTTATTCATGCATAATGAGTGAAGGCTACGATCAAGGAGAATATGTGATGATCCTACATATACTCATAGAGAATGAGAAATCAAAATGACTCGGATAGAATGAAATGTGTAGAGGATAATACATCTTCATGGTTACACATACTTACATATAATGCTCTCGTGTGCAAATGAAAGGCAATGTTTCCTTGCATCATGATAATACTTGATACATGTGCCGTGAGCAGTTAACTTTGTTTTAAAATATATATATATATATATACATATATATTATGTGTAAGTCCAAAGTAAAGACACCGATTAGAATATAAGATAAGGATAATATGAGACTACCCGATCATAGAATGATATCGTGATCTGAGATTACACTATAAGACAAGTATAGAGTGAGGAAATCATAGATTGAAACGGCGATTAGTCAAAAATTTTGAGAAAAGTTAAGATTAGCTTAAATTTTTTTTTTTTTTCAGGAAATCTTTGACTTATGTTATTTGCATTAAATTATATTTACTATTTATCTGCATGTCTGACATTAATTGCTGGCATTGCGATGTATGTGATTTGTAAACCTCCTAGCGAGCGGCGTATAGGTTGTGGTGGCTTTAGCTCCAGGGGCTTCGGGTTGTCTATAAATATTGTACGCCCGTTACCCCACTCATCACACCAAGCGAACTTCTTTCATTACATACCTATTCCTCAATCTCCATTCCTTTCTCATTCGAAGTTATTTCTGAGATCCCTAAAGTAATGGCCGATAATAAGTCTTTCAACTTGAATTTTGAGACTGGCAACGTAGAGCTTGATTTAAATCTAAGTCTCGAAAACAACAAAGGGAAAAGACCAGTAGATAGGTCACCAGAAATTAAGAAGAGAAAGAAGGATGTAATAGAGTTGAAGGAGGACAGCACTGCAACATCCTCAGAAAATAAGCTTGCATTCCTGGAGCGTAAGATCAAAAATCTAGAGCGTAAGATAGAGAGCCTGGAATACAAGACAGAGGACTAGAAGTGACTAATAAATCGTCTCTTTGAAAATCAAGAGAAACTGATAAACTGTCGTTTCGGGGAACTAGCTAATCGAGTTGATAGACATTCAATGTTTGCAACTCAAAATTTTCGTGACCAACAAGCAAGGTGTATTGACTGTATGAACGGAGTGACTTCTGCTCTTCTCCAAATTTCCTAGACGTTTCCTCCAGAAACCCTTTCTAGGCTACAACGATTAGCTTCCTCCTTAAGGTCTGAAGCACCTTCCTCTTCTAGACCTGGAGCACCTTCTACATTTCAAAAGCCTCCTCGTCCTTAATTTATTCTTTCTTTTGTTTGTACCTAAAGCTATATTTGGTCTAAGCTTCACTTATTAAAATTATCTATGTACTAGAAATAAAATTTAAGTTAGTATTTAGATCTTCTTTGTTGAAGTGATTCCTTTTACTGAAAGAACTTGAGGAATGAGAAGATGTTGGACTTATATTTCATACTTGATTATGGAAATTCTAAAGCAGAGTATGGTAATATCCTTTTGACTGAGCAGAGTTACTAAAATGATATTTCATTACACTTCTGAACTATGGAGGAGTGCTAAATAAGTATTTTATGAACCTATATATAGAGAACTATGGGTTTGCCCTAATCATTGAAGGGATACGACTCTATATGAGTCATTAAGGTGAGAGGAATTTCTATATATATTTATTTTATAATTATGCATGAGGAGTATGTTATTTACTTAACATATTTTCTAGAATTGTTCTTCTTAGAGATTTATGTAATAATTTCATGTGATTTTTCTTTTTATATGACGCCTTCAGCTGAGAGTATTGTCTTAAGGTAGAAGGATCACCTTCGGGCAAGATTATTGCCTATGGCTAAAATGATGCCTTCGGGTGGGGTGCTTGTATTCGTAAAAGTTATGAGCTATGTGTGTGATAACATGTGTTCTGATATTCAGTATGAACTGGAAAGACCACGTGCCACTTTTGAAGACGACATCTATTTGAGGTTTTACATGGATCTCTGATTAAATGGTTTAAGTTTGGTAAAGGTTATGGGGATGAGACACTTTATGGTACAAGAGGTCGTGGAGACGATCAAACTGATAAGGAAGAGATTGCTTGCTGTTTAGAAAAGGCAAAAGTCCTATGCAAATTATTGATAATGCGGTCTAGAGTTCACAATCGATGGTATAGTGTTCTTGTAATTGTTACTAAGGGTGTGATGAGGTTTAGGAAGAATGAGATATGGACGAAGTAATCACACTTATTTCAGTCTTGAGGTGAGTTTTGAATTCGGAGGACCGAATTCTCTTAAGGGGGTGATAATGTAATACCCATGAAAAATAAAATATAAATATGTATTTGCAAACTATGGTTACTATGCTAGTATACGGTACTGTTTACCTATATAATACTATTTACGTATATGATACTGTTTACTTATACAATCGAAATGTCAAGTACTAGATGTGGTTTGGTCATAAGAGAAAACTAGAAAGAAGTTCGTAGGAGAAAATGACGTTTTACGGGTGAAAATACCCTCAAGGACTAAAATGAAAGGACTGATTTGAAAAGAAACTTAAAAGTTTAAGGTGAAATGACAGTTTTCCCTTTAAGTTTCAATAGTAACCAATAATTCAGCCGCCTCCGCGTTTTGCACAGTAATGCGTGAAATATTTTATTAGAAATGTCATTTTCATAAATAGTAAATTGAATATTTTATTAGTGCATAGTGATAAATAGTACCGTTGACTTTTCCTATAAATAGGCCCTTTCATTTCACTTCTAAACTCACACCTTCAATTTCTCTTCTTCTCTCCTTAAGTTTTTCTTGCTTCAATGCTAGGCCTCTGAGATTTTGGGCCTTTCCTTTTCAGCTTAGGTAATGATACTATGCCCTTTCTATGTCTTTCAAATTTTAGAAGTTATTTTCTTAAGTATGCTCTGTGGTTGCGATTTTGGCTGATCTTCCACATCAGAAAAACTGTCCTTAGCTGCTTACATATTATTTTGATTCTCTGATTACTGAAATAGGATGTAAATTGTGAAGAATACATGTCTAGGAAAGTTCTGGCTAAGGAAAGACCTGATTTTTAAGTGTGTCCATTGTGACCCTCCACTCTTTCTTGGGAACTTACCTGGTGTATTCTTTTACAGATTGTATTCTCTATTTCTGGTATAAACAGTCTTCGTATATATAAATAGTGACCATATATATGAATATTGTCATATGTATGAATAATATCCATATGTATGAACAATATCTATACGTATGAATAGTGACCATATATATGAATAGTATCCATACGTATGAATAGTGATCGTACATATGAATAGTGATCTTACATATAAATAGTAACCGTATGTATGAACAGTATCTGTATGAAAACAATCCTAACGTATTTTCTCTAATCTTTCATGAAAATCTCTATAGCGGAACACTGAAATTCACCTGAGTACTCTGGTCTGTAACGACTTAGAGAAGTGATACTCGTACGAAATTCAGGTGAGTGAAACGACCCCGTTTTAATAGAGTTTTAGCATTACTGGTGATAAAAAGTATGTCGTAGGACACTCCCAAGATTCATAAGGGGAAATTGGATTCAGAATGACGAATCTAATGAGATAATTAATCCATAAGTATGGATAAAATGAAATAAGTATCTTATGATGATGTGAAGTTTGAATGTTTTTAAAAACGGATAATTGTTATCTTGATTTGTGGTTTATAAATCTATAATATAGTTATATACTATACTTGTTATATGGATAAATATTATATTATGCTTCTGATTATGATATGAAATACTGTACTATTGATTGTGATTGAGCGGGACAGTACCCCCTCTCACGGCAAGGCGGAAAACCCGGTTGAAAGGGTGTCTTGACCAATGAGTGTGGAGACAACGATTCTCTCAGTAGGGATATAGCCCGAATTGGTGATAAATCCGTGAGACGCCCTAGCTAAGAGGATGAGGTTGTGAGTCATGGCGGAAATATACAGAATTGGTGAGCTGGCCTGTGTGCGCTCTCTGGGATATATTGCCATTGATGAGTACTAGTAACGTTTGTTGAATTAGTTGTGCGTCATGGCGGAAATATACAGAATTAGTGGGCTGGCCTGTGTGCGCTCTCCGGGATATATTGCCATTGATGAGTACTAGTAACGTTTGTTGAATTGGATGAATTTTTATCTTCTTGTATATAATTTCTATCTATGTCTATTGGTTGAGTATGAGCCTTCTGGTATACTTGCATGACTGGTGATGTATTTGAATTTTATTAACGCGAGACCGATTCGCTCACGGAGTTTAAAGGCTCACACTCTTTGTACAAATTTTTTTGTTCAGATCAGGTTGACAGGGAAGAATATCTGCTAGAGTAGTATATCACTTTGGACCTTCCCGCTGTCTGGTAGGCCTCTCTATTGTTATAGATTATGTTGCTCTGTAATCGTCTAGGACATCTAGGTCAGGGGTTTGGTATTTGGCTTGTATTTCAGTATGATAATGTATTTTGTATTGAAAATCTATTAATTATGAAAATTTGATATATTTTCTTCATATTTATTAAGGAATTGTTATTTTGATAACATAGATAATTTAAACTCACAGGTAGAATTTATCGAAAGGCTTACAGTGATGGGAAATTCATCATTGTGCCGGTCATGTGCCTAGAAAACGGGTCGTGATATCTTTCTTTTCTAAATCTTTGACAAAAGCTAGAAATCCCTAACATTCCTTTCGCAACATACGCTGGGCACTTAACATAGATATCATGTTGCAAGGTACATCACTTCGATCTACTTGAAACACAAAATTACTCCTCCCTGGCATATTAAAGAAAATAACTTTATCATGACAATTTATAGTAGCATGACAAGAAGATAACCAGTCCATCCCTAAAATCACATCAAAATCTAACATATTGAGAATCATAAGATCTATCTCAGTTTCCATGCCTCCAACAATTATTTTACAAGAACAATAACATGTTTTAACTATCCAAGTCTCTCTCATCGGTGTGGAAACCAAGAATGGTTCCTTAAGAGTAATTGAATCAAATGAAAATCTCTTGGCAAATAAGGGTGACACATACGAGTGAGTAGAACCAGGATCAAACAAAATATGTGTAGCAAAAGTATTAACAGATAATATACCTGTAACTACAGCATTGGATGTTTGAGCATCCTGTCGGGTTAGGGCATATACTCTTGCATTT
Source organism: Biancaea sappan (assembly GCA_037074585.1). Classification (NCBI taxonomy): domain Eukaryota; kingdom Viridiplantae; phylum Streptophyta; class Magnoliopsida; order Fabales; family Fabaceae; genus Biancaea; species Biancaea sappan. Next base: position 57,167,683 of record CM073490.1, read on the forward strand.
CCTCTGCCAGCAGCTTGTTTTCCACGGTCACCTTGGCCTCTTCCAGAACCTCTTCCTATACTACCCCCTACTGAAGGGGTTGGTGTTCGAGTAATAAAAGTAGAAATAGATTGTGGCCGAGGTGGTAAAGTAGATCCTTGACCTAGTCCTGTCATGAGCTGAGGGCACTCCCTTATAAAATATCCTTTTTGTCCACAGTTAAAATAACCTGTACCAACAGTGTTTAACCTGCATTCTCTGAAGTGAAACTTTCCACATTCAGGACACTGAGGTTTTTCCCTTCTAGCTTGAGTTCCTCCTCTACTAGAAGAGCTAAAACCACCCCTGCTCTCTGAACGAGGCTTAGCCACACTGGCTGTAGAATAAGATGACTTAGTAGGAGTGGTTGGAGCATGTTGTGATGCAGTAAAGGGTTTCAAAGTCCCTGAGTCTTCCCCTTGATCAAAAGATCTCCTATATCTGGCTTTCTTCTTTTGTCGATATTCTTCTTTATTCTTTGACCTCCTTTCCATTATTCAGGCCACATCAACAGCTTCTGAGTATGAAGAGTAATCGTTCATATTGGAACCCACTTGATCATATAAGGCGTCTCGAAGTCCTTCCACAAACTTTTCTATTTTCTTCCTTTCAGAAGGAATGATTTCAGGGGCATATTCAGATAATTTAACAAACTGGGCTGAATATTCATCAACAGTCATGGTTCCCTGCCGTAGATTCAGAAAATCCCTGGCCCTAGATGATCGTTCACTTGCCGAGAGAAATTCATCCATAACCAATCTGTAAAACTCCGTCCACATAACTGGCGGTGCGCCTTGAATTCTAGCTTTCTTCTAGTTCCTCCACCATTTACCAGCCCTACCCTTTAACTGAAAGGAAATGAATTCTACCTTTTGAGTAGGAGAACACCCTATAGCATCACAGATTGTTTCACAATCTTCAAGGAAACATTGTGGGTCCTCTTTGGGATCTTCCCCTGAAAAAGTAGGAGGCCTCATTTTCTGGAATTCAGACATTTTTACCTCCCTTACATTACCCCCTACAACTAACTGAGCTAGTGGTGCAATTTCCGCTTCAACAATAGGAGGATCCACTGGTAGGTTAGCTTGTGCAGCTCGACCTCTCACTTCAGCCTCAAATCAGTCAAATCGTTCATTCATTAAATTAATCATATGTGTAATAGTCGCATTATCAATGTAAGCGTCAGATTCGACTCTCCTTGCTTGATCACTAGTTACGCCCTCAGTATGTTGAGCATGTAAACTATCACCACGGTTAGGATCATCTTGCACATATACTGGTGGAATTATGGCCCTCCTTGGACCCATATGCTCATTATTATTAGAAGATCCTTCTGACATTGAACTGTCAAAGATTTACACACATAACAAATAATTTTCAGACATAAACAAAATATCACTTAGTAGCCCCATTGAAAAGTTATCTATAAAATAACATTATACTCTACAAGGTCTTTTATGGAACCTAATCCTATGGTCATGCCGCGGCTCATGACAATAGGGAAGGGCCCACAAAGATCACTTTGTTCTATACTCTATAGGGGACCTATAGAACCTTCCTCTGATACCAAATTGTCACATCCCAAAAATTGAACATATGAAAAGATATTACTTTTAGGAAAACCTCAGTGGTATCCCAAAATCCTGGACAATCTCAATATCCGCAATTACTTATTTAATAAAATTCTCAAACATGAGTTATTCACATAAATTCTGTGAGGTCTTACATTCAACCTCTATTATTCATTCCACACGACAGAATTACATTCATCTGATAAGCAAATATAGGCATACATAATCTGATGTTTTTATCTCATCGCAAGCCTAGGAGACCTATAGAAAGTACAGAGCGTTCCTAGTATCCACATTAATAAGTACTGGTATCCCACCAGACAGAAATAGAGAATAATTCCAAGGGGCTTCTAATCTTCAAACGGATACTCTTCTTCCTTATTTTCTGTATCTGAAAAGATAATCATAGGGAGTGTGAGTTTATTTAAAAACTCAGTAAGTAAATAACTGTACTATATAAAATATCAAAAGTACAAATACCACATTTACTCATATAATTAATTGTCTTATACATCGAGTAGTATGGGACTCTAACCCTTTCAAACTCTTGAATAAGATTTCATAGATATACATCGAGTAGTATGGGACTCTAACCCTTTCAAACTCGTGAATAAGATTTCATAGATATACACCGAGTAGTATGAGACTCTAACCCTTTTAAACTCGTATTTATAATTTCATCTACTTACACCGAGTAGTATGAGACTCTAACCCTTTCAAACTTGTGTATAGTTTTTCATCGTTATGCACTATGTAGTATGGGACTTTAACCCTTTCAAACTCATGTATTAGATCCCGTAGATCTTTACTCATTAATAAGATAGTGAGAATTTATCACATAGTACAATTGCCATGAAATAAAATAATTTCTACATACTCTTATTCCTTTGAATTTCTGTAAAAAAAATATACCGATCATCATATACTGTCATATGAAAAATTGATTGCTTAATATCCAAATAATATTGTAAATGAGACTTATATTGTACTTTGACTAGTAATATCAAATTAGCTTAGCAAGGTTATTCACTTACCTTGATATTTGTCCAAGTTTACCTTATTCCACACTAGAATTTATGTAGGAAAATTTCCTAGTAAAATATATTACAAGGAAACATAAGAAAGAAAACAAAATCACGAAAATATGCAAAATTTTATGTTTGCTACAGTAACGGTTCACTATAGTAACGGTTCGCTACAGTGACGGGTCGCTACAGTAACGTTGACTGCCAACACTACAGTAACTGCTACAGTACTCGAAAAATTTCTCCAAATTTTCTGATTGCTACAGTAAATTCGAGTTTTGCAGAAACTTTTCCAGAAAATTTCATCCTTTCCTTTCTTGTTTCAAAACCAGAATCTCAACTCTCTTAACCGACTATAACTCAATCCTAACTCAAAAATAACCTCTAAAACAACTAAGATTCATGAATTATCATCAAAATCTTCAAGAACAAAACCTCCTCTAATCTTCCATATAAACTTAGATTTAAGGAAAATAATGAGATTAAAGCTTATCTTTGATCCTTACAAAGCTTTTGAACCTAACAAATAATCAAAATTCTGAAGATCAAGGAAAGGATTTGAGAAGAGGATGAAGAAATAAGAGAAAAATTGTCACTGCTCACTTTTGCTTCGCTTCAGAATCGTGAATTATGAGAGGATACTATTGAAGTTTTATTTTAAATATTTCTAATGGGTTATTGAATAACCCATGGGTATCCATAACCCAACATCCAAACCTATCCAGTCAATTTACAATTAATGGACTAATTGACCATTCTTAAACGACTTTTCTATGAATTTCACCATTCTAAGAATATATCCCACATGGTACAAATATTCGGTCCAGTCATTTAACTCAATTTTCATAAATAATATTCAAAGAGAACAATTAAATATGAAAATTAAAAATTACCAAAATAAATAACTAAAGTAACGTTGTAAAATTCTAAAATACTCTCAAGCGAATTATATTCCGAAATTAACGGGTATTACAGCTATGTAAGATCTCCATTGTTAATTTCATTATCTACATGTGATTGAGAGTTTATTAACATATTTGTTTTGTAGATTGAGAATTTCATTATGAAATCAGATATTAAATTCAGTCTGATATTGGGGTAATTATAATAAAAAGTTACACCAAAATCCTCTAATGTAAAATCTATTCTAGACAAGAAACAACAATTTTATTGTACTCCCTGAAGGCATTGATTAGTGAACTCAATGTTATTTCATCTTTATTAATAAAATAATGATTAACTAATTTGTCATCCTCCAATGTCCCCTCCTCTGATTGTGTGAGCAATTCTTAATATCTAACCTATCATTTACCATTGCAATTTTAGGGGCCAATTATCTTCTCTCGTGTTGTGTTCTATCTCTTGTAGAAGTTGGGAGGTGGGACAGGCAATTTCATTTGTTTATAATTTGAATTACTGGGTAGTGTAGGCAAATGAGGCATAGTGAACTAGTTGGACAATGACAATAATATATGGAAATATGGAGCTAGTAGCTGAATGCTTCATGATAGTTTCTGAAGGCATGCATTGATTAGTTTGGTGAAATAGGAGTTCAAAATAAACTTGTTCTAAGAAATTTCTCCTGTTCTTTTGATTTTTCTTTCTGGTAGATGGCACCCTAGAGTTTTTAACTTAAGGCCTCCTGAACATCATCCCTAGCCACTAGATCACACCTGGTGGCTTTCTTTGGCTTGTATTCTTCATATATGAAATATCATATTAGCAATGTGGTAAAATGAACATATCTTTCCTTTTTGCAAAAGCTTTTCCAACAGTACATACATGAGCACCAAGAAGGTTGACAGTCAAACTACTTTCATTCATATTTTGTCATAAAGACATTTTGAAATTCACGACTGAGTTTGAGGATGGAATTCAAGGGGCATTTTCTCACTTCTCAAAATGCTTATACCACTACAATAGAACAAGAAAACACTTTTGCATTCAGTTAGGTAAAGCGTTGGGCTGATAATAATAGTACTTAATTACATACCCCATGTTTATCAAAGATATACATATCGGAAGTACTAAGACCAAGCACAAGAAAGGAAGGATTTTGATGATGATATATAATGTGCACTTGCTTCTTACATGGTGGTTATATATCTCTGTGGTTGATGTTATATAGTTATTATGACCAAACTATAAATTGAAGAACAGTATAAAACAAACCAAATTAATCTATAAAGTTTAGCAAGTTCAAATTTATGCATTCTCCATGATTTAATCTCGTCCTCTGCATTACAGGCAAAAAATGCTAACCTCAAGCATTGGTGACAACTCTAACAATGGTAGCCTCAGATTACAAGTGAGATACTGTTTATGCAACTGAGTAACTGCCCTGAAAATATCTCGAATCGAGAAGAACATGAATTGCTTATATGCAAAGTGTGTGAATGACCTTTGTGGTTTCTTCCAATGGGTGGAAGCTGAGCAAGTGTTAAGCCCCAAATCAGGGCACGTGATCAGCACGATGGCATGAACCCCGCCCCACCATAAGCCTAACTAATGTTACTAAAATTAATCCCTTTTCCTATTTTCATTATTCTTTGTCATAAAATGTGCATTTATATCTGATAATTTTTAAAATAGACAAAGCCTTTCCTTTCTTTGAAAATTTCTGGTTTTTCTTAGGAATTTGTTATCATATAGCAATTACACATAAAGGTGAAAGTATGGAGTGACATACTTGGACTCCATGTTCACCACAATTTATAACTAAATTGCATACTCAAGGAGAAAGGAAGACTTACCTAGATTCCTTGCAATTTCCAAAATTCACAATTTAACATTCAAAACAAAGGGAATTCCATTTATTCATGAAATTATACCAATCACAAATCAATCCATAATCATTATTGTAATTTCAACCAAAAATCCATACCATAAATCTTTGCAATTTAGATTCTCATAATTAAGTTAATTTAAATACAAAAATGAGTAATAAATAAATAAACTACCCGAGACCTCTTAGATGTCCTAGTTAACTATTGACATAGGACCTACCCAACAGTGAGATAGTTCGACAACAACTCTAGTGCTCTTACATAAACTTTTCTTTCGTTACTTAATCTATAAAAGAAAAGTCAACGAGTGTCAGATAATAATCTCAGTGAGCGAGACAATCTCTACCCTAATAAAATCTACTATGCTAAAATAATAAAATACAATATCAAGCATATATCATGAAATCACAAGGAAAGGTACCTACCATAGAGTTTGCAATGCAATTTAAACAATTCAGACAAATGGAATCAGTACTCGTCAATGGAAAAAAGAAAAACCCAGCAACACATATAGGTCGGCTCAACCAATCCTATCAAATCCGCCATGATGCACAACCTCATCCTCTACAGTCAGGATATCTCACGGGTCCAAATCCCAAACCCGAGCTCATTTACCTACTGAGAGAATCATTGTCTCTACTCTCAAAAGTCAAGGTCATTCTATCACCCGGATTTTCCACTTTGACATGAGAGGGGATATATCCCACCCAAACACAAACAAAATTCAACCAATCTAAAATGACGTCAATAATAATTATCAATAACGTTTCTACAAGATAATCACAATTATCTCAAATCACAATAATCATACATATCACATATTCATCTTCTTTTTCCTAACATTTTTTCGTTAGCAATTTTATCAATATTTGAATTGTATATAACTCTCAATTTCTTATCCCGAATTCTTTCGTTCAATTACCTCTTTCCAACCATGACTATTGCCTTGATACCCTATTACTTTAACATTTAAGATAATATTAAAGAGGATTCGATTCACTCACTTGGATTCCAACAAATCCTACCGATTAAACCCGATCAAATCTCCTTGATGTGGAAAAGGAATTTTTGCTCTTTGTTGTTTGATGTTTTCGAAAAAGATGAGGTGTAGACGTTAAGGTGTATTCTTGAATTGTATTATTTAAATTACTAGAAGGCTTAAACAAAAATTAGTTTGAACTTACCTTAGTCTCCTTTGGTTCACTTGTGCAATTTCCGTGGAGTCTTTCCCAAGGTCTTAAAATTGCAGACTTGTGTTTGGAACAAGTGTCTAGGCCGAAAGAGTGTAGGAGTATTGAGTGTGTATTAATTGGGACGGTGTGAGTGTTATGTGGTGTAAATGGTGAAGGTTGAAGGTTTAGGATTGAGTGGAGCTTGATGCTATAACGTCTAATCTAATCATAAGTTAAAAACAACTTATAATTTAAGTTAAAGGGGAAAATGGGTGCTTTCATATAATGATCTTTACAAAATTCTTTTAAAACACCATTTAATAGGTATTTAAAAAAATTGTAGAGAAATAAAAACATAAAAATTGCATAGTGGACAGAAGGGTATCAGTCGATTGGCAGACCTGTGCCAATTTAGATCCAACTTTTTCAATTTTGTAAGATACTGGTCAACTTGTAGTTTGCGTACTTCCTTCCTTCTTGAAATTTCTATTATCTTTCTTTAATCAAGTATACACATATCAGTTTCACACATACTTGAACATCTTGTAACATCTATTACATCTTACAGTATACATCATAGGTCTCTTAGAAAATAAGTTCAACCCAAGGTTTACATAAATGGTCTTAAAACATACAAGTGAAATTACATTGGTTTCCTACTTCCTAAACATAAGGAAATTTTCAAGCTTTGCCCCTTTCTTTCCTTTCGACATCAATGTCTGTAATGGTTGCTTATATCATAAACTGTGAGATACATAAATCTCGGTAGCTAATAATACAATTTAAAACATGTGATAACCATTTCCATTATAAGAACAATATAATTCATCATAATTACTATCATAAATATAGGCATTATCATTGGACATAGCATTCTTGCTCTTTACTTAGTGCATTACAAGTCCACCCATTTTCATAAGGGTTTATAATGCAACATAAGTTTACCCACCATAAGGGTTTATATTGCGCCATAAGTCTACTCTACATATGGGTTCATAATGCACAAAGAGGTCTACCCATCATAAGGGTTCTTAATGCACTATGAGTCTATCCAACAAATGGGTTATAGTACACTACTTTTATAAAATACTTTCTCATATAACCATGGAAAGTCTATCATAACTCATCATGAAGTCATCATTATATCTTTCACAAATTATTATATAATCACATATCATCATGAGTAATTACTTTTATGAAAAACTAGCTACTTTACTTCTTTTTAAAGCTGAAGTTTTTGAGTTCTCCTCAAGTTTCCTCTTGTTCCTCAAGTTTTAGACTTCTTCCTCTAACTCTCTCTCTTCTTAGCCTGAAGTTTACTATTCTATCAATTCTTTAGGTTGATGGTTAATCTAAACTAAAGGAAATAAGCTAGAAGGATTACCTTTGGTAGTTTCTTACTAACTTTTAGCTAGAAAATCCCTTCTTTCCCTCCTTCCTTCTCTCTCACATTCTTCTCTTTCTCTTTCTCTTTGTTCAAATTCTGCAGAATATATTCTCTCTCTCTTATCTTGATTATGAAGAGTATTCTACAAGCTTAGTGTAAAAAGACTTTATTACCCTTCATTATTTATTTCTGAACTTTCCTAAATAGGTTAGGGGTATTTTAGTCAATTCCTATATTAAAAATCTCACTTTCCACCACCTTAAACATGTTTATCTTACATCTCAGAAAGTTTCCAGTCAACTGCTAGGAAGTCAACAATCGACTGGTCGCTTCTGGGTTTTAGATTTCTAACTTATAGAGAGCTATCAGTCAACCATTGCCCTGCCATCAGTCAACTTCCTGCAGATCTTAGATAATTCTTTTCTAATTTCTCTACAATCAATCGACTTTTGGCTACAGGAAGTCGACTGGTCCTCTCAATAATCAGTTTTCTTTCACTTTTGGGCTATTTCTCATGATCATTTCTAATTTCCTTTGAAATTTCCTTTCTAAGTATTTAGAAATAATCATGCTTTATTGTAATGCCCGAGATTTTTAGAGACAGCATATAAGAAATTTTCAATGTGGGAAAAAAAGTGGAACTATTGAAGACTATATTGAAATTAGAAATAAAAATGATAATAAATTCATAAGGATTTATTCAAAAATTTAAGTTGTATGGATATTTTTTAATTAGTGAAAAAAATAAGATATAAGGTGATGGGAAAATACTTGGGAGAAATATTAAAAAAAAATTTAGGAATTTTTTTTTACAAGATTCATGAGGACCTGAATGAATTTAAAATTTCAAAGGGAGTGGCCTTATATAATTTTAGTTAAAGTAAAATACAAGTGGCTTTGGGAGATTGTGCCACGTGGAGCATTTTCCACCCTTGGATGTGGCTTCTAGAAGAAACCATATCATATCACGTTTAGCCCTTCATTTGGATGCACACGGGAAAAAGGCAGAGCAAAAAAGGAGAAACTGAGAGAGAAAAGGGGAAGGCAGCGGCAGGTGAGGAGAGGAAAAGAGAGGGAGAGACCTCGCACCACCACGTCGATCCTTCCTTTTTCCTTCTTTCCCTATCCTTTGATCTCCCTTTGTACCTGAATTATGAACATAGACGGATGAACACGTGGGAGTTAGAGTTGTGGCATGCTTAAGACTCAACCATGGTGGTGTTGCTGTCATTGTCTTTTTGTGATGTTGCTAGCGACTTTTCTCCAACCAGCCACCATGAGTGGGTTAATGAGCCTTCAAAGAGATGATCATGGTGGGTGTTAACACAAGGTAAGGTGACTCGATTTCTCTCATTCTCTGCTCTTTTTCTATTCTATTCGAGAATATGAGAATAAATTGATGATTTTAAGAGTTTAAATCTCTGAGCTGGCTTGTCATGAATTAATGGAAAATTTTTCTATTTTCATGAGTTAAGAACAGAGGAAGGTTTCTGCTAAAGAATAACTGAGAACTTGTGTGTTGAGTAAATCATTGATTGCTGTAAGATAAGGAAAGTCTAGCAATATAAGATCTGATTGAATAATTTAAATGTTGGGCAAAGAAAAAGTAGAGTAAGACTAAAATAAGAGAGAGAGAGAGAGCTGAGAATTTTAGGATGATTTCATGGGTTTTATTTTTCTGTAAGTGGGTATGGTGTTCAATTGCTTTTGATTGAATGTAAATGAATGAGTTAATTTGGGACCAGTAAATTAAGAACGAAAGATACCATTGGGATTATTTCTTAGTTGTTGATGAATAAGTAAATTTTGTGACTTTGCTTGAATGATCAATAGTTGAATTTACACAAGCAATGCGGACGGCTAGAACCAAGAGTTATCTTGAAAGTAGAGTGAATTGTTATTTGAAATACACATAAGAATCATGGCCAAGAATTGGGTATTTCGAAAACTAGGCAAAATCTTAAACTTTATAAGCTAGTTATAGGAAATGGGCTGTGAAGGTGATTTTGATGAACAAATAAGAAACTATTGTTTGAATATCATTGATAAAGGTTTATTAATGTTACTCAATTATATATTGTCAATGGATATCGGAATGATGGACTAACAAGTAGAATTAAGAATTAAAAATTTGGAAATCTAACTCATGTGTTGTCAACATCTTTGTAAGTTTTGGGCTATTTTCAATACAAATGAACTCCAATGGTCATGAAATTTTGTATGAAATAAGGTAATATGTCCAAGAATATGCCTAAATTATTTTAGAATTTTCTGGGTTGGTTAGATAGCCTTATTGCATCTAAAACGGTAGTTAAAATCTGAAAAATCGAAAAAACAGGACTGATTTGGTCTGCTACATTTTCTATGTATTTTGGATGATCAAATTAGGCCCTAAAATCTTTATAATTTTATGAAAACCTCTCAATATATGAAAGGCCTAAACTAGAAAGTTTCATGGAAATTAGAAGAGTTTAACTTGGCAAAATGCTTAAGAACAAAACCATATTCTGTGTAGAAACAAATCTGAACAGAATTGGATTTTAGTTATTGTTCAGTGGCTAAACCACATTATTTGAACATGAAATTTTTATGGTACCTAGGTAAGACATCATACTAAGTATTTACCAAATTCATAACATTTGGCTAAGATTTGATAGGCTTATTTGACAAAAAACAGAACCTACACAAAAAAATGGAACAATTCTGACCTATGGTCACTAATAAGGTCTTTAAAGGGGCCAAACGATAGAATTTTGATCTGAAATTTTTACCCAATCATTTCAACACATAAAAATAATTGTGTCAAGTTTTATGATTTTTGGAGTAACAAATTAGTCCCAAATTTTTTTAAAGAATGGATTCAAAAGTGGCTTTAAAATAGAACAGAGATAGATGATTAGTAGCCTACTTTTCTGATTTGATATTGCTTCTTGATTGTTTTATTTTCTAGGCCATTGGTGAGATTTTAGGTATCCTTTCATTGGGATTAAAGAATATGTTTGGCTCAGATTCAAGGTGAGGGGATCTCTACTTTGCTTTGGTTGTATTTTCTGTATATACTTAACCTTATTAATATGGATATAACTATTTGAAATACCTTTCGTGTGCTTATGAAAATAAAAGTTATGCATGTGCATGAGAAATTATTGTAATGATTGATATATGCAATATATGTGAGTTGCTTTGATATGATGACAATTATTCTCGTGGTAATGTGTTGGATTGATGACAGCATGTGCTAATGAATATAATACTTGATATTTTTGTGATACTGTGAATGATGTTATATTGTTTTGGATTATGTTGTATATATGTGTTGTGATGCTGAGATTATTTGATTATACTGTGACTAAATTGTGTTCATGATTCTTGGTTATGATTGTATTTGACCAGAAAGGAAAGGCATGGAGGTGCACCAGATGGGATGAGATAAATAGAGTGATAAGGGTAGTCTCTTGTCATTGGAGCGATAAGGGCAGATGTGGCGGCGGCCACGGGTAACGATCTAGAGGTACTCTGGACGACCTAGTTGGTACAAAAATTTGTGGAATTGTGTACCTTATGATGTTTGGAATGTATGGATGATATGATATATGTGACATGGAAAGAACATGTTATTAGTGCTATGCTATGAACTTCACTTAATGTTGTGGTTATACTGAGATGGGTCTTGGCATGAAATTGATTGCATGTGTGTGTGTATATATATATATATATATATAAATGGATATATTGTGTGTGGTTATGGTAGAGTAGTAGTTTCCTCACTAGGTCAGTATGACTCATACCCTAACATTTTTAGGTACGAAAGAAGAGAAACTATCGAGTTGCATATGGTGATCAAATCCCCATTTGTTTTGGGTAAAATGTACTTGCTAGTCTATACCTTTATTTTATAAGAATCTAATTGAGGCTTTGTAATCGGGTAGGTTGGTCTAGGATGGAAATGTACGGATAGAATAAGATTTAATATGTATAAATATGTTGATATATATTACACAGTGGAACTGTGTTGATAAATTATGTATCTTGTATAATTAGTTTTATCAATGAAATGTAAAATTAATAGTTAATTGTAAACATATTTATATTTTGATTTTGTGAGTTAACGAAAATAGGAAATAAAATTATGTTAGACAGGCTTACGGAGGTGAGATGAAGCTCACCGTCTGTACTGGTCACATGCCTAGATCTTGGGATGTGACATTTATTTTATAACTTAAAGGAGAAATTTTGGGATGTTACATTTCTACCTCCCTTCAAAAGAATTTTGTCCTTAAAATTTAATTTCTTACCTCAATAGAATAATTCAGGATAGTTTTGCTTCATGCAGTCTTCAGATTCCCATGTGGCTTCTTCTTGTCTTAGACCTCTCCAGACAACTTTAACTAGAGAAATTTGCTTATTACGCAGTGACTTGATACGAGTGTCAATTATTCTATCCGGTTTCATTTCACATGTCATGTCATCTTGTAAATGCACATTCTCATGTTCAATAATATGTGTGGAATTTGGGAGGTATTTTCTTAATTGTGATACATGGAAGACATCATGGATATCAACTAAATTTGGTAGTAATCTATAAGCTGTGGTGCCAAACTTCCAAAGGATTTGGAATGGTCCCAAATACCTAAAACTACATTTCTTTACTTTAATTGCTCTACCAATAGCTATGACTAAGGTGATCTTAAGAAAAACATGATCACCAACATTAAACTCAAGAGGTCTTCTCCTTTTATCTACATAACTCTTTTGTTTGCTCTGTGCTATAAAGAGATGTTTCCTTATTAATTCTCTTTGGCTGGATATCTGACCTACTATTTTTGGTCCTATCATAGCTCATTCTCCTAGCTCAAACCAACATAAAGGTGATACATAGGCCATACTCTGAACCAAGTAGGTATAAGATGGTGAAAGGACACATTACATAGACACACTTTAGCTGCAGAAAGGTTTAAAGTCAAACAACTGACTTTTTTGGTCAATTAGGGGTCACGATGTGTTCCTAGATACCGCTTATGATCTATTTACAATCAAGTATTGATTATGAATGGCCAATATAGCCGGAAACCTAATGGATTACACGCATATAAATTCACTAGAAATGTGAAACGAGCTTGAGGATTTGACCCTAAATTGGAGAATTAGTAGATTTTAAACTAGAGAGTAATGCAGAACATTGGTTGAATTTTCCTACCCAAACAAGGAAAAGCCCAAATGAGAACCTCTTGGCCGCACCCTCTCTCAAAGAGATTGGGCTTAAGCACCTTAAAAAGTCTAATAAGGGAAATATGCCCATTAAGGGAATTAGGGTTTTAAAGTTTAAAGTAGCACCTATCACTTTAAGAGTGATAGTGAAAGCCACACGTAATACTCTCTCTCTCTCAATTGTTGATAATCTTGTTTAGGAAACATTCTTAATTTCTCTCCTTCATCCAAGAGGGATTTCTCTATAGTTTCTTCGTGCTTGCTAGCACAAAAACGAAAAGGAACCCTGTTACCTGAAGAGGTTTTTCCTTAGCATATTTCATGTGAATTACCATAAGAGATATCCCATTTTAGATACTTGCTTTGGCTTAGAGAGGTTGCTACTCTACAAGAGGTATTTCTCTTCGTCTTGATTACTTGGTTAATGTAATAATAAAATAAGTTGATTCTTTATTGAATAGGTTTTAGAGAAAAAGTTTTAATTTCATTGCATTCTATGATCTTTAAAATCTTACAAAAACCACCCTCTTTTAAGGGAACACATGACCCTAGTGTAGCTCAAGAATGGATGAGCCAGATGGAGAAAATTTTTAAGGTAATGAGATGTAATTCAGAACAAAAAGTTACATTAGTAGTTTTTAAACTGGAGAGTGATGCAGAACATTGGTGGAACGAAACCAAAAAATTGTTAGAAGCTAATGAGAAGCATATTACTTAGGAAGAATTTCAAAGAACCTTTTATGAAAAATATTTCCCGAAAAGTGTTCGGCATGAGAAAGAAACTGAATTTATGAGAATAAAGCAAGGGTCATGTCTATAGAAGAGTATAAAGCTAAATTTGAAGGATTAGCAAACTTTTCCACTTATTTGCAACACCATTATGATGAAGCTTGGAAGACACGTTATTTTGAGAATGGGCTTAATTCTAAGATTAGATAGAAAATAGGACCTTTAGAAATTAAGAACTTTGTCCAATATGTCAATAGATGAAAATTGGTAGAAAGATACATCCGAGAAGTAATTTATGATGAGGAAGAGAAGAAAGAAAAGAAGAAAAGAGAGTCTTTCGAGGTTCACAACAAAGGAGACAAATCAAAGAGAAAGAGGTCTAAACCTATGCAGGGTCAAGCAAAAGGGAACTCTCAGGCAAACAAGAATAAATCTCAATGTCCTAAATGCAAGAAATACCATGGCAACAAACTTTGCCTGGTAGGACAGAACGTGTTCTTTAAATGCAATAAACCCAGACATATAGCTAGACAATGTAACTTCAAACAACCTACCCAAGGGAGGTTATTTGCTTTAGATCAGAAAGAAGTTGAATAGGTACTTGGCCTTATTCGAATTAAGATTTCTATCCATAACACTCTTGTAAATGCATTATTTGACTCAGGTGCTACGCACTCTTTTATTTCATATATATGTGCTGAGAATATGAGATTGAGAATGAGTGCCTTACCTCATAATTTATTTGTTTCTACCCCAACTGGAAACCAAGTCCAAACATCTAAAGTTTGTCTTAATTGTGTTGCACAATTTGAGAATTGAATGACTACCTTAGATCTTGTCTACATCCCTATGCATGATATTGATATTATTATTTGAATGGATTGGCTATCTCAAAACAAAGTTTTACTTTACTGTTCTAAGAAAACTATTTACTTGCCATTAAATATGCCAAACCCATATTCTAGGACTGAGAATACATACGTATCTTCCAGTCAAGTTGTGACATGTTTAAAAGAGAATTTTCAATGATATCTTCTTCTTTTATCTACAGTAACAACAATGGAAGAACAATTAGAACAAATTTCTATAGTAAGGGACTTTCCTCAAGTATTTCCAAAGGATGTGTCTAGTCTACCTCCCGATAAAGAAGTTGAATTTTCTATTGATTTAATACTTGGTTCTAATCTTATCTCAATGCCACTATATAGGATGTCACTAGCAGAGCTAGCTGAGTTAAAGAAGCAACAACAACAACAACAACATAGCCTTATCCCACTAAGTGGGGTCGGCTACATGGATCGCACGACGCCATTGAGCTCTATCAATGACCAACTCTTTAGATATCTCATTTACTAAAAGATCCCGTTCAATAATTTCTCTAAGTGTCCTTTTTGGTCTTCCTCGACCTTTTTTCATAGGGCTCCAAACTATCTGCTCAACTCTCCTAACTGGCGCTTCCAACGGTCTCCTTTGCACATGCCCAAACCATCTTAAACGATTTTCAACCATTTTTTCCTCAATAGGTGCCACCCCAACTCTACCTCGTATATGATCATTACGGATCTTATCTCTTCGTGTATGACCACACATCCAACGCAACATCCTCATCTCCGCCACTCCAATTTTATGTTCTTGTTGTCCTTTCATTGCCCAACATTCACTCCCATATAAAATCGCTGGTCTTATAGCAGTACGATAAAACTTTCCTTTGAGTTTATCAGGTACTTTTCGATCACAAACAACCCCTGATGCCATTCTCCACTTCAACCACCCAGCTTGTATCCTATGTTCCACATCTCTAATAACTTCGCCATCATCTTGTATAATTGATCCCAAATACCTAAACGTTGACACTTGTGATACGACCTGATCACCAAGTTTAACCTCCAGCTCGTTCCTAGCTTGTCGCTTGTTAAACTTACAATGCATATATTCGGTCTTACTCCTGCTCAGACGAAAACCCTTCGATTCCAAAGTAGCTCTCCATAACTCAAGTTTAGAATTAATCTCTTCCCTTGTCTCTGCTATGAGAACAACGTCATCTGCAAAAAGCATGCACTTAGGAATATCTTCTTGGATGTGTTTCGTCAGAACATCTAAAACCAAGTCAAATAAATAAGGGCTTAAGGATGATCCCTGATGTAGGCCAATTTTAATAGGAAAGTCTCTAGTCTCCCCTCCAGACGTTCTCACACTAGTCGTAGCCCCCTCGTACATATCTTTTATGGCTCTAATATACGCAACCCGTACACCTTTCTGTTCCAAGGCTTTCCACAGCACCTCTCTTGGTACTCGATCATAGGCTTTTTCCAAGTCAATAAATGCTATATGAAGGTCTCTTTGTTTACCCTGATACCTTTCCATCAACCCCCTTAAAAGATATATAGCTTCCATTGTAGACCGTCCTAGCATGAATCCAAATTGATTTTCAGAAATACTTGTCTCGATTCTTAACCTACGTTCAATCACTCTTTCCCATAATTTTAGAGTGTGACTCATAAGCTTAATCCCACGATAGTTTGCGCAATTCTGAATGTCTCCTTTGTTTTTGTAAATAGGCACTAAAGTGCTTCTTCTCCATTCCTCAGGCATTTTCTTAGACCTTAAAATTTCATTAAAGAGCTTAGTTAGCCAGATAGTACCCTCCTCTCCCAAACACTTCCAAACTTCTATAGGAATACCATCGGGACCAACAGCTTTACCATTATCCATTTTTCTAAGAGCTTCCTTGACCTCATCAACCTTGATCCTGCGATAATATGCCAAATTTTGTTCTCTCTCCAAGGTTGTTAGATCTTCCATATCGCAAGTCGACTTCGTTCCGTCATTAAAGAGCTTATGAAAATAACCCTGCCATCTATTTTTAATATCTTTGTCTGTACCCAAAACTTTTCCTTCTTCATCCTTAATACATCTTACTTGATCCAAATCTCTAGATTTCCTTTCTCTAGCCTTCGCAATCTTGTAAATCTTTTGTTCCCCTTTTTTCGTTCCTAAATCCTTGTAAAACTCTTCAAACGCTTTAGATCGTGCTTCACTTACTGCTTTTTTTGTCTCCTTATTAGCCTTCCGATACCTTTCCCAATTTTCCGAGTTATTGCACAGATGGATAGCTTTAAAGCATTCTTTTTTAAATTTGATCTTTTCTTGAACAGCCTCATTCCACCACCAAGATTCCTTATCTCTTTGTCTAAAACCTTTTGATTCTCCTAAAAATGCTTTAGCTACTTTTCTAACCTTCTTGGCCATCTCCTCCCACATGGTGTTAGCATCTTCTCGTAACTCCCAAGATCCTTCCTCCAACAATCTTCTCTTGAAAGTCAGTTGATTCTCCCCCTTTAGCTGCCACCACTTGATCCTAGGGTTCATCGCCTGACGATGCTTTTGTTTCCGACCCTTAATAACCACGTCAAGGACCAAAACCCTATGTTGAGTTGCCACGGGTTCTCCAGGAATAACTTTACAATTTAGACAGATTTTTCTATCTGGATTCCTTACCAGAAAGAAGTCAATCTGTGACCTTGAAGCTCCACTCTTGTATGTGATTAAATGTTCCTCTCGCTTCTTGAAGCAGGTATTGACAACCCTGAAATTATAAGCCATAGAGAAATCCAAAATAGACTGTCCTTCCTCGTTAAGCTCCCCAAAACCAAAGCCACCATGGACCCTCTCATACTGTCCTGCTTCTTTCCCGACATGCCCATTAAGGTCCCCCCCGATGAAAATCTTCTCTTCTAAAGGTATGTTTCTAACCAATCCCTCCAAATCTTCCCAAAACTTTTCTTTAAGATATGCATCTGTCCCTACCTGTGGTGCATAGGCACTTATGATGTGGATAGTATCTCTTACGATAATCATCTTTAAGCATAGAATCCTATCCCCAATCCTTTTTACCTCCACCACACTCGGTGTCCATTCCTTGTCCACCATAATACCTACGCCATTCTTTGTCCTTACTTTTCCAGTGTACCAGAACTTGAATCCTGAACAGTCAAATTTCTTAGCCTTTTCTCCAACCCATTTAGTCTCTTGAAGGCACAAGATGTTAATTTTCCTCCTCTTCATAGTGTCCACAACCTCCATGGATTTCCCTGTCATGGTTCCAACATTCCACGTAGCAATCCTGATTTTGTTCTCCTCGACTAGCTTCTTTACCCTCAACCTTCCAGGAACATGTTCTTGTGACACTACAATCGATCGACGATGCAGTGGCTCTAGCTCATTTGACACTGTACTCGAGCCATACAGCGCGTTGCTTCCGGGCAACGACCTAGTATTAGTGGACCCTTGCTCATTTAACACTACATCCGGGTGCCGATGCAGCGGCTCTAGCTCACTTGTCACTGTACTCGAGCCATACAGTGCGTTGCTTCCGGGCAACGTCCTAGCATTAGCAAAATATTGTCGTTGATCCATGTTCATGAGAGATTCGACACAGTTTTACGTTGGCTGTCGAAGGCCTAACACAACCCTCCTCCTTTCTCCGGGCTTGGGACCGGCTATAAAACATAGGCGGAGTTAGCTGAGTTAAAGAAGCAAATTGAAGAATTACTAGAAAAGGAGTTTATTAGACCTAGTGTACTCTTTAGGGAGCCCTTGTACTTTTTGTTAAGAAGAAAGATGGAACCCTAAGGCTTTGTATAGATTATAGACAGCTGAATAAGATTAAAATAAAGAACAAATACCCATTTCGAAGAGTAGATGACCTGTTAAACCAATTAACAAGAGCCTCAGTGTTTTCAAAAAATAGATTTAAGATCATGTTATCTTCAATTAAGAGTAAGAACTAAATATTTAACATCACAACCCCCATCAATTACTAGAGAGTCAGAAGAAAGAAAGATTTCGTAAAAGGAATTTTTTGCCAAAACCATTCTACATATCAAAATCTCGCCCACAAAATCTAATCAGGTCGAATTCTAATGGCTGGTTGGTTGAGAACTCAAAGAAGTCGATTGGAAATAATCTGATTTCTCAAAACCATTTCCGACACATCAAAACTTGGGTGCCACTTGCAAATGTAAAGGTTGGCTAGTGGGTGAAGGACTCTGCAATAGTAACTTCTCTCAAATCATATGACAAGGACAATGCTAGAAGGATTATATTCCAAAAGGATAAGCCTTTTTAAAATGAAGACTATTGTTAGGCAAAGTAATGCAGTTTGGTCAAAGTAAGCCTGAAGTATCTCATCAGCTGCCATCAAGGAGCCAAAAATATATGTTGCAAAGGTATAGGCAAGCACAAAAGAGGAAAACCTTGATAGATGTACTTCTGATTAAAGAAAAGGCTTCAAGGTCAAGCAAAATTTGTTTAGTAGTCGAAACTAAATCAGCACATGCTCAAAATATAACAGAAGTTTGACAAGAAATTACAAAGCCACAAGAAGAAAATGTCATAAAGCCACAACCAACACTTTTAAGTTCATAGCTTGAAGAAAAGATTACAAAGTCACAGAAATTGATTCAACTGACACATTTAAATACAGAGCTTGACAAAAGTATACTTCAGAAGCTGAGTCAAAGAGATTCAAAGAGAAGCTGGCCTATTAGGCTAATGAAAGCTGAGAGAGCCACTCGTGACAAAGGAAAACAAGTGGCTATGTTAGAAGTAAAGGAAAAAGATTATGAAGAATGGACTAACAAAGAAGTCAAGACAATCTTAGAAGATTCTACAACCAACATTGAGCAAAAGAGGGAGACCCTTGCCAAAGTAAAGCAAGGGGCAACTCGTCAAGTTCAAACATGAATGTCATGTGACTGACATGGATTTGTCAGTAGATAAAATCATAGAAGCCCTCAATGACCCCAAAGATCCTCTAGGTTTTGACGACAAAGAAGATTTTGACATGGAAAAAGATTTAGATAATGTGATTATGGCCATGGGAAGTTCTTTGTCAGAACCAGGGTTGGATGATGGTCTGTTGGATTGAGATTATCTTAGGCTTGGGCCATTCATGGATGAATGGGACATGGTTGAGGAAGAGTCAGGAGACGTTGAAGAAAAAGACGTCAAAAAGAAGAATGATACATATGAGCATCCTGTAAACATGAATCTTAATCTTACTTCCATGATACCACCGGAGTATGAAGCTCATTATAAGTTTGAGTACATTGGGGCAAATAAGGAAGACTTGGAAGATCTGTTAGAAGATTGGTTATTTATGGAAGATGATATAACTTCAGGATTCGATAGTTTAGGAGATGACTTGGTTTCAGGATTTGACAACTTAGCCAAATTTAAGAAACCAACTGATGAGCAAAAGGCACATCTACAGTCTTTGCACATCAAGGCTTTATTAGAAGGAAAACCTACCAATAGAGTATTAGGGGATGGTGGAGTTGCTATTAACCCAAGAGCTATGTTCAAAAGGCTAGGGAAGAATGAGTTTAACTTGATTCAAATAGACATGATTGTC
The DNA here is from genome assembly GCA_037074585.1 of Biancaea sappan. NCBI lineage: Eukaryota > Viridiplantae > Streptophyta > Magnoliopsida > Fabales > Fabaceae > Biancaea > Biancaea sappan. Next base: position 57,187,994 of record CM073490.1, read on the forward strand.
ATTGATTTCAGTGGCAAGTTTTCTCCATTTGACAAGGTTGTGATGTTAAATATTCCTCGATCACATGTTGTATTTGGGGATGTGATAACTACAGTTCATAACAATCCTAGAGGAGAAACTTAGCTACACATGATAGTAAAACAAAGAAAATAAGTTGAGGGAAAAGAAAACTCAACGAATCCAATATAGAAATAAGAGAAAGAGTCTTTAAATCTCCCAAAAGTTAGGTTCCCCTTTGTTTTTGGTTAGAAAACATTGTCTCTTCAGATTCCTGAGCTCATAATACCCTAAATTTCTTGACCAAAACACATTTTAAACATTCTAGCATGTGATAGAAAAATAACTCACCACTACAATGAGGCAGTATCAATTGTTCACGCAGAATGTCTCCTGCTACAAAGATGCTAACCATCGCTGCAGTGGTAGTTGACCTAGAGCATTGTTAGGAATTTGGGGTTGTTGCTGTAGAGGCACATTCCACTACTGTAATAGTGGCTAGCAAAGAGCTATATCAATATTTGAGAGCTATTTGATAACATGCTTTTTCCATTTATTTTAGTCCCTATTTTAGTCCTTTTTGCCTCTTTAATTTTGTCAATTCTCTAATCTTATTATGTTTTGGAATTTATTGGGTATAAATTATTTATGGATTGAATGTGTCTCAATTTTATATTTTTAGAACTTGAATTTTAAAATGCTCAATTTAATTCCTACAAATTTTAATTTTTGAGAGAAAAGTGCTGACATGGACAAAGATGCTGATTTGGATGCTAATGTGGCACTTTTTAGGTGATGCAGATGCTGACTAGGTTGTGCTGGATATGGGGCCCGTTTGAACTCTTATTCAATGCCATGTAGTCAGAATCTTTGGGCAGAAATATTACTTTTTGTAGGTCAGAAAAGTATGGCTGAAATATTAATTATGCACCTCCCTTTTCCATGTTTTCTGCCATATTTTTCTGCTGCTGTTTGCTGTTTTGCTGCCCAAATCATGGAAGAAGCACTAAGGAGGCTTCCAAGGAGGCATCGGTAGAATATCCCAAGGCATTGAGGGCATCATTTTTAAAAAAGAGAAGACACTTTTATTTTGAAGTAACTTAGGAAATTCGCAGCTTTCTTTCCCTCTCTGTTTTTCTCTTCTGTTTTTGCTGTTTTGCTCTCATGGAGGGCTAAGTCTTCATTGTAATTAGTCACTAGAGCACTGGGATGTTGTAGCTTGAACTAAGAATGCAAGCTAAGTGTTTTATTCTCCATTTTCATCTCATTTCGTTTCTGTTTTGATGTTATGTTTATGTTGCTGTCAGATTCTGATTAGAGCTTGAGAATGTAACATAAACTAACTTACTTATATAAGATATAACCTTGCTTGAATGATTAGGAAAGTGAGGGAGGTGAAATGACTAGTTAGATGATATATTTAACTTGGTTTGGTTGAGATTTTCCACTGAATGCATCTAGTTATAGTAGAGAGATGTTCTTGACTGTAATTAGTAGCATTAAATTCTAGATGTTATTCTAGAACCATTTTCATAAAGAACCAAATAATGGAATGAGAACAAAACTGAATCAATGAGTTAGGTAATGATAGTTGCACTCCCATGAATCCTAGTGGCTGATTACATAGTCTCTTCACTGTCAATACCTTGCAAATTCTGCTGCTGCTGCTGCTGTTGTAGTTATTTGGTTGCTGTTCTATTTTTTTAGTACTGCCACAAAAATCCCCCCCACGTTTATGTACTCTTCATTAGTGTTTGGGTGTTTAGAACGATTAATTAGTATCAAGAAGTGAGGCTCCTTGAGTGAATACGACCTGGGGATCACTATACTGCAAATTGCCACGAATTCAATTCTGGGCGATTTGGCATCGTAGTGGCGTGAACCAGAATTTTGGCGTCGTTGCCGGGGAGCCAATTCACTTCCAAGTTATCTAATTAGTTGTTTAAGTGTTTCTCTGTTTAATTTTAAGTTATCTAGTATTGTTGAAACGGTTTACAAGTTTTTGAGTTTTTATCGGTTACTATTCATAGGCAAAAAACTAACTACCTCCGATTGACCTTAAACTTGGTATACCACTAGTTTTCGACATTCTAAACAAGTTCTGACCACTTGATTATCCAAAGGATCATCTTGGGCAGCCATTTTGCCAAATTCCATCGTTTAGGCCTCATTTTCTATTTTTTAATATTTTTTTGATTTTTCTAATTAATTGTGATTTTTAGTGTGATTTTTGTAGTTTGAATTTTTGAATTCTGTTTTTTGTGTTTGTCTCTCCAATTTGTCAAGAATTTTTCCATGAAAAATCAGATTTTTCTGAGATACTTAAATTTTTGGTGATTTTCATCGGTTGGAGTCTTTTGTAGTGATTTAGTTGTTTTTGTTGTTTTCTTGTTGTTTTCTTGTGAATTTGTGCCCTTTCTAGTATATGAGAAGGTCTGGTCACGTGGACTTACCACCTTTTGATCCAGAAATTGATAGGACCTTCCATAGGCTAGTGAGAAGTAATAGCATTAGGACTAGTATAGTTTCTGAAATTCTTGCTGAAATTGTTGAGTTAGCTGTCAACAGTGTAGAAGTTGAATCAGATTCCGAATCTGATATTGTGTTGGAGTCTATAGATTCTGAGTCAGCTGGGATAACTGGGATGGATAACCAAAATGCACAAGTGCCTCAAAATAGGCAAGAACAATCAATTAAAGAGTTGATTGCACCTGATGTGCATTATCAACCATTGTGCATAAATTATCCTGAGTTGGATGCTAATTTTGAACTAAAATCTGGTCTAATCCATTTGTTGCCTAAGTTTCATGGTCTTGCAAGAGAAGATCCACACAAGCACTTAAAGGAGTTCTACGTTGTCTGCTCTACCATGAGACCACATGGAGTTGGAGAAGAACAGATCAAATTAATAGCATTTCCTTTCTCTCTGGATGGGGCAGCCAAGGATTGGCTTTACTATCTACCCACTGCCTTGATAACAAGATGGGATGAGCTGAAGAAGTTGTTCTTAGAAAAATTCTTTCCAGCCTCCAGAACAGCAGCAATCAGGAAGGATATCAGTGGGATTAGACAGTTGAATGGTGAGTCTCTGCATGAATATTGGGAGAGGTTTAAGAAGCTTTGCTCATGCTGTCCAAACCACCAGATTTCAGAGCAGCTTCTCATCCAATATTTCTATGAAGGATTACTACCTATGGACAGATACATAGTTGATGCAGCTGCTGGTGGGGCATTGGTGGATAAAACTCCTGCTGCAGCAAACGAATTGTTGGCCAAGATGGCCCAAAATGCCCAGCAATTTGGCACCAGACTGAGTGATCCAACAGTTACTGTCAATGAGGTGAGGACACCTCCCATGGAGCAACAAAGGCTAGAAAATAAATTGGAAGAGTTAGCTTCAATGGTGAGGCAATTGGCATTAAATCAGAGAACACAACACAAGCCCTTCCTCCTTCAGTCTGTGGTATTTGTTCCCTGAATACCCACCATTCTGATCAGTGCCCTCAGCTGCAAGAGACCCCAACTGAGTCATATGTTGGTATATTCCCTGGTAGACCCATGCAGCCACAACAACAGAGATATGACCCATATTCCTCCACCTACAATCCTGGGTGGCGTGATCATCCAACTTTCAAGTATGAGAATACATCCAACCCCCCTTATCAGCCACCCCATGCAAGATACAATCAACCTGAACCTAGCCATACACCTCCTCCAGCACCCAAGAAACCTGAGCCTAGTCTTGAGGATCTAATGAAGCAACTGACTGCCAATACTCTTCAGTTCCAGCAAAGGACAGAAACAAATATGCAGAATTTGGAAACTAAGATTGGCCAGTTAGCCACAACAGTCAATGAGCTGAAAAGTCAAGGTTCAGGGAGTTTGCCATCCCAACCAGTGATCAACCCAAGAGCCAATGTGAGTGCCATCATCTTGAGGAGTGGCAAACAAGTAGACAGTCCAGCTTCTAAATCTGAACCAGAAAAATCAAATGTCCAGCAAAGTGTTCCTTCATCCTCAACCAGTGAGCAAAATAAAAAGGATGAAGAAGTGGTTCAGAAAATTCCTCTTCCTTTCCTCAATAGATAGACTCAATCAAGGAAAACTTCTGAATCTGACATGGATAAAGAGATCATGGAGACCTTCAGAAAAATAGAGGTTAATATCCCACTTTTGGAAGCCATTAAGCAAATTCCCAAGTATGCCAAGTTCCTCAATACCATGCACAATAGGCAATATGGAGTTCTCCAATGCTATGCTGGATTTGGGAGCCTCAATCAATGTTATGCCCAAATCAGTATACTCAAGCCTCAAGATTGGTGTTCTTTCACCAACTGGAGTGATTGTCCAACTTGCCAATAGGAGCACAGCACATCCAGCAGGAGTTCTAGAAGATGTCCTGGTAAGAGTCAAAGATCTCATTTTTCTTGCTGATTTTTATGTGCTTGATATGGAAAATGATAATACTCTTGGCTATGCACCATTAATACTTGGTAGACCTTTTTTGAAAACTGCAAAAACCATTATTAATGTGCATGAAGGGACTTTGTCAATGGAGTTTGCTAGCAACAAAATTGATTTTAACATTTTAGATGCCATGAAACATCCTATGGAAAATCATTCCAATGTGCATGTGGTTAACTTTTTGGATTACTTAGTTGATGAGGCATGTGATGATTTCCAAACTAAATTAATTTCTGATTTTCCTGAATTTTCTGATTTAGTAGATGCCTTTGAATGCAATTGTGCTGGTTCTGAATTCTGTCATGCTTGCACTGAAATTGAAAATTCTCTAATTGCTGACAATTCTGAATTGCATTCTAATTTACATAATGGTTTGGATTCTGATATGCATTCTGATTCTGCAATTTTCTCTAGCTTAGACTTAGATTCTGTTTCTGTTTTAGGTAGTTGTAGGTGTAGTGATTTAAACTATAATATTGAACATTCTTCATCTATTTCCTCTTGTACTGCTAACCCTTCCTCCTCTTTAGCCAAGGATTCTGTCTTTGAGCAATCTGAATTTATAGGTGCCTCCTTGGATGTGACTCCACAAAAACTGATTCCATCCTGCATCCAACCACCTGCATTGGAGTTGAAGGCTTTACCAGAAAACCTCAAGTATGCCTTCTTAGAAGTAGGAGACCAGCTACGAGTGATTGTAGCCAACAATCTAGAGCCTGATCAAGAACAAAAATTGATAAGTTTGCTGAAAAAGAACAAGGAAGCAATTGGGTGGACTCTAGCAGACATTCCTGAGATTAGTCCTTCTGTGTGCATGCATCGCATCCTTCTTGAAGAAGAGACTAAACCAGTCAGGCAGCCCCAAAGACGACTTAACCCCATGATTCTTGATGTGGTCAAGAAGGAGGTAAGTAAGCTCCTCCAAGCTGGTATTATTTATCCTATCTCTGATAGTAAGTGGGTGAGTCCGGTACAAGTAGTGCCAAAGAAAACTGGGGTAACTGTTATAGCAAATGAAAATAATGAGTTAGTGCCCACTAGAGTTCAAAACAGTTGGCGTGTTTGCATTGATTATAGGAAGTTGAACCAAGCAACTAGAAAAGATCATTTTCCTCTTCCTTTTATTGATCAAATGCTTGAGAGACTTGCTGGCAAGTCTCATTACTGTTTTCTTGATGGTTTTTCTGGATATTTTCAAATTCACATTGCACCTGAAGATCAGAAGAAGACTACCTTCACCTGTCCCTTTGGTACTTTTGCATATAGACGCATGCCTTTTGGTCTCTGTAATGCACCTGGCACTTTTCAAAGATGCATGTTAAGCATATTTTCTGATTTGTTAGAGGATTGCATGGAAGTGTTCATGGATGATTTTTCTGTTTATGGAGACTCATTTGATGCATGTTTGAAAAATTTGGAGAGAGTACTTGAGATATGCATAGAGAAAAATTTGGTCTTGAATTATGAAAAATGTCATTTCATGGTAGAGCAAGGAATAGTCCTAGGCCACATAGTGTCATCACATGGCATAGAAGTAGATAAAGCCAAAGTTGATGTTATCTCTTCTTTGCCTTACCCTACTTCTGTGCGGGAAGTTCGCTCTTTTCTTGGCCATGCAGGATTTTATAGAAGATTCATCAAGGACTTCAGTAAGATCGCTCTACCCCTATCTAACCTCCTCCAAAAAGAAACTAATTTCATTTTTAATGATGCTTGCAGGTCAGCTTTTGATGAGTTGAAGAAGCAACTTACCTCCCCTCCTATCATCCAACCTCCATGGTGGGAGCTTCCCTTTGAGCTCATGTGTGATGCCTCAAATTTTGCTGTAGGAGCAGTACTTTCACAAAAAGTAGAGAGGAAGTTGCATGTCATAGCCTATGCGTCCCGTACCCTTGATTCAGCTCAATCAAATTACACAACCATGGAGAAGGAGTTTTTAGCAATTGTTTTTGTTTTAGAAAAATTTAGATCATATTTGCTTGCCTTCAAAGTAATTGTGTTTTCTGACCATGCAGCACTGAAATATTTGTTGAAGAAACCGGATGCAAAGCCAAGATTGCTTAGATGGATATTGCTCCTCCAAGAATTTGATGTGGAAATCAAGGATAAGAGTGGGGCAGAGAATGTAGTAGTAGATCACTTGAGTAGGTTTTCTGATCTTCCATTGGAACATCTCCCTGTAAGAGACAATTTTCCAGATGAGTGTTTCCTCCTTTTGCATGGTATTAGTGAGCCTTGGTATGCTGATTTAGTGAATTATCTTGTTGCATCTGAATTGCCTGCATACCAAAATAGACATCAATTAAATAAATTAAGAAGCGAGGCTAGGTACTATGTGTGGGATGACCCTTATTTGTGAAAAATTTGTAGTGACCAAATTATTAGGGGATATATTCCAAATCATGAATTTGCATCTGTGCTAAATTTTTGTCATACTCTTGCATGTGGTGGACACTTTGGTCCCCAAAGAACAGCTAGAAAAGTGTTAGATTCTGGTTTATATTGGCCTCCTTTATTTAGTGATGCCTTTGATTTTTGCAAAAACTGTTCTAGGTGTCAAAGAACTGGAAATGTGTCTAAAAGAAATGAAATGCCTCAACAACCTCTTCTTTTTTATGATGTTTTTGATGTTTGGGGTATTGACTTTATGGGTCCTTTTCCTGTTTCTTTTGGCTTCATGTATATCTTAGTTGCTGTGGATTATGTGTCGAAGTGGGTGGAAGCTAAAGCCACCCGAACTGATGATTCTATTGTTGTTGTAGATTTCCTTCGTTCACATATTTTCTACAGATTCGGTGTCCCCAAGGCCATAATCAGTGATCAAGGATCACACTTTTGCAATAGAAACATGCAAGGGCTATTGAAGAAATATGGGGTGATGCACAAAACCTCTACACCTTACAACCCCCAAACCAATGGGCAAGCAGAAGTCTCCAACCGAGAGATAAAGCAAATATTAGAGAAAACTGTGCAACCCAACAAAAAAGATTGGAGTAAGAGGCTTGACGATGCACTTTGGGCCTATAGAACCGCTTTCAAGACTCCCATCGGCATGTCTCCATACCGCTTGGTATTTGGTAAAGCATGTCACTTGCTGGTGGAGATTGTGCATAAGGCATATTGGGTCGTTAAACAATGCAATATGGACATGACCCTAGCCGGTAAAGAAAGAAAGTTGCAACTTCAAGAACTGGAAGAACTAAGGCTAGTGGCTTATGAGAATGTGCGCATCTATAAAGAGAGGACAAAAGCTTTACATGATCAGAAAATTGAGAAAAAAAGAATTCCAAGTGGGAGATAAAGTCCTTCTCTATAATTCTCCCCTCAAGCTAATGCCCGGTAAGCTTCGCTCTAGATGGGTTGGCCCTTTTGTTATTACTAATGTCTTTCCTTTTGGTGCAGTAGAAATTCAAAATGAGGCCACCAACAAGCAGTTCATAGTAAATGGGCAAAGGTTGAAGAAGTTCTACGAGGGCTTCAAAGAATAAACTGTAGAGGAAATCCAACTCTACAATGTTCCGGCTCCATGATAAGGCCGTACTCTTTCCCTCCTTTTAATTTATGTCCTCCTCATTTTATTTGATGTTTGGTAATAATTTGCATCGAGGACAATGCAATGTTTAAGTGTGGGGGGAGAGAATTTAATTGGAGCTGATTTTCAAAAACAAAAAAACAAAAAAAAAAACAAAAAAAAATTTCCTGCTGTCTCCTCTGTTTTCTCTGTTTCTGTCCAGAATTTTTGAGCTGTCTTGCATGAATTTTCTGTACTGATTGGCTACGAATTTTGCTAGTTTCTTTACATGTTTTTAAAGCTTTATATGTCTTCTAGCTGTAGAATTTTATTTGGTGTCTTTCGCATTTGTTTTGGTGTAGTTTTGTGTCAGTAAAGCTGAATCGCCAGAATTTCTGCAGTGCAGAATTTTGCTACTCTGTTTTGCCCGAATTTGATGTTTTATTTTTGAAAAAATTGATGGAGTTTTGGTGTGGAAATATACATGATGAGATAGATAAAGTGTAGATTGATTTAGCATGAAGAGAATTTAGTCTTATTTCTCTAAGGAATTAAGTTAAATGGCAATGATGTTGACTTTAATGAATTTATAGTAATAGTCTTTTAGCTGTGAGGATTTGAGCCTAAGTGGAAAATGCTATTCTTTCTTGCTGTGTGTATTCCCTATCATGATTTTTACTCTAGAATTTGTCTTGAATCTTTGTTAAGGCTACATTACATGTACATGCTTGGAAATGATTTAGGCATTTGTTTCTTGTAACCATTCTAGCCAAATAGCCATCCTATGTGTTGTTTCCATTGTGTGCCACTTTGTACCTTACTTCCACCTTTCTTTCTTGTGTTTTCTAGCTCTCTCCCACTTTAAAACAAATCATTTCTTTTCCCCAAACTTAAGATTTGAAGAGCTTTAGAAACCTCTTTCTTTTGAAATTAGATTGAATTGAGCATGTGCAAAAAGAAGGATTTGTGGGCTGTTTTGAATTTCAATTTTGCTACTAAAAAAAATTACATATATATATATACCATATGGAGATAAAAAAAAAGAGCTCGAAAAAAAAAAGAGCAAGAAGGAGAAAAGAAAAGTAGCATTGTTGTGCCCAAATTTCAAAGTTCAATCTCTTATAACCTTATTGATTGATGCTCTTTGTTTCTTTAAGTTCTTGTTAAACTTTGTTTTGTGTATTTCTTTCTACCTCCCAATCATTCCTTCACCCAACCTTACACCCTTCCAAAGTCCTAATAATTCAAGCATGTATGTGATTCTAGTAGTGGAGATTTAGATTCCTGACAAGCTTATGGTAGTGAATTCTGTGATAAGTTGAATTTCGAGTGATTTACCTTAGACAATTGAGAGAATAGAGAGTAAACACATTCCTGGTGAGGAGACTAATTACTTGAATTCATTCGTATCAAATTAAATTGCCATGATGCTTGGAATCTTAGAAATTTAAGAATAATTTTCTTCAAGTGCTAAATCTTTTCAAAATTTTAACTATTCCATTCCAGCATGCTTTCCACGCTTTTCATTTGATGTCTTTTGGTGTTCCGAATATTATTTTGCCCAGGAGTGCAAAAGGCCTAGTGTGGGGATTTGATAACATGCTTTTTCCATTTATTTTAGTCCCTATTTTAGTCCTTTTTGCCTCTTTAATTTTGTCAATTCTCTAATCTTATTATGTTTTGGAATTTATTGGGTATAAATTATTTATGGATTGAATGTGTCTCAATTTTATATTTTTAGAACTTGAATTTTAAAATGCTCAATTTAATTACTACAAATTTTAATTTTTGAGAGAAAAGTGCTGACATGGACAAAGATGCTGATTTGAATGCTAATGTGGCACTTTTTAGGTGATGCAGATGCTGACTAGGTTGTGCTGGATATGGGGCCCGTTTGAACTCTTATTCAATGCCATGTAGTCAGAATCTTTGGGCAGAAATATTACTTTTTGTAGGTCAGAAAAGTATGGCTGAAATATTAATTATGCACCTCCCTTTTCCATGTTTTCTGCCATATTTTTCTGCTGCTGTTTGCTGTTTTGCTGCCCAAATCATGGAAGAAGCACTAAGGAGGCTTCCAAGGAGGCATCGGTAGAATATCCCAAGGCATTGAGGGCATCATTTTTAAAAAAGAGAAGACACTTTTATTTTGAAGTAACTTAGGAAATTCGCAGCTTTCTTTCCCTCTCTGTTTTTCTCTTCTGTTTTTGCTGTTTTGCTCTCATGGAGGGCTAAGTCTTCATTGTAATTAGTCACTAGAGCACTGGGATGTTGTAGCTTGAACTAAGAATGCAAGCTAAGTGTTTTATTCTCCATTTTCATCTCATTTCATTTCTGTTTTGATGTTATGTTTATGTTGCTGTCAGATTCTGATTAGAGCTTGAGAATGTAACATAAACTAACTTACTTATATAAGATATAACCTTGCTTGAATGATTAGGAAAGTGAGGGAGGTGAAATGACTAGTTAGATGATATATTTAACTTGGTTTGGTTGAGATTTTCCACTGAATGCATCTAGTTATAGTAGAGAGATGTTCTTGACTGTAATTAGTAGCATTAAATTCTAGATGTTATTCTAGAACCATTTTCATAAAGAACCAAATAATGGAATGAGAACAAAACTGAATCAATGAGTTAGGTAATGATAGTTACACTCCCATGAATCCTAGTGGCTGATTACATAGTCTCTTCACTGTCAATACCTTGCAAATTCTGCTGCTGCTGCTGCTGCTGTTGTAGTTATTTGGTTGCTGTTCTATTTTTTTAGTACTGCCACAAAACCCCCCCCCCCCACTTTTATGTACTCTTCATTAGTGTTTGGGTGTTTAGAACAATTAATTAGTATCAAGAAGTGAGGCTCCTTGAGTGAATACGACCTGGGGATCACTATACTGCAAATTGCTACGAATTCAATTCTGGGCGATTTGGCATCGTAGTGGCGTGAACCACTATTACTGCAACAAAGCATTATACTGCTGCAACAGCGCGTTATACCACTGCAACAGTGAATGTCAGAGAGATTCTCTGCTTATTTTCCTTCTGCAGCATGAGCTTGAAATTTCCTTTGGTCTTCTTCCCTTCTAAATTTCTCCTTCCTCACTTAAACACAAGAAGAACATAAAATACTAGCAAAAGAGAGGATACAAATATCAAAAACACATAAGGAAAAAAGATTAATTCACTAAACAAAAGCAAAAGTAATTCCACTAAGAAGGCCTAATCCAAACATAAGGCAAGTGACGAATTTAACAAGAAAAATACCATAATTTAATCAAAGTAAGGACTCACTAACAATTATGATCGAAGAAAGTACATACCACATATAGTTTTGACTATTTTTGAAAATTTCTTCCTTCAATCATAATTGTTTGCTCCATAATGGACCTTCACAATTAAGAAAATGCACTATCCATTTCATGGCAGAAATGGAGAGAATCAAAATCTACCAATTGCACTAGGGTTTACAATAGTTAAGGATATAATTAAACAAGATTATTTGGAAAGAAATTTAAAAAAAAAAGACTTAAAGCTATATGCTCCAAGGAGCATATAGTGACATTATTAGTTACAGATATAATTAAACAAGAATCTTTGGAAAGACTCAAAGCTAGATGCTTCGAGGAGTGAATGGGGCATTATTAGTTGAAATATCTAAACATAAGTCATCCCATATAGACTCATTTGGAAGGATGCTTCTAAGAATAACTTTGCTGGATGATATATTATGCAACCTTTGTTTGTTTTATTTAAATGCAAAAAAAATTGTTTTCATATTTAAACCCTTCAAATTTTTCATATTAATTTTGTTCTTTTTATTCTCTTTAAAAGTGGCACTGAGATTTTTAACTCTCAATTATCATTCTTTCTATACAAGACTAGTTTTGATCTTGTTATTGAAAATGAATATTGCAAACCTGAACCATGAATCTAACTCTTTAGATGTTGTCAAGTTTATTCTCCAACTGTATGTTTCCTAATTTCAAACTTCATAAGAGAATAATTGAAGGGTCATTAGGGTTAGTTTGGTTTGGCACAATTTGATTCTCATTCTATTTGGTATTTATTTGGGTTGAGTTGGTAACAATTCTATTTAAATATGGACAACATTTTTTTGGGGGGTAAACATGGGAATTTGGATTAAAACAACCATAAAAGAGGATACATAGTCTTTAGCACTAACCGATTGCTTTCGTTTGAAAGCAAAACTTAAAATAAATGACAATGAACAATAGTTTAGTAGATGTTCAGGATAGACATGCATAGAAACTAAAATTAGAGAAGAAAGTAATGGGAAAAGCTATAGTCCATCAAAGCAAAAGCCGAAACCTGTTAGCCTTGAATAGGAGAGTTGATGATTACCTTATCTTCATTGTAGATAAGAGGAAATCTAGCACCTTGTTATAGATTGTGAGCGATAGCCTATTGATTTGTCCTTCCTTGGCTAGACAGGCAGCACATCTATTTTGCTTCTTGTTAGCTTTAATAATTTGAAAATCTGCAAGTCTAGTAAGTAGGAGCCTATAATTTACAATTAGTGAATCCAAAGGATGAGTTTTAGAAGAATTTTGGAGAAGTAAATTTGTTGCCTCAGTTGAACCCATTTTAATTTGAAGTTTTGAGTTTGGATAAAATAGAACAACTAGTTCAAGACCCAACTAGATTTCCCAAAGTTCAAATTGAAGGGCATTTCTTATATGCCCATAAATTTGGAGAAACTAACAAGCCATGTACATGTTTCATCTCTTAGACATCCTCCAGTCTCCATCATGAATTTACCATAAATCCATAAGTATTCAATTTGAACCAAGTTGTTATAGGAGGTTTCCAGATAGTAGGGGTATTTTGGTTTGAGGAAGGAGATGGAGTATCTAAACAAATTTCAAGGCTTGAAAAGTATTCAGCAACTTTGCCAAGTGCAAGCTTTGCTACCTGCTAGAGGGTTTATCCTTATCTCAAAAAAGGCGATTGTTTCTGTCTAGCCATATGGCATGGATGGCAAAAAGGAAAATTGAGTTCCAAGGTAAATTCAATTTGTTTTTTGTTTAGTCTTTGGTGTTTGCATATAACCAAGATTTAAGGTCCAAGATTTAAGGTCAATATTGTAAAAGTTTTTTAGGGAAGGAAAAGTTGACCATATTGCTTGGGCATTAATGCAGTTACAGAAGGCATGTTTAGAAGTTTCATTTTGGTCATTACAAATAGAACAAATTGGTTGGGGGGGGGGGACATTGTGGTTGAAAAGTAAGGACAATTTATGTTACAATTGGCCTTCTAAATGTAAATGTAGTTTGTGGTGATGTTGTCTTTTGGGAGAAAGGAATTATAAGCTTATTTGATGGTGAATTCTCCTTTAGGATCTAAATTCCAACAGATGTCATCTTTTTCATTCATTAAACAGTAAGTTTTAGTGTAAGAGTGTATTCAAAAGAGGGGTAAATTGAGTATTTAAAACTTTTAATGAAGTTTAATTTCTTTCGAAATGTTTTGGAGTCATGTAAATGGTTACATGGTCCAACTCAAAAACTTTTGTGATTAAACCTTGTTTTCAAACTGAATGATAAACAACTAAAAGTAAAGAACACCAAGAAGTATAGTGGTTCAATGGTATCTATAAGATACTCTTACATCTACTCCTCAAAATACATAGTTGTGAGAGTTTAATTTAGGATAAAGATAACCAGTACAAGAACAGCTAATTTAAGGTTCAACTACCCATTTTTATGCTAAACAATTTAGCAACCTCCAAGTTTGGATCAGTAGGGGCCTACTTTTACGTTTCTTATAACTAGGCCTTCATTGGTCACTAGCAAACATTTAACCAAGAAAACTTTCCTCTACAAAGGATCAGCTAACGAATTTTACACTTGCCAAACATGGTCTAAGTTTGGGGCTCTAAAACCTCTATCCACTAACGAGACAAAATACAAGAGAAGAAATGAGATGGTTCACAAGAACCTAAGTAAAAAAGAGCTCTCTCTCACAGAGTATTTGATTTTTAAGAACAAGCTCTCTTAGAACAATACATGAATGATAAGCTCAGCAACACAAGTACAAACAACACGAGTATTATAAGCTTTCTCTTTCTCTTTGTGGTTTGAGTTGATTCTTAATCTCCTTTATATAGCCTTTCATGAGTTAACCCTTGATGTGGAGCATCTTCTAATTTAAACTCTTTAAATGAAATAAGTCAAACTTTGATGATTTCCTCACTATCCTCTTTACTACACAAAATCATTGTTAATCCCTTGCAAGATATTTGTGACTTGATTCTTTAAATGGCATGATCTTCATTAATTGCAGATCCTTTAATTTGATTTGATTTAATTATCATCTTCTTGATTGATTTCTCAAGATTTTATGGATTCTTATCTCATATTTCTACACGTGATTTCATTCTGTAATAGCTCCCAAATTTTGTCATGCTATATATGGAAAGATTCTGCATTAAATGTTTGACGCAATTAGGATCTTGATTCTATCATTAATCAAAAGTACTTTGCATGAAGGGTAGTTCCAGTAATTTTGAGGAAGAGGGAAAAGGTTGCTATTAAGGTTCCAGGTGGCAAGGCCATTAGAGTTATCAATGATGCTAGAAACTTTTTTGAGGAAGAGGACCAGTTATAAACAATTACTCTAATCATCTAAAATAATAAATAAAAGTATTAATCTAACATTAAACTTTTTAACCTTCTACAAATAAATAACCAAGAAAAATCACTAAAAATACAAACATAGAAGAAAAAAATTATGAAATAATAAAATAGTTAACAAAATATGAAAAGTACGGGGTCAGGATATATAGATAGATAAAAAATAAATGATAGTCAATTATTCAAGATTTATTAATCTAGGATAAAAAAAAGAAAATAAAATAGGGTTAACCTTATTTTGACCTAGCCTGACCTTATTTGGCCCTAGGGTTTATAGATCGTGAGAATAAAATCTTTTTCGAAGGTGAAAACCCAAATTTAAGCATAGTCATTAAGAGTACATGTAATGACTTAAAATAAGATTTTTCTTTTGAGGAATGACAAAATGGAGTAGATGCAAGAAAAGGAAGTGAAAAGCCTTTAAATTCAAAGGTTGTTTCAAGAAGTGATCAACATGACTAGAGGAGACAATGAACTTTCTTTGGAATTTAGACTATGATAAGTGGAATTGATCAATTCCTTATAACAGCATTGGCAGATGCTTACATACAATATGGGGATACATTCATGTTATAAGGCATACAAAAAAGTTTAGATATAATAAGCTTTTGTAAATATAGAATCCCATATTAAAATAAGTTGTCAAAATAACAAAATAGTAAAAATAATGGAAACAAAGAATCAACATGATTGGACTTTTAACCTATATTCTCACACAAAGATAACAAATAAATTTTTACTAATGAAAACAAATAAAAAATATTAAAGTGATTTAGAAACACTCAAAAACTCATACTTACATCCAATCTCACAATATATTTTTTTGGGCAAAAAGGTACTATACGCCTGTAATACCCATGATATATATATATATATATATATATATATATATATATATATATATATATATATATATATATATATATATATATATATGCGTGTTTGTGAACTACGGTTACTATTTCAGTATACGATCTATTCACCTGTATAATACTATTTATGTATACGGTACTGTTCACTTATACAATCAAAATGTCAAGTACTAGAAGTAGTTTAGTCATAAGAGAAAACTAGAAAGAAATTCGTAGGAGAAAATGATGTTTTATGTGTAAAAATAAGGGACTAAAATGAAAGGATTGATTTGAAAAGAAACTTAAAGGTTTAGGGTGAAAGGATAGTTTTCCCCTTAAGTTTTTAATAGTAAGCCACATACGACTT
Organism: Biancaea sappan; assembly: GCA_037074585.1. NCBI lineage: Eukaryota > Viridiplantae > Streptophyta > Magnoliopsida > Fabales > Fabaceae > Biancaea > Biancaea sappan. The sequence continues at coordinate 57,203,836 of CM073490.1, forward strand.
TTTCATGATTGCACAGTAAACTAAATGATTAACGCGTGAATTATTTTATTAGAAATATTATTTTCATGAATAGTAAATTAAATATTTTATTAATGCATAGTATTAAATAGTACTCTTGACTTTTCCTATAAATAGGCCCTTCCATTTCACTGCTAAACTCACACCTTCAACTCCTCTTCTTCTTTCCTTAAGTTTCTCTTGCTCCGACACTATGCCTCTGAGATTTTGAGCTTTTTCTTTTCAACTTAGGTAAGGATACTATGTCATTTCTATATCTTTCAAATTTTAGAAGTTATTTTCTTAAGTATGCTCTGTGGTTGCGGCTTTGACTGATCTTCCACATCAAAAAAATTGTCCTTAGCTGCCCATATATTATTTTGATTCTCTGATTACCAAAATAGAATATAAATTGTGAAGAATACATGTCTAGGAAAGTTCTGACTAAGGAAAGACCTGATTTTTAAGTGTGTCCATTGCGACCCTCCACTCTTTCCTGATAACTTACCTGGTATACTCTTTTACAGATTATATTCTCTATTTCTGGTATGAATAGTACCTATACATATGAATAGTGACCATATGTATGAATAGTAACTATATATATAAACAGTATCCGTATATATGAATAATAATCGTATGTACAAATAGTGACTATATATATAAATAGTAACTTTATGTATGAACAGTATTTGTATGAAAACAATCCTAACTTATTTTCTTTAATCTTTCATGAAAATTTTCGTAGCAGAACACTAAAATTCATCTGTGTACTCTTGTCCGTAACGACTTAGAGAAGTGAAACTCGTACGGAATCCTAAAACGACCCCGTTTTAATAGGGTTATCATTACTGGTGATAAAAAGCATGTCATAGGACATTCCCAAGATTCGTAGGGGTAAACTGGATTTAAAGTGGTAAATCTAGGGAAATAATTAATCCAGAAATATGGATAAGACGAAACAAGTATTTCATAATGATGTGAAGTTTGAATCTTTTCAAAAACAGTTTAATTGTTATCTTGATTTGTGGTTTATAAATCTATAATATAGTTATATACTATACCTATTATATGAATGAATATTACATTGTACTTCTGATTATAATATGAAATACTGTACTATTGATTGTGATTGAGCGGGACAGTATCCCCTCTCACAGTAAGGCAGAAAACCTGGTTTAAAGGGTGCCTTGACCAACAAGTGTGGAGACAACGATTCCTCAATAGGGATATAGCCCGGGTTGGTAACAGATCCGTGAGGCGCCCTAGCTAAAAGGATGAGGTTGTGTGTCATGGCGGAAATATACAAATTTGGTAAGCTGTCCCATGTGCGCTCTCTGGGATATATATTGTCATTGATGAGTACTAGTAACGTTTGTTGAATTGGATGAATTTTTATCTTTTAGTATGTAACTTCTAACTATGTCTATTGGTAGAGTTTGAGCCTTCGAGTATACTTGTATGACTGGTGATATATTTGAATTTTATTAACGCGAGGCCGATTCACTCGCTGAGTTTTAAAGCTAACACTTTCTGTGAAATCTTTTTGTTCAGATCAGGTTGCCGGTGAAGAATATTCGCTAAAAGAATAAATCACTTCGGACCTTCTCGCTGTCAGGTAGGCCCTCTTTTGTTGTAGATTATGTTGCTCTGTAACTGTCTAGGACATTTAGGTCAGGGGTTTGGTATTTGGGTTGTATTTTAGTATGATAATGTATTTTATATTGAGGATCTATTATTATATGCAAATCATCTCTATGATTTTCAAATAAAAAAATTTGATATATTTTCATTGTATCTATTAAGGAATGGTTATTTTGATAACATAGAGATAATAACTAAATAATTTAACTCATGGGTAGAATTTATCGAAAGGCTTACAGTGATGGAATATTCATCATTGTGCCGGTCATGTGCCTACAAAACGAGTCGTGACAATTCCCTTAACGTTTACCCTGATTTTCAGTTATGCCCCTAAGATTTTTTTTCTGTCCAATTATGCCCCTAATGTTTCAATTTTTATCATATATATTCCAAAATTATGAAAATACCCTTCATCCATCTCTTTTTTTTTTCTCTCACCTCACTTAAACACAGACCCCGCTGGAAAAGATGTAGGAACCCTCGCCGGAGAAGTAGAAAACATCAGATATCACTATCATTTACTCTTTTTCCTCTACCATCGTATCCCTCTTCCCTCCAACATTCTTTCTCCCCTTCTGTCTCTCTGGTTCTCTCTCTCTCTCTCTCAAACTCAAAAAATTTCTTTGCCTGAAACCTCACCGAATAAACAAAGAGAGAGCGTGAACCAGAGAGAAAGAGGGGGTAAAGAATGTTGGAGGGAAGAGGAACGCGATGATAGAGGGAAAAGAGCGAATAGTGGTAAGATATGATGTTTTCTGCTTCTCCAGCAAGGGTTTTGACATCTTCTCCGGTGAGGGTCTTTGTTTGAGTGAGGAGAGAGAAAAAAAAAGAGAGTGATGAGGGATATTTTTGTCATTTTGAAATATATATGATAAAAATTGAAACGTTAGGAGGGATAAAAAAAACTTCAGGGGCATAAATAAAAATCCAGATAAACGTTAGGGGCTACTTTTTAACCTTTTTTTTTTTACTAGTGTGTATCACTTTACACTCACAACACTTTCGTGATTACTAGCTCAATATAAATTACCTTGCTTTCTCCTCTCTCTACGAAACCAAAATTTTACCAAACTCATTTATAAGCATAATAAACTATTAAATTTTCACATACAATAAAATGCTAATAGATTAGACCTTATATTTTCTAACTTATCACAATGCTCAAACTGTTGTTTTAATTTCTAGCTAGCACTAAAATATGAACCCCCAACATTGACCACTCTTGTAACATAAGTTAACACAACAAATAGTTCAATTGCGATTTGCGATTCTTCTAACATTAATTGCTTCTGGTTACTTCGATCATGATCTCCAACTTCGCCATCTGCTTTAGTTTGGCTCCAGTCACTTTATATTAGTAGAGAAAAAAAAAATTTTTGACCAGTAAGATAATGGCAAGTATAGTTATGCGTGAAAGACAAGTTTATACTTTACAAATTTAAAAATTGATAAATATCTGTCCATCAAGTGACGTGAGATTCAACAAATGTTAGAATCCATGCGAATCCATAGAAAATGGGTGTATATATGGAGACATAATGAACAATGCTAATGTGCTGTTGTTTTTTTTTTTTGGTTCCAATATTACTATCACATGTAAATTAATTATACGAAAACATTATTTTACTAAAACATATTAAAAGAAAAAACAACGGGTTGAGAATCTACAATTTTTCAAGTGAGGGAATGTGGATTTCCAAACTCAAATGATGAGAATGACTTTGATTTCTATACTTCTAAAGTAATTTAACTATTATACCTTTATAAAATTTTTAAAATTACACTCTTATTCTTAATTTATGATTAACCTTATTTAATTGCCCTATGATATCTTTAAGATTTACATTGGCACACTTGATAATACTGGGATTATGACCATCGGTCACTATCAGCGACATAGTCAAAATTTATTAAAAATCATTTCATATATTTTGTAATATATTAGAAAGTTATTATAAATGTTAGTGACTTGTCGATTATTAATTATAACTCTAAACTAGCTCCACGAATTTGACTTTTAATATGTCTTATATATAATATTTAATATATTCAATATGTTATTATTTAATATATTTAATATGTTATTGTATACAATATTTAATATATTGAACATATTGAATATATTAAATATTGTATAATATATTAAAAAATTATATTCAATTTTTTTTGTTGAATTTATTTACCAACGTTCTTTTATAAAATATTTATAAAATTTCAAGGTATGTTTGGTACACAGAAGATAAAAGAAAAAGGAATGAGAATGTGAATAAAAATGAGGTATATTACTAAAACATCCCAACTTATTTTAGAAAAAAGAAAAGCTTAGTGTTTTTTAGGAAGTTAATTTGAACAATTTCTTACTATTTTCCTTGTTACTTCATTCATTACATCACATTATATTCTTGTACCAAATAGCCCTCATCAACTAAATGTTCACAACATACATCGGTCAGCTCACTAGCCACTAACTAATTAGATAGTATATATCTATGATCAAGGCACTCGCCCTACCACTTTAATTAATTAGTCATATTACTATTATAAATAACTTATGCTCCGACTTTAATTTAACTAGTAGCTTATTCCTCTACGGTTTATTTAATTTGTCACTAAATTAAATATTGGACGTTTAAATAAGAGACCATCTCTGATATTTATATTACTTGCAAGTTTTATTGTTTAATTAATCTTTATTCATAATTCTATATATAACTAGCTAGCTATTAAGGAGGAAATCAACCCCATAAAATTAGTTTTAATTCATTTTCATCTTTGCAGCTTGTGGTGTTGTCCAATAGCATCCCTATGTTGTTTGTCATTATTATTGCTCTCTATCTCATCACATATTGTATTTCACTATTTTATTTGCACCTAACCTGAACATCATTGCCTCACTCTAATTTGCTTTTCTCGCTATTCGCATTGTGAGAATGAAAAAAGGCAAACAAAACCTTTTCGTGAAAGCGAAGCTATCACTTTTAGTTTGCAATTTGGGAAGAATTTCAAATTTTCATTGACGTTGGATTGCATTCCACTGTTCCGTAGACACAAATATATGCCACTTTTGTTCATAACTCCTCTCTCTCTCTCTCTATTTTAATTTTATATTCTCTTAAGTAAAGTTTTGAATTCAAATTCTATGAATATAAAAAAATTAAAGTAAAAAATTTTTATATCTTTGTGATTTAACTTAATTTTTAAATTAAATCTGTCAAATTTCAATAGATTTGTATATACTAGTGGTTTATTAAAAGAAAATTCTTATTCCATTTAAATTTTTTTTGGATGACATTAAAATTATGCAGGTGATTGGTTTGGTGATGGTAAAAAAAAAAGTTTGATATCATCAGAAACTACTTTAAAAAAAATTCTTTAAATTGTAAATTGAGGAATTTTTATTTGTTTTGTATAAAGTTTGCTAATCTTTCCACATATATGTTTGAGTTTGATCAAATAAAATAGATAAAGTGATTTACTTGTGTGATGCAAGCCAACTCTATAGCATCATCTTAATTAATACTTATGTAAGAAAATGCTCTTAGAAGCATGTTTTAGTGTTGTTACTTGGTACTTCTTTTAGTGTTCTTTGTCGAATAAAACTTGAAATGAAATTTCTTAGATGCTTGTGATAAATTTTTTAGATTACTTAATAAAAAACATAATGCGCATGAATTCCAACTAGTTACCATATTAATCACTATTTTTTAAAAAATTATCTTACCTATCATAAATATATATTAATTAATATCTTATGATAAATACCTAAAAATTTGTATTTAAATTTTTTACTAATATAAATATTTTCACTTTGAAATTTACTATCTTTTGCTAAATCTATATTGGAAAATAAAAAATTTAAAATACTTATAATTTGTCGATATTCTATATGAAAAATTTTAAAAATTTACATTTTGATTGTGGTCTCATTCTAATCAATAATGTAATATATCTTTGTGCAATTAACATGCTAGTATGCATAGATAATTAATGAATGTTGGTGTATGGTTATGGACACTTATACCTAGTTCCATTGATCATTTTAGCATCATGCAAGTTGAGTTAAACCTGATCGGGTACTAAGTGTGGGACCCATTTTTATCAGACGAGCTTGTTTGGCTCAAGCATGATGTTAGCCATTAGACATGGGCATATTTTTGTTCACAATCTTGGGGGAATGGAGCCATCAAAGTGCTTGTTGAGATAATGCCCTTAAGACTACAACCCATATGACAGGTCCTTTTAGAAGGTAATGCCATTGTTCGAATCAATCATGTGCTTACTAAAACAAATTTGTTTACGATCAGGCTTGGCAATTGGTGCTTGCTCCTAAAGTAGAGTTTGGGAGAACCCCTCTTCTCGTATCATTTTCTCGCATTTGGCATATTTCTTATGCATAGATTGTGTTTGGTATGACTCAAAAGTTAATTTATATTTATTTGACTAGTTTATAAGTTTGTTTGACTAAAATAAACGTATTTGGTTAACAAATTTATTTGAGTAGCTTATTTTGAAACACTACTTTGAGTAGTTTGTAGTTTTATATTTTTTTTTCTTTTGCCCTTATTATTTTATTAAAATTTCTATTCTACCCTTATATGTTATATACATTTTATTTGTTAGTCGTTTCCACTTTCGTCCTTACTTGTCAGTCGTCTTCTCTATCGTCTATCGTCGTTCGTCATCATCATCCATGTCCTTATAGCTTCAATTCCTTTCTTATATAATATATATATATATATATGTAATATAAATATATTAATTTTTAAAATTTTAGTTAATTTATCAGTTATTTTTGTCAAATAAAGCTTTTTTTTTCTTTGATCTTTTTCATGCTTGCACCTAAAGGGGAAAAAAAAAATTACAAGCAAGGAACAATGGAACACATATTTTTCATACTTAAAATACATATTAAAGCATCACATCTAGCATGGCTTTCCTTGATTTGATCTATATTAATTAGTAAGAGTTAGTCGAGTCCTTTAGGATTAGTTCTGTGCCCAAGAAAAAAAAAAAAAAGAAACCCGCCTATCTTAGGGACAGTTTGATATGTTCGCGCAAGTGAGAAAGGAAAGCGCATTTCCATTACTATACTTTTTTTTTGTTTGGTATGGCTCGCTATAGCAGTTGGAAATGGAAGCTCGGCATTTTCTCTTCTTTTCAAAATCGTGATATTCATTTCCATCGCTTTATCAATGGAAAAACCGATCATGGAAAGAGAAATGTCGAATTTGCCCACGCTCTACTCTCACGTTTTGGTCCTCCCGCACCTTCCATTTTACACTTTCATTCTCGGCCACCTCGCACTCGTACACACATTCATATAATAAATTAATAGTTACCCTTCGGCATCGCAAGCACGTTTCAACCTCTCTTTGCCCTTGCTGTCTTTCTTTCACAGGTTTTAAATTGTTCACAGTCATGACCATGGCGTCAGATGAGTCTTAATAGCGTTGAATGAGTCTTAATGGCGTCGAACGAGCAAAACCCATAAGTCAGCATGTTGGCACCAGGCGATTGACCGGCTGGCAGTAGATGGTGGGCAAACCTACAGCAAGTCGATGGACAGGCCTGCAGTAGCCCCGTCGACTGGCCTGCTATGGCCGATCAACAAGCCGATTGATCGGCTGAGAGGGAGACGAAGGGAGAATGCAAGGGAGTAATTTAATTATTTTGTTCTAATTTTTTCTTTCTTTCCTCTTAAAAAATACATACCAAACATATAAAATATTCCATTCATACTCTATTTTCTATCTCATACCAAACATATTTTTTTTCCATTCTTTCTTCCCTCTTACATTCTCTTTTCCTTTTCATTTTCTTTTTTTTTTCATTCCTACTCTTTTCTAAATACCTATAAAAAGTGGGGCCAATATATATTCCTTAATTATAATTTGTGAAAATCAATCAGAAATAGATAAGGTCTGAGATTACTTATAATTACACTATTTATTTTCAAAAAGTCAAACTATAAAATTAAGGCTTAAAATAAGAATAGTGGTGTGAAGAAGCTACAAATGGTACACAAATAGTGTGCCCATTGACGATTGATAATGACATTTTAAACAAGAAATGCAACAAGAAAACAAAATGAGTGCTACTCATCCCTCAAGGGTCTCGTCAAGATTAACCAAATTAACTTTTGTCTTTGTTCAATGGCATTGATTTCGCACCATTTCATCTATTTGAATTCATCAATTTTACGTACACTAATTTCTACAATTCAAAGTTTTTTTCTTTTTCAGAAAGATGATTTAAGAACTACTTCAATCAATTTATTTCCTTTTCGCCTTTAAAAAGCATTTCATTGTGAGAGGCTGAAAATTATTAAAAAAGGACATATATAATTTTTCTTTTGTCTTTCTAATATAAATATTTTTAAAAAAATTTTAACTCATTATTTATTAATTTTCAATAAAAAAATAAAAAATAATGTAAATATACCTGCAAAAACTAACACAGCAAAAAATTAGAAAAGATTTTAAAAAAATGAATTGTACATTTTTTAGAATTTAAGGGTTAAATAGTTCAAATATATATCTTTTAAAAAATAAAAAATATACATTTCTTCTAATTAGACAAATAAGAAGAAGATTCAAAAAACGAAAAACAAAAATAGGAAGAAAATTTGAAGGCTTGGTTATATGAAGTATTATGTTATTGTATGTGATGTTAATTATCATTATCTTTAGATGCTGCCCGATTTTTTTTGTCTTTTTTTTTTGTATACATATGTTGTCTGAAATTTACAGTGTGTAGCTTTCTGAACCTCTTCACTCTTCATATTCAATTGTGATTTGTGACATAGACATTGAAATTGAAGAAGCCTAAACTATCATGCTATGTTTGATGAACCACGGGTATCATAGGATCATCATACTAGATTTTTACCCCTTTTCATTTTATTGTTTGCTTATGTTATTTTAATTAAATTAATTAATTAAATTAGTATTGTTGTTGTTGTTTTGGTCCTTTTGGATTTCCGTAACTGAACGAACTTTAACTTAATTTTAGTCGATTTGAGGGTAAACAGTATTTTCATTTCCAGTTAACCTGAATCTCCCAACTAATCATGCGCTCGCATCATTAAATTTTCTGAGCTGGAAGATCGAAGAGAGAGAAGAAAGAGAATAATTTTCTGAACAAAAAGATGAGGAGATCTTCTGCTGAAATTGGCGCGATTGCGGTATAGAGAGAGAGAGAGAGAGAGAGAGAGTTTTTCCTGGAAAAGGCGATTGAAATGCACGAGCCCTTTGTGTTTGGTTCATTGGTTGTTGAAATTTCTACATTTCTCTACTCCTGGGATTGTTATCGTTTCTTGCTCCGTCTCTTTCTCTTTAGGGTTTTCTGGTATTGATTCTTGAATTTGGTTAAAAAATAAAATAAAGAGTATCAGTCGGATACACATCTGCTTCAAATTCAATTCTGGATTCAGGTTTCCTCAAAGCAGCACAGTTCGAAGATCGAAGAGAGAGAAGAAAGAGAATAATTTTCTGAACAAAAAGATGAGGAGATCTTCTGCTGAAATTGGCGCGATTGCGGTATAGAGAGAGAGAGAGAGAGAGAGAGTTTTTCCTGGAAAAGGCGATTGAAATGCACGAGCCCTTTGTGTTTGGTTCATTGGTTGTTGAAATTTCTACATTTCTCTACTCCTGGGATTGTTATCGTTTCTTGCTCCGTCTCTTTCTCTTTAGGGTTTTCTGGTATTGATTCTTGAATTTGGTTAAAAAATAAAATAAAGAGTATCAGTCGGATACACATCTGCTTCAAATTCAATTCTGGATTCAGGTTTCCTCAAAGCAGCACAGTTCGATTCACTTTGTTGCAACGTTTGCGCCTGAGGTAAGGCTTCTTATGGGGTTACAGAATTTTCAATGTACTGTGCGTATATGACGATTTATTTTGCATGTCGTACTTATTTGTTGGATTTGGGATTGTTGAATACTCTGCGAAGTTTAAGGTTCGATGAAGCAGCAATGAGGTATATAGTGGAGATATGGAGGTTAGATCCGAGGGTATACAGGTGAGGTGCGACAAGCTTCCGGCTCCTGTAATTCCGAAGACCCGTTTGCGGATTTGGTTCATTCGCGTTTGCTCAAGCATTGTGGTCTGGACATGTCTGGTTCAGTTACTGACAGTTAGTGAACTATGGCATTCTCATTTCATTTCTGGGATTACAAGTCGAATATATAACATAGCTCACGTTCAGATTCCGTCCCAAGTAAAAGATGAAATAGTTCAGGCGCCTCCCCCTTTTCTTCCCCCAAGTTAGTTTCCTGACTTAATGCTTGTATTAAATAGTACTGCTAGTACGGGCTAAAGCTTTTATTTTTGCTTTAATTATGGTTCCTAATTTAGAACAGTTTAGCTTTGGAGTTGTGAGACAAATATTTAACACTGAAATTCATGTTATTGACTATCTTGATTATGCTAATGATCTTTCCACGCTGAAAGTAGGTTCTAATTGTGGTTGTATTATAAATTTCTCAAGAGTCAAGACTAATATGCCATTTTTGCTTCGGTGGTTGTTTCAAAGTAGATTTATGGATTGTGTAATCATCTAGGAGAATGAAGATACTGCATGAGATCAGGAATTGGAAAGTTTTGGTTCAAACTTAATTTCATGTTATTCTTTCCCTGAGTGATCAACTGGGATTCGTGACTTGGTTTCCAAGATCGTAAGGGCTATTGTTTATTAGAATTTCAGACCTGGAGAAAATTTAGTTAATTATTTTTGTTAATATCAGATGGTTAATTTTTTTACCAACATGTTTTGAGGACTCCCTGCCACATTTGACTATGGAGGAAAAATGCTTAATGGATAGCAAATAAGACTCTGATAAAGATTGCCTATTTTAAGCAATTTTGTTTGGTGATATAGATCTATCCATGTAAGATATCTTTTGTCAACAGTAGTTCATTGGCTTTTTTTTTTAAACATGTTTTGAGGACCGCCTGCCAAAAACAAGACTTATTTGGAAAAGTAATGCGTAATGGATAGCAAATAGGATTACGACAAAGATTACCTGTTTTAAGCATTTTTGTTTGGTGACATAGATGTGCAAATGTAAGATATTTTTACATGTTCCTTCTTGAGGTGGAAGAGAATAGGGTATAATTGCAAATGTAAGATATTTTTTTTTACTTGTTCCCTCTTAAAATCTTGTCTTTGTTTCCCGAAATAGACTCTAGTGAAAATCATTCTGCTCCATGCTTGTAGATGTTAAGAGAACAACGTGAATGGAGATAACTAATTTGAAGCAATATTATTTTACACGGTTTGATAAATAGACTTAGTCGTTTGTAACTTTCTTTTCTTGTTCATTTTGGTTAATGCTAAAGTCTGCTTCTTGTAATTTTGCAGGAAATTATACAAGTAATGGTTTTCTAAGAGTGTCCTGCAATGGGGGACTGAATCAAATGCGTGCAGCGGTTTGTACCCCTATTCTGTCACCTTTTTGTTGGTATTCTGTGAAATTAAATGCTCATTTAGCAGATTTGGCATTTCAGATCTGTGACATGGTCACAGTTGCTCGATTCTTGAATCTCACATTGGTTGTTCCAGAGCTTGATAAGAAATCTTTTTGGGCGGACCCTAGGTTTATCCTTTGTTCTGTAAACTTCTGAGTACCTTCTAATCTGGCTGCATTGTCAATTTAAAGTTTTAGTTTCCTTTTGCAGCAATTTTGAGGACATATTTGATGTGAGGCATTTCATTGATTCTCTAAGAGATGAAGTTCGAATAGTGAAAAGAGTGCCCAAAAAGTTTGGTAAAAAACATGGCTATAGCACCTTGGAGATGCCTCCTGTTAGCTGGTCAAGTGAAAATTATTACATTGAACAGGTGTGTTTATTTATTAGGTACATTCAAGCCAGAGTTATTCATTATGTATAAGTGGAGCTTTTTCTCTTTGGCAAAGTTGATAACATGATTGATTAACAATTCTTCACCTTTATTTTTATGTACTGAAATTTATAGTTTTGGGGTTGTCTGGACTAAAGGAAGGCCACAATAGTTTTAAATGCTTAGATTATTTTTGATGGTATAAGTTCCCCTAAATTGTTTTTTTTATTATGAGGGGACCTGTAAAGAAGCCTTAGCACTGATATTGACTTTGATGATTGAAAATATTGTAATTATCTTTTTATTTATTCTGTTATGCAATGATAAGGTGGATTGAATATGCCGGTAATTGAAGCCTTTCCTATTCAATGGGAAGCATAGATGTTAGTGTGTTTCTTTAGAGATGGATGGTAGCTAGCATTTTTGCAACTTCCAAATGGCCTGCTTTTGATGTAGCTATTCCGTAGTAGGTTCCAATAGTAACACTTAATTGAGTGTGTGTGTCAAGATACTTTTTTTCTTTCATGTATTTTTTTTTGTTTCCATCTGTTCTCAGTGGTATCTGTTGAGTTTGATCCAATGTTATTGCCTCCACCCTGCAGATTCTGCCACTTCTTAGCAAGCATAAGGTGTTACACTTTAACAAAACAGATTCACGTCTTGCAAACAATGGTCTCCCGGTTGATCTACAAAAACTCAGGTGTCGTGTCAATTTCCAGGCTCTTAAATTCACTCCTCAAATTGAGAGCTTGGGGCACAAATTGATTAGGATGCTTCAAGAGAAGGGACCTTTTGTGGCATTGCATCTGAGATATGAGATGGACATGTTGGCTTTCTCAGGTTGTACTCATAGTTGCACTGAAGAAGAAGCTGAGGAACTCAAGCAGATGAGGTCTATTATGTTTCATGTTTTGTGTACATTTGTGTGTGTGGATGAACTTGTAATTAATTGAGATCGATGTAGAGCTATCAAATAGGGTTTTGCCCATTAAATCTTTTAGAAAAAAAGAGGCGGGGGGGGGGGGGGGTGGACTTTAAAAAAATAAGCCTATTTTTTATTTGAGCTTTTTAGCCCGATCCTTTCTAGCCCTACAGAGAAATTAGGCTGAGCTGGGCCAATTAAGGACCAGCCTTATTTTTCCTTTCTTTTCTTTTTTTTTTTTTAAAATTACCTAAATCAATTAAGTTACATTGAAAATTATCCCTCATGGATTTCGTAGACTCACTTGAATGTGTATGCTTATTTTCCTTTCTTGTAGTCTTAACTCTTAATGACTGGAAGAATAATTGAATAAAATTCTATATTCTATTGAAAGTCACAACCACTAAAATTAATAAATCGGGGCCAGCCCTTAGGATCCATCACTTGGACATCAATATAGCAAGGCCGATAGGGCTAGCCCTAAGCCCTAATAGTTTCAGGTTAAATTGGAAAATTTCAACCTGTATTTAAATCAGATTTGGCTGGGCCAGTCCTAAAATCTTAGGGTACAAAGGGGCTAGTCCATATAGACAATTCTAGATGGATGCCTTTTATCTCACAGTTGGCATGATGATACACATCCAGAAAATTATCATTTGTGTGTTCTCTCTCTCTCTCTCTCTCTCTCTCTTTCTATCTCTCTCTCTCTCTTTCTTTTTGGCCAATATTTGTGTGTTCTCTGTTATATAGGACAAGTACCATTATGCCCCTGTTTCTCTCATATATTCAGAATATGAGAATTAGCAGATTTTATTCTTTGGCATTGCTAGATTCTAGTCACATTGTGTTGATGGAGGCACCTTCTAGATGGAGGAGAGGAGCAGTTCTATTGTTTGCATTATACGATATGTTGGATATGGCATAGTTTGACATGTTAGTTGCATTATATGATACGTTGGATATGGCATAAAATGTTGATTTTGGCTTTGTCATTTAGGTATGCTTTCCCATGGTGGAGAGAGAAGGAGATTGTGTCTGAAGAGAGGAGATCACAGGGTCTCTGTCCCTTGACACCAGAGGAGGCGGCACTAGTTCTGCAAGCCTTTGGTTTTGGTAGTGATACACAGATTTATATTGCAGCTGGTGAGATTTATGGTGGAGAACGTAGACTTGCACAACTAAGAGCTGCATTTCCACGAATTGTGAGTTCATACTCTTGTGTTGTTTCAAATTTTCCTGTTCATGTTTTGGGTCTCCTGTATTTGATAAAATGCTGCTGAATGATTTTGTACGCAATGAATTTGTTGCTGTGGCTTTAGTGCTTGTGGCTGATGGATTATAGGGGTTTATGCACCCGAAAAAATGAATAAAGAGGTTAACATTTACATTTTATAATTTATATTACAAATACCTAGATGGCAGATTTAATTTAATACTCTTGAAAGAAATTTGATGGTAGTTTTTCCTGGCGCGTATGTTGCAAATTGTTCTAGCTCTAAATCACGGTTTTTTCTCATTGTGATTGTCGTTTCTGCTGACATCTTAAAAGTTGTTCTACTTGCCAGTATTTGACTTTGCTGCTTTTTAATTTTAGTTGAAAAAGGAGGCGTTGCTAGATTATGATGATGAATTGCGGCAGTTCCAAAATCATTCATCACAGATGGCAGCTTTGGATTTTATGGTTTCTGTAGCTAGTAACACCTTTATTCCTACCTATGATGGCAATATGGCAAAACTTGTGGAAGGTCATCGGAGGTATGCATTTTGCTCTCTTTTCTACTGCAGTTTGGTTTGATATAGAAGGCTAAAGCTGCCTTCACGAAGAATTTTAGGACACTACTCATTACTTCTCCTGCAGGTATTCTGGTTTCAAGAAAACTATCTTATTAGATCGAAGAAAGCTTGTAGAATTGATTGATATGCATCATAATGGGACACTTCCTTGGAATGAGTTTGCCAATGCTGTCCGACAGGCTCATGAAAAGAGAATGGGACAGCCGACACATCGTAGAGTTATTCCAGACAAGCCAAAAGAGGAAGATTATTTCTATGCAAACCCTTATGAGTGCTTCTGTGACGAAACAAATTGTGATGACTTACTAGGTCCTCGTAATTCTAGTGAAGTACCATTAGAAAGGGCTGTGAAATCAATTAGGAGAAATCTCAAAACTGCAGCATTTCTTTAAAAGTTGCTCAGATGCTGAGTTAAAAAATCTAGATCACTGGGATAAACATCGTACAGGTTCAAGTATACACGATTTTTGTAGGAAACCAAGGGAAATGAAAAAAAAGAAGGAAAAGAAAGAAAGAAAAAAGAAATTCAAGCTTCTATTAAGGCTTCCAAAAGATATTCTTTATTCTCATTGATTATTTTTTTTTTTCTTTCAATTAATGTGTTCAATATAGTTATATACCAGTTTCAGTTGCAATCTGAGACTGAAGTTACCATTTGAAAGTTCATTCTGGTTACCAGCGGAAATGATAACTGTTTTATAACTGGTACAGAAGTGTAATTCCTGCAGTATATTCTCTGGTACAATCACTGCTACCTGTTCCAAACCTTTTCTTTTTTCTATAATATGTTCTGGGCTTGATCAGTTCTAAAGCAGGCCATATTAAGTTTAACTGTCAAAATCTTGAAGTTGACCCTCAGTCAGAAGAGAGTGACTCTCACAGAATGGGATTTGGATTGCCTCCTTAGTTTTGGGGCTAAGGAGGGTTCTTAGTCTTTCTATAGCTATTGGATGGTGGAACTCACAGTTATTCAATGGCTGTGAGAAGTTAAGGAGCCTCCTTAGCCCCAAAGCTAAGGAGAGGAACCGGTTCCCACAGATCAGGCTGAATTTTGAAAAGTCCATTTAGAAGTGTTATTTTCTCTCTCTCTAGTGGTAGTAATGGTTGGTTTCTGCAAAATTACATGTATTTGCTGAGGTCTCCAAAGATATGCCACTTGTTCCGGTGAGACCAAGCTCCTTGAGCTTCATTTCTGGATAATATTGTAACTGATCCAATTCCAATCCTCTCGCCTTGAATTTTTTGTCTTTGTATTGCCATCTTTTTTGTGAGGAGAGCACAGTTTTGTTTATCAAGCACACTATCTCTATGATAATCATCTTCTAGTTGACCATGGTTGATCAATGATTTGAATGCAACATTCTTCCTCTTTGTATCATCTTGCTTGCTATGTCCTTTCATATGATATGTGTTCTTCTCACCTTATCATAAGGTTGAGCTCACTACTTTTAATGGTGTCAACTTTGAATTCCCAAGTTTTATATAAGCTCTCTAAAATCATTTTAACTTGCCCGGCATCTAGATGGCTTCCAAGAGATTTGAGGTCACCGTATATCTCAACATCTTTCAATATGAAGAGTTATTGTTGTAGAAGGAAGTCAATCCTTATGTTTTTTATTTTTTTTTAATATTATAGATTAGGATATACTTTTCTAGTAGATAAGTATAAGTTATTTACTAATTATTTATTTTCTTAGTTTAGTGAGGATTTCTTATTTAAGAAGGATTCTCCTATTTTAATGAGGATTCCTTTGTATAAATATTAGGTTTTAGTTTTATTAGAGAGAATTATCTTTTATCAAAATTCACATGATGTCAAAGCTTGGTTTCTGACCTAGCCCTATCTCAAAGTTGTGCCTCTGGAATCACCTTAAAGTGCTTTTTCACATACGCACAACTTTAGTTGTAATACAATCTTCCCAGGGTTCACCTTAGTTTGTCATTGTTAGCTTTTCTCCGAGTTGTAATCCAATCTTCCCTGGGTTCACCTTAGTTTGTTGTCGCTAGCTTTTTCTCGTTGATTGGAGCGTCACATGCCACCTATGCGCCACCACACACCTAATTAGAAAATTGTCACGTTTCTTCATGCACAGGTGCGTGAAGGCGTGTGTCGCCATATCTCTGACACTTGCTCGCCCAAACTTGGTCGCCAGTCACTATGGAGTCCAACCCAGTATCTATTTTCCTCAATCGGGCTCTTGATCGTCACCATGACCAAATTCAATATGAATACACATACCATGTCTTGGAAGTCTATTTTAGACCTGAGTAGAATTCCTCAGATCAATAATTCTTTAGTCAATATCATGAAAAATTCACCTCTCCTTGTCACTAGCCACAAATTTAATGGCCACAATTTCCTTTAGTGGTCACAATCCATCCTCATGTATGTTTCTGGCAGGGGAATGGTTATTATCTCAATTCATCCTCATGCATGTTTTTTGAAGTTCAAAGGGAAGAAAGCGTGAGGAAATTGATGATAAAAAATTTGGGCACTCTAGCTGCTGAAGGCTCGACCTTCTATATATACAATTCGTCTCAAGATAATAAACAAAAAAGGGGGAGGCCATTGTGTGAACATTGCAAGAAGCTTTGGTCACACTAAAGAAGCACACTGAAAAATACATGGGAAACCCGTGGATTGGAAGCCTAGTCGTGCATGGAGTGATTGGGACAGCCATACAAATGATGCCACTACATCCGACAACAACAAAAAAATATAGAGATCAATCCATTCCACAAGGAGCAAATTGAGGCACTACATAAGCTACTTGGTTAGATCTCCATTCCCTCTCAATCATCATCGTCCATTGTTGAACAACATACAAGTATGTTCGCACATCAAGGCAACAGATACGAGGAAGGTGATTGGCAATATTGAGTTGTATAGTGGTCTCTACTTGCTCAAAGAAAGCCCTCCTCTACATAAACAAGTTCATTCAACTTGTTGACATTCTCACAGAAGCTCTTCCAAGAATAAGTTTCAACTAAATCAACTCCAATCTAGGATTGTATAACATATACAACCCAACTCAAGGTGGGGTGTAGAAGGAAGCCAATCCTTATGTTTTTTATTTATTTTTAAGCTGGTAGATTATGATATACTTTCTTAGTAGATAAGGATAAGTTATTTACTAATTATTTGTTTTCCAAATTTAGTGAGGATAAGAGAGATTATCTTACTTATTTTTCTTAGTTTAGTGAGTATTCCTCTATAGAAATATTAGGTTTTAGTTTCTATGAATTAGAGAGAGAATTCTCTTTCATCGAAATTCACACTAATTCATAAATCAACATGTTTATCTTTGCATTTTTCATCTTCCTAGTTTTCTCTCATGTGGAACTTCCAAGTTTGTTTGACATTTGTAATTTGTTTTATTTTTTTACCACTGGTTGCACAATATAAAACATTAATGATTTACGACCTTCTTTGGTGCCCGAGTTATGAGTGATCACTTCCCAAGTTGGATAATTGACTGCATTGATGAAGTCTTACTTTCTTGATTTCACCTACCCAATGTCTCAACTTGAATTCTTTTATATTCTGACATGAGGGTCATATTCTTTATAAGAATCGTCCGTCTTAGATTAAATTATTTAAATTAAACAAAACTTCATGAATAGATATATATTATTTTTAGTTGTTTTGATATAAATTGTTTGATTTGAAATGAGTAGTTCAAATTTTAGAAACATAACTTCTATATTCGTGCCAAAATGTTAGAAGATTTGAGTTCCTCATACCTCATGTTCCAAAAAGATTAATCCAATAAGAGACTCCAAACTTTTAGTTGGCCACCTTAAAACAATGAATACGAAGTCAAGGAACAAATCATGCATTCATACGTAGCAAAAGCAAGACAGCTAATTGCCGTATTTGATTAATTGGCAATCAAAAGAACCCTCGGGCTCATATCCAATTCTACTGCCAAATGTCGCAATCAATCGATCGTCAAGGCATCTCTTATTTGCTCGTATAGCATTGAAAAGCCTAACGCTTTTGAAATTTTATCAACAGGCTTTTTTCAAAAAAAAAATCTCTTAATAGGGAAAGAATATAATTGAATAACTCCAATCAAATTTATTTGCTTAAGGAAGATCTTCCTAAAAATTAAAACGAGCCATGGAAGATCCTTTATGGTAAATATTTCTAAATATTATATCTCTTCAATATCAATCAAGCTTAGGTTTAGAAGAATGAACTAGTCACCTGTAAAATAGTGAATTAAAGTTTAAATCTTTACTTAAAAAAAATACTTACATTTAATTCTTAATAATAATTCAAGCAATACATATGACTAAAAAAAAAATTTCTTCACTCACTCTAATATTCAACATTTTGTTCTTCCTCCATATTTTATATGTAAAAAAATAGTTATTTTATATATGTATGTATATATGTGTGTATAGGGATTTCCAAGTTTTGATATGATTGCATTTGTATGTTTGGTGGAGGTTTTCTATGGCCCATAGTTCGTTAAAGTGGTTGGAAGCATTCAAGCGCTGCCACAATAAAGTTCTGTAAAGGGAATTTTTTTTTTCGTTATTAAAGGATATATGATTAATTACTTTATATTTAAATTTTAAAATATATTATCGAATTTTTATTTTTTAATTTGTTTATCATCAGCTTAAAAAATATGTACATTTACCTTATTCAATTTTTTTAACTTTTGATTTACAAAAGATGAAAAAATATATAGTCAAAAATTTTAAATATTAAATTATCTATTTTAAATTTTAAAAACTAAATAATTAAAGTATATATCATTTACAGAAAAAAAGGAACTTAATTTTTTTTTTTGTAAAAGATATGCGGTCCCATTGAAAAGTTTTAACCAAAATTTAAAGTTTGTTTGCTTTTATCAGAAATAAATATAGATTTTGATGCGGAGAGAGTCAGCTTTTCCCACTACCATACATCATTTTACGTATTGATTAATTTTTTTTTAATCAATGGTGAAATCTCCCAAAAATAATGAGAAGGAGGGGAGGCCTCTGAAAAGGTCAACTTCCCACAGACAAATCCAATTAGCAATACCAAAGCCCTATGTCCCACCACCATTCGAATTTGTAATCTCCACAAAGCACCAACCTTATATCGAATTTTATTTTTTTATTATTAAATTATTTTAAAATTTGTATACAATATTTTTTATTTTATATATATATATATATATATATATATATATATCTTAAAGTAATTCAATCGTTTTAAACTAGACGTATCAAAAAATCGAACTCTGTAAATTTTTCCCATAATATATAATTTCTTCCGGGTTAAGGGATGGGAGTTTTTTATTCCCATTCCAGAAGCATACCAACCAATATGGCTTTTCTTTTTCTTTTTCCTTTAAGTTGAGAACACTCCAACTACTATTATGACGTGTGAGTATCATGTTTGTGATCTTTGATATTTTACATCCACATGCCTCTATTTAATTCGTTAATCCCAATGGCAATTTATGAGTGCTGCATAAGATATATAAGAAGCATATTACCGTTAGTTAAAAACGACACCTAAACTCTGGGCAACAGACGTCACTCTCTTCATCAATCAAAGTGTCTCTACAAACTCCACCCTATAAAAGCCCAACGCTTGCATGATTATGCCTTCTTCTAACTTTTTCCTCTCACAACAAACAAAACCCAAAGACCACAAAATTTAAATACAGAAACATCTACCATATGCCCGTGAAGCCACTCACATACAAAAAATCTCTGACTCCATTGAGTGGGTAAGAGAGCTCTTCACTCCCAAAGTTTAACTTTTCTCTGCTTTCCCCATCTTTTCTCTTTGTACTTTTCCTCCATTACCAACCCATCCAACGGCCCTGATTACTCCTTGGACGGTCCTTGTTTTTGCGAGGCACTGCATGATAATTAATTGGGCTCTGATCTCCTACCTATCCTTACCTCTTCTCAACCATGAATCGGAAAATGGGTTCTCTCTGTTTTCCTCTGTTTCTGATTCTCTCAGCTTCAGGGTTGTTGCAAGAGGCAGAGTCAAAGACATATTGGGGAGACACAGAGGTTTTGAAGCAACTAAGGAGTAGTCTCAAGGACGGTTCTGTGCGTCCAGGTTCGTGTCTAAGTTCGTGGGATTTCAGTGTCGATCCATGCGACAACCTGTTCGGCGAGAAATTCACGTGCGCCTTCCGATGTGACGTCGTCGAGTCCGGTTCGAGTCGGGTCACCGAGCTCACCCTCGACCAGGCCGGTTACGCCGGTTCGCTCGCCTCATCCACCTGGAACCTTCCGTATTTGGAAACTCTCGACGTCTCGAACAACAACTTTTCCGGTCAGATTCCTGAGTCATTCTCGAACTTGACTCGCCTCCGACGATTCGCTCTCTCGGGAAATCTCTTCGACGGCGAGATTCCCGATTCCATCGGGTCGCTCTCCAATCTCGAAGAGCTCTACCTCGATAACAATAACCTCCAAGGAACAATCCCATCCAGCTTCAATTCGCTTAAGAGCTTGAAGAGGCTCGAAATTCAACACAATAATCTCACCGGTCCGATCCCAAACCTGGGTTCTCTCGAAAACCTTTACTATCTCGACCTCAGCGACAATGCCGTCGCCGGAGAGTTTCCTTCTCCGGCGACGTTACCCACTTCCTTAGTTCAAATCTCAATGAGAAACAACAGCTTAACTGGGAATTTAACATCGGAAAGCTTCAGAGATCTAACGTACTTACAGGTACTGGATTTGAGTTACAACAATCTGGCCGGCTCTGTTCCGACGGTTCTCTTCGAGCTTCCGTCGCTCCAACAATTAACCCTCTCATTCAACAAATTCTCCTCCATCGAAGCTCCATCTTACAGTCTGGGCTCTCAGAGTGGGCTCATAGCCGTTGATTTAAGCAACAACGGGCTTCAAGGGGTGTTACCTTCGTTCATGGGAGTGATGCCGGTGCTTTCGTCTCTGTCGTTGGAGAACAACATGTTCACGGGTTTGATTCCGACGCTGTACGCATTAAAGACGGTTTTTCCTGAAAGTGGTGTGTCTCCGTTTGAGAGGCTTTTGTTGGGTGGGAATTACCTGATCGGAGGCGTGCCGATACCGTTGTTGCAGCTTAAACCGGGTTCTGCGAATGTGAGACTGGGTCAGAATTGCTTGTACAGATGCCCTCTTCGGTTCTTTTTCTGTGACCAACAGAAATCTTTAGATGATTGTAAGAGATTTATCCCCTTCATTCCTTAGATGATGATGATGATAGACGCTATTTTCGTATTCATTTTGTTTGATTTGTGTTCTTGTTCTAGTACAGCTTTTTTTTTTTTGGTCCACGTGGAAATTGCTTAATTAGTGTCTGAAATTATATATGTTTGTCTCTATTAATATATAGATATATTTATGAAAATAGACCATATTCTCTTGTACCTAATTCATTCTGAAGTTATATTAAAATATTCTTAATAGCGAAAAATTTAAGATTTAATAATAATAATAATTAAATTTTAAATTTTAGTAACGATAAGAATTAAACTAATAAACTATTATAATTTTTAAAAAATTAAATTATGTAATTGTAAGTTTTTAGACATTAAATGAGTAGTTTACTCTATTTTAAAAGATAATTGCTTTAATTTAATTCTTCAGGACACCAAATGAGTAACTTACTTGTTTCCAATGTATACTTGGATTATATCTGTTTAGTGAGCTGAAATATAGATGGTGCTGATTCTGGAGACAAGAAGAGAAAAGAATTGAAAAAGTGAAAACAAATGTTTTGTTTGGCTTTTAAAAAAGTCAAATAAAGTTAAATATAGTTTTTAATCTATTTGAGTTATTGATTTTTTTAATTAATAATTTAAATTTTATAATTTTTTAACTTTTTTTATAATAACATTTTAAAATTTAAACCATTATTATAAAAATAATTAGTCGAGCCAAACATCACTTAACTTCGACACTTACCGGTTTTCAAAACTAAGCACAAAGGAGTGTGACCGTAGGTAATGGAGATTGGATCTGTGGGGTCAACTCTAAGACGATGAACTTTGATTGTGTCTGACACACGAACGTTGCAACCACGTGACTTTACGGGAATGGACCGCACGTTCTGAGGTCCTTTATCTAGAACCATGTTCATGATTTTTCTAACACTAGACTTAGTTAAATATTTTTAGTTCATTTATTTATTTTTTAATAAAAATTAAAAAATAATATATAATGTTAAAAATACCAAAATTAATTACTTTATTATTTTTTTGAAAAAATAATCATAAATATTTAAAAATAATGTGCTCATTTTTTATTTCTAGCCAAATAATTTGGTTGTGGAATGTGGATTAGAGTCTTATGCTCTTCAAGTATGAAGAGTAGAGTGTTCTTTAGTATCTAGACAGTCAGATGGACACATCTGATGGTTCACATCTTTTTTTAAAAATATTTATTTATTTTATAGTTATAAAAAATTAAAAAAATATTTTTAAATAAAATTTGAAATTTTTTTAACTTTAAAAAAATTAATATTTTAAAATTTATTAATAAATATTGTTTTAGGAAGATCTAAACTGTCGAATGAGCTTATCTGACAATTCAGATGCTGCAAAACACTTTACTCTTCATACTTGAAGAGCAGAGAACCCCAATCTGTGGAATGTGGAGTTCACTCAAGTCATGTTTAATTCCTCGAATTGAAGCATGAGAATTGGATGGGAATGAGAATTGAAATCTCATTCTCATTTTTATGTTTAATTAGCCATAAAAAAGAATAGAACAATTATTCCTTTCCCATATTTGGAAGGAATTGTCAAAAAATTATTATAATACTCATGAATATAAAAAGTTATATAAACATTATATAAAAGAACATTAATAAATAAATTCAACAAACAAATTGAATATAATTTTTTAATATATTACACAATATTAAATATTACATAATAACATATTATATATATATATATTAAATATTGTATGTCATAACATATTAAAAATATATTAAATATATTAAATATTGTATAAAGACATATTAAAAGTCAAATTTGTTGAGCAAGTTAGCAATTATAATTAATAATCAACATGTCATTGATGTTTTTAATAATTTTTAAATATATTACAAAATATAAAATAATTTTTTAATAAATTCTAACAACACATTGTGATTGATGGTCGTGGTCTCAGTACTATCAAATGTGTCAATGCAATGGTATAAATATCCTTAGACAAGAGATAAATTAAAAATTAGGACAAGAGTGTAATTTTAAAAATTTTATATGAGTATAATAGTCAAATTATTATGTGTATGTTTGGAAACTCGTTGGGTAAACCTATGTTTAAATAAAATTGATTTTAAGAATTGATTTTGAGTAGAATTGATTTTACATGAACGTAATTTATATTTGGAAACTGTTATTAGAAAAGTGATTTTAGAAAATGAATTTTGTTTGGATATTAGTTAACAGAAACACTTTTGAATGTGTAATTACCAAAAAGGGTATGAATATTATATTATTATATTTCATTTATTTTTATTTAATTTTTTAATTACTAGTACTAATATTTGATTAAAAATATAGATAATTTTAAAAAAAATGAGTTAATAAATAAATCAAATAAATCAATTATATTTTTTGGTAAAAATTCATTCAACTATTAATATTAAAAATATATTTTTTTGATCAATTCCATCAACTCCATCCACGCGTCCATTCCATCAATATCACCACTATAGTAATCACTTATAGTCACACACTCACTTATCACTCTTCCTCTTCATTCATTCAGCACACACTCACAGTAAAAAAGAGGAAAACAGAGGCAAAATGAACACTCACTCGACGGGCAAGCTTGTGAAGGGCGACGGAGATCTCTAGTTTTTTTTCTCTCTCTCTCTCTCTCTCTCTCTCTCTCTCTCTCTCTCTCTCTCTCTCTCTCTCTCTCTCTCTCTCTCTCTCTCTCTCTCTCTCTCTCTCTCTCTCTCTCTATTTTGAAGTGCTTGTAGGTAAATCTAGAAAATTTTTTGGAGAATCAATTTTTGAAAAATCGATTTTGAGAAGAAGCTGAAAAATTTCACTTTGCCTCAAAATCGATTCTGAAGCAAAAATCGATTTTCAAAATTAAAGTAAACACCGAACCAAACAAGCTAAATTTATTAAAGAATCGATTTTCTAGTCATAAACGGGCATTGACGACATTCCACCGCCGAACCAAACATAGCCTATATTAGAAGTATGAAAAAATTTATTTCATCACTTGAATTTGAAAATTCACATTTTCTCACTAGATTTGCAAGGAAATGAGTACTTTAGCAACTAAATATGGAAACGTTAGCAATTCTTATCATCATTCAAATTCTTGAACTTAATTTTAACAACTAAACATAGCTAAATAATTTTACTTGAACAATTGATTTTTTTTTTTTGGTTTTCGAGTATAAGAGATAATTACGTTTAAGACACTATCAAATATTAAATGTAAATATAAATATTTTTTTTTAACAAAAAGTTAACTTTTTTTACTAAATTTAACTACATTAATTCAACAACTGACTTTGAATTTTGGTTGAACGATTGACTTTGAATAAGTTTATCGAGAATTGGTTTCAGTTTCTAATGGCTGTAAGTCACAGGTTTGAGCAAACAAGATGAAGTCGTGGCTTTAATTTAACGGCTCCTGTGGTCAAACCAAATAATGATATTCGCTAGAAAAGGTGACTCTGTAACATGATGAGTTCTAATTATTGTCCGTTTATCACGCTCTCTGATTTATAGAAAGTTTTTTTTTTTTTCAGGCGAGGTAATGAAAGAACGGTAAATTATGCATATCTTCACTTAGCTAAGCTGTATTTGATATTTTTCTGGCATCAAATATCACATTCATCTTCATTCTAATTTACTGTGTCATTACAATTAATATTTTACACAATATTCGTTCCTTGTAATAATTAAATGATTTAATAACAATAATAAAATTGTAATTTCATGTTAAGTTTAATAACATTCTAACTACTTTGATTGTAGTAATCTTGTTAAAAGTAAATTAGAGAAGAGGTTTTCTAATATGTGTCAAAATATTAAAAGAATCTGAATATAATATTTAAAATAAGAGGGGTATTAATTACAGTTTAGTCAAAGTTAGTATGCTTTTTCCATTAGAAGTTAAAATAAGTATATCATTGTAAACAAATTTGCCTAAGTGCCTATAATTCCAGGAGTTCGATTTCTGCTCTGCCAATCGTATAGTACTTAGATTGTTTTTTTGAAATATTTAGGTTTAATATCCTAAACTTCTTATGTACAAAACAAATAAGTTAATGATAGATAATTATACAATTTTAAATTTTTTGGGGACAAAATTTATCTAATTTATTTTATTTTTAAACTACCAATATTTAAAATTCATTAAGTCAAGTGAGATGATAAAAATGTAAATTTTTTTTTCCAAAATTTAGGACGTTGATGAAGAGAAATAAAATAAATTACTTGAACTATCTAACTTGTATTCCATACTAATAAAGACCGCGATATATAAGTAGTAATCATAAAATAAGATGGCCCAGGTGAAGTCATTTTCAATTTACTCAAACCCAAATGCCAACATCATCAATGACCCAATCCTGATGTCAACCGCATGATTGTGAAGGGCCATGCTTCCAACGGTCAGATTTTAATTTGATGGGGTATGAAGATTTGTGTTGTAGTTAAATTAGTTATTTTAATATTAAATATTTTTTTTATTTTTTATAGGAGAAAGATGAATTTAAAAATTAAAAAAAATCTCTAATTTCTTATATCTTTATAATCAAACTTTTAAGACAGGTGTATTATAATTTTTAAAAAATACTTGTTGTGTTTTACAACTCAATATTAAATGATTGGTTTTTAAGGAATTTTTGACACATATTCTATTTTTAATAACAACATCAAACAAAATAAAATAACAATTAAACTCCAATAAATATAAAAAAAAATGTAGAATTGCACCAACTAAATTAACTTATTTTGTGATATGCTAAGTGAGAATAATTCTTACATAGTATATAATTTATGATTTAGGGTTTTTTATAAGTTTAGTATATATTTATTATTAGGTTCTTTATTAAAAATAGAATATGTGTAAAAAGTTCTTTGAAAACTGACCATATAATATTGAATTATAAAAAATATATAATTATTATCTTATAAAAAATAAAAAATATTTAATATTAAAATAACTTATTTAACTAAAATCCAATACAAATCCCAACATCTCATAAAATTAAAATCCGACCGTTGGAAGCTCGACTTCGGAGCATCGCTTGATTGTGAATCTGAACATTGGCTGTAATCTGTAGAATCGAAGATATATAATTGTAAATTTGTTTTTAAAAAACTAGTAATCATGGTATTTAAATGTCGAGCACTGGAAGTGATGCTGAGAGAAGCCCGTAACAATGGGGACCGTTAATTCATCTAGTGTTCAGAGACGCACGAAACGTGGATCACCCATTAAAGCGAATAATTTATTTAAAAAACTGCTAATTTATAATGTCTTATTATCATACTGAAAATAAAATGTGACGCATTCGACACTTTTGAAAATAAAATTTAATTTTTAAAAAATTAAAAATCAAATTTTAAGAAGTCGTTATCAAAATTTCTGAAAATAAACTTTGAGAAACTATTTTTAAGAAATAAGGCATAGTCATGCAAAATCAAAACAAGTTCAGGAGCTAGTATGTACAGGAAAGATGTTAGACCCCTTACACTACGTAACTTTAAATCTTGTGCAATTCCAAAAATGATAAATTTACAAGATAAGTAGTACTGTATAAGAGGAAGAAACAAGATATTTACTAAAACATAAAAATGGAATTATTTAAAAATTGGACTTGACTATGAGTGGTGTCTGGGGTCCTATGCCCTGTAATGATATTGAAGTCCACGTTGTTCATTTACATATTTAACTTAAAGATCATTATCTAGGGTCCTACTTATCTAACTGTTGCTATCGACAGTTGGGATCAAAGTTTATATAGCTTGTTTAGTTAACACTACAAAAAAAATTAAAATTAATGACATATTGAAATGGGTCATTAGTTTTATCATTTGTGACATATTTTATTGGTGGATATCAATTTGTCACTAATTTTTGAATTTTTTAAATTTTAGTACAGATTAAAATCTACCACTAAATTCTGTCAAAAAATATAGAATTTAGTAATAGAATTTTCTCATCTCTAAATTTTGTCACTAATTTGCATGTATTAGTGTTTGAATCTGTTCGTCACTAAATAGTGATAGATTTGGTTTCGTCACTTTTAGTGACAATTTTTTAGTCATTAAATCACTAAAATTTTTATAATAATATATATTAATTTACTAACAAAGTTCCAGGATTTTAATTAGATGAAATGGCAAGGAACTTTGGTTATAATATGGAGGATGCAAGTTCGAGAACATGGAGGACGCGAAGCAACTTCGGGACAGCCATTGAGACTAACTTGAAAATAAAATAATGCTTTCATTGACCGCCGGCTCACCAAAAGAAAGAAAGAAATGACATAAATGGATTGCCAGAAGAATAATAACTTGAGTTGGTTAGATTGAATTTTACAATTGGAATCCTCACTTCTTTCTTTCTCTAATTTATTTATTTATTTTTATTTTTTTGGATTTTTGAATATGATTTGTACTAAGTAAAAATTTGAAAAGGGAAAATCCTTTTATATTCTTCTAGAGATAATTTTGCAAGAAGGAAAAATCAAGTTTACTAAATTTAAGAAAATAAACAGGCCGTTGGAACCCTTTTCGCGTAACAAAAACATACATAATATGTTTGACACCTATACGTTGTGAGACGATTGCTTACACTTACAGATAGAATGTCGAGTTACTCTTAAGAAGTTAGTTAACTTTCATATATGCTCCTTGTTGTAAGCTCCTTGGGTAATTCTAACAGACACATATAAATTCCTATTTATGCCTGATATATTACATTTTAAAGGGAGAAAGTGAAAAAAGCATCAAGAGAATATAATGCCCAATCCTAAATAGATAACCATATCCAAAAAATAAAAACATGAATAATTTACATCATAAATTTTGAAGAAAAGGAAAAATAACCTAATCAATATATAATCAAACAATGATGAAATATTATGATATTACAAATAAATCACATAAAAGAAATAAAATCACCTAATTAGGAATTATATACATCATAACATGAAAAGTGAAAAATAATACAATAAAACAAGACACATTACATAATCAATAAACAAGATTCAGAAGATCTAATGGATTCCTATCTGTAAAATATATTGGTCAGTTATATATTACAAACAAGACTCCACTACTTCCTCATTCATCAAAGATGTATGGTATGCTTCCATCTAAATTCATTTATGTTTTTCCTAATGAATCCTTAACATGAATAGGGCTAATAATCATCACATATCTGATCTCAAACTTACATTTGAATCCCTTGGTCATAAGTATTTATATAATTTAATTTCTAGTCTTACACTAACATATGACCACCTTTCTAAATTGAAATAACCATTGCACACCTTCAGACTCCCATGAGCAAAAATCATACAAGGGAATTCACATGTTATATAAGCAACTTATTGCATACTCTCACATATTTATGACTTCATCTAGTATACATGCATGGAAAATTTATCTCAAGCTCATCTCAATCATAGAAATACTTCTTTCACATTCTATAAACCATCTTTCACCCAATAAAGTTTCTTGGCTCACTAAATTTCTTGATTGCTAACTCTTTGTGAACCTTTAGTTCACTAAATTCATTCTCATTATGTACAAAATAACTTTCTTTGTCATAATACACTAGTCATTTTGTGCATTATGGTTGGCTTTTCAAAAATTGTTATTATTCTAGCATTATCTACTCCTCAAGGAAGAATGCTATCCTGAAGTGGATTACACAACATATAAAGTACAAACAATACTTGTACTCATACTAAAATACATCACACATGCTCAAATTTTCTATAATGCATCTTTGTTTAATCAGTTTCTTGGAAAGACTACTTCACTATGCACATACATAATCTCTACATACTTAAACTAAGACCGGATAACTAACATTTACGTTCTTGTAGTCAAAACCAACCTATTTCATTAAGGGTCTGACATCATCAATGTATATTCCTTAAATACAAGAGATCTTACCTCCTTAAGGACTCAGGCTTTATGTTTGGATTTCTTATTCTTACCACTACTTTCCATTTTCATGGATTTATAGGCATCCTGCTTCTTTTTTCTCTTCTTTCTCTTATTTTGTTCATTCATCTCGTGAATATCCTTTCTCAAACCCCTTATCTCTTCTAGAATAGAGGCAAGGATATTCAACGCCTGTTGATTTACCTGTCTTTCTAACTGGATTCCTAGGATATCTACGCTCTCCATGAGTTCCTCTAGAACTCCCTTTTGCTGGAAGGTCATCCTACAAATAAAACCATGGCATCTATTTCAATGACATAAAAGAGATGATTGGTGATATTAAGTAAAGGTTCTTAGGGTACTTAAGCTATATTAATACATATCATCCTAATCTTATATTCATAGTTCTAAGGGTCTCTTTCATATTTCCTCTATTTGGTACCCAATCTTTACACACATAGTGCATAAGACCATGCTCTGATACCAAAATGTAATATCTGCTAGATTTATATTAAACTTATGTAATTTAAGAAAATTGTAATATGTATTTGGTGAAAGTCTTGTTCTAAACCATGAGATTTTTCTGAAAATTCTTACAAAATAGCTGAATTTCATGAAAATTAGAAAATTTTGGGACATTTTGCAATGTAAAATTTTTAACTAGGCAGAGGACAATCAATCAACTGATGGATATCTATTAGTCTACTGATAGACCTTGGATTTGCATATTTCATAAATCTAGGATGTATCAGTCGACTGATACAGGGCAATTAGTCGACTGATATGTCCTATACTTCAAAATCTCAGGAATTTGTAACTTAAAACACAATATAATTCTTTTCTTATTATTTATGCATACTCCATAGCACAATAATAATTATTTCTTACAAATTATCTTCTAGATATAACTACAATACAAGAGATTTACATACAGCTCTTCTATTTCTATACACATATATAAAATAAGCTTAAGTCTCCAAAAGTTTACATAGAAAGGTGACACAACTCCTTCTTTGCTAAATAGCTACTTAATAACTTTACTAGCTTATTCTTTTACTTTTTCCTGCTTTTCTACTTCATCTCCTGAAATGGTTAGTCATAACATAAAACATGAGATATTTAATTTCAGTAGCTACTTTACTTAAAGAAATCATTTCAAGAACCATTGCAGTCATAAAAGCAATTCTCAATAAATAATTCACACTTCCATGAACATAAAAGAACTATCATATAAACATATAACTGTGATATAGTCTTTTTCTTTCAATATAGTGCATTATACTTTAACTACTTTCTCAAGAAAAGTACTCAATGTCCTATGAGAAATTTCTGTCATCTTATGAGGAATTTCTGAGGTTCTGTCTCCCATAAGGACTTTTACATCTTATAAGGAATTTCTGTCATCCCATAAAAAGTTTTTGAGGTTTTGTCATCCCATAAGGACATAAACTTTACTTTTCAAGAGAAAGTTAGTTCTATATACTCATAGAAAGCTTTAAGATGTACATACTTGCTAAATCATACAAAGAGCATGATAAATAATTGAAATAACTTGCTTTCTAGTTATCTCATGAAGAGAACTCTTCATCCTATGAGAAAAATTCTATATCCCATGAGGAATCAAGTTCTACTTTCATGAGAAAACATATTCTCAAACATTCATGGAAGACTTTATCATAAAACTATATTATATCATACACAAGCATAATAATACATATAGATAACTTGCTTTTATGAAAAACTAGCTACCTTTGATTCTTCCTATAGCTGAAACTTGTGAGTTCTCTCATAGTTTCTCTCTAGCTCTTCTTGTTTTCTCAAATTTCAGACCTCTTCTTCTTCTATTCTCTTTCTTTTAGTTTGAAAATTTCTATTCTATAACTTCTCAAGCACTATAATCCATCTAAACTAGAGAAATCAAGCTACGAAGCTTACCTTTGATGATTTCCTTACTAAAAACCCAACTAGAACTCCCTTCTCTGCCTTCCTTTTCTCCTCCATGTTTTCTCTCTTTCTCTTTCTTCTGTAATTTTCAGAAAATCATATTTTTCTCTCCCTTCCTGTTTCTAAAAGAGTCTAAAGAGTCCCTTTAGTATAAAAATTTCTCTTTTACCCTTACTTTCATGTTTCTAAGCTTTGTTGGCATGTTGGGGGTATTCTAGTCAATTTTTTCATTGATTTTTTTAGTTAAAACCGACTTATTCTCATACTCCAGCAAGTGACTAGTTGACTGATTGCTTCCCAATAGTCGACTAATTCGTAATTAGTTGACTGATTGCTTCAAAACGTAAAATTTTAGCCTGACAAAGAATAATCAGTCGACTGATCTCTCCTCATCAGTTGATTAATTGCAAATATCAACAATCTAATATAATTTCTAATGCCATCAGTTGACTGATTGATATAGTTAGTCAATTGTTTCACTCAGAACTTTATTTTCCTTTTACTCTTAGCTCATTTGTCCTAATACCTCATGTCTTTCCTTTATTACTTGCTTCTAAGCATCCAAAAACATATTTGACTAATTTTTAATATCATTCGTGGATTAATTAAAGAAAACATAAAGAAAATATGGGATGTTACAATAGGCAATAATTTAATGTAACATCTATAAAAATTTTAAATTTGATATTAATTGCAATGGTTTTCAATTGTTGCAATATTTTTTAGAAAAATTGATAAGGTTTAGGCAACAACTTTTTGCATCATGTATAAAATCGTTGCAAAATTGTAAAATAAATTAAAATATATTTAAATTTAAACAACAGTTTTCAATATTTCAATATTTTATATTTTTATTTGTTCTAGTAAAAGTTTAGATTTTATTTTACATATAAATGCACTATATTTTAGTTTTTATTTTATTTGATCTGTTTATTAGTTAATAAAATTAAATTTTAAATCATTTAAAATCAAGTTTTACATTGGTTAGGGTATAATTGCCATTATTTTTAACGGGGGTTAACTCCTAATTGCCATTAAACTTACAATAATTTGATTTAAAATCATATTCCAAACAGCACGATACACACATTTCTTCAATTGACCCCCCTTTTCGCACCCTCTGTTTGCATTAACCACCATCGCCGCTTTCACTTGCAACCACTTGAGCAAACTTTGCCGATGCCGTTTGAGAGTCGGTGGCCAAAGAGGAGCACCTCCATTTACCGTCATTCGTGCGTAGGCTTCTCCACTAATTTGGTTCGTTTTCCCCTCATCGAATCTCACCTTAGCCATTTTCAAATCTCATTATCTCAGTTCTCATTTCTCAAAAAAGCATTTCTCACCTCAATGTCTTTGTTGCCTGTTGCCCTAGAAACATGTCATGGCTCTCACTTGCCTTAGACAAACATCATCAACAAACACATGCTTTTTTATTTCTAACATTTTTCTTGCAGGTAATACAGAATGCATATTTAAATTTTAGGAAGCACGACTTGTGACAGTAGACAGCCCAGTGGACTAGCAATACTCAGACTATCACCCCATCTCAGCGTATTCAGCACAAGTTAACACAATACACATGCACTCATCCCAAGCCCAACAGAAGCATTACAGTTTATATTCTGCCCAGCCCCAACACACATCATACATAAGGTCATACATATCAACATCATGCACAAGAACATATATATCAATCTTTCAAGGAGCATACATATCCTCAACATCAGCATCACAGGAGCATCATACCATACATCAACATTTTAAAAGCATACACATCATCATCATTCATCAAATAACCAGCATCAACATCACAGTAATAGAAAGTAGGAAAGAAAACAATAAACATTCATCATCATCATCATCATCATTGCCACGTCAAAATTATGCCAACGTGGCTTAGATTCCACATCATCATCCAGGCCATGTCATTAGCCTAGGGCTGATGTTATCACATCCTCATTATAATCCACATCATTAGCCTAAGTATTTACAGTCTAGTCCATTTAATATTACAGTCCATGTACATCTCATATTTTTACATTTTTCACAAATTACATAAAAAATAGAAAATTTGAAAATATAGGGAAACGTGATCCATGTTCAAATCCATCAGAGAAGACCCCACCAAGTTGTGGCTCCATTACCAACAAACATGGAAAGGGATTAAATATTATAAATAGAGAAGAAATGTATTGAAGGAATAGATATATATATATATATATATATATATGAATGAACAAGAACTTATCTTTTCAAATCTTTGTATCAGCAATATTCCCTTTTCGATATCTGCTTCTGTCTTTGTCACTCTGACTTCTTCTCCTCTCTTCCTCTATTCTTTTTGTCACTTCTTTTCTATGTGTTTTCTTTGCTTCTTTCAGGTCATTGCTTTATCTCATCAATCAATGATCTTGCAAAGGCATCATGAAAGAGTACCTAAGGGAATATATCGGTGGAACATGGTATTTAATGATGAAATCTCAGGAATAACCAGTGGAAATCAAGTGAAAGACTCATCAAAACCCTAAAGGGAGCCTCAATCAAGAGTACATATAAGAGAAAATAAGGTGATTCAAAAAGAAATTAAGGTCTACTTCGGACAAGCTGACAAAAAAGGCAATTGACCAGCGTGCCCTTCGTTGTTTGAAACCATAGCCACAAGATTGAGGGCAAAGAGGGAAAGCAATAAGTGAAATTCTGGTAATAGCCCCCATCAGACAATTCAAATTAAATCATTATTCAGGTGGACGACTTTACCCTTTTGACATCCCCAAGGCACTGGTTAAGTTACTAGGTTGCCTTTCATTAATAAATTAAGATTACCATTTTGCCCATATGTTTGTTAATATTATAGCAAGGTTATCAAGATCTAGATCTTGATCGTAGGATTGCATAAGATCTAGATTTTGGGTAAGTTATTTTCAACAAAATGCAGCATCTTAAACTCGACCTTGCTCCCTGGAGGAAGAAAGAAACATTGCTTGCTGTTGTGCCACCATGCTGATTCAACAATATATGTAAAAATGTTTTATATATAGAACCAATATGTTTATTTATATTATTATTTAGTGTAAAACAATTTAAATTAATACAAAAATTAAAAAAAAATTAGCAATAAATGGTACAATATCATATATAATTAGAAACAATTATCAATTGTTTAAAAATATTTTTTTATATTTTTATCATTGAAATGTTTTAATTTAATTAATAAAAAATGTTATGTTATAAACCAAATGCTGAAAAAGGATATAAGGGAGGAAGCATATAGACAAATTGTTATTTTTGCAAGTGTCATATCTTTTGGTTATCATATATAACCAAGTGTCATATCTTTTGGTTGCTTTTAGATGTAATTTATGGGTAGACTCTTGTTATTTTTGCAATATATGCAATATATGATATGTTTTTATGGGTGAACTCTTGATATTTTTGCAATGCTAACACCTATATATATATATATATATATATATATGTATATATAAAATATTTATTTATAAAATTTTACAAGATCTTACGATTCTTGATTCGATATTATGATTCAACTTTCAATCTTATACAAGATCTCAATCTTGATAACCTTGATTATAGGTGGCCATTGCACGAGTTCATATTCGCGTAGGATGAATATTGGGCCAAGTCCTATTGAGCCATTACAATTGCTCACAGGTTCACGTTCACGTGTGGCTGAATATTAGGACAAGTCTCATTGGGCCATTACAAAACAATATGTAACACAACTAGAATAGTTAGCTCTTTTGAAGCTCGATTTAAAATCTTCATTATGTTGGTTGTTAATTTTTTTTTTCCATTTTTTGATTTCTATTTGATTTTGAACAAATGACTATGAGATCTTAAAAGTCAAGGTTATTTAAGGATACTAGTAGAAAATGTGAACAAGGTCAGAGATTCTTAGTTTAAAGGGATAAATAGGAAAATCTTTTAACTTTATTGTCATTCATTGATTATGTTTATGAGAGATTGATATGTGTTTGATGAAATTCCTCAATGAACAATTTGCTAATAGTTTCTTTGTCTAGAACAAAGCATGAGTGTCAGTATGTATAAAAAAAGTATGCATGATGCTTGGCTACTTTTAGAGATATTGAGATGATTTGTTTGCATTCCTTATAAATGTAAGTACCTCCAAGCCTTGATATGTTTTATTCTTCTTTTTGAAGTGTTGAGAAAGACCATGAAAGATGTTAAAACTATCTTGATTATATTCTGCCTGTTTTTCATAAGCCTTATGTAGTTATGATGTAGTAGAAATGGGTTAAGAGTGCAATTGAAGTTTTATGTAGTTGGGAAATAAATTTGTACTTATTGGCTATATGATGACCATAATGTGTAATATTATTGATAAAGTATGGTTGGGCTTCGATGTCCACGGTCTCATGTTGCTGCACGTACCTTAGGGCCCATGCGTTATGGTCGTTGAGTTGCTTGGGAATCAACTGGCCTCCGTTTGATGATGAGAATATGTATTGTTGATGAGGTACGATTAGGTTCTAATGTCCCTGGTCTCACGTTTCTGCACGTACTTTAGGGCTTATGCCTTGTGGTCATGAGTTGTTTGGGAATCGATTAGCCTTCATCCCACGTGTAAATGGAATGATTGTATGAGTACTCTTCATCGGTGTTATATCTTGATGTATATTATCCTCACTAAGATTTCCATTCCTACTCATATTTTTCCTAACATTTTAGATCTTGAGGTTGTTGGAGAGGATGTTTCCCCTGAGATGTGATTCATGTCCGCACCCCATCATCCAGGCTACTGTATTTTTTATCCTCACTATTCTTTTGTAAAAACTCTAATAGTGCTCTGTAAATTGGGTAGGTGAGGATGGGGTTGCAGACTCTATGAGAGTCTATTAGTTACAAATATTTGAACTTTGTTACAAATCTATTTGTTGTATTATTAGCAATTAGTTGTAGAATGCAAACAAATATATTCTTGGTGACTCTTTGATGTATTAGGATGTAAATTTCTTTATCTATGATATTACTACCAGTTGAATGTTTGTAGAATGGTTAACCTTAAATGTATGTCCTTTTGGGTTCGATCTTCATGATTCTATTAAGGCTTACAGTAGGGGTAAGGTGCCTCTACCATGCCGGTCATGTACCCAGATAGGGGTCGTGACATATAGAGTGGAAGAGAGAGTCTGAGATTTAGAAGAAGAATTAGCAGGAGAGTCAGGAAGTAGTGTTCTACGAGACGCCATAAGAGAGGAAGAAGAAAGCTTTGGTTTTTCTCACATTAGATCAGTTTATGATCTCCATTTTTCATGAAATTTTAGTATATTGTTCCTAGTGATGAAGGCTTTCATTTGATGTTTTTCATGTGGGATTTCTCCATCTCCTTTGGTAGTTTTGAAATACCCACTATCACGCCCCACTTTGGGATAATGACTGGAACAATGTGGCAACACTACCACTACGTAAGCCTGACCCATGTAATACGCTCACAATCACATAAGAAGTTACCAACATAAACAAATTATGCCATTTAACAATAATCCCATTCATGTGTATATATATATATATACATAATTACAAAATCATGTTTCCAAGTCTTCCCTTTGGGTTCGAAAGGATTGTTCCAAAACACGATATATCATAATATCAATTTCAGTTCACAAAGAACAAATTTTTTATAGCACAATCCAGATACTATCACCCTAGGAGTCCTAGTCAACTACAAAACTTGACACATCCCAAAATATTCCCAGAGACAAAAGAACCAACCCCAAAAAGAAGGGATCAGATATGGGGTCCAGCTACTTCTCTTGCAGAGACTCACCAGCTAATGAAGAATCTGTAAAAGGCATACACAAAGAGAGTGAATAAATCATACTCAATTAGGAACAATTAATCATACTCGGAGGAAATACTTACTATATGGCTTTCGCAGAAAGTAAAGCATAACTAGTCTATAATACAAAACATCATAACCATGCAATATCTATAAGCAACCTATCTACTAACCCAATAACCACAAGAGCAAAATAGAACAATTCTCCCATTCAGAGTATTTATGTTTTTTAAGAGAAGCCAACCCTCTTACACTATATAGTTTCTCAAGAGAGGCCAACCATCTCACACCATTTCATTTTTTTCCAAAAGAGGCCAATCATCTCACACCATTTTTCCACAACACTCATATATATTCATATATAAATTCATTCAAAAATCTTTTTTCACAATTAAAACCTTAAGTTAAATGTTAAGCATGTGAACAATTTCTAAAACAATCATAGAGTTAGAGATGAGTTTTAGTCCCTCACCTTAAGGTAGCATGATTTTCACAGTATTTTGTGATAACTCAAAAGGAAAAGATGTCCCAAGGGTTTAGAGTTTATTTCCTAATAATCAAGTGCACAAGAGATGAGGGAATAATTAGAACTCTTAAATGTTGTATGGGAATAACTAGTTGACTACCCTCTACCTGGCAGTTACTGGCTAAACATAGCCAATCCTGACCAAGAGCAAATAGTCAACCAGTGATGCCTTACCAGTTGACCAATAGATCTTCACCTAGAATTTGCCAACTAAACCTAAAAGCAACCGGTTAACTGGTGACACCTTACTGATCGACTGGTGTGTCCTGCTAAGAAGTGCAAGTCTAACTCAAGAGTAATTGGTTGACTGGAGACTCCTTTCTAGTCGATCAGTGTGTCTTGGCCAAGCCTGGGCAGAGAGCACCATAGTTGCCAGTCAATTGTTCATCACTTGACAATCGACTGGTCACCAGTAGACATAAAAATAAATTGCCCAAAACCTCACAAAGCCCTATTTACTTCATCCCAACCACTACCAAGCCTTATGCAATGAATAGCCTAACCTCAAACCTCATGAATGACGACAAGAGACCAAATAAGCAAGGAAAACATTATACAATAAGAGTTTTCTAACAAAGGAACCTAAAATTTTCCAAAATTCTAATTTGAGAAGAAACCACCCATGATTACTAATTTTTCCACAAGTCTTCCTACCAAAACACTTCTCAATTCCCATATAATCATCAATTGCATCTTAAAACCATACCTCAAGCCCTCAAACTCAAGAATTTAGCCATATTACTCTTTAGGTTTCCTTTTATGCCAAAAAGAAAGGGAAGATGGAGAAGAATACTTACAAGCTTTGAAGAAACCACTAAGGAAAGATGATTGATACCCAAAGAAAGCCTTAGAGAAGATGAAGAGCAAGAATGAGCAAGGTTGGTAGAAGAGGTATAGTTGCTGTGAGGGAGGAAGGGAAGGACAATGTGAGTGTTTGAATGTGTCAGTGAATAGGAATATTAGGAGAGGGAGCCTTTAATCCATGGATTTAAAAATCAAACCAAATTTGTCGATTGGACCGATTGAAATAGTGACCAATGGGCCGATTCGGTCACCCCAATAACCTTTTTGCCATTAAACCGATACGAAACTGGTTGAACCGGTTCAGAACAGATTGGACTGGTTTGGAACTAACAAAACCAGGTTACTGGGTCTACCAGTTACATCCTTTTTAAAAAAATTTGTTCTAAACGAAGAAGATGATGATGAAAGAGAACATGAACATCGAAGCAAAAGAAGAAGAAGAAGAAGGAGGAGGAGGAAGAGTACTGGGCCGTTATTGTCATATTGCTGAAGAATAAGAATAAGCAAAAGCATTGCCATCAGAAGAAGACTGCCGAAGAAGAAGAAGAACACATGATGGCTCAAAAATTTTATTATTTTGCATCAGAGTGAGATTTGTTAATGGAAGACTGAGAGAGAAAACAAAATATATGAAAAAGAGGAAGAAAGAAATAGAGAGAGAGAGAGAGAGAAAGAGAGGGAAAAAAAGGAAGGGAAGTAACTGAATAAGTGGTAGGAGTTGGCAGAGTAGCTTTTTGGTGATAATGGCATTGGTAAATAAATCAATTTATACTCTATCACTTAAGTCTCATTTCACGTGATACACTTTGGGACCTTCGTTCATTTACTTCCCTTCTTTCTCTTTCTTAATGGCATTGGTAAATGATCAATTTATACTCCATCACTCAAGTCTCATTTCATGTGATACACTTTGGGACCTTCATTCATTTACTTCCTTTCTTTCTCTTTCTTTTGTTTCATCACTTTTTCATTTAATGGTTAACATCTTTTTTCATTAAATTTTTAATTTTGTAAAATATTTTAATATTTTTAATCATATATTTTATTTTTAATTATTTTTTAAGTAACACCGATTCGACTACGATTTGACCATTGACCCTTGAATCAGTGTCTCTACCCGTTCAATGACTGGTTCAATTTTTAAAACATTGCTTTAATCAGAAAAAAGAAGAATTAGCAAAATTCCCTCATTGTCCCCTTTGGTCCACTTCTCCCCATAGTCAACATTTTGGACACTTAAAATTTTTTCCAAAGCTAAGCAGAACATTCCACAACATTCTAACTAATTAAAGCTAATTATTTAACAACATTAAGCTTCACATCATTATAAGCCATAACCACGCACACACATACACCTCTTATATTACTTTCTTACTCTGAAGATTATCTGAAATTATTCCATTCAAGTCCCTCCACAAGATTAAGGGATGCATCACCCCTTCCATAAAAGGATTTCATCTCACAACAATTATAGATTAACCATGAATAGACCATTGTATACACACCACATCATCAATCATCATACACAAGGATTTATTTATCCATGAAATTTTAATTTAGTCATTTTAATCATAAATTTTGATTAAGTCAAGCCTTCACACAAGAATACAATAATCAAAAGAAATAAATTGTTCAAAATTCTCAGGCATTACAGTATTATCCCCCTCAAAGAAATTTAGTTTTTGAATTTCCACAAAGTGCTTATCTGAAGAGGGAGTGGTTTTTGTCTCGCATGTCTTTTTCTATCTCCCACGTGGCCTCCTCGTGGGAGTGGTTCTACCACAACACCTTTACCAAAAGGATCTCCTTAAACTGGAGCTATTTCACCTGTCTATCCAATGTCGCCATAAGTTCCTCCTTATAAATCAAATTCTCATTAAACATGATCCTTTGAGATTGGATAACATGAGACAAATCATGGAAACACTTTCGTAGCATCAATACATGGAACTCCGGGTGTACTCCATCCAAGTTCACTAGTAAGGCTAATTGATATGCCACATTGCCCTACTTCTCAATGATTTCATAAAGCCCGATGTATATTAAGCTAAGCTTCCCATGCACTGCAAACCCATGACCTTTTTCATGGGTAAAACCTTAAGGAATATCATGTCCCCAACCATAAACTCGAAATATCTTCGCTGATTGTCTGTTATTAAGATTTTTGTCTACTATGAGCAGCCACCAACCTATCTCGAAGGTTTTTAACATTTATTATTGCATCTTGGACCAAGTTGAGCTCGAATACCATTGTCTCCCCCAAGTCAAACCATCCCACCGGTGATCTACACTTTCTACCATATAAGGCTTTGGAGGGAGCCATTTGGATGCTTGCTTAATAACTATTGTTATAAGCAAACTCTATTAGTTTTAAATGCACCTCCCAATTTCCTCCAAAGTCCATGACACAAGATCGCAACATGTCTTTGAGTGACTTAACTCAGACTACCCATCTGTATGAGGATGGAAGATGGTACTAAGATCTATTCGCATGCCCAAAGCCTCTTGGATCGCTCTCCAAAATTGTGAGGTAAACTAGGCCTCGATCTGATATAATAGACATTACCACTTCGTGTAACCTCACATCTCATTGATATAAAGCTGAGCATATCTAGCTATAATAAAAGTAGTCTTCACCAAAATGAAGTGCGCCATCCTAGTCAAACAGTCGACTATTACCCAAATTAAATCACACCTTGTAGGGGACCAAGGTAGCCCTACCACAAAATTCATAGTAATCATCTCATTTTCACTCAGGAATGGGAATTTGTTGGAGCAACCCACCCAATTATTTATGCTCCGCTTTGACTTGTTGACAGGTTAGATTTCAAATCTTGATACATCTTCATAGCACCAGGGTGCACAAAATAAATAGACATATAAGCTTTCTCCATAATAGCCCTTCTCAAGGTTCCCACATTAGGCATGCATAGCCTTCCCTCAAACCTTAGCACACCACCCTCATCAAGGGTGAAACCATGTTCTTTATCTCCCTCTAATCAATCTCATATCTTACTCAAGTTTGGATCTCCCCACTGATTACATTTTACATCGTCAACAAGAGAAGATGTGGCCTAAAAGTGGGCTAAGAGTGATCAGAATTCTAGTATCTCAAACTGCACACCACTTACCTCTAGCTCATAGAGTTCACATATCAATGGTCTCCTCACTTTCGCTATATGGGCAAGACTTTCATGGATTCGCAGCTCAAAGCATCGACCATTACATTGGCCTTTCTGGGATGATACAGGATAGTGCAATCATAGTCCTTCATTAACTTCATCCATCGACATTACCTCAAATTGAGATCTCTTTGTTGAATATATATATTTAAAGCTTTTGTGATCCGTGTATACCTCACATGCTTCCCATACAGATAATGGTGCCAAATCTTTAACACAAATAGTGCCACTGCCATCTTTAGGTCATGTATGGGATAATTCCATAATTATAGGACCTGCATCGGCCCGGCTGGGTCGACCCAGGGCCTAGCCCAGTCTAGGTCACTTAAAAAAACCGGATCACAGTCGACCCCGTCAACCTTTTTTTTTTTTTTACACTTTAGCTTTCCCTTTCCTCTTTCTTTTTTTTAAGTTAATTATCAAGAGAAAATTGTTAATTTTAAGGGATATAATTAGTAACTAAAAAAGTAATGAAAACATTAACAACAATAAAAGTAAAATTCTAATTTATTTTTTCAAAGATAACTTCATTATAAAATATTTGTTATATTATAAAAATATATACAAACATTTGCTAACCTCAAAAATTGCACTACAACTAAGTTCATTATGAACCTTTCCATAGTGCTAATTTTCATAAGTCATGCAGTAGCACTATCCTTTCCTTTTAATAGAGTTTATAAGTTGATTGATGATTTTATGGATATTAACATTTAATGACTTTATAAATTATTATGGATGTTTAAGACTTTAATGTATGAATTATTATGTTTAGATGATATTAATCATAACTTTATAAATTATTATGAATATTTATGACTTTTTGTTTGAATTATTATAGACGTTTATAAATTATTATGGATGTTTATGACATTAAAGGGTGAAATTTGTATATAAATTATTTATTTTACTTGTTTTTTAATTTATTTGTGAAGATATATAGCCATATATATAATTTTTATTTTTTAATTTCTTTACCTCCGGGTCAACAATTAACCTAGTGACTTGGCGGTTGAACTAGTAACTTGATGACCCAAAGGCCTGCTCATTTCAGTAGCAGTTTCGAGTCCTATAACATTGGATAGTTCTTTTCATGTTTCTTCAATTGTCAAGACGTGTAAGCCACCACCTTATCATGTTGCATGAGTACACAACCAAGCCCGAATCTATATGCATCCCAATAAACTGCAAAACCCTTACCCTTGATCGTAGAGTGAGAACAGGGGTTGCAGTTAAGCATTCATCAACTTATTAAAACTTTCTTCTTAAGCTTTAGTCCACACTCATATTTTACCCCTTTTTAGGTTAACTTGGTAAGTGGGGCCATAATCCTTAAGAAATCTTTCACAAAGCGACGATAGTAACCCATTAACCCAAGAAAACTCTTAACCTCAGTCACCATCATAGGCCAGGGCCACTTCCTTACCACTTCCACCTTACTCGAGTCCACTTGTATTCCATCTTTGGAAATTATGTACCCTAAAAATGCTACTTGAGTTAACCAAAACTCACATTTAGAAAACTTAGCAAAAAGTTGATGCTC
This sequence comes from Biancaea sappan, assembly GCA_037074585.1. NCBI lineage: Eukaryota > Viridiplantae > Streptophyta > Magnoliopsida > Fabales > Fabaceae > Biancaea > Biancaea sappan. Next base: position 57,246,979 of record CM073490.1, read on the forward strand.
CATTAGAGTTTATAGGACAATCCAAAGGTGTTGCTCATGTTCCTCAAGGCTTCTTGAATACACCAGGATGTCATCAATAAATACAATGACAAACTTATCAAGAAGGGATTTAAAGACCATATTCATAAGATCTATGAAGGTGATGGGGACATTCGTCAAACCAAATGATATTACTATGAATTAGTAATGCCCGTAACGGGGTCCTAAAAGTTGTCTTGGGCACATCCTTAGCTCTAATCTTCAATTGACGATATCTTGACCTTAAATCAATCTTGGAGAATTACTTTGCACCTGCAATTGATCGAATAAATCATCAATTCGAGGCAAAGGGTATTTGTTTTTCACAGTAACTTTATCGAGTTTCAGATAATCAATGCACAACTGAAAGGTCTCATCCTTCTTTTTCATGAAAAAGGACTGACACACCCAAAAGTGATGAACTGGGCCAAATGAACCCCTTATCCACCAAATCCTGGAGTTACCCCTTGAGTTTCCTTAAGTTCCTTCAGGGCCATCTGATATAGCGGCATGGAAATTGGTTGAGTTCCTAGCAACACATCAATGTTGAATTCAATTTCCCTATATGGGGGCAAACTGAGAGGCTCTTCTGGAAAGACATTCAAGAAGTCTCTCACCATGGGGACATCGCCTATGTCCTTCACTTCTACAATCACATCCTTTACAAAGACTACAAAGCCTTGGCATCCCTTTCTCAAGAGTTGTTGTGCGCCAAGCATTGAAACAAAATTATTTGGTATATCACCCTAGAAAACAAATGCCTAATCCCCCGGCACATTCAATTTTACAGCCTTTTCATGACAATCCACCATAGCATGATATGCCATAAGCCAATTCATCCCCCAAAATGATATCAAACTCAATCGTGTTCAACATTAAGAGATCCACCATTGTGTCCCTCCCACAAATGGAAATAAAAAAATCACGAATTCCATATTGAACTAATGAACTTTCTCCCACAAAATAGCCACAAGAAAAGGCTCTTCAAGTCTAACCAAATTTTTAGAAAAACATTTTGCAAAAGTAGGGCATATATATTAATGGGTGGAACCCAAGTCAAATAACATATGGGCATCATGAGAACAAACCGAGAGAGTACTTGTCATCACTACGTTAGAGCCTGTGCATCCTATCGTGTGAGAGCACACACATGTACCTTATCTTAGCTAGAACTAGCCTTGACCACCTAGATTTCGGCCTCAATTCCCTCTTCCGATACCACTCCTACCCACTGAAGAGGAAGAAGCACTGCTGGCTGCAGCATACCCAGCCTAGGAGTGCGATGGATAAGCAGACCCTTAACCTGAACCCAGAAGCTGATTAGAGCACTCTTTCTAGTGATGGCCCACGTAGTCGCACTTAAAACAAGTCCCCTTCTTATTGAAATATGGCTCACAGTGAAATCTTCCATATTCTTGACATTGAGGTGGGCTACACCATTATTGTGATTGCCCTTGGCCAATTGAAGATTTACCTCTTTGAGATCCTGTCTTCTTGTGTGGTTGATGATTTGAAGATTGAACCGATACCGAGGGTGCTACAGTTGATGATTGTCCTCAGTTTGGAAGCTTAAAGGCCTCCAAAGTCGCACTTTGACTCAAGCGTCCTCTGCCAAACCCCATCTTACATACCTTTACAAGTCTTCCCTCTTTTTCTCACCAAGTTCCATCATTCGTGCATTATCCACCATAATGGTATAACTAGGAAAAGTCTCTATTTGTGTCCCCATTAGCTGGCAAAGGGGATACCATAGTCCTAAAACAAATTGTTTGATCTTTTATCTTTCATCCCACACCATATGAGGTGCATACCTCAATATCTGGATAAATTTGGTGTTGTATTCATCAATCGACATAGATCGTTGTGTTAAAACTCCCTCACTTTAGTGGTTCTTAGGCTTATTAGAATGAATCTTTCTATGAAAGCTCGTCGAAATTCTAGGTGAGAGGTTTCGAGCCATATCCTCACTCCATGAAACCCACCATTTATTTGCCTTTCCTTGGAGTTGGTAGGTTTACAAACTACCTTGTTTGTGATAGAACATTTAAGAACCTTGCACGTCTTTTCCACCCTATTCAAAAACTATTGGGGGTCTTCATTTGGTTCCTTACTCGTAAACACTGGTGGTTTTAATTTTAGGAATTTAGACACCTTTACCTCTCTCATCACTTCCACCCTAGGTTGAGGGGTAGGAGGTGGTGTAAGGGCTTGGGTTGTTAGTAGGGCATTCATAGTTAGAGGTGTCACTGTGGGATTTAGTCGACTGTGTGCTTTTCCATAATCATAGTTACTAAATTGGCAACAGTTCCTTAAAAAGTAGTAATAGCTGTCATCATTATGCACCAGATCACGAGTTAGAGGTGCTACTCCTTCCTGAAGAGGTCCTGCCATTGAGCCCTAAACATCTTGAGCATGTGCACTTTTAGCATGCATACCATCATCATGATGCTCCGATACCAAAGTCGCAAGTGCTTGCCTGAAGGCTTCATCGGAGCCTACTAGATCACTCGCTCCATGAGGACCTCCTTGATTCATTAGAGGAATAAGATTCTACACACCAAACATAATCACAATAGGAATACCCTATTAATTGTGACACCGAGGAGTATAACACGAAGGAAAAATCACCCTTGAGTACCCCAGGGCCTTTAGTAGGATCTCGTCCCATGGTTGTATCACATTTCACAATTATAGGAGAAAGCCTACCAAGGTTACCTTACTCTTTGGTTATTAGAAGATCTATTTCCAAAGCTCTGATACCAAATTTGCCACACCCAACATTTGGGATAGTGACCGGCATAGTGTGGCACCACTACCACTACCGTAAGCTTGACCCATGTAATACTCTCACAATCACATAATAAGTTACCAACATAAACAAAGTAATATAAACTCTATAATTTATGCCATTTAACAATAATCTCATTCATGTATATATATATATATATATATATGTATATATATATATATATATATATATATGTAATCAAGAATGACAAAATCATGTTTCTAATTCTTCCCTTCGTACACAAACCCACAGAGGTAGAAGGGATTATTCCAAAATATGATATATCATAATATCAATTTTAGTTCACAAAAGAATAAAGTTTTTTTATAGCACAATCTAGAAAACCATCACCCTAGGAATCTTAGTCAACTATAGAGCTTGACATATTCCAAAATACTCCCAGAGACAAAAGAACCAACCCCAAAAAGGATGGATTAGAGATGGGGTCTAGCTACTCCTCGTTTAGAGACTTACTTGTTAATGAAGAATCTACAAAAGGCAAACACAAAGAGGGTGAGTAAAGCATAACTAATCCATAATACAAACTTCAAAACCATGCAATATCTATATGCAACCTATCTACTAACCCAATAACCACAAGAGCAAAATAGAACAATTCTCCCATTCAGGGTATTTATGTTTTTCAAGAGAGGCCAACCCTCTCACACCATTTCATTTTTTCAAAGAAAGGCCAACTCTTTCACACCATTTTCCCACAACACAAGCATTATTCATATATACATACATATAATCCATTCAAACATCTCTTTTCACAATTAAAATATTAAATTGTTAAGCATGGTGAACAATTTGTAAAACAACATAGCGTTGGAGATGAGTTTTAGTCCTTCACCTTAAGGTAGCACGATTTTTACTATACGTTGTGATAATTCGGAAGGAAAAAATGTCCCAAAAATTTAGAGTTGATTTCCTAATAGTCAAGTGCACAAGAGAGGAGAGAATAATTAGAACTTCGAAATGTTGTATAAGAACAGCCGATTGATTACCCTCTACCTAGCAATCAACTGACTAAACACAGCCAATCTTGACCGAGAGTAGATAGTCGACTGTGATGCCATATAATCGAACAGTGCGTCTTTACCTAAAATTTGCTAGCCAAACTCGAGAGCAACCGGTCAACTGGTGATACCTTATCGGTCGACCGGTGTGTCCTGCCAAGGATTACTAGTCCAACCCAAGAGCAATCGATCGATTGGAGACTCTCTTCCAATCAACTAGTGCATCTCGGCCAGGCGTCCACAGAGAGCACCACAGCTGCCAATCGACCGTTGAGTGATGAATAGTTGATCACCAATAGACACGAAAATAAATTGCCCAAATCCTTACAAAGCCCTTTTTACTTCATCCCAACCATTACCAAGACTTATTCAATGAATAGCCCTACCCTAAACCTCTTGAATGACAACAAGAGACCAAATATCCAAGGGAAACATCATACAACAAGAGTTTTCTAATAAAGTAACCCAAAATTTCCCAAAATTCTGATTTGAGAAGAAACCATCCACAATTGTTGATTTTTCCACAAATCTTTCTACCAAAACACTTCTCTATTCCCATATAATCATCAAGAACATCTTAAAACCATGTCCAATCCCTCAAACTCAAGAATTCACCCACATTACTCTTAGGGTTTCCTTCTATGCCAAAAAGAGAGGGAAGATAGAGAAAAACACTTACAAGCTTTGAAGAAATCACCAAAGAAAGATGATTGATACCCAAAGGAAGCCTTAGAGAAGAGGAAGAGCAAGAATGAGCAAGGTTGGTGGAGGAGATGTGGTTGCTGTGAGGGAGGGAGGGTGTGAGTGTTTGAATTTGTGAGTGAATTGGAATATAAAGAGAAGGAGTCTTTACTCAAGGAGAAAAAAAGAAAAATTAGCAAAATTCTTTCCTTGTCCCCTTTGGTCCACTTCTCCCCATAGTCAACATTTTGAACACTTAGAATTATTTCTAAAGCTAAGCACAACATTCCATAATATTCTAACCAATTAAAGCCAATTATTTAAGAACATTAAGCTTCACATTATCATAAGGTCATAACCACATACACATATACACCTCTTATATTATTTTCTTGCTCTCAAGATTATCTGAAATTATTTCATTCAAGTCCTTTAACAACATTAAGCTTCACATTATCATAAGGTCATAACCACATACACATATACACCTCTTATATTACTTTCTTGCTCTCAAGATTATCTGAAATTATTTCATTCAAGTCCTTCCACAAGACTACTGGATGCACCATCCCTTCCATAAAAGGATTTAAGATTAACCATGTGCAGACCATTGTATACACACCACATCATCAATCATAATACACAAGGATTCATTTATCCATGAAATTTTAATTTAGTTAGTTTAATCATAAATTTTGATTAAGTCAAGCCTTCACAGAAGAATGCAATAATCAAAAGAAATAAATTATTCAAAATGCTCTAGCATTACACCCACTATGTGACGTTGTGTATGTGAAAGTGTTGCTTCCACCTTGTTAGTGATGATTATGTGTTATTGGTGATCCCTAGTGTGACTAGGAAGACTATTGGTTTGCCCATTATTCATTATTAGCAGAAGTTTTGCTGGATTAGGTCCCGTGGTTTTTACTTTCACATTGGAGGATTTTTCACATTAAAAATCGGTGTTCTACTGCTTTATTTTCTTTGCTGTTGTGTTGGGTATTTTTGTGCTGGGTGTATATTAATTGCTTGAGACATCTAATTTTTTGTGATCCCATTTTATTGCACAAGAGGGAAAAAGTTGATCTAGGATAATTTCTATTTTTTTCATTTTGGTATCTTTTTCCCAACAATTACTAGGCTATTACCCTTCTTCTTTGGCATAAAAATGTTGATTGTAGTTTTACTTTCCATCTGAGATCTCTTATCATAAACAAATTATACTTTACAAAGTGATATTTTTCCTTTGGAAGTCCTGTTTTTTAGTTCTCGGCTTTAGTCTTGGGTTTGTTAGATTTCTTACCGTCTTTCATATGTATCAATGATTTTTCTCTTCTGCCTTTAATTTGTGGCCAGAACATCTCTACTAGAATAGATGGTGAAGATCAACAATTATAAAACTCATTCTAGCTATAGTCCGTCTTCTCATGCAACTAATGGCAGAGCTATATCATCTCATAAGAGGTATGATATCTACTAAATTGTGCTGTGTCCTCACTTTAATAGTATCCATTTTGGCTTTCCATTATTCATCATTTATATAATATTATAACTTTTGCGAGTAGAGCAAGGGATTGTGCAGCTGAGCTTGAGCCTTGTTCTAAGCTTGAGGATCTAAATTTGGATGTTGAGAAGGACTCTAAGGACATAGAGGAAAGATTTTTTACTGACAATTATTCGCTGAGGTAATACCTAAAATTATATTTGACGATATTTCTTACTCCCTTTTCTTTTTATAAGAATATAAATGTCAGAGCAATGGTACTATTCATCAAACTTGGTCATTGGCTAAAAGATTTTTTTTTTCCACTTAGAAAGCATCAGTTTAGGTTTTGCTATCTACTGGTTCAACTATTCTTGCCCAAATCTATGCTTGTTAAACTTTTCTTTTGCTGGCTGATGTATATTCTTTACTTAGTCAATTTACAAGTTGAATTAATGTGTTCATTATAATACCAGTTATATATGAAAAGATAAATTCCAAATTATGTGGCTAGAATATTGAGTCGTTTGTGTGCAAGCCTAATATTAGAGGGAAAAAGGAGAATGATATATATTTTTGGTGTAGGGGTTGATGAGCAAAGGAGAGATATAGCTGTTCACTCTCTTGTATGAATTCATTTGTGGGTTCATATTACTAGTAAGTGGAGTAGCCAAGGGACCCCAACAGAAACATCATGCACATTATAGGAAAATCCCTTCTTAATTTTTGATGTTGTACTTCACATTTTTGATGTTGTACTTCACATTTTTGCTGTTTGGCACGAAATATGATTCTCCTTCCTACTTGTACTCTTCATTCTTTATGAAGATACTTCTTTCACTAGTGTAGAGAAACAAAGTATATCTGAATCTTGATTTTTTTGGGGGTTTGTTGGGAGGGGTTTATTGACTTAGCTAGGCATCCTGTGCTTTTATTAGACAGATGCTATAATGTCCTCAAGTCCAGAATAGCACTGTATTTAGGGTAAAATCACGTGGAAGAAAACCAGCAAGAGCCTAGAATCGCAAAGAACACTAACTGTATAAAACCAAGTACAGGAGAAACTACAAAACTTATTAAACAAATACCAACAATTGGTGTTAAAAGTCTTACTGTTATCACCAACCAAGAGGAGCTTTATTTTTAAAATTTTGCAATGTTTTTTAATATTTGTTATGAAAATTCCTTGCTTGAAATTTATAATTTTTTAAATAGGTGGCAACATTGAAACACCGTTACAAAGCTATTGCAATAAGGTCAACTGCAACAGAAGTATACATATTGCATAAAATTATTACCTATACTTCTAAGTAATTTGGAATAATATAATATTGATGCATAATCCTTCAAATGCAACAGTTTTTCAAGTGTTGCAATTCAAAATGTTGTATTGAATGTATTTTGATCAAAAGATATGTGACATTTAGTTCACGAATATCATTAAAAAAAATTTCTTATGACAGATCCTTTTGGATATAAAATTAGAATAAGGCGTAATATATTTTATAGTTACAATTAAAGAGAGTGTATATTTTAAATGCAATTTTAAAAATTTACAAAAAAGAAAAAGAAAAGAAAAGTATAATTTGCTCAAATTTATAAATAAGCATAATACTCAATTGCCAACAGAAGAAAAGGACAAGGCTCATATTGATGGAAAGCAATTTTACGGACTTCAATTATGGGCCTGCACTCGTAGTCTAGCCCATCAGTGAGCCCAAGCAGAGGTGGTCTTTGTTACGGGTAAGTGGGTTGGATTGGAATTAAGTTGGCTCAAATATGATTCATGTATGACCTACTTTATATTTTTCTTTCTCTTTTTTTAAAGGTTTAAATTTAACTCAATCTATTTCTTTTAAAAAATTTTGTTTATTTCATTTTAATTTACTTAATAAAGTTTCTTTGTATAATTAATATATCAAACATTAATTTATTTGACACTATGTTATAAACAACTCCAACTCTTTGTCATTAAATATATTTTAAAATATCAATATATTTATTAACACTAGTCGGTTCAAGTTGTTTGAATATTGTAAATAAATAAATTTAATAATAATAGGTCTTTATACTTCTGTAATCTATCTTAATTTGAATCAAATTAATTAAAACTAATGTATTTTTAAATACTGATGGTTCTAACAAAAAAATAATTATATTTTGATAATGATATGTGAATTTAAAAATACATAAACAATTCACAAAGATAATAAACTTCACAAAGACAATAGTAATCCATTATCAACACAATATACATCAAGTGGCTTCAAGTATCTAATCTCATACTCAAATAATTAAAATATTAATTAGATTAACCATTTGAAAAATGCTTTCTTAAATATAAAATTTCAGTCCTACAAAATATATTTTCCTATCTAACAACTTAGAACATAGTAGACAAAATGACATTAAACATCTTGGAGTACTATCTAGAAAATGAAGTAATAAGCAACTAATTTTTATATCTATACATTGTTGATTCTGTGCTATCCATAAGATGAAAGTTGCTCAAAATCTTATAGAAATACTTCCTATGAGATGTATAGATATTTAAACAAATTTAAATTTACAAAAATGTAAATGAGGGCCTAAAAATCAAACTAACCTAATACACACTTATTATTATTATTATTATTTTGATTTAAAAATAATGATTATAAAATTTCTATAAATATAATAATTTTGTCAAGCATAAACTATATGGTTGTGTTTGGAATGCAAAAAAAATAAATTAGTTTATAACTTATTTGATTAACTTATAAGTTTCTTAAAAGTATTTGGTAACCAAATTTATTTAAGTAATTTATAACTTATTTTTAAAACTCTAATTTAAGCAGCTTATAGCTAATAACTTATAACTAGCCTATAGGTAATAGTTTATAACTTTTATATTTTTCTTCCTATTTTACCGTTAGTATTTTATTAGAATTTCCATTATATCCTTATATGTCATTAACAACTCTTTGCATCTTTTCCGTCATCCATAATCATCCATCATCGTCTATCGTCTTCTTTGTTGTCAAGCATATTTATATATTTATAATAATTGAAATTAATTTAAATAAACAACAAAAAATGATACGTTTATTTGTATTATTTTGGGAATATAAAATATATGTCTTTTTTATAATTTTACATCTATCAACTAATTCAATAACTACTTTTACTAAACACTTCTAATTCAATAAGTTAATTTAACAACTTTCAACTAAAAATTTATTTTTAAGCTTTTAGCTAGTTTATCGGTTATTTCAAACATAGTTTATGTCTATTTGTTGCTCACAATAATTTTTTATAAAAATTTATTTAAAAATATTTAAAATATTTGAGACCCATTTATAACATTTCATCGCCTGCAACATTGAATCTAGTAAATTTATATTAATTAACTTGTTATATAACTCATAAATGATCTGCACTAAAAAAGGAAAAATGTGTTTCACAGCAACACGAATTGTTGGCATTGATTATTTTTTTTAAAGAAGGATCTATCGATCTAATCAGACCACTAGCGAGCAATCTTATTCCTTTGGTGAACAAGACTTAACTCGGTCACATTTGGACTAATTTGCAAACTGTGTAAACATCAATTTAAATTATTTAGACTTAAATGACAAAATTTTACAAATCTAACTTTAACATAGCGTATCATTATTTAATTGATACTCAGTAAAAAAACTCACTTAAACCAAAAACACATGTTAAAAAAGAAAAAGAAAGAATAAAAATGATAAACAGGTGGATCAAGCATCACTAACAAGTAACAACCTTATCCAATCATATTCATAACAGAAGGCGTTGATATATTGAGACGGCTGATGCTAATAAGCAATCAGGTTAGTATGTATGTCTCTTTATGAATTATTAAATCTAAAATTTAATAATCTAAATTTTAGTTATTTTTAAAAAATTACGACTTAAAACTTAAATTATTAAATATCAAATTTAATATTTCATAAAATGACAAACATGTTATTTATGTTCGAGAAGACAACTAACAAATAAAAAGTCATAAGTGATAACGTCTCCCTTGTCACCAGCCGGCTCCTTTCGTCTTTCTTCCCATCTACTTTAACTGCTTCAATTTTCCTCTCTCTTTCCCCACTTTCTATTTCTATACACCTCAAAATAAACAAACCACATACGTATTTGTTTTATTTAATAAACCCTTCTTTTTTCAAATTAAATTGAATCCATTTTTTGTTTGAATTATATTTAATATTTTTTATTTTAAAAAATCATATGATTTTTATATGTCATATATGTTACAAATTTTTCTTAATTTATTTTTTGATTAATGAAATTTATTTTATGTGCAATAAATTTTTAAAAATAAAATAAAATCACTTAGTAGTTTTTGGGTAACGAATGATTAGATTAGTTGGGTGAGTAGGGACAAAAGCTGACACATTGTCATTGGCTCCAATCACTTTTGCTGTCATTCCTTCTAAGGCATGCTCCTCTGTCTGTCTTCGTCATCAGTTCACCACCACTAGGCTATTAACCAAATTCCATAAGACTTTATTTTTCATTCATATAATAATGATTTTTCTAGGATGAATTGGTGATAGAAACACTGAAGGACTGAAAAAGATGAAAGAGGGAGACTCGGGCTGTGTGAACCGAAAACATTAATGTAATTTTGAAAGGAATTTTGCTTTCAATTTTTATGGTTTTAACTCTGATTGCTTCATTTACATTAGACTAATTATCACATGCGATAATTAGCTTGTTAAATATTTTTTATTGCAAACAGATATATGGGAACTCGGCATAAAAAAGTTTAAGCTTTCTATAGCAAAACCTTTTTGAAAGTGGCATCATTAACAGTGTTGGATTGTTAAAATAATTCAACATTTATTTTTTTTAATCAAGATTTAGAGTTGAATTTTATAAATAGAAAAAATCAGTATTGAAAAAGTTTTGTATTTTTGTAATTTGATACAATTCATATCAAATTAGTAAGAGAGTTCAATGAATTATCAAACATCAACAGTTTTGACAAAAAAATTTGAAAGCAGCATGCAGTTTATATATGAAATGAATAATAGAGAAATGGAGGCTGTATTTAGAATTTTGGTGTTTTGGTTTGGGTTGAAGTGCAATTTTTGAATCCTAGGCACTAACCAGACCTGAATTATATGCTTGGGTTGGATTGGCGAGTTGGACTGAGTTCAATCTTTTCAATTGGCTAAGTGGCAGTTTAAGTGGCAGATTGAGAATTTTCTAACCCACTAAAGCGATAAATATATAAATATTTTTTTTAAAGAAATTTTTAGGGACTTAGCCACTTAGATTCTTCTCTTCTCAGATTCACTTCACCACTTCCAACCTTCCAATCTTCGAACATCTTCACTTTTCAGCAGCTCCCCTAAAATTGAATCTTTGCTTCACTTTGATTAATCGTCTCCTTTAGTCTACACTCCAGCTCCATGCACTCTCTATGGTTCTCTCTGTCTCTCATCTCTAGTTCACTGGTTCGTATGAACCAAAAATTTCTAGTTCGAAGTCTACACTCCAGCCCCACATGCAGCTCTCTATGGTTCTCTATCTATGGTTCTCTCTGTCTTTCATCTTTAGTTCACTGTTCGTATGAACCAAAATACCAAAAATTTCTGGTTTTCTGGTTCACATTCATGAACCAGAAATTTCTAGTGAGAGAGAGAGACAGAGAGAGAGAAAAGGGGAAAAAAGAGCAACCCATCAACTGACTTGACCAAACTCGTTTGATTGTGGGTTGGTTGCTTCAGGTTCATCCTCAAAATCTCAATAACCCAACCCAACCAAACCCAGTTACTTTTGGTCAGTTTGGGTTAAAAATTTCCTTCAATTCGACTCGAGCCGTGGCCACTCCTAATCAATAACAGGATGGGCCAACCTAGAAGCTGCATTTCTTGTCCTCTCTCTCTAAGAGGGAAAAAAAAAGGAGCAACATGCCAATTGACTCGACCCAACTCATTAGATTATGAGTTAGGTTAGTTCAAGTTCATCCTCAAAATCTCAATAACTCGACCCAATCAAATCCAGTTATTTTTAATTGGTTTGGGTTGAAAATTTTCTTCAACTCGACCCGAGTCGTGTCCACTCCTAATCACCAACAAGATGGGCCAACCTGGAAGTTGCATTTCTTGTCTCCTCTCTCTCTCTCTCTCTCTCTTCGTTTTAAAGCTAATCTTGAACGACACTGCGTACTAGTTATCCAACCATTGTGGCTTTCTCATTGAGTCTCATTGCTTTGGCTAAAATGTAAAACTACGAAAGTGAAGCTATATATGAGAATGGACTGAAATGTCCTGCTCCTTCAACACAAAAGCCGTATTGAAGGAGTTAGAAGACTTGAAATTGTGACTTGGATTAGTCTTGCGGATAACTAGATCAGCATAAGTAGCAAACATATTAGTTATACGTATAAGATGCATGCATTTGTAGATTGTAGCTGTTTTATGTATGATCTATGAGATCATATATATATATATATATGTGTGTGTGTGTGTGTGTGTGTGTGTGATTGTTGATTATTGTATTAAGGTAAAAATTATATTTTAATCATTTATATTTATTTTAAGTTTCTTTTTAGTCCTATGTTTCAAGAATTTCATATTAGTCTTCTATATATTTCAAAGTCTTATTATTTTGATCTTTTTTCATTAAAACTATTAGTCTATATATCAGAGTTAATATGACATTTTGGAAATTACATGTAATACATTAATATTTAGTCAATAGCCATGTAGAGAGGTTATATTAACATTTGGAAGAGGATGTATTAATTCTGTTATATAGACTAACAGTTCTAACAAAAATGACCAAAATAATAAGACTTTAAAACATAGAGGACTAATATGAAAATTTTGAAATATAAAAAATAAAAATTGAATCTAAAATAAATATAAAGGACTGAAATACCATTTTTGCCTTATATTAATTGTAACTTTTTAATCAACTTCCCATGGTATATTACTTATTTTTCTGAAGTAAAGTCTTAGTTTCAAGTCTTATAAATGATGATATTAAGAAAGTTTTACACTTTTGTGATCAGATCTGACCAGCTCAAATCAAATTAGTCAAAGTTTAGTGAATTTTTTTAATACTAATGGTGCAAACAATATATATATATATATATATATATATATATATATAAGAATTTTAAATAATTGCTTAATTAGTATTTTGTTCTGTTAATTTTATTTAAAACTTTAAATTACTTCCTTTTTTTTTGTTATGGTCACTTAAATATGAAACCTATCAAAATGTTTTTTTTAACCCATTAGGGTTCTAAATTATCAAGTTCATTAGAGATAACTTTAACTATGGTTAAATGGTATAGTACAGCACATGACTATCGGCTTTGTTAATTACAAAATTTTTGAAAACCCTGAATTGAGACTTAAATCAGTTTTGGAGAAAAGTTACACAGAAAAGATTATATGAACTAGTAAACCGAACAATTGCAGCAATAGAGTTGACAATGACAAACTTGACAATTTAAGTATGGAATGAAATGAAAGATAAGGGATTATTTCGGCATATTCCAAAATTAAGGGAACTAATTTAAAATGTTAAGCAAACTTACATGACCAAAATACGTATTTAACATAAATAATATGATAACTTAGACCATAAACCACCTTCAAATTAGAAATCAATGCAATATAATTTGTCTCTTCAACTTTTTTTTTAAGACAAATAAAAATATTTTCATTAAAAAGGCACTGAGCCAAAAATAAATAAGATTTAATAAAACCTAAAGATAAATTATTACAGTACAAACCTAAACTTGAAAGGCAACCCTCACTGGCGCAGCACTCAGGCGAATGAAGAGGCTAGGGTTTGGCTGAAAACCCTAGCAAAGAAGGAAGACGAGGCGGAAGTTGATCAATTAAGGCTTTTGCTGGTTGATCAACTCTAAACTTAACTATATACCAACTTTCCAAATTCAAAAATATGTGCTGGTTGGCCCATTTGATATTAGACCCGTCCAAAAGCCTAACGTATGCCTTCTTCTTTGTATTATATTTTGTTACGTTATCTCTTAACAGCTAACACAACATTTCGACTTTTATCTAATGTACAAATTTAATTAAGTGGAACTGTGTAAGGGATCTAAATATTCAGTCTTGACTACTATAGTTCTTTGGGCGAATATATTAATAAAAGACCAAGTTGCAAGAATCTATAAATCTAATAAGGTGATAATGGTTGAATTTTTAAATTGAAAGAAATAAATTCCACAATTCAAATTAAAAAAGATTATTTGTACATTTTGATATGTTTAAAAATATCAATAACAAATTAAAGTAGTGCTTATAAGTTAGAAAAGGGAGAGCGGGAAAGTTAATTAGAGCTATATTAAGTGAGAAGCAACGAGAATATGAGTTCATAATCATAAGTATAGAGTCAAAAAAGATGGGCCACTTCTCCAAAGAAGGAAAAGTAAAACTTACAAGAAAAGCAACAATGGCGGTTTTCTAGGTCTTAATGAATCTAGTTTTGGAAGGAAAGGATCATCATATATGTCAAATATGGTGTAGTAATAATTTTGCATTGAAGTGTTGGAAAGAAATCTAAGATTTTTGTGTTTCATTCATTAGTATATATTTAATATGTTTAATGTCATATAAAATATATCAAGCTCGAGTCATATATATATAATCACAATATTGTTGTATATCATATTATCCATGGGGTGATGTTGGGGAGGCCCACAAATTTTTTTTTTAATCTGAACATAAATCTTTTGATGTAACATTATTAGAATGCAATGAAATTAGAGTAGTTTGATTAGAAATTAGGCGGTCAAAGTTTAAGATAAAAATCTTTGAGTCTCGACGTTGAAACAAGCAAAAAAAAAAAAAAAGATAAACTACCCTATGTTACGTTAAAGAATTGTCGCATCATTTTTTCCTTTTATAAACTAATCATAGATGCTGCTACTAGAGGAGGGAATTATGGAGGAACTTTAGGCTTCATAATTTGAAAATTCGATAGTACTTTTAAATTGTGACAGTGAATTACTAAAATTTTACATTTTTTAAATAATAAAAGGAAACAAAGGAAGTTAAAAAACTTCCCACTTTTTTACTTACATTTTAACTTTTCTTTTTTATATTCTAATTTATATTTTATTTCAAATGTGTTAATATATGGTGTGAAAACCATTGACCAAAAAAAAAAATCAAAACCATAGATTTTAATTTATACTTTTCTTATGTTCAAAAATATGATTTGGATACCTCCTGCCATAAGACCTTAAAAAAAATTTTTTTTTTGATGGGGTAAGACCTAAAAATCATTGACCATATATAATAGTGTAGATAATAAATATACAAATTAATAACAATATTTTGAAAAAAAATACTTCTGTACTTTGAAAAAAAAATATTTTCTGCTGAAAATTAACTTAATTTTTTGAAATTTCAAAACTAAAAAATATAAGAATTTTAAAATATTTATAAAATATCAAGAAATTCAAATAATTTTTTTAAAAAATTATCAAATGAAATGCACGACATCCTATATTTTCTTTATTTAAGGTTTGAGTAATGTTAAAATTTAGTTATTTATGTCTTTAGATGCCTAGAAGCAAGTAATCAAAGGAAAGTATAAAAGAAATAAGATAATTAAGTTACACATAGAAGAAAATTGAGTTCTGAGTAGAATAGTCGACTTCCTACAGCTAGCAGTCGACTGATAACAGTTAAAATAAAACTAAACTTCTGATATTTGCAATCAGTCGATTAACGGATGGAGCTTAGTCGATTGATTACACTCTGTAAGGCTGAAATTCTACATTCAATAGTTATCAATCAATTATCGAAGAGCCATTATTCGATTGATAGCATTCTGGAGTGTGAGTTAAATCAGTGGAAGGCTGAAAAATCAGTTAGGAAATTACAAAAATAACCCCAACTAGTCAGAAATGCATGAGAAATAAAGTTAGGGGTAAAATGGTAATCTCATAAGAGGCCTTAGATGACATACTCTGTAAAAGAAAAGAAAGAAGAAATGTAGAGAGAGAGAGAGAGAGAGAGAGAGAGAGAGAGAGAGAGAGACGAAAATAGAGTAGAGAAAAGAGAAAGAGAGGAAGAGCACAAAAAAGGAAGAAGAAGAAGGATCTAGAGCTAGGAATTCAGGTTTAGAGCTTGATTCTACGTGCAGTGTAGCTAATTCTTCCATAAAAGCATGTTGTTTAAAGTGTTTTTAGATTATTCTTGTTCATCCATGTGCTAGAACTCTTTTATGTGATATTTTCATCTGAGATTAACTTCTATGTAGAGATTCAAGTATTTCTAGATTTGTTATATAAAAGTATACTTGAGTATTTTTTTAGATGTTCATCATATTTAAGATATTAGCTCTTACTTTCATAGTTGAAAATTAGAGCTAAAGAAAGACTCATAGAGCATGTATGAATATGAAGAATAACAAGCAAGATTCTATCTCATATTAGGGGATAGAAATAAATATTAAGGACTAGTCATTTAAAAGAAGAGTTTATCTCATAGAAGAAGATGATATTCATAATAATAGCTTTAAATTCTCTAGAGATAAAAATAAATAACAAGTTTTTTAGCAAGAACTAATCTTATAGAAGAAGATATAATAAGAAAGAAGTAGCCAAAATCTATTTCTTAGAAGAAAATAGAGAATGCTAGAAAGAGACTTATCTCATAGAAGAAGACAAGGAGAATTAGAAAGAATAATATGAATAGCAGATTCTTTATTCCGTATTAAAGAATAAAGAAAGTAAAACTTGTTCCATAGAAGAGAATAAAGGAGATAAGTTGGTTCCATAGAAGAGAACAAGAAAAGAAGTAAGCTTGTTTCACAATAGAAAACACGAAGTAAGCCTTGTTCCATAGAAGAAAATAAGGGAAGCAGAATACCATATACCATATAAGAGTATAAGGGAGATACTCTTTTCCACAAAAGAGAATAAGAGGATAATCTTATTCCACAAAAGAGTATAAGGGAGAGACTCTTATTCCATAGAAGAGAATAAGAGGAGGACATAAGACCTTGTACCACCGAAGAGTATAAAGTAAGAATCTTATTCCATAGTAGAGAAATACGAAGAGAGCATAATACCTTATATCACAGAAGAGTATAAGGTAATACTATTGTTCCACAATAGAGAATAAGAGGAGAACCTAATCCATAATAGAGAATAAGAGAAGTAAGCTTGTTCCATAGAAAGGAACAAGAAGAAGCCTTGTGCCAAATTAAGAAACCTTATGCTAGATTTAGAAATAAAGATAAAGAAGATATATTAAGTTATTCATAAGCTATAAATAATAATTTTATAAAGATAAGCCATGGATGATTGATTTACTTGTTTTAATGTTTTTATGGCTGAAATGATCCTTATATATATTTTAATGAAAATAACTAGCTACTGAGATACATTGTGTCTCACTTTTAGAGATTGATCATTTCAGGAGATAAAGACAAATGCAAGGCATCGGTGCTATGAATGATATGCATGAAGTAGTAAAGTAGTTCAAGTTATGCATTCATATGTTTGTAATATATTTAAGATGTTACGTACATACTGTACTAACAAACAAGTGAGCTTCAGATAGAACATTAAGTATCCTAGATGCATGATAAAGTTTACATATGAATATATGATGTTTTAATAAGTTTATCAGAGTTGTGCAATAGAAGCATACAAACCGCAGAACGACCAGTCAACCAGTTGATTACAATCAGTCGACCAGTCAGCTTTAAAGTACTTCATATCAACCTATTCAAGAGTTATCAGTTTATCGATACCTTGAGATTAGTCGACTAGCAGCTCCTGGAATTAAATTCAGAAGTTAAGCAAGATTGGCAGTCGACCGATGCATTGTAGGAAGTCAACCACTAGCTGCTACAAAGGCCAAGATAGTATTTTATCAGATTAAGTTTTAAAAATAATCTTATGACCAATAAAAAGGAATTTTATTTAAGCAATATGAGTTATACATCAAGGTTAAATTTTTATTAACCTCAGAATTTCATATCATTTTTCAAAAGAGTATTCAATCTAGAAATAAAAGGGAGACATTACACATGTAAAGTTCTGTGGGTGGGTGCTAGTAAAATTTACGCTGCAAAATTTTATAAAATAACATGAATGTCGAGAGCTTGTATTGACTATTGAGTATTGACTTGTGAAAGAGAGATAAATGAGGGGGGAAAATTAACTTAATTTAATGAAATTTTAAAAATAATAGTACAAGAATTATTTACATTATAAAATATAAAAAATATTAAAATATAATTTTAGTCCTTATAGTTTCACCTCATTAATAATTTGGTCCTTACATTTTAATTTCATGTAAATTAATCTTTATATTTTGAAAACATTTGTAAAAAAGTCTACCGTCAAATTATGTTAGCCTATTGTTAAGTTCAAACTTACATGGCAGAATATCTAATGATGTGGCACATTAAATAATTCATTCAACATCTTATGTCAACAAGTTCAAGTCATGTAAGATTATTGAAGTCAAAGGCAAATTAAAGCTATTTTTATTTTTATTTTTTCTCCTTCCCTAACCATTGTGAAATCCCCCAACTTATGATAAAGACAATGATGATATTGGACTGAATTCACCCTCCTCACAATCAACGGCCATCTCTCTCTTTTCTCACTCCCTATTCCTTGTTGCTTCTGATAAATATGGCTGGAACCCAAGAGGGGGGTGAATTGGGTTAAATAAAAATTTACTTAAAAGATAATAGGAAGTTCAAGATAATTTAATGCTCAGTAGAATTTTATTGACAATATAGAAAACAGAGTGATGTAAAAATGAAAGAAGATGTCATGTAATTAAACAATTGAAAGACTTTAAGCAATTAAAAGAATAAGGAAGAGAAATAAACACAGATATTTATACTGGTTCAGCTTAATCCAAGCCTACATCTAGTCCCCAAGAATACTTCTTGAGTTTTTCACTATGAACCACAAGTTTATGCAAAAGGGCACTTGTGAGCCACTACAACAGAGATCTTTTTCTTTCCAAGGGTGTCTCTCCCCCTCACAGATTTGTTTCCTCACAAAAACAAACTCAAAGAAAGAACTTCCTTGATACACTCAGAGAAAAATAATTTTTCAGAAGCAAACTCTCAAAACAGAGTGAATATGACAGTAGCAAGCTCTTTAGCAATACAGAGATTTAAATGGGATTAACTTCAAGGATATAAGGCACACTTGATTTTTCTTCTCTGACATAATAAACCTCCTTAAGGCAGATATTTAAAGACCAAAGAGGAATAGAGCCGTTGGAGATAAATTCCAAAATAAATCTTGTATTACATCAGCAAAAACTAGCCGTTACAACTCATTTTAGATGTCGGTGGTCGACCACTACAGCACAATGGTCGACCAGTCATATTGCATTGGTTGACCAGTGCTTGTTTTTTTCTTCTACTGGAGCTGGGTGGTCGACCAGTGGAACGATGGTGGTCGATCAGTCTTTAGAGCTTCAAAACATATTTCTTTGCTGAAACATGATGGTCAACCAGTGTTCAAGGAGTGGTCGACCAATGAGTTGCAGTAATGCTTACTGGAGTTCATTGGTCGACTAGGGCAGGTAGAGTGGTCGACCAGTGTGTCACCTGTTACTAAATCTTTTGCTTTTGTAATCCATTGGTCGACCAGTGTAGGCATGATGGTTGACCAGTGTGATATCACCAACATTTTTCAGCTTCTAGATTCCATTGGTCGACCAGTGCAAGCAAGGTGGTCGACTAGCGTGATGAAAAAGCCTTTAGACATGAACTATTTTAAGTTGATTTGTCAATCATCAAAATCAGAGAGTGCTTTAAATGCAATGAGTTCAACAACTCCCCCTTTTTGATGATGACAACCAAATTAAAATAGTTGAATATTTGACATACTCCCCCTGAATCATATAACTTGATAAAAAAAATGTTAAACCAACAGAATAGTTTTAGCATCAGTACCATAACCATTAAATGTAACACAAGTGAGTAGAGATATGTTCAGGAACTATAAAAGCATAATAATAAAACAAAATTAGAGAGAAAAGTCATGAGAGTAGCAAAAGTAGCAAAAAAAAACATAAACTAAATACTTCTCCCCTTTTGTCATCAACAAAAAGAAGGGGGGAAGGTTGCTTAAGGCCGTTGATGGAGATCACGAATCATGTCCTTAATCTGCTGGAGTTCAGAGGCTTGAGCAGAAGATGCTATTTCTAATGATTGAAGTCTGGTATTCATAGAGGCCATTAAAGTGAGCATGTGATTTGAATTGTCCAACAGATCACGCAACATCTGTGAGGATGTCTCAGTAGAAATGGAAGGACCGGTTGAGGAATCTACTGGAGGAACCGTTTCCTCTTCTTCGTTAGAATCTTCTTCACTGTCACTTGCTGCTGTTTGAGTACGCATCCTACTGTCTCTTCTTTCTCGGGCCCTCTTCATAGTTACATTCTCAGGAGCTCTTCTCCATTCGTTTCCAACTAATTCAAAATTTATCCGCCTCAGGGAGTTTTGATCAATGATGGAGGCAGATTTCATGACGTTGAAGTAATTGTTGATCTTGCAGTGTTTAACGATCTTGGAGACAATGTGAGCATATGGTAAAGGAGCATGTTGTTTTGAGACACTTGAGGCCATCCGTTTCATAATGAGGTGAGGAATATTAAACTGAGTTCCATTTAAGAAACATGCCATAATAAGAAACTCAGATTCACTTCCTCCAGCCCAATTTCCAGGTTTGTTGATAAAAATATGAGTAATAACATTGAGTAATAACCTGTCATTAGCATCTATAGAATTGATTTTGATTCCTTGACCAGAGTATTCAACTTCTCTATTGATAGTCTTATAAGTTTCTTCTTTGTTATAATCAATAGAGCTTAGAGAATAATAACTATCAGAGAAACACAAATATGAGTTATCCGGTGGTGGAATCCCAATGATTTCAGCAAGTTGAGTTTCACTGAAGAGAATTTTAGTCCCTCTAACCTCAGCAGTACATATCCCCCTTCTTGAATTATATTCAAATGTAGTGTAGAATGTTTTAACGACTTCATCAGACCAGTGACCCTTGTATTTAACAAAATTCTTCACACCCATATTTTCCAGACAATCAATGAAAGGCATATTTCTTTGAGCAAAATAATCCCAATCTAAGTATTTGCTGAGAAGAACTTTTCTAGATTGGAAAAATTGGGCATACCTTTCTTTTTGTTCCTCATTGACCAGAAGATCTCCCATGGGTAGAGTACTTGGGTTTTTGGTCCTTGTCTTCTTTGTCCGTAAAGATGAAGCCATGAGAGAAATTTAAAGGAACCTTGGGGAACACGAGATTAGGGCAAAACTAGGAGAAGAGGCAAAGTGTTGATGTATTTGGGCAGAAGGCTTCGAAAAAGCCCTAGAGCATGCGATTTGGAAAGGAGATGAAGATTGTAGTTCAAAAAATTGAAGAAATTTTACCTGGGAAAGGCGAAGACTTGGTCGACCACAGAGAACAGAGGAGTTTGACTAAATGAAAAGGTGAAGAATGATTTTAAAAGCAGAAATTTTAATATATAGCTGTAAAATTAAATGAGCGTTGGTCGACCAACGTATGTTCACTGGTCGACCATCGAAGGAATGAAAAGTAAGGGATAGCTTTCTGTCAAGCGTTGGTCGACCATCGTAAGTCCACTGGTCGACCATCGAGGGAATGGAAAAGCGAAATGTCAAGCGTTGGTCGACCATCGTGAGAGAACTGGTCGACCACTCCTGACTAGAATAGACTTACTTACTCACTGCCTCTAATTGGTCGACCAGTCTGAGGACCTTGGTCGACCACTTGTCTCAGCGTTCAACGTTCTTTTCCTGACGCTGGACGTTGGTTCAATGGATGCATCGTTGGTTGACCAGTGATGGGAGCATTGGTCGACCAACCAACTTTAAAAAAATCTTGTAGATTACAGAGTGTAGAGGAATGACCAAGGCTTATGGGATTTGTATGAGAATAAATTCCTGCAAATTATTGTTAGTGGACACTCCAAAGCTCAAGTCAGTAGGGTGAAATATTAAAAAAATATTCAAAATTAAACATATATGCAATGATGAAACAATTTAAAGTTCAAAGGGATTTGCCATACCAAGTTCTCTTCTTGTAAAGCTAAATCTTTCCTCACATAGAGGTTTTGTGAAAATATCAGCTAATTGGAGTTCAGTTTGCACAAATTCAAGTAGGACATCTTGCTTTTGAACATGATCTCTTAGAAAATGATGTCTTATTTCAATATGTTTGGTTCTTGAGTGCTGAACTGGATTCTTGGACAGACAAATGGCACTTGTATTATCACATCTGATGGGAATATTTTTAAGAAATACACCAAGATC
This sequence comes from Biancaea sappan, assembly GCA_037074585.1. Taxonomy (NCBI): domain Eukaryota; kingdom Viridiplantae; phylum Streptophyta; class Magnoliopsida; order Fabales; family Fabaceae; genus Biancaea; species Biancaea sappan. The sequence continues at coordinate 57,269,321 of CM073490.1, forward strand.
CTCAAGTTGTTGCTTCATCTATAAAATTTGATCATAGCAACTTCCAGCTGCAATGTATTCAGCTTCAGCTGTGGATAAGGCAACACTATTTTGCTTTTTGCTAAACCAAGAGACAAGAGAATTACCAACAAATTGGCAAGTTCCACTTGTACTTTTCCTATCAGTTTTGCTACCCGTAAAATCAGCATCTGAGTAGCCAATTAAAACATTTGAGGATCCTTTAGGATACCATAAACTCATCTTAAATGTGCTAATCAAGTATCTAAAAATTCTTTTTACATTTTTAAAATGAGATTCTTTTAGGCAGGTCTGAAAACGTGCACACATGCAAACACTAAACATGATATCGGGTCTACTCGCAGTTAAGTATAAAAGTGAGCCGATCATACCTCGATACTTAGTTATGTCAAATGGTTGACCCTCTTCGTCCAAATCCAAGTATGTTGAAGTGCTCATTGGTGTAGATGCAGGTTTTGCATTTTCCATTCCAAATTTTTTTAGCAATTCCTTAGTATACTTGGTTTGACATACAAATGTGCCATGATCCATTTGTTTTATTTGAAGCCCAAGGAAGAAGTTCAGTTCACCCATCATTGACATCTCAAATTCACCTTGCATAATTTTGGCAAACTCTTTGCAAAGTTTTCATTAGTAGCCCCAAAAATAATATCATCAACATAGATTTGCACAATAATCAAGTCATACTTTTCCTTTTTAAAGAACAATGTCGTATCTACCTTACCTCTTGAAAAATTATTTTCTAAGAGAAAGAAGCTCAATCTATCATACCAAGCTCTAGGAGCTTGCTTAAGACCGTAGAGAGCCTTTTTTAATTTAAATACATAATCAGGTTTTTCAAAATCTTCAAAACCAGGGTGTTGCTCAACATAGACTTCTTCCAAAATGTTGCCATTGAGGAAAGCACTTTTTACATCCATTTGAAATAGTTTGAAATCATGTATGCATGCAAAAGCTAAAAGCATTCTAATAGCTTCAAGTCTAGCCACAAGTGCAAAAGTTTCATCATAGTCAATGCCTTCTTCTTGATTATAACCTTTTGTAACTAGTCTAGCTTTGTTCCTAATCACAGTTCCATTTTCATCTAGTTTATTTCTAAATACCCATTTTGTGCCAATTATTGTATGATTATTTGGTCCAGGTACTAAATCCCAGACTTGGCTTCTTTCAAATTGATTCAGTTCTTCTTGCATAGCCAAGATCCAATATTCATCAATAATAGCATCATCAATGTTTTTCAGTTCACTGTGAGAAAGAAAGGCAGAATGATTACAGACATTTCTAAGGTAGTTTCGAGTTGTTACCCTTTGTGATGCATCCCCTATGATGAGTTCTTTGGGATGGCCTTTGGCATACTTCCAGTCTTTTGGAGGATCATTATTGTTACTGATAGTAATCTCTTCAAGAGGTATTTTCTTTTCTTGAGAGATTTCTTCTCCTTGATGCATGGTGATATCTTCCTTTGCATTTCCTTCACGCTCTTGCTTTACTTTATCATCCAGGGAAAGGTTTTTGAAGGAATCTAACACTTCATAATCATTAGCACAATCTTTAAGAGAAGGGGTAGACTTATCAAAGACAACATGTGTGGATTCTTCAACAGTTTGTGTTCTTTTGTTATAGACTTTATAAGCTTTGCTATTGCTTAAGTAACCAAGGAAGATTTCTTCATCGGCTTTGGCATCAAATTTTCCTAAATTTTCTTTTCCATTGATTAATACAAAATATTTACAACCAAAAACTTAGAGATGAGAAATGTTGGGCTTTCTTCCTCTGTATAATTTATAGGGAGTTTTCTTTAAAATTGGCCTTATCAGGACTCTATTCATTATATAGCAGGCAGTATTAAAGGCATCAGCCCAAAAGTATTGAGGAAGATCCCTTTCATTGAGCATTGTTCTTGCCATCTCCCCTAGTGTTCTGTTTTTCCTCTCAACAACACCATTTTGTTGAGGGGTTCTAGGAGATGAGAAGTTATGCTCAATCCCATTTTCATCACAGAATTCCATAAAGTTATGGTTGTCAAATTCTCCGCCATGGTCACTTCTAATTCTCATAGTGGTCAAGCTTTGTTCCTTTTGAATGAATTTTGCCAATTTGAGAAACAATTGAAAAGCTTGATCCTTTTGAGCTAAGAAGAGAGTCCATGTGTACCTTGAATAATCATCTACAACAACTAGTGCATAGGAGTTGCCTCCAAGACTCTTTGTCCTAGATGGTCCTACAAGGTCCATATGGAGAAGTTGTGAAGGCTTTGTAGTTGAAACAATTTCTTTAGTTTTGAAAGAACTTTTGACTTGCTTACCCCTTTGACATGCATCACAAAGTCTATCATTTTCAAATCTTATTTTGGGTAAGCCTATCACAAGATCCTTTTTGACTAATTTATCCAAATGATTCATGTTAGCATGAGCCAATTTTCTGTGCCAAAGCCAACTTTCTTCATTTACACTAATTAAGCATTTAGAGTCAATAGAAGGATCTTCATCAAAATTTATAACATAAACATTATTGATCCTTTGACCAACAAGCTTAATTTGCTTATCAATGATGTTCTCAACTATGCAACAAGATGAATCAAAAGTAACTCTATTTCCTTTGTCGCATAGTTGGCTAATGCTAAGCAAATTATGATTGAGGCCTTCAACAAATAATACATTTTCAATAGATGTTGAAGAGTTCTTACCAACCTTACCAATACCTTTGATTAAACCTTTGTCGTTTCCTCCAAAGGTCACTTTGCCTCCTTTTGGAGATAGGGAATGAAACTTAGATTTGTCTCCAGTCATGTGCTTGGAACATCCACTATCCAAGTACCATTTTTCACTCCTAGATTTGAGGCAAACTTGCAGAAATTTTAGCTCCTTTTAGGTACCCAAATTTGTTTGGGTCCTTCCTTGTTAATTGTTCCTTTAACAACCCACTTTTTCTTGTTTCCATTTGGAGTCATTTTCTTGTAACAGCAGGAGTTAGAACTATGTCCTTTTAAACCACAATAGAAACAAGTAATGAAAGGACTATTTGACATTGTTGCTAGAACAAAGAAATTCTTGTAATATTTTTGCCTAGCTTTAGTTTTGTAGCCTATTCATGCTTTATCAAAAACACATCTTTGTTTTCCAAGCAATATATTAAAATTGTCTCTCACTTGTGTAAATTTTGTAAGAGTGGTATTTAAATTCTTATTTTTCTTTTCTAAATCAATGCACCTACAACAAGGACAATTATCTTTTGGATATTTAAGCAAAGATTTCATGCTTACATTTTCCTCTATCAAAACTGAATTTTGTTTTTCAAGGTCCAGATTTCTTTCCTTGAGTATATTAAGATCATCTTTCAAACTTAGAATTTCACTCTCAAGCAAAGAAATCTTTTGTTTTGAAATTCTTAATCTTTTTGCAAGCTGTACAAATTCATCATGCAATTCTTCAAAAGCTTCTTGCAATTCATCAAATGAATATAAGGGTTTAAAAGAAGTTACCTCTTCATTATCTCTTCCCATGAGACAAAGATTAGCTTCTCTATTTTCCTCCTTTTCTGAATTATTTGAAATGCCCGACTGTATAGTCAATTTTTGAATTTCTTTTGCCATGAAGCATAGATTAGCTTCTTCATTTTCTTCATTTGATTCATTGTTAGCCCAGATTGAAGAAACATATGCCTTCTTCTTACTTTTGTCATGGCCTCTCTTTTCTTCTTGTTCTTTGTTGAGTTGTAGACATTCCCATTTTAGATGCCCAACCTTTTTGCATTTATAACATGTAGGGCCTTCTTTGTTATCTTGGTCTTTTCTCTATTTTCTTGTATTTTTTTCCTCATAAATTTTTTAAATTTTCTGATAAAAAGACCAAGATCTTCTTCATTGATTTCTTCTTCTTCATCACTTTCTGCTTCTGATTTCGTGGAGGAATATGACTTTAAGGAGAGAGTCTTCTTTTTCTTGGATTCATCTTCTTGCCTCATTTCCAAAATTTTTGGCTCATAGTTTTGAAGATTTCCAAACAGAGCTGTGAGTGATTTCATGGATTCTCCTCTTACTTCCATGATTGCTGTTCTCTTGGCTTCCCATTCAGGGTGAGACATCTCAATATCTTGGTGGTTGGAGAAGATTCTGCATAAGTTACACCAAGAGCTCTGAGATGGTTAGTAATGTGAGTAAATCTTAATTGCATTTCACTTATACTTTCATCACTCTTCATTTTGAAATTTTCATATTCATTTGTAAGAGTACTAATTTTTGATTCCTTAACTCCTTGAGTTCCTTCATGTACAACTTCCAAAGTGTCCCACATTTCTTTGGCAGTTATACAACTAGAAACTCTGAAATATTCATCCTGACTTAAGGCACTAACAATAATCATTATAGCTTTAGCATTTAGATGAACTAATTTCTTTTCTGATTCAGACCATTCTCTTTTGGGTATTGGAATACTTTGCCCTTCAACAACCTTAATAGGTATGTAAGGTCCATTTTCCACAATATCCCGGAGGTCTAGGTCTACTACATTAAAAAATAGTTTCATCTTGGATTTCCAGTAGCTATAATGGTTACCGTTAAAACCAGGAGGTTTTGTAAAGGAGCTTCCTTCAGGTAAAATACAATCACCAAGACTAGCCATTTTATACTCTTAGACTGTTAAGTCTTTAATCAAGAGCCCAAGCTCTGATACCAATTGATAAATATGGCTGGAACCCAAGAGGGGGGGTGAATTGGGTTAAATAAAAATTTACTTAAAAGATAATAGGAAGTTCAAGATAATTTAATGCTCAGTAGAAATTTATTGACAATATAGAAAACAGAGTGATGTAAAAATGAAAGAAGATGTCGTGTAATTAAACAATTGAAAGACTTAAGCAATTAAAAGAATAAGGAAGAGAAATAAACACAGATATTTATACTGGTTCGGCTTAATCCAAGCCTACATCCAGTCCCTAAGAATACTTCTTGAGTTTTTCACTATAAACCACAAGTTTATGCAAAAGGGCACTTGTGAGCCACTACAACAGAGATCTTTTTCTTTTCAAGGGTGTCTCTCCCCCTCACAGATTTGATTCCTCACAAAAACAAACTCAAAGAAAGAACTTCCTTGATACACTTAGAGAAAAATAATTTTTCAGAAGCAAACTCTCAAAACATAGTGAATATGACAGTAGCAATCTCTTTAGCAATACAGAGATTTAAATAGGATTTACTTCAAGGATATAAGGCACACTTGATTTCTCTTCTCTGATACAATAAACCTCCTTAAGGCAGATATTTAATGACCAAAGAGGAATAGAGCCGTTGGAGATAAATTCCAAAATAAATCTTGTATTACGTCAGCAAAAACTAGCCGTTACAACTCATTTTGGATGTCGGTGGTCGACCACTACAGCACGATGATCGACCAGTGAGCTCCAGAATTGATTTATCAGGTACGTTGGTCGACCAGTCATATTACATTGGTAGACCAGTGCTTGTTTTCTTCTTTTACTGGAGCTGGGTGGTCGACCAGTGGAACGATGGTGGTCGACTAGTCTTTAGAGCTTCAAAAAATATTTCTTTGCTGAAACATGATGGTCGACCAGTGTTCAAGGAGTGGTCGACCAATCAGTTGCAGTGATGCTTACTGGAGTTCATTGGTCGACCAGGGCAGGTAGAGTGGTCGACCAGTGTGTCACCTATTACTAAATCTTTTGCTTCTGTAATCCATTGGTCGACCAGTGTAGGCATGATGGTCAACCAGTGTGATATCACCAACATTTTTTAGCTTTTGGATTCCATTGGTCGACCAGTGCAGGCAAGGTGGTCGACCAGCGTGATGAAAAAGCCTTTAGACATGAACTATTTTAAGTTGATTTGTCAATCATAAAAATCAGAGAGTGCTTTAAATGCAATGAGTTCAACAGCTTCCCCACTCACGATCTTTTTATTTTCTTATTCAAAGGGAGAATACCATTTTCAGTAAGCTTTAGACACTCCATCACGTTAATGTAACCCAACATTGGAGGTAGAGGGTTGTTCTCCCAATTTGGACCATCGTTAAAACAAAATGTTAGTACAGATGAATACTCAAGAAGGGGTGAATTGAGTATTAGAAAATTCTTTGTAAAAACTTAGACAATTTTTCTTTTCAAAATACTGATTAGGTTCCTATTTCGTTAATTAGGGTCCTGATAAAAACATTGATTTATTCAGTTATTAAATTGACAATTATCAAGATAAAAGCAATAAACAATAAAATAGATAGAGAACACCAAGATATATAATGGTTCAGATGTATCACAAGGATACTCCTACTTCAACTCCTTAAAACACACAGTTATGAAAATTTATTAAGGGTAAGAGATAACCAGTACAACAAGTAACCAAGTTGAGGCTTAGCTGCTCGCTTTTATACTAATCATTTAGTAACCTCCAACTCTAGCTCAGCAGGGCCTTGTTTTTACGCTTACACCCAATGGATTTTCACACGTCCCTAGCAAACGTTATACCAAGAAACCTCTCCTCTAGAGATGTAATATCCTAGGTGTTATTGTGCAATTAAAAAGGACATAATTATGAGGATGAAAATTTTTTCATGAATTAAGAAGTTTCAACTAAGAAAACAAAGAGTCCTAAGGTTTAAAAGGGACTAAGACATGTTATGGGTTAAGTAAAGTTGCAACGGAAAAGAGAAACATGGGTAATGGGTATAAGAAGTACGTCTAAGGACTAAGGTGAAAAGAAAAGAAAATAGGGAATACTCATGAGTATTTATCAAATAGGAACCCGTGAAGGAGAATAGATCTTATGAGAATGAAATTTCAAGCTTGGTATTTTAAAGTTGTTAGTTTAGAGCTAAAGTGGAACTCGAGTCACCGTGAGGGAGCAAAGTGAGATAATGAGAAATTTTGATATTTCTTTAAAAAAAAAAAAAGATGATGAGCATTTTATGAGAATGTTTTGGGTGCTTTGTGATAATTAAGCTATCATATTATCTTACAAGATGCTAGATAAAAATGGTTTCCAAGAAAGCACCAAGTTGAAAGGAAAACATATGGGCCCTACTCATACAATTAAAACCCACCCATCTCCTTCTTCCTTTATTCTTCTTCTCTACCCTCATGATTTCTCTCTCTGCTCCCAGCACCCACGAACCTTCCTTCTCCCTCTATGCTCCCAACTACTCTTCACCAGTGAGAAAATGAACCTCCAGCAAACTGCCGCACCAGAAAGGCAAGAAGATTCAGGTGAGTTTCCATTCTTCTTCCTCCTTCATGGTATTTTTGCATTTGATGAGAAATGAGGTAGATTTGGACTTGGTTCTGAAGTTTAGAGCTTGGTTAATGTTTTGGGAACCTCTAGGATGATTAATAATGAGCTTGAGACCATAAATTCATGAATGTGGTATGGTTATGAAGGGATTTCAAGGGAATGATGGATTAAGAACAAAGTAAGGGTTTTGAGTGAGAAATTAAAGATTTAGACTTAGGACCATGAAATTTTCTTGGGGTTTTAATGCTATAATAGTCCTAGAACATTAGTGTAGGAAGTCCATTGAAGGAATCATGAAAAATGGTGATAAATGGTTGATTTTGGGGCTGGAAACATTGGAGCTAAAATGGCACCCAAAGCTCTACAGCTTGGCGCCAGCCCTTGCTCCCCAGGCGCCAAGCCTTTAAAAAATGGCGGAGAGATAAAGGGTTGGCACCCAAGGCTCCATGGGTTGTGCCCTAGGCACCAACTTCCTAATATGTTATAAAGTGTGTGATTTTGATTCTTTTTCTCATGTTTTCTTGGTCCTTAGATGTTGGGAGGTGATTTGATGGTTCTTGAAATACCTTGAGCTTGAAAAATCAGCTTTAAGGAGAAGGAATCCGTAAGAGACCATGGGCAAAGGTGAGGGAACCCTACCTTACATGTTATTTTTCTATAGGTTTTAATCATGGAGGTTTAGTAATGTAACTATGTGAGAATTATGAGAATGTGTAACATGTTAAAGTTTTATATGTTTCCCCTCAAGCAAGGATATATACATGTGTATAACAAGATAAGTGTATGAAGGAATAAGAAGCTTTGAGGATTTGCATAAGTAAAAAGGAAGTGATCTTCTATAAAGTAAACTTTAAAGTGTAGTATGGCATAAGAGAATAAAGTATTTTCTTACATAATATATTCATAAGGGAATATTTTTCCTACCTTAGTTGCTTCATTGTATATATATATATATATATATATAAAATAGAGACATGTATAATGTTGTTGTAACTTCTCAATGATCATATGAGATATTTATGAGCTGTCTAAGGAAAAGAATATAGATGTTGCTTTTACTTGATTATTGACATAATATGTAATGTTTGTGATTGATTGGAAGTATAAAGGTAGAACTACTAATTTAAGAAATGATGCCAAGTAAGTTTGTCAATAATTATGAGTACATATATTGTTTGATGTTGTGCACGGAAGTGCTGCTTAGTTTTCAAGTGTGGTTAATTCATTTCTCGCAAATTCTATGGCCATGGTGAGGTGAGGGGTTAAGTTGCACAACATCCTCAATAGTGAAAGGAACTCGATAAGCCCTAGGCCACCGGTGTTCTCAGTAGTGAAAGGGCTTGGTAGGATGACTTCCCAAGTGACCCAAAATTTCTCGAGCAGGCTTGGTGAGTTATCGGAGCCAATGATGGCGATGAAGCATGTTTGATGATTATGTGATATGTTTATGAGCACATATTTATAAGAATTGTATTTTATAGAATTGTATGCATGTGTGTGCAATAAGCTTTGTTGTTCCCTATTTCATGTGTATCAAGTTGCCATATGCCTGATATATATATATATATATTCAGAAGAGCTTTAGTTATTCATATTCACCTACGAATTACTCATATTATTTTGTCTCTTTGTTTCTTGTGTATGCATGGTAAAATATATACTTACATATATATACTTTTGTAAGTAAGTGTTGCGGTAGGGCTGTTTTCGATGAGTCAAGTGATTGGACTCACTCTCTCATAGTTTCAAATACAGGAGACTTCTTAATTGACGACAACCAAGCTGAGGATATCTCCCTATTGTTCAAGGTAAGGTAAGATACTTTAGAATTATGTTTAGTTAGGTGATCTTAGTAATGCTGTATAATTGTGTAGGCCATGTTATTATGTGTACTCATGTAATGATAGTAAAATCTAGTACAAAAGAACTAAGGATGATGATGTAGCTTATGAAATGCTAAGTATAAAGGTATCTATATATGTAATATTTATGAATACTAATCTTATAAGAAAAAGTTAGTTAAGTAGATTAAAAGTACTATGTTTTAAAGTTAAGGATAGGCTTGTGATGGTTCTTATCAAGCACTGTACGTGCCAGTCACGTGCCTAGATCTAGGTCATGACAAGAGAGACTCTATCCTTAACTTTTACTCCTAATCACCAAGAACCTCATCAGGTCCTTAAAACAAGTCCATTCACAGGATAGGTGCAAAGGTTTTATAGAAGTGTGGATGGTTCTCACAGAACCTCTTACAGAGAGATCACTAACTAAAAGAATGATAAAATAGATATAACTCTCTCAAATACGATGAGTATAAAATATGCACACAGCTCAAGTACTTTTTCGAGCTAGTATAATTCTTCTCTGTTCAAGTGTGTTTTCGAAATGGTTGGAGAGCTTCTTATATAGTAGTCTTGAACTAGCCATTATGCTCTTCAAATTATAATCCTTGTATAGAAAGTTGATTGCTCCATATCAAGAAATAGATTATTCTTGGCTTGAATGTCTTCATTAGGTGTGCTTCAGCTATATATGTATATGTCTTAAACTCTTGAGATCAACTCTTCAATGCTTCGTGATTTTCTCCAAATCAAGTCCTTAAAAGGAAACTTCATTATGCTAAGTTAAGAACAAGTTTTCTCAGCACTGATGTAATTCCCCTGGTATTACAAAATTATTAAAAACATAAGTAAAATTGTGAGGGTGAAAAATTTTTCATGAATTAAGATCTCAACTAGCAGGACAAGGGGTCCTAAAACTCATTAAGGAATAAGGCATGCCTCGGGTCAAGTAAAAGTTCACCGAAGAATAGAAAACACAAGTGGCAAGTATATGGAAAATACTTAAGGACTAAAATGAATAAATGTGAGATTTGGGTTTTAAAATGAAAATTTAATGTGCTGACATGCATTATTAAGGAAGTGTGGTTGGATACCCTAATTGCAAGCTAAAGGTTATCTTAAATTTCTTGAAGGGGTCCTACTTAAAATTGTTTTATTAAAAAGGGCGAAATTGAAATGAATATTGTGGGCCCCACTTTCATAAAAATTAAATATACCTTACCCCCCTCATTTTGGGATCTCTCTCTCACGCAGCTCTTTTCCCTTTGTCTAGAAGCTTCTTTTCTTACCTCTCATTTTCTACTGAGCACGGTCGACCATGGATGGAGAAAGGTGGAGAATGAGGTAAATGTTCTTCCTTTCTTTCTCCTTCTTCTCCTTCTTCTTTCATTTCAAGATGGAAACCCTAGGTTAGTGATTTGAGAGAGATTTTGTGAAATGCTGTCATTGATCTATTAGCATGATGATTGTTCTAAAATGTTGTTAGATTAAACTGGTGCTTGTATAGTTGAATCATGGAAAGAGATTTGAGATTTTTGGAAAGATGTAATGAAGAGGTTTTTCTTAAATCTTTCCTTCTTGAAATGTGCTACGAATTTCTAAGTGTTTGGGTGTTTTAGAATGTTTCCAACATGCCTTTATCCACATAATATAAGTCTTTGAAGGGTTTGAAGTAAGAAATTTCAGAAATACCTAGGTTTGGAGTATATTTCATGCTCCTCCCATGGCCATAGGAGCCTAGGCACCGCCCTGTTCTAGGTAGCCTTGTGGAGAAGCCTGGCGCTTGAGGCGCTAGGGCACCAGATTAATTTCTGTGTGGCCGAGAGTAATGGGGATGGCACCCTGGGCGCCACCTCTTGTACCTTTGCCACTAAGTATTGAAAATGATTCCTTTCTCTTAATTGTATTGGTCCCTAGGTATTGGATGAGGTATTGGAGTTCTTGGGACATCTTTGAGCATGTAATTCCACCTTAGAAAGCTGAAGTTAGAGAGGAAAGATTGAGAAAAAGTGAGGGAACCTCTTCCTATCTTGAATATCTATTTGTGTAAATGTTATTGGATTTAATTGAGTATATCTCCTTACCAGTGTTAAAAATTCTTGATGTATGCGTATTGGGTTAAAGTATATGTGATAATGATTAATATTGGAAGAATGTAAGGACGATTAGATTAAGTAAGTTTCCCTCATTGTATTTGTTATATGATCAGGTGGAAGGAGAATCTTGCAAAGACTTGTACAATTTCTATCACATAAGATAAAGTTTATATAAGTAACAACTGTATCAATTATTGTCAAAAGAATATGAATATATTCATTCTTGTAGTAGCTTAAATGTGCATAATTGAGTGAAGAAGATTAATTGGCTAATTTGTAGACAAAGTAAATTTACTCTTGTAAGAATATATTGCTGTGATTATCCTTATGAAAACACATGCAATGAATTCTGAAATAAGTAGGGGTAATGTGTAGGTATATAAAGTATACTCTTTATGACTAAGTTCCATGTGCTATGATATTGTGAATTGAGGCTATGTTGTTATGACATAGGTAGTTATGTGCATTGTTTCTTGGTATTAAATTGTGTAAATGTATGGAGGGAGTACATTAGTTAAATGAAATTTGTGAATGAAGTAGGTGTAATTACAATAGTGTAGGAACATATAAAATTTCCATAACTTACGAATTTGGGAGAAAATAATTATGATACAAAGGAGTTGCAAATGAGCGAATATGATATCTGAGCCTTCTTTAGGCATATAAAGTGTGTTGTTCTACAATACTAGTGTTAAGATAAGGGTAATTAGTCACTAGAATGAATTATGTGATCAAACCTAGGTAACGGAATTTTTATGATACATGGAGATAGAATGAAAGCTTATATTGAATGATGCATTCGACCGAGTCCTATAAATAATGAGGTTGAGAAGTGTAATTATGATTATTATGTCATGTGTGGATATTTGTAATGTATTGCATACATTATGGCCATGCTTCTATGTTATATGATCATTTGTGTTGTGTGTTGTGTGCCACTTGAAATGTGATGTAAAGGATTTCTTGAAGGTTGGACTTCGATATCCTTAGTCTAACAATGTTGCACGCACAATAGGGCCCATGCGATGTGATCATTGAGTTGTTGAGGTATTGACTATCTTTCAACCTTTGTGTGATTGTGATAAGGTTAGGCTTCGACATCCTTGGTCTCACATTGCTACACATACATGGTCAGTGTGATGTGATCATTGAGTTGTTGGGGAGTCAATTGGCTATCGACCTGTGTGAAAAAATGGTTTTAATGGATTGTATAACTGTATTCTTTTGTATGAGAATTATCTTCGATTACCAAATAACAGACATGGATAGAGTTAAATGACATAAATAATTTTCTTGCATAGGATAGAATAAATATGGAACAAATGCTTGTAGTTTAGTAAGAGTCAGTTGAATATATATTGAACTTATTGCCTGTAATTATATTTTATAATTATCATTTTTCTTAATATTGTAGTATATATATATATATATACACATATGTCTTGTGTTTGTAGATAGGTAGGGTTTATGGTGAGTCTCGTGGTTTGGATTCACCTCTTTATAGTTTCATGTTTGATGGTTTTTGCGATCCAGAGGCACATGTACTCAAGACCTCCCCTTTGTTCAGGGTACGGTATCACCATAGATAAATTTATTTATTTATATAAGAAATAGGAATTTCTAGTAAACCTCTGTGATTGGATAGGTTCTGCAAGTTGATGTAAATGATTATATGAAGCGTTTATCAAATGAGCATATGTGAAAATAGTATGCTAAGAATGTTAAAATGATATCCATAAACTGTATTATTGAGATTTCATTTTGGTTTCATTTGAAAAATATTTGTATTGTTTAGTTAATTAAAGTAAGTATAGGTTAAGGGAAATTAGGCTTGTGGCAGCATCGTTCGCGTTGGTCATGTGCCCAGTTAGGGATCGTGACAATTGATCACGTGATTTCCGGCTGAAGTAGGCATATCATGATTGATTCTTTCCTTTTATGATGTGGTCGTGCTTAATTTGATTCATTAAATATATTTTTCCTTATTTAGGGACCTCGCTCTTTATTGTGAGAACTTTACTTTTCTGGATCAACAACTTTTTTCCTTTTTTTATTGCAATATTTATTTATACGATTTCCAGAGGGATATTGCTTCTGACTTTACACGAACTTCAAATGCTTTCTTTTTATAGCTGAAAATCTAATTCCACTTTAGACGCATTAATTGCCCATGTTTTAAGGTCTTGATTGTTGCATTAATCAAAAACTTCAATTTGGAAACCTTACCTCAACACATAATCATTTCTTCTCTTCCCTAGAAATTTAAAAGCTTTAGGAAAACAAAACCTAGTCGTTTCTTCTATCAATTGTGATTATTGTTAATTTGTATATGATTTATGAACGTTGACGATGCTTATGCCAATTACAATAATCAGGCAATGCTTGAATTTGGCATCAACCCATGCACTCGATGAGGCTGTCATCGTCTCTTGCCACTGCCAACATGCCCAAACCACCTCCCTCCACATTGTCTTTGTGCTTCTTTTGCCACCATCTTCGATCTTATGAGATACCTACAATTGTGCCAAAAATTCTGCTTGGGATCCACTTGGCTTTAAAAGCCAAGCAGGGTGATGGGCTTAAAACAGTCATTAGAAGAAAGAAAATGCATGAGATTTGAGGAAGCAAAGAAGCTATGGGTCATTGGATCGATCTCGATCCAACGACCATAGATGTTTTTTAAAGGTGTTTTTGAAAGTAAGAAGAATGGTTGAAGGTTTTTTGAAACAAAAAAGAGGAATTGGGGCATTTTTGAAAGAACAAGAGGGCCTAAGGTGTTTTTTAAAGAAAAAAGAGGGGTTGGGGCATTTTTGAAAGAAATATAGAAAGTATTAATGAGGGTTGAAGGTGTTGGATTCAGGGTGTTTTTTAAACAAAAAAGGAGCGGTTGGGGCTTTTTGAAAGAAAAAAGAGGGAGTTGGTCATTTTTGAAAAAAAAAAAGAGTAAGAGTGGTTGGGGTATTTTTAAAGAAATAAGAGCGGTTGGGGCATTTTTGAAAGAAAAAAGGGTGCTAGGTGTTTCTACAGTTTAAACTTACAAAGTGGTCCCTGGTTGTTGACTTTTTTTTTGAAAAAAGATTGAATAAGTGAAATCATTGAGGGGCATTTTGAAAGAAAAATAAGGTTGCTGGGTGTTTATGTAGTTTAAACTTACAAAATGGTCCTTGGGCTGTGGAAAATTAAAAAAATAAATAAAGAAGAAAATCGTGTAGTAAAACGTAGCATTTCACTAATATGCATAGTGAAACAGTCTACAGCTCCTTTGCTTTCTCAAATCTTATGCATCTATTTTCTTTCATCTAAATGACTAGTTTAAATTCAACAATCTACTTGAATTTTAAAATTAAGCAGATGATCTACTTTGGGGAAACTGTCAAGGAAAAAGTAAAAGAGTACATATTACTTTGCTCATAACATGATAAAAAAATTAATTCTAATTTCAAAAAATTAGTTTTTTAAATTTGATTCTTTAAAAATTAATTATCTCAATTTAATCTCTTAAATATTTTTTTTTAATGAATATGGTCCTTTGAAAAGTATCAACTAGTTTATAATTCTTTGATCTAAAAATTACATCACTTTTAGGATTAAAAATATATGAGTAAATTGATAGACTAGAACCTCATTTTGATCATTTATAGTTAAGATGTTCCCCACTTTGACCCCTTGTAGAATTATTTTATCAATTTATTTTTTTGTATATAAGATATTTCTTAATTTAATCATTTACAAATAAAATTATTACTAATAATATCCTTCTATTTATCCGTCATTAATAAAATTAAACTAACTTTTAATTTACATATATATATAGAGTGACTAAGCATAATTGTCAAAAAAATATGTTATACACTGTTTGTTAATTTTATTAATTACAAATTGATAAAAGACATTATTGATAGCATATTTATATTGTTAAAAATTAAATCAAAAAATAATTTTGAGAGAGACCAAGTTGATAATATAATTTTTTTAAGAGATCAAATTAAAAAATACTTTATTCATGAGTCATCACACGGAGATTT
Organism: Biancaea sappan; assembly: GCA_037074585.1. Classification (NCBI taxonomy): domain Eukaryota; kingdom Viridiplantae; phylum Streptophyta; class Magnoliopsida; order Fabales; family Fabaceae; genus Biancaea; species Biancaea sappan. The sequence continues at coordinate 57,284,538 of CM073490.1, forward strand.
AGTCTAAATCTATATAATTAGTTGATCATAACGTGAATTCATTTTTGTTTTGTCTATAGAAAAGATTAAAAACATTAGCAGTTTATATTAAAAAATATTTTCGAAAATCAAATTAAAAATGTTTTTAAAAAATAATAATTTAAAAATGAAAGCAAAGGTGGATAAGTGTGAGTGTAAAAGAAAGTGGGAATGGCAATGGGTACTCGCAGGAATTTTTTTTTTTTGCGGAGATGGGAACAGGTTAAAAATCTCATGTCAAGATTTCGAAAATAGGGACAAAAACCACATTCTTTGCCTTGCAGAGTCCATATCCTTGAAAGGTATTTTAGTAATTTCACTGAAATTATTAAAAAGTCCTTATAAATATATATATATGTATATAATATTTTGTTAAAGATATATAAATCATTTTATAATTAAAATAATTTAAATTAATTAATAAAAAACAAAACTCTTATCTCCCAATTCCTAAATCTTGAATTTCATTCTGACATTTTTTTTAATTCTCAATGTTATTGTGTTCTCCTCCTCTCATCGTCATTGTGCTTGTGTCCCTCCCCCTTCTCATCTCTTTGTTCGTGCTCTTGTTATCTCTATTCATGTTTTTATTATCTCTATTTGTCCTATCACTTTCTCTATTCGTTCCTCTTAAGTATGACTTCTTTAATCATACTCTTTTTGTATTAGAGAGATCGTTGCTCTCAACGGCATTTTAGTTTTTATATTTTTAAATCATTTTAATAACCCTACGGAGAGTCAAAATAAAGATGAGAGGCAATTCTTCCCTCTGACAAATATTGAAGAAATGGAAGAAGATAGGGTTTGGGGGCGGGTATGGGGAGCATGGAGGACCGCCCCGCCCCGCTCCGCCCCGTTGCTATTCCCAGAAAGAGAGAGGGAGAAGGAAACTTTTGGCGTCATTAGATAGAGCACGGACACTCTCACTCCCTCATTCATTGCTTTACCAAACTCACCTCACGTCTCTCTTTTCCCCCTCCCTTCCCTTTCCTGCTTTCCCTTCATCCTCTCATTCTCTCCCCGTAATTCAAACACTCCTTCCTATTTCTTCGACTCTCTCACTTTCTTTTCTAAACCATACATCCCTTTGCCATGGAGTGCGAAGCTGCCTTCAAAACCAGTTTCAGGAAAGACACCTCCCTCAAATTCAGCCCCCAACCCCTTCTCGACGACTTAGCTTTCAATCTTCAAAATGTCGCCCCTTCTGATGACTTCTTTGTAGATGACCTTCTTGACTTCTCTCATGAAGACGCCCTCCAAGAAGAAGAACAACAACAACAACGCAAAGATGCCTCTGTTTCTGTTTCTGTTTGCCCTCAACAGCCCGACCAAAGCCGTGATTTTTCTAGCCTTATTACCAGTTTCTCTGCGAAAGACGAGTTTGTGTCCAGCGAGCTCACCTTTCCGGTACTTTCTCTCTCATTTTCCACCTCAGAAAACGGTTTTTTCAGCTGTTTCAGTTTTCCCACTGCTGGTTGTTGACGAAAGTTGCGATTTTTACAGGCGGATGATGAAGCCGACTTAGAGTGGTTGTCTCATTTCGTGGAGGATTCCTTCTTGGAATACTCCGCCGCCGCTTACCCCGCCGCAACTTCAGCGGAGAAGAATCCCAATAGCGAGATAGTTCTCGAACCCGAAACCCCTGTTTCGACCCAACCCTGTTTTAGAGCCCCGGTTCCGGCCAAGGCCAGAAGCAAACGTACGAGAACCGGAGTTCGGGTCTGGCCACTTGGGTCTCCTTCCTTCGCCGAGTCGTCCGCTAGCCCCTCCTCGTCTTCTTCCTCCTCGTCCCTTTCCGGTTCGTGGCTAATTTTCGCAACCCAAAACCTCGAGCAGGTTAGCTCGCCAGGGGTGAAGAAACCGAAGAAAAAGCAGGCGTCGGAGGCGGCCAGTAGCGGTGGGGCTCCGGCTCCGGCTCAAAGAAGGTGCAGCCATTGCGGCGTACAGAAGACCCCTCAGTGGCGGACGGGCCCGCTCGGAGCGAAAACGCTGTGCAACGCATGCGGGGTCCGATACAAATCGGGTCGGTTGTTACCCGAATATCGACCTGCTTGTAGCCCGACATTCTCGAGCGAATTGCACTCCAACCATCACCGGAAAGTGCTGGAGATGCGGCAGAAGAAGGAGATAATGAGCGACATCGGGTCGGGTTTGGACCCTTCATCGGCTGTCCCCAGTTTTTGATTAGTTAAAAATTACGCAGGGAAAAAAGAAAAGAAAAGAAATCTGAGGAAGGAATAGAAAAATCAACCGGAGACATTGAACCCGGTTCGACCGGGACCCGAGTTAGTGTACAATGTTTTTTTTTTTTTTTTGCCCCTTTGTTTTCATTTGTTGTGGGTGCGGTAGGTGGTAGTGTTTGTAACTGATTGAAAAGACTTTGATTTGTACTCTTTTAATTAAACAAAAAATAGTTTTTCATTTATTATATATTCCCAAATTTGGAAGTGGTCACATGGGACGTGAGATTGTGTAATTGGAAACCTTTGGAAAACATGGGCTAAACTGGACGAAAGAGAAGTGGTTGAAACCTGAAACATGAAAGGGCACACGTTATGCGTGTGTTAGGGATGGCTTCTCACTGTTCTCATATCTCCGAAAACCCAAATTCAAAACCCAACAAATTTACTTTAAATAAGAAAATTACATATCAATGGAGGGTGAAAAAGGTGTGGAGGGTTGGACATTGTTGTCAGAGTTCAGACCAAAACATGGACGGGTTTAACTTTGAGATTTGAGAGGGGCAGTGACCATACGTTACTTGAATTGGTATGACTCTGTTGGTATATGGTAGGGTTTGAATTTGATTGAGTTGGTGATCTTTCAAATTTTCATATTGATTGCCACCATCAGTTTGGTTAAAGTGAATAAAAGTTCCTACCCCTCCCCACCCCCCCCCCGCCCCTTTAAAAAAAAAAATCTTCATGGACTTCAGATTTTATATAATTAACATGTGTAGATTAATTAATAAAAAATTATTTTAATTTAATCAGAGGTTTCGAATTTGAGTCTCTAACAATGTAATTGTATTAAAATTTAATAAGAAGAGTTTTATTACTCATTATAGTCTTATCCAGTTTGAATTCAGATTACTTGATACTTATAGTTTGGTATTTAAATACCAAATAATTGTTCAAAATAAAAAATAAAGTCAAAGTTTGTTAAATGGTAGCATCCGATTGAACTTAAAAAAATTGATAAAAATGTGTCATTTTAAGGATAGTTTTACTCTTCAAGCTTTGAAAGGAAGTACTCATCCATCATGTTGGATGAAAGTCTTGAAAAATCCAAAAATAAATAAATAAATACAGTCAACTTAAAAATCAATTAATGTAAGCGGTCACAAGTGTTACTCTTTTTTTTTTTTTTGAGTCAAACGGAAGTTATTAGTGTTGTGTAAAAAACCTGTGGCTCGCGGGTCAAATTAAAATTGCCTATAAATAGATAGTCCTGAGTTGAGCAATTCAACTGATTTAGGTTTGCAGGCTAGAACACGGCCTTTTTTTTTGTATTTCGAAAATATATTATTCAATATAAATAATCTTACTTTATCACATTTCTATATTTTATAATCTTATATTCAATAAATATAGTAAATTTAGATATAAAATTTTTTGTAATTTTTTAAAATAAATATAAAATTTTTAAATTTAAATATAATATAGTTAATTTTGAAAGAAAATATAAAAAATTAAAACTATTAGTTACTTAAAAATATTAAAAATGATGTTTACGCTACGTTGGACTGAGTAAAAAAAAAAATTAAATTAGGGCAACATTATTTTAAACCAAAAGTCTGCATGGAAATGGTACAAGAATGGCCTCATGGGCATGGCCTTTCGTGAGCATTGAATTTTTCACCAAAAATCAAACTAACCGAACGACTTTCTTTCTATCGTGTCTAACACCGCAACATCAATAATAATAATAATAATAATAATAATAATAATAATAATAATTATTATTATTATTATTATTATTATGAATTTATTAAGTCGTGGCTCCCAGTGTCTGATTCCTTAAGGTTTGTGACCTTCAGTTATATTTAAGTTCAAGCGTTGGCGGTGAGTCTCATTCAATTTTCAAATTTGAAAAAATAAAAGGACAAATGATTCAAAATTTAAATCCAATTGAAACCCCTACAGGCGTCTCTTTCTTTCAGATGCAATCCAACTGAAGAGTAATAATGGCTGTTAAAATAAAGGTCACATTGTAATCGTAAATATTATCTCATATTATAGCATGTTGCTTTTGTTTTTTGTTTTTGTTTTTTATTTCGGTTAATAAAAGGTTAGTGCCCGAATGAATCAGTAAGGTATGATATATAATGATATATGTGGTATTTCTATTTTAATTTGGACTTTTTGACTGAGTGATTATAATTCATATCATTAGACTTGGAACCTCGCCATTTGTATTCCAAATCCCATAGAAACCTGTTTTTTTTTTTTAAAAAAAATAACTTTCTAAAGAGCTTTTATTTCTTTCCCAATTCAAATTACGAAACCTCTTATCTGCAAAAAATTTCAAAAAAAAGTTGTTTGGAGTGTGTTTTTGTGGAAAATCCAAAGTAAAAAAAAAATCAAGACCAATATGTTCCCTGCTTTCTACATGTGTGTGAGCTTTAGCTGTGTTCATAATTAGAGTAAATTGTACTTAATTTTCGTTATTTAAAATTATATTCAAGTCTTCTTTAATTTATTTTTATTATTAAAATTAGTTTTTTAAACAATATATATTCCTTTTAAAAAAATGACTTAACAATTTTTACCATCATATTAAGAATAAAATCATGTTCTCATGTTAGAATTGAACATCAACATAATTATTTTTATTTTTATGGTAAGAATAAATTTGCAGTTATTCAATTTTTCGACATAAAATAAAAAAATGATAATATATATCAAGAAGGATGTTAAATAAAATACTTAAAACAAATAAGCGGGAAACATAACTAAACTAAATCTAAAAAAAGAATAATATCATTTACTCTTATCATGAAGAGCTACCTTACTCAAACTTTTTGACCGTTTAATCACGTGCTTTAGGCGGTCTCTGTTTCAGACCCTCCGATTCCTTATCGTTAAATTTAATTATGCAGCCATAAACTGATTCCAATGAGTGGACCACATTATGATGGATGGTCATTCCTTTATTTTACCCTCTTTCTTATTTAATGTTATCATTTTGGATGACGCTTTCGGTTAGCAAACAAAACCAACGTCAGGGAAGTTGAACAAATTTGAGAGAAGCATGGGATATTTAGCCTAATTATTCAATGTAATTAAATTAGTGCTAAAATTATCTGGTGGATCAACATTTAACCATTTTTTTTAATGGCTACTCAAAATTAGCTGGTCGTAGTGGTAAAAAGGTGTTTAAACCTAAAAAAATGATAATCATTCAATTTTTGAAAACACCACTTTAAAGAAAGACACTTTATGTAGTAATCGAAAATTCTTATACGAGTGGGTCAAGGCCGTTACAAAGAACTTGGATGTGCTGCTTATCTTTAAAAAAAAGTAGCATGCAAAGTGTGTCTTGCTAAAAAGTATGTTTGAAGGAACCGATTGAAATATATATATATATATATATACTCACACTTAACATTTTTCTCTCCATTCCTCCCACATTCTCTTCACTATACTGTCTACCACCACCATCAAACATCTTCTCCAGTGACCTTGGGGCACTCTGGCTTTCCTCCCCAGCATCAAAAGTAAGGATTCAAGATAAGAATCTCCTTTCTCCACCACCTCCATTGAGATTTTCACCCCGTCCCCCTTTTTGATCATAGAATATAATTGCATGAAACTCATGAAATTTCTTGTGGGATGGGTCGGAAAGGTTCTTTTAAGTCCCCTAATGATGAATCAAGTCTAGTATGTATTGAAATTGTTGCTTTATGGCTGGACCTCAGAGGAAATTCCATTGATATCGGGCATTTTTATATGTAATTTAGTCCCTATCTTAGTCTTATTGCCATTCTAATATTGCCAACTCTCTAATTTTATTATATTTTGGTAATTATTGGGTCTAAAATAATTGTAGAACTAATATATTTTAATTCCATATTTTTATGAGCTTAAATGATAAAACTCAATTTGATCATTGCTTTACTTTGTAGAATTAGAGAGCATTTGCTTATGTGGATGTTTTGCTTATGTGGATGATGACATGGAGGCTAACTGGATATTGACTAACTCTGCTGACTGTGTGGGCCCTATTTTCTGCAAAGTAGTTTGCACCTTTGCATGCATGTTGTCCAGATTATTAACAAAAATTACAACCACTTTTCTGTACTAGAAAAAGAGTATTCTGCAGCACTATTTCCATGTATTTTTTTGCACCTCTTTGTTGCACTTTGCTGGCAAAAAATAGATGGAAAATGATAGCACAAGCATGCAAATTTGTCCTCCTTCCTTGGCTAAAGATTAAGAACATATTCAGACCATATTTTTTAATGTTGAAGACTTCCTCTTCTTCCACTTTATGTAGAAATTCATTGGTCTAGCCCCCTTATTTGCTCTTCTTTTGGTGTATTTTGGCTTATATGGAAAGCTAAAACTCTTGTGTAATCAGTCCATGGATGAACTGGAGTTGTAACCTGAATTTTTAGAGCTTAATCAGATAAGTTTCTTGCTATTATACTATTTCATTTATGTTCTGGTTTCTTATCTCTGTTTTCATGTTCATTAGTGTGCTGATTAGCCTCTATAAGTGTGATAACTTATTTTATTATTTTAATCTGAGATGCTATCTTGCTTAAACTAACTGGTAGAGTAAGTAGAATAGAAATGACTTGCTTTGGTAATTATCAAGCATGATTTAGGTTAGGGCTTAATCAGATTACATGTGGTTAAATTTAACTTGTGTATAATTTAGTTTTAGGAAGTTTCTTGGAAATATTAGTTAGAAAACTTAATGATAGAGAACACTAGAATTAATTTGAAAACAAGAATAATGATAGTTGCAATTCTAGGACTCTATTATTGATTGCATTTGTGTTAGTGTAATTTCATTTTTGTTAGTGTTTCTTAATCAGATTACATGTGGTTAGATTTAACTTGTGTATAATTTAGTTTTAGGAAGTTTCTTGGAAATATTAGTTAGAAAACTTAATGATAGAGAACACTAGAATTAATTTGAAAACAAGAATAATGAAAGTTGCAATTCTAGGACTCTATTATTGATTGCATTTGTGTTAGTGTAATTTCATTTTTGTTAGTGTTTCTTAATCAGATTACATGTGGTTAGATTTAACTTATGTATAATCTAGTTTTAGGAAGTCTCTTAGAAATATTAGTTAGAAAACTTAATGATAGAGAACACTAGAATTAATTTGAAAACAAGAATAATGATAGTTGTAATTCTAGGACTCTATTATTGATTGCATTTGTGTTAGTGCAATTTCATTTTTGTTAGTGTTTCAGTTCTGTTATTATTTCAATTCTGTATGTGTTCTGTTTTAATTTTTGTTTTATGCTTTAATTATGCAATCACCCCATGTGGTAATCAGTAGGTAATTAGTGTGGATTAGTGTTAGAATAATTAATTAGGCAATTAAAAGCAAGGCTCCTTGAGAGAATACAACTTGGGATGACCATTTTACTGCAAATTGCCACGAATCTAATTTGGGCGACTTGGCGATCGTAGTGGCTTGAACCACTCATGAAGCCCTAATTAAGGGGAAGTTGGGAATTTTTGTGTGAATTGATGAATTGAGACTGTGTGATTGGAATTCTTAATGGTTTGTTGTTTTAAACCGTAATTGTGGGTTGTCGGAGTATTTGTTAAGCCTAAATGAATGTTGTTGTGGTGATGAGTGTTTGCGTGAGGTTTGGAAGGCAAAGAAGAGCAATTTTCGTGTTGAAATTAAAACTCCAAGTGCTACAGAAGAGAGGCCTCTCAACCTAGTTGGCACCTCAGGCACTAAGGTGACTGAGAAGGTATTCTTTCCTCGTGATTCTTTCACTTTGAGAGGCATCTACCCAAAAAATTTTAGCTCTTAAAAGTGGAGGGATGGACTTAACTGAGGTCCAGGTGAGTAAGCTGATCATGCTTCTTGTGGAATTATTTTCTTTACTTGACTTATTCACTTGTAGATTTATTGATATCATGAATATTGCTATGTGCACCTTTGGGCTCCCCTTGTGTGGGAATGCAAGTTATGATTATTGTCACAACCCCCATTGGGCATGTGACCAACACGGTATGTGAATTACCCCTAATACCGTAAGCCTCTACTTCTAAACTCTTACCCTTATGCATACAAATATAAACACTCCAATTAAGGTAAGCCATGGGATATAAAAAGGCAATCCCATCGAATAAAGTCAATACAAAAGGATTTCTCCATTTTACAAATAAATTGAGTCACATTTAGTATTCACAAATATTTTTATTTCTATATGGTCCCCAAATTGAAAGACATAACTAAGGAATATAAAGAAATACCTCCAAGGGAATTACATACAATTTATGCTCAATCAATTTACATCAACATACAAAAATACCCTACCTCCAATATTCCTATTTGACTACAGAGCCATTAGAACCATCAATAAAATAGGACTCAGACAAAAAAGACACTAACCCAAGCAAGTAGCACATGTCGGGAACACGGAACCTCCACTACTTAAGTGGATGTTCGTCTACAAAAATGGGATCTTCAAAAGGTTAAATAAAATAGGGTGAGATAATAATCTTAGTGAATAGGTAACCTCTACAAGGATAATTAATTAGGTACAAGTGAGGCAACAAACGCCTCCAAACCTCTATATGAGACTAAACATAACTCCACTTCACATTACATACCATGCACATCTCCAAGTCATCGCCATCAAATACTGTGCATCTATGATGCAAATAATAATATGTCAAGAAAGTATCACATAAAGTGAGGTAATTCTCTATTGCTAGAGGAAATATAAGATTCTCCTTGCCCGAAGGCTATACCTATATATAGGTATTGGCAGGAAGCCACATATTCAAAGTTTAATCACTCGTAGGGGAATGTCCCACTATAGTATCTCTGCTCTTCTCCTCTCCTTAGCCCACAAGCACAACGAAGATCAATCAAATGACGTAAGCCTAGACCATAAGTATATGAAGGATTTAATGCATGAAAATGAAGCAACAATACCAGTCTGGGGCGCCTTGCTACCACACGTCTCAGAATCATCCTCCAAGCATCAGGCTAAGGCGCTTAAAGTGCCATGGTTGCCCTAATGCTCTTGGATTCATTGGAGCCCCAGGCACCAAGCACCCCCTCAGAAGAAGCTCTCTGTTCCTTGGGTGCCCAAGGCTGTAGTTGTGGCCAAGGATGCCAAAACTCCAAAAAATGTAGCTCTCACCCATGGCTTGGATCCCACATTCTCTTCCCTTCCAAGATAAGTTAGTTTAGCCATAAAAACACTCCTTTAGCTCAAAACACTCATCCCAAAACATCAAGAATACCAAGATTTCAAAATCATTCAAATTTATATCAAGTTGATAAGAAAATCCCATTTGATTTCAAACCACCACAACCCAAGCCTCTCATATCACATTCTTTTCACAATCATTCAAGAGACACAATAAATTTTAGAAGATTAATGGAACCAAGCCTAACCTCCAATTTTTTTCCTAAACCAACATTTCAAGTTAGGGTTCAAAATGAGTATTTGTAGCATAGGCCCAAATTTATCTGTAATATCCCAAGAATTTACATGAATATTTAAAATCTATTTGAAGTTTATTAAAAAAAATTTAATTACATGAAAAATGTTCTTTTGAATTAGTGAAGGAAATTTGGGAAATTTTTACAAATTTTCAAGGGCTAAAATGAAAAGAAAAGAAAATATGGAGTACTTTTGAGAAATGACCAAGTAGGAACCCGAGAAGAAGAATAGAGCTTATGGGAATGAATTATGAGTCCGGTACTAAAAGGATGATGGATTCGAGGTTAAAGTGGAGTTTGAGACTTTGAGAGGGACTAAAGTGAAATAAGAAAATTTGTGGGGTACTTAGGATTTAGAAACACCCGAGGTGAGATTTTATGAATTTTCTTTTACTAGTCTTGACTGAGGGTCAACTAGAGAGCAAGTGATAATTTTACTCCGGGCGAGTATATAGGTGGCTTCACCTATTTTTCCTCATTTTCTCCTTTCCTCTCTCTCTCTTCACCTTCTCTCCTCTCTTTCTCTCTTTCTTCTCTCTACTTTCTCTCTCTACACTTCAACTCCATAACCGGACTTTGGAGGGTGGATCTCGGGCTACGGGGCGAGCCTCTAGGAGCCAAGCAACGTAGGAAAAGCAAGGAATCGAGGTAGAAATTTTTATTTCTCAAGCTTTTCCCTATTTTCTAGTTTTAAGAAAGTTTGGGATAAAAATTGAGATTTCGGCTTCGTTTCTCGATTAAAATTGGTGCTTTTGGTGTCTAAATGCTCTTTAGACATTAAGGGTGAGATCCCATAGAAGAAATCATGAAAAACGGTGGAGATTTGGCTAGATCTGAGCCAAACCCGAGAGGAATCGCGAAAGGTCGCATCCGTGGCGCCCAGGCGCCAAGGTTCAGAAGGTTTTGGGGAGGAAGAAGGGCTTGGCACCCAGACGCCACGTGTGGCGCCTAGGCGCTAGGCTTGGGTTGGCGCCCAGGCGCCAGATGTACCAGAAAACCTTAACTTATTTTCAATCGGCCATAACTTCTTCATCCGGACTCCGTTTTGGACAAACTTTATATCGTTGGAAAGCTCTTTGAGTCTAGTTTCTAATGGTATAAGTTTCATTTAGATATTCATTACCGGTTAGGAGTTATAACTTGAGATGTGAGTAAAGGTCGAGAGTAGTGATAGGAAATTTCTCTATTTTGTAACCCTAATGGTTTTTACCTGGTTACAATAGGGATAGTTGAGGCGCAAGGTGGGAGCGCTGAGAGCGTAGAATCCAGGTGAATAGGCAACCTTGCAAAATTAATTTACTAAATTAGTCAAAGCACAATATAAATCTCATTTGCATTATTTGTGAAATTGAGAAGATTACCAGTGTATGTTCAAGTTGAGAAAAATTACAATATCATTGGGAATTATTTTATTACCTTTGTGAATTGATTTCTCTAGTTGACTAAATAACTAGATGTGGTAGTTCCTTGAATAAACTGGAACACTTTGTAAGTGAATGACCTTACTAGACTAATTTGATATTATTAGACAAAGTACAATATAAGTCTCATTTATAATATTATTGAAATGTTAAACAATCAATCTTTCAATTGACAATATATGATGATTGCTATGATTGATGATAGAAATTCAAAGGAATAAAAGTATATGTAAATTAATTTATTTCATAGTAATTGTATTGTGATAAATTCTCACTATTTTATTGATGAGCAAAAGATCTACGGGATCTAATACATGAGTTTGAAAGGGTTAGAGTCTCATACTACTCAGTGTATAACTATGAAAATCTATGCACGAGTTTGAAAGGGTTAGAGTCTCATACTACTCGGTGTATAACTGTGAAAATCTATGCACGAGTTTGAAAGGGTTAGAGTCACATACTACTCGGTGTATAACTGTGAAAATCTATGCACGAGTTTGAAAGGGTTAGAGTCCCATACTACTCGATGTATAACTGTGAAAATCTATGCACGAGTTTGAAAGGGTTAGAGTCCCATACTACTCAGTGTATAATTATGAAAACCTATGCACAAAGAGTTTGAGGGTTAAATTTCCAAGTCATTCGGTGCAAGTATTTATGGCACATAATGCAAAGTGATTGAGCGATTGATCACCCAAGAAATCATACGCAAATTCAGACAAATGTAATACTATAATTATTTAAAATAAATGATAAATTGATTGTATTAGTAAATGTGGTATTTGTGCTTGTGATATTTTCATGTACAGTTGTTTACTCATTGAGTTTTGATTAACTCACACTCTCTATGATTATCTTTTCAGATATAGTGGTTGAGTAGGAGAATTTATAGCCTTTAAGGATATACTACACTTTTGTCTGGTAAACAAATAAATATAGATTTGGTAAAGATTAGGAAATGCTCTATAATCTAGTAGGTCACCTAGACTTGGGAGGTTGTATAGTACTGTATAGTGTATGAATGTTAAACATTTTCTGAATATGTATACAAAATATCTTGAAACATTTATGATTCACATAGTTATGGATATTAAGAATATTCATAGAGATTAAGAGGTACCACGGAGGTACACCTTAGGTATTTTATGTTTATCTCACATGTAAATTTTAGGATTTGACATTATCATTTTACCTTTTAGTCCATCCACCACTTATTTTTAGTTTTGAGCACTTATGGGACTATTTTAAAACACAACTTTAAGTATCCAACACAAACTTCTTCTCTAACCACTATCTCATGACCATCCAAACCATCACAATTTTAGAAATTCACCACAATTCACTTCCATCACATAATTTCCACATTCTTTCACTTTGGTCCCTACACAAGGGCCCTAGTGCCACAACTCAATGTCGTAACCTTCTCACAATATCCAAACCTTCGCATAAGTGCAACCATGTGTACAAGATGGAAATACACATACTAGTGTTCAAAATTCTACCATTTATTGATAAGAAAAGTTTTCAATTTGGTTCTCAAAATTTTTGCTTGCGCAATTAGTAGTATATATTATTAAACAAATCACTTCGAAACCATAGGTATTAGTGTATTACAATATAGGTCTAATGTTGTGTAAGATGCCCCTTGTGATTGAAGCTGGGCATGGCTTGGGACTATGATGTCATATGTGTATATAACATGAAGTAAACTAGTTTCCTAATTGTAATTAGCGTATTTCCATATCTTGTGATTGTTTATGTGATAAGTTCCCTTCAATTATATGATAAATATGCATGGATATGGGTTACCTTTATGCGGAATTCTCCCTACAATTTGAAAGAATGTGGATGTTAAATTATGATAGCTTGCTGGAGTATGATGTACATTGTAAATAAATACAACTAAGAAGGAAAAGATATTATGAATTTCACATTCTAGACGAATACATCAATCTATACTGAATCGGGCCACCAACTCTTACTTTATAAGAAAAATGTATTGTTAATAGCTCCATGGAATCAAAGAATCCAAGAGGAAACATCTTCTTTAACTTACAAAGAATTACAACAATATTTTCTTCAAGCCATTGCATTTGTTCCACTGTTATCATAGTTGAACATATATCTTTAAAGAATAAGCTCACTTCCATAAGGCATTCCAAATGGCTTCAGGTAATAAGTCTCTAAAGGAAATTGGAAGAAGCCTTTCCAAGAACACATGACAGTCATGATTCTTCATTCAAGACAATTTACAATCTTTATATCCACTCAATTGGATGAATTTGCAACATATCCGTCAGAAAATCGCAAATTTTGTACCCACTCACACACTAACTTCCTCAGATCCTTGGATAGCATGTATGATGCTTTAGGAATAATGATCTTTCCATAACCTCAGTTAATCAACTCTAATTCTTGTCAATTGCAATATACAACCATGTCTTTTCTAGCCTTCACAATATCTTTCAAAATGGCCCTAACATCCATAAACATATTGAAAATGTTATCAAACATTCCATTTAATGTGCATAACATCAATGTTATGTTGAATCTAAGGTTGCATTTGGTAGTCATTTAGGGAGTTGAATTCCCATTCCCTGAGCCTAAAACTAATTTTTAGTATTCATTAAACATGATGGAAAGAGAATTCATAGGCAAGATATATTGTACGAATGCTTTCCATTTTATTTTGGATGGAATGAAATTCCTTTCAATTAGAAATTTGGTGAATGGTCAGTTTTGCCCCTCTGATAATCCCTGATGCCTATTTCCCGACAAGTGTATCGGGTCGCACAAGTAGTAAAGTGAGAGAGAAAGAGTTATCGTCCTCAGGGATTGACTTTAACAATTACCAATTTCACTAGCTCAAATTATATTTGGACAATTGAAATGGTAGAGTGGTTGAGTCTATAGTTAAAGACAGCAAATTAAATTAAGACACTAAGTTGGCTAGCACAACGAAATCTATACGAGAACAAAGCGGGCATAGGGGATTGATTTTACTTAGCTCCTAATCCGATTAATTCATAGACAAACTAATCTTTGAGTCATTAGAAAATACTTCAATACATTTTCAAAGTCCTCTTTCTGTTGATTAAGTTCACAAAGATATTTGAACCCAATGTCTTGATGAAACAAATCTACCTCACTCAATTAATTAACTAATGTCTTAGTCAAATTAATTGATTCGGCGTTTAAGCATAAGAATTCATAAAAACCACGCAATTAAGGTTATCTATGTCTAGACTAACCCGAATTACGGTAGAAATTACAAAGGCAAGTCCATATCAAGCTATGTCTAGCACTAATATAAACCCTAGATTCATTGAAGATGGTAGTTAAGCATCCAAGAGTGATAAAAAACGGTAAAGTCTACTCCAAAAATCGAAATTACAAATATATTAAAGCATTCAATAACAAAGCTTCATAGGAGTCAATTACATCAATCCCCTAACCCTAGAGACTTAGTTACACATGGTGAAAGAAGAGAAAAACATCACAAATACATGAACAAACATGATACAAGAGGAAGGAGAGAAAGAAATAAGCATCAAACTCAATGGAGAGTAGGTTTCCCTTCTTCCCCAAATTTGCCCTAGCAGAGCTCCTTCTTCTCCAGCCAAAAGATCAACAAAAATGCTTCAGAAGTCCTATTTATAGGCACATGTCAGGACCCCAGCGCCCAGGAGCCCTGCGTGGCGCCTGGGCACCATGCAGAAAATGCAGGACAAAATATACTGTGGCGCCTGGGCGCCACCTTCATTCCTCGAGACAGAGAGTTGGGTTACTGGCGCCTGGCGCTAGCAATTAATTTTCTGGCAGAGAGTTTATCCTTTGGCGCCTGAGGCGCCATGCGTGGCGCCTAGGCGCCAGCCTTCGAATTTTGCCATTGATTTGCAGTTTCTTCAGCTTTCCAACCTGTATAATACAAAATATATACCTACAAGGAAAATAACTAAAAATTACTCCAAAATGTAGGGAAAAAGGGATAAAAAGGGCAAGAACAAGGAGAACTACAAAATATAAATAAAATGCGAGAACTAAGATCAGGAATGCCAAAAGGAAAGTGAAATAGGAGCAAGGGAAGGAAAAAGCCCAATAAAATCATAGGAAGATAACGAAAATAAAGGACTTATCAATCCCTCATTTTTTAGATTGGTCTCTTTGATTTGTGTGTGTTGCCTCTTTGATTTGTATGTTTATTGTTCCCTTCTCAATGGTGTATGGGTCTGCTATGTCACTATAGCCAATGCGTTGATGTCATACCCTATAACTAGGCATGTGACCAACATGATAGGTGAATCTTACCTAAGTTCATTATACTCAGTGTCACGACCTGAAACTGGGGACATAACTGGCATGGCAGTGGAATCCTTACCACTATTGTAAGCCTGAAGTCACGGATACTTAGACCACACAGTCACACATGATATTCAAGAGAACCTTCAGACATCCACATTCAAAGAATACCTAGGAGTCTCAAGGAACATCAGACATATCTGGCTTAGCATCAACCAAAGCCCCGAAGAGAGGTTGATGACAAGGAAGCTCCACTACTCCTCATACGAAGTCCGACCAACTAACAAAATCCTGCAAGGGCACGAGAACAGGATGAGTGTGAAAATACTCAGTGAGGAACATAACTATACTAAACAGGTTACCACCACGTGTCACTCACAAGGATAGGACACAAAATTAATGTCCATCCGACAACACTAGGCCCAAATCACGTCCCACTCAACGTGCATGGTCAGGAAAATAAATCTTATCCAATGCACACATTTATCATTAAATCATATCTTACTAGGGGAGGTACAAAGTCCATTCCATTACATGACTCACACATACAAGATTAACACGTAACAATAAGCATCCTTTAAATAGATAAATTTAACGCCTCCACAGAAAGTACATAATAGATAGATGGCCGTCTAACTCAACATAAACCTAATCTATGTGTAAGTCCATCGTTCTAGGCTATTGACTATAGTCATTAAGAATATGGAATTGAACATACACACATCAGTATACATAGCAATAACCTTAGTAAAGAAAACTTTATGAACTTAAGTCATCTCCGTGTAGTTTCCTCAGTATGCAGAAATCACAATATTATGATAAACTTTATAAATGTGAGAAGCCAATCCTCTAAATTATATATGAGAGGTTAACCCTCTAAATTATATATGAAGGGTCAACCCTCTAAATTACATATAAGGGGCCAACCCTTTTGGCAAGTCTCATAAATATGATTCCTTCTTGGTAGGCCTCATGAATATAATTCCCTTGCCCTTCCAACACAAAGGTAGCATCTCGAGTGTGGCATTCTCGAGGAATTAGTCACTTAGCCACATCGCAACTTATTGTGGGGCTCTTCCCTCAATGCATTCACTATAACAATTGGGGTCACCCATATTTATAATAAAATAATATTATAGGACTCTTCCCTCCATGCCAATTAGGGTCACCCGTATTCATTATGACATAACATATCACACAAGCATGGCACAATGCTTTTTGTTTTACTATTCACCAATCCATCCTTTAGACATGGATATTTTGTCACACCCTTCATACTAATCCAAATGGGAGAATAATTTTGTATAATCACATGTATAAGCAAGGTCATTTATTCATCACAACCGTCATATACAACCTATCATAGTTAAAAGTTACCTCAGCATCAATAAGGTCTCAATATAGTACAAAACTATATGCATAGCTCACACAATTTCCACATGTTCATATATGCCTCTATTCACAATGTACAAGATTTTCCCAACCTTGGGAATCACACACACACACACACACACACATATATATATATATATATATATATATATATATATATATATATATATATATATATATATATATATATATTCATGTAATTATCATAAGACAATTATCATCTTTACCATTCATAATGTTAGGGTGTGAGCATCACTGTTCCAGGATACATATAGATATACTTGAATACATGTATACACAGCAAACACGTGTACTTGCCATGGACGATATATACATATTATTACAGATGATTATTTTATGGCCAAGGCTCATTTATACCTATGAAATCAACATATATTTGACTGCATTCGTTAAACAATCACGTTCCTTTCAACAATTGCTTGCTTCCTTTTTTTTTATAAACACTCTCAAGTACGTCAAAACCTTGTACTTATGTTAATAAAGTTATAAATGTATTTAAAGAAATATATACACGTAAGGTAAGATAGAAATCCCTTCACTTGGACTTGAAGTACTACCGGCCTCTAAAGAATGTCCCTGCTAAGTCTCGAGTGATGCCTAAGCCTACAAGACATCAAAGAGCACTTAAAAAAAACTAAGAATCCAAGAGGTACAACAAGCCTAGACCATGGCGCCCTGGGCACCATGGCTTTCTCAAAGTCAAAAATGTAGTCCAGGAGATGGCGCCCCAAGCGCCACATATGGCACTCCAGGTGCCAACCCCTAAACTCTCTGGCAGAATTAGATCCGTCTCGCCTCAGGCGCCAGGCTTGGTGCCCTAAGTGCCGCAAGCTGCAATCACGACAGAAGCTCAAGTTTGAAGCAAAAAAAATCTCAAATCTTCATCAATTTCCTTGATTCTTTCAATGAGGTTTCATCCCTAATAACCGAGAGTCAGATTGGCACCAAATCCCCTAATTAAAACTATGCATACAAGCTTGAATCAACAAAATTTCACTATAAGCCCTAATTTTTACCATTTCTCCTATAATGCTTTAAATCCATTCTTAAACATGACAAAATCATAAATTTCAGGTTCAAATCTCATCACTAATCATCCAAGAGTATTTTAAAATGTCACCCAAACCTCAGAACTTGAAAAATAATCCATTCCCCTCCCAAAAACCCTAAGATCCAAAAATGGAAAGCAAAGGTGAAAGAATGAGGTGCCTACCTTGTCTTTCTCACTTTTCCGGCATGGTGGTTCGCTGGAACTCAGCCTCCTTGTTGGAGAGCAGCCACTTAATGCTTGGATGCAGGTTTGGGAGATGATGGAGGGAAGAATGTTCATTATGCCAAATATAGAGAGGAATCAAGAGAGAGAGAGAGAAGAGGAAGTGGATGAAAAGGAAAGGAATGTGGGTATTTGAATTTGTGAGTGGGGTCCACTTACCCTTATTCCAATTTGGTCCCTCTAGACCGCACTTCTAGCTAGAGTCTCGCAAGGTAAAAGGGATAATTCAGTTGTTACAAGGCACCCAGTCGCATTCCTAAGGTACATGTTATCATACTTCATTCCAATAGTTGCTAAGATTTCACATTCATTCATTTTTGTCTTTGCTAATAAGGCAAAAAATTTTCTTGCTCTCATAATACATCTTAACGAAATTCCGATAAACTAATATCCGAAAATGGTGGATATTACACTTAGTGAGAAAACAATATACCTTACTACACAATAGTCATATATCTAAACATAAGCATAATTCAATTCAATAATAATCATGAGATGTATGAGTTTCTTAACAAATGTGTGTAGCCCTCAAGGCTCTCAACGAATGTAAATAGCCATCAAGGTTCTCAATGAAATTAATTAGTCATTAAGGCTCTCAACAAATGTAAATAGCCCTTAAGGTTCTCAACGAATGTAATAAGCTATTAAGACTCTCAACGAATGTAAATAGCCTTTAAGATTCCCAACGAATGTAAACATGCACATGTGTGATCAATCATTACAATAAAAACATTAATAAGTTCGTACATCACACAACAGTGATGTTCTCAAGAAAACGTATTTATCATTCTTCTTTTATGAGATTTCAGTTTAGTCATATCAAGCCAACACTTTATTGGGGTGCCTTAAGCATTGCACATATTAAGTATCACATCAATCATATATTTGCAATTTCAATCACAATTCCATGGGAGGGGTACAAGCACTCACAATCAATAATGATGAATTACATCTTATCTATGAACACACAATTTTGCCATATCATGCCATCTCACTGTAGAGAAGGTCTTATGGACACACATATCATCCATGTGTTCACAACCTGTTCAAATAAAGCCATCACACCATAGGGATGACATTCCAAATATTACCTATCATGTTCAATAATTCATTCAACATTTATCTTCGTTCTTGTACTATACCCTCGTTTGGGCATTCAATTATCCAAGATGTTTCCTAACAACATAAACACCACCTATATTTTACAGGCTACCAAATTCATATTATCTCTACATAGGTGTGATCATAACTATACACAACAATTTGTTTTGTCATGCCAATACACACCATAACTGATTCTTTCATTGGACATAACTCACATTAATTGTTCTCGCACCATTTACTTAAGAATGAAAATAACATCAAAAGGATTTCGTAAAACATCAAAAAAATTTACATAAGTATGAAAAGTTACAGCATGAAAGAGTCATATATTCATAGGCAACTCGTACATAGGAATTACCTTGGCAACATTCACACTCCGAGACTTCAGCACCCAAGCTTATGCTCAGATGCCTTCTAGGATATTGTTCAAGTTAGTAATTACTAAGGCAACAATGATCATTAAAAACAATAATAGTAATTCATTCTTTCGTGTTCCATCACATTTCATTTTAACCATTCAATTAAGTATGATTAACAACATACTCTTGTTTTTATCACAACCACAACACTCTAAGAAGGAGACAACAATGGGAACAAACAATCAAAGTAGAACTGAAGTCCCCTCTCATAACATCTCAATTCAAGATTTCATATTCATATTGTTCTTCCATGTGTGGTTATCACATCAAAGTATTCACCATCATAGACCACATGATGCATCTAAAATCCCATTCTTATTTGATCATTCTAGTACAAGTGATCTTAGCCTAATTAGTGCAATGACATAAATATATATATACACAATAGTCTACCCACATTTAAAGGAAAGACAATTAAAGTAAGTTCGAGTTCCTCACCTTAGGTCCAAGCTAGATTTTTATACTTCAAATTGACGAAGGAATGTCAAAGATCTCAATGAAGACCTAGAGGATAAGCCAAGCAAGAAATAACAACAAGTCAAAACATAAGCTATCAATAATCCAATCTTGTTTTGTTTTGAGGCTAGTTATGGGTCCAAATTTTAGAAAAATTATGGGATTAATCCCTAACTTCAAAAATTATGAAACTTGACATAGAACCACCTTTATATGTTAGCATACTAGGGCAAAAATTTTGGATCAAAATTTTATCTTTTGACACACCTAACAACCTTATTAGTAACCATATGTCAGAACTGTCTAGTTTCATCATAGGTTCTATTTCTCTATTTAGTAAGTCTATCAAAACTTAGCCAAATGTTAAGAAATTTGACAGATAATTAGTATAATGTCTTAGCTAGGTGTCATAAAAATTTCGTGTTAAGATAAGGTCTTTTAGCCACTAGAACAGGGCCAAATTTCCAATTTGTCTAGATTTGTTTCTGCATTGAATAAGGTTCTATTCCTGGGTCATGAAACTTTTATGACACATCATTAGACACTTTTTAATTGCATACCAAATTTCATGACCATTGGAACTCATTCACACTGCAAACAGCCCAAAATATCAGTAGCAATAGATGACAACAAACATGATTCAATTTCTGCTATCCTTTTCTTGGTTTCTCTCTTTCAAATTTTTACTCCTATTTTCCACGACCTAAACTGAAATTTCCAGCATTACAATACAACAACCCTTACACCATATAATTACAGTAATCACAACTTGGATATATTCAAATAACCATGTATTCTCTAAGCTTTCTCTTATCAAAAGTGGAGACAAAAATGCCACATGTCCCACTCTTATCCTCACAAATGCAAAATTTAAGCTTAAATCTCACAATGCTTCCTTTTCTTTAAATACTAAATTTACTTTGGTCCTCCTTAATTTCATGAAATTTCATATTACTCCCAAAAATTAAAATTTCTCATTTGTTACCTCCTTAATTTATCTTTTCCATTAGAGTAAAATCCCCACACATCTTTATAAAATTTTAAAATAGGTCCTTAGCAAATTAATTTCATCATCATTGTTTCAATTTATTTTAACATAGTGCTGAACAATTCTCTTGGAAGTTCAAACTAGCCCTTAAATATAATATTTATGATGTGGTAATCCCACAAGTTCCATATTACTCATCTTGGAATTATTTCCAAAATCTCTCACTCCAAAATTAGAAATTTCACTTTAATCCCAAAAGTTCAATTTGGTCCCCCTAAATTTGACTCTGAAGGTCCTCTACAGACTCTTATAAGATCCTGAGGCATCACAGTTTGCCACTAGTGTGTGGAAAAGCATGCCCAGTGGCAAGGCTAAAGTCTAGAGAATGTTGGAATGAGAAAGAGAACGTTGGCTCAGTACCAGTAATTGACGAAAACAAGGAAGAGAACAATGGCAAGAATGAGAATATTGGGGTTGAGAATGTCGGAACTGCGGCAGCCAAAGGTGACGAAAACTGTGGAGGCACTCCTCGGCGGCAACCACCACGACTGGAGTGGAAATGGCGATAGCAAGGTAGATGATGGGTCTATCGAGTTTTTGTGAAAGTTTGCCTGTGTCCGTATACTAATTGAAGATAAAGGTATTTTGGTATAATTATATTAAATTTATTTCTTTCCTCATTTTAAAATAGTATACCAAACACATTACTTTATTTCTTTTCATTTCTTTTCACATTATACCAAATACAATTTTTTCATTCCCTTTCAATTTTCATTTCTCATTCTCATTCTCATTCCCTTTCCTTCATCCTCCTAAATTTATGCCAGACATGCCCTAATTGTTATTCCAATAAGGCAAGTCCCAAAATATTGAATGTTTAGTATAACTATGGTTAATGCCAAAACCAACCAACTTGTCACTGTTTGTCTTCATCATCCTAGGTAATGTACAAACTCTCTCCCATAAGTCATCGGTAGACGGCCTTTGAGAAAGAACGAGCTAAAATCAATACTCGCAATTAGAGAATTAGTGGGACAAAAAAGCCAGCCATACCAGGATAGTGTAGGGTGAAGACTTTGGACAGATGGGTGAGAGCTTAGCAGTGTCTGAGAATGGCTAAGCTAAGAGTGAGGGGCGAAGACTTGTGACTGATAGGTTAGACTTTATAAGGGCAACATGTGAGACTTGCAACTAAATGGGTGAGGAGACTGAGTGGGAATGAGTCGAGAGAGATAGGGTTTCTACTTTTTAATTCTTTACATAATATTTTAATATTTCATATAGATTAATTACTTAAATCATTTTAATTATTAAATTACTTAAAAGACATTATAAGTACTATATATACACACATATAACTTAAAAGTATTTTAGTGAATTTATTACATATATATATAGACGTATCTTAAATGGAAATTATATATACACATGGATTTCTTAAAGGAAGTTATTCTTTGCAGACATTAGTATATAATATATAAATAATTTTCTCCTTTAATTTGATATTTAATTGTTTACCATATATTTCACATTATAATAGTATAACATTATTGTTGGGTGTCTTTAATTCCACACAAATTAAAAGTAAAATAATTTTATAAATCTTAAAATCAAACTTGTAAAATATTAGTTCAAGTAAAAAATAAAATCCAGTTCATTTTCAAAAAGCCCGACCCATTTACTAACAAGATTAGGTCATTCTATTGTACAAAAAGCCCAACTCATTTTTAAATTAGTCAGGATCAGCTCTACTTATGAGTTGTTGACCTATACATGGTTCCAATCACATGAAATTGATCAAAGATAAAAAGACTTACTCCCAAAAGAAATTTTTCTTTCAATTTCATTATATCTAATAATTTTTTTACTTCCTCTTTTAGTATATATATATATATATATATATTGATATTACCTTTTCATTATCTTAATCATTAAGTTTATATGTAGTGATTTGGGTTAAAAGTTTAATAATGATTGAATCATGGTGTGGTTTAAATATAAGTTTATTTAATTTTTATGTATTTAATCCAACATAATAAGTAAATAAATATTTGTAACAAAATTAATAATATTAAAACAAAAATGACACTAATGATACCAAGCCCAAACAGACAATTAGAATGTGAAAGACGAGAGAGATGATAGAATATATTATGAAAGAGATAAAAGGATTAGAGATGGAGAATGAGGCAAGCGGAGATTGACATTGAAGAGATGAGAATGAGCCTAAAACTGTTTTGAATCTGAAGTTGACTAGGGCCTTTTGTTTTAGGAAATTTGACATTTGGAAAGAAATTAATGAGAGGGAAAATTAATGGAGGGAAATAATTTAAGAAAATTGGGGGAGGGAAACTTAATGGAGGGAACAATAAAGAGAAAAAGATAATGGGAAGAAAATTTTTTAAATTGAGAATAAGTTATGAAGAAAAAATATTTATTTATTTTTTTATAAATAAAAATATAGTGACAAATAGGGATATAAATTTAATTTATAAAATTTGATATTAAATTGAAAATTACTGGTAAGTTTTGCATTTTTGTCATGGGTAACACATCATCACCTCTTGAAGATGATCGACTTGGAAATCATGATTCATTTGCAACAACAATGACCCATGCATGATTGTCTTCCTTGGGTTTTGACCAAATAAAAGAATAGGTGTAGGTTTTGGCTAATCGGATGGAGTAGCTAAAGTCTTCGGAGGACATTTGGAAGAAGAGTGGAGGGTAAATTTTGTACATGTCATGGGTAACACAGACTCATCTTTTGACTAGAAAAGATGATCAACTTATAAATCTTTATCTACTTGCAATGTTTATGCCTCACGCAAAATCGACTTCTTTAATTTACCATAGCAATTTCACAATCACACCTCTTCCCTTAGAACTAAGACGTCTACTAAGGAAAGTCCAAGGCACTCAAGTTTTTTTCTAGCATGTCAAAGACAACTAAGTGAGGGTTAGGGAAGAGAGGAAAGCTAGGGTTGATTTTCTCTTTGAGAAGGCGTCGAGCGAGATTTGACATGTAAGAAGGAATGGGTTTAAGTAAGGAAAAGATATATCAGGATGAAAAAAGAAAAATAAAAAATAGGAATAGGAAATTAAATGGTGAAAATGAAATTGAAAATAAGATGTGGAGAAGTTAAAGAGAAAAAATGAAGATTTAATGGATATAAAGATATTGCAAAAGGGGAAGAGATTGTTATTATTGTTACTATTAAATTAATAAAGAGAATGAGGAAATGTAATGGTATTTGATAATTTTTTTCTTATTATTGTTCTCATAATTTAAAAAATACAAAATTTTGTGACGAATAAATGCACCACTAAATATTAGTTTAGGGATGGAATATAGTGATAGAAAAAATTTATCATAGTGATGAAAAAAACGTTTATCACAAATTATGTGAACAGAACAAAATTCGTCGTTAATTAGTGACGGATAAAAATTGTCATTAATTAGTTATTGAAATGCGTCACTAAAACCATCACAAAATTACAAAATTAGTGATAGATTTCAATTTATCACTAATTTTAATTTTTCTAGTAGTGTTATTATATGATATTATAAAATTTAAATTTATTGTTCTATATTTTTTATTTTTATTGTGAGCTAGATAAAGTCTTATATATATAATTTGCTTTGTATTAGCAAAAAGGTATTAGTGGCAACAAGTGAGGAGTTATAAGTTTGAATTTTTGAAAATAATAAATCGAACAAAGCCGAATTTTCTATATAGAAAGATATTCTTCAGAAATTTTTTTAAAAAAATTGTATTAGTTATTGTTTTGTGAAGAGAGTACCATGACTGGTTAATGATATACTTCTTAAGATTTTAGTCTTTGAATTTATTTTTTATATACAAATTTTTCAAAATTCATAACCTATTTATAGATTGAGTTAGTCCCTAGAAATAGACTAAATAGAAGAAAGCTATGTATAACAAACTAAATTATATACATTAAAAAATGAATGTAATGATTAAAATGATAGGATGCACATTTTTGAGATGAAATTGTGTGGAACATTTGTGAGATTTATGATGGAGGAAGCAAGTAAGGGCTGAAAAAGAGAGAGGAGGAAGAAAGGGCAAAGTCCACAATCCACATAGACATGTTGATGGGTTTTGTGGTGTGGGATTGAGGAATGTTTGTTTAATGGGAGTGGAAATGGGATTCCGCTTGCGTTTTAGCAACGGTTTTAAAATTGTTGTTAAAAATTATATATTTTTAATTTTTTTAAATTTAAAATTATTGTTAAAAATTTTTGACAATATTCTTTTGTTTTTTATTTTTTTTAAAACTTAAAACCCTTGCTAAAAAAGTTGGACAATATTTTTGACCGTTGTTAACGGCCAAGTACGGACCGGATCCCGGTTCAATGGGAGTGGACTACTTGACATCAACTTGTGTGCCATCACACTTCGTAATTCCCTACTCCACTCCTCAATGTTTTTTTTACCTCTTTTTTAATTTTCAAAGCGCTGTGAATGCAACGTTTGGAATTTAGCACGCATCCCTCTCTTTCAACTACTATTTTATCTTTTTTTTTTATATTTATTTATTCAAATAATTTTATACTCGTTTTTCTTAAATAAAATTTAGAATCCAAATTTTACAACCAAAAAAAAAACATTGTGAAAACTTTATCACTTTTGCAATTTAACCAAATTCAAACTACATATATTAATCAATATTCAAAACATTAGGAATTTTTAAGTTTTGGCGATTTAAAGAAATTATTATTATTATTATTATTATTATTATTATTATTATTATTATTATTATTATTATTATTATTATTATTATATGCGTAAGTTTCGCCATCACACTATCAAGATTCCCGACTTTGTGTTGTTCTTGTTACGAAGAAATGAAATGAAAGTAGCATTAGCTAGTAGTAACTGGTGAAATAGCATTCCAAATGCAAGCACAAATTGTCCTTTTATTCTATATTTGGTGTACAAAACTCAGAATGTATGTAATACCCTTCCTATAACAAACCTTCACTCTAAACATAGGAGAGGTGTTTATAATCAATGTCATTGTGGATATGGTAAATAATAGCATCTCAAAAAGATAACAGAAAAAATATTTAGTAAATCCAGAAACACGTCCAAACGAAATTGGTGGTAGGAGACAAGCCATGAAAGTGAATCCAATTGAGAGTCAAGTGAGGATGGGGATTGTCGCTGCCTTGTCATCCTTAGGGTTAGGGATGAGTGTTGCTTCCTTCTGATTTCTTGTGTCCATTACCGCCACAACCCCACACCCAGCATCCAATATTCCCATTACCTCCTCCTCCCCAACCCCAACCCCAACCTCCGCCTTCCCCACCGCCTCCGCCTCCGCCACCACCGCTGCTGCCGCCGCCACCTCCTCCTCCTCCTCCACTGCCACCACCTCCGCCTCCTCCTCCACCACTGCCACTTCCTCCCCCCCACCCATGACCATTCCCATTTCCCCCTCCTCCTCCACCACCGCCGCCGCCGCCGCCGCCGCCACTGCCACCGCCACTGCCACCGCTTCCCCCTCCCCACCCATGACCTCTCCCATTTCCTCCTCCTCCACCACCGCCACCACCACCGCTACCTCCACCGCCTCCTCCTCCTCCTCCACCAGCTCCACCTCCACCGCCACCACTACCCTCTCTTCCCTGTCCTTTGTGTCTACCTTTTCCACCATTGCTCATATTCAAATTCTTCTGAACTACCGTTTCATCAGAATTACTATAAGTAGTAGAATTAACGGAATGAACTACGCCATGCATTGTCTCTACATTATCATCACTACTTCTCCCATCAGCCAAACAAGTACTTAAGACCACCACAAAGAGCACAACAACACCATTTACTCCTCCCATCTTCATATCAAATCGTCAAATATCCCTCAACACAACGATGCATCAATATCACTCCCTCGCACCACCCATTTTATACTCTTCCCATTACACATACTCACCTGTAAATCTAACACAAATACAGTCCCCACACTAACAAACTCAAACCCTTCCTAACCTAATAAGGCTGCAAAAGTTAGCTATCTTGCAAGATGATGAATTATAGTGCAGTGCAGTAATTTTCCTTGCACTTCAATTTGTCCCCACTCCCTTCTCTTCTTTTCTTAATTTCTCAGTCCCAACATGCTGGGTTTTTCTTAAGCGTTAATATCTTGTTCTTATCTGTTTGAAATTGCCTCTACATTGTACTGTAGGTGAGCAGAAAGAGTTATATATAAAAATGTGGGATGTTCGTAAACCCTAACGTTTTGCTGTTAATTATTGCAACTATCATTTTATTATTGAGCCCTGAAGTCCCAGCTGAGTGGTTACTGAGTAATATTATATGAAACAAGTGCTCCTTAACTTTCGATCTGAGCTTTTTTATTTTTTATTTTTCTATCATCCAATCATATAACTTATATTGTGAATATACCACTCTATTAATAGCATCCATCCACCAATCCACTAAGGAAATTAAAGAAAGTAAGAAGATAATAGGCACATATAAGTTATGGAGTAGGCATGCATGTGAGATGTTGAGTGGGTGCATGTTGGCTTTTGCTTGACGATGAGATTTTTGCAAGGTAGCTGTAATAGTGGCACCCGCGTGATGCGCACTACATACCAAAATGATTGGACAATATTTAGCTTATCATTTCAGTTTTTTTTTGTTAGAGCAAATTATTGATTTAGTTTTCGTGTAATATATTATCGCAATTTAGCCCTTCAAGTATATATAGTGTCTCAATTAATTACTTATAAAATTATATCTGTTTCTTTGTTTCTTAATCACTATAACTCTGCCTATGTTATATAGTCAATCCTAAGTTCGCATAAACGAAGAGGGTTGTATTAGGCCCTTGACAACCAACGTAAAACCTTGTCATAACTTTTATGGACATTGATCAACAATGATATTGTTGTTATTGTTGTTTCTTAATCACCATATCTATCATTTGCAAATCTTGAATTTATCATTCATCACTTTAATTATTTGACAGAGGGAAAAAATTGAAAGAAATACAGTTTATAGATTAAATTAAGACACTTAATCTTTCAAAAATTAATTTGAAAATCTGCAATATTTTGAAGAACAAATTTGTAATTTATTTTTTTCGATATTAATTTTTAATAAAAATATAATAGAGCTCTGTATAGCTCAATATTAATTACATAATTAAGCTAGTGTTTAAAAAAGTTTACATATGGATATATTTTTATGATCAAATTGTTGATTTGATCTTCAAAAGATTATAATTATTTCAATTCAGCCTCTGAAAAATCAAGTATTTCAATTTAGTTTTTTAAAAAATTATATTTGTCTTAATTTTATCTCTTTATTTATCAAAGTAATTTTTAACAATAAAAAATTTAATTTTTAATAACAATAAATTTAGTAATTTAACACCAAAAAGAGCCAAATTAAATTAAATTGAGCCATTTAATTTTTTAAAAATGTAGAAATATAAGAGTGAAAATATAAAAATAAAAGTGGTTGAGAGTGGGGAGTGGTGGCGTGGGCTTAGTGAATTGGATTGTAAGTGCATTACAGATATTCAGATAAGGTTAAGATGTGGCACATATCTTAGTTTGACACCAAATGGGCCTAGCTAGGCTTCATGCCATCATTTCTCCATGTGCGGGAATTTTTTTTTTATATGATTTATAATATTTAAGTAGAATTAAAATTTATAAAAATATTTAAATGATGTTCTATTTATTTATTAAGTATAAATTAATTTGATATAATATATTAATTAATATTAATATATTATTTAAATTTAGATAAATACATCTATTAAAAATTAAAACTGTTAAAACATATATATATATATATCTTATTTTCAAGTACAGAAATAACTGTTTACGACAGTCATTATGTCCCTTGTCATATGTACTCGCTTTACTTGTTTCCAAACTCAGCTGCCTCTCCAGAACATTTTAAAGTTGAACATTACTGTGTATAGAGTATAGACAACACAAATCATCCTTGTTCAGACTTTTTTTTTTTGGACGGCTACTTGTTCAGACTTTATGTGGCCATTTTACTATCCCTACTTTTTGTTTCCATTTTCCACGCGCGAACGACAAAACTTCGTGGGCCCAAAGAGGCCCATATTTATCGAAGGGTTTTCCATTGAGCCCACGTGACTAACGTGCTTTGCTGATACCCAAACTCATTCTAACGCGCTTTTATAATCTTATTGTGTCGGATCTAGATTGTCTCCTTAGAATCACTCTAAGGAGGCTCTTTAGCCTCTTATAGCTATTAGATAACTGTGAGACCCACTTTGAAATGTGAGTCTTACAGCCATCCAATGGCTGTAAGAACTCCAAAGAGAATGTGGGTCTCACAGTCATTCAATGACTATAAGACTTTCAAAGAGTCTTCGTAGAATTGATTCTAAGGAGGCAACTCCCTTCCCATTGTGTCATGCTCTTTTGGTGCCAGATGGTCAAGCTTGGGTATTTTTGTTTCATTTTAGTGTTAAGGGAACTAACCGACCAATTCAATTGAAAAATAGGTAAATTGGTCAAAAAATCAGTTATGTTTTGACCAGTAAATCAGTGAGTGTTTAAACTGGTCTCAAACTGATAAAATCAACCGATTCAATTTTTTATTAAATTTTTTTGTTTTTTTTTAATTTTTACTATATATTATTATGTATTTTTAAAAAATCTCCAAATATTTAAGCTATTAGAAAAAATTCTAGGATTAATATAAATATATATATATGTAACATGCCTAAAATATTTTAATATTAGATATTATATATTTTAACATTTTAATATTTGTAACATATACATTAATTATATATTTTAAATACCATTAATTTAACTATAATTTAATATTGATACTAAAACTAGTATCTCAACTAATTCTGACCAATTCAATTTTTTGAACCTTATTTTTCCTTGTTTTGCTTGTCCCACTTCTCTTTTCTATGTTCTTTTTATTGTTAGGCCTAGCCCATTTGACCAAAAAAAGACCCCTACGCAGTACAATTCGTGAACTTGGGTAAATAACCCAAAATAGTGTATCATTATGAGATTTTTTGACACTCGACTCAAATATATGGTGTTTCATTGTAAAATGTAATCCATATACTACTAAGTATACGCCAATTAGTAAGATATTAGTTTAGTAAATATCTTAAGTTTGAGCTTTAAAAATATAGTTGTGTTAAAATTTAATATGAAGAATTTTATTATTTATTATAATTTTATCTGATTTAAATTTAAATTAATCGACATAAATTTAGTATCAAACACTGAAGAGTTGTTTATAAATGAAAAAAAAAATTTGTAAACCATATTATCTCTGGGCCATTCGTATCAGGTAGACAAGACCACTATGGATTTATAATTTGACGACACTGCATTTAATACAAATCTGCAAAAATTGACAAGTTGAAATAAGGTATCCTTTCATCTAATGTGACAAAAAACAAATTTTTTAGACTTATTGAATCCAAAATTGACATCTACACAAATTAAACGCTTTACACTTGGTATTACGACTGACTAATAACTAAAGTTAGGTTCTTTTCCATCCATTTGAATGTTGAAATCAATCGACAAAATTATATACGATTTTTAAAAGTATAGTTTCATTATTTCACTCTTAAATTATTTTTAAATAATATAAAATGTTATATATTAATTAAAAACTATACTATCAATTTAGTTCTTAAAGATATATGGATTAATTTTTTAGTCTCTAAAAGATTAACTACGCATGATGTAGCCTCTAAATATTATGAACTCGTTAAACACTATTAAATAGTTAATTTTTCAAAAATAAGTAAATAGATAAATTAGTCCTATAGAAAGGTTATTCTTTTATAATTTATAGGGACTAACTTGTTTCATATATAAAATTTTAAAGACTCAAAATTAAAAAATGTATTTTTAAGGAACCAATTTGTATGTTGACTCTTAATTAAAAGTAGTATTTAAAAATTACATAACTATTATGTGATATCTTAAACGGGAAAAATGTTTTAACTAACATATATATATATATATATATATATATATATATATATATATATATATATATATATATATATATATATATATATATATATATTATTGATAGTTATTATAGTTTCTACATCAAAATATAATTAAATTATAATTTTAGAATATCCAAATTAATTAAGATACATCACAAAATGAGACCAATATGAACATAGCATTTTACAGGCTGGTGAGCAACAACAATGGCCATAGTGGTGGATTTTGAAATTTTAAGTTGCCATGCCTATTATAATAGTTATCTTAATTTAATTTTTAAAAAATTTAGTGTCTTAATTTAATTTTAAAAAAATTAAATTTATTTTAATTTGGTCATTTTTTTGTCAAAATAATTTTAAAGAATTATAATTTTTCAAGATTATATTAATAATTTAGTGTAAACAAAACTAGTGACTAAACACTTCATCTAAGCAACTTTGATCTTCAGATCTGAAATTTAAGGCGGTGGAAGCTGTGGCTCAAACTGACCAATGCATGAAAAAAGAAGGCATGGCCAATGGTTACCTATCCTTCAAGAAGAAGCTTCTAGATATTTCAGTGAAAAAGATTTTTCTTTTTGTTTTAAATAATTACAATTATTTAGTGGTAAGTATTTTTGGGTGGTAAAAATATCTTATCAAGATCAAGTCAATCTCTTTATCAGAATGAATACGTATGGATCATGTCATATAGACCCAATTGTCACTGTTTAATTGATAGGACGGTGCTTTCCACTTTGATTGCATTCATCCATCAATTAATGAATGACGCATATTTGCGTGGTTCTTCTTTGTTCAGTCCCAACAAACAAAATAGATATCGAGCCCAGCTGCCGGCAGATCAGAATATTGCAAATGTTGAAGCAGGTTTTGGAGGGCGAAATAGGTATTTCATCTTATTTTTTAAAGAAAAACTAAGTGGGAGATAAACTTTATAAAACTTTCTTAATAAACAATATAAAGCTGACCAGTCTAGGTCTTCAAAAAATCGAATGGACTAAGAAATTGATGCTACAAAATTGACCAAATTGGCATCTTGGGTGAAAATAAAGTTCAACCTCTTAAAATATTGAGTATTTTTATCATTAGATTATCTTGAGATCTGTGTAAATTATTTTTTTATTATCATATACACATATTTCAAGATAATCTAAGGGTAGAAATATTCAATCTTAAATTTAGTTCAAGACAAGGTGAGTGTCAGAGGCTAAATTACTTGCACGTAAAAATTTTGCATTTATTTTTGCAGCATGCATGTGTAGTTAAGCATTTAATACAAAAAAAAATTGTACTTTATTCTCATTAACTTTTTTCTATGTGCAAAAAATTCCTAAAGTTCCAAACTCATTAAAAAAAAACTTTTAACTTTTATTTTGTGTCCTTTCCCGTTAATTGACCGTATTTTAATGCTAACGTAGACTGGACCTGTGCAACGTCATCAGTAGATACCTCACATGTCATGTCATCCATCTTTTTACAAATCACTTACCACATCAGAGCTGCTGCCACGTCACCTATCTAATATTGGCCTACCCATCCAGGCCTTCCCTATTCTTCGCCTTACTTGACCCTCCCCTCCATCGCTTTTCTATTATTCTTCCATCAAACTCAGACACAACAGAAATGGGATTTCCAGTGGGCTACTTAGAGGTCATCTTCCCGAAGATTTTCCTGAATGTGCTTTCTGTGCTAGGTCTAGTGCGAAGCCTCATCACCGTCCTTTTCTGCTACCTAGTCATCCACGATTTCCTCGAGCCCGACATTGCGTGGCCCAACCTGGCTATTCGGATGCTTGAGTTCTAGTTGGTGTCAGTGATGTTGATCCACGAAATCCTGTCGGTGGCGAAGTTCTCTGACTTGGTGGACCTGCCAGAGAGCTGCGTTGCTACCTCTATGAGTTCCAAAAAGACGATGAGATCTGACGCCTCACGAACTGCAGGCACATATATCACAGGGATGTCTGGACTGTTGGATGGGATACGACCAGAGAAGGTGCCCTCTGTGTTGCACGCCGTTCATTCCTCACGATATGCAAGGAGCCTTCAATGAGAGGCTCTGGGCTACTTCTGGCATTTCTGAATTCTACACTAATTTTTTGAGGATTACGCTCTTGTTCATGATTTGTAGCTCTGCACATGCCTTTTTTCTTTCTTATTTTTTTTCTCTTCTGTGTTCTTCGTAGCCATTAGGATTTACGAGAGATTAAAAGGAAGAAGGGGAAATTGTAGTTTTTTGGGTTGTGTATATTATAAAAAAGATAAAGAGAAATCTGAAGTGGAGTTTCTATAGTTATATGGATGTTAGATGAATTTGTAAAGATGCCTCTCTTATTTCAGAAGTTTTCACTTTGATCTTTTGTTTATTTTTATTTTGACTTGAAACAGCAAGCTTTCGTGACATTAAAAAAGTTCTTCGATAGTTCTATTAGTCCTAGGATTTGTATATTTTTCATTTTTTGGGCCAGTTATCATTCATGATTTGGATAAAGTGTTGAGAGTGATAAATTAGGTGGAAGATGATGAATTAACCTAACATTGGATGGTTTCGCATTTGTTTATTTTATATCAAATTTAATGGATGAAGAAAATTAGTCTAAACAAATTATATACTTTTGTAATTTAATTTAATTTAAATTATTTGAAATTTAATAAATATTTAAATATTATTGGGGAAAAAAGGATGGTGGGTTAACAATTGAAGTGGAAATCATGGATTAGGTTAAGACCGGAAGGCTAATAGCAAGGTGAGGGTCTAAGGGATGAGTGAAGGAAAAACAAAAATAGTAAAAAATTGTTTAAATTATTTTAAAAAAATATTAAATATATGTTTTTAAAATAAAAAATTAAAATGTTTTAATTATATCATTTTAATAGGTGACATGGCAACAATATTGATGTGGAAAGTGATTTGTAAAAAGATGAATACCGTGGCATGTGACGTATACAGTCTACTAATGACGTGACATGAGTCAAGTCGACGTCAACATTAAAATGACGGTCAACTAATGAAAGGAGGTTTTCTGCACAAAATGAAAGTTAAAGGGATCTTTTGTTGAATTTAAAACTTTAGAGAATTTTTTACACATAAAAAAAATTTTAAGGAGTAAAGTGTAATTTTTCCCTCTTGGATTGAAAGGAGGGGGAAAAAACTTTGTGCATTCAAACTAAATTAATTAATACCAGTACCCTCGAGATTTCCAAACAAACTTTCATTAGCATTCACCTTCAATACTAATTTCTTGGTATTGGTGGTTTATGTCAAGTGGGCTCATTCTTAGTGGGATCCACATGCAATAAATGAAAGGGCAAAAAAGGAGAAAAAAGGACGAAACATGAAAGCATGTGACACTAAAATGGAAAGTAGAAGTCAAATCATTAAATGATAGTAGGTGACAATATTAAACGAGTAAGAGGCAATACTTAAGGAGTGACGACATGCACAACACATACTAGGAAGGAAAAAAAGTGTGGTTAAGGCATAAAGCAGAACTTTCAAGGACGTCGTTAAAAAGGAAGATGAAAAATTTTGATGTGTATATGATCTCTATTTTTAATAAAATTTTAGTATGTTGTTCCTGATGACGAGGACTTTCATTTGATATAATTTATTTTATTTGTGTATGTATAAGTGTTGTTTTTCACCTTGTTGGTGATGGTTACGTGTTGTTGGTGATTCCTAGTGTGATTAAAAAGATTGTGGTTGTACTCATTAATTGTTATTAGTGGAAGATTGGACTGGATTAGGTCTTGTATTTTGTTTTAGCTCCACATTGGAGGGTTTTCCACATAAAAAATGGGTGTGCCTGTTGATTTATTTTCTTGTTGTTGTGCTACCTATTTTTTGTGCGAGGTGAGCATATATATATATATATATATATATTAACTACCTAAGATAATTAATTTTGTGATCCTAATTTATTGCACAAGAAGGAAAAAGGTGATCTTAGATAATTTCTATATTTGTCATTTTGGTATCTTTTCCCAACAAAATGGTATTAGAGCCCGGATGTAAATTCTATGTACTATTAAAATGGAAGAAAGTGTTGGTACTATGATTAAGTTGAATTTAGAAAATTATTCAATTTGGAAGTCCATAATGGAAGATTATTTATTTTGCAAATATTTGTATGATCTTATTTTGGGAACTAGTGCCAAGCCAAAAGAAAACTTAGATGATGATTGCAAAATGTTAAACAAAAAGGCTATTGGTACAATCAAGCAGTGGATAAAACAAAATATTTATCATTATGTTGCTATAGAGACAGATGCCCATGAGTTATGGATGAAGTTAGCAAATTTGTATGAGCGCAATATATCACAAAATAAGGTTTTCTCATTTAGAGCTAGTCCATGGAGATATAGATCCATGCGACGCATTCTCGGTGATGAATCCATAGGGGCGCAGACCCATGTTGATGAAGCCTAGAGAAATAGAATCATAGGATGTAGATCCACGTAGTGGAACTCTTGAATAGGAAATCTGCGAGAATGGAGACTCCCGTTGATGAGGCTCTTGAGTGTATTGCCATAGGGGCTTAGACCTACGTAGGGCATATGAAACAAGCATGGTGTGCTGATTGTGCTTGGGTGATGGTAAGTGTGTATGATGGTGTTATGTAGAACACTTAAGTATATGCATGTGACTATGAGAGGTCGAGGTTGGGAAATTAGTTGTGTTGGCGTCAGATGTATGCTTTATTAGAGGCAAGGGAATGACATCATATGCAGAATTTTGGGATAGGCTTAAGTTAGACTTAAACTCCCTTGCACTTGGTTATGTGCTAGAGGTGTTATGCAGATTGGCTCAAGGGGGTGTCTATATAGTTGTATGAGAGTGCTTATTTCGATCATGTATGAATACATTTACTTATATATATTTTATTGGCATGTATAATCGGATGTGTGTGTAGAGTAGAGTTATATTTGGTGAGTCAGAGGATTAGACTCACTCCCTCACAGTTTCAAATACTGAATATTGGTTGGCTCGATGTCATGTATGCCTAGGACACCTTCCCATTGTTTAGGGTAAAGTAATTTTTTTTTAGGTTTATTCTTTTGGAATTCTCTGTAATCGAGTAGGCCACCTAAAATGTAATTTTGCAGTTTGGATTAGATTGAAAAAAAAAAAAGGCTTCAGTGGTGTAGGTAATACACCATCCATGACGATCACAAGCTTGGTTTTAGGTCGTGACATCTTATGGATGAAAAAAACCCTACAGGAGTTGAGTCTTAAACAAGAAAAGTTTGTGTTGCATTGTGACAGTCATAATGCAATCCATCTCAGTAAAAATTCAATGTTTCATTTTAAATCAAAGCACATTGAGGTGCAATATCATTGGATAAGGGATGCATTGGAGATGAAGTTATTCTCATTAGAAAAGATCTATACAGATGACAATGGCTCTAACATGATGACAAAATCGTTACCTTCAATTAAGTTAATTACTTAAACGAAGAAAGTGGGCTTGGTTGGACATTGCCCTACTTAAGTCAGGAGGGGGGAGATTTGTCAGTGGGTTCCTGCTTAGTGGGGCCTATATGCAATAAATTGAAGGTCGAAAAAAAGAAGAGGGCTGAAACATGAAGGCATGTGGTTGCAAAATGGTAAGTAATAGTCAAAGCATCAAATAAAAGTAGGTGACAACATTAAATGAGGAAGATGTAACACTTGTGGAGTGATGACATAACAACACATACTCAGAAGAAGAAGAAGAAGAAGAAGAAGAAGAAGAAGAAGAAGAAGAAGAAGAAGAAAGGGGTGGTAGAGGCATAAAGCAGAGCTCTCGGGATTGCCATTAGAGAGGAAGGAGAAAGTTTCATTTTTCTCACATTGGATGAGTATATTGTCACGACCCGATTTCTAGGTACATGACCGGCACAATGATTAATCTCCCATCACTGTAAGCCTTTTGATAAATTCTACCCACAAGTCAAATT
Source organism: Biancaea sappan (assembly GCA_037074585.1). Taxonomy (NCBI): domain Eukaryota; kingdom Viridiplantae; phylum Streptophyta; class Magnoliopsida; order Fabales; family Fabaceae; genus Biancaea; species Biancaea sappan. Next base: position 57,321,546 of record CM073490.1, read on the forward strand.
ATTAAAAATTATCTCTGTATTATCAAAATAACCATTATTTATTAAATAAATACGAAGAAAACATATCAAATTTCCTTATTTGAAATACACAGAGATAATTTGTATATAATAATAGATACTCTTTATAAAATATATTATTATATTGAAATACAAGTCAGATATGCCAAACTCCTGACCTAGATGTCCTAGACGATTACAGAGCAATATAATCTATAACAAAGAGGGGCCTGCCCGACAGCGAGAAGGTCCGAAGTGATCTACTCCTCTAGCGAAAATTATTCGCGGGCAACCTGATTTGAACAAAAAGATTTCACAGAGAGTGTGAGTTTTAAAAACTCAGTGAGCGAATCGGCCTCGCGTTAATGAAATTCAAATACATCACCAGTCATACAAGTATACCCAAAGGCTCAAACTCAATCAATAAACATAGTTAGAAATTACACACTAGAAGATATAAAGTCATCCAGTTCAACCAACGGTACTAATACTTACCAATGGCAATATATTCCGGAGAATGCACATAAGCTGGCTCACCAATTTTGTTTATTTTCGTCATGGCGCACAACCTCATCCTCTTAGCTAGGGCACCTTACGGATTTGTTACCGACTCGGGCTATTTCTCTACTAAGAAAATCGTTGTCTCCACACTCGTTGATCAAGACACCCTTTATACCTGATTTTTCGTCTTACCGTGAGAGGGGGTACTATCGTGCTCAATCACAATCAATAGTACGGTATTTCATATCATAATTAGAAGTACAATGTAATATTTATTCATATAATAGGTATCGTATATAACTATATTATAGGTTTATAAACCACAAATCAAGATAACAATTAAGCTATTTTTGGAAAGATTCAAACTTCACATCATCATGAAATACTTGTTTCATTTTATCTATACTTCTGGATTAATTATCTCCCTAGATTCGCTACTCTGAATCCAATTTACCCTTATGAATCTTGGGAGTATCCTATGACATACTTTTTATCACCAGTAATACTAAAACCTTATTAAAATGGGGTCGTTCCACTCACCTGGATTCTGTATAAGTATCAATTCTCTAAGTCGTTACGGATAAGAGTACACAGGTGAATTTCAGTGTTCTGCTACAGAGATTTTCATGAAAGATTAGAGAAAACAAGTTAGGGTTGTTTTCATATAGATATTATTCATACATACGGTTACTATTCATATGTATGGTTACTATTCATACATATGAGGCACTATTCATACCAAAAATAGAGAATACAATCTGTAAAAGAGTACACTAGGTAAGTTTCCAAGAAAGAGGAAGGGTCACAATGGACACACTTAAGTACCAAGTCTTTCCTTAGCTAGAACTTTTCTAGACGTGTATTCTTCACAGTTTACATTCTATTTTGGTAATCAGATAATCAAAATAACATATAGACAACTAAGAATAGTTTTTCTGATGTGGAAGATCAGCCAAAGCCGAAACCACAGAGTATACTTAAGAAAATAACTTCTAAAATTTAAAAGATATAAAAAGGACATAGTATCCTGACCTAAGCTGAAAAAAGAAAGGTCCAAAATCTCAAAAGCCTAGCGTCGAAGCAAAAAAACTTAAGGAGAGAAGAAGAGAAGTTGAATGTGTGAGTTTATAAGTGAATGAAATGGACTATTTATAAGAAAAATCAAGGATACTATTTGACACTATGTGCTAATAAAATATTCAATTACTATTCATGAAAATGATATTTCTAATAAAATAATTCTATTTACTGTGCATATTAATCGTTTAGTTTACTATGCAACTACGGATAAGTCGAAGGCGGCTTTACTATTGAGTTTCACTTTAAATCTTTAAGTTTCTTTTCAATTCAGTCTTTTCATTGTAATCCCTGAGGGTATTTTCTCACATAAAACGTTATTTTCTCATACGAACTTCTTTCTAATTTCTTATGACCAAACCACATCTAATACTCAACATTTTGATTGTATATGTGAACAGTGTTATATAGGTGAATAGTACTGTATACTAAAATAGTAACTATAGTTCGCAAACACACATTTATATTTTATTTTTCACGGGTATTATATTATCACCCCCTTTAAAAAATTCTGTCATCCGAATTTAAATTACCTGAAGTCATGAAAAGATGCTGATATCTAGAACGCATGTCGGCCTTGGCTTCCCATATAGCTTCTTTGTGAGTCTGATTCCACCACATCACCTTGACCAAAGGAATCTCCTTAGATCGGAGTTTCTTTACTTGACTATCGATGATAGCTACCGATATCTCTTCGTATGACAAGTTCTCATCTACTAGGATAGAATCATTGTGAGAAGGGTGAAGTATGTGAGAATGATCAGGAAGGTACTTCCTCAACATGGATACGTGAAAAACAGGGTGAATCCCTTCTAGTTCCATAAGTAGGCGAGTCGATAAGCCACTTTTCCCACTCGCTCTAAAATCTCATAAGGCCCGATATACCTAAGACTCAACTTTCCCTTCCTTCCAAATCTCAACACACCTTTTATTGGAGAGACTTTTAGGAATACCAGATCACCGACTGAAAACTCCAATTCATGTTATCTGTGGTCAACGTATGATTTTTGTCTACTTTGAGCTGCTCACATCCTATCCTGAATTGTCTTAACCTTAGTTAGGGCATCCTAAGCCAAGTCAGGTCCTAACGCTTTCGTTTCACCTACTTGAACTAACCGATCGGAGATCTGCAACGTCTCCCGTACAAGGTTTCATAGGGTGCCATCCCAAAGTGGCTAGGTAGCTATTATTATATGCAAACTCTACGAGATACAAATGCTTCTCCCAACTACTACCGAAATTTAGGATATAAGCTCCTAACATGTCCTCTAGTGTCTGAATTGTCTGCTCTGATTGTTTGTCCATCTGTGGATGAAAAGCGATACTGAGGTCCACTCGAGTACCTAATGCCTCTTGAAAACTCCTCCAAAAACGGGAGGTAAATTGAGGACCTCTATCAGAAATGATAGATATAGGTACTCCATGCAGCTTCACTACTTTCTTAATGTATAATTGTGCCAACGTCACGACACCATAAGTGGTTTTGACTGAAATGAAATATGCTGACTTGGTTAGTCAGTTAACAATGACCCATACTGAGTTATAACCTCTGATAGAATGAGGTAGACCAACGACAAAGTCCATCGTCACTCGTTCTCATTTCCACTCAAGAATTTCCAACTGTTGCAACGAGACTCCTAGCTTTAGATGCTCGGCCTTAACCTGTTGACAAGTTAAACAACAAGATACAAACTTTGCTACATCTCGTTTCATTGCTTTGCACCAATAGATCTGTTTCAGATCCTGATACATCTTGGTGGCTCCTGGATGTATAGCATATGCAGTACTATGGCCTTCCTCCATGATGTCTCGTCTAAGAGTTTCAACATCTGGTACACACAATCGTTGTTCAAAATGCAAGGCTCCTTGATCGTCGAGTGTGAAACTATTCACTTCACCAACCTTCACCTTTTCCATAATTTGGACAAGCTCAAGATCCTCTATCTGGGATATTCATATTTGGTCTACAAAGGAAGATCTAGCCCTTATATGAGCTAAGAATGATTTTATCTTTGTAATATCCAAAGTAACACCTTTTGTTCTCAGCTCATGTAGTTCTTGGATCAATGATCTTCCTGTCACTGCTATATGGGCCAAACTACTAATAGATTTTCAACTCAAAGCATCTACCACTACATTCGCTTTGCCTGGGTGATAAAGAATGTTGCAATCATAATCTTTTAGTAATTCTACCCATCTCCTCTGCCTCAAGTTTAGGTCCTTTTGGTCGAAAATATATTTCAGACTCTTATGGTCAGTATAGATTTCGTAGGTTTCTCCGTATAGATAATGTCGCCATATTTTTAGGGCGAAAACTGCTGCCACCATCTCCAGATCGTGGGTGGGGCAGTTTTGTTCATGTTTCTGAAGTCGTCTCAATGTATAGGCCACTACTTGGCCATGTTGTATAAGGACACATCCTAACCCCACTCTCGATGCATCACAGTATACTGTAAAACCTCTAGGTCTTGAAGGTAAGACCAATATAGGTGTAGAGATTAATCTCTTCTTAAGTTCTTGGAAGCTTTCTTCACAAGTGTCATCCTACTAGTACTTTACTCCTTTCCTAGTCAGTCGTGTGAGAAGGGTAGCTAACTGGGAAAAATCTTGGATGAAACGACGATAATATCCTGCCAATCCTAAGGAGTTGCAAATCTTCGTAATGTAGGCCATATTTTGACCACTTCTACTTTGCTTGAGTCTGCTTGGATGCCATCTTTGGAGATCACATATCCTAAGAAAGTCACGCGATCAATCTAAAACTCACATTTAGAGAATTTAGCATATAATTGATGATCCCTCAATGTCTGCAACACAACACGAAGGTGTTGTTCATGCTCTTTTGAATTCTTCAACTTCACGAGGATGTCGTCTATGAAGACAATAACAAATTTGTCTAAGAAGAGTTTAAAAATCCTATTCATTAAATCCATGAAAGCAGCTGGTGCGTTCATTAGTCCAAACGACATTATCAGGAACTCATAGTGTCCATATATGGTACGAAAGGATATCTCAGCACATCCTCCTCCTTGATCTTGAGTTGGTGATAACCAAACCTCAAGTCAGTCTTTGAAAAATACTTGTCTCGTTGAAGCTAATCGAAGAGGTCGTCAATGCGAGGCAACGGGTATTTGTTTTTTATAGTTACTTTGTTTAGTTGTCTGTAATTTATGCATAGTCTCATCAATTCGTCCTTCTTTTTCACGAACAAAACAGGAGCTCCCCAAGGTGAATAACTTGGCCTTATAAAGCCTTTGTCTAACAGGTCCTATAACTAAGTCTTTAGCTCCTTTAGCTCTGTTGGCGCCATCCTATAAGGGGGTATAGAGATTGGACGAGTCTCTGGAGCTAACTCTATTTGGAACTCAATCTCTCGATCTGGGGGTACACTTGGTAGATCATTTGGGAAGACGTCTACAAATTCTTGAACCATTAGAACATCCTCCACTTTTAGTTCTTCCTTCTTGATATCCTTAACAAATGCCAAGTATTCTTAACAGCACTTTGGCAATAAACGTCGGGTACACATTAAGGATATAAGATTTCTAGGAATCTCACTTTGTTCACCTTGAAATATGAAGGAGGATTCCCCCGAAATATTGAACTTAACTATCTTATTATAGCAATTCAGGATGGCATGACAAGATACTAGCCAATCCATGCCTAAGATGATATCGAAGTCTGTCATATCCAACAGCATTAGTTCTACCGTTGTATTTACTTTTCTGACTTTCACCTTGCAAGCCCAGTAGCCTCGTTCTATTAGTAGGGTGCCTCGGTAGGCTTAGTTACTAAGAACGGATATTCTAATCTAACAACTTTTTGTGTAAAATTCTTAGCAAAGAATGATGACACATAGGAATGCGTAGAGCCAGAGTCAAATAAAACATGTACAAAGTTTGATTCAATCACAAGGGTACTTACTACCACTGTATTAGACACCTGAGCATCCTGACGGGTTAAGGTGAATACTCGAACGGTCCATCAGCCTACTGAAGCTTGACCTTGACCACCTTGTCCTCTACCAGCGCCTCTTTTGATTCTGTTGACTTCTATAGTTATAGGGGATCTGTTGGCAACAGTGGCTTCTGATTGATTAGGGCGTACTAATCCTTGGTCGGATCTCATGTAGAGTTGGGGGCAATCTCTTTTAAAGTGACCTTGTTAACTATATTGGAAATAGACCTTAGTGTTGTTGTTGGCAAGACAAGCTCCGAAGTGGTTTCTTTCACACTTAGAGCACAGGGCCTTTGTACTACCTTGTTGATGTTGTGGTGCACTGGCGGTAAGAAGGTACATGTCCAGCAATATTAGTGGGTGCAGAATTCCCTCTATGGCCGTATGACTTATCATCTTGTTTTCTTTTTCTTTTGTTATTTCATTTTTTGTTACGCATATCTTTTTCTTCCATCATACGGATAATGTCGACGGCCTCTGTGTAAGATGAAAAGTCTCGTATCCGTGATCCCACCCTTGAAAATAAGGAATCTCGAAGGCCTGTAACGAAACGTCAGATCATTTGTTTTTCATCTAAGATCATGTGAGTAGCATATTCGGACAACTCTACAAATAGATTGTCGTATTCATCGACGATTTGCACTATTTGTCGGAGTGTCTCAAACTCGTTCATCTTCGCTTCTCTTTTGCTTTCCATAATAAATTGTTCTCAAAAAATTCTCTTAAAGTCCTTCCATTTGAAGGGTGGGGTATTTTTGGCCATGCCCTTCTTCCATGTTCGCCATTAGCGATCCGCCTTACCTCTTAATTGAAAGGTAACCATGGTCACTTTTCGGGATTTAGAGCATTCCAACGTATCAAGGATTTTCTCATAGTCATCTAGAAAATGATGTGGGTCTTTATTAGCATCTCCTGTGAAGGTTGGCGAATTCAGCTTCATAAATTATGAGATCTTGACCTTTGTCCTTACCCAATCTTGAGGAAGGGGTGGGGGTGGCATCTGGTCTGTCTCTTGCACTCTTGCAGCATTACTAATACCTATGAGCCATCTTCAGATGATTATCCCATCAAGAGTTCCTTCAGCCCATTTACCTCGTTCTGCATTGCGGCTAATGCTTCCATTACCATAACTGTGTCGATTTGTGGTGGTACTCCACCTCTTCTCCCAGGGTTTATAGTGGGTACCTCTCTGTTTTACACATGGTTACTTCCTACACGGTTAGGCGTCAACCGTGCATCTGCTGACTGAGCAACTAGAGGGACCAAGGTCCTGCTAGATCTTGTGTGGATTCTGGAAGCGTTTGATTTACCTCGTGCCATCTAAACTTATTATACAATTAAAAATAAAATGTATTGTCACTATTATGCTTCAAGGGTAAGACACAAAAGAAAATGATTTTAAACTCTATAGGGCTTTTGGTGGATCTTCGTCCTATGGTTGTGCTACAGTCATGACAATAGGAGAGGGTCTACTAAAGATACCTTGCTCTGTAATTACTAGGAGACATAACAACCTTTGCTCTGATACCAACTTTGTCACAATCCAATTTCTAGGTACATGACAGGCACAATGATGAATCTCCCATCACTGTAAGCCTTTCGATAAATTCTATCCACAAGTTAAATTATTAGAAATTATCTTCGTATTATCAAAATAATCATTCCTTATTAAATAAATATAAAAAAAACATATCGAATTTCCTTATTTGAAATACACAGAGATAACTTGCATATAATAATAAATATTCTTTATGAAATACATTATTATACTGAAATACAAGTCAGATATGCCAAACCCCTGACTTATTCTAGACGATTACAGAGCAACATAATCTACAACAAAGAAGGCCTACTCGATAGCGGGAAGGTCCAAAGTGATCTACTCCTCTAGCGGATATTCTTCGCCAGTAACCTGATCTAAACAAAAACATTTCACATAGAGTGTGAGCTTTAAAAACTCAGTAAGCGAATCGGCCTCGCATTAATAAAATTCAAATACATCACCAATCATGTAAGTATACCCAAAGGCTTAAACTCAACTAATAAATATAGTTAGAAATTACACACTAGAAGATATAAAGTCATTCAATTCAACCAACGGTATTAGTACTCATCAATTACAATATATTCCGAAGAGTGTACATAAGCTGGCTCACTAATTTTGTTTATTTTCGCCATGATGCACAACCTCACCCTCTTAGGTAGGGCGCCTCATGGATCTGTTACCGACTCAGGCTATATCCCTACTAAGGAAATCGTTGTCTCCACACTTGTTGGTCAAGACACCCTTTATACCGGGTTTTTTGCCTTGCCGTGAGAGGGGGTACTGTCACGCTCAATCACAATCAATAGTATGATATTTTATATCATAATCAGAAGTACAATGTAATATTCATTCATATAACATGTATCGTATATAACTATATTATATGTTTATAAACTACAAATCAAGATAACAATTAAGCTATTTTTGGAAAGATTCAAATTTCATATCATCATGAAATACTTGTTTTGTTTTATTTATACTTCTGGATTAATTATCCCCCTAGATTCGCCACTCTGAATCCAGTTTACCCCTATGAATCTTGGGAGTGTCCTACGACATACTTTTTATCGCCAGTAATGCTAAAACCCTATTAAAATAGGGTCGTTCTACTCACCTAGATTCTGTACGAGTATCACTTCTCTAAGTCGTTACGGACAAGAGTACACAGGTGAATTTCAATATTCTGCTACGAAGATTTTCATAAAAGATTAGAGAAAACAAGTTAGGGTTATTTTCGTACAGATACTATTTATACATACGATTATTATTCATATGTACGATCACTATTCATACGTACAGGACACTATTCATACCAAAAATAAAGAATACAATCTGTAAAAGAGTACACTAGGCAAGTTCTTAGGAAAGAATAAAGGGTCGCAATGGACATATTTAAGTACCAGGTCTTTCCTTAGCCAGAACTTTTCTAGACGTATATTCTTTACAGTTTACATTCTATTTTGGTAATCAGAGAATCAAAAATAACATATAGGCAGCTAAAGACAATTTTTCTGATGTGGAAGATCAGTCAAAGCCGCAACCACAGAGCATACTTAAGAAAATAACTTCTAAAATTTAAAAGACATAAAAAGGGCATAGTATCCTCACCTAAGCTGAAAAAAGAAAGGCCCAAAATCTCAGAAGCCTAGCGTCGGAGCAAGAAAACTTAATGAGAGAAGAAGAGAAGTTGAAGGTGTGAGTTTAGAAATAAAATGGAAAGGCCTATTTATAGGAAAAGTCAAGGGTACTATTTGACACTATGCGCTAATAAAATATTCAATTTATTATTCATGAAAATGACATTTCTAATAAAGTGCATATTAATTATTTAGTTTACTGTGCAACCACGGAAAAGTCGAAGGCGGCTTTACTATTGAGAACTTAAAGGAAAAATTATCCTTTCACCTTAAACCTTTAAGTTTCTTTTCAATTCAGTCATTTCATTTTAGTCCCTGAAGGTATTTTCTCACATAAAACGTCATTTTCTTCTACGAACTTCTTTGTAGTTTTTTCTTATGACCAAACCACATCTAGTACTTGACATTTTGATTGTATATGTGAACAGCGTTATACAGGTGAATCGTACCGTATACTAAAATAGTAACCATAGTTCGCAAACACACATTTATATTTTATTTTTCACGGGTATTACATATAAAACATACATTTATATTTTATTTTTCACGGGTATTACATATACGATCTCAGTTTTTCTTGAAATTTTAATATTGTTCCTAATGATGGAGGCTTTCATTTGATATATTTTATTTGTGGTTTCTCTATTTCTATTGGTAGATTTGAAATACCCACTTTTATGAAGTTGTGTATGTAAATGTTGTGTTTCACCTTGTTGGCAATGATTATATGTTGTTGGTGACCCCTAATGTGACTAAAAAAAACTATTGGTGTACCCATTAATTGTTATTATTGAAAGATTTTGTTGGACTAGGTCATATGTTTTTTTCACCTCCACATTGGACGGTTTTCTTTGTTAAAAATCGGTGTGTCTATTGATTTATTTTCTTATTGTTATGCTATCTATTTTTGTGTTGGGTATATATATATATATATATATATATATATATATATATATATATATATATATATATATAACCTACCTGAGATAATTAATTTTCTGGTCCCATTTTATTACACAAGAGGGAAAAAAATTGATCTTGGATAATTTTTATATTTATCATTTCGGTATCTTTTCCCAACAGTCCAATACGTGACGATGATGGCAGATGGATAATAGGTTGGATCCCTAGACTTCACTATTAATATGCAAGCAGCGCTTAGTGTAATTTGTCAAAGTTTTAAGATTGTTGATAACTTTGGTGCAGTTAAGGTCAAGCTTAAAATTGACTTCCTTGAAACAGTACACCTAATTCAAAGCAGGAAAGTTTTTCACTCATGAGTATAGAGTTATTATTATGGATATTAGACATTTGCTTGCCAGCAAGCCTTTGACGACCATTAAGCATGTCTTACAGGAGGCCAACTATTGTGCGAATATTCTTATTGATTTAGGGGTTCAAGGTTCTTCTGGCTTGTGCGTTTAGAAAAACTTCCCTTCAACTCTTTCAATTAATTGTGCTTTTTGCCTACTTGACCACTACATTGTGCATTATGGCATAGTTCTTTTTCTTTGTTGTGTTCCTTGTACCAAAAAAAACTATATTAATTAATGGAATGTGGAAGTAGAAACACATTTCAAGATCTTGCTTGATAAATCATCCAAACAAAAGTCTTGGCTTTTAGCAAAACTATAAGTTGTGATGAGTGATTATGAAACTCCTATAGCTATTTCAATTAATTAGTTCAACTTCAATTTACACTATGGAGTTTGGATCCTATTAAAATTTAATAAATTAGTTTGGTAAACTGCTATCTTATATTTTACAATGTTTTAATTTTAGACATCATTATAATATAAAGTATCATATTTGGTAATCAAAAGAATAATTACCTTATGTTGAATTTTATGCAGTGTAACTTCTCTATTAACTTTTTTTTCATCCAAATCCCTATTTATGCTTTTGCGTGCTAGGCTAAGAGCATGTTTGTTTGCACGCTGTGTTTCCTTTTCCTACATTTACTGTTGAAGCTAACGTGGTTTCCAAGAATCCATGATTTTTGGGAGCACATTCACACAACCCTCGTTAGCCTGCAACCTAGTTTCACTGCTATGTAACCTCGGTAGATTCACAGCGAGAATTTCTTGTTTTTCCCACAACATTACATGGTTAGCGTGTTTATTTATTAGTATATTCAATTCTACCATTGCCTTGAGTGTGTCTTTGGTGTGAAACAATCCAGTCGAAAGAGAGAGCCAAACGTGCTCTATTTTTTATGTAAAAAAACTGCGAGATCTTTTGCCTTCTTTGTAGTGTAATTGGAGGCAGAAACTAGCAGGGAAATATTCACAATTTTCTGGGCAAATGAGGAGCAATTTCTATGGACCAAAAGGAGGAAATCTCAACTCCAAACCAACGAAAACCGAGATACACACAGTAAAACCGGAAAAAAAAAAAAGAGTGCTCAACTCTAAACAATTAAGAAGTAAGTTGTTTTCTTTCATGTCTTTCATTTTCTTTTTTTTTTTGGTAGACTGAATTCCATACACAATAACTCAAAACTAAGGACTTAAAAGAGGATCAAAACAAAACCAAAAACCAGAAAAATGATAGAAACAGAGGCATATGGTGTGAAGCGAATACATGAAACTCAAAAAATTTCAAAACCTGGTTTTAATTCATTTTTTGGCAAAAGTATATGTTATGTCATCAATATTTATTCTGATTTTCATTCGTGCCCCTAACCTTTTTTTTGGTCAAATATGTCCTGTATGTTTCAATTTTTTTCAACTATGCTCCTTTTTTTTACACCATCAAAAAGTTAATGAAAATGTTGATTAGGCTTACCTACATGGCAAATATCATCTGTCACATGGAGGAAAATGTCACGTCATCTGACATAACCAATAGGACTGCGACACATGGTATATGTGTTGTTTTAAAGAAAAATCAACCAAGTGCAAGTAGTGAGAGTCAAACCCAAGGCCTTATGGGTGTGAGAGGAGCCTTCAACTACTAAGCCACTAGTCACCTTTAAAATTTATATACGAAATTTAATATATATAAAAACTTCTATTATTGTATTCAAAATTCAAAACAATATATATCAATTATCATATGTTATAAAATAATAACAAATCATATAATAAGAGAATATGCTATTATTTTACATAACTCATTTTAAATTACATAAAAATTTAAAAAATTTAATAACAAATCTTATAATATAAATTTAATTATTATTCATTCTTAATATGTAATACCCATGAAAAATAAAATATAAATGCGTGTTTTCAAATTACTGTTAATATTTCAGTATACGGTACTATTTACCCATATAATACTATTTACGTATATGGTACTGTTTATTTATACAATCAAAATGTCAAATACTAGATGTGGTTTGGTCATAAGAGAAAACTAGAAAGAAGTTTGTAGGAGAAAATGACGTTTTATGTGTAAAAATACCCTCAGGGACTAAATTGAAAGGACTGAATTGAAAAGAAACTTAAAGGTTTAAAGTGAAATGATAGTTTTCCCTTTAAGTTTAATAACAGAAAGATTTTCCAACATACGCGTAAGGTGTACAGTAAATTGTATTATTAGAAATGTCATTTTCATGAATAGTAAATTGAATATTTTATTAGCGCATAGTATCAAATAGTACCTTTGACTTTTGCTATAAATAGGCCCTTCCATTTCACTTCTAAACTCACACCTTCAACTTCTCTTCTTCTCTCCTTAAGTTTCTCTTGCTCCGACGCTAGGCCTATGAGATTTTGGGCCTTTCCTTTTTGCTTAGGTAAGGATACTATGCCCTTTCTATGTCTTTCAAATTCTAGAAGTTATTTTCTTAAGTATGCTCTGTGGTTGCGGCTTTGGCCGATCTTCCACATCAGAAAAACTGTCCTTATCTGTTTATATGTTATTTTGATTCTCTGATTACCGAAATAGAATGTAAACTGTGAAGAATACATGTCTAGGAAAGTTCTAGCTAAGGAAAGACCTGATTTTTAAGTGTGTCCAGTGTGACCCTCCACTCTTTCCTGGGAACTTACCTGGTGTGCTCTTTTATAGATTATATTCTCTATTTCTGGTATGAATAGTACTCGTACGTATGAATAGTAACTGTATGAATAGTAACCGTACGTATGAACAGTATCTATACGAAAACAATCTTAACGTATTTTCTATAATCTTTCATGAAAATCTCTGTAGCGGAACATTGAAATTCACCTACGTACTCTTGTCCGTAACAATTTAGACAAATGATACTCGTACGGAATCCAGGTGAGTGAAACGACCCCGTTTTAATAGAGTTTTAACATTACTGGTGATAAAAAGTATGTCGTAGGACACTCCCAAGATTCATAGGGGGAAATTAGATTCAGAATGACGAATCTAATGAGATCCAGAAGTATGGATAAGAAAAAGCAAGTATCTCATGATGATGTGAAGATTGAATCTCTTGAATTGTGGTTTATAAAGCTATAATATAGTTATATACTATACCTGTTATATGGATGAATATTATATTGTGCTTCTGATTATGATATGAAATATTGTACTATTGATTGTGATTGAGCGGTACAGTACCCCCTCTCACGGCAAGGCGGAAAACTCGGTTTAAAAGGTGTCTTGACCAATGAGTGTGGAGACAACGATTCCCTCAGTAGGGATATAGCCCGGATTGGTGATAAATCCGTGAGGCGCCCTAGCTAAGAGGATGAGGTTGTGCGTCTTGGCGGAAATATACAAAATTGGTGAGCCGGCCTGTGTGCGCTCTCCGGGATATATTGCCATTGACGAGTACTAGTAACGTTTGTTGAATTGGATGAATTTTTGTCTTCCTGTATGTAATTTCTAACTATGTCTATTGGTTGAGCTTGAGCCTTCGGATATGCTTGCATGACTGGTGATGTATTTGAATTTTATTAACGCGAGGCCGATTTGCTCACTGAGTTTAAAAGCTAACACTCTCTGTACCAACTTTTTGTTCAGATCAGGTTGCCGCCGAAGAACATCCGCTAGAGGAGTAGATCACGTTGGACCTTCCCGCTGTCGAGTAGGCCCTTCTTTTGTTATACAGTATGTTGCTCTGTAACCGTCTAGGACATCTAGGTCAGGGGTTTGGTATTTGACTTGTATTCCAGTATGATAATGTATTTTGTACTGAGGATCTATTATTTTTAATTAAGAAAATTTGATGTATTTTCTTTGTATTTATTAAGGAATGGTATTTTGAATATAGAGATAATGACTAATAATTTTACTTATGGGAAGAATTTATCGAAAGGATTACAGTGATGAGATATTCATCATTGTGCCGGTCATGTGCCTAGAAAATTGGTCGTGACATAATAAAAATTAACTTTATTTTAAAAAATAATTATAACAATATGCTATGCTTATTAAAATTATTCTATAATATAAGATTTGATATTATAGTTATTAATAATAATTAAATTTTATAATATTTAAATATTATTAAAAAAATTATAACAATATGCTATCCATATTAAAATTATTTTTTAATATAAAGTTAATTTTTATTTAGTTTAAATAATAATTAAATTTATATTATAAGATTTGTTATTAATTTTTTTTAAATTTGTATATAATTTAAAATGAATTATGTAAAATAATAGCATATTCTCTTATTATAAGATTTGTTATTGTTTTATAATATATAATAATTTATATAAGTTGTTTTGAATTTTGAATACAATAACCAAAGTTCCTATATATATATATATATATATATATATTAAATTTCGCATATAAATATTAAGGGTGACTAGTGGTTCAGTGGTTGAAGGCTGCTCTCACACCTATGAGGCCTTGGGTTTGGCTCCTCACACTTGCAAGCACTTGGTTGATTTTTCTTTAAAACCACAAATATGCCACCTGTCACAATCCTATTAGTTATGTCAGGTGACGTGGCATTTTCTTCCTGTGGCAGATGATATTTGCCACATAGGACAGCCCAGTCAGTATTTTTATTAGCTTTTTTACGATGTTAAAAAAGGCATATTTGAAAAAAAATTGAGACATATAGGATATGTTTGACCCAAAAAAATACGTTAGAGGTATGAATAAAAATAGAAGTAAACATTGGGGACATGACATATGCTTTTGCCTTCATTTTTTCCCTTGCTATGGATTGGAATAGACCAAAAATGACCTAAACACATACTAGATGAGGTTCTGGATTGATTTAGAAAGCAAAATCGAGAGTTGGACTGTAACATGCAAAACAGGGACCAAACTAAAAAAATTAAAAAGTTTATAGGGGTCGATTTAATTTCAAAATAAAATATATTCTAGATCGAGAGACTTAAATGAAGACAAATAAGATCTCATATCAAGCAAAGAATGAAAGGAAAAATTTCCCCTATGACCTATATGTACAAACAGAAAAGTGTGAATATATATAGATATGAATTTGCATGCATATTCTTTTCTTTCTTTTATATTTTTTTACGTATTTTACATAAATAGATATATGTGTGTGTGATTGTATGTGTACATATATTTAATTAGAGATCTTTAATTTATTGTGAGTAATTAGTAATTAATTAAATTTTTAATTAGTAATTACAAAATAAAAAAAATTAATTTATTAATTAAAAATGAGTCATTAGTGATTAATTTGTAATATTTGACAAATAAACAAAAAAAATTAAGTTTCCTTGAAATAAATGACAATAAATAATAATGATACATCAAAAAAATTAAATGAAAAATTCATGCCCTTTCTGTTAATTATACATCCTGAAACTATGTCTATAAAATAACATCCAAATATCTCGTTCTACCTCAAACTAAATTTTACTGCCTCAAACCATGTTTGTCCAATTTTCTTCCAAACATAAAACTCTTTCACTTAAACCTAAGTTTACTCTAACCGCATTCACTTATACCTAGTTTACCAAACCATGTTTTTTCACCGGATTCACAAACACACACTTTAACACATCAAATTAACAAAAAAAAAAAAGCATTTGACTTTTCAGTTGTAGTTACAAAACAATAGTATCATTTTGTCTTTTTCTGTTTCTAACTAAAGACCTTTCAAGATGATGATTTAGATTCATTTTGACAATTTCACATTTCTCAACCTGTACAAATATTAAAAAAGTAGCGCTAAGGTTTTGAAGAAATAACGAACAATTATATTACACATTAAATTAAAAACTTAAAAATGTATATTGTTAAATTTTTAAAATTAAAGGGATAACCCCCAAAGTTGTGGGTATTCTTTGCATTTTAGTTTTTTGTTTCAATTATCTTGTTATATATTATATTATATTTTTGTTTTGTAAGAGTTAGTTTCCTCACATGATCAATGTTAGAAGGCTTATGTTTTTATTTCATAATATGTACTGGAGACTTCAAAACATTAAAAAAGACATTAAAACGAAACTTGGGCGTGTCTGCATATAATATATTATATACCATGCAAGCAATATGCAAGCTGCCAAGCACCACTATGTTGAATGTTGACCTTTATTCAATGTAGCAAATTTTTTAAGTGCCATTCTTCGTTCTTCATAATCGACGTATATAGCAGAGTAGGTATGGAATGTGTATCACCAAATCTTTATTTCTTCGTTACTCTAAGAAGAAGTATTTGGCATTTATTGTAAATAGAAACAAAACAAGAGGAGGGTTCGTTCTTAACTATTATTATTAAGTACAACCTCTATCTGTGTAGTCAGTGTAGTCGGCGTCCTCACTGAAAATGTGAGCATATGACCTTCAAAATAAAGCACCCTAATAATCCAATTCCAAACCAGTCTATTTCACAACTAAAATAATAATATTCAACTTTTTAATATATTTCTTTTTTGTTTTAAAACTTCATTATTAGATTTACTGTACATTTAAACTTATATTAGATTACACATTATTTTCCTATAAATTTTAAAATAGCACTCTTTCTCCTTCCTCATTTATTTTTAAAATATAACAGTCCCCTCTGCTATAATTAAAACACTGCTATACTTTCGTCCAATTCTTTTATTTTACTGTTCAGGGATATATATTCGTTGTAGTCTTCTTGTTGGGTATTAGGTAATTAATTAATACCACATTTTTTTTGGGGCTGAAGTACCATTCATGAATTTAGGTACATATTAGAGAGCTTTTTTATTCACCAAAAAGAAATGAAATACTTGTCACATCTTATTATAGATTAATAATAAAAAAATAGTATTACAATTTGTAAAAATAGATGTCCCTAGCTAGATTAATAGAAAGTATTTAAATCAAAATATATATGATACTACTACAAGAAAATTAGAGACCAGAGACAGCTGAGTACTCAAAGATAAAAAAAATTTTGTTTCTGATCCTTCTGTTGTAAAAACTATGAGATAGAAAATAAAATTTTGTCTCAAATCAGAAATGGAATTTTTCATCCCTGATTCTCTCTCAAATCAGGGATAGATTTTTTCATCCCTGATTCTATCTCAAATTAATGATTATTTTTCGTCTCCAATTCTGTTTCAAATTCTCTGAACATGCCTAAAAATCAATGAATTGTTAAACCGATCAAATTTGGCCACCCAAAAAAATTTTAACCACATTAAATAATATTAAATTAGAAGGTAGATCTAGTAGTGTCCACTGAAGCTCTCTATATAAAAAAAGGTAGGAGACTCATCTTTTGGTCTAACCGACATAGGACTTATTAATCTGAGATGGAATTTGAGACATAATTTATTCTGTCTCTCTAATTCCGTCTCAACTATTTTAAATAATTTTTCGTCAGATTCCAAACAAATCAAGACGAATTCTGAGGTAATTTAAATCTGTCTCAAAGAGAAATAATATTTAAAGACAGAAATTGACATACGGAAAACCCTATTTCTACATAAAATCAGGGAAAAAATAAAAAAACAAATCTAAATAATATATTGGAGACGAAAATTAGAGATAAAATAAATTTCATTTTAGATTTTTAAATTAGATTTTGAGGCAGATTTCCAATATTTCAGAAATAGAATTTATTCTATCTCTAATTTTTGTCTTTCGTCTCTAATAATTTTACTCTTTTTTTGTAGTGTATTAAGCTATCAAATGTTACAAAAACATATTGTAACAATTTTTCTAGTGAAAAATATAAAACTAAACTAAAGAGTAGTATATTTTATAATTAAAGAAGAGAGGGAATACAAGTAGAAAATAGAGAGATAGAGAGTATAATTTTGAAAATTTAGAAGGAAGGAGAGTGTAATTTACTCTTAAACTTAAAATAGCAAAACGCAATAGCAAATCATCTCACCGTCCGGGACAATATCAATTAATGCTGATTTACTTTTGAGTTGATCGAACAACGTTGAGGTTTGAACAAACAAACATTTGTTTGACTTTGCAAAATTTGACAACGTCATATTAATCCCAAGCTTGTCTTCATATATAGTTCATAACCACAAATTTCCTGGGTTAGACTTTCCTCCTTCGATGTATAGAAAGTTCCTATCCTATCAATAAGATGAAAATTAGAAATCGTTGAATTAAACTTACAAATTTCTTGAGTGAAACTTCTCTCTTACACATAGAAGACTTCTATGCATAGAAGAAAAGTTGGGAACTGTTAGATTAGTTTGATCCAATAGTTCTCATTCATTCAATATTTTTTCTCGTTCTTTTTTAAAATAAAAATTTTATTAGTATTAATTGATTTAATTATAATTATAAATACAATAATAATATAAAATGATAATTATAAATTTTATTTAACTTATTTTTAAAAAAATATTTAAAAAATACTGAATAAATAAGAGTCATTGGATCAAGATTTAACGGCTCTTTTTCCCTCATACACATAGGAGCTTCCTATAGATAGAAGGGAAGCTTCATCCAAATTTTCCTTTACTTGTACCAGTATATAATTATATATGCATCAATTTTTTTCTTCTCCTCCTAAAAGTTAAACTGATCCAATGAATCCAATAACTCTCTTTTTTTTCTACACATAAGAGCCTCATATGCATACGAAGGAAGCTTCACCCCAGATGTTTATTGTTAATTGGATTTCATTCCTTTTATGCTCTAACATATTGATTAATTAATGGAAGTAAACTTATTTTATTCAAGAACTAGATCTAATCGGCTGTGAACTAGATCTTAAACTGAAAAATAATTAAAGTTGTTGAAAATATTGTATGAAAAAATAAATTTTCACTTGGGTCTTGGAATTGCACTTCATTTTTAATGTAATGTTTATAGTTTAAAGAGTTTATATGTTATTTGATTCTATTTTAAAAAAGTTTTAGTTATATCTATTATTAAATTTTTGTCATGTATTATTAAATTTTGTTGATGAGACTAATTTTTCGCTTTGATATTTAATAATTTGAATATGTATGATTTGATGCTAATAAATCGGTTGAATGTAGAAGATGAAACAAGTTACTACAGTGCCATATAAAAAAATTAGAGATTTCATAAGAAAATTTGAAAATTAAGGCAAATTTAACAGATTATATAAAAAAAAGAGGTTATCAACCCGGGCTATATCCATATTAAGGAAATCATTGTCTCCACACTCGTTAGTCAAGACAACCTTTATACCGTGTTTTTCACCTTGTCGTGAGAGGGGGTACTGTCCCGTTCAATCACAATCAATAGTACGGTATTTCATATCATAATTAGAAGTACAATGTAATATTCATTCATATAACTAGGTATCGTATATAGCTATATTATAGGTTTATAAACCACAAATCAAGATAACAATTAAGCTATTTTTGGAAAGATTTAAACTTCACATCATCATGAAATACTTGTTTCTTTTTATCTATACTTCTGGATTAATTATCTCCCTAGATTCACCACTCTAAATTCAATTTACCCCTATGAATCTTAAGAGTGTCTTACGATATACTTTTTATCACCAATAATGCTAAAACCTTATTAAAATGGGGTCGTTCCACTCACTTAAATTATGTACGAGTATCACTTCTCTAGGTCGTTACGGACAAGAATGCATAGGTAAATTTCAGTGTTCTGTTACAGAGATTTTTATGAAAGATTAGAGAAAACAAGTTAGGGTTGTTTTCGTACAAATACTATTCATACATATAGTACTATTCATATGTATGGTCACTATTAATATATACGATTACTATTCATACGTATAATGTACTATTCATACTAAAAATAGAGAATACAATATGTAAAAGTACACCAAGTAAATTCCTAGGAAAGAGTGGAGGGTTGCAATTGACACACTTAAGTACTAGGTCTTTCCTTAGCCAAAACTTTTATAAACGTGTATTCTTCACAGTTTACATTCTATTTTGGTAATCAGATAATCAAAATAACATATAGGCAGCTAAAGACAGTTTTTCTGATGTGAAAAATCAGCCAAAGCCGCAACCACAGAGCATACTTAAGAAAATAACTTCTAAAATTTAAAATACATAAAAAGGATATAATATCCTCATCTAAGCGGAAAAAGGAAAGTATTTAAATCAAAATAAAATTTAGACAATAAAATTTTGTCTCAAATCAGAGACGAAATTTTCCGTCCCTGAATCTCTCTCAAATCAGGGACAGATTTTTTCCTCCCTGATTTTATCTCAAATTAATGATTGATTTTTTGTCTCCAATTCTGTTTCAAATTTTCTGAACATGCCTAAAAATCAATGAATTGTTAAACCGATCAAATTTGGCCACCCAAAAAATTTTAACCACATTAAATAATATTAAATTGGAAAGTACATTTATTAATGTCCACTGAAACTCTATATATAGAAAAAGGTAGGAGGCTTATCTTTTGGTTTAACCAACGTAGGACTTATTAATCTGAGATGGAATTTGAGACATAATTTATTCTGTCTCTCTAATTCCATCTCAACTATTTTAAGTAATTTTTTGTCAAATTCCAAACAAATTGAGATGGATTCTGAGGTAACTTAAATCTGTCTCAAAGAGAAATAATATTTAGAGACTAAAATTGACGTATGGAAAACCCTGTTTCTACATAAAATCAAGTTAAAAAAATTACAAAATAAACCTGAATAATATATTGGAGACGGAAATTAGAGATAGAATAAATTCTGTTTCATATTTTCAAATTAGATTTTGAGACAGATTTCAAACATTTCAGAGATAGAATCTATTCTGTCTCTAATTTTCGTCTTTCGTCTCTAATTTTATTTTTTTTTATAGTGTATTAAGCTATCAAATGTTACAAAAACATATTGTAACACTTTTTCTAGTAAAAAATATAAAACTAAACTAAAGAGTAATATATTTTATAATTAAAGAGAGGGAGTACAAGTAGAAAATAGAGAGATAGAGAGTATAATTTTGAAAATTTAGAAGGAAGGAGAGTGTAATTTCTCTTAAACTTAAAATAGCATAACGAAATAGCAAATCTTCTTACCGTCCGGGACAAAATCAATTAAAGCCGATTTACTTTTGAGTTGATAGAACAATGTTGAGGTTTGAACAAACAAACATTTGTTTGACTTTGGTAAATTTGACAACGTCATATTAATCCCAAGCTTGTCTTCATATATAGTTCATAAGCACAAATTTCTTGGGTTAGACTTTTCTCCTGGAGGCTTCTATCTTATGAATAGGATGAAAGTTAAAGACCGTTGAATTAAACGCACAAGTTTCTTGAGTGAGGCTTTCCTTCTATATAAAGAAGCTTCTATGCATATGAGGGAAGTTGAGAATCGTTAGATCAGTTTAATCCAACAGTTCTCATTCATTCAGTATTTTTTTCTCGTTCTTTTTTAAAATAAAAATTTTACAAGTATTAATTGATCTAATAATAATTGTAAATACAATAATAATATAAATGATAATTATAACTTTTATTTAACTTATTTTTAAAAAATTTTAAAAAAATATTGAATGAATGGGAGTCGTTAGATTAAGATTCAATGGCTCCCTTTCCCTCATATGCATAAGAGCTTCTTATATATAAAAGGGAAGTCTCATCCAAAATTTACTTTACTTGTACTAGTATATAATTATATATGCATCAATCTTTTTTCTTCTCCTCCTAAAAGTTAGACTGATCCAATGAATCCAACTACTCTCTTTTCTTTCTATGCATAAGAGCCTCTTATGTATAGAAGGGAAGCCTCACCCCAGATATTTATTGTTAATTAGATTTCATTCCTTTTATACTCTAACATATTGATTAATTAATTGAAGTGAACTTATTTTATTCAAGAACTAGATCTAATCGGATGTGAACTAGATCTTAAACTGAAAAACAATTAAGTTGTTGAAAATATTGTATGAAAAAATAAATTTTCACTTGGGTCTTGGAATTGCACTTCATTTTTAATATAATATTTATAGTTTAAAGAGTTTATATGTTATTTGATTCTATTTTAAAAAAATTAGTTATATCTATTATTAAATTTTTGTCATGTATTATTAAATTTTGTTGATGAGACTACTTTTTCGCTTTGATATTTAATAATTTGAATATGTATGATTTGATGCTAATAAATAGGTTGAATGTAGAAGATGAAACAAGTTACTACAGTGCCATATAAAAAAAAATTAGAGATTTCATAAGAAAATTTGAAAATTAAGGCAAATTTAGCAGATTATATAAAAAAAGAGATTATCGAAATTGTTAGAAAAAATTTCATTTTTCTCTTGAAAATTTCTTGCCTTAAGTAAAATAGAAAAATAAAATTGAATAAAATTACAATCACACATGAAAATCTTTAAAATCAGAGAAAAACCATGAACCTAGTGAAAACACTATCTAAAAACTTTTATAATACATAAAAATTTCTCTTAAACAACCAACGTTTAAAAATATACCTACAATCTCCAAAGTAAATATCTAACATACATCTCTCACCACTCTAAAACAAGAAAATAAATAGAATAAATTAAATACAAACTTAAAATATATTGACTTGATGCATTTAAAAACAAAGGCTTTAAACTCCTTATCTTGACACTTTTTTTTCCCTTTGTGTTTTAAGCAATGTAATGTGGAACTTCTTAATACTTACTTTTCTTTTATTTTTCAAGCTTATTAATATCTACTATATTTTCAATCAATCTCAACAAAATTGTTATCACATGGTGTGTTAATCATTTAAACTTCATACTACTCAAATGTTAATTAAATCACAGATTCGAAGTACAGTAGAGAACAAATCACAAAATATCAAACTATATCGTTATACAAAATATATTTAAAGATAAAGATTTAGTAATCTTTTAAAGTTATTAAAATAAAATTACAAATTTGTTATTTATAAGAATCAACTTAAAATTTGAGTAAAACTCTTAAAAGTGATTAAATTTTTAACTTTACAAAATTAATTAATTGTTCCGGTGCAAAACAATTTTTCTTTATAGAGTAATATTCAAATGCAAACTCATTGAGATCAGCATAGTGCTTTCCACCTAAACCCACGAGAAAAATATGAAAAAAAATTAATTATTTAAGGAAATAATTATATGGTGGAATTTGTCTGCTCATCTCTACTTATATAAATTAAATGACTAAGACTAACTATACTGTCTTATTTATTTATTTTCTTCTGTCATACTATGGATCAGAGAGTCCTTTAAATTAAATTAAAGAAAAGTTAATAAAGAATTTAACCTCATGTGAAGTTAAGGTTTTTTGTTTACTATTAGATTAACGTTAAATTATTTTAAAATTTATGTATATAATCATTAAAAATTATTTTATACATACTTCAAAGGTAATTTAAATTAATATGGTTGGCCGTACATTTTTTTTGGAGTAAAAAGACAGAGAAAAGAGAGAGAGAGAGAGAGAGGAAGTTTGATTTACTGATGGCAAATATGTTTATACTTGAAGATAATATTAATGGCAGATATGTTTATTATATCTTTAATTTATTTAAAATATTTTTTCGAATTAAAAATTATAATAATTTGTATTATACTTAAAAAATAATAAAATGGAGTAGTAAGAAATTATTAAACTTTTTAAAAATATTCTCTCCTCTATTTTAATATTTTATTAATATATTAATATATATAAAAGTTTGGAAACTATTAATGAAAAATCTAAAATCATGTAGGATAGCATAAATATTAAATAGGGTGGGAAAAGTGGTTGGGTTATTTGCCTTATTTGGGCACCAAAAAATGGTGTGAGAAAGTCAAAATCTTTGAGACACTACAAAAGAAAAGGAAAGACGAAAATGAAACGTATAAGCGTTATTTTGAGAAATTAAATGTGCCGTTGGATGTCATCAACTCTAAAACCGTTGGGTGTTATCAATTCTCTCACGCACCTCTCAACTTCACCAAACCAACAAAACACAACGCATCAAATTTCTCGGCTATTTAATTTTTTAACGTCATCAATGTATCCTTTCATTTCATCAAAATGAAAAAAAAAATTTATTTCCCACCCAACTTTAAGAATTAATAATAAATCCTTTTAAACTTTTAATGTTATAAAGCATCACTCTACTTTCAATTTTTTTCTGTAAAATTTTTTTGCACTAATTATTTATGTAAGTTGAAAAAAGTCAAATTGACAAAAAAATACACTTAGTCTAACATTTTAAAGAGCTTTTCTATTGCAAAAATATAAGAGAAAATGAAAAGAATCATTTTTGTCATTTGAGATTACAGATAGGATGTCCCTTTTTTTTTTTTTCCTCAGTTGATTTGGCTCTTTTATGCTAATATGGACAAGTAACGTTAAGGTTTTGGAGAAGCTAAATTACACTGTAGAGGTACAACTAACCAAAAGAGCCGCTTTAATCTCTTGGAGAGGCTCCTCCCAAGTATCTGAATCGAGTTTTTCGAGCCAATTTTAGTGAAATGATTGGCCTCTTTAAGGACATGAGAGATGTAAAAAAATCCTGTTATAATTGAGAAGTTTCTTGATGTCCTCGATGATGACACTCCAAAAAGATGAGAGGAATGACTCTTGTGCTTGATGAGACGAATCGTCTTGAGAGTATTACTCTCAGTAAGGATAATGAAAGTTTCGATCTCTCCAACAACAAAGGGACCATGACAAAATGTCGACAAGCTGAGCATGCATGTTAGACGTAAAGCCTCCAAGAATTTCGTAATCCACTTTGCAGCTTCATTTTGGATGAGCTCACTAACACAGGCTGTGGCAAGATTAATGTCCAATTAAGGAGCTTCCATCAGTGTTAGAGTTTAACATGATCCTCTAAACTAATTCGTTATTTTGACATTCACATCATTATTTTTGTTAAATTTTGAATATATGTAACTGCACTAATCACATAAATTATGAAAATAATATTCAATGAAACAGATTAAACTAGTTAAATCATAATAATTTGTCTTAATTTTTAATTAATTGCGTGAAGTTTTTTATCCATAAAATAATCAAATCACTATTTTCCTCACGTTTTCAAAGAGAACAAGCATACGTCGACTCATTCCAATTAATTATTAAAGCCTCCCACCGGCAAAAACAAATTAATTAAATTAAAAAATTGTTGTTCAAAGAATTTGTCCTTCCAGAAGTTGAACTTTTCATTGTTAATAATTTTAATAAGAATTCAATCTGTTTTTCTTTTTTTGGGTTAAGAGGAACTAGAAGAAAAGCTAATTTGTAACAAAAACTGTAGATGAGAAATATGCAAGAAGAGACCCTTGAATCTCGTGAGGGGGGCTTTTCTCGAGTGCAAAATATTCAAGTCACTTTGTCAAAATGTGAGTGATGGCGATGAAGTCGCCATATATGGCATGTTTGGTTTTTTACTGTGATCTTACAAATCATGATTTGAATTGTATTAACTTAATTTTAGTTTAAAATAAGTCTTTGTATTAACATAATTTTACTCACAAACTATAATTAGTTTCAGTTAAAACTTCATATTGTTGCTTCTATGATGGTTCGTCTAATCCTAAAGTTTTTTTAAAATAATGATTTGTTCAAACTTCAATTTTTTTAACTGTTTTTCAAACACACATGTTTTCTCTTGGCATCTTTGAATATTCTTCACAATCAACCCTAAAATTGGATCTGTTTGAAATATGTAAGTTGTTTATAAATATTTTTGGTTAAAAAGGTCCCAATTTTTGCGGAGGCAGCCTGTATAGGGAGAGTCACGTAACATTTATGAGAGAAGTAGCTAGCTAGGTGGGACTAGACAACCAAGAAGCAGATTAAAAGAGGAACATCATATCATATTAATATCATATATGAATAAATAAATCAATCAATCAATCAAACCAACAAAAAGTTGGAAGTTGAAAGGTGCCTACATGGTGCGTAACCTCCATGCATGGGGGGTAATACTAATAATATTACTAATTGATTGCATTCACTATATATCTTCCAAAGTTCCTTCTATTCACCGAATTCAATTGGGGATTTTTTTTTGTTTACAATATATATCAATTATTAAGAGAATGAAATGTAATTTTTAAAATATAATGTATTCTAATGTTAATTGAGGGTGGTCAGTTTAATCTTTTAAAGATAAAATCTACTAATTAATTATTCAGACATTCTTTCCTCAATTGATATGGTCTTCTCGTTAAGAAAAAGTAGAATTGCTGTAATTATTAACTAATGAGATAATTTTGTGTAAATTTTTTTAACTATCAAAATAACACAAATTTGTACTAAGAAACTCACAAATACTTTTTAAAATGATCATTTTTATTAGGTGAAAATATTTGAAAAATTGAATGGAGATTGTCATATTTGAATCACAAAATTAGAAAAACATTGTTTTAAACAATTAAATTAAAATCTTGTTTTAAAAATATAAAAATTTGTTGTTAAAAAAATTAAATTAAAATTTTGTTTTTAAAAATATTAACAAAATAATTCTTTAAAGTAAATCACTAATTTATTTTTAAATTTCAACCCAAATCTCGTTGGTGGGGCCCTCCCTTGAATTTCTAGTTGAAATTTTTGTTGGAAAACATGAACAGCTTGAGTATAGGCTTTTTTTTTCCTCTTTTTTGAAAATTTTTTGTTATATTATTTTGAAACACGTACATATACTATTATTTTGTCTGGATTAAAAAATGTCAGGCAAATGCTGACTAATAGTTTAAGTTTAATGGTTAAGAGTACATTTACATGCATGAGCTTTATTCTAATATTTATAAAGATTATTATTTATTATCAAGAATTATATTAATTAATAATAATAATAAATTAGTTAATTTATAATTTCAAAGACAAACCTATCTTCAGAGAAATAGTCATCAATTAACTTCTACAATATATTTCATCTTAAATGAAAAATTTTAAGTTAGGTCTTTGGGACTAAAGTGAAAAGAAAAAGAGAAATATTATAAAGCCTACAATAAAGAGATGTTTCATGCAAGAAAATTTTTATTTTTGGTTTAAAATGTAATTCTTACCAATTGGACTAAGGACTATTTTGCAAAGTGTAAATTTTTATGAGCTTATTAAGAAATTAGGTAAACTATGTAAGGATTCTCAAGATACTACAAAAGTGAAATAAAAGGAAATAAATTCAATAAAATTATAACTTTAAGAAAATGAATTGCGATTTTATAAAATATTGAGAAGGACTCAAAAGAATAAGGAATTATGGAGGCAGGAGCTTAGAGAAATTTAACCTAAGGAATATTTTTATATATATTAATAAAATATTAAAATAGAGGAGAGAATATTTTTAAAATGTTTAATAATTTCTTACTACTCCATTTTATTACTTTTTAAGTAAATACAAATTATTATAATTTTTTATTCGAAAAAATATTTTAAATAAATTAAAGATATAATAAACATATCTTCCATTAATATTATGTTCATGTATCAAAATATAGGATTTTACAAGTTTAGAATTTTGGTGTCCAATTAACATTCAGGGTTTAGAGTTTAGGTTTACATTTTAAGATTTTAGAGAGTTTATATATATATATATATATATATATATAATTTCTTAGCCACCATGACATAGCAAGTTTAATTACTTCCCATACATTTCAATTACACGCATACTTGAAAATGAATTAATGTTTATTAGATACGGTGAATTTATTATTAATCTTTTAATTAAATCAACTTAACTCGCACAATTTACTTAAGTTAGATTGGATTAATGTATTAGTTGAAAGTTGTTTCTTTTCTAATTCTAAACTCGTGCGAATTAAATCTTTTTTTTTTAACTTATATCAGTTCATTCAACTTGTCACATTTTTTTTAATATTTTGTTTTTGGTGAAAATCAAAACATGATTTTGCAAAGTGCCATAATTTGATTTCGTTGAATAAACACCTGTAAATATAGATGTATAATTAAGTAATCTGCCAAAATGACGAAATTATGATATTATAGTAAAATTTGCTGTTGTTGGAGGTATTCACGAGTCATCTTGAAATAAGAATAGCAATTACAGCAACACCAAAATTTAAGATAAAGAAGTTTTTTTATTTAAAAAAAATTTTATTGACACTTCACATTTTTAATTTATTGAAAGATACACAATGAACATAGCATATATTTGGGTTTGTCCTAATTATTTAAAATGAAAGCTTGGTTAAGCAGAGAATAAAATAAATCATCAAGTTTCTTAACTTAATCTCTGTTATATATAACTTTGATTATGCTAAGATAATGTATTAGTATCCCTAATTTACTCTTTGTGGCAGCAGCTTCTCCATAATTTTGTCCTTAAATTAGTTTAGTCCTCGACTTAAAATTTTAAAAGATTAGACAACTAATTAAGAGAGCTTACAACCATGTAAGACATCTCAATAATTGGGTTGAAAACTTCATGGTTTAGCATACTTGTAGGATAAAATAAAAGAAAATTAATGAACTGCCTTTCTCAGAAATATAATGAGTCATCTCAATATAGCAAAGTTGACATATTGGAATATTTACCACAGTTATGGGATAAAATAAAATAAAAAAGATGATTTTGATATGTTTTAAACTTAGAGAACTAATTTAAATTTAAAATAAAATTAAATGACTAAATAATAACTTAACAAAAAAAGTTTAATAATTTATATAAATTTTCTTATACAATAGATTAATATGTCATATGACACAAGAAGAACATGTAAGACTCACATAGGAGATTCATCATTTAATTAAGTAAAATCAATTACTCATATAAAATTGGCAAGAGTACCATTTTTTTTTTCAAAGTTTGACTCAAGTTTCAGTTTATCTTAAAAATTTATTTTGTGTTAATTTTGTTTTATATCCTTTCAATTTCAATTTCAATTTTTTCTTTGAATTTAATATTGTTTAAATTATTAATAAAAAATATCAATATAATTATTTTTATTACACATATTAACTTAAATTCATTTAGTTAGACACTTTAACGTTAAATTTTTTTTTAGTAGTGACAAAATTTTCTCACATAAACACTTTGCCTTTTTTATTTTCTAGAATAATGGAGACAAATTTTATTATTTTAAAAAAATATTTCGCTTAAAATATGCTTAGTCAAATGAATTAATATTAACGTATGTAATAGAAATAAATACATTAATATTTGTTATTAATAATCTAAACCTAAGAATAAAATGTATAAAAAAAATAAAATATAAATATAAAATTTTTGGGTGAAAATTTAAATGGGGATGTTAAAGGCAAGTCCACGGGCGGTGAGGTTGTAGTATTTGTAGATTTAGACGGCTTCGTACTTTACCGATGAGTCGTCAACACGTCGAGCGCTTTCATTACTTTTCGTTTAATCAAAATACTATTAATTATATTTATGGGCCCACCCTCCCAACACCAAGTTATGACGTGGTGACTTCCTTTGTTGCCACGTCATCCCTTACCACAGTGCCAAATGTTCCTTTCAGAATTTCTGGTAATGAAAGACCCTTCCCTGTTGTTATTGATTTTTTTTAATCAATTGCTAATTTCATATTTAAAAACTGCAAATTATTTTAGTTTAGTTCTTTAAAAATCAAGTATTTTATTCTTTAAAATATTATATTTGTTTAAATTTTATATTTTTAAATTATAAAAATAAGTTCTTTTTTACTAAAAATCATTTTAACAAGTAAAAGAATTAAAAAAAATATAATTTTCATAAAGATTAAATTAAAATACTTTATATTTTAAAAACTAAAATTAAATAGTTGTAAGGATTAATTTGGACATTATAATTTACACTTCTTTTTCTTTTACCTCTATTAGTCCCTAGTGATGCTTAATTTACTTTCTGGCTTGTGAGCAATTCTGCACTCGCATTAATTGTACCTTTCCAACTTGTCCAAGTTACAAATTTTTTTTTTATATCTGAAAAATTATTTTAAAATATCTCCGTTTGATGAGTTAATATTTATATATTATAAATTGAGGAAAAGAAAGAAGGGAAGATTGGAAAATTTATAAAGAAATGGTGAAACCCAAACGTCAATGGTTCATAGATGTCTATCCACGAACCACGAGAGTGACCCTTTCTAGATATGAATGAGGTAGGACATCAAATCCATCAGCTTTCGTGGCTGATGAGTGATCACAAGGTTCAACCTATTTTGAATTATTTCCCATCATTATTTACAAATATAGATTAAATTGTAAAACAAATGAATAAATACATAAATATTTCAAATTAATCAATGTTATTGGAGAAAAATATGTCAATACAAGGCCAACTTGTTTCACCATCATCAGATAAAACGTGGATCATATTACAATAGAAAGACAAAACGAGGGGTGGATAGCAAAGAGTTTTTCATGCCTTCAAATTTTCTTGTTTAGCCAGCAAGAGTGAAAAGAGACACATGAAAGCAAGCTAAATTTATTAACTACAAAGCAAACTTAAAAGTCGCAAAATAGTTCATTATTCTTGTTAATCAAAATCCAACAACTAGATTAAATTTTCACCTCCTCAACATTTATATGTAGAATATTCTTAATTGATTTTTTTGGGTTAGAATTATTACAAGCATCTAAAAGTTCATTGAATTTTAACTAGCTTAATTCAAGTTATGTTTGATGATATATAGATAAGATGTAAAACTTTTTTAGTACTAATTTTTTCTATTCACTGGACTTGAACTCACACTACAAAAAATAGAAAATTAGAGAGACAATTTACAGATAGAATTTTTCTATTTTGAATATGTACGTCTCAAATTTTTTAAAAAATAAAAATAAAAATTTAAGACAAATTTGGAGACAATTTTTTTGGTCTCTAATCAATGCCAATTCCATCTATAAACTCGATGCTACTTTTTTTTTACTTAAAAATAAAAATTAGGATTTACAACAAATTTAGAGATGAATTTTTTTCTCTAAATCTATCTAATTTTTTAAAATAAAAATTATGATTTGAGATGGATTCGGAGACAAATTTTTTTATCTCAAAATTTGTCTCTTTTTTTTTAAAAAATAAAAATTAAGATTTGAGAATGTAATTTAGAGATATAAATTTTTTTCCTCAAATTTTGTTTCAGATTAATTAGAAATGAAATTTTACAAAATCAAAAACAGAATTTTTTTATCAATAATCTTCGTTTTCCTTATAGTGTCAAGACTTCCCTTACGAACACAAGTGTAAAACCATTTCATTTAACTAGGAGGGGTGAATATTCTTTAACTGGTTGTAGAAAGTCAGACACACTATCTTATAATTTGCATAAGTCTTTTTCTTCAATTAATTAGCTAGGTTGGCATGTATTAATATATGAGCTAACCAGGGCTAACCTATTAATAAGTGGTTGGAGTCGAGAGGCGTCTACGGGCAACGATAATATCTTAGTGTGGTACCACCAACACAGCATGTTCTTGAAAACTGAAATTACATCATTCATCCAATGTCTCATCATTAATTCAACGAATTAAATGACATATTTTTGCATGCAGTTTTGGACTTTTGGTACAATTATTGGACACCACAGTTTCAGTGTCTGTTCTTACATATTTTCGTGCAAGAAAAGCTAATAAATCATTATACTTAGTCAAGTAACCCAAAACAAAAAACTTTTTTAAAGAAAATTTTATAACATTCATTATATTTCGAAAAAGTTTACTGTATGTTGCAAAAGGATAGAATTACTACCAACTCTGTAGATATGGCTACAAGTCTAAAATGTTAGTCTACTTTGCAAAATGTAAACACGTATTCTTGAAAGATGTATATATTAAAAAAATGTAATTACATTTTGTTGATATATTTTTTTAAAAAAAATAATTGCGATACACGCAGACATGCAAATAGTGCAACACAGTTCTTAAAGCTTCCAAAAACACTTCCTTATCACACTGCGAGGGATAATCAAGCAGAAATATTGTAAATGAATCTTTTAACATTTAAGATTTTATTAATTTGTTTCTACTCATTCTAATTATCAAAAAGTACATATATATATAGAAACATTTCTTTAGTCAAGCCTCATTTAATTTATCAAAGAGAAACTGAGAAAGAGGTAATATATGATGATGAATGACGTGATGTATTATGTAAGATGGAAAGATAAATTCAGCATTATACGCCAAGTAGCATGCAATATGAAACGCAGTTGAGTTGAGTATTCCTATTCAAATTCAACGAGTGATATCTAAAGTCAAATTGCTCTGTTAATTCTTCGTTGTTTATCAGTTTTCCAAGAAAAAAGGCGTTAAGAGAAAAGAAGTACATTCCAAAATCCCTAGGTGTTTAAATTGACTACTTATGACTTTTTTTTCTTTCTTTCTTTTTTTCAATGTACAATTTGGTTTAATGCAGATGGTAAAGCAACACAAAAAGATAAAATTAGTAGGATATTCCTCCCAAAAAAAAATAATTTAGCATATTCTTTTTCCCTTTTCCTTTCTGGTCACGTTTGATTTCTAAATATCTGTATATAGGAGAGATATATTGTTAACTTTAAAAATAATTTTTTGCTTAGTCAATAATTAAACTGATGCCATGTTTATTTCCGCGAGCTTAAAAAGGATCAATTTTAAGCAAAATTTGAACACTCGAAGCTTCAAGCGTATTATAACATTTTATCTCCAGCTTCCAGAATTTCTAACATTTTTATTTCTTCGTTTTCACCTTTCTCCTTTTTTTTTTCCACAGTACTTCTTTACCTTTTAATTACGGATTTGGTAAGTTGTACTAATCAAGTATTTTAAAAAAAATTACATCCAGTCATCTGTGATGACTCATGCCACAAAGATAAATCCATATATGCGTATTTTAATTACTAGCTAGTGAAAACTGGATATATTTCAAGGGAGATTTTACGTGTTTATATTTTATATATATAATATAATGTACACGTGTTATAATGTACAAATAAACATTCTGAATGGTAGCATAATTATGACTTAAGATGAATGGTATCCAGTGGGCCACTGTTTACGATTGAGTTTGGACAACAAGCAGTCCAAGACTCGGGTAGTAGCGTAGCGTTAGTACTGCCATATATATGTTTATATATATATTGGTAATAGACGAGTCAATTTTATGCTACAAATTAAATTTTATAAATAAGGGGAATAATATCTAGGGAAAACTGATTATTTAATTTTAAAACCGTAATTATAATAGTACAAAGTGTTGTGCCTTATACATTATTATGAATCATTGGCGTCGGCGTCCATGCTCCAGAAGAAACTCCTTTATATAAGGCCTCATAATATCTGCCTCAACCTAGCAACACTTGAGTTGCAAAACCTGAAAGCTCTCGCGATAGATAGCCCACGCACACAAACATGGATTGTCTGTCACAAACCTCCCTTAATTCCCTTGAACCATTCCACAAGGCACTGTTGTTGTTCATCGTCCCGCTGATGCTACTCCTGGGTCTAGTGGCTCGAATCCGCCGAAGGCCACCCTACCCACCGGGTCCGAAAGGCCTGCCTATTATTGGCAACATGTTCATGATGGACCAGCTCACCCACAGGGGACTAGCCAAGCTGGCCGCTCGATACGGCGGCGTCTTCCACCTCAAGATGGGCTTCCTCCACATGGTAGCCATCTCGAACCCAGAAGCCGCGCGCCAGGTCCTCCAGGTCCACGACAACATCTTCTCGAACCGCCCTGCCACTATAGCCATCAGCTATCTCACCTACGACCGAGCCGACATGGCCTTCGCGCACTACGGCCCCTTCTGGCGCCAGATGCGCAAGCTCTGCGTCATGAAGCTGTTTAGCCGCAAGCGCGCCGAGTCGTGGCAGTCCGTACGCGACGAGGTAGACAGGGTCGTCCGTACGGTCGCGGGGAGTACCGGTAAGCCGGTGAATATCGGGGAGCTGGTGTTCTCGCTCACCAAAAATATAATTTATCGGGCGGCGTTCGGGTCGAGCACGCAGGACGGGCAAGACGAGTTTATCGGGATATTGCAGGAGTTCTCGAAGCTGTTCGGGGCGTTTAATATCGCCGACTTTGTACCGTATCTCGGGTGGGTCGACCCGCAGGGACTCAACACCCGACTCGCCAAGGCTCGTGGGGCGCTTGATAGGTTCATAGACAAGATCATCGACGAGCATTTGGAGAAGAAGAGGAATGCTCAGAATGGTGTGGGTGACGAGACAGACATGGTGGACGAGTTGATGGCTTTTTACAGTGATGAGGCTCAAGTCACTGACTCTGATGATCTACAGAACTCTATCAAGCTCACCAAGGATAATATCAAAGCCATCATCATGGTAATAAATTATGATTATGTATTGATTATATATATGCCAAGTTTAATAAGTTCAAATATACAACGATTTTCTTTTTCTTCATTTTACCACGACCATTTTAAAGAGCTCTTTATTATTGGAAGTACGTAGATCTACGCGCTTACAGTATCAAAGAGATAGAAAGAGAAGTATATATGTTTTATATATATTAATTTTTTTAAGAAAATTAAAACGATCCAAATCCTTAATTATTACATCTATAATGATAAAATGCAAGTTTAGTAATAGATACAGGAAAGTAGGAGAGAGATATAAAAACGGTGTGTGACCTCCATATACACTACTCTATAAATTTATATAACACTTGTATCCTTCTACTTATTTCTATCCCATTGCACAGGATCCATTCTCGAAAAATGCCAACCCACAGAGATAACAGATTCTAAAGATTAGATTTTTAATTTTTTTTTTTTGAGTATCTATTACTAGGTTGGTGAATAAAAATACGACAAAAAGCTTGATACGGTAATCCTATCTATTACTGGTGGAAACAATACTGTATGCTTTCAAAGATCCTGTTCTTTTTCCCAGATAAAGAAAATTCTATTTTGTGTCAGTGTAGCGATGCACTTTTTATAATTATTAAAAGTCATGTGCAGAATGTTTTGTTTCAATTTTTATATGTGTAAAAAGAAATTGCATGGAGGCATAGAAAAGATATTAAATTGATGATATGGGATGCTGACTCCACACGGTGAAACGTAACATTACAGGACGTGATGTTTGGAGGGACGGAGACGGTGGCGTCGGCGATAGAGTGGGCCATGGCGGAGCTAATGAGAAGCCCAGAAGATCTAAAGCGGGTCCAACAAGAGCTCGCTGACGTGGCGGGCCTGGATCGCAGAATCGAAGAGTCCGACTTCGACAAGTTCACGTATCTAAAGTGCGCCCTCAAGGAGACCCTGCGCCTCCACCCGCCGATCCCCCTGCTCCTCCACGAGACGGCGGACGACGCGGTTGTCTCCGGCTACTACGTCCCCAAGAAGTCGCGCGTGATGATCAACGCGTGGGCGATTGGGCGGGACCCGAACTCGTGGGAGGACCCGGAGGCCTTCAAGC
Source organism: Biancaea sappan (assembly GCA_037074585.1). Lineage (NCBI taxonomy): Eukaryota > Viridiplantae > Streptophyta > Magnoliopsida > Fabales > Fabaceae > Biancaea > Biancaea sappan. Next base: position 57,356,875 of record CM073490.1, read on the forward strand.
CGTCGAGATTCCTGAAGGAGGGCGTGCCGGATTTCAAGGGGAGCAACTTCGAGTTCATTCCATTCGGTTCGGGTCGGAGGTCCTGCCCCGGGATGCAGCTCGGGCTGTACGCGCTGGAGCTGGCGGTGGCTCATCTGCTTCATTGCTTCACCTGGGAATTGCCGGACGGGATGAAGCCGAGTGAGATGGACACGAATGACGTGTTCGGACTCACCGCCCCGAGAGCGACCCGACTCGTTGCGGTGCCCGCTAAGCGCGTGGTGTGCACTCTCTTTTAAAGCGCCGAAAAACTGGCGGAGTTGGAGGGATATGAACCATGTGACTTGGCTTAAAATTTGAAACTGCCTCTGAGTCTTTTTTTTTTTTTGGTGTTTTATTAATCTGTCAATTACATTAAATATGTGAAAATAACAGCAATAATCGAGGGGGAAAAAAAAAAAGAAGAGAAGGAAGAAGATGAATATGGGGAAATTTGGTTCTCTTTTTTCAGAGGATAAAACTCTCCTTTGTTAGTTTGATCTTTTATGGGAAATCTTTTAAACTGTAATTTGCCCGACTTTCTGTGTCAATGATCTCAATTATTTACCGTGAAATAAAAGTGAATCAAGAATCTTTTCTTCAACAGTGAAAGGAGAGTAGTTGATGATTTTGATGGCATGGCAAATTCTTGAATGCCATCATTTTTAGTTTTTATAGTATCAACGGGGGTCAAAAGACCCAAAGGTCTATCTTTGAAAAAGAATTTTTTTCAGATTTATAAGTTGATATGGTGCCTGTATTTGAGCCCAATGTAAAAACGTAGAATGAAATAAAATCATCATAACTAAGATAACTAGTCAAATGAGATAGTGATATATATAAATGTGCATGATTGAATTCCATTACTTAATGAGAGAGACAGAGAGCTGGATATAAAAGCAATAGTTGTTTAGAGATACATAAATCAATTATTTAATTAATTTTTGAAAGTTTAATCTTAATTGATATAGTTCTTAAATATTATAAACTTATCATTAATAAGCTAATCTTTCAAAAATAAATATATAATTTAATCTTATAAAAAAATTAATTTAAAATGAATCTATATTTTATAAAGACGGCTTCATTTGACATTTAAACTCTGAAAGAAAAGAATGAAAAAGGTATTCCATTCGTTAAACATCAATTCGTATATCTATCCAAAAAAAATATCGTGGTTATTAGACATTAGTTGATAAAGAATGACGCAATGGATAGATGAAGAATTGAAGATAGAATTAGAATAAAGAAAGGGGCGGTCAGGTGAAGACATGAAAATGAGAATGTGGGGCCTTCGTTTGAATTAAGAACAGTAACTTGTTTTGTTTTGGTTTGAGGTACAACAAAACAGAGTCTAGGAAAAGAAAATAGATAAAGATTGAACTAATATCTATCGACCACATAATTGAAAGCAACCTCTTGTATTCATATTTCATACAACAGCTCCTCACTTTAATCGTCAAATGTTCACACGACTTCCCTCTTGCTTGCCATTGCCAACACCCAAATCCAAATTCTCCACTGCTTTCCTTTCAGGTTGGAGGGACCCATAATTTGATATTTACCTAATCACAGATTGGTAAAATCTTTTTAAACTTTCTTGATTAATATTTAATTATGACAAATGAATTAATTTTATAATGCATGCAACATCTAACTACTATGGATTAAGAAATATAAAAAAAGAAAAAAAGTTGACATTCAACAATCTTCAAGTACTGGAATTTAGTTGGCATGAAAAATAAGGGTATGCATTAGGCTGGATTAATCCGTCAACCCATTTAACCTAAACCAATTCACAAGACTAGCTGGGAAGGCAGATTGATTCGGTTTTATTTTTTTAACCCGTAGATTATTAAATTTGATAACAGATTTATAAATTTGCAACCTACCAAATCCGAATTAACTCATAAACCTACTCTTTTTTTAAAAAAAATTGTAGTACTCCTATACTATGCACTTATGTTGCATGTAAAGTATTTAGAATTTAGTTAACACATTATTTAATTCATTTGTGACATTTTTTTATTTCAGTAATAATGTATAATACCACATATAATATCTATTATCTTAATTATTTATTAAATCACCAGTCTCTTCATTTAAAAGTTTGTTATTTCGACTTTCATCCCAATTCTAATAAATAACAAAAGAGAAAATTAACTTATTATCAAATTATATATGAGATTTTCTTCTAAAAAATATATGATTATGTAAGGTCTAATTGTATATTTTTTATTTTTAGTTCTAACATTTTAAATCAAAGTCTACTATTCTTTTTATAAAAAAAAATCAACCTATAAATCTAAACTAAACTAATTCATTTGGCAAAAGATTTAATTGATTCGAGTTGAAAGAATAAAAATATTTCAATTTAACCCATCCCTTTTTAAATGGTTTGATTTTTAAAATCTTTTAAACCCAACCTAATCGCACACATCCCTGCTTGAAGATACATAAAAGGCAAATTGTTAATTTTAATTGAAATATTAATTTAATCATTTTGGTTCAAAAGTTGGTAGGCGTGTTTTGTTACGTTTTAAAGGTTATATGTTGATAGTTTAAGGAGATAAAATATAGTTTTTCATTTAATTATTTATAAATATATTTTTTAATAATCAAAGCTTATGACGTTATATATAGACTACAGACGCAAATGAGTTTGACACAAAATTCACGAGAACTCCACAGTAGAGCTGTTTTTTTCCCCCTCTCGTTTAATTATGCTTATAGATAATTTGACAGGCATTACATACTTAAAAAATCTTTTTCAACTTCCTTGATTAATATTTAATTATAACAAATGAATTAATTTTATAATGCATGCAACATCTAACTACTATGGACTAATGCAACATCTAACTACTATGGATTAAGATATATTAAAAAAATGAAAAGTTTAGTCTGTCTAAAATTAACCTTCTTTCAACAATCTTCAAGGACTGGAATTTAGTTGGCCTGAAAATAGGGGTGTGTATTAGGCTGGATTAATCAGCCAACCCACTTCACCTAAACCAATTCACAAGATTGGTTGGGTAGGCAAGTTGATTCGTTTTATTTTTTTAACCTGTCGACTATTAATTCAAGTAATGAGTTTATAAGTTTGTAACCTGCCAAATTCGAAAGAACTCATAAACCTGTCTTTTTTTTTTAATTATAGTACTTCTATACTATGCACTTATGTTGCATGTAAAGTATTTATGATTTATTTAACATATTATTTAATTCATTTGCGACATTTTCCTATCTCAATAATAATAATATATAGTACCACATATAATATCTATCATCTTAATTGTTTATTAAATCACTAGCCTCTTCATTTAAAAATTTGTTATTTCAACTTTCATCCCACTTCTAATAAATAAAAAAAGAGAAAATTAACTTAATATCAAATTATATGAGATTTTCTTCTAAAAAATATATGATTATGTAAGGCCTAATTTTATTTTTTTATTTTTAATTGTAGCATTTTAAATCAAGTCTACCATTCTTTTTTTTTAGAAAAAAAAAATCAACCTGCAAATCCAAACTAAACCAACTCATTTGACAAGAGATTTAGTTTATTCTAGTTGAATGAGTAAAAACATTTTAATTCAACCCATCCTTTTTTAAATGGTTTGATTCTTAAAATCTGTTAAACCCAACTCAATCTAACTCACACATCCCTACATGAATATACATAAAAGGCAAATAGTTAATTTTAATTGAAATATTAATTTAATCATTTTGGTTCAAAAGTTGGTAGGTGTGTTTTGTTATGTTTTAAAGTTTATATGTTGATAGTTTAAGGAGATAAAATATAGTTTTTCATTTAAATATTTATAAATATATTTTTTAATAATCAAACCTTATGACGTTACATATGGACTACAGACGCAAATGAGTCTGACACAAAATTCACGAGAAATCCACAGTAGAGCTGTTTTTTTCCCCTCTCGTTTATTTATGCTTACCGATAATTTGACAGGCATTACACACTTAAAAAATTTCGCTTTTACAACAAATTTGATAAAATAACATTAATTATCAGGCAATACACAGTAATTTTTATCTCCAAAATGTTTTAGGCATTATTTCATTCTACAACAACTAAAACGATACAGCTCTTTAAGAGGCAAGTAATTTCAAACTGGTACCTGAGTCTAAGAAAAAACATAAATATCATTTTCATTTGTTCATTGTCCGATCCACGTTGTCTTTCTCCGGACAAAAGCTGAAAAATACGCATCTTATTATTGAACCATAAATCTGCAGACAAAAGCATATTTATGTTTGAGTAATTGTGTTGGTCTGACGCGCGGATCCTCTGCTTTGAAAAAATTTGAGCAGAGGTCTGTTCAGTTTTTAGCAATGATTTTTACAGTTGTTAAAAACCTTTAACAATAGTTTACCAACAAAAAATTGTTGCTGAAAGTTTTTAGCAACGATAAAAACTGTTGCTAAAAACTGAACACCTAAAAATCCAAACAGACAATCCGGACCCGTTGGTCTGTGTGTCCAGTGACGTTTCTGGTGTGTGTCTCCTCATGGCCACGGGAATTGCATTTATCGTTGAGTTGGCAGGTAGTTGCTGCCTTCACAAAATAAAGTGACCTCATATTACGCTTCCTACTACTTTGATTCTCTTTTAATCCAAAGCTAATGTTACACCTTGCTTCACCTCTCTCTCTCTAATTAGAGTAAATTACTGATTTAATCCTTGAAAGCTTATTGTTATCCCTAAAGGTGTTTAATTTATTCTCAAAAAATTATATTTATTTCAATTTGATCCTTTTCATTACAAATCTATTGGTAAATCTCAATTGTTTTTGTTGCTTTTGATAAACAAAGAGATGAAATTGATATACATGCAATCACTCAAAAATTAAAACTCATAGACTAAATCTTTCAAAAGATCATAATCCAAGGACAATCACTCCAACATCTATAATTCATCTCAAGTATGGAAACACAAGTAGAGATCATGGCTCAAGGTTCTTATTTATTCTCATTAAACTGACTCGAGCAAATTATGAGAACATCTCACTAGCAGTAGCGCAAACAAATTGAAGTAAATAATATGGAAATGGGGCTAAAAATGGCCCATTTCTTGTTTGTCTGTTGGAGCCGCTTCCTTCAGCCCCGCCAGTACAGTAGTGATAAATGGAGATAAAAAAAAGGAAAAAGAAAAAGTCGGTCAATACAGTTAATTAAATGTCAATTAGTGTACAATATTTGTTTACATCAAGATGCGAACAACAGCAAGGCCAACAGCAGAGATCGAAACAAGGGTCCCTATGCAATATTTTATAACTTCATATTTCGCTGCTTCCAGCTGTGCTCTTAAAGCATGAATTTCCTGAATATTGCATTCAAAAATATAAATGAAAATGATATGGCATGACGGTATTTAAGGAAATACTTCTCAAGAGTCACATATTTGATGTATCCTTACTCTGTCAAGTTTGTTAGTCAGGTTTGTAGTTTCGGCATTCTGATTAGATAGTTCCTCCCTTATTCTCCTGCATTTGCAATGAATTATCAGTAAAACAGGTATTCAATCTAATGCAAGTTCCAAAAATCTAATGCACATTCCAACATGCTTGACAATGAACACCGTTTGATTTTTAATTCTTACCCCTTTTCAAGGTTCAAATCCAACCGCTGCCCAGCAGTGACTTTATCAATCTCATACCTGCATCATGAATCACAGAAAATGTGATTGCACAATAAAGATCACAAGATCACAAAATTAACACATATGTGCATAGTAGCCGATCAAGGTCAATTGCTAAAACCTTGATAAAAACATACCTCAATTCATTGCGCATCTTATCTATATCATTCCGAAGTTTTTCAGTCTCATGTTGCAACAAAGAAAAATGGTGCCCCTACATCATAATTTTTAAAGGATATTTGAGAACCAGGTAGACAGAAACTAACTTCTATCAAGCTAAGCACTTGAGGTAAAATTGTTTGGATAAGCATGAAACAAATATATTCTCAAGGATATGGATGGTCTCCCTCTACAAGTGATCCAACATATTACAACGAAACCAAACAAGTTTCTTCATTGTCTATCTGTTTTCTCCATTTGCAGGAACTGTTTCTATAAAAATTTTAATTTGAACTACTCCACAAGACACAAGTAGGAGAATAAGGAAAAAAAAAAAGATCTTGTCTACAAATTTATTGAGTATTCCATCGACAAGTATTATTAGCTTTATCAACTTAACTAAGGCTTTACATTTGAAAAGATGTACAGTTAATCACATGTCAACTCAATGATTAACAGAGAAAACCTTTGAGGAGGATTACAAATTACAATAGGTATTAATAGACAATGTAAAATAGCAAGAAATGGATAAAATTAACTTCAAAACCACATCGAGCCACTAGTTTGGAGATGCCAAACCTATTGATGAAAAAGATAACTAAAATAACAGATTTATGTCAACTAAATACAGTCCAACAGCCCAAATTCTAAATGCCAGATATCAATCGATTTAATAGAAGATAACGACATATTCTCTTTCCTTCTGTCTGCTGTCTTAGTTAAAAGTCATGATCTCCTTTTTCTTTTTTTAATTCCTTTGCTTCTTTCACAATTGAGTTTTACATATATCAGATGCTAGCCTGGTTCCCTTGAACTAGCTATTCCTTGTGACCCTCCTATGCAGCAGGTGATAACAAATAAAACAAACAAACTAAGGGCCATGACAGCAGAAGTCAGAGATAAGAGGGATCCCCTAAATTATAAAGTTCCACTGAATAACAAGAATGAATTCTTACATGAGAATCAGCCATTAGCATAGTTAAAATAATGTGAAAAGACAGCCTAAAGATCTTTTATAGATGTACCAACGTCAAAAGTGGCCAAAAGGCATTATGTATGTTACTCCTGTTAATGAGAATATCATTGCATGCAATGCGAGCAAAGATAAATAGGGAAAGAGATAGAACAGAAAGAACAGATAAAGAAAAGCCAAATGCCAAATTGTCAATGTGTTAAAGATGAGGAATCAGAAGGAATAATGGACAAAGAATAAAAAGTAAAAGCTTAGAAGTAGTCTACTTGATTTAATGACTTGGACCAATTAGATAATTACTTCATGAAAAGTCAGCCCAAAAAGAGGCATTAGTATGTTTTGCAACTGTATAGAACAAAGACAGGAATGAGTACTCTGCATTTTGCAATAACAGAAGAAGCAGAAGCATGCATCCCCTATAGTGTTTTCCCAATAAATAAATGAAAAAGGAAATTTATTCTGGACTATTGCAATTCATGGAAACTAAATTTACAGCATGAGCAAAACAAGACGGAGCTGCCAGCAATCAGAATATGAACAAAAGTTCTTCACTCTACCCCAGCAAATTCACTATTCAATTCATCCATATGCACCTAGAAGTGTAAATTGTAACCCTTAAACTCAGCACATAATACTTAATCTGCATATTTAATTATTGAATACCTGTGAACTCTGCACTTCAGATTTGAATTTTGAGAGGTTGGCTTCTTGAATCATTTCAATCTTGACAAACAGAAATCCAACAAGCTGATATTAGTTCATGAATTGAATATGTTTCATTGATTTGTATTTCAAATGACAAAAAATTGACCAGAAAAAAAAAATGAGGCAAATTGCACATCGCTCGAAATAGGACAAAAATTGTATTATAGAAGCAAAGGATCTTAGGACATGTTTGGTATGAAAAGTTAATTTTGACGGAAAGAGAATTCAATGGCTCCAATGGAATGGAATTCCTTCCCATCCATTTTTGGATGAAAAGAAATTGTAGAAATTGGATTCCAATTTTTGTCTTCTAATTTTAGATACCAAACATGCATAGAAATGAAATTCCATCTCCATTAATTAATACCAAACATTCTTGAAAAGTAGAATGGAAATGGAATCCCTCTCCTTAATGAGTACCAAACATGGCCTTACTTTCTGCATTTCTCCTTTTGAAACAAATGACTGAGATACATTTTCCAGAGTGTCATTCAAAACTTCAGTTATGGCAGCAGTTATAGCTTCGGCTTGCTTTGAGGGCACACCTTGCCCCTCTAATCTCCTAACCTAGACCAAAAGTAGAATGCCACAATCATCCAAGGTTAAAAAAACAATAATAAAAAAAAAATTTAGCAAGAAATAATCTTGTCAGCAGACTTTTAAAGACTAGATTCAACGAGCTGCCACGAAAAAAGGGGGTGAGGGTGAAGTCGAAATAGAATCAAAAGTAGCGATCACAAAATAAGAAAGAGGATGGGTAAATTACAAGGGCCAATGTATCAACGAGAAACAATCGCTTTCCGTTAGAATTCACCAGTTGAGATATGTGTCTGCAGCTAATTTGTCTACGTCCCGAAATAGAAGGCAAAGGAGTTGAAAACGGATCATAAATTGCTCTATCCGCTCTATCCACCGAAGATGGTACTCTGGAAACTCCAAAGCCTCCTAATCCAATTAAGCTCACCCCCGAATTGCTTCCCAACTGACCCACCCGCTTGCAAGCCGCAGCCGCGGCCATTAGATTCCGCGAAAAGCCCCAAATTTCGTCGGAAAATTTTCCAAGCCCTAAATTCCACCCAAATCGTCTTCGCAGCAACTAGTCAAACAAAAAGCAAACTATCACGAATTAGAATGGATCGAGAAGCCGCGTTGAGCACATTCCCGGGAAAAGAAATAGATCAATCGAGATTCCCTTTTGATTCGTCAAACAAACAAAAGCAAACTATCACGAATTAGAATCGATCGGGAAGCCGGGTTAAGCACATTCCCGGGAAAAGAAATAGATCAATCGAGATTCCCTTTTGATTAGTCAAACAAAATGTCAGGAGATAAAAACGACTCGTGCACAAAACTGATTTGAAATTTCGTCTCGTTACCTACGATATCCACTTGCTGGGAACCCATAAGGGATAAAATTAATTAATTGTCATTATTATAAAAAGATTGCTTCGCCTTGGGAAGTGGGAAATGAACGGTACCTCAGTAGCAACGCAATATGGAGGAGAAGTCAAGCAGTGACGAGATAAAAGAGGCACAGCTTAGGCAGTGCCGTGACCGTGATCAAATGCTCTCTCTGCTTCTTCCTTTCTTCCTTCGCTTATTCAACGAAGCAAATTGTACTAAGCACGACTTTTGTACAAAAAGGAGGGGTTTCAGAACCGCTTAGTGTTTATAAACGTCCTCCAAATTTTCAAATGGAAAAATTAAACGGCTTAGGGCATTGACTAATCTGGAGCGTACGTTTTCTAATTAACATTTTTATATCTTAATAAATAAAAATAATAGCAAACTCTTAACTATAATGGTATAATTAAATTAACCATCGATTCCTAGAGTTTTATGTGGATTATGTCTAAATTACATCTGATTTTTTAGTTTAAAAATTACATTTGATTGTTTTTAATTCATTTATTGTTTGTGTAAATATACAAATTAATCTTTAAAAATATATTTTTTATTATTTAATTCTTAAGAGTACAAGTTATTTCTTATTTTTTATTAATTACAAACTTAATACACATTTAGGTTCTGTTTGGATAAACAGCTTATTTAAGTACTTATAAAATAAACACTTATTATATAAGCGTTTATATATAAGTTATTTTTATAATTGAAGAGTTTATGAGGACAAATTTCACATAAGCTGTTTTCAACTTATTTTCATAAGCTATTCTGAAAAACTTATAAAAATAAGCTGAAAACAGCTTATTATTATGTCATAAGTAATTTCTATAAGCTCTCCAGAACATGTATATAATCGCTTATACCATAAAATAAGCTAGATAAGCTCAACATAAGCTCTATCAAAAAGGCCCTTAGTATTCGAATTTAGAGATAGACATCTAGATCTAGATCCCTAAACTGTTAAAAAGAGATTCATTTCTTTATTTTAGAGAGAGAGAGAGAGAGAATGTGTGTATAATAAGTTCATAACATTTATGGACTAAATTTCATAAAATTGAATTTTCAAATACGAAGGGTGCTTTTGAAATAATTTATTTTGAATTTATTTGGACTTATCTTATGCGTGGGAGAGAGAGAGAGAACGAGAGTGAGAGTGATAGTATAATAAGTTCATAACATTTATGTACAAAATTGTGTAAGTTTGAAATAGTTTACTTTGACTTTATTTAGACTTATTTTATTATATAAGTGATTATACACGTATTTAAAAGAACTTATAAAAAATAGTTTATAGTATGCTCATAAGCTGTTTTCAACTTATTTTCATAAGCTCTCCAACATAGCTTATAAAAATAGTTTATACAAAACTTGTATGAAATGCATCCTTATAGACTTTTTAATTGTAAAAATAACTTATATATAAACACTTATTGTATGAACGCTTAATTAAACTATTTCCCCAAACACACCCTAAATAATTAACCTATAAATCCTTTAGAAACTAAATTTATATAGTTTATTTTTTTTTTGTCAATGAAGTTGTTTTTACACTATTATAAAGTTATCATTGCAAGATAATTTATATTATGTATTATGTAACAATATTACAAGCTAATATGCGATTTTAAATTAAAGTTTCACATTGAACAGAAAAGAATGTGCATTCCTATAGATATTTAAGATAAAATTCATCTAATAAGTTTAAAATTTGAATTGATATGTCAGCTAAATTTTGAAAGTTAAAAGTTTAAATTTATACGTTTGAAAAACAAAAATAGATACATCTTTTGAATGATTTGCCACGGATATATAAAACTATCTAGAAAATAATTCTACGTACATGTATTTAAAAAAAGATTTGCTTGTAATTTTTTTCAGAAATACATACATAAACATTTAAAAAAAAATGATCTCAACTATTTAATTATTATTATTATTATTATTATTATTATTATTACTACTAACAGGGACAACATGAGAGCAATCACTCTAATTGCTTAAATAGTTGGGAGAAGATACTGGAAGGTAGAGAATGTTGTTATAAATAGGATAAGGCTCCTCCAAATCAACTAGGTCTAATTGATTTTTTTATAATTGAAGAGTTTATAAGGACAAATTTCACATAAGCTGTTTTCAACTTATTTTCATAAGCTATTCTGGAAAACTTATAAAAATAAGCTGAAAACAGCTTATTATCATGCCATAAGTAATTTCTATAAGCTCTCCCAAACACGTATATAATCGCTTATACCATAAGATAAGCTAGATAAGCTCAACATAAGCTCTTTCAAAAAGGCCCTTAGTAGTCGACTTTAGAGATAGACATCTAGATCCCTAAACTGTTAAAAAGAGGTTCATTTCTTTATTTTAGAGAGAGAGAGAGAGAGAGAATGTGTGTATAATAAGTTCATAACATTTATGGACTAAATTTTATAAAATTGAATTTTCAAAGACGAAGGGTGCTTTTGAAATAATTTATTTTGAATTTATTTGGACTTATCTTGCGTGGGAGAGAGAGAGAGAATGAGAGTGAGAGTGATAGTATAATAAGTTCATAACATTTATGTACAAAATTGTGTAAGTTTGAAATAGTTTACTTTGACTTTATTTAGACTTATTTTATGACATAAGTGATTATACACGTATTTAAAAAAACTTATAAAAAATAGTTTATAGTATGCTCATAAGCTGTTTTCAACTTATTTTCATAAGCTTTCCAACATAGCCTATAAAAATAGTTTATACAAAACTTGTATGAAATGCATCCTTATAGACTTTTTAATTGTAAAAATAACTTATATATAAACACTTATTGTATGAACGCTTAATTAAACTATTTACCCAAACACACCCTAAATAATTAACCTATAAATCCTTTAGAAACTAAATTTATATAGTTTATTTTTTTTGTCAATGAAGTTGTTTTTACACTATTATAAAGTTATCATTGCAAGATAATTTATATTATGCAAGATAATTTATATTATGTATTATGTAACAATATTACAAGCTAATATGCGATTTTAAATTAAAGTTTCACATTGAACAGAAAAGAATGTGCATTCCTATAGATATTTAAGATAAAATTCATCTAATAAGTTTAAAATTTGAATTGATATGTCATCTAAATTTTGAAAGTTAAAAGTTTAAATTTATACGTTTGAAAAACAAAAATAGATACATCTTCTGAATGATTTGCCACGGATATATAAAACTATCTAGAAAATAATTCTACGTACTTGTATTCAAAAAAAGATTTGCTTGTAATTTTTTTCAGAAATACATACATAAACATTTAAAAAAAAATGATCTCGTCTATTTAATTATTATTATTATTATTATTATTATTATTATTATTATTATTATTACTACTACTAACAGGGGCAACATGAGAGCAATCACTCTAATTGCTTAAATAGTTGGGAGAAGATACTGGAAGGGAGAGAATGTTGTTATAAATAGGATAAGGCTCCTCCAAATCAACTAGGTCTAAGATCTTCTGCGTAGCCCACAAATAAGAAGAGTGGCCTTCTATGTGTGTTGTCACATCAACCTACAAATCCAAAGAACAACCAATTTGACTAGAAGATCCAAATCCAATAACACTTGGGCAAAGTGGGTGGACGAACAACTCACATTTTGGATCCCAGGAATATCGATTGGTTGGATTCCAGCTAATCCTTTGGTAAGAAGACTGCCAAAAGTGAAACGGTTAGTTTCTGCTTTCTGCCTTACAAATCAATCACGGTAAATTTTGGGGGGGAAAAAAAACTACTTAGATGCAATCACTTGTATATTATCAAAATTTTCAACCCCAGGGTAAAATACTACTTGATTAATTTCATTGACACTGTTTATCATATAATCATTCACGTGATTAATTTCATTGAAATTTGGAGGTAAAATACCACCTGTAATTAAGCAAACCCTAGGGCAGTTGAATGACACATTTTAAACCATGGATAACCAAACTAATTTTGTGCTAATTCACCAATGGTAAACTACAATTTATCCTAGAACATTTGTCAACACTAATTAGTCCGGAGGTTATGTTGTGTGGGTCAACTGGAAATATCCACAATTCTGCAAAAATTCTATCAATAAATTTTCAAGTACCTGGCACGAAAAGCAACACCCAGCATCCAATCATTGCTTGCATAAGCATTGATGAATCTTCCTGCTACCATCTATAGAAGACCACAGAATCTCAGATAAATTTTGCATAAAACAGAAAAGAAGGCACTATCAAGAGAAGAATGAAATTTACTATCACCTTTCTGGCAGCTTCCCAGCTCTCATCCTTGATTGAGACAGGCGCTCCAAGAAGAACAACTCTTTCTACTATTTCAGCTGCAAATAAGCACAAGAAGCATCTTAAAATAAACTAAAGATAGCTTTTGCTCGAGACACCAAGGATCTGAAACCTCTGGTAGACAATTTAGAGTTGAAAAGGTAAAATAACACAAAAGAGAAGCATACTAACCATTATTTTCAGTTTCAGATAAAAACTGGAGACACTTGAAAATAACTCGTGCCCCAAGCGAGTAACCTATGAGGGTCACGGGCCTGAAACTCAGGTTAATAACTACAGGTTCTACAATTCTCAAAAAGCTAAATTAACAAGAAAAACTTTGAAATTAGCCATTTACCTATTCCCCTGCAATCCCTCTAACAAAACTTCAGCAAGCAACTTTCCTGCTTTATCTGCTCTGAATAGTAAAATTAATTTAGTTAAGCTGAGATCTAAGTATAAACTAGTAAACCAAAAAAAGTATAAACTATGAATGCAAAATGCTCATAACAAAAAATTTTATCAAGACAATGAAGCCATCACATCCTTTTTATGGCTTTTAGACAAGGGCAAAAAAGATAAACAGATACATCCTTGGCATGCCAAATCACCTCAACATCTCAAGAGTCATAGTTCATCCAGGGGGTAATATTGGCGCACAAGAAATATGACCCCATTTTCTTTAAAAAAATAAATTTCATTTAAAAGGGAAAAGAGAACATACAACAACTAGGGGGAGGAGGAGGACAATACATCCACCAAAACAGAAAGTAATAAATAGGAAATAGACAGCCAAAATGATTCGAGAATGAAACAATGCTGCTGTCCAATCTCTTTATGTAGCAAAATTTGGAAACTCAATTCAAACAACATAAGCAGAGCATGGGAAAGAAGCCATATTCGTGATCCCATGCTATCTCATTACATATCTAGGATCAAAGTGATGTCCTTAAAGCTGTGACCAATCACCCCAATCGTACATACTTGAGGATAGCATAAATTTTGGCCTTCCAGGTTCTCACTTAAACCTTTAATATGCATCGTGAGAAACTGTCTCAGAAAAGAAAAGCACACTCAATATTCACCCAGAACCCAAACAGATAATTCCAAAGGAGAGTAGCCACTCAACAATAAGAAACTATATGGGCCACTGTTTCTAAATTAGATCTACACATAACTAACATATTAGGGGTAAAAAGTTACAATAAAGCTTATAAAATATGATGTTTTCAAGACATGGCCAAAAAGAAAATTCTCAGAATGCAGCAAAAGGGCTGAAAATTATTAAAAACGCACAAACACACACTAGACGATGGGAAGATTTAAAAATAAATGCTTTAGGTTTGACAAGGTCAGTATGAATCCTTAAAAATGCTAAATGCTTGGAATAGCATAATCTAATATGGTAAGAAGGAAAAATCTTCAATTAATTTAAATTAGACAAATACAATTGGCAACTTCCATGACTCATTTCCAGCATATTTAAGAATACCACAATAATTGATGAATCATATCATTTTCAACTGTCCAATTAAAACAATTCAAACCTTAATTGAATATATGATAATGATTAAAAAAAAAAAAAAAAGAGTACATTTTTTTCCAAGTTCTTGCCAAGAGTTCTATTATACTCACGATCAAGAAATAAAATATGCAAACCTGTCAATTGCAATTGCCCATTTACTGTCTATTAAGTCAGTTGCTGTAAGTAATGCAGCTGGCCAAGCCAAGGCAGTCAAAAGTGAGCTCAATACAGTCATCATTGCCCCTCGCGTCATCAACTCCATTGCAAGTCCTACAAAGGATGGCAAAATATTGACATCATAGACCACTCTACTTATTATAATACTAACTAAATAGTGTTAGCGGCATGAAATGAAAACCAATTACTTGAAGTTAGCCAATCCTGAATTGCAGTGCTCACAGCAATCATATTTTTGGACTCCCACTGCAGCGCATACCTAACTTTTTTGCAAAACCATGAGAAAATTCATATATTTTGTTGGGTTCATCAACCATGAACATTTACATCACAATCAAATCAGCACAGGATAAAGGAAAATACAAGGTAATTTCATTGTGGTAATGTAGCTTTCAAGGGACATTTGGCATGCATAACAGTACTGAATGATAATGGGTAAGAATTCACAATTATATCATCTTTATTTATTTCTTACTCATAGCTATTAGCCAAACACCACCATATTGGGAGGAGAAAGATGGTAAGGATGTGTACCTGTCTAAGTTGTCATGCAGCCCTTCCCATGGCCTTATAAAATCATCCTCCTCAAAGACAAATCCTGAGACCAAGATCTCAACTGCTAGCCTCTGCAAGCAGAAGTTTGACAATAATTGAATTTTAAAACTATAGGCTTAGTGCAGAGGTATTGCTTGATACAAAGAGAAAGGTGAGACAAAACTGACATGCAAATGGATCATAGGAAAAGGACCCATGATACTCAATGAAGTATAAAAAGCCACCAAATGGTAGGATATGGGAGCCATAAAA
The DNA here is from genome assembly GCA_037074585.1 of Biancaea sappan. Classification (NCBI taxonomy): domain Eukaryota; kingdom Viridiplantae; phylum Streptophyta; class Magnoliopsida; order Fabales; family Fabaceae; genus Biancaea; species Biancaea sappan. Next base: position 57,372,593 of record CM073490.1, read on the forward strand.
ACTTACGCCTTGGTTATGGTTTTCTCCTATAGCTTTGAATTCGAATTCATCCACACTACCAACTCTCCTAGCCATTTTACTCCCTGTAAGACTAGCTCCAGCAGCTGGTAGAAAAAATGTTGAAGAAGTTGAATTATTCCCAAAAAAAAAAAAGAGGTCATTATTTAATTGCACAAAAGAGAGCCCACTTGTCCTATAGATGTTAAATGCATCACAATAACAAATAAATACAATACACTGCAAAGAAATATTGTAAAATGAAGTCAAATGGACCATATCTTTTGGATTAGGCAGAAATTAACAGGCAAGCCACACTGCTCCATTCAGTTATAAAATTAACAGGCATGCACACATTGGGGAAGATTTAAGGAGCATTGGAAGATTCCTGCAAATCAAAGCACACATGGCCAGATATACATACCTCCAAATGAAGCAGCAACAGCAACAGAACCAGCTGCAGTTCCTGCAGCAGTAGCAAAAGCAGCAAATCCACCAGTTCCAATTATAGGGACCAGGGTACCCAAAGTCGGAGCCAAAGCACCGAGTCCTGCAGCAATTGCTGGGGCTGCTAATCCTGATGAATGTTTAAAATAGGTTAAGAAAAAAATGAAATACTCAAGAAAATGGATTAAACTGCTTATTATATGTTTTGAATTACAAGTTGAGAAGATCTAAATGGACCCATACCACCAGTTACAGCCATCAAGGCTCCTCCAGTTATAGCAGCAGCGCCAATGATGCCACCACGCTTCCACTTAGCCCATTTGCTTTCTTTTGATTTTTTTGCTTCTTTATTTGATTCTTGCTCTTTAGCATAGGCCATTGCAGAACAAGCAACCATGGTCTCAATGGCCTCCTGTGAAGTGAAACATTGATTTTCCTTACTAAAACATATGGAACCAATAAATGGGGAATTCACAAAGATTGGCAATTTGAAGTATTACTAAAACCATATACACATTTACAATTAGTCTCGACTTGCTCATGAATAAACTGGAAATCAAGTGTACAAGTGATGCTCACCAAAGTGAAGACTACTTCCTGATATGGGCTATTTACTATATCAAACACATCAGAAAATCTGACTCTAGTCTCATGATCACCTCAATTTACAAATTGTTGCCAAATCACATAAAATTGTCTATTATTTGAAAGATTCAGTATACATACCATTTTTTTCCACTTAATATCAAACCAAGTTGCAAGCAACCGCAATGCCACGCGATGTCGAGCATCATAGCCCTTTCTTCTCTGAGGATATTTCTTGTTATTTTCATCCAAATCTGACAGACAACCAGAGATAAGTTCATAAAGAACTGACACTTTCCTCTGATAGCTGAGCATCTTTACCTCTTCAATTGGTCTTTCATCAATTATACTATTAGTGGACCCCTGATGTGGGTCTGTAAAGTCAAGGAGAGAAGTATCTATCTGCTGATGAGTTTCCAAATGCATATCTAATTTTTCAGAATCTGAATGAACCTTAGGAGGTTCATATTTCTCTCGATACTGATTCTCATATTCTCGGTGCTTGTCTCTTTTAGACTTAAAAGACTCTGAACTTTTGCCTATGCTGTTTACCATATTGTCAACAGCTTCTGATAAAGCAAGTTCTTGGTCCAACCTTTGAGAAGAATCTACGTCACTTTCTTCTTCTGAAAGTAGTCTCATGAACTATGACATTCACATACATAGTCCTTGAGTGTAGCATATATATATATATAAAAGAGTTGTGCTATATCTCATGAACTTAGAGAAAAAAGGAAAACTGAATCCAAAGTAGCAGTTGATAGAGAAGTGAGCAAGAGAGAGAGAGCAAGTGCAGTAGGGCTAAATAACATATGCAGAGTCTATGCCATATATGTTTTGATGGTTTATGTCAAATTTTTCGTGCTGTTTAGTTTTTTACACACACAAAAGCCACAATAAGTCATCTAAAGAATATTTACTTATATTTAAATTTCATTTTGTATACATACAATCAAGTTCAAAAGACCAAAAAAAATTAGTTTTTCTCAAAAAAAAAAAATTATGATGGTCATGTTATTGACACATTAAGGAATTGCTCACATCCATTGATACTATTAGATGACCTGAAAAGAAAAGGAAAAAATATGACATTGAAAGAGCCAGATATGCATGTGCTAACATTTTTCACCTCCACTTTGGCTAGGCCACCCTTTGAGGCTTGCCAACTACAAATGCAAACTACGATTATAGGTTATAGGAATAAACCAGCCCTCAATTAAATAAAGTATGTAGGGAAGTAGATTAAAATTAACAGTAATTATTTTAATCCAGGTTTGGCATATAGGACCATACAATCTTTAAGGACATAAACCTGAATACATAACTTCTATATGTGTATGTATGCAGTGCACTAAAAAGGAGTGAAGAAAGCATGAAATGACATACTGGTCCCACAGGATGGCCAGATCCAGCAGTTTCCTCGAGTGCAGACCATGCTGCAGAATCAATATCTAGAAACCTGTTCAGAGACAAAATAACATTATAACCGAATCCAACACAACATAAATGGTAGGCAGCTTTTCCACTTTATAGTTAGGAGAGGAAAACTATCAGAAATTGAGGCTTTATTTCAGATGATGAGAATATTGAAAATTGAAGGATTAAAACTAGACTAACATAATTGAAAAACTAAATAGAATATGAAAAAAATGATGTGAGCAAAGTGTTTCATCTTGAACCCATAAAAATCAGTTTCCAAATACATGGAACGAGAAAGAAGAGAAAACTAAAAAATAAAGCGCGAGTCTGTACGACACAGGAAATTAATAGCAATTTGGCTACAAAGTTTCATATTTTAGTGGCATAACTGCTGCTCAAGAGGAATTCCCCTAGGAAAAAAAGAAAAGAACCATTGTTCATTCAATTTACTTCTCCCTCGAGAGTGCGAAAACTAGACAACACAATCCCAGGGATCCTTCGAAAGAGAACTATACAGCAACGACGATCTAATCCAAAATTCTAAGTAGACAAGGAAAAGGACACACATACTTGAACACAGGACGAAGTAGACCAGAGTTCTCGTGGACCCAGAGATCTGGACAATCAGAAACGGAATCACTGCTGGAGCTACAACTACTAATTCGTTCTTCAGATTCATTGCCATCGGAGGAGCCTAGCGGACGTGTCTGGTAAGTCTGGGCGCGGTGAAGAGCAAGGCTAAACAAGGCTGCAGCTCCATACTTCTGCGTCGGCGCAAGAAACGACGTCGCAGCCATCGTCTACAATTCTAAAAAGTAAAAGCTTACAAGTAGTCTATTTGATTTAATGACTTGGACCAATTAGATAATTACTTCATGAAAAGTCAGCCCAAAAAGAGGCATTAGTATGTTTTGCAACTGTATAGAACAAAGACAGGAATGAGTACTCTGCATTTTGCAGTAACAGAAGAAGCAGAAGCATGCATCCCCTATAGTGTTTTCCCAATAAATAAATGTAAAAGGAAATTTATTCTGGACTAGTGCAATTCATGGAAACTATATTTACAGCATGAGCAAAACAAGACGGAGCTGCCAGCAATCAGAATATGAACAAAAGTTCTTCACTCTACCCCAGCAAATTCACTATTCAATTCATCCATATGCACCTAAAAGCATAAATTGTAACCCTTAAACTCTGCACATAATACTTAATCTGCATATTTAATTATTGAATACCTGTGAACTCTGCACTTCAGATTTGAATTTTGAGAGGTCGGCTTCTTGAATCATTTCAATCTTGACAAACAGAAATCCAACAAGCTGATATTAGTTCATGAATTGGATATGTTTCATTGTTTTGTATTTCAAATGACAAAATCGACCAGAAAAAAAAAAAATGAGGCAAATTGCACATTGCTCGAAATAGGACAAAAATTGTATTATAGAAGCAAAGGATCTTAGGACATGTTTGGTATGAAAAGTTAATTTTGACAGAAAGAGAATCCAATGGCTCCAATAGAATGGAATTCCTTTCCATACATTTTTCGATGGAAAGAAATTAGAAATTATATTCTAATTTTAGATACCAAACGTGCATAGAAATGAAATTTCATCTCTATTAATTAATACCAAATATTCTTGAAAAGTAGAATGGAAACGGAATCAATGGCCTTACTCTCTGCATTTCTCCTTTTGAAACAAATGACTGAGATACATTTTCGAGAGTGTCATTCAAAACTTCAGTTATGGCAGCAGTTATAGCTTCGGCTTGCTTTGAGGGCACACCTTGCCCCTCTAATCACCTGACCTAGACCAAAAGCAGAATGCCACAATCATCCAAGGTTAAAAAAAATTAATAATAATAATAATAATAAAATTTAGCAAGAAATAATCTTGTCAGCAGACTTCTAAAAACTAGATTCAACGAGCTGCCACGAAAAAAGGGGGTAAGGGTGAAGTCAAAATAGAACAAAAGTAGCGATCACAAAATAAGAAAGAGGATGAGTAAATTACAAGGGCCAGTTTATCAACGAGAAACAATCACTTTCCGTTAGAATTCACCAATTGAGATATGTGTCTGCAGCTAATTTGTCTACGTCCCGAAATAGAAGGCAAAGGAGTTGAAAGCGGATCATAAATTGCTCTATCCACCGAAGATGGTACTCTGGAAGCTCCAAAGCCTCCTAATCCAATTAAGCTCACCCCTGAATTGCTTCCCAACTGACCCACCCGCTTGCAAGCCGCAGCCGCGGAAATTAGATTCCGCGAAAAGCCCCAAATTTCGTCGGAAAATTTTCCAAGCCCTAAATTTCACCCAAATCGTCTTCGCAGCAACTAGTCAAACAAAAAGCAAACTATCACGAATTAGAATCGATCGAGAAGCCGCGTTGAGCACATTCCCGGGAAAAGAAATAGATTAATCGAGATTCCCTTTTGATTCGTCAAACAAACAAAAGCAAACTATCACGAATTAGAATCGATCGGGAAGCCGGGTTGAGCACATTCCCGGGAAAAGAAATAGATCAATCGAGATTCCCTTATGATTCATCAAACAAAATGTCAGAAGATAAAAACCACTAGAGCACGAAACTGATTTGAAATTCCGTCTCGTTACCTACCATATCCACTTGCTGGGAATCCATAAGGGATAAAATTAATTAATTGTCATTATTATAAAAAGATTGCTTCGCCTTGGGAAGTGGGAAATGAACGGTACCTCAGTAGCAACGCAATATGGAGAAGTCAAGCAGTAACGAGATAAAAGAGGCACAACTTAGGCAGTGTCGTGACCGTGATCAAATGCTCTCTCTGCTTCTTCCTTCCTTCCTTCCTTCCTTCGCTTATTCAACGAAGCAAAATTGTACAAACCACGGCTTTTGTACGAAAAGGAGAGGGGTTTCAGGATCGCTCAGAGTTCGTTTTGTATAAAATTGGGTGTTCAATGGAAAGGAAAAGAAAATAAAAATAGAAATAAAAAATTATATTTAGTATAATTAAAAAAGAAACGAAAGCAAATAAAATGATATGTTTAATATGATATTTTAATTGATGGAATAGAATGAATTTAATAGTAATTTACGTAAATACTTTTATATAAGAAAAAAAATAAAATAATTTACAATACTTGTCGCCATTCTCATACTCGTGAAGGTCACCCAAAGAAAGAAGTCAGTTGCCGTCACCTTCAGTTGCCGTACTTTTGATGGTCTCTGGTGCTGACATTCTCAACCCTGGCATTCTTAGCCCTGCCACAGCTCTCTTCCTCATTTTCATTTGGCAAGTTTCCTCTTGTCTTGTTTTATCCCATTTTCCCTCTTATCTTCCTTCAATCACCATCCAGTATACCTACCCAAATCATTGCGCACTTTTCTGGTGCGGGGCTATCTTCGATTACTGGTAACTTTTCTAATGCGGCAAAACTGAATCAATTTTATTGCTTCTACTGTTCTCCCTTCAATATAAAAAAGAAAAAAAATTGAATCAATTTTCAATCTACTTTAACGCATTGTAGAAAATTATTATTGATTTATCACTAAATTGTTTATCCCTAATTCTACATCAACATGTGTGGTATCTTTCTGGGCAATTTTTGGGTACAGGAAGCAATTGAAAAGTTCATGCGTTATATGGTTGCTTGTTTCTTCTTCATTTTGTTATTAATATTTTTTCTGGAGTTTGTGCCTTGGTATGTTGTCTTGTTTAGTTGTGGTACATCTCCTGTTACATTGTCCTAAATTTGTTTTATCAAATTGATTTATATATATATGTAAGTTCATAAATTATATTAGCATCAGAATGGGCATTGCTGAGATGTCATTCATTTATTATATTTTTATAATTCTTCCACTATGTTTTGCTGAGATGTCATTCATTTATTATATTTTTATAATTCTTCCACTATGTTTATAAGTACTTACTGTACAGGAAAACAAAAAGAAGGGGTTTTATTGCTGCTAATCATAATCTAATCTTTTTGAGCCAAATTATGAGACTTTGGGTGAACCGCTCATTCTTTTTGGTCGGTTTAAACCCCCTATGGTAGAAAGCATGTCACATTGTTTATCTAAAGTTGTTCTATTCATTCTAGTAAGGTTATGACAGGTACTATCATTTCTATAAACCAAGTCCCTAAAATGTGTTCTTCTAGCGTGTAAGTTATAAGTGTATGGCTTAGCATTAATGCCATGGTGATATAGAACAAAACCCCAAAGGTTTATATAGTGGCTAAATATTAAGTAGACCATGTTCAACCACGAACTTAGTAAGACATCAATCAAATCAATTTTGAAATCTCTCATTACTGCACAATAATACAAAGGCAAAATCCATCCGTTACACAATATATGTTTATCTATAATAGTGATTAAACACACTCAAAAGTCAAAACTATATGAGGTTAGAATCAGATTTTTTGCACCTCCAGGCATGTTTTCGGTGGGGATGCATTTAATGATGCTCACTAATTATTTTCAACTCTGTATTTTCATTTTCCTAACCATTTATAATTGGTCACACAATTTCATGGTTATAATGAACATGGATTTATGCCTTTAAAAAGAAATGCAGCTTGCTTAGCAAAAATAGTTTTATGCAGATAACCACTTTGGAAGGAATAATATTTTTCATTGTAAAGCAGAAAAAGTAGTTTTATGCATCATCCTTTTATGAAGTGTAATATTTTTTACTTATTGCACTTTTGTATTTTGGTAATTTAAGATGGTATTTTGGTAATTTAAGATGATTTGTTTTATGAAGTGTAAGTGGGCTATGATTTTATATAAGGCAGTCTTAAGTGGCATCCAGTAAGGTATTTTATTACTTGCATATCTTATTTTAGAGCCCATTAATATTCTATTTGAGAAATTGGAACAATAGGCTTTCTCTAAGGTTTGCTTCGATTCTTAGCTTAACATTTTGTATTTTGCCTCAGATAACTTCTAAATTCTTTCATCAAACTTTAATGATATTTCTAATGCTAATTCTCAAGATGTTGAAGACATTGAAAGCTGGTTTCGAATACCAAAGTGTTCTAGATGGTTATGTTCCTAAAACAATAGTTGACCATGAGAAACTTTGGATAGATAGGTATACTCCAAAATTGTTTACTAAGCTTGTGTTGTAGGTTTGTAGTCAGTCTTAATTGGTATTATGTTAAATGAATGACAAGTGCATCAGTCGCGCAAGTAATAAAGTGAAGAGTAAGAATATCGAGGACTAACATGTTAAGTACTCCAGAAATTTAAATGCATTAGTCAAACAAACCAATTTAGATTAAAGACAGCTCTGATTAAAGAACTAAGAAGTAAAATCAAATTACAATAAAATTGGATGAAAATAATTCAATTAAAAAGCTTAGAGTTACTAATCCCCCTCTTTTATCTTAGGATTTGCTAACTATCCTTAATATTTGTGATTTAAATCAATTATACACCTTAATCTTAGATTTTCTAATTGCTTAAAGTGATTCTCCCGAACCTAAGTTCAACTACTCAACTCTAACATAATCCCTTACGTGAGCTTAAGTCAAATGAACGTTATCCTAATTTGATTAAACGAAGTCAACTAATATCTCTATTAATTAACAAGCCAAATACCATTAAAATTCTACTACTTGCCCTAATCACTCAACGTTCTACCAACACCTCCCTTTCTCGAGTTCGATGAAAGCAACAAACAAATCATAAAGTGGCCAATTTTATAACAAGTACAGTAATATGAATGATAGGTATGTATTAAATTGAAAAGAATCACAAGTTCAAAGAGAAATACAAATCCTAATCTAAAATTGGGTTCATAGTAATCCTAGAACAAGAAAATTAGCCACTCATGGTCTTAGAACTACATAAAGCAGTAAAAAGTTGAGAAAACTTCATGAATCGGAGGTTTGGTTGATAGAAATCAGGCCTAGAGAGCTTCAGAATGGGATTCCTCCTCTTCCCTCTGCAAAATCAGTGACTTTTGGCTCCCTTCCAACTCAGAATATCCTAAAATTGTTGTTCTGACACTATTTAAACGACTGCAGAATTGACTCACTGCTATAGCGGTGGAAGGCAGAGAGAATGGCTTAAAAACACTTTTTTCAAGTTCCACCGCTATAGCGGTAGCTGGTAGAGAGGAGGGTTCAAAACACTTTTTTTTAGCATCCACCACTATAGCTGTAGGAGACAGCAAGACAACTCTTTTTTCGATACGGTCCATTTTCTTGCACAAGCTTTGCACCAACCCAACCTACAAAAAAAAAAAAGAAACATCAAATATAAGTGGCAAAGAATCATGAAATTACTTAAACTAACCTAAAATCTAAGAAATCATAAACTAATCTAAAACACCAAAACATGACGTAAGAATTGCAAGAATAGACAAGATAGATATCAAAAGAGAAGGTAAATAGCATCCGAAATAGTGTTAAGTTGAGAACTCAACATATTAGTATTCCACAAAACATTTAAAAAGTTAAAGTATTCTAAGAGCAATTATTATTGTTATCGGGTGAAACAATCATAGAAGAGAAACTAATGTGCACTGTGATTTAGACATTAGTAATATTTTATGGTAGTCTTCTACATATGTTCATGTTCCTGAAACACCATTGGTCATGAGAAAGTTTGGGTAGATAAGTATACTCCAAAATCTTTACTGAGCTTCTTTGTGATCAACATACAAATATGAGGTACAGTTTAGTACAAGCATTTCACACTGATTACAGCACAGCAATACCAATAACAACACACACGTAGCACAGCAGAACCAGGCGACACAAGGGCACACGACATCACATGGAAGTACCAATACCAACACAGATTATATTACCAAATGAAATACCCAGAGAAATAAAGAAAGAATGACAACAACAAGACCCCCGCAATAGGCCAGAACATGGAAGACGTGAAGAAGACCGACAAGCATACCAAGACCCACGCAAGCAAACGATATGAGAGCAAAACACTCACCGATGATGCTACATGCAAATGACGGTAAGGGACAGTGTGAGCTACATGCAGGGAACGGCTAGAGATGGCAAGAGCTCAACGCGGGAATGACATAGCAGAGAATTGGCTAGGGTGCGTTATAAAGATCCAGAGGGGCAAATTTGAATATTGAAGTTATGAGATGGGCAAAATTGACTTTTCAACTCAATTATAAAGGAAAGGAATTGCATTGCAGAGCTTATCCAAGGCAATGGATTTTTTAACTGTAGTCAATATATGGATTCCCTCTCTTGCCATTTTGTGTATACTAAACATCCCTTTCGGGTGCAAAGAAAAGGAATCCCTTTACTTGTTAGGATACCAAACATCCCCTTAGTGTTTATAAACGTTCTTCAAATTTTCAAATGGAAAAATTGAATGACTTAGGGCATTGACTAATCTGAACATGCATTTCCTAATTAGCATTTTTATATCTTAATAAATAAAAATAATGGCAACTCTTAACTGTAACGGTATAATTAAATTAACCATCAATTCCTAGAGTTTTATGAGGGTTATCTTTGACTTTTAAGCTTGTGAAAATTATGCTTGTCTAAATTATATCTGATTTTTTAGTTTAAAAATTACATTTGATTGTTTTTAATTCATTTATTGTTTGCGTAAATATACAAATTGATCTTTAAAAATATATTCTTTTATTATTTAATTCTTAAGAGAAAAATATAGAACCAATTATTTCTTATTTTTTAAGTTTGTGAAAATTATGCTTGTTTAAATTGTATCTGATTTTTTAGTTTAAAAATTACATTTTATTGTTTTTAACTCATTTATTGTTTGTGTAAATATAGAAATTGATCTTTAAAATTATATTATTTTATTATTGAATTCTTAAGAGTAAAATATAGAATCGGTTATTTCTTATTTTTTATTAGTTACAAACTTAATACACATTTAGTATTTGAATTTAGAAATATGTATCTAGATCTAGATTCTACACTGTTAAAAAGAGGTTCATTTCATTATTTTACAAGACTAAAAAAAAAAAAACACACACACACACACACCATGTATAATAAGTTTATAATATTTATGGACTAAATTATAAAAAATTGAATTTTCAAAGACTAAACGGTTCAAATCATTTGTAAAATACTTTATATTATGTATTATGTAACAACATTACAAACTAAAATGCGATTTTAAATTAAAGTTCCACATTGAACAAAAAAGAATGTGCTTATAGATATTTAAGATAAAATTCATGTAATAAGTCTAGATTAATTTAATTTATACGTAATATATATATGTATGTGTGTGTATATATATATATATATATATATATGTAAATGGCTTAAACTTGCACTTGAAGCTTGAACTACAAAGATAGCCTTTTTTTTTGGGTGAAAAAGGATTTATATTAAAAGAAAATAAAAGTCCAGGCAAAAGCAAAAGAACAAATAACAACATCATCAAGGTGCAGTCAGAAAAAGCAAAGACTGAAATAACGAAAACAAAGGCTAAGACCAAAATAAAACTGATAGGATCATCCATGTGAAGAAATGGCAAAAACTTGGAATGCATCTTTTCCAGCAGAAGAGTTGAAGATTGGCGATCTATTTTCCATATCTTCAAGCAGTAAATGCAAAATTCTGGAAGTGGAGAAGATAACATGAAGATGAAGTTACAGACTTGCAGTAGAAGGTCTCTAGAGATCGAATGCTGGCTGAGTGGTTGGCACAACTTTCCACAGAGAGAGAGAGAGAGAGAGAACTTTGAAACTTGAAAGAGTGAATGACGGAAAAAAAAAAAGAGTAAAGCTGTGTGGTATAGTCTTATCTCATTAAATGCATGAATCTTTTACATATAAGGATGTGGAAGGGATGAGAAAATTCTTTTTGAGCCAAATAAGCTTTAGTTATATAATACTTTGGTCCCTCAATTCCTTACAATTTAGTCCTTCTTGCTCTTTTTTTTTATTTAATTAATTTCAATTCTTGTACAATATTCATGAGGCATGTCATGTATTAGAGAAATAGAAAATTTAGAAGTTTGGGATTTATAAGTTAATTAATTTTATAATGTTTGTTTGAATTATTATGGATATTTATAATTTTAAAGTGTGAAATTTGCTAATAAGTTATTTATTTTACTTGTTTTTACATTTATTTGTAAACATATATAAGTATATATATATATATATATATATATATATCTTTTTAATTTATTTATCCGATTCAGCAATTGACCCAATGACCCGACTGTTAAACTGATGACTCAGAGGTCAGCTCGGGTTAATGTTCGGGCCGGTTCTAATAACATTGGCCCAAAGTTCAGCTTGCAGTACATTGCCCAAGCCACAGAACTAGAGAAACCGCATAACCAATTTCCATTATTATTTTGGATACAGCCACTGGCTCTCGTCATTGTGTTTGCCATTGATCCATCAACATTAAGCTTTAGCCATGAAAAAGGGGGGGGGGAAGCTTGGGCCGAGAAAGGGAATGATAGAAAAAGAAGTGCAAAAATGTGCCTAAAATTCAGCAACTTTGCCTAAAGTAAGAAGGGCAATTTCAGTTGGATGTTTAATTTCATTTTGGAAGATTGCTTTGTTTCTGTGAAGTCAAGTTGTTCTTATAGTGAAGGAGAAAATAGTATTCCAAAGAATATTTAGGTTGTAAGGGTTTGAGTTTAAAGAGTTGTTTTTTAGCCAACTTTGGAAGTCTTGAGAGGCATTGCACTGTTGATGGTTAAAGAAGGACCAAATTAATTTTGTTTTGGAGCAGTTTCTAAGGACATGTTCAACAATTTTAGGATCCTGATTGCAAATAGGGCAAGAGAGGTTAGTGGTGATTTTTTTTTCATGGAGATTTGACCGTGTGATGAGGGCAAGGTGGTAGCATTTCCAAATAAAAAATTTTTCTCCTTGATTACAAGTGGTTCTCCAAATTCAAGTTGTGTTGAGAAATTTAGGAAACTTAGGGAAAAAGCTGTCATGGGCCTATTTAAAGGTAAAAAGACCATTGCTTTTTAAGTTCCAATAAAGACTATCTTTCAGACCAAAGATTGGGTTGAGTAGGGCAACCCCATGGATTTTGTCTTTTAAAGATTGAGGAATCTCAAAAGGTAAACATATGAGAGTCCAGTCTTGAGAGAAATAAGATTTGACAATGATATTAGAGACTTTTTTTTTTCTTCACCTTTTGGGAGGGGGCCAATAATTTAGGATCTAATGGGAGAATTTTTTATCCAACAATCTTTCCAAAAATTAACATCTTTACCATTTCTAATTAATAAGGAAGTATTTTTATAGAAAATATGGTGATCTTTTTTAATGCTTTTGTAAGCAAAGGAAGCTTTTTTTTTATAAATTTTAGAGCTGTTTTTATATTTAAGCAAATGAATCTTCCCATACCTAATCTTTCAATTAACGAACATCTATCTGATTAATTTTAAAATTTGAATTGATATGTTGTCTAAAATTTGAAAGTTAAAAGTTTAAATTTATACATTTGTCAAAAAAAAAAAGATACATTTGTTGAATGATTTGCAATGGATATATAAAAATATCAAGAAAAAAATTCTAAGGACTTGTATTCTAAAAAGATTTGCTTGTAATTTTTTTTTCAGATATACATAAATAAACATTTTAAAAAAAATTCTCGTCTTAAAGTCTATTTAATTATTGTTATTATTATTACTAACAGAGACAACATGAGAGCAATCACTCTAATTGCTTAAATAGTTGGGAGAAGATACTCGAAGGGAGAGAATGTTGTTATAAACAAGATAAGGCACATCTTGATCAACTAGGTCTAAGATCTTCTGCGTAGCCCACAAATAAGAAGAGTGGCCTTCTATGTGTTTTGTCACATTAACCTGCAAATCCAAAGAACATCCAATTTGACTAGAAGATCCAAATCCAATAACTTCCAATAATAGTTACACTTAAGCAAAGTGGGTGGACCAAAAACTCATATTTTGGATCCCAGGAATATCAATCAGTTGGATTCCAACTAATCATTTGGTAAGAAGACTGCCCAAAAGTGAAAGGGTTAGTTTCTGCTTTCTGCCTTACAAATCAATCACAGTAAACTTTTCAAAAAAAATTTAGATGCAATCACTTATATATTTGTTATCAAGCTTTTCAACTCAAAGTAAAATACCACTTGATTAATTTCATTGACATTGTTTATCATATAATCGTTCATGTGATTAATTTCATTGAAATTTGGAGGTAAAATACCCCACTTGTTATTAAGCAAACCCTAGGGCAATTGAATGACACATTTTAAACCATGGATAACCAAATTGATTTTGCGCTAATTCACCAAAGGTAAACTGCAATTTATCCTAGAATATTTGTCGACATTATTAGTCTGGAGGTTATGTTGTGTGAGTCAACTGGAAATATCCACAATTTTACAGAAATTCTATCACTAAATTTTCAAGTACCTGGCACGAGAAGCAACACCAAGCATCCAATCATTGCTTGCATAAGCATTGATGAATCTTCCTACTACCATCTATAGAAGACCATAGGATCTCAGAAAAATTTTGCATAAAATAGAAGAAAATGCACTATCAAGAGAAGAACAAAGTTTGCTATCACCTTTCTGGTAGCTTCCCAGCTCTCATCCTTGATTGAGACGGGTGCTCCAAGAAAATCAACTCTTTCCACTAGTTCAGTTGTAAACAATCACAAGAAGCATGTTACAATAAACTAAAGATAGCTTTTACTAGAGACACCAAGGATCCGAAACCACTGGTAGACAATTTAGAGTTGAAAAGGTAAAATAACACAAAAGAGAAGCATGCTAACCATTACTTTTAGTTTCAGATAAAAACTGGAGACACTTGAAAATAACTCGTGCCTTAAGCAAGTAACCTATGAGGGTCATGGGCCTGAAACTCAAGTTAATAAAATTCTCAAAAAGTAGAATTAACAAGAAAAATTTTGAAATTAGACAATTACCTATTCCCCTGCATTCCCTCTAACAAAACTTCAGCAAGTAACTTTCCTGCTTTGTTTGCTCTAAATAGTAAAATTAATTTAGTTAAGCTAAGGTCTAAGTCTAAACTAGTAAACCAAAAAAAAAAGTATAAACTATGGATGCAAAATGGTCATAATAAAAAATTTTATCAAGACAATGAAGCCATCACATCTTTTTTAGGGCTTTTAGACAAGGGCAAAAAAGATAAACAGCTACATCCTTGGCATGCCAAATCACCTCAACTTCTCAAGAGGCATAGTTTATCCAGGAAGTAGTATTGGCGCACACAAAATTTGACCCCATTTTCTTTAAAAAAATAAATTTCATTTCAAAGGGAAAAGAGAACATACAACAACTAAGGGGAGGAGGAGGGCAATATGTCCACCAAAACACATAAAGTAATAGGAAATAGACAACCAAAATGGTTCGAGGATAACATAAATCAAAGAGTGCCAAAAATTTTGGCATCCAAGTTCTTAATTAAAAATTTAAATTGCGTCATGAGAAATTGTCTCAGAGTGAAAAAGTATACCCAATATTACCTAGATCTCCAATTAAAACAATTCAAACCTTAATTGAATATATGATAATGATTAACAAAAAAAAAGTACATTTTTTCCGAGTTCTTGCCAAGAGTTCTATTATACTCATGATTAAGAAATAAAATATGCAAAAATGTTAATTGCAATTGCCCATTTACTGTCTATTAAGTCAGTTGCTGTAAGTAATGCAGCTGGCCAAGCCAAAGCAGTCAGAAGTGAGCTCAATATAGTCATCATTGCCCCTCATGTCATCAGCTCCATTGCAAGTCCTACAAAAGATGGAAAAATATTGACGTCAAAGACCACTCTACTTATTATAATACTAACTAAATAGTGTTAGCGGCATGAAATGAAAACCAATTACTTGAAGTAAGCCAATCCTGAATTGCAGTGCTCACAGCAATCATAGTTTTGGACTCCTATTGCAGCGCATACCTAACTTTTTTACAAAACCGTGTGAAAATTCATATATTTTGTTAGGTTCATCAACCATGAACATTTACATCACAGTCAAATCAGCACAAAATAAAGGAAAATACAAGGTAATTTCATTGTGGTAATGTAGCTTTCAAGGGAAATTTGGCATGCATAATAGTACTAAATGATAATGGGTAAGAATTCATAATTATATCATCTTTATTTATTTCTTACTCATAGTTATTAGCCAAACACCACCATATTGGGAGGAGAAAGATGGTAAGAATGTGTACCTGTCTAAATTGTCATGCAGCCCTTCCCATGGCCTTGTAAAATCATCCTCCTCAAAGACAAATCTTGAGACCAAGATATCAACTGCTAGCCTCTGCAAGCAAAAGTTTGACAATAATTTAATTTTAAAACTGTAGGCTTAGTGCAGAGGTATTGCTTGATACAAAGAGAAAGGAGAGACAAAAATGACATACAAATGGATCATAGGAAAAGGACCTATGATACTTAATGAAGTATAAAAAGCCACCAAATGGTAGGATATAAGAGCCATAAAAACTTACGCCTTGGTTATGGTTTTCTCCTATAGCTTTGAATTTGAATTCATCCATACTACCAACTCTCCTAGCCATTTTGCTCCCTGTAAGACTAGCTCCAGGAGCTGGTAGAAAAAATGTTAAAGAAGTTGAATTATTAAAAAAAAAAAAAGAGGTCATTAGTTAATTGCATGAAAGAGAGCCCACTTGTCCTATAGATGTTAAATGCATCACAATAATAGATAAAAGCAATACACTGCAAAGAAATATTGTAAAATAAAGGCCAAATGGACTATATATTCTGGATTAGACAAAAATTAATAGGCATGCCACACTCCTCCATTTAGTTATAAAATTAACGGGTATGCAGACATTGGGGAAGATTTAAAGAGCATTAGAAGATTCTTGCAAATTAAAACACATATGGCTAGATATAAATACCTCCAAATGAAGCAGCGACATCAACAGAACCAACTACATTTCCTACACCAGTAGCAAAAGTAGCAAATCCACCAGTTCCAATTATAGGGACCAGGGTACCCAAGGTCAGAGCCAAAGCACCAAGTGCTGTAGCAATTGCTAGGGCCGTTAATCCTGATGAATGTTTAAAATAGGTTAAGAAAAAATGAAAAAATAAAGAAAATGGATTAAATTGCTATATAATATGTTTTGAATTACAAGTTGAGAAGATCTAAATGGACCCATACCACCAGTAACAGCCATCAAGGCTCCTCCAGTTATAGCAGCAGAGCCAATGATGCCACCACACTTCCACTTAGCCCATTTGCTTTCTTTTGATTTTTTTGCTTCTTTATTTGATTCTTGCTCTTTAGCATAGGCCATTGCAGAAAAAGCAACCATGGTCTCAATGGCCTCCTATGAAGTGAAACATTTATCTTCTTCACTAAAAGCTATGGATCCAATGAATGGGGAATTCACAAAGATTGGCAATTTGAAGTATTACTAAAACCATATACACATTTACAATTAGGCACTACTTGCTTATGAATAAATTGAAAATCAAGTGTACAAGTGATGCTCACCAAAGTGAAGATTACTTCCTGATATGGGCTATTTACTATATCAAACACATCAGAAAATCTGACTCTAGTCTCTCATTGTCACCTCAATTTTCAAATTGTTTCCAAATCACATAAAATTGTCTATTATTTTAAAGATTCAGTATACATACCATTTTTTCCCATTTAATATCAAACCAAGTTGTAAGAGCATTATAGCCTTTTCTTCTCTGGGGATATTTCTTGTTATTTTCCTCTAAATCTGACAGACAAGCAAAGATAAGTTCATAAAGAACTGACACTTTCCTCTGATAACTGAGCATCTTTACCTTTTCAATTGGTCTTTCATCAATTATACAATTAATAGATCCCTGATGTGGTTCTGTAAAGTCAAGGAGAGGAGTGTCTATCCCATGATGAGTTTCCAAATGAATATCTAAGGACTTGTTTGGTTTGAGCATTTTCTATTTTTATTTTCACTAAAAACAGAAAATTGACTTGAAAATGTGTTTGATTGAGTTAACTGAAAACATTTTCTTGAAAATATTTCTTAAAATATGCTTAAATCTGAAAACACCAAAAAGATGTTTTCAGTGTTTCAGGAAATGCATTTCAAGAAATAAAGACTGAAAATGAAAACAAGAAATATTTTCATAAACCAAATAGGTCCTAATTTTTCAGAATCTGATTGAACTTGAGGAGGTTCATATTTCTCTCAACCTTGATTCTCATATTCTCGGTGCTTGTCTCTTTTAGACTTAAAAGTCTCTAAACTTTTGCCTATGCTATTTACCATACTGTCAACAGCTTCTAATAAAGCAATTTCTTAGTCCAACCTTTGAGAAGCATCCTTGTCACTTTCTTCTTCTGAAAGTAGTGTCATGAACAGTGACATTCACATACATAGTCCTTGAGTGTAGCATATATATATATATATATATATATATATATATATATATATATATATACATATAAAAGAGTTGTGCTATACCTCATGAACTTAGACAAAAAAAAAACTGAATCCAAAGTAGTAGTTGATAGAGAAGTAAGCAAAGAGAGAGAGAGAGAGAGAGAGAGAGAGAGAGCAAGTGCAGCATGGCTACATAACATATGCAGAGTCTATGCCATATATGTTTTAATGGTTTTTTATGTCAAATTTTTTGTGCTATTAGTTTTTTACACACACAAAAGCCACGATAAGTCATCTAAAGAATATTTACTTATATTTGAATTTTTATTTTGCATGCATAAAATCAAGTTCAAAAGAGAAATAAAATTTTAGCTTTTCTCAAAAAAATTATGATATGATGGTCATGTTATTGACACATTATGGAATTGCTCACATTCATTGATACTATTAGATGACTTGGAAAGAAAAGGAGAAAATATGACATTGAAAAAGCTAGATATGCACGTGCTAACGTTTTCCATCTCCCCTTTAGCGGGGCCACCCTTTGAGGCTTGCCAAATACAAATGCAAACTACGATTATAGGTTATAGAAATAAACCAGTCCCTAATTGAATAAAGTATGTAGAGAAGTAGATTAAAATTAACCGTAATTATTGTAATCCAGGTTTGGCTTATAGGACCATACAATCTTTAAGAATATAACTTATGTATATGTATGTATGCAGTGCGTTAAAAAAGAGTGAACAAAACATAAAATGACATACTGGTCCCATAGGATGGCCAGACCCAACAGTTTCCTCGAGTGTAGACCATGTTGCAGAATCAATATCTAGAAACCTGTTCAGAGATAAATAACATTATAACCGAATCCAACACAACACAAATGGTAGGTAACTTTTCCACTTTATAGTTAGGAGCAGAAAACTATTAAAAATTAAGGCTTTATTTTAGATTATGAGAATATTGAAAATTGAAGGATTAAAACTAGACTAACATAATTGAAAAACTAAATAGAATATGAAAAAAATTATGTGAGCAATTTGTTTCATCTTGAACCTATAAAAATTAGTTTCTAAATACATGGAATGAGAAAGAAAAGAAAACTAGAAATTAAAGCATAAGTCTGTACGAATTGAACATATGAAGTTAATAGCAATTTGGCCATAAAGTTTCATATTTTAGTGGAGTAATTGCTGCTCAAGAGGAATTGCCCCTTGGGAAAAAAAAACCATTGTTCATTCAATTTACTTCTCCTTCGAGAGTGAAAATACCAGATAACACAATCTCAGTGTTCCTTTGAAAGAGAACTATACAACAACGATGATCTAATTCAAAATTTTAAGTAGACAAGGAAAAGGACACACATACTTGAACACAGGATGATTGGAAATGGAATCACTGCTGGAGCTATAGTTACTAATTTGTTCTTTAGATTCATTGTCATTAGAGGAGTTTAGTGGGTGTGTCTGGTTAGTCTAGGCACGGTGAAGAGCAAGGCTGAATAAGGCTGCAGCTCCGTACTTTTGCGTCGGCATGAGAAAAGACGTCACAGCCATCATCTACAATTTTAATACCACAAATGTAGGTAGAATTGAACAAGATGAATCATGTTCAATTCTACCTACATTTGTGGTATAGAGAGAGAGAGAGCGAACGATCGTCGCTTCGATTTTGAAGGGAATGGAAATTAATATGGATGTTAATGTGAATATGTAACTCCAAAATCGATATGTGTCGTTTCCGTTGTCATCACTAGTGGTAAAGGAGTTTGTTCCTTCTACCGTTTCCTCCTGGCATGCCAAAGACTTGCTTCCGCCTTCTTGATATTCATATGAGAAATGTTCTTATTACAGTCTTCTCGGGCAAATGAATTCTGTGTCAACTCGTGGGACATGGAAGTTGAAACCAAAACCCACAAAAATATAAAATAAGCATCCTATCAAACAATTATTTATTTCTTTTATAACTATTAATACTCTAAACTCCACTTCATTGACTTCTAACTAATTTAATTCTACCTTACTTAAATTCTATGTTTGAGACTTTAGGTAATTTAAATAAAAAATTATAGTACCTAAATTGAACTTGATTATGAAATTTGGTGAATGATTTTACGGTATGGGCTTTAGTGGTAGAATCCTAAAAATATAGATCAATACAAAAAGTGAAAATAGATGAATGTAATTGGAAATGTATGATATTGATGATATGTGAGATTATTATAGGGCAATTAAGGTTGTTTCAACTTCTAAATCTTATCTAAAATGTTAGGGGTCATCTTCAGAACTAATTAGAAATGATGGAGCAAGGTTTTGGAAAAAAGAAACATATATGAGAGAGATTTAGGATGAGTAGCGATGTCTTGCAATATAATGGGCTAATGATTAACTTTTTCTCCTTTTTTTTAACACTCGTCTCTAGCCCTTTCGAGTTTCTTTTAAGTTCCCTGTACAGAAGTTAGTTTACGAGTCAAGTAAAATGCTTAGGTCCCGGTTCAGGTGAGTAGCTAATTGTAATGACATATGAACTTGTTTCTTTGGATTGGTTTTTATGCAAATTATTCTTATGTACCATATGCAATCCCATGGTTTATGATCTGATTTTTTTTTCTGAAGATATGGCAAATAGCTACATAATTGACTTTTCTGAACTATTCTTCTATTTCAAATGATCTTGGTTATTGAGTTAAGCTAATTGGATTTTATTGAACATGATCATCTCTTTCCTCGACAAATGATTTTTTACTCTAAAGATATTTGAGTTGTATTGTCTACAAACTTCTGAAAATGACTAAAAAGTGATGATGTGTATGTTAAATGATGAGACCCATGGATAATTGGAAAATCTCTTATGCTATGTAGGATCCATGAAATGAAATAGAGTATATACATATTATTTGAGTGTACTTGTATGTCGTTGTAACCATAAACAAAATAAATGTGATTGTGAAATTTTCGGTGTGACTATGTAAGTCCTGGGTGGCCACCTAATGCTTGTGTGATAATAGGACACCTATGTGATGGTGTGATAACTATGTGCTAATTAGATGCCTATATGGCAGCATGATGTCTATGTGATAATGAGATTCCTATGTGACAACATGATGCCTATGTGATAATGGGATGCCTATGAGACAATGTGAAACTTGTGTGATAATAGAACGTCTATGTGATAGTGCGATGCCTATATGGCTATGGAATGCCTATGTGGCAATGTGATGCCTATGGCTGTAGAACGCTTGTGTGGCAAGTGACTCCTTGAAAAGTGAAAGATTGAAAGATTATATGAAGATTAATTTTATCCTTTGACAAAATATACTGAGAAAATTTTTGTTTGCTAAGAACTAATTTGGGTTTTAGGACATTTAGTAAAATTGTAATATTAAGAATAAGTTAATTCTTGCAATAGAATAAAATGTAGAGACAAGAAAATAAGACACTACGATATATACTGATTCAGGTACTTCTAGAAAGTAACCCCAACATCCACTCTTCAAGCACACAATAAGAAAATTTTAAAGAAGGGAAATCACTAATAACCAATACAATAACAACTTCAACTCCTAAGGATCAACATCCTATTTTTGTGTTATCACCCCGCTAAGTTTGTACAATATCTTAGCAAACTTAACTTGGTTGTGACAACTCAAAAACCCAGGCATATGACCGATATAGAATCTAAGGATAAACCCTCCCAAGAACCGTAAGCCTAACTTACAACATGTAATACTTTACCAAACATATAAGTGAGTGAAAGAATTAATTTAACTTTCATTTGAGAATTTATTAACATCATGCACGAATGATTTCTCATTGGAATAATGATGAATTAGATTTAATATGCAAATACATCATACACCATTCGACTACAACTTTACAGCCAACCTAAGACCTAGGGACCTATACTGTTACAAAGCATTCTAGACCAACTCAACCAGTACAACATACACTGACACAAGAACGAAAAGGGTCACCTTAGAGAATTCGCTATTCTTTTAACGAATACTCTTATTCTTCTACAAAATTTGAAAATGTTAACTATAAAGGGTGTGTTTGAAAAATTCAATAAGTAGATAACATTATACAAGTATGTGAGAAATATATCACATAACAAATAATGATATTCACATACATACATGAATCGTAGTAGGCACATGATAATTTACAAGGAGTTACTTGACTACCTCCATTCAACTATATACATAAGTAAGTACATGATAAGCCCTACAACACTTGATTGGAATGCCGCTCCAAATAGTTAATACTTTATTTTTGCATCCACAAACCTCACGGGTCATATCACTCTCGCTTGGGGATGGACCACCCTAGCATCTCATACTATATGTGTTTTGCTCATGCAATCACATACCATACACAACACAAATTATTACAATAAATTCCATAACAAGGTAGGCATCCACGCCCTATTCCCCCAATGTACATGAGACAACACAGTCAAGCAACTATACAATACCATATCAAATCATCACATCAAGAACATATCGAGCCATATGATGTGACATCGTTATACCATGTCCACTCAACTTGCAAGGAGTATCTCGAGCCATATAGGGTAATGTCTTTATACCATGCCCACTCAACTTACAAGGAGTATCTCAAATCATATATGGTAACATCGTTATACCATGCTCATCAACTTAAAAGGAGTCTCCCGAGCCCATATGAGGTGATGCCGTCATACCATACCCACTCAACTTGCAAGGAGTATTTGGAGCCATACGAGGTAATGCTTTCATACCATGCTCAACCACAATCACAACACAATACAACACATAATCACAATATAGAAGAGTACAAGCCTTAACAAATCAAAAAATCTCCCTACAATCATACTGTATGAGGTAACATAGTCATTCCACTAGTTCTATCATCCGAGTAAAGAATTACACACAATGGTTCACCTACAATTTAACGAACCAAAGATTATTAGTCTACATGGGTCTACATTCTCATAATTCAATGATCAAGTACACATACATATATGTATGTTTAATTTATTCCTTCTTACATGGCTAAGTGACATCGTACATTTGCGCTATATGTCTATATAGATGTATGTTCTCAATTCTCATCTCTAGGTGTCATCTCGCCCATGATACTAGTGTTCAAATGTGTATATGATTCTTACTTCCCTTTCCATTTAACAAGTCCCCATGTTGCCATTTCAAAAATATCCAAATGTGTTTTTCCTCCCGTTCGATCAAATGCAACACGTTACCCTATTATATGTCTAACCTCCATTTTGAGTTTCAAAACTACCTATGATCGCCCTCATCAACTCTCTATTAACACACATACATATGTTATGGAAGCACCCAATTATCTTGGGCCTTTTAACAACCATGCATTAGCCAGATATAGCCCGACATACCTCCACTATGTGAAATTATATCATACAAGTATACACATCAAGTCGGGTTGCTTACCCTTTCTATGTTCTACAAGCTAAGTTTATTTTTAAATTCATAAGATGAGATTTCTCCTCTTCTTCCTCTAAGCCTTGCATGTTCTCATGCAAGCATGCATCCAACGTGTTACCACAACAATTTCAACACAATTTGGATAAGGTTAGCTACTTACCTCATCTTCAAGCTAATTTATTGTTTCTTGAAGCTTGAACAAAGAGGAGATGTCCCAACATGATTTGGATGCAATCCTTGTTGATATTCCCATGAAAAGAATGCAAAAACATGTTGAAGTTTGAGAAAAAAAAGACTCACCAGCCACTGCAGCGCCAGAACACATAAATTATAGGGTGATTGTTGGGCTCCACTGTTGCAGGACCCACAACCAGCTAGCATTAGGTTTTTGGCCATTACAGCGCCCATTCGTGGCATTGCAGCGCTAAACCATAGAACAAGAATCCGAAAGCTATGTTTTCTTGTGTTTAATGCTTCCAAATCTCCCCTTCTCACTCTTAATCCAAATCAAACATTTTCTTTCACTTTTGGATCATTAAATACAAATTTCTAACAAGTAAAATCATCCCAAAAGCTTGATTACACAATGAGCTCAAGATTAAAAATCATTTTTACCAAACACAACTTTGTTTTCGTGTTCAACTTTCCTAGGTCCGATTTCAATATAAAAATCAAGTTTCCCACTTGTTTTAATCACCCAAAATATTAAGAATCATAGGTAGGAAAGTTTGGAATCAAGAATCACAAGTTTTGAACCACAAACATCCCTAAATCATCAATTTTTCTTAACTAGGGTACAATGTATGAAAATGAGAAAGGTTGGGAGAAACTTGGCCTTACCTTGAATCCCTAAGCTTTACGATGCGGATGTGACTTGCTGGTGATAGGAAACATGTTGGAGAACAAGAAGGCTTTGGGAGATTTTGGTGGCTAGGGCATGGAGTGTGAAGAGAGGCGTGAGGAAGAGAGCATACAAGTGAGAGACAAGGGATCGAATGTGTTAGGCACAAGTGTGTGAACAATTTTTTTTGTGTTTAAGAGTTTATGGATATGTTAGTTTCATAATTACCATTTTGCCCTTCCTTATAAAATAAGAGAGCTTTTAAGTCTAAGGGCCAATCTTAGAACTTCTTACATCACAGATAAATTCACAACACACATTTACTAAAGTCTTCCAAACATTTTCATTAATGCACAAAATAATAAATTTTATTCACTTTGGTCCCTCTCCCATGTTTACAAACATCCCAATTTTTCCCAACCTCACAATGGCAGGGGTTTCCCACTGCCTATATGCCTCAAGGCACTACATTACCCTTTTCACCTAGACCCCATGCTCCTCATCTCATTTAAATCTAGTCCCTATTCAAGGACTTATTCATGCAAATCTCATCTATAACCCTTACGACTATAGAATTTGTACCATTAACCTACACGTACACCCGAACCTATACATATGTACTCCCTTATGCACCCATGCATAAAAGAAAATTTTTCACACTTTGTAAAAACATATTCTCTTTACCCAACCATGTAATATCTTGTATAGGCATTTACATAAAAAAAATCTAGGATTTGTACAAGATTCCTAGAAACTTAACCAAGCCTACTCACAGGACTTCAATACAATAAAATCTAGCAAGATGTTTTGTTATACTCAGAACACTCAAGTAGAGAGAATAGCTCACACAAAGTAATAGTCAATAAGCACTTTCTCACAAATTCAAAAAGAGTAAATGTACAAGCTCTCAAGATTTTTATGTTTTTCTCCAAGCAATCGATGTTTCAAATGGTTGGTAGGAGAAGATCTTAAATTGCCTCAGCAAGATAGTAGCCATTGAAAGAGGAGGCTTCTTCATTTGAATGCAACAATCGTTAATGCACTTATGTATTTTTTGCTACCATTAAATGCAGCTTCTTTCTCTTTCTTCTAAAGCCTCGTAGGTTATATGAGAATGGAAGTGTGGTATATAACTTTTGATTTGAGGGAGTTGAAGGTGTATATCTTTATCCATTCGGTCATTATTGTGCAAGCTTAGTTTTCTAATTTTTTTTTTTAATGACAATTTGCCGCCACTTTCTCTCTTTTGCACATCATGTGCTTTATTCTTGAACTGTGCTACCTTTTTCTACGCATATATCAACCTATCAAAAGCAAAGGAAATATCCAACTTCTTGGACACCTCATGGGGAACAAATTGAAATGGCCAAATAAAAATGAAGTAACAAGACTTTTCAATCTTCAAGGGCCAACCATCCTTAATTTAAATTGGGCCCAAGAAATTTAATCATGAAATGAACCCAATAAACTTCAATAGCTTAATTCATTAAAAGAAATTGTGAAGCTCAACACTTTTTAGACTTTCAAATAGTTACTAATGCTAGCCCATATTGCTGAAACTCATTTTTATAAGGACATTTTATTTGAGGCCCAAAACATGTTTTAAAAATTTAATTTGTAATAGCTTTATATATATATGAAAATGGTTAAATTAATCAAAATTTCTTTGTAAAAAATCCTTGCCCTAACATCTTTTCACTTAATGGTCAACATCCAACTCGTAATCTTACTACTCACAATTATCTATTGTTCAACTTTGCATGGTATACAAATTATCATAAATTCATTTCATCTTTTTGTTTGTCACATGATATTATATGTATTTTTTTTCAAAAGAATTTTTCATAAGTAATGGTATCTCATATTGTTTTTAAACAATGAGAATCTTGTATCTCTAAATTTTCATTAATTTTTGCAAAATAACAATTATAGTGCTTCAATGCTTTCAATTATATTTCACTAAAAAAAAGCCTTAAATCATTATAAAAAAAATAAAAATATTACATATTATGCTATCTTAGACCTTGCTATTTTTATATTACAATATTTAAAATATTAAAAAAATTGTTATATTAACAATGTATAGCTATCATATATATAATGCACATGCAAAAATTCTAATAACATATTAATCACCACCTCGCTATACCCTAGTGAGAGGGAAAGAGGTTCCCTGATGTTGGGCTTCTCTGACTTTGGTGACAAAATTTTTGGGCCGTTGAATCGTGCAGAATAGACGGTATTTCGTGCATCATGTCGCCCCCTCTTTTGTTTACATAGTCTAATAAAATTGCACCACCTGCTTTGGAAAAATGAAAATCGAAGGTAGTTTGTCTACAACATTTTCTTGAGGGAGATGGTGACTGTTGCTATGAAGATGAGATCTCACTTTTAGACTTCTCACCACAATTACACTACTACTCTCTTCGATTCTTCTTGCATATCTATTTTCTTCTTTCTTCTCTTCCTTTATGCCTTGTTCTTGACTTGAGGTACGCCTCCCTTCTTTTTTTCTTCGTATTAGTTATTCACCTCTCAATATTGCCATTTTGTATTGCTTTACTCCATTGCATTCTCACTGTTCAAATGAGGTTGTGGATTTGCTTTGCATTCTCAATTTTAGTTGTGGAATTTTGCAATTTTTTCCCTTGGACTGGAGTTGATTTCTTTCATTGAGGTTGAAGTAGACATGCCTCTAGCAGATACATTACCTGATGTAGTATACCCAGCACGAACAACTACATTTGGCATGATAGGTCCAAAATGTGAAGCAACACTTGCAAATGATCCATCTTCATAGCAATAGTCACCATCTCCCTCAAGAAAATGTTGCACAAAACTGTTTTCAATTTTACTTTTTCAAAGCACAGACTCATGGCATAATTTCATTGGACTATGTAAACAAAAGAGGGGGCGACGTGGAATCCAATGGCCCAAAAATCACGTAACCAAAGTCCAAGAAGCCCAACGTCAAGAAATTCCTCTCCTAGTGAGAGACTTGAGAGTTCAAATTAAATGTATCCTAAGATAAAGGGTATTATATAACTTTGGCTGTGTTTGGCATGACAAACTTATAACTTATTTGAGTAGTTTATAAATTCGTTAAAAATGTTTGATAAATGAGTTTACTTTAGTAGTTTATACCTTATTTTGATAAACTACTTTAAGTAATTTATAGCTTATATACTTTTCTTTTCTTTTCTTTTTACTCTTATTATTTTATAAAAATATTTATTACATCCTTATTTCATATTTATTATACCCTTATATATAAATATATATAATATATATAAGTATAATAAAAATATGTAAATATATTTTATTATATATAATAAAAGATAATAAAATATATAAATATATTATATATGTAAAAATATATTATTCATATATAAAATATATTTTTAATAAATTATATATATAATAATTTAAATTAATTTAATTAAAAATAAAAATAATATATTTATTTATATTATTTTAAAATTAAAAAATATATACTATTTTATATTATTTTACATTTTTCAACTGGTTCAATAATTATTTTTATTAAATATTTTTAATTTAAAAAACTAACTCATATGTTATAACTTATAATATAACCTAATTTTGCTCGGGCCTTTGTCATTTACATTTTTTTTTGTGATTATCATTTACATTTTTAATCGTATAAAATAAAAGGTTTCTCAATCCAGTGCGACCCATTACAGGCCCCGAGCTTCATTGAAATGGAATAAAAATGGAACGGCACTTCCCTGGAAATTGACAATTTGATATTCAGTGTGGTCGAGGTATCATTGTTTGTTAGTCTTGTTTTGTTTTAAAAGGCACAGCCGCGCAGGCTTCTTATATAATCATTCAACATCTGTGTCAACACCTGTGCCTTCAATTCGCGAAAGTAACGGGGAATTTCCGTAACTGAGGAAGATCCCAAAATAAACCCTCCAGCAATTATGTTGCAGAGACCCAGACGACGTTGTGAGGGCACAGCCATGGGCGCCATCGTTCTTGATCTGCGTCCCGGCCTTGGAATCGGACCCTTCACTCTCGGTAATTCGCCGCCATAGATACGACTTATTGTTGAGTCATTTAGTTGTCCCATTAGTAATCGGAATATCTTTCGTTCTGTTTGTTGTCCTAGAAACTTAACGAGGGAAGTGAAGAAAACCAATTGATTCCCAAATTTCTATTTAATAGTTCCGTTTGATTACAACGGGCTCGAAGCATTATTCATTTGCCCTTTTCGGCTTGCTGATGATGGATTAAATTAGAAGTGATTTCGGGGTTTTGCTTTTAATTAGTCACACGTTTGCTTATTGTGACCTCTGGTTGTCGATTTAACGATCCTTAGATCGATGTGGTTGGGATTCATGACATTCAGTACCACGGATGCTTTGTTGTTGAATTTGTTTGTCATCCGTAGCTCAGCTTATTTGAAAATTCATGTATATGAGATGTCCATGCTTCTAGCACGCATATATTAATGTGCTTGTATGTTTATGATCAAATGGACTTAGCATTTGAAATGTTGTTCAGGGATGCCAATATGTGAAGCATTTGCTCAGATAGAGCAGCAGCCTAACATATATGATGTTGTCCACGTGAAGTATTTTGATGAGGTTCGTGACAAATGACTTGACTTCTTGTGATTCATGTACTCCATGTTCTCTATATTGGACATAAATAACTTAGCTTCGTCAAAGATTATATTCTATGTTATTGCCTCTGTGAGGCATCTTGTGGTTTGTATTTTGAGAGGCTTATCTGAATTAGTTCCTTCTACCTCATTCATATGCAGGAACCTCTAAAGTTGGACATTGTTATAAGCTTTCCAGATCACGGTTTTCATCTTCGTTTTGATCCATGGTCTCAGGTGTTGTGTTACTTATGTATTTGTTTGTTTTCCAGTGAAATTCTTATTCTTATTTTTGGTAGTATGCTTAACTGGAAACATGAGATGAGGTTGCGTTCAGCTTGTAGAAATATTTTTCATCATGTTGTTGATAGGAAGCAAAACTAGCTAATTATGGACGTGGACTGTAATTGTATTTTCCCTTTTAGTATTGCAAGTGATTTGATGGGAATGTGGATCAATGCTAATTTCTTGGTTGGTAATGCTGGGGTCTCGTGGTCTAGCCATCAAAACACAATTTTTGGAGATATAATGGGTAAAACAAGTTTGGAAAATGTGTATTTTGGGTTCTGAATTTTAAAGGATTCTCTTATAGAACACTTTGATTTTAGTCCAGAATAGGTTATATTACTATTGAAGTCCATCCTATATGTATGTTG
Organism: Biancaea sappan; assembly: GCA_037074585.1. Classification (NCBI taxonomy): domain Eukaryota; kingdom Viridiplantae; phylum Streptophyta; class Magnoliopsida; order Fabales; family Fabaceae; genus Biancaea; species Biancaea sappan. The sequence continues at coordinate 57,401,960 of CM073490.1, forward strand.
GAACTGGATAGGAGATCATGAAGAAAATTGTGTAGGGATCTTATACATGAAGATAAATCATAATTTTGAGGCTCTGTTTTTGAGAAAATGAAGAGTTTGTTAAATGGTTTTGTCATAATTTGATCTTTTCTCTGTATGGAAGTTGCTTATTTTGTTACATGATTGTTTTCCTGCCTTTCAAGAACATATTTTGCTAGAACCCTTGTAGCTTTGTCTTACTAATGTTGATGGGGGACTTTCATCTATATTTTTTTCTTCAGTTAGACCTGATGGCCCAAATTCTAAATCTAGTGGTTCTAATAATTCCAATCAATTTAAGCTGTCGCATTATGCTTCTATCTATTCCTGCTCATACAGACCTTGTCATGTTTACTTACTTCATATTTGACTACCACCTTAGAGACTGCGCCTGATTGAGATATTTGATGTAAAGAGACTTCAAATGCGCTATTCCACTTCACTGATTGGGTGAGTCTCTGGACTTCAAGTTTTACTTATCTGTTTATTTATTATATTTATTATTGATCATCATGTTCAATTCTAGAGGTCCGTCGACTCTCGCTACTTTTGTTGCTGTATATGCACTTTTTGGGCCTACATATCCTGGAATCTTCGACAAGGATCGAGGCATTTACACTCTGTTTTACCCGGTATATGTTTGAGATTTATAATGCACATGCAATTCTAGATAATTTTTTTTTAAAATTTTTCTTCTTATATTGTTTTATAGGGTCTTTCCTTTGCATTTCCTATTCCAAGTCAGTATACTGACTGCTGCCATGAAGGAGGAGGTATGTATTAGATTGTCTTGAGATTGAAATGTCCCATTCAGTTTTATATTCCATTTTGTTAACTTTTTTTTTTTTTTATCATTTTGTTATATTAGTGGAATTGCCATTAGAGTTTCCAGATGGCACCACACCAGTTACGTGCCGTGTTTCTATATATGATAGTTCTGCAGGTAAAAAGGTTGGTGTCGGAACCTTAATGGACAAGGCTTCTGCCCCACCATTACCTGCTGGTAGCATTTACATGGAAGAGGTTCATGTTAAGGTTTGGGTTCATTTTGCTCTATGTCAGTTTACACTTTACATGTATTCTTGAGAATTTTGTTGATGATCATATTTGATCAGATGGTTACTGGCTTTTCTTAATAATAGCCTCTTGGGAGCTTTACTTCTTCTTCCTTAGCCTGGTGTTTGTTGGCTTGCTTCATTTCAGACAATTTTCTGCCTTGTATTATCAAATTTCCTGTAGTGCTGGGGTTTAATTCAGTTCTCTCTCTTTTATATAGCTTGGGGAAGAATTGTACTTCACAGTTGGTGGTCAACATATTCCTTTTGGTGCATCTCCGCAGGCAAGTATTAGATTGCATATAATTATGTCTTCGATTGCTTTTCTATTATTGAACTATTTGGCCGCCTCTTCTTTCATTCTTTTTCTTATTTTAACTTGTCGTCTTTCAGTGACCATGTATTCTTTTGTATGAATATGAAGCAAAGTTGATGCTATGGTTTGAATTGCCATTCATTCTCTCTATTTAATTTTAGTTTCGTCTTTTCTGCAGGATGTTTGGACTGAATTAGGCCGTCCCTGCGGAATTCACCAGAAACAGGTATCATCAATTACTAATTTTTAAATGGAATTTAATGTTTTTTGTAGAATTTACATGGAAATAACCATACAGGATGCTGTGATATCTGGATTTTAAGGACACTGACATTTTTTCTCTGTTGGTGTACTGTTGGAAACTGAATTGCCAAACATTTATACAATTTATAAAGATTTTGGTGATTTAAGTTTATTTGCTAGTACACAACTTAGCAGAAGTTTTTTCTTTCAAAACATCTTTGACATAGTAATTGTGATGGATCATATAAGTACCTCTGACAATTGACTGCTGCATGCTTTTGGGCTTCATGATTATTGGTGTTTCTTTAAGTTCTTTATTGTTAGTTCTGTGGATCTGCATTGAACATGTAGGAATATTGTTGCATTGCCCTTCTTGCCAATGATTTAATGGATGGCCTGGCCCAATCTTGTTATGATACATATAGCATTATGAACTTCTTTAAGACAAATGGTACAAAGAAAAACTTAATCTAATTTGTTTCTTCTTGTTATTATGATATTGATTCCTCCCTCTTCATGAAGGAGTATTGCTGTTCACTTGAAAATTAGGTATTAGCTATTCATTCATTCTATGGAGGCGAGATCTTGATCTTACCATGAGAATAGATTAATGTGGCAATTACTTTTGCTGCGAAACTCCTTTAGTAAACATTGTGTCAGTCGATACTGAAGATTAGTCTTGCAGGTAGACCAAATGGTTATTCACTCTGCCTCAGATCCCCGGCCACGGACAACTCTCTGTGGGGATTACTTCTATAATTATTTTACTCGTGGCCTTGACATTTTATTTGATGGACAGGTTTGCTCCGTATCTCAGTCTTTTATTTATGTATAATGATAATGTACCATTTTGAAGTTGAAGTTCTTTTCTCTGTTGTATTTACAGACTCACAAGATCAAGAAGTTCGTGTTGCATACCAACTACCCTGGTCATGCAGATTTCAATTCATACATCAAGTGCAATTTTGTTATCTCTGATTGTAAGCTGTCTTCAATTAACAGTATTTAAAATTGATCTTTTATACTGTGGAAATGAGTAATGTTTTTTGCAATGGAAGACATAAGATCGTTTGCTTTTCATCCTGCAGTTGGGGGATCTTTCCAGGAGGTAAATAACAGTAAACAAAGGGTTATTACACCTTCAACGAAGTGGGAACAAGTCAAGGTAATCTTTTGTACGTTCTAACTTGTTGTATATGCCTCATGATATTCCATCGTTGAAGATCTTTAGTACAGTATTGCCTATATAGGAAGAAAAGGTAACAAGCATCAAAACCAGCTTTCCTTTTATAATTAATAAAAGTCACATATAATAGCATATAATTGAATCTTTTAGGAAATCCTTGGGGACTGTGGGCGAGCTGCCATTCAAACGCAAGGTTCTACAAGCAATCCATTTGGATCTACTCTAGTGTATGGTTATCAAAATATTGCCTTTGAGGTGGGTCAATCTTTATAGTCAAATCCACTGTGTGGCTCTGAATAGAGATTGCTAATTTATATTCTGGTAATGGTTGCAGGTGATGAAGAATGGTTATATCTCAACAATAACTCTCTTCCAGTCATTATAATAATGGTACTTTTTTCTTTTAATAACTCTGTCCTTTTGTAACTATTGCTGTAATTTGTGTTTTTCAAACTGTAGTCTGTTGCTGTAATGTAATAAATCAAGGTAGTTTGCTACCAGGTTCAGAGCCCTGTCCTCATATATACAGTCAGCTAAGTTATTGAACTTTGCTGTATTTATTGATTTATAGGTACCACTTGGTGGAATGAGTCCGTGTGCATTGCAAGGTTTGCTGATTATTCTTTAGCCCTTTCCTCATTGTTTAATCGATTGTGTAGCATGGTTATGGAATTTAAGGCGCAACGGGATTAGGTTTTTACAGTGCATGTCTGTAATAGTTCAGTCATCGTCTTCATGGCAAGGATCTATTACAATTGTACAGCTATGCAACCAATTGTAAATGTTATATATACTGTTTGTATAGGTTTAATTTTATTGCGTCCATCTTTATCTTGCTGACAGCTTCTCTTTTCTTTTTCTTTTAAATATCAATTACCTTGCCTTCCAGATTACGTCGTGATCTGCATAGGACTTACTCTTGATAGGTGCTAAAAATAATCATTCAAATAGTTAGTTGGCAACAAGATTGTGTCTAACAAAATGGGCTAATCTCTCATAAGGTAACTTAGGTTCAACTTTCCATTGAAGGAAGTGCTTATATTTAATTCTTGGAAGTGCCTTGATCAGGATTGCTTCCAATAAATAATACTTGTGGCAACCAAAAATAGATAGCTAGCAGCTAAAACAGTGATATCGCAACATTACGCATATGCTTATATTTCTCAGATGTCAAGTTGTAGCCTTAGATACAACGACATTTTTATTGAACAGATTATTCTTTCTTGGTCAAAATTTGAATTAAGCAATTAATGATTTTGTAGGATGCGGAATTGAACATGTTCAATACTGCATATACATGTAAAGAGTTTGACTCCCAATTCTGCAGAACGTCGCAAGCGTCCCGATTTTAATGAAAACCTGTTTTGATAATCTAGCACAATTACCGCTCTATTTCTCTTTGACTCCCTATGAAAGTACCCCTAAGTCTGGAGGATTATGCAAATCTACCTCTACGCTTATATTATCTACAAGGCCACTAACGTATAATTCAATTTTTTGAGACTGAGGGAGCCTGCCCTTGAGGCTAATTACTTTAAGAAAACTTGCTAATCTCGTAAGGGCACTCAGATAATTTTTTGAAACAACTTTCTGATAACGATTCATTAGAATCTTGAGAAGTTTAAAAACAACCTATGAAAACATATCTTCTCCGTACAACTTCTTTAAAACATGGAAGTGGCAGAAAACTGCTCCGATAAACTACCCACTTAAAGCTAAGATATATTAAAATATAATCAAAACTTAAATGATAAGTCTAAAAATGTAACACAATAACTACTGCACGTCCCTCCCACTATTACATATACTTCTCATGTTTCTAACACTCTGGCGCTTATTATAGGGTTTCGTGCTGCACATTCTTTGTGGTTCTATCTTCAGCATGTTGGGTAAATTTTTAGAGCTTAAATTTTGCGAGGTTGAGTTTTTGTATTGTTAAATACTTTGAAATTTGTATAAAATATATATTTTTTTAGTTTTATAAAAATAAGTTTAGAGATATCTTAATAGCAAAAAAAAAAAATTATCCTCTTAAAATATCGAACTCAATAGACTCCTTTTCTTTTCTATGAGGATGGATTATTTAATTATTGAAAAGGATTTTTATTCTGATCTTGACAGTAATTTATATTTACAATTTCGTCATGTAATTATTTATTTTAATTTAATTCTTTAAACTTAAAAATACTTTTAATATGTTTTTATCCTATTTTTATTAAGTTTAACCAACTGTTGACTTAAACATATATGGCTTACTTGACACATTTAATTCACATTTGAGATTACTCACTTTCAAGTTACTAATATCTTGAGCTTAATGTCAATTTTTGGATGAAAATATGATGAAGAATAGAATAAAAAATGTTTTAATGATTAAAGAATTAAATTAAAAAGAATAATATGTTAAGACTGTAATAAAGTTATTTTTTCTCATTATCATAAAATAGACTCTAAAATCCCAAGATAAGGACGCTATTCATAAATGAATTAGATAAGATTTATACTTAATTTTTTATATCTTTACTAGTTCTTCAATAAAAATAGAACTTGTAAAAAAAATTTTAAAACATCAACTATACAATGATGAGTTAAGAAAAATATAGTTACTTTATAAAAATTATACACTTGACATATTTTAATTAAAAATTCATGCACTTGTTAGTTGTTATGCACCTAAATGTTTTCTAAAGAATAAAGGAAGCAATGGTTGACAGACACCGAATCATTCGGTTCTCCATATGGTTGTGAAAGCATTTGCAACCGTGGAAGTCTTTATCGTTATAAATGATTGTGTCTTCTAAAGACAGACAAGATGCTCCACTCACAATTCCGACAAACAATAGCTGGAAAATAATGCTACTTTACTCCTAAAACATCTATATCAAATTCTCAATCATAGGGGAAAAAGACATACACTTCAATTACAGCAAATTTCGAAGCTATAATTTCTACTATCATATGCTGTTTAGGATGGCACTAAAAAAAGTCTCTCTTCCTCTGGTTTTCTTTTGGGGCAGCCATATTGGCATGCAAAACTTTCAAGCCAGGAACAAAAGTTACCATACACATCATTGCCAAGGATTAAAGTTACAATTCTGTGCAATACAAATATGGATGATGTTGAATTACCAAACTGAATTCCTACATAAGCGAGCGTACTCCTCATTAAAAGACTTGGTTTCCGAACCCCTTGTTTGCCAAAAGACGATGTTAACACATTGCATGCCAATGGTGTAACCAGCTTGCATAAGAAATATATGAAGCTTTTTGCTCCCCCCATAGATTCATGGCGTACGCAGGATTCTTTCAGAAACTGTACTCTCTAGTTGCATAATTCATGGCTGCCAAGAAGAAAAATAACCATTCCTGAGATATACATAACATAAATACAATGGTAATTCGTAATGTTCATAGGTTCTAAGCTCAGTTCAGCTCTTTAACCAAATACAGGTGAAACTTGACCTATTGTAAGTCAAAGACTGAATCACAGACCAAAGAATGAGAATTTTACTGAATAATGGTTGTAAAAGAATTTAACAGTCCCTGCTTCAAAAGGATGCACCAATTTTATTGAACGTCCTGAAGGGACTGCTTCAGAAGGATGCTATGTGTAGAAGTTCATTAGTTTCATTTTGACAGGCGCAAATTTTCTTTTATAGTGTTTTGAAATGGATTTTTAATCTCACAATAACTAATACATATCAATGGTGGCACTGTAAGGCTAGCTTCCTTAAGTAGCTTTGGGAAAAGGGAATTATCTTTGTTCTTCAAATGTGTCCTTATATATGCAGGGAACCTGGAGATGATTCTTCAAAGCAAGCTGGCAAGGAAATGTGACTTGACATGTGACGAAGCACAATAGTGGAGCCTGATACCAAGCATCAAGCAAGGAGGATGACTCATTATTCACTAGACAACCAGCTAACACTTAGTGGATCCAACGATGATAAGTTTCAAATTCCTTTTCTTTTAACTTATATTTCCAAACTGCGTCTGAAATTCCACAACCTCATTGCATTTTAATCAAGACAACCTCGGTTTTTTGAACAGTTTCACTGCATAAATAGGATTAATCATTTCATTTTCCGTCAGGCCCGTCTAAAAAAAATGCAGAATTTGGACCATTCTTCTATCTTAAGCAAGCTTGAATCAGAATAGAGATCTCAAACCTGATTATTGGAAGCATGGTCATGTATTCTCTGAGGTTTCATGTTCAAATCAATCATGTTAGTCTCCATCTTGGCATGCCCATCAACATCAGGCTCTGGTGTTGCAACCAGAGTCATCCTGTGATTTTGTTGTTTCTCTCCCATTTTTACTTTGGCAAGTGGGTTCTGTCCTCTTTTATTCTCACCTGGTTCCACAGGTTTTGAGGCTGGGTTTTCTGCAGGACCAGGTTTATCTCCTGGAAACTATGGAGCAAGAAGATACACACATAACATAAAACATCCCCAAAGGAAGTAAGGCCACAAATGACCAATTTAAGACATGGAAGAAGAGGCATACCTCAACTCTCTGCCTAAATAGAAGATATCTTCCATGCGTTCTTTTACCTCCAACATGAACCATCATATCGCACTGCAAACAAAGAGAACTTCCATCTGTCTCGCAATAGAAGAAAGCTACATCCAAGTTCAAAAGGCCAATCATTAGCATAAGGCGCATGAAAATAAAACAAAGATAGCGAAAAGAGACTGTATACCGGGTGCATTTTCACATATATCACAGCGCGGTACATCACTTGGACTAGCAAGACCAACCCTTACATGCCGGCTAGCTAGCTTATTACACATGTGAACCTGTCATCACATAGTTTAAACAAGTGTAAACTTCGGAAGATGTTGAGCAGGAGGTTATAGACTTAAATTTTCCATGAAATATCAGTCAATCAATCGAGTATCTCTAAGAAGCAAGACACAGCCTGTGGCCAAATTGCAAATCCTTCAATCTCTGGCAAAACGGGATACCTACAAATGCTCATTTCCTCTTTCAATGGACTGCTTCGAGTTTAGTCGATGATTTCAATATAAAACTACTGTGACAAAATAGACTCAGCACAAGTCCATTATTAACTTTTTGTTCCCAAATAGGTGAAACATTAGATTGTGGCTCGTAAAATTGAAAAAATACCTAAGCACTAAAGTTATCAGCATCGGAAATACGCAGAAAAAGTAAGATAGAAAAGCCCAAACGAAGTGGTTTTTCTATAGCTAGTTCCTTCCTCCAAAAATAGACGATACTGTATCAGTCAAAACTTGTAATCTGATAAGGATCAGCAGTCATATAATTGTTTTTCTATCGTATTCAATTTGAGTATGAAAGGAAAAAGGACGGGGGGGGGGGGGGGGAAGAAAACACCACCTTCTCGTCGCAGGCACGGCAGAGGGCGGCCTCATCGGCGGCGCAGAAGACGATGGCGGCGGCGCTCTCACAAGAGTCACAAAGCGTTCTCATAATTGAACCCTGCTCCCACTTTCATTGCTTCAACCATCAAATACAAAGTGAGTTGAAGTCAGATAAAGAAGAATACGAAACACCTGGATTTCTCCATTAAAAAAATAAAACATAAAGCAGAAAACCAAAAACAAAAAAAATAAATAAAAAATAAAAAGCCCAAACAGAAGAAGACATGTTTCACCAAATCCATATGTGGGTATGATGGTTTTGTTTTTCTCAAAGGGGTATGCTGGCCGGTTGGCTGGTGTCACTGGTCACCGGTGGTGCTGGAGGGAGGTGCCGCTTGCTTTGGATAATGATGATGATGATGGATGGGGGAAGGACTATGATTATTGATTATGGATTATTGAACAGAGAAGGATTTTGATTTTGAAGGAACAAGAACAAGAAGCCATATATGTTATGTAAGTATATGTGTGTGTGTGTGTTAATAAACAAAGACAGAATAAATGAGTGTTTGTCAATTCTGTTGGGCTCCAACCTAACTTCACAGCCACAAATCCAAAGCCAGTGTGGGGTTGACGGGACCTCTCCCTCCATTCTCACCCACCAGTTTTGATATCTGTCAGTGGGACCCATTCCCTTACCCCTTGCCCTCTCTTTCTTTCTTTTTTTATGTTTCTTGTTGCTGACAAACCCTATTTCCATTTTAACTTTCTATTCTGCCCATCCATTTTGTTTTACCCTCAAGCAACTTCTTTCCCTCCGTTTTCACCCAATACTTCATTTCTTTTGAGTAATTGGTTGTAAATTGGATTTTTTTTAAACAAGATATTTGATCATTAAATTACAGATATTGACTAATTCAGATTTAAATCGAGTAAGATCACAATAGCTGACAAAACTTTTCATACCAAGTTTTAACGTAGTTGCATTTTTAAGGACTCAAACTTGAGACTTACAATTAAAATAGAACAACTTCTTATTAATTGACTTATTTACTTAATGGTAATTGAATTCTTTCTGGTTGGAATTGCCAACTCACCAAGCAAATTTTACATCATGGTAGTTTATTTTCTATTAGATAGTTACAGTTGAAGGAGAAATAAAAATAATTTTATTTATTTTTTTTCGTTCAATCATTTGATTGAAAAGGAATAATTATCAAAAAGAAAAAAGAAAAGGGATAGCCACAACAATGAAATTATTCTCTATAATTAGTGTCCCCAATTAGAGAGAATTTAAATTAGTGAACAATATTGAGAAATAAAATACATGGTGAATAAAGAATACAAGAGACATGGATAAACTCTTGCCACATTAAGCGGCCTCCTCTCTTAACTTCCTTTCAAGAGACTTGATAGTATATATTAGTTCAAAGTTTAAACCTACTTCTTTCAGTTTAGAAGGTTGTAGAATTTATTTCATTAACTTTAAAAATCAGTAATATAAATCTTATATTAAACTGTTTATTTTGTGTAATATAACATATTTGTTGATTTTTTGTGTAAAACATCTAAACTATTTATCTATATAAACTTTAAAAAGTCAAATTGACCAGTAGTATATTTAACTTATCATTTTAAAAGACATTTTGTTGTATAAATGTAAGAAAACTTACAAAAAAAGCTATATTTTTTGCCTCTTAAGATGATACATTAAATACATTTTTTATTGCTTTTGCCTCTTTAAGCTTTTATAGACAATTGGCAATAAGAATTTGGATTAAAAAAAAAAATTACCAAAGGAGTTATATTGCATGAAACTGGAAGTTAATTTAGGCAAGTTTATTGTAAACTTTTTAAATTGATAAGATAAATGACATAATTTCGTAAGTTGAGAAAAAAGTTGTTTGCAGTTTCACGTAATATATTTCTTGCATTGTGGTTGGCGGTTGGTGGATAAGGGCATAGATCAAGATTCAAGAGTCTACCAAAAATAACTATCCTATCAAATTTCGAACAGCTTGCCATTGATGTCAAAAAAAAAAAACAAAAAACAGAAAACGAAAACGAAAGAGCTTGACATTTTGGTTCATTGGCAGTCCAATTCAATAAGACCCATCACAAATTTAAGTACTCCATACCTATTTGCTTAATTCTTATTCATGTACGAACAGTTATTTTATATGGTGCCAATTTTTTTGGATGCAAATAAGTTTTATTTGGTAAAAATAATTGATAACTTAGTTGAATGCTTAAAAATTAATTTTTAATTAAAGTTAAAAGTTATTAAACTAACTTATTAAATTATAAGTGTTTGGTAAAAATAACTATTAAATTAGTTGACAGATGTAAAATAACATGAAATAACATATATTTTATAATATAAAAATAAAACAAAATAAACATATTATTTTTTGTTTTTTAATTAAATTAATTTAAATTATTATATATAATTAATTAAATATATATATATATATATATATATATATATTAAAGAAGGGAATTGAAGTAGTGAGGACGTGGATGACGATGATGGACGATAGAGAAGACGATCAACAGGTAGGGACAAAAGTGAAAACGACCAACAGAGATGATGTATATGACATTTAAGAGTAGAATAAGAATTTTAATAAAATAATAAGGGTACAAAAAGAAGAAAATATAAAAGCTATAATATATAAGCTGTAGGTTGTGTTCGGCTGGACATATAAGTTAGCTTATAATTTATTTGATTAGTTTATAAGCTTGTTAAAAGTGTTCGATAAACGAACTTATTTTATTATATTATAACTTATTTTGAAATGCTACTTTGAGTAACTTATAGTTTATAACTTCTAATTTTTTTTGGTCTTGTTTTACTCTTATCACTTTTTCATATTACTCATTATACCCCTAAGCTTATTATAACCTAACCTCCAAATTTCTTCATTGTGATCCTCTCATTTTTATCCTTAATTAAATTTATATATAAAATATATTATTATATATAATATATAATAATTTATATATAAATATATTACATTATTTTTATTTTTATTTTAATTAAATATATATAATATAATATAATATAATATAATATATTATATTATATTATATATGTGTATAATATTATATATATAATAATATATGATAATATATATATATATATATAAATATGTTACATATAATAATTTTAAAATTAAAAATTGATATCTTTATTTGAATTATTTTGGTATTATAAAATATATATCTTCTTATGCCATTTTATATTTTTTAGTTGCTTCAACAACTACTTTTATTAAATACTTATAATTCAATAAGCTAGCTTATAAGCTTTCAACTAATTTATTAACTAATTTTACTGAACGGAACCATAAGTTACTCAAAATAAGTTATAAGTACATCTTTAATGGGGTTTTTAAAGAGTTCTTAAATTTAAGAACTGATTCTTATTGAGGTTCACCATTGGAGTTTGTCACGCTAGCTGCCACATGTAAGAATAGTTCTTATAAAAGAATAAGTTTTTATACAAATAATAATAATAAAATAATCAACTTACAATAAGTGTTAGAACATTTCCAGTGGTGGTTCTTAGAGAGTTTTTAAATTTAAGAATTGATTTTTATTTTAGTTTACCACTGGAGTTCGCCATGCTTGTTGCCATGTGTAAGAACCGTATTTATATAAGAACTGATTATTATACAAAAATAATAATAAAATAATCAAAAAGTAAACTTTAAATTAAATGCATTAAATGATCATGTTCCCCATTAAAGTAGTGAAGAGTTGTTTGTGAGACCCATTTATGAGTTCTTAAAATGCTTAAGTTAACGAGATATTATAGGACCCACAATAAGAACTCAAGTAATGTTTACCATTAGTGATACTCTTAATGAAGAGTAATAAATATTAAAGTAGTGGCGAGTTACTTGTAGAACCTATTTGTGAGTTTTTAAGAGTTGTACTATTAGAATAGAGAATTGTTTAAAGTAGTAGAGAGTTGCTTAAAGTTAAAAGTGATGATGTGACATTATAGGACCTACAATAAACAACTCAAGTGAAGTTCATTACTAGAGATGTTTTAAGTTACTTAAATAAACTTGTTTATCAAATACATTTATTTTGATCAAACAAACTTATAAGTTAGTCAAATAAATTATAAGTTAACTTATCAAACACAACCATAAATGAAGTGGTCACTCAACCGTCTGTCACTCCCATTTAATCGTTCAGGTAATAACCACTTTATTTTAGGAAATATCACACATTAATTTACAATTTCATATTACATATGTATGTCACTTCGTCAATCTGTTTATTCTCAAATTTTTACTAAATTTATCTAATGAAAGGGGTTAGCCTATTATAAAATAGTAAATTAAAGTTTGAATATCTCTTAAAAGAGGTGTTTACATTTGGTACTTAATAGTACTTCAAATAAAATTGTCTTCAATAAAACATATATAGGTAAAAAATATTACTAAATTTTAGTTCATGAATTTATGTTTGAAGCGTGCAAGTTGGTCTTTATAAATGTATAATTCATTGTAATTTAACCCTTCTGTTAAATGTTTCATGGTTATAGTTGCTTTCTAAATTTTGCTACCGTCAATTTAATTGGCATTCTATTTCTATGATCTAAACGCCGATTAAAGCCTGGTTTAGTGAAATGTACAGTTTTGCAATAAAATATATATGAATCTCTTAAAATTTCCCCCCTAAATTTGAACAATTCCAAATGGAACAAATTTTAGATATATTTACCTTTCTTCTACACATTGTAATCAAGATCAAAATTTTGATCATAAGATTATTTAAGATTGTGATCTTATAGAAGTCTTACTTGTAAAATTGCAAGCAAAATTAAAATTGTATCAAGATTGCATAGAATCTACAATTTTTTTTGATTGTAGGATCGATCAAGATCGTAGTAGGATCATAATTCTGACTACATATAATTCTAATTCTCATTACTTTTTAAGCCAAAAAGCCAAAAAACAAGCATTTATTTTCATGAAATTAATGTCTTATTCAATAATTCTTATGTGTGTGTGTATATATATATATATATATATATTTTAATGACTTGTTTAATATATGAAATTTATATTTTGATGACTTTTAGATGTAGTTATGTATAATATATTGTCACTTTTGTAATATATGATATATTTTATTAATGTATATTGACGTTGAGATAAATTTGTATTTGTCTAAGAATTTTAATTATTCAACTATATAAATTTATATATATATATATATATATATATTTATAACAAATTCATAGGATTCTATGGTACTCGATTCAATATTACAATTCGATCTATCTTATGCATTTTTCAATCATGTATAAAATTTGATCTTGATTATTATACTCCGACTATAATATTATGAAGTTATGAGCTATATTGGCGCAAATTTCGTTCCCTAAGAAACAACAAACTTTATAACAGAATTTGAATTGTAGTCATGAGGCATTTAATTAAAAGAATTCGTTTATAATGAGTGATGTATTTTTAGAAATTAACTCATGTATTTCCAAAAAAAAAATTTAAGAACTAAAGTCAGTGAATATATAAACTTAGTGACTAAATCATTAATGTACTTGTAGAAAAAAAATTGTCAAGACATTTATCTTCTATTTTTATATAAAATTATTTCTCATTTTATTTAAGAGAAAGTTCAATCAAATTCGCTTTGATTGGCAGAATTTTTCTTTCTTGACCCTTGACAATATCTTATAATTTTGCTAATGTTCTCAAGTTGTTACTTTATCTAAAACCACTACAAAATACTTGACTTAGGTTGCCACCCAAGGTGCAAAAGTCGTCACCTAAGCTTTTCAATGGCGACAAAGTGTCGTCACCTAAAATTCCATTATTGAAAGTTTTTAGTCTCGCCATTAATATTACTTTCAATGGCGACATTTGTCGTCACTAGAAGTATAATTTGTGTCACCTAAAATAAGTCAAAAGAAGAGCAATGTCACCACTAAAAGTACAAATTTTTAGTGGCAACGTTTTGGTCGCCATGGAAAGTACTATATTCAGTGGCAACAAATTGTCGCCACTAAAAGCACTGGATTCAGTATCGCCACTGAAAGTACTAGATTTAGTGGCGACATTTGTCACCACTGAAAGTATTAGATTCAGTGGCGACTTTTGTCACCACCGAAAGTATGTTTCAATAGTGACTTTTGTCGCCACTAAAGGTTTTTTTTCCTTCTATACAATCAAACTACTAGTTTAATATTAAAACAAATATTAAATTGATACATGTAGTCCTAATATATATTTGTTGTATATAAATCATCATATATTAGAAAATAATTTCAAATACATATAATGTTTAATTTTAAAAAGTACTTAATACAAAAAAGTACGTAATACAAAATGTACTTAGTACAATAAAATTTTCATTTCCTGTATTTTCATGCATCTTTGGTGGTTCTGGAGTTTCCAATGGTATCTATAGCTGGTACATGACTTTGTCCCTGTTATGATACAATAAATATCACTTAGTATATTTTAAATAGAAAGAGAAAATATATCATTGTGATTAGGTCGAAAAATGCAACAATTTAACAAACCAATATTCATATTTCTCTATAAGATATTCACACCCCAACTTTCAATTTAGTTCCTTTTCTTTTTTTAACGATATCCTGAAGGTAGATTATAATTCCATGAATGGTGCTTTGGCATTATCCAATAAGAACACAAAATTTTCCACATAAAGTAAGCTCCTATATATATATATATATATATATATATTAGGATAGGAACTTAGAATAAGAACTTCATTTTCAAGAGGGGGGTTCAATCTATCAATCAACTTCCATTTCCCTTTTGCAACTTTAGGATAGAGATCACTGAATATATTCTATAACTTACCCATATTATACAACCAATCTAATTGTGAAATTCCATAAATGTAATTGCATTATGTAGGTTCCAGTCATGTAAAGTAGCATACAAAATTTGGAAAATATTTAAAAACAAAGTCATCAATAAATAATGAGCATACATAAAGTTATAAATGATTGTGAAAATAAAATAATGATATTAGGAGTATAAGAAGACACCAAATTTCACAAAGGCATAAATACCCTAGTTAATTTGTCTACTAGAGTCTTAAAGCACTATTCTCCTTTAATTGATAGTCATCCTTTTGTCTTGGCCACCCAAAAGTGACTTCATCAATCACACATTGGCAACAAAGTACAAAACTTGCAATTCTTATGAGTATAGAACCTTAGAAATTAAAGTTCACATAAATAGGTCTTTATAGTTTAAAATTTTGAAACTGAGTCCTCACAATTACAATTTTTTTTAATGAGAAATGCAGCAAAAGAACCTAGTTACCAATAGTAGAACCAATTCAATAGGAAGTATGAATCAATCAAGCATAACAACCATGCTATAGTAGTAACCAAGAAATTTCTAAGAATTTCATGAATTCACTTTTATCAAACACAGTAGAATTTCATGAATTCACTTTTATCAAACACAGTTCCAAGTCCCTTGCTTCCTAATTTGACCTAAGCAAGAGACTATCACCACCAATGAGATTTGATAAACCATCTTTGCATCCAAAACTTGAAAGCTATGCAGTGCGGAGTCAGCAAGAAGTATGTAATGTACATAAAAATACTTAATGTTCAAAACCCATACAAAACTAGTAAAATACAATGGTGGATAGTACATCCTACATAATCTTTTCCACATTTACCAGGTTTAAGAAATTTTTATGTTTCCTAACCACATAAATTTTAGAATTACAATGATTTACACATAAAACACCTCTTTTCAGCCTTTTCCAACTTTGGAGAAGGAAAGTAATCCAACTATTATTTACAGCAGTAATGGAATGTGATCAAATCTGTACAGTATTGGAAAAAATGCAAATAGCACCTTCAAATTTAGGTCATTTGCAAAATAGCTCCATGAACTTTAGAAAATAAAGAGGGTCACTTTTCCACTTACCCAACAAAGAGTAAAGATATCAAAAATGCAAGTCACACTTGTTAATATCAAATAAATCAAATCAATTCTATAAAGTTTCAATTCTCAAATAAAAGACCTAAACCTTGCTTTTAGGTGAATTAAACTAATATTAAAAAACTTACTCATTGGATATTTGCCATTAAGGCTGCTAATTGGGTTTGGATTCTTCGATCAATCTCTACTTCCATCTCAATTAGGTTTTTTTCCCTCTTTCTTTCCATCTCTGCTAATTTAGCACGATCTTCTTCCCTTTTTCTTTCCATCTCAATGAGATCTTCTTGCCTTTTTCTTTCCATATTAAAAAGATTTTCTTCCCTCTTTCTCTCCATTTTAGTGCGAATAGTCTCTATTGCAGAAGATACCTTAAGTATTATGTTATTGTCTCCTTGTTACTACTATCTATAAAATCCTCTTCCTCACTTTCATCATTTACACTCTCCTCATCATCATTAATAAAATCATCTTCCCTTGTAGTTCAAACACTCATTCGTAATTGTTGACCAAGATGATTAATGCTTTGAGGCTCAACATCATCTCTATGTAAGGGCACTATAATATCATTTTCTATTTCATTATTAGTCATTGTATTTGGTTCAATTTTCAATTATTGATATGCTTCTTCATCACCCACATCATTATTTTGAGGCATATTGAAAAGGTCACGGGGACTTGTTTTCACAACCACAAGCCAATCTTGATCAACATTGTCATTGATGTAGAAAACTTGTTTTGTTGGGGGAGCCAAAACAAATGGCTCATTTGTATTCAATGAGCAACGAGTATTCACACCTATGAAGCCGTACTTGTCTACTTTGCATCCCCTACTAAAATAAGACACATCCCACCAGTGACATTTGAAGAGGTAGACCTTTTTATTGCCCACATAAGACAATTCATAAATGTTCTCTAACACTCCATAATACTTTTTCTCAGGATCTGAATCATCACCCTTCACAAGAACTCCACTATTTTGAGTTTTCTTCCCTAAAGCACGATCTTTTGTGTGAAACCTAAATCCATTCACCATAAATATAGAATATTGATTTACTTTATTAAGCAATCTGACTAATAAACTTATGAGCTCGTCATTTGCATGAGATTATTGACATAACATAATAACCTATATAAACAAATGAATATTTATTAACTTTGATGATTTATGTATTATGGGAAAGAATTATGAATTGTGTTCAAAAGGCCAAGAGGACCTATACGTGCACGAAACCAATTCAAAAACTCTTGGTAATGTCTATCACCTACCATTAAAGTTTGTGTCTCAAGATCCTTTTTATGCTCCCTCCAATATGAGCTAGTTAGTTGAGACACAACAAATAGTTGTTCATTTATAATACTTCTAAGAATTTGTGATGAACTTACTCTATAAATGGCCAAACGTCTTCACAATTTTGAAGCACATACATACATGCTTGTTTAAACTATGCATGAGATAGAGTAATAGATTCAGAATGCCCTTTTGGTTGGCCAATCTTTTTGAAGATGGACATGTCACTATCCGTCACTATTCCATCATCATTCCTAGGAGGATTATTAAATCTAGTAGAAATGTTTTTTAGGTATCGTGAACAAAATGTTAGACTTTCTTATGCTAAGTAGCCTTTTACAATTGAACCTTCTGGATGAGCTTTATTGCGGACATATGATTTAAGTGTCCGCAAGTACCTATATACATAAAATTTGAGATTAATGTATTGTCTATTACTAACAATTTAAGACAATAAAATATATATCACATAGCATTACCTCTCAATGGGGTACATCCAACGATATTAGACAAGTCCACTAATTTTTGCCTCCCTTGTTAAGTGTTTTGGTAAGTGGATCATTATATCAAAGAAAGCTGGTGGAAATACAATTTCTAGTTTGCAAATGGTAATTGTAATTTCATTTTCAAGCCTATCAACATCTTCAATGGCACTTAGAGCATAGATTTTTGAAAAATTTTCCTAACTCTGTTATTGGCTCACACATTTCCTTAGGCAATAAACCACGAATTGCAATTGGGAATATATCTTGCAACAAAACGTGATGATCATAACATTTCAATCCAGTAATTTTTCTTTCACGAATATTAACACACCTTCAAATGTTTGATGAAAATGCATTGGGAACCTTTAAATTAGCTAGAAAGTTGCAAACTTTCAACCTCTCTTTTGAGGACAATGCGTAGCATGCCGCCGGTAACAATACTTTGTTTCCATCCTCAATTGGGTGCAACCCTTGCTTAATACTCATGTCCACCAAATCATACCAACTCTTCAATGTATCTTTTGTCTTTCCAGTCATATTCATCACCGTTGACACAATATTGTCTGAGACATTTCTTTCTATGTGCATAATATCAAGATTATGTCGAAGCATAAATGTTTTCCAATAAGGCAATTGGAAAAATATACTCCTCTTCCTCCAATTGTAAGCATTATTAGAATTATCATGTTTTTGCTTATAATGTTTTCCGAAAGTCGCATTACCCAACCTCTTTAATTGTTCAAGTGCTTCATTACTAGTTAAAGGAAAAGGTGCAACCCCACTCTCTACTTTCCCATCAAATGCCCTCATATTTCTTCGCCACGAGTGGTTAGTTGGTAGAAAACGACAATGACCCATGTAACATATCTTATTTCTCAAAGAAACAAAATGTGTATCTTTATGGCAACAAGGGCATGTAAGTTTGCCTTTGGTTGACCATCCTGAAAGGTTCTCATATGCAGGGAAGTCATTAATTGTCCACATAATAGTTGCATGCATTATAAAATTTGATTGTGAATAGGCATCATATATCTCTAACCTTATTTCCCATAATTCTTTTAGTTCTTCAATCAACGGTTGTAAATAAATATCTATTTCATCACCTAGGCACCTAGGATTTGGAATAAGGAGTGTCATCATAAAGTATGGGTGTTTCATGCATTCCCATGGTGGCAAATTATAGGGAACCAGAATGATAGGCCAAATGCTATGAATAATACTCATATTCCCGTAAGGCTGGAACCCATCACTTGCTAAACCCATTCGAACACTTCCAGGATCTTTAGAGAACTCTGGTTGTTGGTCATCAAAGGACTTCTATGCTTAATACACTATCATCTATTCGTTCCTCCTTATGCCACAGCATACCTTTGGCCGTGTGTCTTGACATGTACAACCTTTGTAACCTTGATTTTATTGGAAAATGATGCAACACTTTACGTGGCAATTTCTTGCCTTTCGGCCTGTCAGACTTCTACCTAGATGTGTTGCATTTGGGACATGATTACGCATTTGCATGTTCTTGCCAAAATAAAATACAGTCGTTTTCGCATGCATCTATTTTGGTGTAATCCACCCTAACTCTCGAATGACTTTCTTAGCTTCATAAAAGGAGTTAGGGACATGTGCACCTTCAGGAAGGACTTCTTTGAATAAGCTAAGCAATGCATCCATAGATTTGTTACTCAAGTGATTTATGCATTTCAAATAAAGTAACTTAACTATGAAAGATAATTTTTACATTTTAGTACAACTTGGATATAGTTCTGTTTCAACATCTTCTAGTAAATCATAGAACTGTCTTGCATGAACATTTGGTTGTTCATTAGTTTTAGAGTCGTTGCTTACTTCCCTTGTACTTGCAAATCCGAATGCATCATGTATCATCTCAATAATATCATCATCTTCATCACTATGTACTTCAGCTTCAACAGATGGTGGACTTAGAGATCTTAAAAGAGTTTCTCCGTATGAATCCCACACTTTATAATTATCCCAGAATCCCTTTTTCAATAAATCTTCTCTTATATTATTCCTCAACTTAAGCCCTATATTCATACAACTCGTACAGGGGCATCTAATCATATTATTCATCCCTGGTTGACTAAAAGCCCAATCTAGAAAACCATCAATTCCTCTTATGTATGATGGAATAGCTCTATCCTTAATGTAACACCCCGATTTTTTTTCCTTTTAAAATAATAATTTTTCTCTAAATCGGTTCACTGAATAATTTTCTTTCAAATAATTATAGATTTCACTATTCACGAATTTTACTATTCATGTGAATAGTAACCTTGCAGAAAATTTACAAGATTCTCATTAATTATATCTGAGCTTGAATACATACAAAAATAATTTACATAATATTTATTATTATCTTTATATTTTTGTATCATAAACTACTATAAAATATATTTCTACACTTCAATCTCATCATTAATATCATCAAGCCTTCCATTTTGCCATTTTTCCTGAAATGATCAATTTTCTAAAAGTGAGATATAAAATATCTCAGTAGCTAGTCACTTTATTAAAAACATGTAAACACATGAGGAGATCATTTCAGCCATAAAAGCATAACATCACACAATAATTAAATTTCTCTTATTCACTATGTAGAACAGGAATTATAAATAAAATTTTGTAAAATTTGATTATGACCACAGATATCATAAATCATAAATAATCATACTTTTATGGAAGACTAACTACCTGATTCTCAATCTCTTAAACTTTCTTGCTCTTATTTACTTTGCGTTTCCCATGTCTTTTCTTCTTCTTCTTTCCTTTCTTCTTCTCTTTCTCTCCCTCGTCTCTTTCTCTCTCTCTCCTCGTTCTTTCTTTCTTCTCTTTTGTTCTTCTTTCTCCACCCCACCGTGACTCACAACACATTCATATATATATATATATATATATATATATATATATATATATATATATTATTTAATTATTCTTTGTCAAACTTCACATCTCTCTTTTTTTTTTCTTCCTTTTCTTCCTTTTCTTTTTCACCGCACACCTCACACACATCACTATCTCATTTTTTTCTTTTGGTTGAAAATGATAAAAACCCTCAAATATTTTTATTCTATTCAGATAGGTCCCTACTCAATGGATAAAATTCTATTTATATCTCTCAAAAATTTCTTAATAACTATTTTATCCTTATTTTCTTGCTCATTTATTTATTTAGCCTCATTTTCTAAGGTAATTAAATTTGGGATATCACATTCTTCCCCCTTAAATGAATTTTGTCCCCAAAATTCAAACTAATGCATATATACACATATAAAAATTGCAACCACAACGTGCATGAAAATATTCCAAATACAAACATCACACTTATTAACATAATCAATCTATCATTCATTTTACACAACTGTAGTATTATATTTATTTGATTTGCGTATGATTTCTTGGGTGATCAAACCCTCAATCACTTTGCATTTGTACCGTAGATTTGTGTATGATTTCTTGGGTGGTCAATCCCTCAATCACTTTGCATTATATGTTGTAGATACTTGCACCGAGTGACTTGAGAATTTAACCCTCAAACTCTTTGTGCATAGGTTTTCATAGTTATACACTGAGTAGTATGGGACTCTAACCTTTTCAAACTCATGTATTAGATCTCGTAGATCTTTTCAGATTTTCATAGTTATACACTGAGTAGTATGAGACTCTAACCCTTTCAAACTCATGTATTAAATCTCGTAGATTTTTGCTCATCAATAAACAAGTGAAAATTTATCACAGTACAATTACCATGAAATAAATTAATTTATACATACTCTTATTCCTTTGAATTTCTAAAAATATACCAATCATCATGTACTGTCATCTGAAAGATTAATTACTTAATATCCAAATAATATTGTAAATGAGACTTATATTGTACTTTGATTAATAACATCAAACTAGCTTAGTAAGGTTATTCACTTACCTTGACTTTTGCCCAATTTTACCTTGAACCATCCTTGAAAATGTGTAAGATAATGGAAAATGCATCACAAAAGCATCCAAGGCAATCTTTTTTTTTTTTAGTTCTAATTTTATTTTCTTATAGAATTTAATTTCTATTATGAAACATATCTTCACTTGTTTCATAATACATCATAATCATACATACTTTCTTCTAACTCAAATTCTTCTACAGAATTAAAAGTTATTACATAAACATAGATATGTTTATACTAATAACATTTCTAATCATTAATATGGCATGGAATAAGAATTTCATATCATTTTTGTAAAATTTCATCTTCAAGAATACTTTTAGAGAGAGAACAAACACATGGATAATTCATATGATCATAGGAAATATAAGCTTTATCTATAATTCAATGTACACTTCACTAGGTACTTAATTTTATAGAGATAAATATCTCTAATATTTTTTTTTATCTAAATTATCACACTCAAAGTAAATTCTAATTCAACTTCGGCATACCTTTTCTTTTTATGAATTTAGGCTATAATGATTTCTTACATGTAAAATATATTGGCCAGATATACATTACAAATAAGACTCCATTATTTTCTTTATTCATCAAAAGATACCTGGTATGCCTTTATTCATATTTAATCAATTCTTTATATGACTTACTTTTTTTTTTACTCAAATACTCTTCTAAATCTCATGTAATCATAACAAACATTCACAGCAACTCAAACACAAACATCATAAAAATAATACTTTTAACAAATCAAACAATTACATGTAAATATTTTCCTTTCCATAAGATGACAAGATCTTTTCCTCTGATACCATTTTGTAACACCTCAATTTTTTTTTCCTTTTAAAATAATAATTTTTCTCTAAATCGGTTCACTGAATAATTTTCTTTCAAATAATTATAGATTTCACTATTCACGAATTTTACTATTCATGTGAATAGTAACATTGCAGAAAATTTACAAGATTCTCATTAATTATATCTGAGCTTGAATACATACAAAAATAATTTACATAATATTTATTATTATCTTTATATTTTTGTATCATAAACTACTATAAAATATATTTCTACACTTCAATCTCATCATTAATATCATCAAGCCTTCCATTTTGCCATTTTTCCTGAAATGATCAATTTTCTAAAAGTGAGATATAAAATATCTCAGTAGCTAGTCACTTTATTAAAAACATGTAAACACATGAGGAGATCATTTCAGCCATAAAAGCATAACATCACACAATAATTAAATTTCTCTTATTCACTATGTAGAACAGGAATTATAAATAAAATTCTGTAAAATTTGATTATGAACACAGATATCATAAATCATAAATAATCATACTTTTATGGAAGACTAATTACCTGATTCTCAATCTCTTAAACTTCCTTGCTCCTATTTGCTCTGCGTTTCCCATGTCTTTTCTTCTTCTTCTTTCCTTTCTTCTTCTCTTTCTCTCCGTCGTCTCTCTCTCTCTCTCTCCTCTTTCTTTCTTTCTTCTCTTTTGTTCTTCCTTCTCCACCCCACCGTGACTCACAACACATTCATATATATATATATATATATATATATATATATATATATATATATATATATATTATTTAATTATTCTTTGTCAAACTTCACATCTTTCTTTCTTTTTTTTTTCTTTTCTTTCTTTTCTTTCTTTTCTTTCTCACCGCACACCTCACACACATCACTATCTCATTTTTTTCTTTTGGTTGAAAATGATAAAAACTCTCAAATATTTTTATTCTATTCAGATAAGTCCCTACTCAATGGATAAAATTCTATTTATATCTCTAAAAAATTTCTTAATAACTATTTTATCCTTATTTTCTTGCTCATTTATTTATTTAGCCTCATTTTCTAAGGTAATTAAATTTGGGATATCACACTTAATATGCATCCACCTTTTATCCATCTTTTTTCCCTATAATTAAGGAATAACAAAAGTAGCAATTTAATTCTCTAGCTTCTAAATTTGTAAGTTTAGCTTCTCTTTTTATATGCATTTTGTATGGTAATTGTACAATGTTGTTTGCTACTTACAATTAGAGTAAATCGTCTCCAAAAACCAAAAAACAAAAAATACAAGCATGGTAAAAGAATTATTTTGGCAAT
Organism: Biancaea sappan; assembly: GCA_037074585.1. Classification (NCBI taxonomy): domain Eukaryota; kingdom Viridiplantae; phylum Streptophyta; class Magnoliopsida; order Fabales; family Fabaceae; genus Biancaea; species Biancaea sappan. The sequence goes on from CM073490.1 coordinate 57,425,956, forward strand.
ACACAACAATGTTTCAATTCAAATACTATTTTAATCATTAGACTGAAAATTACTATTTAATACAATTAGATAATGATTTATTATTTAATATATATTTTTTTAAAAGCTTAATTCCTGAGAACTTCTTTTCCCTCAACTAAATAAATATTGGGTACAGGCGAAGAAGTGTTTAATACACTAAAAGAGAAAAGGAAAGAAAAAGAAAAAGGGAATAGGAATAGAAATGAAATATTTTATTAAAATACTCCAACTAAAAAAATAATATCACTTCCAATCAATCAGCAATCTAGAAATGCATGAAAAAGATGTTATATATAAGAGTTGAGAGAAAGAGAGAGATTCATTAATTAATAAAACTTTACAGTTATACCTAATAGCTTAGTGTCATCATAAAACTTGGAATGCTTTGGATTACTACTAACTTCAAGTACAAAAGCATGACATCCATAATCACACCATTGGAATTTGCATATAAATCCAAAGCAAGTATATTTTAATAAAGTTAAGAATTACCTTTGTGTAGACAGTTAAGCAATTGAGGCTGGTAAGCTGAACTTAGACGATCCACAAAGCAAGCTTCTCGTAGGAGCTTAAGTGGTCACACATTCAAAACTAAAAGAAATTGACAGCAACATGTTTACACAGAATTTGAATGTATCTTTTGTGTGTAAAAGCATTTGAAAGCATAACATAGGAAAGGATTGTTGAACCCATTGCATTTAAAGGAACATATGATTTTAATGAATGACAAAGCAAATTAAAATAGTACATTATAAATGAGTATTGTCTAACTGAAACTTCACTTCTTATAGACTTTTGAATTTCAGCTTATCATTGGTCGACCACCCTATCTTCACTGGTCGACCAACAGACTCCAGAAGCAAAAGTTTCTCAATGTGACAACACATTGGTCAACCAACGAGCTCCAATAAGCAATGTACTTGAAGACATCAGCACACTGGTCGACCAACGAGCTCCAGTAAGTAAGACATCAGCACATTGGTTAACCACCCCTTGCACACTGGTCGATCATCGTGCTCTAGTAGAGAAAGGTCTTTGAAGTTTTGAAGACTGGTTGACCACCATTCTTCTACTGGTCGACCACCCAACTCTAGAAGCTGAAAGAAAGCAAGCACTGGTCGACCATCGTGTTTGATAAATGACTTCTGGACTACACTGGTCGACCATCGCGTCCACACTGGTCGACCAACAACACTTGTTTGTATGCTATAACGGCTATTTCTTGCTGACATCATGCAAATCAATTTGGGATTCATCTTCAACCGTACTATTCCTTTTAGGTCTTTAAATATCAGCCTTAAGGAATGTCAAATCATGAAGTAGAACATTCTTTGTGCCTCAGATTCTTAGAAAGTCAATCCTTATCAAATCATTTAATCTTAGAGAGCTTATCACTGTCTTATTCACTCTGTTTTGAGAGTTTCTTCTAAACAATCATCTTTCTCTAAGTGTATTGATCAAGGAAGGTGTTCCTTGAGTTTGTTTTTGAGAGAAAACAATTTATGAGGGGGAGAGACATCCTTGGAAAGAAAAAGATCTCTATTGTAGTGGCTCACAAGTACTCTTTTGTATAAACTTGTGGTTTATAGTGCAAAACTCAAGAAGTGCTCTTGAAGACTGGATGTAGGCTTAGGTTAAGCTGAACCAGTATAAATATCTGTGTTTATCTCTTTCCCTTATCTCTTTAATTACTTAAAGCTTTACATTTGATTAATTGCACTCCATCTTCATTCATCTTGATATTGCTCTTCTTTGTACTATCAACAATTTTTTTTTCTAAGCATTTGAATTTACTTGAACTTTCAATTAGTTTTTATTAACCCAATTCACCCCCCTCTTAGGTTCCAGCCATTGTTATCAAGGACAAATGATGGAATTTAAAGCCAGTATCTTACACTATGAAAAAAAGGGAATTAACAATAGACACAACATATCAGCAGATTTGGTGGATATTGATGGAAAAAGCCAGTATTTTATACTATGAAAAAAAAAAGGAATTAACAATAGAGGCAACAATTTATTAGTAGAATTTATCAATTTGTTAAACGTATAACTATAAGATGATACTAACATCGAAGAAATAAAAGCAAGACAGAGAAACAAAAATACCTAGAAAATTTTGAATGCCACTGATTAGCTCCACAATTGCAACCCCACTGAGAGAAATTCTATCCCTAATTTAGAAATAACAACCCCACTAAGAGGCAAAGTGAACTGAATAAAGAGATGCAAGATGGAAAACAAGACAAACAAGATAGCGTACGTAAGGCAGAGAAGACGACAGCGAAGACATCGGCATTGTGAGAGAAAGTGAAGACAGCATTGTGAGAGGCAACGAAGACGGCGTTGTGAGAGCTGGAGAAGATGGCATTGTCAGAGGCAGCTAAGATAGTAGATAACAAAAAACCATGGAGAAGAGAGATGCAAAAAAAATTAGGAAGGAGAAGAAGAAAAGCGCGGAGTGATGAAAAAATAGGAGAGAATGCGGGAAATAATAATAGAGATCGAGCTAAAGGCTTAGTAGTATAACATATGTTCAATTGAAGTAACTAGTGAAGTGGTAAATGGGAGCAATAATCATCTGGAGGTTTCGTGTTTGAGAGCAGGTTAAGAACCTTTTAATATTTTTGACATGTAATTTGAAAATTACTTAAAATTAATCTGAAAGACATAGTTTGCATAAACATCAAGCGGTTAAGTGGTAAGATTGAGCTTCATACTAAGAAGAGGTAAGGAGTTTGAATACCAGGTTTTATTTTGCTAAAACAATTCCAAATTACATTCTTTTAAATAATAATTCTAAAGATCTAAAACTATATAACTTATATGGCTAAGTGGTAAGCATGAATTTCTTTCAAGATAAGGTAGAGGGTTCGATCCTGGGTTTCTTTTTGCCATAAAATTTATATTTAAATACTTTAAATTGATATTTCTAATGACTTAAAGACATCTATGACCTTTTTGATTTAGATTTCTTATATTTCATTTAAAAAAAGAAATTGTTAATTCAATTTGAAATTCATAATTAACAAATAAAAAACAAATAAAATAATTCACTTCTAAAATAATTATAACTAGATAACTAGAAAATATTAATTAATCTTGATAATATAATTAGTATAATTAGAATTAAATTATTTATAAAGAATTCAAAAATAATAAAAAAAGAGATTGGATTCACGTTAAGGTTGAAGGATCTCTACTTTTGCATTTTAGTTTTTTAAAAAATGCATCCATAAACTTCATAATTAAATACTTTAAATTTATATACAAATAACGTATATTTTGATTTAGAATTCTTATATTTTATTAAAAAAAGAAATTTCTAATTCAATTTGGACTTGTTAACAAATAAAAACAAATAAAATAATTCACTTCTAAAATAATTATAACTAGAAAATCATAATTAATATTAATACTACAATTAGGATAATTAGAATTTAAATATTTATAAAGAATTTGAAAAAAAGAGAGATTATTTTCAAGTTAAGCTTGAGTGTTCTGTACTTTTGCATTTTAGTTTTTTAAAAAATACATCCATAAAATTCATAATTAAAAACTTTAAATTTATGAACAAATAATGTATATTTTGATTTTGATTTCTTATATTTTATTAAAAAAAGAAATTTCTAATTCAATTTGGAATTGATAATTAACAAATAAAAACAAATCAAATAATTCATTCTAAAATAATTATAACCAGAAAATAATAATTAATATTAATACTACAATTAGTATAATTAGTACAATTAGAATTTAAATATTTATAAAGAATTCGAAAAAAAAGAGCTTGGATTCAAGTTAAGGTTGAGGGTTATCTACTTTTGCATTTTAGTTTTTTAAAAAATTCACCCATAAAATTCCTAATTAAATATTTTAAATTTATATACAAATAACGTATATTTTGATTTAGATTTCTTATTTTTTATTAAAAAAATAAATTGCTAATTCAATTTGAAATTGATAATTAACAAATAAAATAATAAAATAATTCACTTCTAAAATAACTATAACTAGAAAATAATAATTAATATTAATACTATAATTAGAATTTAAATATTTATAAAGAATTCAAAAAAAAAAAGAGATTGCATTCAAGTTAAGGTTGAGGGTTCTCTACTCTTGCATTTAAGTTTTTTAAAAAATGCATCCATAAAATTCATAATTAAATATTTTAAATTTATATACAAAAAATGTATATTTTGATTTAGATTTCTTATATTTTATTAAAAAAAGAAATTGCTAATTCAATTTGAAATTGATAATTAAAAAATAAAAACAAATAAAATAATTCACTTCTAAAATAATTATAACTAGAAAATACTAATTAATATTAATAATATAATTAATATAATTAGAATTGAATTATTTATAAAGAATTTGAAAAAAAAAAGAGAGATTAGATTCAAGTTAAGCTTGAGTGTTCTCTACTTTTGCATTTTAGTTTTTTAAAAAATGCTTCCACAAAATTCATAATTAAAAACTTTAAATTTATATACAAATAACATATGTTTTGATTTAGATTTCTTATATTTTCTTAAAAAAATGAAATTGCTAATTCAATTTGAAACTGATAATTAACAAATAAAAAAATAATTATAACTAGAAAATAATAATTAATATTAATAATATAATTAGAATTTAAAAATAATAAAAAATTGGATTCAAGTTAAGGTTGAGGGTGAAAACCTTTTTATTTTAAAGTATGCAAAAATGTATTTTTACTTTCAGTGGCGAACTACACCTTCAGTGGCGACCAAATATAGCCAATGAAAGGGTACATTCAGTGATGACATTAATTATTGCCATTGAATGTACGCTTTCTGTGGCAACATTTGTCGCCAATGAAAGGGTACATTCAGTGGAGATCATAAATGTCGCCACTGAAACCATATATGTTTTGATTTAGATTTTTTATATTTTCTTAAAAAAATGAAATTGCTAATTCAATTTGAAACTGATAATTAACAAATAAAAAAAATAATTATAACTAGAAAATAATAATTAATATTAATAATATAAGTAGAATTTAAAAATAATAAAACAATTGGATTCAAGTTAAGGTTGAGGGTGAAAACCTTTTTATTTTAAAGTATAAAAAATGTATTTTCACTTTCAGTGGTGAACTACACCTTCAGTGGCGACCAAATATCGCTATTGAAAGAGTACATTCAGTGGCGACATTAATTATTGCCACTGAATGTATGCTTTCTGTGGCAACATTTGTCGCCATTGAAAGGGTACATTCAGTGGTGATCATAAATGTCGCCACTGAAATTATATATGTTTTGATTTAGATTTCTTATATTTTCTTAAAAAAATGAAATTGCTAATTCAATTTGAAACTGATAATTAACAAATAAAAAAAATAATTATAACTAGAAAATAATAATTAATATTAATAATATAATTAGAATTTAAAAATAATAAAAAAATTGGATTCAAGTTAAGGTTGAGGGTGAAAACTTTTTTATTTTAAAGTATGAAAAAATGTATTTTCACTTTCAGTGACGAACTACACCTTCAGTAACGACCAAATATCGCCAATGAAAGGGTACATTCAGTGGCGACATTAATTATTGCCACTGAATGTACGCTTTATGTGGCAACATTTGTCTCCACTGAAAGGGTACATTCAGTGGAGATCATAAATGTCGCCACTGGAACTATATATATAGTGGCGACATATGTCGCCACTAAAAAAATATATTCAGTGGCGATAGTTAATGTCACCACTGAATGTACCCATTCAGTGGCAACATTGTCGCCACTGAAAGTATAATTTCAATGGCGACAATAAAATCGCCACCGAATCCTTAATTTTCAGTGGCGACATCAAAGTCGTCACGGGAAGTGAAACTTTTAGTAGTGACTTTTGTTGTCACCACTAAAACTATACATTCAGTGGTGACTTTTTTTGTCGCCACTGAAAAGTCGCCATTGAAAGTGTTTTTTTTTTTGTAGTGAACCTAAGTGGCATTAAATAAGGAATTGGGATCCTCTGTCTCATGCACGGGTCAAACAGAGTATTTGGTGCTCTACAACCGTTGAAATTGGCGTAGGGCCCATACGAAGAGATAGGCTCCATGTCGATCCAACAGTCATGAAATACCAAATACTCTCCAACTAGATAGAGGATCGGCTCACATCAAATAGGAGTTTCAACGTAGCCCACATATGAATTTGTTTACTAAAATTTTTTTTGAAAACTTTTTAAATTATTGAAAAGATCTTCAACTTCGTTTAATTTATGAAATGGTATACTCCTTAATTTATTTTTGTTGATCTGAAGGGGAAAAATAATTTTTTAAATTATTTGAATTATTTTATGAACTTTTTAATTATACAAATAATATATTTTTAAAATTTTAAGATAATTTAATCAAATAAGTTTGAAAAAAATTGAAATCCAATAAAAAATTTGAAATTTTAAAATTTGTTTCTTATTGCAATGTGCATACTTATGAAAACAGCATATGCTTGCGGTATAAATACTAGTATATATATATATATATATATATATATGTATGCATGTCCACACGTTCACATATATATACACACAATACGCACATTATACATATATATAATCTTAAAAATAAAAAGGAAATACAATTATTGTGATTATACGAATAAAAATGTCAAAATGCTTAGATTTGAATTGCAAAAAATTTGAATTTTTTGCATTTAAAATTCTATAAAATTTGAAATATCTTAATCCAAATGCAACTCTTTTTTTTTTTTTTTAAGGTATAACCAGGTAACAATAACAACAACAATAATACGTTGAACTTGAAAGAAAAGAAAAAGAAAAGGAAAAGAAAAAAGGCACCTATAAACACCTTACCGATAACTTGAGCTAATTTTTTAAATGCCCATAACATAAAAAAAAAATAAAAAGTTACAGTACTTCTCAGTTGGGAGACCCTTGCGTGGCCAGTTATGGACACATATACATTTTTTTCTTTTTTGGATAAGCAAATAAACACTTGAATTTTCTCAAACTTTCTATTTGTATGATTTGTTAAAAAATAAGAAAAAAGAAGCCAAAATGAACAAAATTCTTGGTTGTGCACTTTGTTCTATTAACTTTAAACCATGACAAAGTTCTTCTTCAAACTTTTAACAACACCCTCTATTATGAATCCATTCATTTGATTGTTAGTAAATGTATATAAGAACATTTCTAATTATGCAACTCTAATCAGTTATTTATTATGGGTCTTACAATGTTACATCATCACTTTTTGTTTTAAACAACTTTCCACTCTAATGGTACAACTTTAAAGAATTTACAAATAGGTCCCATAAGTTACCCCACATCTTTATACTCTCACAATGAGACTCACAACCCTCCATTATTTTTGTTGTAAGAACTGGTTCTTATATAAGAATAATTTTTACATGTGACAGCCACTGTCACATCCCAAAATTGAGCATGTGAAAAGATACTACTCATTTGATAAAATTCTCAAACATACGTTATTTACATATATTCTGTAAGGTTTTACATTCAACCTTAATCATTCATTCCACACTACAGAATTATATTCATCTGATAAGCAAATATAGACATACATAGTCTGATACTTCTATCTCATCGCAAGCCTAGGAGACCTATAGAAAGTACAGAGCGTTTCTAGTATCTACATTAATAAGTACTGGTATCCCACCAGACAGAAATAGAGAATAATCCCAAGGGGCTTCTAATCTTCAAACGGATACTCTTGTTCTTTGTTTTCTGTATCTGAAAAAAATAATCATAGGGAGTGTGAGTTTATTTAAAAACTCAGTAAGTAAATAACTGTACTATATAAAATATCAAAAGTACAAATACCACATTTACTCATATAATTAATTGTCTTATACATCGAGTAGTATGAGACTCTAACCCTTTCAAACTCATGAGTAAGATTTCATAGATATACACCGAGTAGTATGAGACTCTAACCTTTTCAAACTCGTGAATAAGATCTCATATGTATACACCGAGTAGTATGGGACTCTAACCCTTTCAACTCGTGTATAGGTTTCATAGATAAGCATTGAGTAGTATGGGACTTTAACCGTTTCAAACTCGTGTATAAGATTTCTTAGATATACACCGAGTAGTATGGGACTTTAACCCTTTCAAACTCGTGTATTAGATCCCGTAGATCTTTACTCATTAATAAGATAGTGAGAATTTATCACATAGTACAATTGTCATGAAATAAAATAATTTCTACATACTCTTATTTTTACCGATCTTCATATACTCCCATATGAAAATTGATTGCTTATTATCCAAATAATATTGTAAATGAGACTTATATTGTACTTTGACTAGTAATATCAAATTAGCTGAGCAAGGTTATTCACTCACCTTGATGTTTGTCCAAGTTTACCTTGTTCCACACTAGAATTTGTGTAGGAAAATTTCCTAGTAAAATATATTACAAGGAAACATAAGAAAGGAAACAAAATCATGAAAATACGTAAAATTTTCTGATTGCTACAGTACGGTTTGCTACAGTGCCGGTTCGCTACAGTATGTTGACTGCTACAGTACCGTTGACTGCCGACACTACAGTAACTGCTACAGTACTCGTAGAAAATTTTTCAGAATTTTTTCGAAATCTCTGGTCGCTACAGTAACTCGAATTTTTGCAGAAAAATCTATCAAAAATTCATCCTTTCCTTTCTTGTTTCAAAACCAGAATTTCAACTCTTTTAACCGATTATAACTCAAATATAACTTCTAAAACAACTGAGATTCATGAATTATCATCAAAATCTTCAAGAACAAAACCTCCTCTGATCTTCTACATAAACTGAAATTTAAGGAAAATAATGAGATTAAAGCTTACCTTTGATCCTTACAAAGCTTTTGAACCGAACAAATAATCAAACTTCTGAAGATCAAGGAAAGGATTTGAGAAGAGAATGAAGAAAGGAGAGAAAACTTCCTCAGGCTTCGGTTGCGTGAGAAAAAAATGAGGGGGTACTATTGAAACTTTATATTAAATATTTCTAATGGGTTATTCAATAACCCATGGGTATCCATAACCCAACATCCAAACCCATCCAGTCAATTTACAATAAATGGACTAATTGACCATTCTGAAACCACTTTTCCATAAATTTCACAATTCTTAGAATATATCCCACATTGTGCAAATATTTAGTCCAGTCATTTAACTCAATTTTCATAAATAATATTCAAAGAGAACAATTAAATATGACCAAAATAAATAACTAAAGTAACGTTATAAAATTTTAAAATACTCTTAAGCGAGTTATATTCCGAAATTAACGGGTATTACATTCTACCCCCCTTAAAAGAATTCGGTCCTCCGAATTAAAATCTTACCTCAAGTTTCAAATAAATGTAGATAGTTTTTCCACATTTCATCTTTTGCCTCCCACGTAGCTTCCTCGCGAGAATGATTTCTCCAAAGAACCTTGACAGTAGGAATTTCTTTAGTGCGCAATTTCTTGACTTTTCTATCAAGGATAGCTACTGGTACCTCTTCGTAGGTGAGAGTTTCATCAAAATGAACTTCTTGGGGTTGAATGACATGAGAAGGATCAGGAAGATATTTCCGTAGCATGGACACATGAAATATTGGATGGACTCCCTCTAGGTCGGAAGGTAGGTCTAGGCGATATGCCACATTACCCACTCTGTCAACAACCTCATATGGGCCAACATACCTCGGGCTAAGCTTGCCTTTCTTCCCGAATCTCATTACTCCCTTCATAGGTGAGATTCGTAAGAAAACCATGTCACCTATTTCAAATTCAAGATCACGTCGTCGGTTGTCCGCATAAGATTTCTGTCTACTCTGAGCAGTTAACAACCTCTCTCTGATAAGTTTAACTTTATTTATATCTTCCTGTATCATCTCAGGTCCAAATATTTTGGTTTCACCAAGTTCAAACCAACCTATAGGAGATCGACACCGTCTCCCATATAAAGCCTCAAAAGGTGCCATCTGAATACTGGCTTGGTAACTGTTGTTATAAGCAAATTCAATAAGAGACAAATGATCTTCCCAACTTCCACTGAAATCCATCACACAAGCTCTTAGCATATCCTCTAAAGTCTGAATTGTCCTTTCGGACTGTCCATCAGTTTGAGGATGGAATGTTGTGCTAAGATTCACTTTGGTACCCAAAGCCTCTTGAAAGACTTTCCAGAACCGAGAAGTAAACTGAGGTCGTCGGTCTGATATAATGGATATTGGTACACCATGAAGTTTCACTATTTCTTTAACATAAAGTCGAGCAAGTTTTGCTATACTGAAAGTGGTATGAACAGGAAGAAAATGTGCTGACTTAGTAAGTCGATCCACTATGACCCATATTGAGTCATTTCCTTTTGTTGACTGAGGTAAACCTACTACAAAATCCATAGTGATCATTTCCCACTTCCACTCAGGAATATCTAGTTTTTGCATCAAACCAGGTGGTAATCGATGTTCAGCTTTAACTTGCTGACAAGTCAAACATCGAGCTACAAAGTCAGTCACGTCTCGCTTCATGCCCTCCCACCAGTAAACTTGTTTCAAGTCCTGATACATTTTCACAGCACCAGGATGTACAACGTAGGGCGAACCATGAGCTTCCATTAAGATTTCATGTTTCAAAGATTCAATGTTGGGGACACAGAGTCTTCCATTAAACCATAAGACTCTTTCTTCATCTACCAAGAAACTTGGTGCTAGACCTTGCCTTGCCTTATCTCTGATTTTGACCATATCAATGTCATTTTCTAAAGTTGCTTTTACTTTTTCAACAAGAGATGATCTAACTGTTAAATGAGCCAGAAATGTACCTGACTCAGTGATCTCGAAGAATACTCCATCAGTTTCCAATTCTTGTAGTTCATGTATTAGAGACCTCCTTATAGTGGCAATGTGAGCTAAACTTCCCATAGACTTTCGACTTAGAGCATCAGCCACTACATTTGCTTTACCTGGATGGTAAAGGATGGTACAATCATAATCTTTCAGAAGTTCCATCCACCTTCGTTGCCTTAGATTGAGATCTCTCTGCTCAAAAATGTACTTAAGGCTTTTGTGATCTGTAAAAATTTTACAAGTTTCCCCATACAAGTAATGTCTCCATATCTTTAGGGCAAATACTACAGCTGCCATTTCTAAATCATGAGTGGGGTAATTCAATTCATGCTTTTTAAGCTGACGTGAGCCATAAGCTATGACTTTACCATGTTGCATCAACACATACCCTAAGCCTATCTTTGAGGCATCACAGAATACAGAGTAACCCCCTGGTCCTGATGGTAGGATTAAAACTGGTGCAGAAGTTAAACACTCTTTCAATTGGGTGAAACTTTGCTCACATGAATCATCCCAATTGTATTTAACATTCTTTCGGGGTAACTTATTTAATGGGAGAGCCGTCTTAGAGAAATCTTTGACAAAGCGACGGTAATACCCTGATAAGCCAAGAAAACTACGTACTTCCGACACAGTTGTTGGTCTAGGCCACTGTTTAACTGCTTCAATTTTACTTGGATCTACATGAATACCTTCTTGGGAAATAACATGTCCCAAAAACGTTACATGACTCATCCAGAATTCACATTTGAGAGCTTTGCGTACAACTGATGCTCTCTCAAGGTCTGAAGCACTATTCTCAAATGCTCAGTATGTTCTTTATGACTCTTTGAATACACCAAAATATCATCAATAAATACAATTACAAACTTATCAAGGAAGGATTTAAACACTCTGTTCATTAAATCCATAAATGCTGCTGGTGCATTTGTCAACCCAAAAGACATTACAAGAAACTCATAATGTCCATACCGTGTACGAAAAGCTGTCTTAGGTATATCATCGTTCTTAATTCGTAACTGATGATATCCAGACCTTAGATCAATCTTTGAGAAGTATTTTGCTCCTTGAAGCTGATCAAACAAATCATCTATCCTTGGTAAAGGATACTTATTTTTCACTATGACTTTATTCAGCTGACGATAATCTATACATAATCTCATAGAACCATCTTTCTTTTTCACAAAAAGAATAGGAGCACCCCAAGGTGAAAAACTTGGGCGAATGAACCCTTTGTTTAACAAATCTTCCAATTGTTCTTTGAGTTCTTTTAGCTCAACAGGAGCCATACGGTAAGGTGGAATAGAAATTGGTCTTGTGTCTGGGACCAAATCAATACTGAACTCAATATCTCTTTCTGGCGGTAATCCAGGTAAATCTTCTGGGAACACATCTGGGAATTCATTAACCACATGAATGTCTTCTAACTTTTGTTCTTTCTTTTCTAAATCTTTGATAAAAGCTAGAAATCCCTGACATCCCTTTCATAACATACGCCGGGCACTTAACATAGATATCATGTTGCAAGGTACATCACTTCGATCTCCTTGAAACACAAAATTACTCCTCCCCGGTATATTAAAGGAAATAACTTTGTCACGACAATTTATAGTAGCATGACAAGAAGATAGCCAGTCCATCCCTAGAATCACATCAAAATCTAACATATTGAGAACCATAAGATCTATCTCAGTTTCCATGCCTCCAACGATTATTTTACAAGAACGATAACATGTTTTAACCATCAAAGTCTCTCTCATCGGTGTGGAAACCAAGAATGGTTCTTTAAGAATAATCGAATCAAATGCAAATCTCTTGGCAAATAGGGGCGACACATATGAGTGAGTAGAACCGGGGTCAAACAAAATACGTGCAGCAAAAGTATTAACAGATAATATACCTGTAACTACAGCATTGGATGTTTGTGCATCCTGTCGGGTTAGAGCATATACTCTTGCATTTCCTCTGCCAGCAGCTTGTTTTCCACGGTCACCTTGGCCTCTTCCAGAACCTCTTCCCATACTACCCCCTATTGAAGGGGTTGGTGTTCGAGTAATAGAAGAAGAAATAGACTGTGGTCGAGGTGGCAAAGTAGACCCTTGACCTGGTCTTGTCATGAGCTGAGGGCACTCCCTTATAAAATGTCCTTTTTGTCCACAGTGAAAACAGCCTGTACCAACAGTGTTTAACCTGCATTCTCCGAAGTGAAACTTTCCACATTCAGGACATTGAGGTTTTTCCCTTCTACCTTGAGTACCTCCTCTACTAGAAGAGCTAAAACCACCCCTGGTCTCTGAACAAGGCTTAGCCACACTGGCTGTAGAATAAGATGACTTAGTAGGAGTGGCTGGAGCATGTTGTGATGCAGTAAGGGGTTTCAAAGTCCCTGAGTCTTCCCCTTGATCAAAAGATCTTCTATATCTAGCTTTCTTCTTTTGACGATACTCTTCTTTATTCTTTGACCTCTTTTCCATTCTTCGGGCCACATCAACAGCCTCTGAGTACGAAGAGTAATCGTTCATATTGGAACCCACTTGATCATATAAGGCATCACGAAGCCCTTCCACAAACTTTTATATTTTCTTCCTTTCAGAAGGAATGATTTCAGGGGCATATTCAGATAATTTAACAAACTGAGTTGAATATTCATCAACAGTCATGGTTCCCTGTCGTAGATACAGAAAATCCCTGGCCCTAGATGATCGTTCACTTACCGGAAGAAATTCATCCATAACCAATCTGTAAAATTCTGTCCACATAACTGGCGGTGCGCCTTGAATTCTAGCTTTCTTCCAGTTCCTCCACCATTTACCAGCCCTACCTTTTAACTGAAAAGAAGTGAATTCTACCTTTTGAGTAGGAGAACACCCTATAGCATCACAGATTGCTTCACAATCTTCAAGGAAACATTGTGGGTCCTCTTTGGGATCTTCCCCTGAAAAAGTAGGAGGCCTCATTTTCTGGAACTCAGACATTCTTACCTCCCTTACGTTATCTCGTCCAGCTAACGGAGCTGGTGGTACAATTTCAGCTTCAACAATAGGAGGATCCACTGGCAGGTTAGCTTGTGCAGCTCGACCTCTCATTTCAGCCTCAAATCGGTCAAATCGTTCATTCATCAAATTAATTACATGTGCAATAGTTGCATTGCCAACGTGAGCATCAGGTTCGACTCTCCTTACTTGCTCACTAGTTGCGCCCTCAGTACTTTGAGCATGTAAACTATCACCACGGTTAGGATCATCTTGCACATGTACTGGTGGATTTATGGCCCTCCTTGGACCCATATGCTCATTATTATTAGAAGATCCTTCTGACATTGTACTGTCACAGATCTACACACATAACAAACAATTTTCAGACATAAACAAAATATCACTTACTAGCCCCAATGAGAAGTTATCTATAAAATGACGTTATACTCTACAAGGTCTTTTATGGAACCTAATCCTATGGTCATGCCGCGGCTCATGACAATAGGAAAGGACCCACAAAGATCACTTTGCTCTGTACTCTATAGGGGACCTATCAAACCTATCCTCTGATACCAAATTTGTCACATCCCAAAATTGAGCATGTGAAAAGATACTACTCATTTGATAAAATTCTCAAACATACGTTATTTACATATATTCTGTAAGGTTTTACATTCAACCTTAATCATTCATTCCACACTACAGAATTATATTCATCTGATAAGCAAATATAGACATACATAGTCTGATACTTCTATCTCATCGCAAGCCTAGGAGACCTATAGAAAGTACAGAGCGTTTCTAGTATCTACATTAATAAGTACTGGTATCCCACCAGACAGAAATAGAGAATAATCCCAAGGGGCTTCTAATCTTCAAACGGATACTCTTGTTCTTTGTTTTCTGTATCTGAAAAAAATAATCATAGGGAGTGTGAGTTTATTTAAAAACTCAGTAAGTAAATAACTGTACTATATAAAATATCAAAAGTACAAATACCACATTTACTCATATAATTAATTGTCTTATACATCGAGTAGTATGGGACTCTAACCCTTTCAAACTCATGAGTAAGATTTCATAGATATACACCGAGTAGTATGGGACTCTAACCTTTTCAAACTCGTGAATAAGATCTCATATGTATACACCGAGTAGTATGGGACTCTAACCCTTTCAACTCGTGTATAGGTTTCATAGATAAGCACTGAGTAGTATGGGACTTTAACCCTTTCAAACTCGTGTATAAGATTTCTTAGATATACACCGAGTAGTATGGGACTTTAACCCTTTCAAACTCGTGTATTAGATCCCGTAGATCTTTACTCATTAATAAGATAGTGAGAATTTATCACATAGTACAATTGTCATGAAATAAAATAATTTCTACATACTCTTATTTTTACCGATCTTCATATACTCCCATATGAAAATTGATTGCTTATTATCCAAATAATATTGTAAATGGGACTTATATTGTACTTTGACTAGTAATATCAAATTAGCTGAGCAAGGTTATTCACTCACCTTGATGTTTGTCCAAATTTACCTTGTTCCACACTAGAATTTGTGTAGAAAAATTTCCTAGTAAAATATATTACAAGGAAACATAAGAAAGGAAACAAAATCACGAAAATACGTAAAATTTTCTGATTGCTACAGTAACGGTTTGCTACAGTAACGGTTTACTACAGTGCCGGTTCGCTACAGTACGTTGACTGCTACAGTACCGTTGACTGCCGACACTACAGTAACTGCTAAAGTAACTCGTAGAAAATTTTCCAGAATTTTTTCGAAATCTCTAGTCGCTACAGTAACTCGAATTTTTGCAGAAAAATCTATCAAAAATTCATCCTTTCCTTTCTTGTTTCAAAACCAGAATTTCAACTCTTTTAACCGATTATAACTCAAATATAACTTCTAAAACAACTGAGATTCATGAATTATCATCAAAATCTTCAAGAACAAAACCTCATCTGATCTTCTACATAAACTGAAATTTAAGGAAAATAATGAGATTAAAGCTTACCTTTGATCCTTACAAAGCTTTTGAACCGAACAAATAATCGAACTTCTGAAGATCAAGGAAAGGATTTGAGAAGAGAATGAAGAAAGGAGAGAAAACTTCCTCAGGCTTCGGTTGCGTGAGAAAAAAATGAGGGGGTACTATTGAAACTTTATATTAAATATTTCTAATGGGTTATTCAATAACCTATGGGTATCCATAACCCAACATCCAAACCCATCCAGTCAATTTACAATAAATGGACTAATTGACCATTCTGAAACCACTTTTCCATGAATTTCACCATTCTTAGAATATATCCCACATTGTGCAAATATTTAGTCCAGTCATTTAACTCAATTTTCATAAATAATATTCAAAGAGAACAATTAAATATGAAAATTAAATATGACCAAAATAAATAACTAAAGTAACGTTGTAAAATTCTAAAATACTCTTAAGCGAGTTATATTCCGAAATTAACGGGTATTACAGCCACGCTGGCACACTCTAATGATAATAGTGTAACTCATTAAGAACGAGTTTTTATTTTTAAGAACTATTTAAGAACTACCACTAGAAATGCTTTAAGAGTTTTTGAATCTGAACCAATCATTGACCTAGTGAAAGACTTGAGTCATTGAATCATGGGTTTAATCATTGGTCTATTGAAAAACTGGTTGAGCTAGAAAAATTATAAATAAATAAATATACATTATATATATATATATATATATGTAAATAAAATAAAGATTCTCATTCAAAACCTCATACAACATTAAATAAAAATATTAAGTTAATAGTAACCAAAACAAATAAAACAATTTATATTTATTGGCAAGTCACATTTTAAGTTATGCTTAATGGTCATAAATAATTAAAGATCAAATAAAAATACCACTATACAAAAACATCAAATCATTCTTATAATTACAAATAATAATTAAAAAAATAAATACATAAGGATTCTTATTTCATTATTGAATCTGCTTATGTGTAACACTAGAAAGTATTAATTAGTCTTATATATTGTCCAAAGTAGTAACTTCATGGTCATTACCTTCATTTCTATCTCATTGCTATCCCAAGGAAAAAAAAACTAGTCAACCAGATCAATGAATCACCTAAAACTTGGTAGGGTCAACAAGGTTAAGTTAGGTTGATTGCATGCTTTCATTTGGGTGAATTAGAATTGATTAACCTTCAAGTTACTTAGTTAATTATTTATTAGTCTAGCTAGTTTTTAAAACAATGATGCACATGTTAACATGTTTAGTCTATTTATACAAAGAAAAAGATGAGTAGGATAGGATGGACAATCTATCATATACTTTTTTTTTACTCCCTAAAAATACATATAGGCATACAAATAACATAGAATCCTCTATTTATAGAGAAGAATGTAAAGATATAGGCATACATATAGAGAAGAATGTCCATTCATGCCACAACGATAACATAAATTTTCTGTATGTTTCCCTTTTTCACTTGTGCCATCTTGTTTTTCTTCTTTCTTACTCCTCTTTTGGTGGTAAGAAATTGTTAGCGATTTGGTAAGCGTACCAGTCGCACAAGTAATAAAGAGTGAGTAAGATATTGTTCCTACGAGGACTAACTCGCTAATTACTCAAGAAATTCAATTGCATTAGTTAGATAAGCCAGAGTGGATTAAAGACAGCTTTATTCAAAGAACTAAAAAAGAAATAAAATCAGCAAAATGGAATGCAGTTAACAACTAACAAATGATTCGATTAAATTAATATAAGTAAAAGCCTAGAGTCACTAATCCTCTTTTTTCGTCCTAGAAATTACTAATCTCTCTCTTACACTTGTGATTCTAATTAATTATACATGTTAATCTTAGGTTATCTTATAAATTAAAATAATTCTCCCGAATTTAGATTAAGCTACTCAACTCCTATGCAATCTATTAGTGGGTTAAGTCTAATACAAATCAACCTAACTTTGATTAAACAAGATCAACTAATATCTCTATCAATTAATAAGCGAAATCCCTTGAGTTAAGATTACACAATCGTCCTTTTCAATTAGAGTTCTACTCTTACTTCCTTCTCCCGAGATCAGTAAGAGCAACGTACAAACTATAAATTAATCAAGTTCATAGCAAGCTAAAGGTAAATGAAGGAAAAGACATATATTGATTAAAAGAAATCACAAATACAAAGAGAATAATAACTCATAATCTGAAATTAGGTTCATAGCAACTCTAGAAGGAGAGAATTAGCCACTCATAGCCTTAAAACTACAGAAAACAGTAAAAGATAGAGAAAACTCTATGAATTCGAGGTTAGTTTGATAGAAATCGAGCCCGAAGAGCTTTAGAATGGGATTCCTCCTCTTCCCTCTGTAAAATTGATGTCATTTGGCTTCCCCCAAACTCAGAATGACCTAAAAACTTCTCCTTTTCGCTATTTAAACTAATGCAGAAATGTGACTCATTGCTATAACGGTGACTGTCCACCACTATAGTGGTGGAAGGCAGAGTTTGAGGTTTTATTGTTATCAGTTCTAGGAGCCACCGCTATAAAGGCTGGCTTTAAAGTAAGTTACTACAGTAGCCACTGCTATAGCTGTTAAAATCCACCGCTATAGCAGTAAGTGGCAGAAAAGGGTTTCTTCTACAACAACTTTAGAGATGTAGCAAATTCCTCACCAACTCAACCTATAACAAAAACAACAAAACATCAAATATTAGCAACAAAAAATCATGAAATCACTCAATTTATTAAAAACTCTAAGAAAACCTAACTAATCTAAACTAACCAAAACATGAGTTAAGAAAAGCAAGTATAAGTAAGATAGATATCAAAAGAGAAGGTAAATAGCACCAAATAGTGCTAAGTTGAGAACTTAAAAGGAATATACTTAATTAGAAGAGGCATTATTTATTCCACGGCCATGTCTACGACCACGTCTTCATCCATTATTAATTGTAGTTGCATTCACTTTAGGGAATGGAGCATAACCAATTGGGTGAGCTTCATGATTTTTCATTAATAGCTCATTATTTTGTTCAGTCACAAGAAGGCATGAAATCAATCGTGAGTATTTTTCAAATCCCTTTTCTTGATATTGCTGCTGTAAGAGCATATTCGAGGCATGAAAAGTAAAGAAAGTTTTCTCTAACATATCCTTATCAGTAATTTCTTCTCCGCATAATTTTAATTGAGAGCCAATATGAAACATTGGGGAGTTATACTCACTGACTGTTTTAAAATCTTGCAATTGTAAATGTATCTAGTTATAATGAGCCTTTGTAAGAATAACAATTTTTTGGTGGTCATACCTTTCTTTTAAAATTTTCCAAAGAACAAGTGGATCTTTCACAGTAAGATATTTAGATTTTAGTCCTTAGTGAAGGTGGTGACGAAGAAAAATCATCTCTTTTTTGCAGTTTTGCATTGATTCATCATTTCCTTCTTTAATGGTGTCTCCAAGACCCATTGCATCAAGATGAATTGTCTGAAATATCAAGAGCCACAAACTCAAGTTTTGTAAAATTTGACATGATTCTAGAATTAAATAAAACAAGACTAGTGAAAACTTCTTAGACAAAATAGAAAAATCTTACCAACACAATTTCTTCCTTATGCAAGAAAGAAGTAGAATGTAAAGACACTAGAGAGAAATAACATATAGAGAAGAAAGATAGTTCTTATTCAATTGTTTCATAGAAGCCTCTATTTATAGGCATACAATCATAAAGATAGGTAACCCAAAAGCCAAGAAGAATAAAGGAGATTCAATGGCTTCAAGAGTTGAGAAACTAAAAGGGTATCGGGAATCTAAAAAGGGCATTTACAATAATGGATTAATTCATAACAAAATTGCATTGAGAAAAAAAAGTACTCTATCTTTTTTTTTTAGATAGAGTGAAAATGTAATACCCCAGGTATTACAACGAAACAAAAAAAAATGTGAATTTTTGAGTAGGTGAAAATTTTTCGCGTCTTGGTAAGTATTAGATAGTGAACAAAGGGTCCCAACAATGTAACAAAGGATTTTAAACATGCTCTTAGTCAAGTGAAATTCTGTTAGGAGAAGGAACGCAAGGCTACAGTTTTAGGATGCCATTCATGGACCAAAATGAATAGAAAAGATAATGTCTATCTTTCTTGAGAAAGAGTCAATAGGAATCCTTGAGGAGGATTAGACCTTATGAGGTTGCGTTATGGAGTCAGTGTATGAATACGATAGAAGTGAGGCCTCAGTCGGATTTGAGATATCGTAAGGGACCAAAGTGGAAAAAAATTCATATCTTTTATAAAAAAAATGATGAAGTGGGATGGAAATGTTGGTATATTTGTGCATATTTTACTAAAGTATAGTTTTGGGTGTTCTACTAATAATTTAAGTCCTTATTAGAGTTATCTATCTAAGGACCAAATTGAATGGAAGAAACGTAGTGGCCCCACTCCCCTCTTAAATACACATATAATCATCCTTTCCTCTCATTCACTCTTCCTTCACGATGCCTCTCAACTTCAAAGCCTTGAGACCTTCCTCCTTCACCTTCGGCCAACTGTTGCGGGTGGAGGAGCCATCCAAGCTTCAAGGGAAAAGATTAGTGTTGCATAAAGTCTTGGGACCTTCTCACTACTTGGAAAGCTTGATTTATAGCTAAAATGCAAGGAAGATGGTAAGAGTATATCAAAAGCCAAGGTGAGGGAGTGTTACATCTTAAATCTTAATTGTTCTTATAAGAATATAGTAATATATTTTGTGAAAGTATGTGTATAGATGTAATTGGTACTAATATATATATATATATATACACACACATGTATAAGCTTCATTGCCACTCCAAGAAAGTGTCTTATTATAATAGATTTCAATTGTATGTGAAAGGGGCATGATTAGTATACCTATGTGTGGAAAGTAAGTAAAGATCCAAGGTATGACTTCCATCCGTACTCTCGAGGGAAGTAGGTGGAGCAATATGCCTTAACTGAGATGTTATATGGTAATTGAGACTGTGATGAGTTGAAATTGGAATTATTTGCTATGATTGTAATTTTATACTTCATGTAAAGACCTTAAGTTTTAAAATTCCTCAAAGGTGTGATTTAAGAACACTATTGATTTATTCGTGTTTAAGGATGCATGTGTGCATGTAAGGCCTGCAAATGCTATTACATAACTTACATGTTGAAATAAATATGGGAATACCTTTCTAATTCACCCATGGTACATTGTGCCTATGTTTAACTAATTGTGGACTAGTAGCTTTGTATATAGATATCAAGTTGACTGACCACATTCAAGTTTTTGATATATACTTAGTTATCATGAAGTTAATGTGCAACTGCGATTGGCTCGGATGATACGACTTGTATGTGTGCATAATATCTACTTGCTTGAAATTATGATATGGGTATAAGGATATTAATGTGAATGCATACAAAAGTTTCGTGACCTATATACTTAGTGAGAAAATAACGATGTTATTTTTTATTATTGAAATCCTAGTATTGTATTTTGTTGAAAGTAAGGAACTATAAAGATGTTGTGAGTTGTGACTGTGTCCTTTTATGTCATGTAAGCAGTTGTGCTGGGCATTGTGCAATTGTTATTGACTTTGGTGAAGTAGTGGTGTATGCATATAATGTGTTCTCACTTGTAAATGTGATGGTATGTAAAATGGTTGGGCTTCAATATCCGTGGTCTCACATGTCGCATACACAATAAGACCCGTGCAACATAGTCGTTGAGTTGCTAAGAAATCGATTGGCTTCTAACTCATGTGTGGACTTGGTTTCTGTGGATTGTGTGATTGTGGTTTTTATGAAAGGCACGATTAGGCTTCGATATCCTTAGTCTCACATTGCTGCACGCATAGTAAGGACCCCATGCGTTGTGGTCGTTGAGTTGCTTAGGAATTGATTGGCCTTCGGCCTTTGTAAGATTGTGGACTTTTTGCTATTGATCATGTGTATGTACTTTATGAATGTTGCTCGATGTATATGTGGAACAAAATTGAATGATCATATTGGAGCAGGAATTAAGAAATGTGTTATCATTTAATGCCAAGATGATGTGTGTCTTGTATTATATTGTGACGACTTCAATTTGTGTATCGTTGTAATGTTATTCAACAATATAAGTAAGTTCCTTTTAGGAATTAGTGACTTATTTCCAAATATGGTGGACATCTTATATGTGATTTGAAAGATTATGAGTACACACACATACACACATATGTATATATGTATATATTTTATTGTATGTACCATTGTTGCAATTGTCTTTTTTTTTTTATGAACCTTGTTGTCCTTATTTAGTTGTAGGGCTATTCCCTCTCACTGAGTTTCGACTCACACCCCTACAATTTCAAGTACTACCCGGAAGTCATGTAGTTGATCCAGCTTTGTTGTCTCTTTGTGTTTGAGATGTCATTGACACATGAGAAGGGTAATCATTGGAGGAGTAGTGGTACTCTTTGCTCAACCCTCTTGTTTCGAGTTAGCATTCTTGTATATGAGTCTGTTTATGTTTTGTCTAAAAAAGCTTTGTAGTCATATATGTCACCTAGGCTTTGGCAAGAGCTGTATAATGTAAATCTTAAGTAATTAATGTATTCCCTTCATAATTTAAATCTCTCTGTCTTCTAAATCCGGTAATGTTATACAATGTTATGTGATCATACTGAATTAATAAGTATTGTTGCATGAAGTCAATTAAGTGGAATTCAGGTTCTAAGGAGATAGTTATTGTTGGTATATGTCGAGGCCTATGATTGTCGAGGGTGTTGTCCCTAGGTCCTGTGCCAGTCATGTGCCTAGTTTTTAGGTCATGACAGAAAATCATTTCCATTAAAATGGCATCAATCTATGATTACATAAGATTTTATAAGATATAAAGATAAACTATTACAATTTACGTGTAAACATATGTGAGAAAAGGATACATAATTCAGGATAAAACACCCTAAAAATAAAAGCTAAAACTACACAACATCACCACTTATCAAGAACATTAAAATGTATAGACAACACACTACATTTTTCCACTTTTTTCTGGAAGGACAACATCAGAACAAGTTTTCCAAGCACAATTTGAAGGAGAAATATTTATAGATCTAGAGAAGTGATTGCTAGGTTGGAAAGAAAAAGGGGGAGGAGAAGTGGGTGAGGGCTACCTAAGCCTTCGCCATGGCGTTGATAAAGAGACGCTGCTAGGGTTTTCCCTGAGAAGAACCTGCCTTAAAGATGTACTCTATCTAAAAATACATGTTCCAATCACTAATGGACTATAAAGATGTTGGGTCTTCCTTCTTGCTAAGCCATTCTAGACATATAGATGTCATCATCTTTTGCCAAACGATGGGCTAGTCCACAAAAGATTCTAGACATGTTTAGGTTGTGTTCCATTAGCATTATAAGTTAGCTTACAATTTATTTGATTAGCTTATAAACTAATTAGAACTGTTTGATAAACAAGCTTATTTTAGTGGTTTATAACTTATAGTTTATAGCTTTTAATATTTTGTTCCTATTTTATCCTTATGACTTTTCAGAATACCCACTATACCCTTATGTCATATATATATATTATAATAAAATATTTATATTACAATGTAATATAAATATTTTATTATAATATATATATATATGTTATAATATATCGTATATAAAGATATAATAAAATAAAATAATATATATATATATATATATTTAATTAGTTTTATAAATATAATAATTTAAATTAATTTAATGAACAAAAAATATTTATTTGTATTATTTTGAAATTATAAAATATATACATTTTTATGTCATTTTACACTTTTCAGTTATTTTAACAATTACTTTTACCGAACACTTCTAATTTAATAAGCTACTTGATAATTTTCAGTTTTCAATTATAAGTTATTAGTTAAAAATTAGCTTATTGTCAACTAATTTTTAAACTTTTAATTAATTTATTGACTAATTTTTTCGAATAGAGCCTTGATCACGCAAGTCAGAGGTTCGATTTCAACTTTCTCAAGATGGCTAGTAAAATTCCCACTTGCCCCCTTAGTAGACGGTTAAGATAAAAGAAAAAAAAACAGTACTTTGCTGTCACAGCTAAAAATTCAAATTTGAGGAAGTTCCTCCTTGTGGGCTCTACGAATAGAAGAATGCATCCCAAGATCACATGGGAATGATCAAGATTGTTTTCATCCCCAAATAAACAGAAGCAAGAACTTAAGATTGACATTTGACAATGCTAGACGGTGTTGGAGGCTACTTGATTGTTTTCGACATTAAAATCGGGGCTAGAAACGGTTTTCCCGGAGAGTATGTTATGTAATTTTCTCTTGTTTCTCCTCAATGCAAAAAAAGTGAATTTTTCATCGTATTTAATTTTCCCAAATTAGAAGTCCCGCAATAATTGGCAAATAACATACTGATATCACAGTTTCTTATTTCAAGTACCAAATGAACAAATACAACACAATTTTGTTCTTTTTTTTGGTCTGCCCTTGCCTTACGAACCGTGAATTGCAAGCCACAGATACAGTTTGGAATATATTCGAACAAAATCCAACGACAACAACATCTTCTTTTCTCCTTTTTTTCTCTGTCTATGAACAAGCTCCTCTCTTACATATAGACAAAAAGGAATTGGAAGTTTCTTCACTCTTGTTTTAAACAGAAATCAAGTACAAATAAACAAGTGATGGGATCAGAACTCAGAAGGAGAAATTGAGCAATTCCATGCTCAAGCTCTCCATCATGACATTCTCCATGAAACCACAGGTGGTGGGAGGCTTCTTGAAGCTGTGGGTACGAGGCTGCTTGAGGTTGAGGGAGCAAGAAGAGATGGGGAGGATTGGGATATTCTCGCAGTCACAGAGCTCGATCATGAAGCCATCGGGATCATGGAAGAACACTTGGTCCACCCTGTTTCCTTCGTCTTCCACCACTGCTGTCACATACCTCATCCCCATCTCCTCCAACCGCTTCTTCACCACCCCAACGTCCCTACACTGCCATAAAATCAACCCATAACTAATTACCTCTAAACTTATATGCTTCTTCATTGTATTTTTATTATTTATTTTTTACTTATATGTAAAAACAATTTTAAAAGAAATCCAGTCATACAATATTACACGTTATATTCTAATTGAAATATAATAATAACACGTATTTGAGGTCTGGCGTAGCTTTGTTTGTCATGGTCAAAATCTTTGTTGGGAATAATAAAATTAAAATAATTCAATATTTATGTAATGTATTAATTTTTTTTAACAAATTATAATTGATAAATTTTAAATGTTGTATAATTATATACAATATGTGTTAAGTGATAAATAATTTATTCTTTAATTTCTTTCAGTTATTAGTTTTAAATCTATATATTAATTAATAAGTATAATATAATATAAAAATAATTTAAATACATGTGAGATAGTTAAAAGTTAAATAAAATTTTGATATTTTATTTCATAATTTTAAAAATATATATAACAAAATTCTATAATTCATTTTTATATTGAAAAGATATTGATTAAAAAATTTAAATTAAATACATACTAGACCACTAGCATATTATCTATATTAGTATATATGACTTTGGTGTCTTTTGGCTGAACCTGGATTACGTCCCGTGCACATGAGGTATTAAGAGTAGTTAAATTTTGATCCAAATGGCTCTTATTCATTCAACTTATTTTTTATAAAAGAATTTACAATTATCTTATAATAATTATTAGATTACTTAGTATTTATAAAAAAAAAATTTAAAAAAATAACAAATAAATAGGAACCATTAGATCAAATTGATTCAAATGGTCCTAAATTGTCTCCTTCAGAAGGCTATCCAATTTGCTTCTGGTAAATCAAGAAGAAGTTAAAATGTTAATGGTAGGATAAAAAGTAAAACTTCAGTAAGCTTACTTGGAAAGACATATGGTTATCCTTGGGATTGATGGGTCGTGGTTCAATATTCATGCAGACATCAAAGTCATCAATGTCTGGATTCTCGATCAAGTGTATCCCAATGCCATAATTGTACAGCCTATATATAATATATAAAGGAAAACATCGATCAAAGCCAATCAACATTCATTGATTCGTAATATTGGTTTCAAACAAGGCAAGACGACATAGAGAAAAAGAGAATGGGAAACGAGGATAAAGGGAACTAACCAGGCACCGTTAAATTTGAAAGAAGAGGGTCGTTTAATGAGAACGAAGCCCAAAATGTCCTCATAAAACCTCACAGACTCCCAAACACTTCTGCATAACAGAGACACATGGTTCAGTGAGAGCAGTGGAAGTGCTTCGCAGCTTCCTACTTCCTCAATCTCCATTTCTCACTCTTTCTTTCTTTCTTTCTTTCTTTCTCTCAAGCTTTGATATTTGCAGTTTGCTGTGAATTTGATTGCCTACCAGTTGGTTCTTATATCAACCCAGGGATTTCCTGCTAACATCTTCGAGCTTCATTTTTTTGTCCTTTTCAGTGGGAACCTTCCTCGAAGGTTCTTTTCAATCTTGGGAAACGTAAGAGAGTGCTGCACTTCTCATTACACTCATCAAATCTTATTTTAGTCCCTTTTAAGTTTTAAATCAGATATTTTTTAACTCAATCTCTGTTGAAAAATTACATTCTCAATTTAGTTTTTTACGTTTGCAATATTTCTTGATTTAGTAATCTGTGTAAAATTATCTTTTTTAATTTAGTCTTTCATATATATATATATATATATATATTTATCAATTTGATTCTTTATAAATAAATATATAAAACTAAAGACGTTCTCATGTCAATGTTATAAAATTAATAAATTTGATGCTATCTAACGTATGTTTAGTGTTGTTAATAGTAAACTAATAGAACGATATTATTGGCAATCATTTTATCTATAAGTGATTAAATTAAAAAATATTCTATCAATGAGAGACCAAATTGATAAGGCAATTTTTTGACAGATTAAATTGAAAAATTCCTTATATGTAAATAGGGATGACAAAACATCCCCACATTTAAAGATTCACATGGAGATTGTCTTTTTCGGGTCTCATATTAGAAATTATTTTTCCGCCAAAAATGAGAAAAAAGAACCTTCCTAAACATAATTTGGGTATGAGGATGGGGATTATACTGTCTCAGCAATCCCGGCCTCTTAGGGTCCCCACGTAACTGTAAATTTACTAAATTATCTTTTAGTTTATCTATATATATTATTAATAAATGTCCAATTTAGTGATTTTCAATTTATAATCATCAAATTTAAAATTTTCTATTCAATTATATATGTCATTCTTCGTATCTTATTGAGTATTATCTCTTTTTTTTTTTTCTATTTTAACAATTTTTTATTGAAAATTTGGGACTTGTAGGGAGTCCTGAGGCTTCAGGGAATGGTGATGGGCAAATGCTTTTCTTTTTTTTCCTAACAGGAATCAAGGACCGAGAAGCAGGGATAAAAAAAAAATCTCATGGGAATAGGGAGAACAAAAATTAAAAAAAAACAAGTTAAAAAAATTCTTATTTATAAGGAATTGAAATTAGTTTTACCTTCTAATTTAACATAATATATTTAAGTCATGTCCTTATTATTTCTAGTGATTTGTTTGCAGTCTGAAAGGTGGTATTAATGAGACTTGAGTTCTCTCATTGGCTCTTTTCTTTTTGATCCTCCTGAGTTGTCAAATAGTTATGGATCCCATACAAACTGTAGATTTTACAGTCATCAAACAGCTCATGAAGATTAAAGAAGATTAAAGACATAGAGAACCCTCCCCCCTATTAGTATTAGTGTAGTTGAGGCATTGTACAGGTTGGTGCCTTCCAGAAAGTACAAGGTACAAAATACTAAGAAATTTCTACGATGCTTCCTAGCTCAAATCTCGAGTTATTACGTTGTATTGTTTGGTTACTAAAAATCGAAGATCACTACAGTCTTTCTGAATGCCTTACAGCCTTGCTCTGTCGTGAAACAGATTCTGATCCTCTACAGACTACAGAGCACGTACCTTTATAGTTGGTGAACACCGGACACTAATAGCAGCAGCAAGTAGCCAAGTAGCAATCAAGAATATTCAAGAGTCAACACTTCAAATTGATATCTTCGTGGAAATAGCAGATTTGGAATGCTTTTCTTATCTGAACACTAGCCTTAATTACTGTGTCATTGTATGACTGTTTCATAAAATTTGTGATGGCTGTGGCGCACGTTCTTTTCTCCTCATATTCTCCACAAACTCGTCAGTTGTTTTAGATTGATGGATTTTTGTTTATATTAAAAATTAGGTTTTCAAAATAAAGTTTTATAAAAAAAATGAAAATAAATAGTTCATACTTGGTAAATCATTTAAAAAAAGTCTTTTATTAATATTAATGTTTATGGAAAATAATTTTAAAATGTACTTTATACTGTCACGTTACTTAAAAGAACGTATATTCAAGAGGATAGCTAAAATATATTTGACATAATTATGATAATTAATGTAATTTTGGTGAGGTTTCTTTTGCTTTCTTTAAAAAAAAATAAAAGTATATTTTTCATCCCTAATATTTACATGATATTTCAATTTCATCCCAAAAGTTTTTTTGGCTGGCTTTTATCCTTGATGTTTGATTTTTGTTTCAATTTGTTTTTTTTGGGTAACTATGTTAAAGTGATAGATAGAAAATAAAGAGGGGTCCACGTCTGAAGCCACATCAGATTAATATTTAAAATTTTAATTTTATCCTCCCTTCCTTCTTCTTTTCACAACTTTTTTTAAAAAGAAAAAGACAAAATCTTCAATCTTTTTTTGCCATCTCTCTTACTAGCGAGCACACAACTCACAACTATTGAATTTTTCACGTGAACTACCATAAATCATGTATATATATATATATATATATATATATTATTTAGATTTAATAATAGGTTAATTATGAGTCATTGATGAGTCCTTTATTTTGGTTAATTTAGGTTGCTTTTTTAGGGCTTTTTCCTCTTCTTAATCCTATTTTTGTTATCTTTTTGCATCCTTTGTCCTTTATTTTGGCTTTCTTCTTTGTACATAGTAGTTGCTTTGCTTTATCTTATTTTAATCTCTTTTCCCTTGCCTTTTAATGCTTTCTGATGTATATTCTTGTAGGCTTTTTATTCTGGACTGATGCAAGTTGGGGAGCTTGGGAAATTTTGAAGTTTTGTGTTGATATGCTACAAATCTGAGGCGCCAGCACCTCAACTCTCTGTCCAACATTTTGAAGGTTGCGCCTCAGGCGCCAACCATGTTCTTTTGCCTATTTTCTGCTTGGCGCCTAGGCGCCCCGGCTCAGACCTACGAGTCTTCTGCTATATATAGGTTTTATGCAGAAGTTTTTGGGATCTTTTGGTTAGAGGTGAAGGGAGCTCTACTAGGGCAAGAATGGAGGAGATGGGAGACCTCTTCTCTACTGAGTTTGAAGCTTTTCTTCCTTTTTCTCCTTCCTCTTGATCATATTTTGTTGTGTATTTGTTATGTATTTCTTCCTCTTGTTATAAACTCTAGGGTTTAGGGGATTGATGTATATTGACTACCTATGAAGCTTTGTTGTTGGATGCTTAAACACAATTGCTTTTCTGATTATTGGAGTAGTTGTTATTGGTTTATTTCCTTTTACGTGATTTGCAATCATTTAACTTAGATGTATTTTGGGTTTGTATTAATGCTAGACATAGCTTGATATAAACATGCCCTTGTAACTTCTACCGTGAATCGGGTTAGTCTAGACATAGATAATCTTGTTTGCGTGGTCTTATGAGTTCTTGAACTTAAACTCCGAACCAATTAATTGGACTAAGACATTAGCTAATTATTTTGGCTAGGAAGATTTGTTCACCAAGACATTGGGTTCAAATATTTTCGTGAACTCGACCAACACTAAATCTCTAACGATTCAAAGATTGGTTTGTCTATGAATTAATCGGATTAGGAGTTAAGAAAGTCAATCCCCTACCCGTTGTGTTATGGCGTAGTTCTTCGTTTGGTGTTTAGTTAATTTATTGTCGTTAGTTTAGTTTACTTTCAGTTAATCTTTACATTTTTCCTCCATCCAAATATAACTCGATCTAGTAAAATTGGTAATTGTTGAAAGTCAATCCCTGATGACGATAACTCTTACTCTCTCTTTACTACTTGTGCGACCTGATACACTTGTCGGGAAATAGCGCATCAGTCATTTTTAATTCAAACAAAATAATTCTTATTGGACTGAAACTAGATCTTGTGTGGACTGATTAATAATAGGAATGTTAACCCATTAAGGGTTTTTTACACAAGGATGGGTCCCAATTCTCTACCTATATATGTGGTGTTATAGCCCAATTAAAGTACATCTCTAAAACTATATTAGGTCAAGAGAACAATTTACTCTCTTTAGTAATTCTTTTATCTATTCCTCTCCTTATCTTTGAACATCAACCGTTATTATGAGTTTTGTTACTGCCTTAGGTAAACTTTTATTTATTGAGATTTATACATGCTATAAAATAATCTACAACATTGATATTATTAATAGATTCTTTCAATTGATATCAAAACCAAATTGGTCAGATTGTTCTATGGCTGTATAAAACTAGAATCATATAATGATTCATATAGTTATTTATCATATGGTTATTTATAATAAAATCTAGGCTCCATAGTTGTTAATATATGAAATTAAGTTGGGGCTATTGTTGATCTTATCACTATCATTTAGAATTGTGTTTTCTTCATCGAAATTGGGCTAAACATTGTGGCAAAAAAAACCTTGAAAATTAGTTCACCGCAGACCCTAATTAGCCCAACCATAAAATCTAGACTATATGGTCAATAACTGGTAAAATAGGCTATATGGTCAATCTAGGCTGTATGTTTGACATGAGGAGTACACAAGGTTGAGATCATCACAAGCATTTGCTATCGGTGAGGGTGTCGAAGCTCAAGATGATGAGGTCGACGACACCGCGCTGTGGCTATAAGCAGTGGAAGGGAAGAACAAGAATGGCTACATTTTTGGCATGAGATTTGAGGTGCGTAAGATCGGTTCCTCCAGTCGCCTCTCTATTAATCCATCAAGTCTTCATCCTGAATTCGAGCAGGAGTTGTAGTGATGTATGGAGCATGTTCTCAGGCAATTGAAGACTCAATAGGATCAACTCAACAATATTGAGGAAGCGCTTACCTTGATGACCCAGCGGATGCAGGAGCAGTTTGTGTTGATATAGAGTTAGGCATCCATGTTGACTGACATGCAGCGCATGATGGACTGTTACATTGACTCCATGGGCAGCCACCTGGGTCCTATGAATGGTACCGATGATGATGAGATCCAGCCCCCATATCACCCATTAGACTAGGTTTTATGTTTGTTAAACACTTAAATTATGTATGTTTCTATTTATTTATTTTCATTAAATTACACATATAATTAAATAGTTCCATTTTTTTTTATATAAAACGTCTTCTTTTTCATGTGCACTTTTTAATAATTGTTGGATTAGATTGCTGGACTGCTAGATTTTCTTTATTCATAGGTTCTAAATCAATGTTGAAACAAAATTTAATTATATAAAAAAAAACATGTTGGAAATTAGAGGTGAAATTAGACATGGAGTTATCTGTCTTCTTTGTTCCAAAATCTGTCTTTGATTTGAAATGGAATATTTCGTCTCTAAGTCCGTCTCAAATCAGAGACAGATTTTGGGATGAAGAAATCTGTCTCTGACTGAAATAGAATCAGAGACGGAAATTTTTTTCTTTGAGTTGAAACTGAATCAGAGATAGAATTTTTGTCTCAAATTAATGATGGACATTTATCTATCTCATATACCCAAATTTTATTGAAGACAAATTTCTTTTTTTGAGATAGAAAATTTCTATCTTAGACATCTAATACAGAAATTTTAGATATCTCAGAAATTAGGAACGTCCAAATCAAGTGGAAATGAATCCGTATCTGATTTTGTCTCTCAGACATCAGAGACAAAAAATTTTGTCTCTAATTTTATTTTATTTTTTGTAGTGACATTCCTCCAATGATGAAATATCTATCATTGCTTTATTAGCGACAAAATTTGGCATTAGATTAGTTTAACCGTGGCCAATTATCAGTGATGCACTTATCTGTCACCTTTTCTTGTCAACTCCGTTGCTATATGCTTTAGCGAGGGATTGATGAGGGAATAGCTACAAATTCTTCCATCGCTATACTGTCACATTCTTGTAGTGTTTTAGCCTACGTCTAGAGACAAAATCAATGAACAAATTTTCACTAATGGAAAGAAATGAAGAATACAAAATGGTCAAGGATACACACAAAACCTACACCTCAAATACACCAAAAAAATATATCATAATATATATTTGTTTCTCCGGTGTCTACATTCACTCACAACAACAACATAGCCTTATCCCACTAAGTGGGGTCGGCTACATGGATCGCATGACGCCATTGAGCTCTATCAATGACCAACTCTTTAGATATCTCATTTATTAAAAGGTCCTGATCAATAATTTCTCTAAGTGTCCTTTTTGGTCTTCCTCAACCTTTTTTCACAGGGCTCCAAACCATCTGCTCAACTCTCCTAACAGGCGCTTCCAACGGTCTTCTTTGCACATGCCCAAACCATCTTAAACGGTTTTCAACCATTTTTTCCTCAATAAGTGCCACCCCAACTCTACCTCGTATATGATCATTACGGATCCTATCTCTTCTTGTATGACCACACATCCAATGCAACATCCTCATCTCCGCCACTCCAATTTTATGTTCTTGTTGTCCTTTCATTGCCCAACATTCACTCCCATATAAAATCGCTGGTCTTATAGCAGTACGATAAAACTTTCCTTTGAGTTTATCAGGTACTTTCCGATCACAAACAACCCCTGATGCCATACGCCACTTCAACCACCCAGCTTGTATCCTATGTTCCACATCTCTAATAATTTTGCCGTCATCTTGTATAATTGATCCCAAATACCTAAACTTTGACACTTGTGATACGACCTGATCACCCAATTTAACCTCAATCTCATTCCTAGCTTGTCGCTTGTTAAACTTACAATGCATATATTCGGTCTTACTCCTGCTCAGACGAAAACCCTTCGATTCCAAAGTAGCTCTCCATAACTCAAGTTTAAAATTGATCTCTTCTCTTGTCTCTGCTATGAGAACAACGTCATCTGCAAAAAGCATGCACTTAGGGATTTCTTCTTGGATGTGTTTTATCAGAACATCTAAAACCAAGTCAAACAAATATGGGCTTAAGGATGATCTCTGATGTAGGCCAATTTTAATAGGAAAGTCTCTAGTCTCCCCTCCAGCCGTTCTCACACTCGTCGTAGCCCCCTCGTACATATCTTTTATGGCTCTAATATACGCAACTCGTACACCTTTATGTTCCAAGGCTTTCCACAGCACCTCTCTTGGTACTCGATCATAGGCTTTTTCCAAGTCAATAAATGCTACATGAAGGTCTTTTTGTTTACTCCGATACCTTTCCATCAACCCCCTTAGAAGATATATAGCTTCCATAGTAGACCGTCTTGGCATAAATCCAAATTGATTTTCAGAAATACTCGTCTCGATTCTTAACCTATGTTCAATCACTCTCTCCCATAATTTTAGAGTGTGACTCATAAGCTTAATCCCACGATAGTTTGCGCAATTCTGAATGTCTCCTTTGTTCTTGTAAATAGGAACTAAAGTGCTTCTTCTCCATTCCTCAGGCATTTTCTTAGACCTTAAAATCTCATTAAAGAGCTTAGTTAGCCAGATAGTACCCTCCTCTCCTAAACACTTCCAAACTTCGATAAGAATACCATCGGGACCAACAGCTTTACCATTATCCATTTTTCTAATAGCTTCCTTGACCTCATCAACCTTGATCCTGCGATAATATGCCAAATTTTGTTCTCTCTCCAAGGTTGTTAGATCTTCCATATCACAAGTCGACTCCGTTCCGTCATTAAAGAGCTTATGAAAATAACCCTGCCATTTATTTTTAATATCTCTGTCTGTAATCAGAACTTTTCCTTCTTCATCCTTAACACATCTTACTTGATCCAAATCTCTAGATTTCCTCTCTCTAGCCTTCGCAATCTTGTAAATCTTTTGTTCCCCTTTTTTCGTTCCTAAATCCTTGTAAAACTCTTCAAACGCTTTAGATCGTGCTTCACTTACTGTTTTTTTTGTCTCCTTATTAGCCTTCCGATACCTTTCCCAATTTTCTGAGTTATTACACAGATGGATAGCTTTAAAGCATTCTCTTTTAAATTTGATCTTCTCTTGAACAGCCTCATTCCACCACCAAGATTCCTTATCTCTTTGTCCAAAACCTTTTGATTCTCCTAAAAGTGCTTTAGCTACTTTTCTAACCTTCTTGGCCATCTCCTCCCACATGGTGTTAGCCTCTTCTCGTAACTCCCAAGATCCTTCCTCCAACAATCTTCTCTTGAAAGCCTGTTGATTCTCCCCCTTTAGCTGCCACCACTTGGTCCTAGGGTTCATCGCCTGACGATGCTTTTGTTTCTGACCCTTAATAACCACGTCAAGGACCAAAACCCTATGTTGAGTTGCCACGGGTTCCCCAGGAATAACTTTACAATTTTGACAGATTTTTCTATCTGGATTCCTTACTAGAAAGAAGTCAATCTGTGACCTTGAAGCTCCACTCTTGTATGTGATTAAATGTTCCTCTCGTTTCTTGAAGCAGGTATTGACAACCTTGAAATTATAAGCCATTGAGAAATCCAATATAGACTGTCCTTCCTCGTTAAGCTCCCCAAAACCAAAGCCACCATGGACCCTCTCATACTGTCCTGTTTCTTTCCCAACATGACCATTAAGGTCCCCCCCGATGAAAATCTTCTCTTCTAAAGGTATGTTTCTAACCAATCCCTCCAAATCTTCCCAAAACTTTTCTTTAAGATATGCATCTGTCCCTACCTGTGGTGCATAGGCACTTATGATGTGGATAATATCTCTTACGATAATCATCCTTAAGCATAGAATCCTATCCCCAATCCTTTTTACCTCCACCACACTCGGTGTCCATTCCTTGTCAACCAAAATACCTACACCATTCTTTGTCCTTACTTTTCCAGTGTACCAGAACTTGAAACCTGAACAGTCAAATTTCTTAGCCTTTTCTCCAACCCATTTAGTCTCTTGAAGGCACAAGATGTTAATTTTCCTCCTCTTCATAGTGTCCACAACCTCCATGGATTTCCCTGTCATGGTTCCAACATTTCACGTAGCAATCCTAATTTTGTTCTCCTTGACTAGCTTCTTTACCCTCAACCTTCCGGGAACAAGCTCTTGTGACACTACAATCGATCGACGATGCAGTGGCTCTAGCTCATTTGATACTGTACTCGAGCCATACAGCGCGTTGCTTCCGGGCAACGACCTAGTATGAGTGGACCCTTACTCATTTAACACTACATCCGGGTGCCGATGCAGCGGCTCTAGCTTACTTGTCACTGTACTCGAGCCATACAGTGCATTGCTTTCGGGCAACGTCCTAGCATTAGCAAAATATTGTCGTTGATCCATGTTCATGAGAGATTCGACACAGTTTTACGTTGGCTGTCGAGGGCCTAACACAACCCTCCTTCTTTCTTCGGGCTTGGGACCGGCTATAAAATATAGGCGGAGTTCTACATTCACTCACAACACTTTCACAATTTTTTCCTTGCTCTTCCTCTCTTCCATCACTCTTCACTCTCCTCCCTATGTAGCCATCAAGCTCATTTTACAAGCATAAAAGAGAGACAATCAATTAAATTTTACATTCTTAGGGTGGTGGAAAAGGGTGGCTATTACGTTCCCTAATTTGCATGTTCTAAATGTTACTAAAGCCAAAGTCTTCATACATTAAACTCTAGCCACAATTGTTGAAAAAACAAGCCTCCATAGTTAAATAAATTCAAGACACTTCAACACAAAACTCTCTTCTTGACCGCTTCTTTGGCAAACAAAAATTGGAACATTCTGGGTTTTATTTCCTCCACCTTGAAACCTATGGAGTTATTCCATATGCTTGTAAATGCTGCCTCTAACAACCCCTTGTTGATAGGTTTTCTAGTTAAAATTCACCCAACCAGACTTAATTTGCATGCTCTAATACCATCTTCTACATCTTTCTCTAGATTAACAAAGCATCGAGGCTCTGTATCATTATAGCTTGCATAATTCTTGGGGAGATGCCATTGAGGCTGTTCTGAGCAAAGAGACTTGCCTGTAGGATGCTATGAGCTGCACAGAATAAGACGAGCTTTACCAGTTTGGCAGCACTACCACGTCCCCAAGAAAACTCATAGAACATCTGAGAGATTCTTGGAGCAACTATTGGACGAGATTGAATTGGTTTCTAAAATTCCTATAATTTAATTTTATATTGAATAAGTTATTTAATGTTGCCTTAAAGAGAAAACTGACATGTAGTTATATATGACTTTGGGGCTTTTGATTATTAATCTAAAGCCATATATGTTAATAGAATAATGAAATATGCTACAAAAATATAATATAAGAAAGTTAAAATGAGGATAAGAAATCAAATAATTTTACACTTCTGTCTATAATTTTCTTATTATAAGATAAAATTATTATAGTCTAGTTTTGTAATTAAAAACATTTCAAAATAATTAAAGAGAAAATTGTGTTGCATGCATGCCAAGGCATTCATGTGCGTACGTCTCTGTGTTGAATATATATATGTGTGCCTGTGTGTGTGTTGTTGTGGGGGGGGGGGGGGGGGGAATTTGGAGCCTTCTAATTTTTTTCATCTCTAAAGCTATATATTAATAAATACACAAAATAAAATATAAGAAAGGGAGATATGTATACATACATATATATATATATATATATATAAAATAAAAAATATAACAATTTATATTTATTTTAAAATATTAAAAAACAAACTAAAAAGTGCCTGCCAAGCTGCTAATATATATGGCTTTGAAGTCTTCTGATAATTAGTCCTAAAACTCTGTAAGTTAACAGATAAATATATAAATTAATTTAGACGTAAAAAAAGGTCAAGTAATTTATCACTACTTTTTTAATAGAAGAAAAAATATCATAATTTATTTTTATATTAACAATTTATTCCAAAATAAATAAAGAGAAAACTGAGTTCATGTTGTGAGGGGGGTCAAATCCAACACTTACGTTTAAATGGAAAAAAAAACCTAATACAAATTTGAGAAACAATGTATTTTGTCGGCTCTACTCACAGGATCCGGCGCCTCTGCATTTCTTTTTTTTTTCCTGGACTTATAGCAACTGTTTTTTCTGTTGCTAAAGGTTTAAGCAACAGAATTTCTTGTTGCTGAAACCTTTAGCAACAGAAAAAACTATTGCTAAAGGTGGTATTGCACTCTACATTACTTTTAAGTAATGCAGAGGATCCCCATCCCTACTTTCAATGGCGAAAATCTGTGGGGAAACGCAAGGTTCGATATATGATTTTCTATATGGATCATGAATCAAATTTTTTCAATACATATTGCACAATTCAAGAGAGGGGCCATTGTTACTATGTCAAAAAAAAATATAAGATGCTCTTATTTCAACGTGTATTATTGTATATATATCTAATGATTTATTTTTTTATTTTTTTAATTTTTAAAAGTATATTACATGTTGATCAATTTCAAAATCGGATGATTAGTAAAAAATTTTAAAAAAATAAAAAATACAAAAAATATAAACCATTAAATATAACTTATCTAATTATTCACATTAAAATAACAGCCTCTTATCTTTTTTCAAACATAAATTGGATTCTGCTTCTGTGCTTGGGAAGCTACAGGAATTTGTAGAGTGCGGAATGATATGGAGAAAAGGATTTATTGGGTCATTGGGAATACATAGAAAATTAGGCCTTGTTTGTTTGTAATTTTTAAAAAATTTAAAGGTTTTCTCCCTAGAGAAATTTGTGAGAGTCATTTATGCTACGTACTTATTTAAAAACATGTTGAACCTTAGAATCATATCAGACTTTTTACTGATGCTTATATTTTATATGTTCACTTTTTACGATTTATTGAAAAAATCTTACTTTTATGTAGAATAGGGACACCAAAATTTAATTCGGGTCTATCAGACTCGAGTTAGACTGGAAAAACAAGTTCAAGCCCACTCGTATTTTTTTCGAACTATTTTTATTATTTTTTATTTTATTTTATTTTTGAAGCAGACTCATTGAATCAGGATGGTACAACGATAGGGTAGCTTGGTGATGGTCTCAAAGTCGTGAGTTTTCTTTTATGCGATGTCAGCACACGAGGTGAGAAATAATAGTGGGTGGAACAAAACGGAGTCGTTTTGAAAGGATTTATCGAATCATGGCCTTCAAGCATAGATTTAAGATTGGTTGGGTTGGTTCCAACATCAGTGATTCGTATTCTAATTTGATTCAAATCACTTTTATTGGATTGGGATGTAGTTAGTTGAATTTTGACAGAATCGGTGATCTAACAGCTTAGTTTGACTTGATCTTTTTTTTTTGTTGTTGTATGATTTCAACCTAAAATCTCATAAATGAAAAATAATATTTTAACAAAAGTAAATTATAATTATTATTTAAGTGTGTTAAAATATATATATAGGAAGAATATTGATATTTTGAAACATAAAATGTTATTATTTTATGTATATTATATTATTATATTATCTAAAATGATTTTAGATTATAAAAGTTGAACAATGTTAGTAATAAATTTTATCATATTATATGAAGTTAAAAATAATTAAATAACCATTAGATAGTACAAATAAATTAATTTTATTTTTATTTTTACAATTTATTAATATAATTATAAAATATTTTATTTATTTATTTATTAAATATGATATTTGTGCTCTAAAATTACTTTAAGATACATTTTTAAAGATATTTTGATTTAGAAATTTACATATAAATTATTTTGTTTTGCTCATTTTGATATTTACTTATGAGCATATATATATATATATATATATATATATATATATATATATATATATATTATCTGGTTTAGCAATTGATTTGATGACTCGACGATTAGATTAATGATATGATAACCTGAAAA
The DNA here is from genome assembly GCA_037074585.1 of Biancaea sappan. Lineage (NCBI taxonomy): Eukaryota > Viridiplantae > Streptophyta > Magnoliopsida > Fabales > Fabaceae > Biancaea > Biancaea sappan. The sequence goes on from CM073490.1 coordinate 57,464,855, forward strand.
TTAGTTCGAGACAACAACCGGGCCAGTCAAGAGTTAGACTTCTTGCTAGGGAGTAAGGAGAGGACTCTAAGAAAGAGGAGGCACATGACATGAAGGAGCATATTTATATTATTCTTTTAATTTTAATTTTTTTAAGTTGGTTCTTTAATTTTACATTAAGTTTTTTAATTCTTAATTTTATTCCGTTCTAATTTTATCTTTAACTTACAAATAATGCTCAATTAATATTTCTTTCTCTTTAATATCACAAAAATGCTCAACAGAAAATTTGTTTGTCAGTTCTTGGTGGCTCCACTCTCATAGTCATTTGTCAATTTGGATCCTGTATGTCATAATATCTTTTTTTAATCGTTATTTAAAATGCTTCATTTTCTTGTGCTGCCTCTCTTCATTTTTTTTTTCGGTTGTTTGATAATGATGTTATTATTCTAATCTAACTAATACTCTTATGTTCTTTTAATTTTTATTTCTATAACTTGGGAATTGAGAGATCAAGGTTACAACTTATTTTTGTTATGCATTTTAATAGTTAGAGGAAAGAAAACATTTAAGTAAATTTTAGAAATTAAAAGATCAATTGAAACAATTTAAAGCAAAATTAAAAGATCAAATTAAAATAAAACAAACTTTAAAATAAAATAAAAATATTAAAAATGATATTTTGACCTTCCTTTGCCTCACCTTTGATTGGAAAAGAAAAATAAGGTATTGGGGAAAGTTGCCCTACAGTTGCTGCAAAAACCCCCTATGTTTACTAAATGTTAATGTTAGTACGAGAATCAGGACCCTACTAGTTCAGGTGTTAAGGCCCTACAGTTGTTGGTTAATGAATCAATCTTGGCCAAATGGGAAGAAAAAAATCCAAGTATGCCTACAGAATGAAAATGGGCTCATCATGTTAGAGAAGAAATAGTTGAAGCTACACAAACTAGAAGCACAAATGATTTTTGGCTAAATGTGATTATAAACAGCAACCCAATAATGATAGAAGATCAAGTTGTGGTTCAAAAGTCTCAATAAATTTTCTAGAGGTCTAAGATATATTTGCACAAGTGATTCAAACCCAAAAATATAAGCTTTTTGACCCAAAAGAATAAAAGAGTTAAAATGTTTCAAAACCCCATTTCTTTCTCAGCCCACAAATACCTTCATGTGATTCAAATGCTGGTGATGTGCCGTAAAAAGAGAACCAACGTATTACTGTAAAATCAGAGCTGTCAGACGACATTGCAGTAACATGAAAAATAGCAAACACTTTTCTGCTGTATTCTAATCCCTATGACAGATCTACATAAAAAGGTGAAAAGGAGGGTGCATAATTAAAGTAAACAAGATGGTTGTCTAGGAAAAGGATGTATGACAGTACAATCTTTTGATGATATACTCTCTTCCCAAGGTCAATCTCCTGCATCTAACTTAGGCAGCAACCTGCAGAAAAGAATTTGACTGTTGAAGCCTTCACACATACACATGTTGAACAATGGCTAGTTGAAAGGATATATAAGGAGTTCAAGCTCCATCTTGGAAAACCTCTTGCTGAGCTGAAAATTTGAGAACTTGGGTTACTGAAGAAAAGAGAGAAATACATACAATGAGCTAAGGTGCATATCTATTGTTTCTTCAAGGAGATTTTCATATTTGCTTGTATTCCTCTTAGTGAAGTTGTTTATCTCTCATACTGGTTTTGAGTGAACATATCTTTTTCTACTCATTTCCTGTGATAGGGTCCTAGAGAGAGGAGCCCATCTTTTTGAGATTTGTATAATTTGGTTTGTTATTGGTGTAAAAGCCTTAGTATGATCCTCTTGGAGAAAAGAGGTTGTAAAATGTCAAGAGTGAACTACTAGATTGATTACGTAAACATAGGGTGCTAATATTCAGTGTGAGGTTGCTGATTGTGACAGCATAAAAGCAAGATGCTGAGTCTCGACTAGGTAGCTAATTGTATTGGTTACTATTTTTTATTATAAAATTATCTTATTGTGTGTTTGAGGAGTGGATGTAGAAATATCTTTTGAGATATCTCCAAACTACTATATATCGCTTGTGCTTTTCTACTATCTTTATTATTTATCATTGTGATTAATAAGAAAATACTTGATCTTTGAGAAAACACATTTTTAAGTGAAAACTACTTAATCAGGATACTAGTTTCAAAAAAAGGCCATATTTAAGCAACATATATATCTTGTGCCTCTTGTGTTTGTTTTGTTATTATCTTTAAGAAAGAAAAGGTAGTTTCACAACATTTGTAAGAGAAATCTTAAAAAGAAATCTTTTGAAATTAGCTTACTGATTACATTCATTCTATATATTTCTTTAAACATAAAGTTTTCACTTTCAGGACCCTGATAAGAAAAAGATTTGATAAACTTATCAGTACCCAATTCAATCCCTTCTTGGGTATATCTTATTCTAACATCTGGTATTAGAGCATTTGTCTCTAGTTTCTAGTTGTGCAAGATTAGCATCCTAGAGAAAAGATCCAAAAGATGAATTAGCAATCTGATACTCAAGGTCAGTGTGCAGATAGGTCACCTCTCTTTGATGGGACAAACTACCATTATTGGACGACAAGGATGGAAACCTTCTTAAAGTTCAAAAATATGCAAGTTTGGAGAGTCATTGAAAATGGACCCCATATCCTAATGAAGATTGTAGATGAAGTAGAGATGCCTAAATCATTAATGGAATGGAATGCTGAAGATGATGTAAAAATAGAAACCAACTACAAGGCCATCAACTACTTTCTTTGTGCAATTAACACTAAAGAGTTTCAGAAATTATCAACATGCCAAAGTGCAAAAGAAATGTAGGAAAAGCTATTGATATCTCATGAAGATACGAGAGAAGTTGGAGAGCCCAGAACAAACCAGGACCATGCTTCGACATATCAGGATGATGCCTTGCGAGAATGTGAACCTGAGGTCTCTAATTTATGTCTTATGGCCAACATTGATTTTGAAGATGATCCTGATGAGGTAAATGATCAAGCTTTTCAAAGATATCATGAGCTTAGACAAGCCCATTTAAAGCTCTTAAAGAATTTTGAAACAGTGATTAGTGAGAAATTTTTTCTTGAAGAAAAATTTTGTCAAATTAAGGAAGAGCAATGTCTTCCCTCCCTAATCACAGAAAATAGGGCTATAAAAGATAAAATTGATTGTCTAACATATGACCAAAATAAATTTGTCAAAGGACAACAAAGCTTGGATCCTATGTTAAAAAGTCAAAAGAAAAGTCTTGATAAGGCATGTTTGGGATGTGATAATTATGAAGGAAAATATTTCAAAAATGATTTTGAAAAATCCAAGTCTTCTAGAGGATCAGAAACTTGTTATGAATGTGGAATGAAAGGACATATATCCTATCAGTGTTTAAGCAGAATTAGAAAGATTACTGTCAAGAAAATTTGGGTACCAAAAGGCATAATAGTGCAATCAACTAACTCTTTCAGGACCCAAAAAGTTTTGGGGACCTAGATTTAATCATCATGTTGATAGGCATGCCTGAGGACGAAAAAAGATAAAGAATGATTCATCAAACTCAGGCTACTCAAGATATATGATAGGGAACAAATCAAACTTTACAAGCTTTTCATAAATTCTGCCAACATAACATTTTGTCACAAGAACAAGGATAAAATTGTTGATATAAGAAGAGTAAGTATCATCTCCCCTTTTATTTGTATAATGTGTTTTTGGTTGATGATCTAAAGCATGAGTTATCAATATAATTCAATTATGTGCTATCATATTTTTTTTTCGGTTTAGTGCATATTTTAAAAGATATATTTATAGGGTATTGAAACAGTAATAAAGTATTCATCAAAGAGATTATTTGTTAAAGAAAACATGCATGTTGTTTTTAAATGAATCTGAGCAATTTTTATTAAGAGATACTAAGGCAGAGTATGATAAGGATATATACATATATATATATATATATATATATATATATATATATATATATATATATATATATATATATATATATATATATATATATATGCGATTTGGAGCCCTAAGCCACGAGAAAATGGGAAAGCATATGAATCAAACAAACATCAGGGATCTGAAACTGAGTAAACATTATTTAACATGAAGGCTGAACTATGTTCCTTGAATAAGCTATTAAAAATTGTTTGGAAGGGAAATGAACCATAAAAGTCAAACAAATCAGCATGTTGATTCTGATGATCAGGATCCTAGTCCTCCATAGCCAACTAAACAAACAATGAATAGAGGCAAACACCAAATTATCCAGCAGAGTAAATTGCTAAGGATCTTGGATACACAAGCAAGCATAAGAGGTACCTAAAAACCATATTGATGATCTATTTGTGCTTACATACTTGTTGGATCAAGATGATGAGTCAAATTGCTTCTTTCTACTGGTTTCTGGTACAGATAAGTTGAAAGAAATGGTTGGATCCCAAGAGGGGGGGTGAATTGGGTTTTATAAAAATTTTCACAAAACTTAATTGGAAGTTAAAATGATTTTCTGAAATTGGATAATGTTAAAGATAATAATTTAATTCAGAAAATCAAAATGTTTATCAAGATGAATAATTTTATAGTGCAAGGAATTAAGGAGCAAATATAAATCTACACAAATTAATTAATACTTGAGGTAGAAATTAAATATAAACGCAAAGCATTAATTAATTAACTTCAAATGTAAATAGAGTAGGGATAGAGAAAGCAAACTCGGAGATTTATACTGGTTCGGCTAATCCCAAGCCTACATCCAGTCCTCAAGAGACCACTTGAGTATTTCCACTATAATTGCAAGTTTAATCCGGGTACTTGCAAACCACTACAACATACTTTTCTCCCTCAAGGGTGTCTCTCCCCCTTACAACGTGTTTTCTCTCAAACACTAACTCAAGGAACCAATCCTTGAGAAACTAAATTTAAAGGCTTAAGGAAAATAATGGTAAACACTCTCAAAGTGTAGATAACGCAGAAATTAAGCTCAGAATATTTCTCTAGCAATTTAGAGAGAATGAACTCAAGAAAATATGAGAAATGAACAATTGAAGCTTGATTTAAATGGTGTTGTGAAGTCCCCTTTATATAGTGAAACCTTGCTGCTACAGTGACTGCTTTAGTCAAAATTGCTACAGTAAGCTTCATCATCATTTTTCAACCTTTCTACAACAACCAAAAAATTTTATCAATCTTTTTCAACAATCAATATTCTTTTTCAAATTTGCTACAGTAAAAAGTATTCTTTTTCAAAGTTTATTGCAACAACCAATAAACTTTATCATACTTTTTCAACAATCAAAATTCTTTTTCAAAAGTGCTACAGTAAAAGATATTCTTTTTCAAATTATATTACAACACCCAATAAACTTTATCATACTTTTTCAACAATCAAATTTCTTTTTCAAAAGTGCTACAGTAAAAGATATTCTTTTTCAAATTATATTACAACACCCAATAAACTTTATCATGCTTTTTCAACAATCAAATTTCTTTTTCAAAAGTGCTACAGTAAAAAGCATTCTTTTTCAAATTATATTAAAACACCCAATAAACTTTATCAAAAATCAATTTATACTACTATATTTAAATATATAAAGCATTAAATATATTTGGGCCAAGAAAGATTGAATCATGTATTTGGATCAAGAAGATTAAATCATACATTTGGGCCAAGAAGATTAACTCATTCATTTGGGCCAAGAAGACTAAATCATTCATTTGGGCCAAGAAAATTAAATCATACTATTTGGGCTAAGAAAGATTAAATCATACATTGGGCCAAGAAGATTAAATCATTCCCACATATTTGTCATCATCAAAACTTATAGCATAATACATTAGGGCTAACATAAGTGAGGTACGAATTCTTTTTAAAAGTTATAAGAAAATTCATTTTTATGAAAAATGCTAAAAGACCTATTTTTAGATGCAAGCATGGATTTGTCTTGTTTATATTTGAAGGTTCCAACTTAGCTTCTACTTACATGGCAAGGTGTTTTGAAAACATGCATACCTCTTCCCAAAGTAACGATGGAGAAGCAAAAAATGTATTGTTCTTATCACTAACCTTTCAAAGTTTTTTTTTAACTAACTTCTTCATATCATAAGGATGAAAGCTTTGAAATTTCTTTTAAAAAAAAATCATCCTAACAAATATATTTTGAAATGATATTTTCAAATGACTTTGAAAAGAAATGAAAAAGAAGTATAGTTTTTTAATCCTTATTAATATTAAGGAGAATTTGGGAAAGTATACATGTATGTGTCAAGCTGACCTTTGATCTTGAGCAAATAAAGTGGAACATATTAATAGAAAGATACTTGTATCAAAATGAAAAAGAATCAAGATCTTGAAAAATAGAAAAGCAAGTTTACTCCATTAGGACTGCTGGGATGAAAGTAATCAAATATGGGTCCAGAGGAGAATTATGAAGTTAAAAAGATCATGTTCAATCCCCACAAGAAAAAGAAAAGGAGGAAACTTCAAATTAACCACTTGATTCTAAGATCAAAGAAGAGGAACCTAATCAAACAAAAGAAATGTCATAGCAAGAAATCAAAAATTCGAGTCAGGGTCCTGCTCACTTTAAACAAAGGGATAGCCAAAGAATTTGAAAATAGAGGGGAACAACTAACTATCCTTTTTAGTACGTCTTTGATAATCCTACTGAAGAATGGATAGTAGCTATGTAGGAAGAACCTGATTGAAGGACTAATAAAAAATAGGTATCAAGAGAATCCTAAGAAAGAAACCTTGAGGTTAGTTTCCCAAAGTTTCTATGAGCTACAAGGTATTGTTTGTGATAAACATTTATTGCTAAAATATTTATTGCACTTGCATATACATATTTCAAGCACCTAATGTTTTATCAAACTAAATGCCTTCTTTGAAAATGAATTTCTTTTTAAACACTCTTCAAAAAGGTCTTTAGAAAGATCATGTTTTCAATATCACAACAACCTTGCTCAAAGTAGACCTCTACAACATATGAAGGATTAGCGGTATCATTGAGCATAGCATAATCATTATGAAATTTCATAAGATTATGTCATATTTACTAATCAGAATTTGTGCAAGGATTTTTTTGTTGATGAAGATGCCTAAGATGAAATGAATTTTTCGAAAGAATAGTCAAATAGTGCAATTTTGAAATCTTCATCAAGATCCAAAAACCAAGGAGCTGAAAAATAGATGTTGTATATGCCAAGACAATTCTTAGATGTTCAAGCTCTTGCAAAACGATAAATAAAGAGAACAAAATAAGCCAATTGGATAAAAGGATCCTAAAGGTATGATTTTTCTTTACTCACCTCAAATGAATCAAAATGAATATTATATGGTATGCTTTGGTAATTAATTGCAAATATATATATATATCGTCCACACTTTGTGCTTAATGGTTTATATTATATGTGTCATAAATGTGATATACATTGTTGCTTAACTCATCAGAGAACTATTTGAGGATGTTTTGCTTGATCATTGATATGAAAATTACACTTATATGCACTATATATTACATTTTAGAAAATCTCTTGATGAGTATTGTTGTTGGATCAATTATAATGGTTGAAGGATGATGGTTTAAATTTTTACTTTAGATATTTCAAAACAACATGCTGATAATTTCATCACAAAGACTCTTTCTAAAAACTAATGATGTAGAATTTGAAGTAAAATAAATATACTTGAGTTAGATTCATGAAAATATTACTTATAATTGCATGCCTGTATCACTTGTGTCAGAAGGGTGCTGATATGTGCTTATATGATTAGAATTATTGTGAATAAGCATTGCATTACATGAAACTTTTGTGCCTATTATTGTTCCTGGTCAGAATGATAATAAACAATACGGAGACAAGTAAATTCTTTTGGAAGCTAGAAAAATTGTCATATTAAAAAGGTAAGTCTTGAGCAAGTAATAAGAAAAACACATCAACAATCACCTTTTATATATTACATGCTTAAAACATGTGTTTGCTTGCTCCTATTGACTTTTTATCATATTAGCTTCTTGATTCCAATATTTCAATTGATAATACTCATTTTTTACCATTAGGCCTAATTCTTCCAATCTTTTGAGACTATATCATAATTATTGGAATCTTGGTGTAACATCCTAAATGATATATCTTGATATTTATCTTTGTGATATAGGACGATATCTTACTTTTAATCATGGATTATAAAACCAAATTGTATATGATATATTCATTTTTTCTCATGCTGAAACTAATGTGAAGCAAGTATGAAAGTACATACTTGTATTTCTATAAGATGCAGGACCCTGCAACTAAGAAAGGAAGGGAAATCATTAAAATTGCAAGGAGAACATTAAAAGGAGGGCAAGAGTAAAATCAAGGAGATCAAGGATGAGAAGCTGATTAATATACAAGGAAGCACAATAAGAAAGCAAGAAACAAACATGTATAAATTGAAGAAAAGTTTGAGCAAAAATCAAGTTCGAATTAATGGGAATTAAACTTTAGCTCAATATTATGACCCTGTTTCTCTTATTATTGGATGTTGCATTGCTATCAACCTTGATCATCAATTTAATTACGTCATATAGGTAATCTCATTGTTCTTAATCACTAGTTTCTCACTTGGACATAAATATTTTACTCATTAATTATGTGAGAACATTCATTGAATAGATTGATGTGTTCATTACATGATGACTAATAAAATAGTGATTTGATTGTCTTATGATAGTAGCACATTGTGAAAATAGAAAGCTCAAGAGAGAATCTTATGAACCAAATATGTATGCATATTTTGAGGAAAAGCATTATAAGTAGCATGCTATTCAAAAAAAGTCATCATTAGCCTGCTTCTCATTATATGATAAAGAGGAGTTTTTTGATGTGTTTATTACCTATAGTGTATTGTACGGTTATTGAATATCTATATCTATTGTGCTCACAATTTTGTAAAGCATTTCAAGATGCTAACCCTTGATAGCTCTCGAATGATGAATGTTGTGTGGCCTTTATGGCCTAACTATTTTAGGACCTTGCTTTGAAACGTTTTGTAGGATCTTTACTACATTGGTTTCATGGGTCCCTTTTTTGCTTATGTCAACGGGGGAGAGAAAATACTAATGTGCTAAGTAAGAGAAAGTTTCAGGGTTATTACAGTTGAGTATACTACAAAGAAGAGCATGGCTAAGTAAGTAACCTGGCATCATTTGTAGGGGAGCCAAAAACTTTGTTGGGCAAAAGGGGGAGATTGTTAGTATGAGAATTAGGACCTTGCTAGTTCAGGTGTTAAGGCCCTACATTTTTTATTAATGAATCAATCTTGGCCAAATGGGAAAAAAAAATTCAAGTATGCCTACAGAATGAAAATGGGCTCATCATGTTAGAGAAGAAATAGTTAAAGCTACACAAACTAGAAGCACAAATGGTTTTGGCCGAATGTGATTATAAACAGTAGCCCAATAATGATAGAAGATTAAGATGTAGTTCAAAAGGCTCAATAAACTTTCTGGAGGTCCAAGATATATTTGCACAAGTGATTCAAACCCCAAAATATAAGCATTTTGACCCAAAAGAATAAAAGAGTTAAAATATTTCAAAAACCCATTTCTTTCTCAGCCCACAAGTATTTTCATGTGATTCAAATACTGGTGATATGCTGTAAAAAGAGAACCAATGTACTGTTGTAAAATCAAAGTTGGCAGATGGCATTGCAGTAACATGAAAAATAGCAAAACACTTTTCTGCTGTATTCTAATCCCTATGACAATTCTACATAAAAAGGTGAAAAGGAGGGTGCATAATTAAAGTAAACAAGATGGTTGTTCAGAAAAAAAAGGATGTATGACAGTACCATCTTTTAATGATATGCTCTCTTCCCAAGGTTAGTCTCCTGCATCCAGCTTAGGCAGCAACCTGCAGAAAAGAATTTGACTGTTGAAGCCTTCACACATACACATGTTAAACAACGGCTAGTTGAAAGGATATGTAAGGAGTTCAAGCTCCATCTTGAAGAACCCTCTTGCTATGCTGAAAATTTGAGAACTTGGGTTGTTGAAGAAAAGAGAGAAACACATGTAATGAGTTGAGGTGCATATCTATTGTTTCTTCAAAGAGATTTTCATATTTGCTTTTATTCCTCTTAGTGAGGTTGTTTATCTCTCATACTGGTTTTGAGTGAATATATCTTTTTCTACTCATTTCTTGTGATAGGGTCTTGGATAGAGGAGCCCATCTTTTTGAGATTTGTATAATCTGATTTGTTGTTGGTGTAAAAGCCTTAGTCTGATCCTCTTGGAGATAAGAGGCTGTAAAAGGTCAAGAGTGACCGACCAGGTTAATTGTGTAAAAGCATGGTGCTGATCTTTAGTGTGAGGTTACTGATTGTGATAGCATAAAAGCAAGGTGCTGAGCCTCGACTAGGTTTCTGATTGTACTGGTAATTGTTTTCGATTATAAAATTCTCTTACTGTTTGTTTGAGGAATGGATGTAGGAATATCTTTTGAGATATTTCTGAATCACTATATATCACTTGTGTTTTCCTACTATCTTTATTATTTATCATTGTGATTAATAAGAAAATACTTGATCTTTAAGAAAACACATTTTTAAGTGAAAACTACAGGATACTGGTTTCAGAAAAAGGCTATATTTAAGCAACATATATATCTTGTGCCTCTTGTGTTTGTATTGTTTTTATCTTTAAGAAAGAAAAGGTAGTTTGCAACATTTGTAAGAGAAATCTTAAAAAGGAATCTTTTGAAATTAGCTTACTGATTACATTCATTCTACATATTTCTTTAAACATAAAGTTTTCACTTTTAGGACTCTGATATGAAAAAGATTTGATAAATTTATCAGTACCCAATTCAACCCCCTTTTTTGGGTACATCTCGTTCTAACAGTTTATAATTTATGATTTAATTTCTATTTATTATAATAATTTTTACTTGTCTACCAAAAAAATTTTACTTGACTTATGTTTACTAAATGTTCATTAATATGAAATTAAATTTTAATTATTTAATAAAAATGTGTTATTTTGATATTTAAATATATGCATAACTAATAATAAAGTCCACTGAACTCAAAATTATCTTGTTCGAATTGTGTGTACCACAAAAGTACAAAATTTTTTTAACATTGATTTTTTGATTCTCAAATTTAAAATTTTATTTAAAAAGAACAAGAATAAAATTACTTGAACTCACTAGTAACTAATATTGAGAACATCATAATGATACATTCTAACATCATTTATTTTTATTTTTCATTGGCAATTACCTATATATATATATTTGAAAATATTAATATAACAGATGATTATTGGTTGGTTAATTATGTCCGTCGAATTTAATGACACTTGAGTATTTTATTTCTCTAAGTACTTTGCTATAAATTTTTAAATTATAATGAAAAAAATTAAAAAATTTAGTTAGTAATTTAACCTAAAATAACTATATAAGTTACAAGTATGGGTAGAGAGGTAATTTTGCGTCTCGCTGATTAATGTTAACGCCTCGCTTTTCCGCGGCTGTTTAGAGTTTCAAAGGCTAAAAATATACAGAGCAGAGAAAAGCAAATAAAGAAGGAGACGCCATAACCTCTCCTGCTCTTCGCAATCCCAAAAGGCCGACTCACAGAAACACTGAGATGTCGGAAAGGCACCTGAATTCACACTCGCATTGGAGTTAAGAAGAGAGAGAAAGCCGAGAAGTTGTCTTTTCTGCTTTCTCTGTGTTATTTTCGCGTTCATTTCTCTTAGCATTTTCTAGTAGCTCCACAATTTCCGATTTGGTTCCTCAAATTCTCGTCAGATGCCTCTGGCATTGGATTTGAGATTGCATGTGCATGAGGTGAACAATTGTTTTCATCTTCATGCATCTTCTCTTTGTTATCTCTTTTGGACGTTGATTTTGGACATACGCATTGTTTGTTTTCCTCGGCGATACACATTTTACGCCCAAACTTTACAGACATTTACATGGTAGTGTTTATTTAATGATCATGACTAAAATTTGATGTGGAATTTGACATACGCTGAGAATGTTATGATTTATGAATTTTAGTCTCCTGGAGCTTCGTTTCTAAATTTGATCGTCTTTCCCATACATAGCCTATGTGAGATCAAAATTCGGAGTAATAAATTCTGGCTCAGAATAATGATTGATTATTAGATCCGGTTCCAATGTTGATATTTCGCTATTGCTCAAACTTGAGTGTTTCGGATTTTTTTTTGTAATGGATTTTGATTATAATTTATCTTATGATTAATATCCTATTTGGGGAATTTCGCCTATGTTTGGATTTTGCTGTACACCCTAAAATTACATCCTTTTATTTTCAGATTTTCTATCTCTGCACTTCTATGGACATGAAGTTAGTGAAGAATGTTCCTTGAAATTTCTTATTTCCAAGTCTTTGCCCCTTTGGTGAATTTCTTCTACCAATTCTCAATTTCTATTTTCCATGTGATGGAGGAATTGACAGTCTGCGCTCTGTTTCTCGAATCTGTGGCCAATTCATGAAACAAGTTTTTCACTCGCATTTCGGTCTCAAAATCGTGTAACTTTTTGATATTGGTCAATGAATATATTTTCCCCCTCTGACTTAACTGAATTTAAAACTGCATAGAATGTTCTCTGTTTATCTTATGTTGGAACCGAGCGCTAACTTTTTTTAATTAGTTTATTGCGTTCAGATAAAAATCTGGGGCTGCAAGCTTGAGTGGCAGTTGTTTAGCAAAACATCTGGAACTGTAACCAATTTACCGAATGCCGAAGAAAACATTTTGCTAGCTGAAGATTAATAGCTTTTAGAATACTCTAAATTATTGATATATGATACCGTTATCGCCGGAATTCAGCTTTAGAAAAGAAGGTGACATGAGTTCTATTGGTTGGGAGGAGGCAATGCATGGCCCGAATGGCCGTTCGGAGAGAATTCTTGTTTCTATTCGTCTCCGGCCTCTGAATTACAAGGAACGTGCGAAAAATGATGTATCGGATTGGGAATGCGTCAATGACACTACCATCATATGCAAGAACAACCTTTTAGCTACTGACAAGTCCCTGTACCCAACGGCATATATATTCGGTACGAAGGCACTTATCTTACACGTCCACATAAACTTAGTTTACTTCGTATAATGAAGACCTGGCTTGTATAGAATTTTAAAGGTACAACTGAATTAGCTTATGAAAGAGGCTGGAATTCATTATACTTTATGTTAATGATACCTAGTACTACTGCTACACAAAATACTGGAATTTTGTACTTCAATTTATGGCTTGAAATCTCTTCTGGGACATTGTTCTATTAGTATAATTTTGTTATAGCCATGGTATTTTGGAGACATTATTTCTATAATATGTTAAGAATCTAGTCAGTGAAGCATTTTGACCAACACGACAACTGGCTTTTATTCCATCAGACGCATAAATGAAATAAAGATTTGCTTCCTTGTTTTCTTTTGGTTGTAGATAGAGTATTTGCACCTGACTGCTCCACAAGGAAGGTGTATGAAGAAGGAGCAAAGAAAGTTGCTCTTTCAGTTCTTAATGGCATCAACTGTGAGATCCTTTCCTCTAATTTTACATTTCCTCTTCAAGAACATCTATGAAACTTCCAAAATTAACTCCTTTCTTCACCCTCCCCGCCCCTTTGGGTGTTTGGTATTATATTGTATCAGCAAGCATTTTTGCATACGGACAAACAAGCAGTGGAAAGACTTTCACTATGAGTAGTATAACCCAGTATGCTGTAGCAGACATTTATCACTACATAGAAAAGGTAAATGAAATCTGAACACTTCACATCATTTATTTTCCTTTCTCAAAACCATTTCTTGATTAGACATTAATTATTTATAGCACAAGGAAAGAGAATTTATTTTGAAGTTGTCTGCAATCGAGATCTATAACGAATGTGTAAGGGACCTTCTTAGTTCAGATAGTACACCACGCAGACTTCTTGATGATCCAGAGGTAAATACCTGTAAATTTGTCTCAAAAGATTTAGTACGTGTACATTATACTAACAGTTTGTCATTTCGTCAGAGAGGTACAGTTGTTGAGAGACTCACCGAGGAAACTTTGAGGGACTGGAACCATTTTAGTGAACTTCTTTCTTTTTGTCAAAGTAAGGATTGGTTTGAATGATTGCAGCTTCAACCGAGTTACCTTGACTGGCTGTTCCTCTCTTCTTTTATTTTTCGGTTAAATTTTGCGCAGCTTGATTTGGACTGCATAGTTGACCTTGATTTAATTGCGTTTTTGTAGCTGAAAGGCAGATAGGGGAGACGTCCTTCAATGAAGCAAGCTCTAGGTCTCATCAGATACTCAGACTGGTATATTTGTTACATTTCTTGTTAGTCTAGAAATTTTTGCAACTTTTTATGACATCTTCACTTAATTTTCCTAAATAATGTGACTCTTCAGACGATTGAAAGTTCTCGACATCAGTTTCTAGGAAATGACAAGTCAAGTTCTCTTGCTGCTTTTGTGGTATGACAGGTTTACTCGGATTAGAGGAATATAAACAAGAACCAGTGTATTATGTCAACGAACATCACTGGGAAATCAAAATGATACTTCATTTTCTTGGTGCAGAATTTTGTTGATCTTGCGGGAAGTGAACGTGCATCCCAGACGTTATCAGCTGGCACAAGGTTAAAGGAGGGTTGCCATATAAATCGTAGTTTATTAACTTTAGGAACTGTTGTCCGCAAACTCAGGTTAGCTTGTCCTTGAATCAGCTCTGGAATTATGAGTTTGTCAATTAAGGTTTACTGATCTTTCCAATGCTAGCGCCTGCAAAGATACATATATTAAGTTAATTTTTCTTCATCGCTTTCTCTATTGACTTTCGTGTCACTACTCAAATATATGCAAGTGGCACTATGTTTTGTACCAAATAAAAAGGGCCTATTTTGAACCTTCAATTTCCCCTCTGACCCAAATGGGTCGCCATCATTGACAAGTACTAGATAGTTTAGAGGAACTCAATGTTTTTACCGGATATATGCAATAGATTCTTGTCAAAGGACTTTTCAATTCTTAAGCTTTAAAGCTCAAGAACATTTTCTAATCTCCAGTAAGCCCCCTCACACGAAATCCATTTGCGCAAGTGGCAAAGCAGAGGCCATCTATCTTGCGCTCATTTATTTAGAAAGAATGGAAGAGCGAAGAATCCAACTCCAGACCTCTTGGTCACAGAGGCTCTGATAGTCAAACATTATTATAACACAAGCTTTGGGCTATTAAGTAAAGATATATGAATGATTTTTATTGTAATCTGTAACCGTTTTCTTCACTTTTCATTTAGCCCCAATCTACATGGGCTCCTTCATTACGAAACCACATTCTTATGCATTACTTGACGACGCTAAACAGTACAATAGCTTGTGACTTTATGAGCAGATGACAGCCTTAGAGTTTCTTTTTATTTTCAAAGCTCACCCAAATGAGTTAATATTGAAAATTTTGTTAAAATGTTTTTTTTCCACTTTATATAAAAATAATGAGTTTGGTTTCAGCAAGGGGAAAACTGGACATATTCCTTTCAGAGATTCAAAGCTAACCCGCATACTGCAGTCCTCACTAGGAGGCAGTGCTAGAACTGCAATAATCTGCACTATGAGCCCTGCACGAAGCCATGTGGAACAAACCAGAAACACCCTCTTATTTGCAAGTTGCGCAAAAGAAGTGGCAACTAATGCACATGTCAATGTAGTGATGTCTGATAAAGCGCTGGTTAGACAGTTGCAAAGAGAATTGGCTAGATTGGAAAATGAATTGAAGAATTCAGGTTCAGCTTGCTTAACATCTGATTCTGCTGCGCTACTGAGTAAAAAAGACCTCGAAATTGAAAAGGTAATGGTCAGATCTTAACAATACAATTTTTACTTTTTTATGAAGGTAAATTGGGAGAGAAAATATAAATTGGTAAAATACATCAGGCATGATGTTGCACAACGTATACGCTTTTCCTAGAGTAGCAGATTGTAATCGTTGTAAAAGTAGTGTACGTCTACAGTTGATTGTTGATTCAATATTTGTTATTGGTTCTACAATGTGGTGCTGTCAATATCTTATGTTGTGCTTTCTTTCTTGTGCATCTCTTCTGTTACCTACTCATATATTTATTTTTTCTTTTGTTGGTTTTGTTTGTTTTTGTTTCTTTCTATTTATGGTTCTTTTTTTATTTCTTTTATTCTTCAATCGCCTTTTTCTCGTATAAAGCTTCCCGAGGTATTGTAATGAGTTAACATACTTCTGTGTGCGATATTTTGTCCCATTTACCTGTAAGCTTGGATATATTTTGTTTTCTCTATGGTGTGTGTGTACTTTTTTTTTTTTGAAATAAAGCAATTGTTCTAGTTGTCATTAGGACTATTTCTAATTGTACTAATAAATTGACAAATCAAAACCTAAATCATTCTTACATCCCTTCTTGAAATTATTAAATCTTTAATGCTCATTGGTCCAAAAAAATATGAGGCTTTATCCTAGTTTGTGAAACTTTCACAATTCACAAACTAAGATAAAACATCATATTTTTTATATTGACATTATTCTCATACTTTTATATTGAATTTCTTTGAATATCATTTTTACGACATCTAACTTTTATAGATGGTTAGGAATAAGGAGACCTATCTAGATTTCTCTAAGTCCCATATTAGCTTAAAAAATTGTGACTTCATATGCTTTTCCCTATACTTGAATAATGTCAAGACGTATGGAAAACAACATCAAATATAGTCATTAATACAAGGTGATTTCCTTGCATTTTGGCTTAGTTATGTTTCAAGCTTACTTTGATATTTCATTGTGATCAATACCTGTGATATAGCCCTCAATGAACTAGACTAAAAGGGTGATAAATATCCACGTTTCAATCAATTTTGGTTAGTCTTCTTTTTTATTTTCTTTTGGGGACGCTTCCTTTGATTGTGTCATATATATAGTCACCAGTTACATGGTTAGAAGCCAAGCATGAGTTCTATCCAAATGCACGAGAAATGAGGACGCTCTGTTCTTATTTTATGTTTCTTTTCGGCTGTACGGTACCTTCAGTTAAAGAAAGAGGTAGCAGAGCTCGCTAGGCAGCGTGACCTTGCTCAATCCCTCATTAAGAAAGTGCTTCAAGTGGATGGAGATGATATGTCTTCAACAGAATTTGTGAGGATCTTTTCCTAGCGTTAAAACTAAACATCCATGTCTTATTTAACTAAAATTTCCTTCCCATTCTTCAGGAAAGTCCGGATCCTCGATATCCCAAATCACGTGTACGTAGTTCGTGGAACTTTGATAATAAAGCATCGGAGACACCCAAATCAACAAGTTTTCAAGGCGCGGAGAGTGTCAGATCTTATTATCCATCTCCATATTCAGACAGACAGAGTTTTAGTGCTGATGAGAACTTTTTCCGAATTCCCGGCTTTGAATTTGAACTTTCCCGCAATAATTCTTTCTCATTGTTGACAGCTACAGATTTTGATGAGTTGAGGAATGATTTATATCCAACAGACTTTGAAGAGCTGTACGACGAAAGTTGGAAGGACAGTAGCTTGGGAATTATGTATAATAAGTCAGAAGACGACAGATATACAGACTCAAACCCCGCAGATTTAAGCCCAAATACATACACTGACTCTAATGCGTCATCTCCTGGGGCATCAGGATTGACTGTAGTTGACCATAGAGACGAAGCAAATCCAGATTTGGGTACGTCTGGGTTGAAGGAAGATAAGGAAACGAACAGCTTTGTTCTTTCCACTGCGGCATGCTCCCCAGAAAACCTTACGTATACTTCTAGAAACTTGAAGGAATTCAGAAGTAAAAGTTGTAGAGCAAGTCTCATGATGAATGCATCTTCATATTGGTTTGAAAAGGAAGAAATAATTAATACCACACCACCGCGGATAGAAAAACACTTCACTGGAAGACCTGAGGGCTTTCAGAGGAAGGATCATATTAATCAACTAGATTACAAAAACAATCCCGAGAGGCTGCAAAGTAATGGTTCTGCGAATTCTGGGGTAATTGCTGCTGTTGACGTACAAAATTTCAACTCCTCCACTGACGAGGAAAGTGACAAAAAAGGCACTTTAGCTCCTATAAGAAAGGTGGAGAAAAGTCTTGAAGATCTACTAGCAGAGCAAGCGGTAAGCTTCTTTTGGCCATCTGCCCTGCTTTCCTCTTTTCTTTCTTTCATCTTCTTCTACTCGGTAATTTCGTCTTGCATTGATGGTCTTAACGAGTTATTAGACCTAATTGAGAATCTTTTTATCATTGCTCTAAATAGTCTTTTTTTAAATTCTGCTTAGCCATGTTACTGATGTAAGTGGGATGTAATTTGGTTTTCCGATCACATAGTATTAGTTGACTTCCAAGATCTGCTTTAATTTGTAAGTTTATTTGCATGACAGGTTCCCCTGACAACATCAGAGAGCACCAAGTCTGCAAGGAGTTCTGTAGATTTTGGCATGGACACAATGCATTCTGATGAAGAAAGTCATTCGGATTGGCCTTCCGAATTTAGGAGGTTCCAAAAAGAGATTATTCAGCTCTGGCATGATTGTAATGTTCCATTGTCTCACAGGACATACTTTTTCCTTCTATTCAAAGGGGATCCGTCAGATTCTATTTATATGGAAGTAGAGCTCAGAAGGCTCTCCTATCTCAAGCAAACTTTATCCCAAGGCAATCAGAAGGGAGAAAATGGACGAAAAGTTTCACATGCTTCAAGGTAACATCAGAAATATTCAAGTTATTGTCCAAAAGAAAAAAAAAAGTATTCAGGTTTTTTTAAATTCTTTTGTTTAAAAAAAAAAATCCCCGAAGTCTTACTTTTTGATGTTTAAACATTGCTTGGAAACAGCATGAGAAATCTTCAAAGAGAGAGGCATATGTTGAGCAAGCAAATAAAGAGGCGACTGTCTAAATCTGATAGACATAACATCTATCTAAAGTGGGGCATCCAATTGAGTTCAAGGAATAGGAGGATGCAGTTGGCGTACCGCTTGTGGACTGAAACAGACAACATGGACCACATTAGAGAGAGCGCCGCCGTAGTTGCAAAACTAGTTGGTCCAGTAGAGCCAGACCATGCTTTTAAGGAGATGTTTGGACTTAATTTTGCCCCCCGACCACCCCGTTCTAGGAGATCTTATGGTTGGAGTAGCACTATTAGGCATATTTTGTGAGGCTGATTGTCTAAGCAACGGACAATCATATAAAAATTTTGATGTCGCTATCTGTACATTTCCACTTAACATAGATAATTCTCTTGTCTTTTTGGTTTACTCTGATTGCTAGAGTTTTGTATGCATACACAGTTTTAAGGCTGATGTCCTGCTCGTCTGTTGTCGGCTCTGTCGAGGTCGATTTTTAACGGTGGCTTTGTACAGGCTTCTTTTAAATATCAATAAATATCTTTTTGTTCCTGATAATTAGAAGCATGCATTTTTTATCTGCATAGAACATTGCAGATCTGATATGATCTTTCTCCGCTGGCGTCTCCGAGGAGATTGTGAACTTGCAGATTTGGAAGAGTTGGGAGTGAACTTTCATGGAAGGCCTTCCTTGCTTCGCAACTTCGCATCTTTCTGCTACTGCTGCTTAGGGATAGTCATGGAGCAACTTCGGCTCAGGGATGTGATGTGGCGGAGGTGCCGTGATTAACGCCATAAACAGTGCGGAAGCCGACCCATCCTCCTCCTCCAGCGCTACTGCCCCGGTTCTGATTATTTTTTTTTTCTTTCTTTTTCTAGTATGTGTTTTTTTGGATGGTGGTGTTAAAATGGACTAAACTTATTGGATTGACCGACTTGACCCTATAAATGAGATGTGATGAGTTACAATTTTAGTAACTCATATTTAACAAGAATTTTTAGCCTATCCATGTAGGCACATAGGGCTAATGTGGGATGGGGCGGGTTGATCCTAATTGTTTTTTATTTTCATTTATTTACTATATTTTATATTTTAATCTATTTTTTAAAAATTTAGTTCTATTTTTTGAAGTTTCATAATTCTAATACCAAATTTTTTTATTCAAAATAATTATAGTTACATTTTAAATAAAAAAAAATTGTCTATTTTAATGTTTAATATATTTTTTTAGAAGTTTAATTTAATTTTTTTAAAATTTAATTATTCTAATATTTAGTTGTTATCATGAAAATAATTAAAATTACATTTTTTAAAATAAAATAAATAAGCTCATGGGCTATAATAAGTTGGAATGGACCAGATTTTTTTAATCATGAATTATATAAAAGTTTGACCCAGCACAATCCATTCTTTTCACTGGCCTTGCAGGGCTTAGACGGGGTGGGTTGGCCTAGTCCACTTGACAGCTCTAGTTTCCTGTGCTTTATCAACTCTTTGGATGCTAGAGTCAACTTGTATGTTTACTTTGAATTTTTAAAAAACTAGGGTTAAAGATGTGTTTTTGCAAGATTTAAAATTAGGGGTATGTTGCATTTGTTTAGTCTCATAATTCTGCTGTGTATGCATGGTACTGATTTTTATGATATGTTGTCTTAAATCATATACTGCTCTCCCTTAAGTTAATGCTTGCAATGTATTTGACAATTTTTAATCCTTATCTATATTATGTAACTCTGGGTTTATGTCAATTTAATGAAATTAATATCTATTTGTCAAAAAAAAAAAATAAACATTGCGTGACCTTTCATTTATTGGGGCGAAATGAAATTTTATTCAAATGGGCTAAAAATATCTTCATGGGCCAAAAGGTGTTTTTGAAAACAACAAGTTGCAATGAGGTTTTCAGAAGCCCAAAAGGAATGAGGACGCATTCTTTATGATCCTGGCCCATGTTTTGTCATTGCCAAAAACAAAATTGAATAAAAGAAATCCGCAAACTATTGGCCTAAAAGACATGTCACTTCTACTTTTACAAATAGTATATCATCTCTACTATTTTAGTTTAACAAATAGTATATCATCTCTACTATTTTAGTTTAACAAATAGTATATCATCTCTACTATTTTAGTTTAATGGCTAGCTGGTAAAATTCATGTAGAAATGAATGGATACAAATGGCTAGGCTGTTTTTTTTTTCTTTTTTTCCTTTAACATATGGTTAATAAAAAAATTAACCCAAATCCTACACTCTTAAAACTATTTTCCCATTATCTGTGACTTTTGGTGATCAAGCCCACCAAAACTTTTATTTTCTTTTTTTAAATAAGGGACTTGACTATGCTCAAGTTGAGTCCCGTGAAGAATAAGCTCAAGACAGAAATACAGTAACAAGACCCTATATAGTCTAACATGTAGAATAGCTATGCAATCTTAGGGCTTGTTTGGTTTAGTATTTTCTGTTTTTATTTTTACTGAAAACAGAAAATGGACTTGAAAATGCGTTTAGTTGAGTTAACTGAAAATATTTTCTTGAAAATATTTCTTAAAATATGCCTAAATCTGAAAATACCAAAAAGATATTTTCAGTGTTTTAGAAAATGCATTTCAGGAAATGAAGACTGAAAATGAAAACAGAAAATGTTTTCATAAATCAAACAGACCCTTATTATTTGTTTTGCATGTCATTCAACAACAAGGAAAACTTGAACTACGGTCTATTAGAACCTTAGAAGATTTTAGTTCACATCAATAAGAGTATATTAGAATAGCATGTTAATGCTCTTGCAGCTTTAGTTTCTCTCATTTATTTATACGATTTATATTCATAAAATATAAATCATTTTGATTGTTTCTCTATATCTAAAGATTCATTCAAGAAGAGTCTTTCACTAACTACACTGTCCTAATTTGAGACACACTAGTGTATCTCTAAACTACTAATAGTGATCTATGAAGTAGGGATGGGAGCTAGCTCCACTTTTGCTTTGCCTTTTCAAATGAAAAAAAGGAAGAAAAAAATTTATGTTGTCTTTGAAGGCAGAAAAAGAGGAGTTTTCCATAGATTGGAGGAATGTGCCCTCTAGATTAATCATTTTCCTGGTAATGTGCATTCTTTAGTCATGGATGAAGAAGTAAAGGCTTTGAGGCATATGAGCTTGGGAAAGTAAGTAGCTAATGTAGTCCTTCCTTTTCTGAGAGAGAGAAGGCATCATACGTTGAGGAAAATTTTTATGTTATCTTTAAAGTGAAAAAAAGAGGATATTGTAACGATTAATTGTGAGAAATGTGCCTTCCAGTTTAATGGTTTCCAAGGTAGTGAGCATCGCTCCTACAAATCATGGGATGTGGTAGTATGTGCTTTTGAGGCTTATAAGCGTAGGGTAGCAGGTAGCTACTATGATACTTCTATTCTAAAGGAGAGGGTGAGGAATCATACATTAAGCTTGGGAAGGTAGACAATCTTCATTCAGCCCTCACTTAGTTGCTATGAAGCGTATCATGTCCTTGGAATTGGAGATTATAAAGGCACAAAGAGAAAGATATGGGGCTATAATGCAGTGTGATATGTACAAGGAAATCGTAAATAAAGTAGACATCTTGAATTTGTTATATTTTATTTATTCCTTCCCTTTCCTTTTCATGTTGTGGCAGTTAGGTATGTAGCTATGGTAGAAGATGGTACTATATTTAAGAAAAGAGATTGAGGGAAAAAGTTTATCCCTTATATTGTTTAACCTCTTTTATATTCTTTTCTTTCTTTTTTGATATATTTTTTTTAGGAAAATCAAAGGCAACCTGGGAGGATCCAGGGGTACAGTTAATAAAATAACATAAAGGAAATAGAGTTCCTAGCTATCCATTGGTAATAAATGGTACTACTCTTTTGACTTGGGACTATGTATTTCGAAGGAAGACTATCCCTCTAGCATTTGCTTCCAATTGTTGGGAATTACAAGTTCAGGGGCAAGTATACTATTTTGGTCTTGCACTAAATCATAGCCAAGTTTGGAGAGTATGTCTACTACTAAATTCCCTTCCCTAAAGGTATAGGAAATGCTAATTTGGTTAAAGTTTTGGATTAGGGATTTACATGCTAACACTAGAGGGTCGTAATGATAAAAATTTTAGAGAGAGGGTTGAAGATGAGGTTGTGTCCAATAAAGATTCAAATTCAACTCTAAGATTTGCGACATGTAGTTCTTGGCACATTTGGAGACCAATAAGAATGGCCCAAAGTTCTGCTGCAAAGGGGTACCTGATATGAACAAGACCACTAAGCTAAAAGCTTAAGTTGTTAGCTAGTGCAGAACTATTGACATATTCACTTTGCATTTAACGCGAGCCCTTCCCTATTTAAGCCATTGGGCATGGGCCACCAAATTAATCCCAGGCCACAGAACCAATATGCACCCATTCGCGACCCTCAGGTGCATCATTTCCTCCCTCTTAGAGAAGGTTTACCCTCAAACTTCGAAATAACTGGGGACATGTCAACACTAGACTTAAACCTGTGATAGCTTTTATACCTAATGATATAACCAAAAGCATTTACCATTAGACCAAAAGCTTAAGCTGTTAACCAGGGCATAACAATAGACATATACACCTAGCATCTAACTCAGGTACTTTCCTATTTAAATTATTAGGCGTAGGCCACCAAATCTAACTCCGCCTATAGACCCAACATGCACCCATTCGCAACCGTTGGGCACATTAGTACCTATGCCTTTTTCGGCTATGAACCTGTTGATTATTTTCTTGCTTGGTCTCTAGGAAGTCCTCCAATGGACATGTGTTGATCAATGGCCAATGCATTTGTGTTGAGCTTCAAGAAGTCATGTTGTGGGGGAGTCCATTTCATTTGAATTATGTTTTGAGGGATTTGAGATAGGGGGACTTCTTGGAGGACATATAATTTAGTAGCTCATTCTTGAGTGAAATGCAAGACAAAATGTAAGTGAAAAGCCTTGCCACTAGAGAGCCGAAACACTAAAGGGCTGTAATGATGCAAATTGTTAGAGAAAGGGTTAGATATGAGGTTGATGGCTAACAGGGAGTTAGATTCCACTATAAAATTTGTAGTATAGAGTTCTTGGCATATTTCGAGACCCATAAGAATGGCCCTAATTTATGCTAAGAAGGGGCGCTCATCCTTTTTTTGGATATGAACCTTCTAATCCATTTTCTCGCAAGGTCTTTAAGAACTCCTCTAATGCACATTTGTTGGTCAATGACCGATGCATTTGCGTTGAGCTTCAAGAAGTCATGTGGATTTTGTTTTGAGGGATTTGAGATCGGGGGACTTATTAGAGGAAATGGAATTCAGTATCTTGTCCTTTAGTGAAATGCAAGACTAAATTTGAGTGAAAAACCTTATCTCTAAATTTTTTCCTACCTTTCCAAATTAACCTATAGGTTATAAATGAAGAGGGATATAGAGAAGTTTGAGGACTTGGGATACTTGAATATGTCGTCAATGTTGGTAGATGTGAGTAGGGGATGCCAATTAGATACTAGATGTCTATGACTATATGACATTCCCAAAAGAGATGTGTAATGGATTTTGGCTGGTTGTTGCAAAGAGGACAAAGGTGGTCCTGCAATTCCTTAATTGGAAAAGAGCGCTCTAGTTGGGAGGGTTTCTCTAAAATAGAGCTAGATAAAGGATTATAAGCAAGGATGGCATTTCAATTTCCATATCTAATGTAGGTTCAAGAACCCATGGGAGAAGAAATTTTGTGATGATATGTTGCTGAAGGTACCATTAGTTTCAAGTCCTTAAACTAAGGCATCTTAGTTGCAATCATTTGTGGTGTGCCAATTATGGAGATACAAATGTGCTCAAATTAAGGGAAGACCATAGAATCAAGGTGCCAATTGTTATTATGAATGAAGTGAGACACCTTAAGAGTATCTTCCTCTTTGTGAGGTGGCTTTTCTATAAGGGATCGGAGGGATTTAGTTCCTAACTAGTTGTCATTCCAGAAGCTAATCTTGCATGCAGTGATTAATGAATTAACTTTTTTTAAATAACATTTTGACTTGATTCATTTCAAAGATCAATGTTTACTACATGGAACAACCACTTAAGGTTGGAGGTATCCAACACTCTATCAATCTTAGCACTTGACCCTCACTTAACAAGCTCGTGGGTCACCTTTGTGATACTTCATGTATTACGAATGATTCATGCATACAAGGAAAGTACATATACAAGTGATTAGAATGCACTATATATTTATATCCTAGCCTATGCATATATGAGACTATATATATCCTAGAGCCAATGTTTATGTTAAGCAAAGTCATGCATGTACGATAGATGATACTGGCTACGACTAAAGGCCTATAGGCTGGTGATGCTATATAGGGCACCCAGATGGCTGATGTTAAGGAGACAAGTGTACTCAGGATGTATGTAATGTTATGTGCTTTTTAGTCTAGGCATGAGCAATATGTGTACATGCATGCATACATGTATATGATTGGCAACATGATCATAGAAGCCTGGTATTAGTTGGGGATGTGACCCAATAAGACCAAGTTGACGTTCCAAGGAACACAACTTCAGAATTAAGCATTGATCGCAGGCATAACCCATAAAGAGAGAACCTAAGCTAGATCTTTGGTAAGAAAGGATTATGCGAGCTCCTTAAAGAGTCCAGGAATGCTTATAAGAGATCAAAGGGTGATTCCATGTTGTACAGATGGGAAGCGGCTTAAGTATAAAGGATACACGAGAGTATCAACATTTATCCCATTTATGGTTGAAAGATATAAACATGATAGAAGAGATGAGATTGATATTAAGGGGGAAGTCCCCGAAAGAAGTTTAAGTGAATCACACTAGTGCAAGGGAATGTGTTAGTAAGCCAACAGGTTGGACACTAGAGGGAGGACTCCTCAAGTAGGAGAGATAAGAAGTGAGTAGGAGCCTTAGTGGCAACTCGCCAACAGTTCTAGTGAAAGAGCATGGCTGGAGGATATTTTTCGAGGCCATGCGAAAGAGATAGTGTGAATCTTAGGATGAATGGTATGCTAAGAGAGGACAAAGTTCTAATAAGTAAGGTACTGGAAGAGGTATAACTATAGAACATGTATCAGAAGGGATTTTAGGGAGTGATTGCCAATGTAGAGAAGAAGCATGGACAGGGAGTGACTTCTGGCAGGCTTTTAGGTAAAGTAACACATGAATGAACTAACTCCACATTGGAATAAGAGGTACCCTGAGACTATATAGGTATGAGACTGTACAACTAAGGGATTCGAGACTGTGCAGGTATAAGATTGTACAATTGAAGAGAGCTTAAAGGATTTGATAAGTACTATCTATACTAACAAGGTGTATCTTCTTTTTCAGGAGTCCATTTTATAAGTACTCCATAGTTAAGCGTGCTTAGCCTAGGGTAATTCTGGGATTGGTGATCCCCTGGAAGTTTCCCCATGGAGCATGCAACTAAGGACAAAGCATGCTGTAAGGATCTGTGTTGACTTGTGGGGAAAGTTGCCAGTCTAGAAAGCAACTCAAGTCATTACAAAGATAGCCTTAGTAGACAGAAATATGTGGTAGTTGAATTTTAGAGACCATATTTCTTTAAAAGGGAAGTAATGTAATACTTAGGTATTACTAGGTAATTAAAAGAGTTTGTCTTCGGATAGGTGAAAACTTTTTTTCGTGAATAAATGAGCACTTAAGAGACAACCTTGAGTAGCAAGATAAGGACTAAACTGAAAAGGAAGAAAAATGTTATGTAATCCCATGCGATTGGGGTAAGTAAGGGTCCTTGAGGAGAGAAGAGCTTTGTGAGGTTGAGTGGTAAGGCCAGTGTTACAAGGATGATATATATGCTTGGTAGTTTTATTAAGGTCTGATTTATGGATGCCCAGTCAGATTATTTAAAGAGTCTCCTAAATTTCCTCGGAGGCCTTACTTGGTTTGCTTCAACTAGAGGGGAAAAATGGGAAAAACAGTGGTCCTCACACCCATTAAAACACTACACATCATATTTACTTAAATACACACCCCTTATTTTCATGCTTCTCATCCCTCTCATGCTCTCTTACTTTCTCCTTGCATGCCTCTCTTCCTCCATGGTCAAGAAAGCATTTGGGATGGCTCCACCATTAACTTCAGTGAACCTTTACCATCGGCAGCCTCTCCCTTCACCGGAATCCTTCATTCAAGGTAAGGAAATTCAGAAACTTCCCTTTTCTCTTCTTGAAAGCACAATGTTGGAATCCTAGCTTATTATTGGTGGGAAATCTAGACTAAGATGTTTATTGTTGCAATTGAGGCTGTTTATTTATGGTTTATAACATCATAAAGGTTCTTGGAGGATTGATTTGATGAAAAACTATGTATAGAGTGGATTTTGGGAAGAAAACTTGTGGCTAGACGAAGTGCCCAGCAATGGGTACCCAAGGCACCAAGCTTGGCACCCAAGGCACCTTAGCCTAACGTGAGTAGGGGTGTTGGGAAGGTAAGTGGTGTCTTAGGCACCAAGGTGGTTGCTCAAGGTGCCATAGCCTGATGTGCCTCCAAAAGTGTTTAATTTGATGCATTTCCTTGTGACTTGATTCCTAGGCTTCAAGTGATCTTCATTCAATGCTTTTTGGTGATCGTAAGAGTGAGAATTGGCTTAGAAATGAGGTAAATAGTTGACTCGACCTTTGTCATATGTGAAGTTTTTTATGCTTGGTTTATAGTGAGGGATTTCTTATCCCAATTTGCTTTTTTTCCCCTTAAGTTATGTAATGTAAGTATATATATATATATATATTGGTTCTCACCTTGGTCAAGTGTATATATATATATATGTATGTATTTATATATATTGATTCTATACTATATGTATATATATATATAATCAAAGAACAAAAAACCCATAAGGGAATGGCCACTTAAGAAAGGTATAAAGTACATGGAAACTTGATGTTAATTTACTTAAAGTGTAAAATGATGCCGTAAGTAGTCATATGCTCATGTGTATAAAAAAATGTGATGTGTAGTGATTGCGTCTATGCTCTTGCCCACCAACATGTAATTATGTATGAGAAATATGATTGGCCACCCTAGTGTATAGAGATCTTGAACACACTACGAGAAGAGGTTAAGGATGTGAGGAATGTTAACCTACCTTGTATGTTCTTTTATAAAAATATGACTAGTGTAGTGTATACTTAGGCTACCCTCTTGATAAATAGCCCTCCATGAGTTCATTAAAAGCAAGTGTGTTTAGGGACCATGAGCATGATGTATGATATTAACTTAAAAAGCCACGATTTGGCTAAATTAGAAACTTTTGTTTCCATTGCATTTACACGACCATGAATATATGCAAATGTAATATACCCTAAAAAATATATAAATTGATGAAAGGACCACACCTAGGAAGAACAAAAGTGTGTGTAAGGATTTGAGCTAAATTACTATGGCTGAAATTACTTTTACGTATGGTTATGCATTGCTATGTACACATGTGTATGTATGTGACGTGTGGGCTTACATGAGCTCAAGTTATGTTTCAAGATAATGTGGATGCATATGAGTACTATGTTGTAAGGAAATTCTTGGTTACTTATGAATGTATGCTTAGTAGAAATAGAGTTTGAATGTCTTGAGTCATGGTGGGGTGCCTCCATTATGTATGTTGGC
The DNA here is from genome assembly GCA_037074585.1 of Biancaea sappan. Taxonomy (NCBI): domain Eukaryota; kingdom Viridiplantae; phylum Streptophyta; class Magnoliopsida; order Fabales; family Fabaceae; genus Biancaea; species Biancaea sappan. Next base: position 57,493,389 of record CM073490.1, read on the forward strand.
TTGGGAAAATTCATGAGATTTGATGGGACATGGTTCATAGAGACCTATGAGGCTTGGTAGAGTATTACTCCCGCTCATGAGATTCGGTGGGATGTCATCCATAGAGACCTATGAACCCCAATAATGATGATGTTTCAAAAGTTTATGAGGTTTAATGGAACGTGGTCCATAGAGACCTATGAGGCTTAGTAGAGTATTACTCCTGCTCATGAGGTTAGGTGGGACGTCATCTATAGAGACCTATGGACCCTAATAGTAATGTAGCCTCAGATGCTCATGAAGTTCGATGGGATGTGGTCCATAAAGACCTATGAGGCTTAACAGAGTATTACTCTCGCTCATGAGGTTTGGTGGACATCATCCATAGAGACCGATAAAGTCTAGTGGTGGATTCAAGTATGTTATGTGATGACATGAGGATGTCATTGCCTTTTTTTTTTAATGGAAAAGTATATGTTAGGTATGGGATATTCTAGTTTATTAGCAAAAGTAGGTGATGTCATAAATAATCATGTCTAATCGCATGTGTAAGGATATGTCATAGTATTTTTTATATTCATGCTAAGTGTAGTCTGGTATATGTATTGTGTATGTACATATTCCCTTCATGCTTTATGTTTGTATGAGCGATGTTTATTTAAAAAGATGACAGGGAGGAGCATCCCTGAGCTAGAGATGTTACGGGCCTATGGTAAGTCAGTAAGAGGTAAGATGCCAAGCATCTAGATAGCGGTATCAATTTATACAATTATAGCTTAAGGCATTTGTGTGCCAATTAAGGTAGAGATATCTTGTTTGTATACTCTATTGTATTTCAAGTATGTATGATGCTAACGCTTCATTTAATTTAATGTGAATTGCATACCCTTCTGTAGTGTTAACTGCTTACTGAGTGTTCCAAACTCACGTTTTATGTGGTTAATATTTTTTGGTTTTTTTGCAAAGGAAGAGGGGCATCTGTTAGAGGAATAGCGGATTCTCCTTTCCAAGTCTATAAGTATGAGTAAGTTTCTTGTGGTCGTATAGGTCACCTAGGTCTTTCAGTTTCATTTGTAAATGATGTCATTGAGAATAATTGTGTGTTCTTACATGAAAATACATGTTTACGATGATAAGACATCATATGTTCAATGTAAAGTAGAAACAGGATTCTGATATGGATGGGTATTGTATATTCAGGTTTAGGCTTACGGATTTAAGGAGGGTACATCCCTAGATTTCGTACTGGTCACGTGCCCAAATTTTTTGTCATGACAACCTTATTGGTAGACTTGAGAATGCAATACACCTCTCTTTTTTAAGATAATATCTTGAAGATTGTACTCGTCTACAAGCCAAGCCCTTTCTTCAAAAGCTAATGCTTCAAGTTAGAGAGGATTTCTATTGAAAGGGACTTGCTTTGCAAGGGCCCAAACACACTCCCTAGCATAATTCTTGGCCATACACACCATAGTACCTCATGTACCTGTAACGTCCCAAAAAAAAAAAAGGATACGTGGCTTAACATACAAGTTAAGGTGTACCTCAGTGGCATCTATAATTTCCTTGGACAATCCTAATATCCACAACTATGTAAAAATGTAAATCTACAAAAGAAATAAATTTACATAATACATTCTCTTATTTCCCATAACATCGGGAAATATTTACAATCAAAATGCAAAGCAAATTGCATCCAAATAAATAAACTCCTAATGCATAGTAGGACCTAGGTGGCTTATGAGATTAAAGAGTATTTTCCTAAGCATATAGCCCAAAAGTTGGCTTGTTAAGAACCCTCCAACAAAAATGGAGTGTATCTCCTAGCAAACTCCCAGCTGTTCCCTTTCTGCTCAACTATTATATCTGAAAAAGATAACTACAGAGAGTATGAATTTATCAAAACTCAGTGAGTAAGTGACTGTGCAATAAAACAAAGCACAAGTACAAATACCAGCATTACTACCATAATTAGAGTGAACACCATCAGCACATATCAGTACAAAAGAATATATGTATATAAAATGTATTATACCGTGCCACCATAACCTGTTGCCCCTATGCGAATCCACATTTTCACAAAACAACTCGTAAAACAATCCTCAAACACATAAAAGTATAAGTAAACATCCACACCGAAATATATTATGCAACAATCATATGCTATGTTTTTTCCTGTACTTACCTTGTTGAGACTCCGTTTGGAATTTCCCCTTGGACTATAATTGCTCAACGGGTTTATTCTAGAGGTCAACCCCTTTGTTCCCACTTTCCAACATTCTTCCCAAAAAAAACCATATCCTTGGATTACTAGCCGGTTCCCTATCATGGTATGAATATGCAAACTACAATATGTAATGTTTTTCCCACACTTTTCCCGCGTTTACTACATTGAGACCCAGTCTAGATTTTCCCTCTCAGACCATTAGTACTCATTGGGTTTATTCCAGAAGTCCACCTCTCTGTTCCCTCTCATAATATGAATATGTAAATGATATGCAATGTATTTCCCGCTCTTTTCCACGCTTACCACATTAAGGCCCAGTCCAAATTTATCCCCATGCACTATTAGTACTCAATGGGTTTATTCCAGAGGTCTATCCCTCTGTTCCTAATTTTTTGATGTTCTTTTTAGGAATATCCACATCTTTGGGTTACTAGCTGGTCCCCTCTCATTGTATGAATATGCAATCATTCATACACATAAACACAGTACATTTCCCAAAATCCACAAAATTCAACCTATAACATTCCTACAGGTAATTCATAAAAGAATTCCCAATATCATCAGAAAATCCCCTAATTTAGTTAATATCACTAACAAGGGAATTTAATGAATTTGAATTCATCTATGATGTGAGTAGGATTTATATTATAATTGTGTAGTTTTTAATAAAAATAAGTAGCAATGTCATTAACTCACCTTGATGTTGTCAAGGATTTACTGTGGAAGAAGTCTTGAAAATGTAGCCACGAAATCCATCGAAAGCACCTAAAACCAAACCATAACCATTTAGCACAAAATCCCATTTTTCCTATTTTCCCTTCTCTGCCTAATACATGGCGCCTGGGTGCCTTAGAGCCTATCCAAGAGGCTCTCAGCCTCTGCCCAAATGGTGCCTGGGCACTAAAAGCCCTCATAAACCTTATTTACTTGGTGTTTAGGCACAAGTCTTGTAGTACAAAGAAACATGAAGATGGCTTCCAAAAATCTCCAAAAATTCTTCTTTCAACCCTTGCTTCTCCTACTTGCTTCTAAGCTTTAAATATGGTCTCTAGGACCTTTAGGAGGGTTGGAAATCAATTATTAAAGCAAGGAGAGAGTTGATTCATGATTTCTCCCAATTTACAAAAATTACCAGTAAATGGGTTTCTACACAAAAACAAAGCCATAGAGCTAACTCTTCCCTTAAAACAACTATCTCAGCAACCTCAGCCAAGAAGCAAAAGAAAGAAGCAAAGAAAATCGGATTTGCAGAAAAACCCAAGAAAAACCCATTTTTCTCCATTAATGGCAACAATGGAGGAAAAGGAAAAAGAAGAGGAAGATGAAGCTTACCTCTAGCTCCAACTCCACTAAACTGCAATATAATTGGAAAAGCAAGATCCTTCAGAAGAAATGGAAGGAAGGGTGATGGAAGTTGAGAGAAAATCAACTTCCTCTTCCTCCACTATAAAGCCATCGATGCCCAAATGAGAAAGGAAAGAAAGAGAGAAGAGATTAAAGGGTGGTGGGTCACTTCGTAACCCATGGATACCCACACCCAGATACCCCAAACCTGAGTGGTCTAGATATAATTTATTCTTCAATAATTATATTGATTCCATTTAATTTTCTTTTTCTCTTGTCTTTCCTCGAACCTTAAAAGTACCACCCCTAATAGAATATCTGGTTCAGTTATTTATCTCAATTTTCATAATTAATATTTCAAAAGAATAAAATAAATATGGAAATTAAAATGATGAATTAATTTCATTAAAATAATGCATTAAAAATAATGTCATAAAATAACACTTAAACATAATGATATTAAAATAATGACAATTTTCATTATGAAATCTGTAATATCGCCGATCACATGATCCCAAAATTGGCAGATATTATAGTACCAATCACTATTGTTGCATCAACATTAACTTTAATAACCTGACCCTCTAGTCTCTAACCCCCTTCCATGATAGAGAACTCCCTGTCTTCATTTGTCTAGCCTTTAAGTTCTTTAACTCCCTTTACGTATCCTCACACCTTCTCCAAATTTGATTAAAAGGTATGTGAGGTTTACTAAGCCTTTTACCATTTCTGACCTCCAAAGCTAGTGGTAACCCATAATCAGAAAACACCTATTTCTCATACTATATGGGTCTTACTTTACCCATATACTCCAATAGACTATTAGGGTCATCTTTGCTAACAAAAGAAAAAAATGGTGCTTCCTCCCAAAGACATTGTACCTTGGGACACATCATGAAGCAATGCCATGCTGACTCTTCTTTAAACCTATAGAAAAAGAACTTCCCCTTATCCTATCCACTCTCATACTTCTCGAATTTAAGGTCGTAATGGTAGGAGAAATTTTTCTACAAGCTCTCCACCAAAAGTGCTTTAATTTACTTTGGAAAGGCAACTTGTAATAAACCAAGCCGGAATGGACATGTATGAAGGGTTCTTGTTAGGTGAGCTCAAAAATTTTGATGATGCAAGCAAGTGTGTGAGCTTTGAGGCTATTTAAAAATGGAGAGTATGCTTATAAGGAAAATGGGACCAAATGTGGAGATCAATTTTAGTTATGCCCTTGGGAATTTCCGGATGAGGCACATATTTGAAAGATTGGGGATGACGAGTACTTGGAGAAAAAATTGGTGAATTATAGATTCGAAGAATGGCTAAAGTGGTGGAAGAGGTGTGGTCTTGGGTGGGATGCACCAGAAGGATGGGACTTGCCATCCAAGGATGCTTTTCGTGCCCATGAGTGATGAGAGGGACTTAAGTGAAAAAAAATCCCTTTTTATGTTAATTGAGGAAAATAGAGTTGGAAGATAATAATGGAAGTACCAGGCAAGGTGATTTATTGTACCAAGTTAGGATGTGTATAGCGAATAATTTAATTGGATACTCAATTTTTACCTCAAACCTCAACTTTAATGAAGAAGTAACAAACTTGTAAAATTTTCCAATGGGATAAGAACTGTATACACACACATGCCCCCTTGGTCAATACACGCCTCTCTCTCCCATTCCATCTTCTTCCTTCCCTTACCCATAGCAAACCACCAACACCCACAGCCAAGGAGGTTTTTAGCGAGTTACTGAGCTTCAGCGACTTCCTCTTCCACGAAAGAAGAACTTGGGTTGAGGTAAGGGCAAGTTACCCTCTTTTTTTCCTTAAATTCACGTCCCTCTAACCCTAGAGCAATTTTGGTGAGATCTTGAGATTTTGGGCATGTAATGCTTCTAAACCACTTTCTTATCTTTTCTTGATACTGAGGAGTTAATCTTTAGGGGAGGAATGAATTTAAATAGGATCAGTTTGGGATTTAGGCTAAATTATAAAAGTTTTTATTTGAATATGTTCATGTTAATTTTTTGTTTCAATCTTGTTTAATGCTTGGTTAGGATGTGTTTAGGAAGTTTTGAAGTTCTTAATCTTGTTGATAATGACCTATATGAGTTGGGATTGAGTTAAAAAGATTTTGGAATGGGTTTGTTGAGTTTGGAAACCTATTTTTTCAAAGTCTGTTGGCAACCAGTCGACTGTTGTAGGGAGACTAGTCAACTGGCTACCTTTGGTGCTCTCTATCCAGACATGACCGAGACGCACCAATCAACTGGTAAGGTAACACCAGTCGAATGGTAGCTTCTGGACTGGAATGGCAGAGTTGGTAGTGACACAATGGTCGATTGGTAGGGTAACTCTAGTTGATCGATTACTCTCGGGTTGAAGCTAGACAAGCTAAACCAATCAACTACTGGTAGAAAGGGCAATCGACATGTTGCAATATGACAATATTTGGTATTTTATCTGCCTTCTTTACTTATGTGTTTTCCATTCTAATTGGCTAGAAGGCATCTCCAAATTGCTTATGTATGAGTAAATATTGAGGAGCCACCATAGTGGAGATCCAGATTGTGTTGAACAATCTAGAGTACTAGGGATGTTTACATAGAACTACTACTGAGTTATTTTTACACAATCAGTTAATATGTGTACCGGGATGAGACTTACTCAAAGCAACTATTATTATGGAGCCAACGAGCTGAGCAGAGGTAAGGAAAATGGATTGTCTACTCACTGAGATATTTATCTCACTCTGTTGTTGCTTTTCCTTGCAGGTTGTGTTAACGATGACACCATCACCTGAAGAGTAGTTGAGGTTTAAGGCATTTGGTTTCTTCTTGTTTGAAGGTCAAAGCTTAATTGTCGGTATGTCGTTATAAGCTTTGTAATCAACTAGGACATCTTGGAGGGAGGAGTTGCATGTAGGGAGTTTCTGTCATGTTTACCTTAACGTTACATGTTGCATAGGGGTTGGGAGTTAGGAGATTTAGGCTTACAACATAGGAAATAACCCTATGTTGTACAGGTCATGTACCTAGTTTTTGGGTCGTGACACAACTTTCAAAGCTTTTTCCAGTGATCTGCACCCAGCTCATAAGCTTGCTCCAAAAACTAGGTACCCATTTTTCTAGTAAGTAGCAACTTGTAGCAATCTTTGACCAAAAAGAGGCATTATTTGACTTAGTCGAAACCCTATCCTGTGTATTTATGTGGCTTTTAGGGATACTTAGAATCACCTTAACATCCCTAATGGAAAAAAGATTATTTACCATATCAACATTCGAGGCTCTCCTTTTTTCCTTCATAAGGTCACAAATCTTGAATACAATTTGAGTTTCAATGACAAGATTGAATGGAAAGTGATTATCTTCCTTTGATAACTAGGGGTCATTCCACATTGAAATGGTCTTGTCATCCCTAACCATCTTTATCAATCCTTTCTTTAAAGCTATACATTCCTCCAATATGCTTCTCTATAAGTAAGGCAGTGCGTAACCTAGATCAACTTGTATAAACTCATTGTAAGGAAAATAATAGGCCTTCAGTAAAGAGAACAACAGGCTTTTTTTTTCTTGATTTGATAGTTTCATCTCTACTTTGCTGAAAGAACCTGGTTGAATAAAGATAAATCTCTAAAGCCAACTCCCCCAAACTTTGTTGGAATGGATAACTTTTCCCAATTCATCTAGAGCATCTTCTTTTGGTCGTCGTTGGATCCCCACCAAAATCTTACAATAGGTTGGTGATTTCATGGAAAAGACTTGCGAGCAAGATGAAGCAACTTATAGTATACATTGGAATAGCTTGAGCAACACCCTTGATTAGAACCTCTTTCCTAGCCTTTGATAAAAGTCTCTCTTTCCACCCTTGAAGTTCTTTTTTTCCATATTCTCTCTTTAATTGATCTGAAAGAAAAATTTATGTTTCTCCCAACTATAATCGAAAGTCCTAGGTGTAGTTCATTTAAAGCCAACATATTGATTAGAAGAAGATTCAACAAGCATGATTTAATACCCTTCCCCCCACAATTCAAGTTAAAATATATTGTTGATATTTCAATATTTATCTTCTAACCTGAAGATTTTTTGTACAACTCCAAAATATGTTTAAATGAGACAAAATACTCCTTATCTGCTCTTTGGAAAATCAAACTATCATCTGGAAAAAATGATGCAAATCCAAAGTCTAAGGAGCAAAGTAGCAGCCTAAGTCAAGAAGTTCAATTTTCAAACCCAAAGGATCTATTGTTCATCAAGGGAGGCCCAATCACAAGGGCTAAAGCCAAGAGAATGAAGGAAGCACTAAATGGACTTATTCAAGATATTTGGGTCACACCTACTATAGCCCATAATAAATTAGAGTTAATCAAACATATTAGTGTTATTAACCTAATTCAGGATGTTGGGACATAAAGCATTAAAAGAAATAAATGCCTAATTGCAATCAAGTTTCCAAATTAGATTTAGAAAAGTTTCAGGAGGAGCATTTAATTGTTTGATTTAGGAAAATTTTTAAATCAGATTGCTTATCTTGTTTTAAGAAACTTCTATTGATTGATTTAGTCATATCTCCTATAATTAGATTGCCTAAATTAATCAAGTTGCTTATAAGGAAAGTTTTTATTTTATTTATTTTATGATCTCGATTTATTCCTTATGCATATAGGAATTAGGGTTTTATTTTTACCTATAAATTCTATGTATGGGGCATGGTGAAAGAAACACATGAATTTTGAATTTTATTCATGAGCAATTCACTTCTTGGTTCTTCTGAGAACTTGTGAACTTATCAAAACTTGTCTTGTGGCATTCAATTGAGACTCATCACACACTTTCTTCCCTTTTTTTGAGTGTGGCATCCAACTTCTTTTCTTATACCAAGGTTTGTACTTCTAGTAAAATATTGGGTCGAGGTCTTTTGAATTAGGATTTAGACTTTCTGCATTATTTATTCTTTTCACAATTTTGGTCTTGTTGTATTACATCAAGATTTATATCATTTGGTATCAAAGCAAGGTTCCCCCTTTTTCCCTTCATTTCTCAATTTTTTTCAAAAGTTTCAGCCTTACAAGTTTTAATTTTGCTACTTTATTTGATTTATTTTTGTCACCTATGTAGTTGATCACAAAAAAAAAATGAAAAAGAAAAGAACAACAAAAGAAAAAAAAAGAAAAAAGAGCTTCTATGCAAAAGAAAGTGACATGAAGAGGGCATTCATTTTCAACAGGTCTATGTTTGCACTTACGTACAAAGAGGCTTATTTCAATGTTAATGAACTTATTTCTTCTTTGCCTAGTGTTTTTGTGTCTTTGTTATATTTGATGACCTATTTCCCGAGGAGATTCCACATGGTCTACCACCAATAAGGAGAATCGAACATCTAATTGACTTCGTTCCAGGATCTTCAATTCCTAATCGGCTTGCTTATAGAAGTAATCCCAAGGAGACTAAGGAGCTTCAAAGGCAAGTTAAAGAATTAATGTCTAAATGATTGATTAGAGAAAGTAAGAGCCCATGTGCAATTCCTGTTCTACTTGTACCTAAGAAGGATGGATCATAGAGAATGTGCATTGATTGCCACGTCCTCAATAAAATCATTGTCAAGTATAGATATCCAATTCCTCGGTTAAATGATATGCTTGATGAATTGTATGGTGCTTGTGTATTTTCTAAAATTGACTTGAGAAATGGTTATCATCAAATTCGCGTGAAAGAGGGTGATGAATGGAAAACTGCATTTAAAACAAAGCATGGATTGTATGAGTGGTTAGTTATGCCTTTTGGATTAACTAATGCCTCTAGCACTTTTATGAGGCTTATGAATCATGTTTTGGGTATTTGTAGTTGTCTATTTTGATGATATACTTGTTTATAGTCATAATTTAGATGAACATCTAGAGCATGTGTGCATGGTATTGGAAGTTTTGTGCATGGAATATTTGTATGCCAACTTAAAAACGTGTTCTTTTTCCACTGATAAGCTTACCTTTTTAGGTTTTGTTGTGAGTGCTAATGAAATTAAGGTTGATGAAGAAAAGATTAAGCCCATTAAGGAGTGGCCGACACATACTTGTGTTGGGGATGTGAGGATTTTTCATGGCTTAGCTAGTTTCTACAAGAGATTTGTAAAGGACTTTAGTAGCTTAGCCACACCTTTAACTGAAGTAATTAAGAAAACTGTAGGCTTTAAGTGGGGTGAAGAACAAGACAAGGCTTTTAATGTGCTTAAAGAAAAGTTAATTTCAACACCTATACTTGTTTTACCTAACTTTGCTAAAGCTTTTGAAGTTAAATGTGATGCTTCAAGTATTGGCATTAGAGACTGTATTGATGCAAGAAGGTCATCCAATTGCTTATTTTAGCGAGAAAATGAATGGGGAAGCCTAAAAATACCCAATATATCTCAAGGAGATGTATGCATTGGTTCGTGCATTGGAGACTTGACAACACTATCTTTGGCCTAATGAATTTGTGATCCGCATCGATCATCAATCTTTGAAACATTTGAAAGGTCAAAATAAATTGAATAGGTGACAAGCAAGGTGGAGCGACTTCATTGAGTCTTTCCCTTATGTCATCAAATACAAGCAATGTAAAGATAATGTTTTTGGGGATGCATTATCTCAAAAGTATGCACTTCTTTCTACTTTAAATGCAAAGCTATTAGGATTTGAGCATATTAAGGATTTGTATGCAAAAGATTCTATTTTTGCAATGTGTTTAATGCTTGTGAAGAGGTTGCATTTGGTAAGTTTTTTAGGCATGATGGATACTTATTTAAGGAAAAATGTTTATGTGTGCCTATGTGTTCTTTGAGTAAGCTACTTGTAAGAAAAGCTCGGGGGCGGATTAATGGGGCATTTTGGCACTTCTAAGACTTGGGATGTTTTACATAAACACTTCTTTTGCCCTCATATGAAATGTGATGTTATACGTATATGTGATAGATGTGTTACATGCAAATAAGCCAAATCTAAGGTTAAGCCTCATGGATTGTACATGCCATTACCTATTCTTAATGCACCTTGGATCGATATTTCCATGGACTTTGTGCTTCGATTACCTAGGTCTAGGAGTGGTAAGGATTCCATATATGTGGTTATTGTTAAGTTTTCAAAGATGGCTCATTTTATTCCTTGTCATAAAACCAAAGATGCATCACATATTGCTGATTTGTTTTTCAAGGAAATTGTGCGTTTACATGGCATGCCTCATACTATTGTTAGTGACAGAGATGCTAAGTTCTTAAGTTACTTTTGGAAGACCTTGTGGTGTAAATTAGGTACTAAACTTTTGTTTTCTACTACTTGTCATCCACAAACCAATGGCCAAACGGAAGTAGTAAATAGAACTTTGTCTAATTTATTGCGTGCTATCATTAAGAAAAACTTGAAAATATGAGAAGAATGTTTGCCATATGTTGAGTTTGCTTATAATAGAAGTGTGCATTCTACTACTAAGTATTCACCTTTTGAGATTGTTTATTTGTTTTAATCTTTTAACTCCATTAGATCTATCTCCTTTGCCTATACTTGAGCATATTAACTTAGATGGTGCAAAAAAGGCCGAATATGTGAAGTAATTGCATGACAAGGTGCAGTTGAACATTGAGAAAAAGATGGAGCAATATGTTACTTAAGCTAACAAAGGGTAAAAGAAAGTGATTTTTGAGCCTGGTGATTAAGTTTGGGTTCATATGAGCACAGAGAGGTTTCCATCTTAACGGCATTTTAAGTTACTCCCAAGGAGAGATGGTTCTTTTCAAGTAATTGAAAGGGTCAATGACAATGTTGATCTACCTGATGAGTACTTGTGCTACTTTCAATGTTGCTGACTTAACTCCTTTTGATGTAGATTTTGATTTGAGGACAAATCCTTTTGAGGAGAGGGGGAATGATGCAAATCCAAAGCCTAAGGAGCAAAGTAGCAGCCCAAGTTAAGAAGTTCAAGTTCCAAACCCAAAGGATCCATTGTTCATCAATGGAGGTCCAATCACAAGGGCTAGAGTCAAAAGAATGAAGTAAAGACTAAATAGACTTATTCAAGATATTTGGGCCATGCCTACTATAGCCCATAATAAATTAGAGTTAATCAAACATACTAATGTTATTAATCTAATTTAGTATGTTGGGACATGAAGCATTAAAGGAAAGAAGTACCTAATTGGAATTAAGTTTCCAAATCAAATTTAGGAAAGTTTAGGGAGGAGCATTTAATTTTTTGAGTTAGGAAAGTTTTCAAATTAGATTGCTTATCTTATTTTATGAAACTTTTATTGATTGATTTAGTCATATCTTATATAATCAGATTGCCTAAATCAATCAAGTTGCTTATTAGGGAAGTTTTTATTTTATTTATTTTTTGATCTAGATTGATCTCTTATGCATATGGGATTAGGGTTTTATTTTTACCTATAAATACTATGTATGGTGCATGGTGAAAGATACACATGAATTATGAATTTTATTTGTAAGCAATTCACTTGTTTCTTCTAAGAACCTGTGAACTTATCAAAACTTGTCTTATGACGTTTAATTGAGACTTATCACTCACTTTCTTCCATTTTCTTGAGTGTGGCGTTCAACTTCCTTTTTTATACCAAAGTTCGTACTTCTAATAAAGTATTGGGTTGAGGTCTTTTGAATATGAATTTGGGCTTTCCAGGTTATTTATTCTTTTCCGCAATTTGGATCTTGTTGCATTGCATCAAGGTTCATATCAAAAAGGATATGTGAAATTAAGGAATTTATGAACAATTCCTTTATACTAATATTGCAGATAGCTCTATAGCATATATGAATGACAATAAACATATGCATACCTGGGATAGCAGCGGAACTCATGTTGATAATTGATGATTGGGTGTAAACATAAAAGAGAAAAAGAGAGAGATAACTAGAGAGCAAACTACTCTCTTGACCTAATATGTTTTCAAAAGGCGTGACTTCAATAAGGCTGTAACACTATATATATAGGGACAGAGTAGGGACATTTCCTTGTGAAAGCCCTAACGGGTTGATATTCCCATCATTAGTTAGCCTACAGAAGGCCTATTTTTAGTTCAATGAAGATTACACAGTTTGAGTTAAACAATGACTCATAATTAACCTTTTATTAAATATGGATAATATAAATATATAGATAAACATGATTTATGATAGTACAAATGAAAAATCCAACAATCTCTCATTTGGACAACATAAATCATAGGTTTAAAAGAAAATTAATTTCCCGATTTAATGATACAACAATATTGTCATATGCAATTAATTTGTCAATTATAAAAGATCACTTTATGTTAACAATCCTCAAGTCAGACAACAAGAGGCAATAATTATTTGACAATGATCAAGACCGATAGGGACATTGACATCATACATGTCAACATACTCAATCCTCAACAAAAGACCTAAGTAATATGAGAAATTGGTGTTTGGAGCATGCATTACAAAAATGTGATCTTTGTGCAGTTCTAATCAATGGTACAAGCATCCACCAAAGATGCTCTCTGAGAAACAAGAAGATCTCTCATAAATATAAAACGAGATTGTGTCAAAATGTCCCTCACTATACAATCATATCAAAATGTCATAATATGAACAAAATTGCGCGCTTAATATAGTATGACATTAAACAAAATAATATGGTCATCAAAATGGAAAAATACGTAAATGTCTCAAGAAAAAACATTTATCAAAAACAAGAATTGCCAAAATACAAATAAAACATAAGTGGATCTCCTACTAACCCACAATATCATCAACCTTAATTACACCCATGCAAGTCACGTGACATTGAAAGGTTCCAGTTGTCAAGCCCTTGGTTAGTGGTTCGCAACCATAAGCTTTGTGCTTATGTACTCAATGCTAGTTTGTGACTCATGAATCTTCTCTCTCATGAAACTCATACTTGATATCAAAATATTTCATGCGTGCAGAAATTTTATTATTTCGAGAGAAGGATATATCGGTAAGGTTATCACAATAGATTGTTAAAGTTATCACTCTGAGGACATTAGACATGGTGAGCATATCATCTTAGGTGCTGAACATGGGAAGCAAGATCCCATGTTGAACCTGGTTAACACCTTTTCAATGTATTTTTCTGAGACAAGCCTAAGACACCTCGAGGTCTACCATGATAGATCTGTATGACCAAAACAAAAGAGGCATCACCAAGATCTTTCATATTAAATTGGCTTAACAACATATGCTTTGTCTCACATTACAAGTTCAATTTATTGCCAGCAAGAAGTATGTCGTCCATATACAAGACTAGGATCACAAACTTGCCCCCACTAGTCATCATATAAATGCACTAATTAGCCACATTCTCTTTGAAGCTGATTGAAGTGACAACATGATAAAATTTCATGTACCACTATCTCGAGGCCTGTTTCAAAATGTATATGGATCTCTTTAATTTGCATAATAGATGCACTTGACCCTATTTCTAAAAACTATTACGTTGATTCATGTACACATCATCTGACAAATCACCATCTAAGAAGGTCGTCTTAACATCCATTTGGTGAAGCACTAGGTTAAAATGAGCTATGAAGAATTAGGAAGAACATAAACCAAATTAGATTCAAACCAGCCCTTATAGTTTTTCCCATTCTAGATAACAACAAAATTGAAACTCATCGAGATCAAAACTAAGGAAAAACAAAATTCTCAGAAATTAATTGGTTGATAGCAAATTAGAGCCCCCATGTCATTGTAATAATGTTGATAAGGTCATTAATTACAAGACACAAATACTCACAACTTGAATATCATATCTTAAAATTCAACATCGATAGGGCATTAAAAAAATTAAAACATGACATTAAATATAGAATTTTATCAACCCATATACAAAAATGCAGCACTGAAAAGGAAAAAAAATATATTAACCACAAAAAACACATATTATGTTACTTTGATAGGGTGTGTACCCTAATAGAATTTTAAAACCAATTACTTATTGCTGCCATAATTGCTATGTTCCCCCTTTTCAAGCCATAAATATTTTGAAATATATATATATATATAATTTTCAAAAACAACACAAAAAATTGGACCTGTGATAAGAGAGCTCACAACCTCACAAAATTATTCAAATAGCATACCAAAATAATTTGGTAGATAATTTAGAAACAATTTACAATAAAACAATACAATTTAAATGATCAAATAATCGCAAATTATCTCTAAAATAATTAAAATACACAACAATGCCACCACGGAGAGTGTGAGAGAGAGAGAGAGAGAGAGATATATATATATATATATATATATATAAAATTTGGGCCAATTTTTAGAGTATACTATTCAAAATAGGATTCTAAACATATTTAATCTCAAATTCATAAGAAAACTCAAAAATTTGATCAATATACTCATGATCAAAATTATTTAATTATACACGTAAAATTGAGATAGACATATATATACGAATTCAATCCTATATATATATATATATATATATGTGTGTGTGTGTGTGTGTGTGTGTATATATATATAAATTAACTTGATTGAATCTGACATAGTTGGTACAATCTGGATATGTTTGGAATTAGGCCTTAAATCCATATGGGTCATATCCAATCTATTATATATATCACACCCAAATTCTTTTATCCTTGTCTTGATTCATTAGCAATTATATATAAATATTTGCACAATTATATATAAATATTTATCAATTCAATGTCTCAAGTACTTATTGAATCTCAAATATTCAATCAATTATATCATCCCAAATTTAAATCCCAAGATTCCAAATCAGAGTAACCAGTGAAAGAATTAGGAATTATATATGATTAATGCCAAATTATTTAAAAATATTCAAGCAATCTTGAAATTCACGTGATTCTCATATACTGGTTGAAATCCACACAGTCAAATGATTCAATTCAACATACGTATATGTCGACGCTATTCTAAATGGTTCAATTTGGGATATAAGTGAATCACATCAATCATAGAACTAATTCCCAAATTATAATGACGTAATTTAAAATGCCAATTGAATTGTGAATGACGTAATCCAAATTAAATTTTCATTCACTTATTATTGTGAATGATGTCGATTTGATACACAGAGTATCAATGAAAGTAACAAAATCAATAGTATTTTCAATCTTTTAAGGTAATCAAATTCAATCATATATATTTAAAACCAAATAACGACATCTTGATTCAAATCTTAATTGAATTTTCAATCCTGATTCAAAATCCAACAATGTCATCTTCATTGGTTCAAAAAATCAATAAGATCATTCAATCTTGATTAAAAATCCAATAAAGTTATTTCAATCACAACAATTTTCAATCATGTAATCACCAAATTTTTATGATACCAATATCATGTATATACAAATTAGGTCGATTATCGTAATCAATTACCAATCTCGAATTTTGAAAAGTTAGGGTTCTTGATAAATAATTGTCTCAATTCATGATAAGCCCTGTGGAAGTAATCTTTTTCATATACACATAATCAAATTTGAAATATCATAACTATAACTCATATTTATCAACAACCTTAAAATTTCTCTCAATTAGAAATAAAACACAAATTTATAATCACAAATTATAACAAGGATTGGTATAAAACAATTAATCATATATATAATATATGATTACATGATCTTCATGATTATCATATATTATCCCAATAATATATTATCATGTATTATAGTGATCTTCATGATAATCATATATAACCTTTATGATTACCTAGCCTTCATGATTACTAATTTAATTTATTCATAATGTTGAATACAATTGTCATATATGAATCAAATATAATATTGAAGAATCATGTCGGTCTTCATAATCGAGATGAAAATTCTCCTAATCAATATCCACATGATTTGTATATACATAATTCTCCTAATCGAGATTGCATTAAGGTTCTATAGAAAAACTCACTTATGAACCCTAACACAATTAATTTAGATTTAACCAAAAAAAAAATGGTTGTTTCAACTAAAACAATGTCAAATCTAAATTAAAATAGATATCTAGTCACCAAAAGAGGTTGTTTTAGTTTCGAAAAGAAAAAGGAGCAAGCAATGGAAAATAATTTTCGTAATAAAGGTAATTTATCCAAATTATAATAATTTTTCTCAATCAATATGAATGAATATATTAATCATCATATGCTTTTAATTTCATACAATCATAGAACAATTTGCTAGTCAAGTTCTGATACCAATTGAAGGAATTTATGAACAATTCCTTTATAACAATATTACAGATAGCTCTATAGCATATATGAATAACAATAAACATATCCATACATGGGACAACAACGAAAATCATGATGACAATTGATGATTGGGTATAAACATAAAAGAGAAAAAGAGAGAAAGTAAACTGCTCTCTTGACCTAATATACTTTCAAATGGTGTGACTTCAATGGGGCTATAACACCACATCTATAGGCAGAGAGTCGGGACCCCTTCTTGTAAAAATTCTAATGGGCTAATATTCCCATCATTAGTCAGCCCACACAATGGCTAATTTCAGTTCAACTACATAGTTTGAGTTATACAAAGATCATAATTAACTTTTTATTAAATTCGGATAACATAAATATATAGATAAACATGATTTATGGTAGTCCACGTGAAAAATCGAACATGAAATACTAGGGCATTATTACACACTCTTACTTCATTAATTTTGTTCTCTTCCTCGAATTTATTTATAACATCCCTAAAGCCCTCAACATAGATAAAAAAAAAAAAAAGGTAAAGAGACAAAGGGTCTCCTTGCCTAAGACCCCTTTTTAGGTTTAAAGCTCGGTTGTCCAACACATTAAATGATACCTTAAAATTAACAGAAGTCACACAACACGTAACTTTCTTGATCTAGCTCTGCTTGAACCCCACCTTTTGCATCATTGCCTTAAGGAAGGACCATTCGACCAGGTTGTATGCATTGCTCGCATCAGGCTTTAAACCCTACACCCTTCTCTGCCATATCTCTTATATCTTAGCTCCATATCTTAGGGCATGATTCACCTAACGAGCCATCATAACATTGTTTGTGATTTGTTTGGCTGGCCAAATGCAATTTGATTAACTGATATAATGTTAACCAAGATATTTTTCAATCTATTTGTGAGGACCTTTGTAATGATTTTATAAATTAAATTGCAAAGGCAAATTGGTCTGAAATGGGTCATATTTTCTAGGGCCTATGTTTTTGGAATAAGAATAATACGAGTATCATTAATATTTCCCAACTCCTTATCATTATTCAAAAAATCGAAAACTACTTCTTAGACTCCTTGCCCAACAATCTTTCAATATTTCTAATAGAAAATAGTTGCAAACCCATCTAATCCAAGGGCCTTTATAGGGCCCATTTTGTAATAGCTTTATACAATTCATCTACAGAAAATTTCTCTTCCAAATAATTATTCATTTGATTTTTATAATTACTGTCCATGATAAATTAAATTCAATTCTTCATACAGCACAAGACACATAAATAACCTTTATGGGATTTCTTTATTATAATTCACAATATTATGCCTTAAGCTGCCAAGTACTTTATTTCTTTGGGAGTTTCATTCCTTCCATTTAGTTTCAAGATTAGTTAGAAGGCATCGCTCTTTCTAACCCATTCTTTACTAAAATGAAACCCTTAGGTGATTATACTTCATGAGGATGGTAATAAGTTACAAGAAGATTTATTACATCATTTTTATCTCTTTTCCAAACTGGCCTTTTTTGCAAGGTCACAAGTTGCCTCACACAAAGTACCTTAGGCCCTTTAGTTGTTATAATACTATTACATTTAGATTTCTCTATCTCTATTTTACATTACTACAATTACAACTAAGGTTTACATACTCGTTTACAATAGATTTCTACTTTATAGCATTACTACTACAACAACAACATGCTTTATTCCACTAAATAGGATCAGCTACATAGATCGCACAACATTATTGAGCTCTATTAATGACCAACTCTTTAGGTATCTTATTAAACTAAAGATCTTGTTCAATAACTTCTCTAAATGTCTTTCTTGGTCTTTCTCATCCTTTTTTCATAAAATTCCATACCATCTGCTCAACATTTCTTATTGGCATCTCCAACAGTATTCTTTGAATATGTCCAAACCACCTTAAACGATTTTCTACTATTTTTTTCTCAATAGATTAAAGGTAATTGTTTTTGAATTTTAATTCAAATCAAATAATTCATTTAATGTGATGTCATTAATTATCCTACAATGGTCAAATAATAAAGGTAATTATTTTTTAATTTCATTCAAATCATTTTAGTAAATTCAAATCAAATAATTAATATTATATGATGTCATTAATTTATCAAATTTATTAATTTACCTAAAGAAAGAAATGATGACATGTGTATCAGTTTCTAATTCAAGATTTTCCACTACCTCACAATATAAACAATGCAATTACAAAACATAATTTCAGGGATATTGTGTGTAACAATGTAGTATGAGGTTCAAGTTTATATGAGATTAATTGTACAAGAAGAATCAACTTTGAAAGTCCTATAGAAAAAAATATTAAGATCTAATGAAGATGAAAATTTACAAACCTTGAAAAGTTCAAAAGAACTGCCTCGATAATAAACATCATTCTTCTTACTATTGCTAACCAGAAAGCACCTGTATTTTAGATATATAGAAAAATAGGTTTAGATTTTGGGATAAGAATTACTACGATTTGAAAGAAGATAAGGTGAATCTCTAAAAATATTGAAACCTATGCAAATGTGGCAAAAAAATTATGGAGTAAGGATACATGTTAAAATATAAATTTTATAGAATGTATAACAAAAGTGATAATATACTTATAACACAAATCAAAAGAACTTATTAGTGCGAGAATTATAGAAAAGTTAATACTTTTGAGCTTCTTCTTGTAGGACAATGTGCATCTTTTAGAGGAAACAAATTGTTACAATAATAGGCATGAAAATTGAGTGGATAGTTTACCAGAGCTACAGAGGAATATGACGCTAGGGAAATAATGCTAGTTCATTGGACCATGATCTTTTTCTTTGAGATATATATATATATATATATATATATATATATATATATATATGTGGACGAAAAAAAAAGAATTGAAGAAACATACATAAAGGAAAAAAAGGATGGAGCTTTAAGAAGTCATATCACCAGCTTTTGATTGGGTTCCTAATCGACATGAAGAGGTTGATCAAATGGCGAAAGATGAACAGCTGGAGAGAGAACATTGTCGAGTTGTACCAGTAGATTTAGAGAAGGAAAATGGACATGCATGATAGTAAACATGACTCTACAGTTTATCAATTCTGAAGATAGATATATAGCAATTAATTATTTGATTATTTGTATATAATAAATGCTAATTTACTAAATGACAACATATTATATTTCAATCGAAAAGTTTACCTGATTTATCAATTGTATATCAATTATAGTAATTATATACCAATTATATTTTATAGCAATCATATAGTAATTTATCATAATTTTTTCAAATTCATTTAATGTGATTATATACCAATTATATAGCAATTTATCTTAATTTTTTTAAATTTATTTAATGTGATGTGATTAATTTACCTAATTTATTTGTTAATTATTTATTTAAATTTATTCTATTATACATAATTTAATGACCTATTTGTAATTAATGTTTTAGAGTAGAATTGTTTTAGTCTATTATATAAATTTGGGATTAAATGGTGGGAGCTTTCCCTAAAATATGGAGGACGCGTATTCGAGACATGTCATGGTTCCTAATGGAAAAATTAAAAAAAAAAATTGTCTGCCCGCTAACTGCCTCATGACTAGTGAAATTAGTGACAAAAAAAATTCATCACTAAAGTTTCATTTCCATTACAAATTTCCATCAAAAATTAGTTACAAAAGTTAGTCCATCACTCAAATTTACTAACGTTCTTTTTAGTAACATATTTGTGACTGAAATTTTCATCACAAATCCTTCATTAATAACATATTTATATACGGATTTGTAGTTTTAGTGACAGAATTTTTCTGTCACTAAAATTGTATTTTCTAGTAATGTTAATCTCTGTGAAGCTCTTGCATGAAAAAATCGAGTGTTTTTATCTCCATCTTTCAACTATTTCACTCTAGACCTGTGTCTCCAAAGAATCCCCTCATCCTCCAAAATTTTATTCAACTCACCCTCTAACTTCTTAGCATCACCTATCTCTCTTCCCTCCACCTAGCATTCAGTGATTTTGTATTGCAACGTCTTTATCTTTTTTCTCCACCAACTGAAGGAGCATTATTCCACTTATCTAGTGCTTTACTCATTGTTTCCAACTCAAACGTTACATCAAGTAGCTTAGGTCCTCGAATCAAGTTCCAATTCTCTTGAATGAATCTTCTAGTAGTCTTCACATTTAGTCCACATTTTTCGTACTCCTCACGTTAGCATGGATAGTAAGTCATTAATGATCGACACATGATCTGAATATCTTAGGGAGATGAATCACCTGATGACTGTGGGAAAAGATGGTGACCCACTCGTTATTCGCAAGGCCCCTATCCAACCTTACCCTTATATTTCACCTTCTTCCTTTCTATTACACCACGTAACTCATGACCTGAAAACCCCAAGTCCCTCAAGCCATAATGATCAATAGCTTCTTGAAAAGCCTTATCTAATGATACAATCTACCTCTACTCCCACTTTACTCATTGCTTTTAAAGATTTCATCAAAATCCCCCATGACCAACCATACTCAAACTTAGATGCCTTAAATGAGTAATAAATTCACCGTAAAAGCCAGTTAAGTGCCAATATTCACAGTCACTTCCATTGATAGATAGATCAATGTGGTATTGAGAGTAAGAAAGCAACAAGAAATCAAGATCCTCTTTCCACAATAATACAAGCCTCCCTTTCTGCCTAAGCTCTCAACACAAAGGAAGTTCTTGAAACCCATCCTTCTACATAACCGTTCAAATTCCCCATATAGCAACTTTGTTTCACATAAGAAGATCAGCGTGGGATTTTGTTATCCCAGCGCTAAATGTAAAGACCGAACTATACGAGGGTTCCCCAACCCCCGACAGTTCCAAGAAAAGACCCTCATTACTCTGTGCAGGCCTGAACCTTAGTTTCCACTGTTGAGTCTAAGACCATATCCTGCGCGTTTCTTCATCTATTCTGGTGTCATAGATCCTTGTGTACTTTCTTTTCTCTAGTGAATTTGAATTGAGTTCGTTGTTCTGACCTGCCCTCTCTCGAACCAACCTTTTCCAATTCTTCCTTCCTGACATCACATGGTTGTTGCTCCCTTCAATGTTATGTGATTCCTTGTGCATACTCTGTACAGTGTCTATGCTCTTATCCCTGATTTCATTGTCACAATTGCCCAATCCCTAGATTGCATTGACTTGTTACTCCGATCTTGGCATACCTTCTTCCCCACTCTATAAAGCCTCATTTCCAGTCCCATTCATCTCCCTCGAGAGCCCATCCCCTTCATTACTAGCATTTTGACAAGTTTTCAAGATTCTCCTTCCACCACCTCTTCTTGACCATTCAGATCCATTCTTGCTACTCTGCCAGTGAGTTCTTGTGCTATTGCTTCTACCATCTCTCCTGTTTTTACCTCCCCAGCCCTTCTTCCCCAAGGACTTGCATTCAGCCCATTATAGTCGAACTCTTTGCCTACTTGACTCGCTTTTAGCCATAGTCCCAACTCATGAAGATAGAATTACCATCTACTACTCTGCTACAATGTTCCTCTTCATAGCCCACATGACCACAGAAAAGATAGAAGTTACAAAGCCTTTCATACATGAACTCCACTCTCCACCCATTCCTCCCCGTCTCTTTTGTTGCTTGTCATGACACCCTCAACAAGTGAATTATTCACGTCAAACTCAACTTTGGCTTTCAAGAAAATGTCTTGATTTACCCGTGATTCAACTACCACCACCTCTTGCACCTTGCCTATCTCTGCCGCAATCTTCCACCCCATTGCCTTTGTTCTGTAACGAACTGGAAAACCCCATAGATGAACCCATAATTTAACCCGGTTGAATTCTTTATTCGTCACCGTTACTCGATCCATACTCCCATCTCCTCAAAACAAGCCATGAATTCCTAAAAATCCACGGCCCACCCTTTAATGCTTTCTAGAGATCCTCTTCCTTATGAAAGAAGAATTGGACCAATCTGGACCCTAATTCTAGAACCCTAAAACCTTCTAGGTTATCCATATTCCTGAAAACGCCGCCTCAACCAGCCCATGATTCATTGTTTTCCTGGATATGATTTTGCCCAACAAGCTTTTCTTGCAGGCTTGTAACGCCTCCTTGACGTCACCATCATTATAGTGAACCACGTGGTGCTTCTTCCATATCCTTCTTGATTGCCTCTCCATTGTTCTTGGATTTCCTGATGTCCTAGCCAGCACATTCATTCTGACCAAACTAGGTCAAGAAACAGAGCGTAGAATATCCCTATCACCACAAGGGGTGCTGAAAGGAAAAACGAAGACTCCGCCGCATTGACCCATTAGAGCGCTGGGGACGCTTCCAAAGACGTTAGAGCACTACCAAATCTTAGCCTAGTAGAGCTTGATGTCGAGCAGAAGGATCAATTTCCAAAGTTGACAATATCGGAAAATTTGTTTTAATTAATTGATGAATTAATATTAGTGATAATAATTATTAAAATTTTAATGAATAAATATAAGTATGGATCACCGCATGGGTTGTTAATTATTGAATTAATTATTATTGATAGTAATTGTTAAATTTCAGAGCAACGTTTCAAAAAATTTCATGAATTTGAAATGAATTATAGATGGACTACAGAAGTATCGTTCACAACCTTCTCCCTATCCTTTCTTCCGCTAGCACTATGCCCTAGTTACAAAATCTCTCTTCCTCTTCCTTCCAATAGCAACGCTTAGCTACCATTACCCTCTGCTTTGTTGAAGATGGCTATGTGTCGAAGATGGAATTGATGGTGGTATGGCTTATGGTGCAATATTCTTACCACATGCCTATGCCCATTCTTGTGTGTGCGCCTCTCTGCTAAATTGTTAGTTGATTTTTGTTTTTTGTTCCTAGTGGAGTAATTGTAAAAATGCTACTATATATCATGTGTAGGTTCTTTGGAAAACCTTTCTTTGGATGTGCTTGTTGTAGAAAATCAGCACAATAGCATATTGTTGAAATTTGTTCATATCTAATGTTCATGTGTCAACTTCAGATAATCAGATAATGTTTCTAATTCAAAAATGTCAATTCCTCATATTCAAGGTTCTAAATAATCTTCAATAGGTGAATAGAAAATGTGGTACAACCTAAGCTGAGTTAAATGATTTCTTCTCCACTTTAGAGAACGAACTAGATTGCTAACTTAAAAGTGATTGAACCAAAAGTTTTGAAGTTAATTTCTCATGAAAAGAAAACCACCAAGGTCTAAATTTTAAAAATTTGTGTTACGTTCAGGGTCTTCCATAGCATATTTGAGCAATAGCTCCCCAGTTGTAAATTATGGGATACCTCATGAGAAAGTTGCTAGTTTATCAGCTAGCGCTTCAAGGGCTCCAAAATATCCTTGGATGATTTTCTCAATCCTTTTTGTTGTTATCTCAAACAAAGTTTCTCCCAATGAGTCCGAATTTGCTGTTTGACAAGCAACAAAAAATCGCTACTTATCACTTTCAGCGACGGTTTTTGCCGTTGCTAAAAGTTTCTGCAACAGATCTGAAAGTTTCGACAACAGAAAAAACTGTTACCTTAACTTTTAGCAATGATAAAAAACGTTGCTAAAAATGATCAGCAGCAACAATTTGCTACTTGTGAAGTAGCAATTTACTGCTCGTCAAACAGCAAATCTAGGTGCCCTTCCAAGGATATAAGAATGGCAATGGTTGGTACCATTTTTTTTTTACAATATCTAAGTATATATTTGTCCAAAATTTCCAATACTTGTACTCTATATGAATTCCAAAAAAATAATTTTTTTTAGTATTCATATTTGAAATACCCAATATTTGGAATAGCTAAAAAAAGAAATTTATCATAATGGATATTGATACTCTAAATTTTTTATTGGATACCTAAATACTCAATATTCAGTATCCATCCAACAAAAATCTTAACTTTATCAAATTTACATTATATTAACATGTATTATATAAACAATATATTAAAATTTTTATATTAAAATTTTATAATTTATAATATTATTTAGGTTCAAATATAATTCAGGTCCCTATAGTTTCACTCAACAGCGGATTTAGTCCCTACACTTTAAAGATTTAGTCTCTGTAGTTTTCAAAACTCTAAAAAATGGTCACCGGTGTTAGTCAACTATCAACCAACAATTAGTCTAGGACACATAGCGCTAACTATAATACTTATATCAGTATTAAGTGCCACAT
Organism: Biancaea sappan; assembly: GCA_037074585.1. Taxonomy (NCBI): domain Eukaryota; kingdom Viridiplantae; phylum Streptophyta; class Magnoliopsida; order Fabales; family Fabaceae; genus Biancaea; species Biancaea sappan. Next base: position 57,518,336 of record CM073490.1, read on the forward strand.
CAGTGTCACATTTAGCAAATTTAAATATATATATATATATATATAAAATAGAAATATACAAAATAGATAAATATAAATCTATATAAATATTTGCATGATAATTTAAATAACTAATTTAAACAAATTAAATTAATTTTTATTTGATATATTCATATAAAATTAAATTCTAATTTGGTCCTTTTTTATACAGTCCATAATTTCAATTAAAACTAGATTTAATCTAAAAGTTTACTCAATAGAGGATCTAGTCCTTGACTTTAAAAACAGAGGATTTGGTCCCTGTAATTTTTAAAACTCCAAAAAATGGCCATTGGTGTTAGTCAACCGTCAGTCAACGGTTAGGTTAGAATACGTGGTATTGATTGGGATGTTTACATCAGTATTAAATACCATGCTAGCACCACACGTGACAAATTTAAATATATAATATAGAAATATACAAAATAGATAAATGTAAATCCATATAAATATTCACATGATAATTTAAATAACTAATTTAAACAAAATAAATTAATTTTTATTTGATATATTCATATAAAATTAAAGTCTAGTTTGATCCATTTTTATAAGTTCGTAATTTTAGTTAAAACTAGATTTTATCTAAAATTTTATTTTTATTTTAAAAACTTTTTTATTCACTTAGGTCCCTGATTAATATTTTTCCTTTGTCCTTTACATGATTTAAGATCATGTTTAGCTTCATCTATGTCCCTAGTCCTAGAATATAATTTTTTATGAATTTAAATCAACCTCTTTAAACTTTTAATTTCTTTCACTTTAGTCCCTATCATGCATTTTGCACACTTTTCTCATGAGTTTGATTTCCAAACTTGCCTAGAATTTCTTCTTAGATGTTTTTAGAATCTTTTGATCATTTCCACCCATAAACTAAGCCAAAGAGAGACTTTTAAGAATCAAAAGTTTAGTTCCAACACTTACCCAAATTCTTAACTTATTTTTCTGCACTTTGTGTTCTCTTTGTTGCTATTGTAAAGGACCCCTAAGCACCCCAAAAGCCATTTCTATATTGTCATATTTTTCTGCAGCAACCCGTGAGTATCTCCTTTTCTGCTATACAAAACCGAGAGAGAACGTGAGTTTAATAGTTCAAACCATGAGTCCTTTACAACAGTGGCTTTTGGGGTGTTTAGGTTCTAGAAACACCTAAGAAGAAATTCGCTTTGGAAATCAAACTCATGAGAAAAGTATGTAAAATGCATGACAGAGACTAAAGTGAAAGAAATGCAAGTTTAAAAAGGTTGATTTAATTTCATAAAAAAAATTATATTTTTGGACTAGGGACTTAGATGAAGCTAAATATGATCTTACATTACGTGAATGACAAAGGAAAAATATTTGTTAGGGACCTAAGTGAATAAACAGAAAAGTTTTTAACAGAAAAATACAATTTTAGATAAAATTTGGTTTTAATTGAAATTATGGACTGTATAAAAATGGACCAAATTAGAATTTAATTTTATATGAATATATCAAATAAAAATTAATTTATTTTGTTTAAATTAGTTATTTAAATTATCATGCGAATATTTATATAGCTTTATATTTATCTATTTTGTATATTTCTATATTATATATTTATATATTTAAATTTGCTATGTGTGACGCTGACATGACACTTAATATTGATATAAGCATCCTAGTCAGTGCTATGTATTCTAAACTAACTGTTGACTAATAATTAATTAACACGGTGACCATTTTTTAGAGTTTTGGAAACTATAGGGACCAAATCCTTTGTTTTTAAAGTATAGGGACTCAATCCTTTATTGAGTGAAACTATAGGGACTTGAATAATATTTTAGCCAAAAATGAAATATAAAATCTATATACTACATATCCAAAACCACGTTTACAAACCAACATCTAAACATCATAGTCTATCCAAAATTACGTTTGTCCAATTGTCTTTCAAATATAAATTACGTTAATTCAAACTTAGTTTTATTTGAACCACGTCTACCTAAACTTAAGTTTGTCCAAACTACGTTTGTCCACAAGTTTTTCAAACATACCCTCAAACACTCTAAATTTATTAGTAGTTACCCTAAATACTCGATATCTAGTATCCATCTAACAAAAATATTAAATTTATCAAATTTATATTATATAAATATGTATTATATAAATAATATATTTTAATTTTTATATTAAAATTTTATAATTTATATAATACATATTTATATATTATGGTTAAATTATAATTTTGGTCCTATAATTTCACCCAACTTGTAATTAGTGTGTATACTTTATTTTGTTTTGTAAATTGATCCCTATAAAATCTCAAATTTTGAAAATGATACTGGTAGTGAAAGTGTTTGTCTTTTGTTAAGCAGAGTCAATATGGGCTTTGGCCTACAGGCATGGACCCTCAAAAGTAGACCTGTTTAAAAACGGGCCAAAATGGATGGGTCGCAGGCTGCGGCCCGACCCGCATTTATTTTTTCTTTAAAATTTTTTTTTCTCTTAGACCATACCAGTACCAGATCACCTCCTTATTCACAACACAATCAAAATCTCATAGCTGAATTCTGAGCTTCTAAACCATGAACCCCCATATCGTGTGGTTGGCTTCCTTCCGCCATTGCCTTCCTTCTGCCGTCTATACCATGAACCTCCAAATCGTGTGGTTGCCTTCCTTCCCACAACTGATGTTTCTAGTCTGAGGTTTCCTTCCCATGTCTGCTGCCAAATTTACCTCTACAGTGGAGTTTACAGGCGCAGTCGCCAATGACACATAGCAACAGAGACAACAACGCAATTTGCCTTTACAGTGGAGTTTACCAGCTCAATCGCTAGTGATGCCGGATCTGTCTCTTTATTGAAGTTCACCAACGCAATCACCAGTGGAGTTCAGCAGTCTTGTCTCTTGTCTCTCGATGGCGACGGAGACAACAAAATCTCAGCCTCCATGCTTGCCTCTCCCACTATTGAGCTTTGAACTCTTATCACGATTCACGATCCATGGTTAAATTTGCTTCCAGAAGAGAAGGAAGAAGCTGAAGAAGGAAGCACCAAAAATTTAAAAAATAAAAATATAAAGAAATAGCTTGACCCACAGTCCAGTCCCAGTTAAAAATAGGTCTGCCTGCGCTCGACCCTTTTTCAACCAGCCCGTATTGACAATACTGTCTATATAGCATATAAATTGGCCCTCTTTTACATGTGAGTAAGCCACGTCATCTATTTTATGCCAAGTTGGCTACACATTTCCTCTTTTACACAATTCCTAATTAAATTCGTATTCTACAGACACCGTCTCCCACCCTATTCGAAGCTCCATCATTCTCTTTACTTCATACTCATTCGAAGCTCCGTGCCCAAATCATTTTCCGTTATATTTTGTCTTTCCTGTATCTTTCAATTGATTGAATCTTTCATTGAGATATCGTAAAATGATTTAATGCTATGCATTATCTACTTTCTGATATATCAACAGTTGCCTTGACTGTGAATCTGTGATGAAGATATATGACGGCTAAAATTCATATCATAATATATGATTGGAGTAAAGAGGATGGTGGAGCTGCTCCACTGATTCGAAAGTACCAATAGCCATGTTGGGTCAATATTCCTTTCTTTTCGAATCAGTATAAAGAGGATGATGGAGCTTCGAATAGGGTGAGATGCGCTGGCTTTTTTCCGTCTCATCTAGCAAAATGTTGCTATTTTAAAAACATTAACCAAATACTATATTTTGTGAAAAAAAATTAGTCAAATACTACTCTATTTTGTACCATTAACTTTCTCTTTTATTTTATATTTTTTAATCTATCAGAAACTCGTATAGTCAAACGTTGAGTTTTTGATAAATTTATTTATTTTTTTTTAATATATTAAAATTCGACCTGACACAAATTGAGTTTCAAGCAAAAATTTTTTAAAAGAAATATTGAGTCTCAGCATCTTATTATTATTATTTTTTTAACAAAAGTGAAAGACACACCGTGTGTCTGTCACACTAATGTGAATCACATTCATGTAAATGTGTGATTCACATTGTAAGACACGCGTTTTGTAAGTCGTATTTTATAATTTCTTATAGAAATTTTTTTAAAAATTTTAAAAATAAAATAATAAGTTTTTTGGAGTTTAAAATATTTTTAAAAAATAAATGAAGTTAAAATATAATAAATTTTATTATTTAGATAAATTATTTGATTTATTTAAAAAAATATATAATTATTATATAAAAAATAGTACAAGAATTTGAATTTGAAAAATATATTGTTATAGAGTTATTTAACCTATACTTTTTATTAATAAATTAAGTAAAAGAGATAATTTCAATTTTTTTTTGGAATTTATTTTGTCTTTTTAATTATTTAGTTTAATTTTATAAAAAAAAATTAGTTTTTCTTTAAGATTTACCTTAGGGTTTTTAATTTATTGTGTTTATTTTGTTTAGTTTAGGATTTATCATTCAATTTGTATTAGTATTTATTTTGGTTAGATTCTTTTAGGGTTTAATTTAAGATTATAATTTGTTCAAGTGATTTTTATATTTTTTGAATTGATTTTGATTTAGTATTTTTTATACAAAAATCATATTTGAAGAGTGAAGGTTTCTGCACATCTATTGGACACAAGAGGAGAGAGGATTTTTACACATCACTTCAATAATTACTTTTACCAAACATTTCTAATTTAATAAGTTAGTTTATAAGTTTTTTAACTTCAGTTAAAAATAAATTTATAACTTATAAACTTTCAACTAATTTATTAATTAATTTTACCGAACAGATACGTCAGGGATAGAATAAGAATACTCTGCCAAATAATCGTTTCAAAATTTTATAGAACTTTTAGAAAGCTGCTCATGTAGACGTCATTTATATTTTGTTTGAAATAGGAAAAAGAAAATTGAAAGTTACCCAATTCAATTTCCTTTTTGGGTAACTATAGCACTAACATTTGGTATTAGAACTATTGGTCTCCTTTTTTGTAATATTAACCTTTCTAAAGAAAAAATATTAAAAGATCAAACAAGCCTATATTTGAACTTAAAATGTTTGACGTAAATTTCAAAAATTCGGATCAAGCCTATGCAAAGTATAGAACTTCCACCATTGTTAATCAAATACCCCTATTATATATAAAGAAGGATTCCTCTATATTTTGTGGCACAAAATATAAAATAAAGTTAAAATTTCAACTGTCTGATCATTAAATGGACGGTCAGAATTAAATGAATAAAATTAGAGACACATTTTTTTATTCATTCAATTCTTACTATTTATTTGATAATCGAATAGTTAAAATTTTTAAATCACTCTATAAGAAGCACGAACGATGCCACAATCATCCAATATGTGGTAGTTGGGAGTTAAGTGTCACAGTTCACTCAAATCAAATGAACAACACAAAATCAGTCTTTAGAAGCATAATTGCTTGGAAGACTCTGTGACAACTAGTTGGTCAACCATTTATTACTCGAGTCGCATCAAGCATTCAAAAAGTCCCCACATTTAGAGCTTCAAAAAACTTGGGGGGTTAATTATAAATGAGATTTTAGGCATTAGGTCTTTAATAACTAGATTAGGTCCTTCAAACTTGGGACCTTTTGACATCTATAAACAGTTCAAAGACTAATTAGGTATGTGCACTCTTGACTCTTAAGTCTCTCTTAGTCATCTATTGACTTAGCTATCAAAGCTTATGTGTGAGCCACTGATACCCATGTTGATTGCCATCTCGGTCCTGCAAGATACTTCTACACAAATTGTACATAGAGTTAGGAGACTATCTATTTCAATATATATATATATATATATACACACACACACACAATTGTATATTAAATATACATACATATATATATATATATATATACACTAATGGACCCCACATTTATAATAATGATTAACTAAAAATTATGGCACGATATAACGAGAGAAGAGGAGAGAATGAGAGAAAAACATAGAGTGAAAAATTGTCTAAATTATCCTCTTTAAAATTACTAAGTTTTCTCCTTTTTTAGTTAGAGTATTTTAGTAAAATATTTCATTTTTATTCTCATTATCTTTTTTTTTTTTCGTTGTAATGTCAAATTTAGGGTTGTCCCAATGTAGTTAAAAAGAACTACCGGATGCAGGTTGAACAAGTAATTATTGATTATGCTAGTAGTGTTTATATGATGTCCCTCTAGAGTTATGAGAATTCATCATTTTCTTTTAATTGATTATTATTACTTACTTGATTTATGAAGGAAATATAGTCAATGTTTCTTAATACTTGCTTCTTTTTCTTTTTCTTTTTTTTCTTTTTTTGGTTAAACCTCACTTTATAATGGCAAAGTAAGAAAGTTTGTGTTTTTTTAATCAATGTTAAGTAATACCATTAATGCTTCACTACTCCATAGTTTGACCATAACATGTTTACGAGTGAAATACAATCATACAAGCGTCTAAAATTTCTATATATGAACAATGAGTTTACCTCATTGTTATTTCCGAAAAGTTGTGATTTAAGGGCCTTTTCTAAGTGGCGTCTGAAACATTCACCTTTTTTAACTCATTTTTTTAAAACTATTGGTTATAAAAAATATATCCCTCAACAATTTAGACAGTGAATTAATATTTTACACCCAGTCAGTCTTTACAATTTTGTGAGACACGTTAACTTTTTTAGGCATATTGTAGTATGTTAAGTGCCTATGTAAAACCATTCATGGCATCTCTTTCTTCCTTGTGCAGGTACGAAGAACCATGAAAGCTACATTTCAATAAAATATGGAGAGAGAGGGAGATAGAGAGAGAGAGCTGCATATGAATGTCAAGACAATATCAAACAATTTCCAAGAAGATTTTAGTAAAGAAGTAGCAAAAGTGGTAATCTAGTAATGGGGTATGAATAGTTTAACAAATGATCTTATGGTCAAGTTCTTTTTCCCATTAATTATATCATGCCAAGAAACAAAAGGAAAAAAAAAGAAAAGAAAAGAAAAGAAGCAACAAGAATGCTGTTGAACTACCATATGAAAAATTCAAAACTCCGCACAACTTAGCTTTAAATTTACTTAAAATGCATCAATCTTAAACACAACACATTTATACTACCTCTGTGTTAAACAAAAGGAAAATAAAGAAAAAAGAGGTAATTAAAATAAAAAATAATCAATGATTAATTCAAAAGTTGATTTTAATTTTTCTACAAAATCGATCAAACAAAGAATCTGAATTTTAATCAAATTAACTATCATAGATAAAACAGAAGAAACTACATGTAAGAGCACTGAAATTGAACACTCCTAACTATATGTAAAATACCAGTAAAAAAAAATATTGTATGCAATACGAAGAAATTCAGAGTAAATTGCATGCAGTGACACCATGAATTGAAATTTTAAAAAGTGTTGGCAAAATTCAAATTTTGAATCAATTAAACATCACCGGAAAGTTTGTTTATGTGTATAAAATAACTTGCATGAATAAGAAGCATCAATTTGCAATAAATTCAAGTGAACTGAAAATTTCGGATTCAAGCCTTGGTAAGTAAAACGAAAAAACTTCAAATTAAAAGTTGCTGTTAAATTAGCTGGGGAATAATCTATTGATGGTGAGGAAGCAAATGACATTGGATAGACTGCCTAAACTTCGAACCAAACTGCCATGACAGACATCATGTGTTATCTGCAGAAGGAAGAAGAATGTGCTTTGGCAAAACAAGCACCTTTCTTATCAGACAATGTAACGTAAACTTGTCAAAACAAGTTATTCTGTCCTGACTTCACCTCATTTTGTTTAAACTCGAGCTTTTTAGGACAATGCCGAGTCCTACGGACCATACTTTTTCCTCCCCCCCCCCCCCCCCCCCTTCCAGTATGAGTCCTGAATTTTACTATTTAAGTATTCAACCATAAACAAAATACGGCTATTTTACTTTTTTCTTCTAAAACTTATTATAAAATAACTTAAATATGTCTTCAAATGTTCAACTATAAACAAAATCACATTTGTTTTTTATTATGAATATGAACACATTTCCGTGACCCATGCATGAGAGGTTAATGATAAAGACATTTTTACAACGAAAAATAAGCTAATATGCTCAAAATAAGTCATTAAACTATAGAAGAACCTATCTTTTAGCATGTATCCAGGCTGAAAGAGCCCGATTAAAATAACAGTTTTTTTTAAAACCCAACACAAATCAACTTATATATTTGATCCAACGTTACGGTTTTATGACAATTAACGTCTCAGTTTGACACTCAACGTGACGACATAACACGTAACTAGTTACAAACTTGTAAAAATTAATTTACATAAAAAAATAAATAAATCGACGAGTTCAAATATTTAAAGATATTATACATTTAATGTGCTGTTAATTAATCTGCTGTTAATTATATCCAAGTCATTTTCACTTTAATTAAAAAAATTATTGCAGTTTCACTAATGGGAAAAAAAACCCTTTTTTCCACGGATGGTTGGATGCTTTGACTTGAAAGAGAAACAATCTTATCATATTCGATAAATATAAAATAGACGTACTTATACCCAATCTTTGAGTGTCTTGTGACAGATCCAATTAGGAAAAAGACAGGCTACATTATTTTCCTTTTCTGTTTTTTTTTTTTGGTTATTTTCGAAGATTAAGTTTACAACCTAATCAAGTCATTCTGCATTTAAATATTAATAACATTTCCGGCTATTTTTTAATTCATCAAACCTCCAAAGATTATCTTTTTTATTTTAATCAGTAAGAAAGCCTCCCAAAACAACCTTTTTAATAATAGCTCATCCAATTTCCTTAACAGATTTTCCTTTTAATCAAATTTTTTTTTCATTTCTTAAATGGTTAGAACCTTCTTTGCCGCAATTAAATTTTATCGTTTTGTGCACTTTTCAGTCTGCATGAAAAGTTAAGGCTGGCTACCATCCGCCAATGATCTCCGTGGATTGACCCCTATTGCACTGGATGACCAAGACCGAGCGAGCCTCCAACACTGCACAAATGAAAATATCAATTTGTCGAGAAATTAGTGTCACTTTTTAATCTCATTGACCCTATCCCTTTATATTGTTACCATGAAACCCAATGCATCGGTGACCATTTACCTGAGTTACTGCAAGCCCGATATCAGATCCAAAAATCCAGCCACCATCTCCATGACCAACCAAAAACTCGGCAAGACTCAAAATCTAAAATGTCCTCTTATACACTCTTACTCCCATTCAATCTCCGTCCATCTCCCTCTGTGAAGGGTCAAACAGAACAGGCTAGTGTTTTGCCCTTGGAATATCCGCTTAAGACTACATTCTTCCATTAATTTCATGTCCCAGTTTCAATCTTTTCGCATTCTGGGCCCCAAGAACAGTACCAGCTCCACACTGAACTGACATGTCATGCAGATAGGGGCAACTGGAACCATTTCGACACCCCCTTGAACTGTTAAAGAATATGCAAGTTTTCTGGATTTTGAATTTTACTTCTCCTGGTTTATTGTTATGTGCCAATTTCAAATCTTTGAAGTTACTATGCCGGACACCTAATTGTGAGTCCTGCGTGTCTTGCTCATCTGAACCATGTTGCCTAATTAGGTTCTTTAAATAGTTGGCATCCTTAACAGGATGAGCTTCCTTCACAGCAAATGCTGAAGCTGTACTTGCTTGGTAAGGCATTGTATTAGCAGCGGATCGCACCAGATTTTTCACTGGATGCATATTCCCACCAGAAGAAGTCATAGGAATGGAAGTCAATGATGCTGCATGCTTTGCCCCAGATGCGAGAATAGTATCTTGTTGAGGAGGCTGGGTATCTACAGATGGTAGAACTCCATTTGACATATGGTGAATGTTTTTGTTAACAGGCCTGTGCATTTCAAGTGCAGGAGTATGCAACGGAACTGAGGGAGTTGCTGGCTTACCAGGAATAGGCAACAGAACTGAGGGAGTTGCTGGCTTACCGGGCATAGGCCTAGACATTGGAACTGACGGAGTGGCCGGCTTCTCAGGTACCAGTGTCAACAATGAGACTGATGGAGTTGCTGGCTTCATCCCAGAAGCAGATAACAAACCCAGTGTACTTGTAGCTGTTGACAGTGGAACTGACGGAGTTGCAGGCTTCAATCCAGACGTCGATATACTCACAGTACTATTTGAGGATGCAGTTACAGTTGTGTCAACACTTGTATCATCATTAACTAATTTCTCAATCATAACTGGGTCATTAAATATTCTAACAAGTAGATCCATATCAATCAAGCTTCCTAGCTCCTTACTCTTCATAACGGCAGCTACAGCAGCAGAGGCTGCAGCCAAGTCTACTTCCGAACCAGGAGATATCCCAGGTAAGGGATTTCCACAGGCATGGGAGGCAACTGAAGAGGTATTACACTGAACGGGAGTTGTGCTTGCTAATGTGTGTAGGTACAAGTTTTGCGACTGCACGGTGGCAAGAGCGTCCATTACTGCTGCTGCTGATACAGGTTGATCATCCATAGATTCTTCTTCCTCGATGGGAATGATAGGGACGAGAGGGGTGAGGTTATCATCAAAATCTTCCTCTTCTACATCCAAAGATACAGAAGGCCTGCACCAAAGGAAAGTTAACATGGTAAGTTTGAAAAAAAAAAAAAAAAGATCAAGGTAATATGAGGCTTTTTAGTTTGTGACATTTTACCTAGGTGGAATGGCAGAAAGACGAGGATAAACTGCTTCAAGCACTCTCAGTTCTCTAAGCTTTTGATCTTCATTCTCCCTACTTTCTTCACCAGCTGCAACGTGCCAATTATGACTGAAAACAAACTGGTTTGAAAAGTAAATAAATCAACAAAGTTGTCAAAGAATACAAAACCAACCAATTAGATAAAGCTAAGTATAAAACAAAAGAGAAAATCATAAATAGAAAGACCTTAAAACAAGCACCAAGTGTACCCCCGGAGTTAAAATAAAGATAATTATCTTTTAATAAATTCCTGATATCTCATTACCGGAGGAGGGCATCTCCAATGAATCTGAGAAATCCAGTAGAGTTCATCCGTTGATTGGTTCAGAAATTGATTGCATTCAAACCCCGGGGGTAAATCATTATATTCAGTAGTATTTGAATGCAACATTGATGATGTCTTTGCTTGAAGATGATCTTGAGATTTCTGACCAACTTTTGAAGGGCAGTCCTCAGATACGAACAATTTTACCTATTGCATAGCTATTATTAGAGCCAGAAAAAAGGCAACAGACATCATAAGAGGACTGAAATGAAGACAAAATGCTGTATAAATAAGTGGTCAGAGAAGTATGTATTAAGAAATCACATATGAAGAATCTAAATTGCCCCAGCAATTTCAAACCAACATCAAGGTCCAGACACACACACAAACCAACAATAAAAAAATAAACAAGCAATTGTTATTGGGCTTCCTTGGGACTTCGGACTCTTCTTGGTTGCATTTTATGCAACCCAAATCATCAATTCTTGACAATAAGCTGTAAAGTTTAGATCCACAGTGAAACCCCACAGCATCGACAAGCATCACACACCACATTACTCTGGTGTAAGCAATACCACGGAAGTTTCTCAAGTCCGAATTAAAAAATTAGATACCCAGACTCAGTTGAAGCAGACTTTTCTTTAAATGTACAGGATTTTTAATAAATAGAAGAGTAAATATAGAATTCAGTCCCTAAAAAATATACTTTCATATTAGTCCTTGAAAATTTAAAAGTGAAACAAGTTAGTTCCTAAGGTTACAAAATCAGTACAAATTAGTCCTTTCATAGGACTATATTGTATACTTATCTTTAACTCACCAGTGTAAAATTAGTTCACAACATCCAAAGACCAAATTGTATATAGTTAAAAAGTTTAGAGACTAAACAATTGACCTTTATATCTTGACTAAATTATTAATATAATTTAAACAGAATGCGAGAAATCTGCCCCCCTGGTGCAAGCTACATAAGAAGCTTCGCAATTCAGTTCAAATTTCAAAACTAGCCATCTGATTTACATAGCAAATAAGAACATTTAAGACTCACACAGGAGCTTTATCTACCTCAGCCTCTATCATAGAACAGCTTATTATATTGTTAACAGAACATTTTCAAGGCCAAAGTGCCACATGAAAGTAACTATAGCTGACCATACAGAGAAGCATCTTTATTAATCTATCTCAGCATCTTTAAGCAAAGATTATGAAAATTTTCGTGTTTTCTTGTATAATCAAGAAAGGCAGATCAGAAAGCAAACAGAAATGACTAGCCCCAATTTTAAAACTAGAGTACTTCGTAATTACATTGACTTAAATTGCTCTATATTTCTATAAAAACTCATTGAATATGAGATAATAAGAAAATGGCAGTTTTCCCTGACCAGCGTCATAAGAAATTAAATTCTATTATAAGACATGGACAAAGGCACATTTTGGCTGATCATTGTGATGCATACAGGTCTATAAAGTTATCATCTGTAGTATTAATACAGTATTAGTAACTGTGCTATAGAATAACTATGTCCAGATCCAGAACATAACCACCACAAATATGCAAAGGTTCACAACCTCTATAAGCAACGTTAGGAAACAACAAAATTGAGTATTATTGGTTTCCAAATAAACATTCCCACATTTCAAACTTCTTCCAAAAGAGAAGTTATCATGACTTGTCTTTATTTACACCTTCATCTAGTAAGCCTTCCGGTGGCCCTACTTGCATCACAAGCATAACATCTAGCTTGATTACTTTCTCCAATCTTTTTACATTAATCCAAGTATAAATCACAATTTTCTCTGTCAAATAAAATATCTTTTTTCCATAAATTGAAAAGTAAATAACAACTGAATTGACATAATTTCATATATTTTCAAAAGCATAACAATTTACACATAATAATCAGATCAACCATGGAAGTTATACATACTTTAAAATCAGCATTTGTCACAAAATAATCAGATAGCGGTGAATTGTCAAGTTGGCCATGATAAAGCATTGATTTACCCAAATTTCATGAAAATGCAAAATAATTTGACACATCAATTAACTAGCGTTGAAAGTGTTAAGTTGAAGTCCCATAATTTTATGCATGCAATGTTATAATTACCATTATGGTTCTGGCTTAATCAGTGTCATTGCCAGTGTACATACAATCTTAAATAGATAAAACGCCTTTTAGTGCTCAATCAAATCCCGACAAGATCTTCCGGACAACATAGTACACTCATTAAAACTTTTCGATAGTTAGGGACTTGGTATACTCGTTATCTTTCTTTTTATTGTTTGGACGAGTGATAGACAAAGCTGGTGAAACATTTATGATATAAATTCCCACTTTTGGATTACTTTGCATGACATTATCTTCTGTTTGTAATATATTGAATTCGTACGTGACAAGATTCACAGTTTAATATATTGGCATGCTGCAACTAAACTGTATAATAATGAGTCTTCCTTCTGTAAACATCTTCCACATTTTGTATACGGTGTAAATTGAACACTCACTCTGGGTATAACACAAATCATATTGTTTGCAATTTATAATCTTTCCGTCAAAAAGGTGGGTAAGAATCTTGAAGCCATATATATTTAATTAACTAATATCTGCTGTAACATTGATATTATCATCGAATATGCCCAATCCCAATTTATGTCAACAATCCGTGAAATGTTGGGCAATTCTAAAGATAAGTTATTTCGTATTTGCATACGTTTCGATTTGCAATTGTCAAAGACTATTTCAGGTAACAAACAAAAATCACGATTTAATAAATTTTATGATGAAATTAAGGTAAACTTCTGAAAAGGGTCTAAATAAATTTTTTCTATGAAACTTAAATAAGAATAAAGAATAAGGAAAACTACCTTTCACCTTAAAAATATTTTCAAGTTTAAAATCCTTGTTAGTGGCAATTGTAGGTTTATCAGTTATGCTCTTATTGATAAGATGAGCAATGCCTCAAATGTACAGTACTACAATTCTTTAGTACTAATAAAAAATTCGCTGGTGTTAAACAAGGGCCAACAGTTATCTAGTTGAAGCTCCTCATTGATATAATATATTTTCACAATAACGAATTTCAGTCATAAATTTACTCTGCATTCAAATTTTACTACCTAGTTCAATTCTTTAGTAAAATGGATTTCGTTATTTTAAATTAGATTAAGAATTCTTCCATGAAAGTTCCCGTTAAGACTCCCTCTTTGTTTAATTTTGTTATTTTAATATTACTGGGCCAGAAATTTCCCCTGTTTCTTCCACAGCTGCCAATGCATAAAACGTCAGGGACAAGACAATGATTAGAAGAAATTCGGGGAAAGGGAGGATTTGGTTTTAATGTGAAGGAAAAAAAAATGCAAAGTGAGAAAATGTTAGAAAGACATCGAATCGCGTAGAACCCTGAAGAAGGGTCACTAAGCGACCAACAATCGAGAAGAAATTTTCCATGACCAAAATAAATCTAGATGAAGGAATGCTGCAACTATACCTGACACAGATTACCTCCCGTCGCCCACGAAACCCTGTTCGACGATTTCCTTGCTCGCTTCATACTAAATCCAAGATTTTCTGCTTCGACAAAAACGATCGACGATGAAAGAAAAACAGTCAGATTTATAAACTACTTCCTAATCGATGAGTAATGGTAGGGGAATCTGGTAGTAGATCATGAAATCTGAGGAGTCCCTGAGTAATTTCTCTTCTCGATGTTCTTTGAGCTCCGTTACGGCTTTGTGAAGTAGAGTAGATGAGAGACGTCGGGGAATGGAAAAGCGGTACTTGGGAAACCCTAGAGGCTAGAAGGATCTGTTTGCTCGATTTGCTTATATATAGGGTTACAGTGGATGAGAGTAGTAAAAAATGATAATCACTAATCAAAGTGCAAATAGGGAAACCTGCGGCACCTCGAGAGCGTGAGGGAGTGACAACGTATAAACGCACTAGTGACAATAGGGGTTCAGTGAGCGTACTCAGTACTTTGGCCCACCCTTTCTTTAATTTACTTTTCACAGTACTCGCTAATATCTTTATTGATTTGCATCGCTTTTGAAGCTTTATTGTCCAAAACATCCTATTGATTTGCAGTATTAAGAATGAAAAGAAACAGAGGAATGAAGATGAAAGATAATAGAAAAGAGAGAAAAAATGAAAAAAATGATTTGTTTAATATGAAATGAAAAATAAATAATAAAAAGAAAATAAAAATTACGATATATATTTTTTAATAGATAGGATTTACCATAATACTTACTGTTTAGTGTATTTTGATTTCAAAACAAAAAAAATTTGAGCATCTCTTCTTCCTTTGTGTGTTCTCTGTTCTCATATCGTACCTTAGACTCATATGTTCACCACCTTTCCTAGCAAGTCATTTGTTCGCCATTCTCTTCAGTAGCTTGTTCGTCTGTCATCTCTCTCACCATTTGGTCTGTTCGTCATCCCCTTTACCAGTTGTTCTGTTCGCCAGCGCCTTCATTGGCTCGTCTGATCATCTTTCAAGGTCAAGAGGTAGGGGTAAGTCGAGAATCCGCAAGCAAAAAAATTCACCAGCTTATCTGTTCATCTATTTGTCTTGATCAATGAGTCTTTTTCTTCTTCTCCATATTCTCATACATTCTGTGTCAATTGAAATTTCTGACAATTGCTAGTTGTAAAATGTACTTGCTATTATTGTAATCCCTCTTCCCCTCATGCATTTAATTCAAAATGGCTCTGGCAACCTTGTATGAATTTATTAAGGATTGCAAGGTCAAATTTTCTGGGAAGGCATAATAGAGATTCTTGGATACATGTGAATTTCTAGGAAGGCATAACCGAGATTATTAAGTATTGACAATTTGATATCTTTCTTCCAATTGAACTACATTTATTTGTTCACTGTATGGTTAGTATTAGTTGCTTTATCTATTGATTAGTATTAGACATGTTGAAAGAGAAGGATATAAAATTATAATTGTGAAACAGCTAAAACTACCTCCATTTTTAATGTTTCTTCTAATTAGCTAAGTCAAATGAGAAATCACTAATGTAATCTACATCTCTAAGTCAAAGAATCATTTTCACTGTCTTTTAACGGTACTCATCTTCATGTTAGATATAAGGCAAGTGGTTTTTTTTTTCTTTTTTTTAATTGTAGATTCACTGTCTTGATGCTTTAGCATATTCAGCATCTGAAATGAAGGAAAGATTTTAACATTGTACAGGTGAAGGATAATGGAAAATAAATCATCTATTATGAACCTAAATCATTTAAGTTATTGTAATATCTCAAGAATTTATATGAATATTTAAAGTCTAATTTGAAATTTAGTGAAAAATTTAATTACGTGAAAATGTGCTTTTTGAATTAGTGAAGAAAATCTGGGAATAGAAATTTTAATTTTTAATTTAGGAAATTTTTACAAATTCTCAAGGACTAAAGTGAAAAGAAAAGAAAGTATAGAGGACTTTTGAGAAATGACCAAATAGAAACCTGAGAGGAAAAATAAAGCTTATGAGAATGAATTATGAGTCCGGTACCGAAAAGATGATGGATTCGAGGTTAAAGTGGTATTTGAGACATCGAGAGGGATTAAAGTGAACAAATCTTATAAGCTAAGGTGGCTATGAGCGATTTTATCGAAAAAGAAATTAGTGGGGCCCACACATACAATTATTAGTTTTTCTTCTCCTTTTTCCTCCCGAGGCTTCATGTTCTTCGTTCATTTCCATTTTCCCTTCTTCAATCATTTCTCAAATTTTCATCCGGCGATCTTGTATTTTCTAAGCATACTTCCGATTCTCAGGAGTTCTAGAGGTAAAGAGGTAAGTTTTATTTACTCTATTTCTCTTTTTCTCCATTTTCGGACCTATGGAAGAAAATTAAGATTTTGAGTTTTAATAGATGAATTTAAGTGTGGATGTTAATGTAAAA
This sequence comes from Biancaea sappan, assembly GCA_037074585.1. Classification (NCBI taxonomy): domain Eukaryota; kingdom Viridiplantae; phylum Streptophyta; class Magnoliopsida; order Fabales; family Fabaceae; genus Biancaea; species Biancaea sappan. Next base: position 57,535,203 of record CM073490.1, read on the forward strand.
CATTATTAGGTGGTTTATGATGTTATTAGAACAAGAAATTTCGTAGAATTTGGATATTTGAAAAAGTTAGTGTTCTTGATGAAAATTTGAGATTTGAGCTTGGATTGTTGGTAGAAATTGGGGGGTTTTGGTGTTAAAACACTCCTTAGACATTAAGGATGAAAACTCATGGAAGAAATCAAAAGAAATGTTGTTTTAGATATGATTTTAGGATTTTTGGATGAAGAACACGAAGAACATCGAAAATTTTCCCCAGAAATTACTGTTCACCGAGAAAATTTTTCCAGATTTTCTCGTTACTGTAGCGTTGACTCGGTCAACGTTACTGTAGCTGCGTTGACCGTTGACTATTACTGTAGCATCAGTTTTTTTTTAATATCGTTGAAAAGTTCTTTGAGTCTAGTTTCCAATGGTATAAGTGTTATTTAGAAATTCATTACCGGTTAGGAGTTATGACTTAAGATGTGAGTAAAGGTCGAGAGTAGTGATAGGAAATTTTTCTATTTTGTAACGTTAATGGTTTTTACCTGGTTACAATAGGGATGATTGGGGCGCAAGGTAGGAGCGCCGAGAGCGTGGAATCCAGGTGAGTAGGCAACCTTGCAAAATTAATTTAATAAATTAGTCAAAGCACAATATAAATCCCATTTGCGTTATTTGTGAAATTGAGAAGATTATCAGTGTGTGTTCAGGTTGAGAAAAAGTATAATATCATTGGAAGGTATTTTATTACCTTTGAGAATTGATTTCTCTAGTTGACTAAAGAACTAGATGTGATTGTTCCTTGAATAAATTGAAACATTTTGTAAGTGAATAACCTTACTAAACTAATGTGATCTTATTAGATAAGGTACAATACAAGTCTTGTTTATAACATTATTGAAGTGAGAAATAATCAATCTCGCTGTTGATAATATATGATGATTGTTATGATTGATGATAGACATTCAAGGGAATAAAAATATGTGTAAATTCATTTATTTCATAGTAATTATATTGTGATAAATTCTCACTATTTTATTGATGAGCAAAAGATCTACGAGATCTAATACGCGAGTTTGAAAGGGTTAGAGTCCCATACTACTCGGTGTATAAATGTGAAAACCTATGCACGAGTTTGAAAGGGTTAGAGTCCCATACTACTCGGTGTATAACTGTGAAAATCAATACACGAGTTTGAAAGGGGTTAGAGTCCCATATCACTCAGTGTATAAATGTGAAAATCTATGCACAAGTTTGAAAGGGTTAGAGTCCCATACTACTCGGTGTATAAATGTGAAAACCTATGCACAAAGAGTTTGAGGGTTAAATTCCCAAGTCACTCAGTGCAAGTATTTATGGCATATAATACTATAATTATTTAAAATAAATGATAGATTGATTGTATTAGTAAATGTGGTGTTTGTGCTTATGATATTTTCATGTACAGTTGTTTACTCACTGAGTTATGATAAACTCACACTCTCCATGATTATCTTTTCAGATACAGTGGTTGAGGAGAAGAATTTATAGCCTTTAAGGATATACTCCACTTTTGTCTGGTAAACAATTGGTAAGGATTAGGAAACGCTCTGTAATCTAGTAGGTCACCTAGGCTTGGGAGGTTGTTTAGTACTGTATAGTGTTTGAAAGTTGAACATTTTCTGAATATGTATACAAAATATCTTTCTTGGAATATTTATGATTCACATAATTATGGCTATTAAGAATGTTCACAGAGATTATGGGGTACCACGGAGGTACACCCTAGGTATTTTATGTTTATATCACATGTAAGTTTTGGGATGTGACAGTTATACATGAAGATAAGATGTATAGAAAATGTCACATAAGGAGATGTAACTCTAGGTGAAGAAAAATAAGTGGGGGTTTTCTCTATTAAGTGCCCTATCGCCATACAAATTGCCGTTGCACATAATAATCTAAATAAGTGGAGCTCAATTATAAGTAGTGAGTCTAGTGTACAAGTGTTATATTTTCAGTGTGAAATAAGTATGCAGAAGCGTAACTAAGTGTCCTAAATGAAACTTCAGTTCATGTCAGCAGATAAAGGAGGAAGCTTATTTGCAAATGGTTGATATTTGGTACTTGAGTAAGGTATTTAACGAGCATAATTTGATTTGTAATCAACTGATTTCTTAAAACAACCAATGAATTAAAGCCCAATGATCATGCCTTGCACTTCAGTAGCATATTGATTTTTATTTTTGTTATATAAGTTCTAAAAAGTAAAAGCTCATATAATCAATTATTAGGCTTGGAGTTTTCCTTTTGTCTTCTTCTTGTAGAAATAATATGACAATATAAATGCTTTACTAACTGAAAGATACATATGGTTTTTCTTATGTTTTTAATGTTCTCATTTGATGCATTGCTGGTTGAGATTTGCAAATTGTCACATTCTAAGACCGGATATGTAACCAACAAGGAGGAGTACTCAACCTCTCCCCCGTGAGCTATACTTCTACCCAAACTCATAGTAATATACGACAACCTTATATATATAATTTTATAAGCCAGTTTGTTAATTTTTCTTTTAACATGCGAATCAAGTCAATCAAAAAATTATTTCCAAATATATCAGTCTAACCATGATTCATACCCATTGTCAAACAATACACGAGCTGAAGTAACAACCAAGCCTTAGCCAACATGCACAACCTAATTGAACCACCTAATTACAGAGTCATCTAGAATACAGAAGAAGATGAGAGAAACAGAATCGTACTCTTACTCCGAACAAGGGGAGCTAGACATAAATTGTTACCACTGCTATGCTTCCTTTGTACATGAAAAAGTTGAGGTATGAGTCATGCTAACCTAGTGAACATAATTACAATCATAATTCAAATACATATGAAGAAGTATAAATACGATCATACCTGTTGTTAGAGATATACTCATCTATACACTATAGGTCTATTCACAGAGAACCCAAGGCAATAATACAATTCGCTGCAAAACTTAAGGCTATAGTTGACCATGCAAGGCCAGACATCTTATAATGAATAGATAGCATAAAGTAACAAGTATTACCATCAATTTCTCACTCGTAACCATTCAACTATAGCCAAGGAGGATTACAATCATGTCATAGCAAGAATCACACCACAACACAAAATAAGTATATTAAGTGCCACGCCTCAACACTAGGTAGTCTTAACGAGTACCACACCTCAGCACTATATAATCTTAGTAAGTGTCACACCTCAGCACTATATAGTCACAATAAACCAAAGGAGATAAATGCAATCAATTTAAAGAATTGAATCTACTCTATTATACACATATATCATTGGCCAAAACTCACCATCAATCATCCATAAAATCACACAATTGTATCAATCACCATCATACACTTCACTCACATGCATTTTTCTTATTCAATAGCACACATAAGAGTCTTGCAAATTTTGGTTTCGTATCAAGATAATAAGTTATGTTTGTATATATATATATACACATTCAAGATAGTTTAGAGATCCCCTTACTTCGATTCTGTGCTTATCTACCTTTACTAGGCCCAAATGATGTGGAAGAGCATTAAAGAATACATCCCTAAGAGGAAACCATGCAAAAATATGTCAAAATCAAAAGATGGGGAAAAAATCCTCACCTCGATTTCGTGCTTATCTACCTTTACCAACCTCGAATGATGTGGAAGAACATTAAAGAATACGTCCCTAAGAGGAAACCATGCAAAAACATGTCACAATCAAAAGATGGGGAAAAAATCTTTCCTTCTTCCCTATCCTTTGGTCACTCTTTTGATCATATCTATTCAATGGTAAATAATTTTTAAATAAACTTAATCATTGGAAACTAGACTCAAGGAGCTTTCCAACGATATAAGATTTGCTAAAAGTGGAGTTCGGATAAGAAAGTTATGACCATTTAAAAAATTTCCAAAAACTGTTGGAGTCTTCTATCATCTATGTGCCTAAGCAGGTAGAGGCATATCCTCATTGCCTCCCTAGTGCTTAGGTATGCACATGCATTCCTAAGCGGGAAGACGACAAAGTTCTTACTCTGTTCTTGTGATTTTTGACACCTAAAGACCCTCTAAATCATCCTTAGCTTCTCAAAACTCTCCTAAATCATTTTTATCACTTAGAAAGTGTCTCATCCACCCTAAGAACTCATCATAATCCATTAAAATCATCCTCAATTTCCTTTCACAAGTACAAGAACCCAAAATTCCCAAATTTTCTTTTCTCTCAGTTATTTTTGAAATTACACTTCAAATAGTTCAAAACACAAGTAAGGAGGCAAAGGAACTCAACCTATCCATCCATTACACGGATTCACTAAGAATTCAGCTTAGGGTTTTGGATATGTGAAATACAAAGGAAGAACAAGGAGAAATTGGGAATAATGCTATTCTTCCCTCCATCTTGAGTTTTTCGATGAGGAAGTGGTTGCTACAGAGTGATTCCATGTCGGAGATTCGAGGGATGGAGAGCTGGAAGAAGAATTTGGATATGCAAGGGTTGGAGAATGAGAGAAGAGAGCATGAGCATGGAAGGAGAAAATGAGAGTGAGAGAAAACATGATCTGAAGGTATGGCTGCTGATATATATATATATATATTGGTGGTCTATGGCTGACCAATATTGCACACCATTATTTAGCTATTGCAATTCTTTTCTTACATGGTTCCACTCTGCAATAACTCCGAATCATTCTCTTGAAGCTCATCCTCTTCATCATAAATGATCCGCTTGCCTCGAAACATTAATAATTGCATTGACAGTTATCTTCGTTCTTAAATCTGTATTGATAGTTACATTTGACAAATCAAATACCATGGTTTAATAATGAACCATTCTGATTAATTGATATGATAACATTAGGTGAAAATTTTGTGAAAGATTCCTGTGAAAGGTTTCATTAACTCCTAAGTCATGTTGAGTAAACCTTGTTGTTGCGAGAATTCTTAATTCATGAGTTGTAGAGAGGGATTTATGTCACCACAAATAGAGACTAAAGCAAGTGTTGGGTTCAAAGCTGGTGTTAAAGATTATAAATTGACTTATTATACTCTTGACTATGAGACCAAAGATATTGATATATATATATATATATATATATATATATATGAATATATCATAACCAAATAACCATAAGAAGGAAATTTTAGGAGACCTCATATTTCAGATGCTGGACACATATGCATACCATGAAATTTCATTAAGCAATACCTCACTCATTAACATAATTAAATTTTAAATTTATCCATTTTAATACACTAATCCTTCTTCTTTCATTTTAGTCCTTTACAGGCTCAGTAACCTAGACTAATTTCCCTGACAGCACATGTGACTTACCACACACCCAAGTTTTCCTCATTCCAATGCAAAGCCACTGAATACCCAAGAAAAATAAAATATAAATATTTGTTTACAAACTACTGTTACTATTTCAGTATACGGTACTATTCACCTATATAATACTATTTATGTATACGATACTGTTCATTTATACAATCGAAATGTCAAGTACTAGATGTGGTTTGGTCATAAGAGAAAACTAGAAAGAAGTTTGTAGGAGAAAATGACGTTTTATGTGTAAAAATACCCTCAGGGGCTAAATTGAAAGGACTGATTTGAAAAGAAACTTAAAGATTTAAGGTGAAAGGATAGTTTTCCTTTTAAGTTTTCAATAGTAATAAACATAAAAATTTTCCATCGTACGCGTAAGGTGTACAGTAACTGCATTATTAAAAATGTCATTTTCATGAATAGTAAATTGAATATTTTATTAACGCATAGTGTTAAATACTACCCTTGACTTTTACTATAAATAGGCCCTTCCATTTCACTTATAAACTCACACCTTCAACTTCTCTTCTTCTCTCCTTAAGTTCCTCTTACTTCAATGCTAGGCCTCTGAGATTTTGGGCCTTTCCTTTTCAGCTTAGGTAAGGATACTATGCCCTTTCTATGTCTTTTAAATTTTAGAAGTTATTTTCTTAAGTATGCTATGTGGTTGCGGCCTTGGCTGATCTTCCACATCAGAAAAATTGTCTTTAGCTGTTTATATGTTATTTTGATTATCTGATTACCGAAATAGAATGTAAACTATGAAGAATACATGTCTAGTAAAGTTCTGGCTAAGGAAAGACCTGGTTTTTAAGTGTGTCCAGTGTGACCCTCCACTCTTTCCTAGGAACTTACCTGGTGTACTCTTTTACAGATTGTATTCTCTATTTCTGGTATAAATAGTGATCGTACGTATGAATAGTGATCGTACGTATGAATAGTGACCGTATGAATAGTAATCGTATATATGAACAGTAACCGTACGTATGAATAGTATCTGTACGAAAACAATCCTGACGTATTTTCTCTAATCTTTCATGAAAATCTCCGTAGCAGAACACCGAAATTCACCTGAGAACTCTTGTCTGTAATGACTTAAGGAAGCGATGCTCGTACAGAATCCAGGTGAGTGAAACGACCCCGTTTTAATAGAGTTTTAGTATTACTGGGGATAAAAAGTATGTCGTAGGACACTCCCAAGATTCATAGGGGGAAAATGGATTCAGAATGGCAAATATAATGAGATAATTAATCCAGAAGTATGGATAAGAAAAAGTAAGTATCTCATGATGATATGAAGATTGAATCTCTTGAATTGTGGTTTATAAAGCTATAATATAGTTATATACTATACCTGTTATATGGATGAATATTATATTGAGCTTCTGATTATGATATGAAATGCTATTGATTGTGATTGAGCGGGACAGTACCCCCTCTCACGGCAAGGCAAAAAACCCGGTTGACAGGGTGTCTTGACCAATGAGTGTGGAGACAACGATTCCCTCAGTAGGGATATAGCCCGGATTGGTGATAAATCTGTGAGGCGCCCTAGCTAAGAGGATGAGGTTGTGCGTCATGGCGGAAATATTCATAATTGGTGAGCCGGCCTGTGTGCGCTCTCCGGGATATATTGCCATTGACGAGTACTAGTAACGTTTGTTGAATTGGATGAATTTTTATCTTCTTGTATGTAAAAGGATGATGTTGTGTGTCATGGCGGAAATATACATAATTAGTGAGCCGGCCTGTGTGCGCTCTCTGGGATATATTGCCATTGACGAGTACTAGTAACATTTGTTGAATTGGATGAATTTTTATCTTCTGTCTATTGGTTGAGTATGAGCCTTCGGATATGCTTGCATGACTGGTAATGTATTTGAATTTTATTAACACGAGGCCGATTCGCTCATTGAGTTTAAAAGCTCACACTGTTTGTACAACCTTTTTGTTCAGATCAGGTTGCCAGCGAAGAATATCTGCTAGAGAAGTAGATCACTTTGCACCTTCCCGTTGTCGGGTAGACCCCTCTTTTGTTATAGATTATGTTGATTTGTAATCGTCTAGGACATCTAGTTCAGGGGTTCGACATTTGGCTTGTATGTCAGTATAATAATGTATTTTAAATTGATAATCTATGATTACATGCAAATCATCTCTATGATTTTCAGATAAGAAAATTTGATATATTTATCGGAAGGCTTACAGTGATGAGAGATTCATCATTGTGCCGGTCATGTGCCCAGAAAACGGGTCGTGACAAAGTTGGTATCAGAGCAATGGTTGTTAGGTCTCCTAGTGATTACAGAGCAAGGTAACCTTAGTAGGACCTCCTCTATCGTTGTGAACCCGGGCACAACTATAGAGAGACGGCTCTACTGAAGGTCCTGTAGGATGTTTTCATTTCCTTTCCCTCCGAGACTTATCTCTTCTTAGGAATTATGTTCTCAGTTTTAGTTTCAGACAAATGTGGCTACACTTTTGAACTTAGTAAAAGAAAGGTTATTATTTGTTTTGATTCTGTTGCTGTTGGATCAAAATTTTATATGGTGGATTTTATAAGCTGAATTCATGATTGATTTTGTGTAGCTATATTATTTTAGGGTACCAGCCAATAAAAGAAACCACTTGCATTAAAAAAAAACTGAAGGATTACATTGCAAAAAAAGAAGAAGTTTACTCATGTATGAGTAATCTAAAAGCGAGGTAGTCTTGGATTAGGAGGGTTGTATTGTATCATCACCCCTCGACCATTCCTTGGAGCAAGGGACATAGCAATGTCGCGGAGGGTAGTGTAAATCCCATTCATACAATCAACACTTCTTTGTTGTTGATTGCAGAAGCACTGGGTAGACCAATAGAAGAACCTGTCTATTCTTGAAGTCATTTCTACATGATTGCGTTTAGTTAACTTCTCCAGGTCTCCTATCATCTTTTTCAGATTTTTCACCTCCTGCTCTAGACAGGCGATTTTGTCCTCCGAGGTATGGCCCGTGCTAGTCTCCTCAGCTTCCTCGATCTTCTTCATTTTCTTCTCCTTCTGTTTCTCTGGAGACCCCTCAAAAGGTCTTTTGCCCTTGTCTTTGCCCAGACTTAAGTTTAAGTCGAGCTCTTCTTCCTTAGCCTCTACTGTGAGATCAATGTACTTCCTTGAGGCCATGATTTGCAAAAATTTAGAAATTTTTGTAAGAGTATGAGGCGAGAGGAATACTGGGAGATTGTAGGCTCAGAGATTATTACTCTTTGTGGTGTGGTAACTGAGAACGCTGAGAAGGTTTTTATAGAGAAAAAATTTGGACTAAGAGACAAAGAAGATATCTTTTCACCGCACCCCTACACGATCAACCTATGGATTTCTGCAAGCTGGAAGCCAGAAGTCTAGGGTAGGCGTGCACACCGATAGCGCGTTGCATTAATGCCAAAACCACGAAAGTCAGTATTCGGTGGATTTGCGGCCGATTTTACTTGGTTTTCCCATTTCTCCCGTTGGCATTTTCCGAAATTCAAAGAAGTTAATAATATAGCCATTAAAGATTGCCTTGGATGCTTTTATGATGAACTGAAATGCATTTCTCTGTTTTATTGTGTTGTTCTTGAGAGCCTTCAGTTGAGTATGATATATATAACTGATTGAATCATGTTGTAATTACATGTATGTATGTTATTCATGCACAATGAGTGAAGGCTACGATCAAGGAGAATATGTGATGATCCTACATATACTCATAGAGAATGTGAAATCAAAATGACTTGGATAGAATGAAATGTGTAGAGAATGATATATCTTCATGGTTACACATACTTACATATAATGCTCTCGTGGGCAAATGAAAGGCAGTGATTTCCTTACATCATGATAATGCTTAAGGCATGCGACCGTAAGCAGTTAACTTTGTTTTAAAATATACATACTTACATATATATTATGTGTAAATCCAGAATAAAGACACCGATTAGAATATAAGATAAGGCTAATATGAGACTACCCGATCATAGAGGGACATCGTGATATGGGATTACAGGATAAAACAAGTTAGAGGGAGAAAATCTCAGACTGAAGAGCGTAGTTAGTTGAAAATTTTGAGAAAGGTCAAGATTAGCCGAAAATTTTTTTGAGGAAATCTTTGACTTATGTTAATTGCATTAAATTATATTTACTATTTACTTGCATGTCCGACATTAATTGCTGGCATTGCGACGTATGTGATCTGTAAACCTCCTAGCGAGCGGCGTATAGGTTGTGGTGGCTTTAGCTCCAGGGGCTTCGGGTTGTCTATAAATCTTGTATGCCCGTTACCCTACTCATCGCACCAAGCAAACCTACTTCTTTCATTACATACCTATTTCTCAATCTCCATTCCTTTCTCATTCGAAGTTATTTCTGAGATCCCTAGAGCAATGGCCGATAATAAGTCTTTCAACTTGAATTTTGAGACTGGCAATGTAGAGCTTGATTTAAATCTAAGTCTCAGAAACAACAAAGGGAAGAGACCTGTAGACAGGTCACCAGAAATTAAGAAGAGAAAGAGGGATGTAATAGAGTTAGAGGAAGACAGTACTGCAACATCCTCAGAAAATAAGCTTGCGTTCCTGGAGCGTAAGATCAAAAATCTAAAGCATAAGATAGAGAGCCTGGAATACAAGATAGAGGACCAGAAGTGACTAATAAGTCGTCTCTTTGAAAACCAAGAGAAACTGATAAATCGTCGTTTCGGGGAACTGGCCAATCGAGTTGATAGACATTCAATGTTTGCAACTCAAAATTTTCGTGACCAACAAGCAAGGTGTATTGACTGTATGAACGGAGTGACTTATGCTCTTCGCCAAATTTCTCAGGCGCTTCCTCCATAAACTCTTTCTAGGCTACAACGATTAGCTTCCTCCTTAAGGTCTGAAGCACCTTCCTCTTCTAGACATGGAGCACCTTCTACATTTCAAAAGCCTCCTCGTCCTTAATTTATTCTTTCTTTTGTTTGTACCTAAAGTTATATTTGGTCTAAGCTTCATGTATTAAAATTATCTATGTACTAGAAATAAAATTTAAGTTAGTATCTAGATCTTCTTTGTTGAAGTGATTCATTTTACTGAAAGAACTTGAGGAATGAGAAGATATTGGACTTGTTATATTTCATACTTGATTCTAAAGCATAGTATAGTAATATCTTTTTGACTGAGCAGAGTTACTAAAATGATATTTCATTGTACTTCTGAGCTATGGAGGAATGCTGAATAAGTATTTTATAAACCTATATATAGAGAACTATGGGTTTGCCCTAAGCATTGAAGGGATACGACTCTATATGAGTCATTGAGGTGAGAGGAATTTCTATATATATTTATTTTATAATTATGCATGAGGAGTATGTTATTTACTTAACTCATTTTCTGGGATTGTTCTTCCTAGAGAATTATGTAATAATTTTACGTGATTTTTTCTTTTATATGACGCCATCAGCTGAGAGTGTCGCCTTAAGGTAGAAGGATCGCCTTCGGGCAAGAGTATTACCTATGACCAAAATGATGCCTTCGGGTAGGGTACTTGTATTCGTAAAAGTTATAAGCTATGTGTATGGTAGCTTGTATTCTGATATTCAGTATAAACTGGAAAGATCACGTGCCACTGTTGAGAAGACACCTATTTGAGGTTTTACATAGAGACAGAGTTCGTCTCTGATTAGGTGGTTTGAGTTTGGTAAACGTTATGAGGATGAGACACTTTATGGTACAAAAGGTTGTGGAGAAGATTAAACTGATGAGGAAGAGATTACATGCTGTTTAGAAAAGGCAAAAGTCTTATGCAAATTATTGATAATGCGGTTTAGAGTTCACAGTCAATGGTATAATGTTCTTGTAAATCTCACCAAGGGTGTGATGAGGTTTTGGAAGAAAGAGATGCAAAGGATGAGATATGGACGAAGTAATCACATTTATTTCAATCTTGAGATAAGTTTTGAATTCGGGGACCGAATTCTCTTAAGGGGGTGATAATGTAATACCCAAGAAAAATAAAATATAAATATTTGTTTACAAACTACTATTACTATTTCAGTATACGGTACTATTCACATGTATAATACTATTTACGTATACGATACTGTTCATTTATACAATCGAAATGTCAAGTACTAGATGTGGTTTGGTCATAAGAGAAAACTAGAAAGAAGTTTGTAGGAGAAAATGACGTTTTATGTGTAAAAATACCCTCAGGGGCTAAATTGAAAGGACTGATTTGAAAAGAAACTTAAAGATTTAAGGTGAAAGGATAGTTTTCCTTTTAAGTTTTTAATAGTAATAAACATAAAAATTTTCCATCGTACGCGTAAGGTGTACAGTAACTGCATTATTAAAAATGTCATTTTCATGAATAGTAAATTGAATATTTTATTAACGCATAGTGTCAAATAGTACCCTTGACTTTTACTATAAATAGGCCCTTCCATTTCACTTATAAACTCACACCTTCAACTTCTCTTATTCTCTCCTTAAGTTCCTCTTACTTCAATGCTAGGCCTCTGAGATTTTGGGCCTTTCCTTTTCAGCTTAGGTAAGGATACTATGCCCTTTCTATGTCTTTTAAATTTTAGAAGTTATTTTCTTAAGTATGCTCTGTGGTTGCGGCCTTGGCTGATCTTCCACATCAGAAAAACTGTCTTTAGCTGTTTATATGTTATTTTGATTATCTGATTACCGAAATAGAATGTAAACTGTGAAAAATACATGTCTAGGAAAGTTCTGGCTAAGGAAAGACCTGGTTTTTAAGTGTGTCTAGTGTGACCCTCCACTCTTTCCTGCAAACTTACCTGGTGTACTCTTTTATAGATTGTATTCTCTATTTTTGGTATGAATAGTGATCGTACGTATGAATAGTGACCGTACGTATGAATAGTGACCGTATGAATAGTAACCGTATGTATGAACAGTATCTGTACAAAAACAATCCTGACGTATTTTCTCTAATCTTTCATGAAAATCTCCGTAGCAGAACACCGAAATTCACCTGAGAACTCTTGTCTGTAATGACTTAGAGAAGCGATGCTCGTACAGAATCCAGGTGAGTGAAACGACCCCGTTTTAATAGAGTTTTAGCATTACTGGGGATAAAAAGTATGTCGTAGGACACTCCCAAGATTCATAGGGGGAAATTGGATTCAGAATGGCAAATATAATGAGATAATTAATCCAGAAGTATGGATAAGAAAAAGTAAGTATCTCATGATGATATGAAGATTGAATCTCTTGAATTGTGGTTTATAAAGCTATAATATAGTTATATACTATACCTGTTATATGGATGAATATTATATTGAGCTTCTGATTATGATATGAAATGTTATTGATTGTGATTGAGCGGGACAGTACCCCCTCTCACGGCAAGGCGAAAAACCCGGTTGACAGGGTGTCTTGACCAATGAGTGTGGAGACAACGATTCCCTCAGTAGGGATATAGCCCGGATTGGTGATAAATCCGTGAGGCGCCCTAGCTAAGAGGATGAGGTTGTGCGTCATGGCGGAAATATACATAATTGGTGAGCCGGCCTGTGTGCGCTCTCCGGGATATATTGCCATTGACGAGTACTAGTAACGTTTGTTGAATTGGATGAATTTTTATCTTCTTGTATGTAAAAGGATGATGTTGTGCGTCATGGCAGAAATATACATAATTGGTGAGCCGGCCTGTGTGCGCTCTCTGGGATATATTGCCATTGACGAGTACTAGTAACATTTGTTGAATTGGATGAATTTTTATCTTCTGTCTATTGGTTGAGTATGAGCCTTCGGATATGCTTGCATGACTGGTAATGTATTTGAATTTTATTAACACGAGGCCGATTCGCTCATTGAGTTTAAAAGCTCACACTGTTTGTACAACCTTTTTGTTCAGATCAGGTTGCCAGCGAAGAATATCTGCTAGAGGAGTAGATCACTTTGGACCTTCCCGTTGTCGGGTAGACCCCTCTTTTGTTATAGATTATGTTGCTCTGTAATCGTCTAGGACATCTAGTTCAGGGGTTCGACATTTGGCTTGTATGTCAGTATAATAATGTATTTTAAATTGATAATCTATGATTACATGCAAATCATCTCTATGATTTTCAGATAAGAAAATTTGATATATTTATCGGAAGGCTTACAGAGATGAGAGATTCATCATTGTGCCGGTCATGTGCCCAGAAAACGGGTCGTGACAGCCACACCCTTACATGCACAATCCTCTGCTATCAAAGAAAAATTTCCTTTGTCTTTAAGTTACAGGTCAGACTTAAAAATAACAACTCAGGGTACCGGGATGTTACACAAATCTTAGTTAATTTTTTCCCTTATGAGGGGCTGTGTGAACTAATATAGATTTAAAATTGTCTGATGTTATAGGAAAAAAATGGCAACCTCAAGCTTTGGTGAGAGCCTTGGCAAAGGAGCCTTTGGCTTCATGTCAGATATTGCCATTGTAGAAAAGTAGCTTATATCAAAATAGCTCAAATCGAACAGAATCTAAATTAAGTGTATGTAACGTGTGGAATTGGCCAGTGTCAATTCTTTGATTAGGTGGATGCTAAATTGGGAAGTAATGTGGATGTAGGAGTAGGGATGGCAATTTTGAACCGAACCCGGCTGACCCGGCCTGCCCCGCCCCGTTCAGGTCAGGTTTTTTAACGGTTGACCAGGGAATGAGGTAGGTTCGGGGATTCGCCGAAACTACAATTGCTGGTTTGAGACGGGGACGAGGCCGTGTCTTCCCCACCTCGAACTCGCTTCGTAAATTTTATATGTATATATATATATATATATATGTATATATATATATAATATAATATAATATATTTTTTATAAGATATTATGAAAGATTAATTTATTAAAATAGAGGCATCAGTATGACAATATCAGTATGGTTATTTGTCATGGATGTCCTTCCTTTTATTACTACTAACTTGAGATATATTTGTTGAGGGTTGTTGGATATGAATCATGTGGTTTAAGAGAATATCTTCAACCACAAATATTCCATTCTAATGATCTATTGTAAAAGGCCACCCAAAGAAATTAGACTTCATATATCCATCTTTATTCATTGTACTGCATTTTCAAAGGCCAATGTTTCTCTTTCATTATTTTCGTGATTGCCATTCTTTATCCCTTTGCATGCTTTTATGCTCATAATAATGATTAATATACTTGAAATTCTTCTTAGATGCCTCACCTCGCACAACTCATGTTGTGGTTAGAAAGATATGTAATTTGATGATTGATGAAGCAGTTCAAGCATGACAACTTTTTAGATATTTATGAATAGGACTTTTTTTAATGTTGATGTGTAGATATCTTAACAAATTGATGAATATTGTGCTTTTTTAATTGATTTTGTTGAGTATTGTGTATTAAAATTTGTTATGATAAATTTATGAATGTTATTTAAAAAAATATGTGGTTAAATGTTGCAGGTCAGGTATGGGTATGGTTAGGGTACATTGAAAAATCACTAGTTTTCATGGTTTTGGGGCTGGACGGGACGGGAACTGGTACTAAAATTCCCCGTGGGATGGGGCAAAACAAAAAAAAAACCCGTGGGGCAACGAGGCGGGGACAGGGAGGCGGGTATGTGTGCAGGGCAGGGACGGGTAGTGAAAAACCCGCCTTGATCCGCCCCATTGCCATCCCTATGTAGGAGACAGCCCAACAACAACAGCTCGTAATCATAATGCCAATGCAAGTCTCTATGATCAGATTATGTGTCTTGAAGGCAAGATGGCTAGGATGAGGATGGATATTGCTTTAGAGATGGGTAAGGTGAGGATGGATATTGAGGGTGTCAAGAGAGATAAGATAGTAATGGCTTTATTGATAGGTGTATTGATGTTGGTGGTGCTTGTTAAGGTGTAAAAAATATTGTACCGTTTTATGTGGCCTAGTAAAAAAAAATCATCTTGTTCAAATATCCAGTTTTATTTTGTGTGAGATTATTCTTCCTCAGTCTAATATAATTTCTTAGTAATTACATGACCAAATGAAAGAGATCATTCTAAAACAACATACATACATCAATCTATTCAATACACATATTTTTTTTTTGCAATAACCATTGTCACAGCAAACATAACCACCCTTTTATAAATTGTCTCAGTAAATTCTCAAATTCTAAAAGAAATTTTGCAGCAGAAAAAAAAAAAAAAACCAGCACCTAATAAACATGGTAATATACAATTCTCACATTCATTTTTTTTACTCATCATGGAATTCACACAAGGCATATAAAAACCTTGTCCTAGTTAGAATATGCCACCATCATACCTAAGTAATTTCATTATCATACTTATGCCACCATCATAAGTCACAACCTACATTAATAAAGTTGCATCCTTGCATATGTAATTGAATTATCATAAATATAGATAGGTTTCATCCTTACATATGTAAGCATTGTCATAAAAGAGATATATAGGTTTTATCCTTACAAAATACATAAATACAACCTCATCCAACATTGTCACATACTTAAAAGTTGGCATAACAACTTATCCATTACTAACACAAGACCTATAAGTCACATAATATTCTGGCAAATGACAGATCTTACCCATGCGACCTTCATTGCATCTGGTATGGCAAGGAATTGAACCAATAAACTATGATTTTGTACAATCACTACATTATCCCGAATTACTTCCTCTTTAGTCAACCCTAGAACCTTTAGCAAGTCTCCAATAAGTCTTTCCTTTCTTTCAACCATATTTTGTTCACAATTTAACATGTCAAACGATGTGGCAATGGAAGTAGAGGCAACTTGAATAGACTCTCATAGACCTATTGTGAGGTTAGTTAGGGTTATAGCAACATCATCACTACTACTTCTTCTCCACTTTTTGCTTGAACTGGATGTGACCTCAAACATATTGTTTGCATTCTCAGATCATGACACATCAAAAGTAGGCATCTCAAAGGCACCTATCTCTTCTTCTACAATGGGTATAGTATTGTCCTTTGCTTCTCCTTAGTAGCTATCTCTTGTCTGATGTCTACAGAGGTTTGTGAATCCCTTCCTGATACACAGTCTCTCCCATATACAATGGTCAGCTACTCAAAGAAGGGGAATGCATGGTTTCTCCACCCTTGTTTACTCTGGTTAGCCTGCATATAAAACAAAGCATATGAGTAATGAAACAGTCAAGAATAAACAACATAGACCTATAATCTACCTATATATATAGGTCCAAGACAATAGACTTTGCTACAAAGTAGTTTGTCATGGGGTCCCACCCAAACCTGCTCGTATTTTATTAAGCCAAGGCATCATAAATGCCCCAAGCCATAACTTATATCCTTTAATTTGCAATTTTTAGTATGAAGATACAATGTTCTTAAATGATTCTTTTAACTCATCATGGTTGGACTTGGAATAAGACAACCAAAAAGGGGACTAAAACCTAATTTTAGTCCCTTACATAAGTTGTTCATAGAAAATGCTTCATCCTCAAACTATTCTATAAGCTTAAAATAGAAATTATAAATTATAAATTAAAATTGATGAAAATAGGATGAACAAAAACTATTCCAGCAACTATGTATGACATCATAGACATAATTAGCAAAAGTGATGAAAATAGGATTCCAAAATTTGTTATCTCCCAAAGTATACATAATTAGCAAACAGTTCCTTCGAAGCATTATTTACAAGAGAAAAGAAAATGAGCAACAACAAACATAACCTATGAAACCTCTATTTTTTCTTCCAAACATCATACAGAAAAGGGAAAAAGATGAAATCACAACAAATAGATAACAACGATTCTATCTGACAGTGACATGAACACACCGGCGATTAAAGTGGAGATTTGAGCGAACATACTGAAGCAGGACGAACAAAAAGCAACAGTGGTAAATGGCTTCCAACAGACAAATAGGCAACACGAGTTGAAGGGTAGGGATTCTTCGAGGATAACGAGTGGAAATACTCAGCAAAGTTAGGAGCACAATAGACATTTGACAGCCTTTCCATCAGCCAACTTGTAGGTTCCATCGTTGGAGGAGTGGGAATTACTATACAATTAATTGTGGATAACAATGGTTGGATGGAAAGGAAAGCTTTTTATGCTTCTGGCAAACTAAATAAGGGAGGCGACATTGTTGCTGGGAATTAAAGGTGCCTTTTTGAATGGAACTATGAACCAAACGCCGTGTGAAGGCCCATTTGGTATGCAGGACAGAAATGAAAAGGAAAGGAAAACAAAAATGGAAAGGAAAAGGAAAAGGTATAGGGAAAAGGGAAAAATATGTTTAGTATAGGATGGAAAAGAGAAAAATGTTTGGTATGTATTTTTTAATAGAAAGGAAAAGGAGTATGTGGGGTTAATTTACTAAATTACCCCTTATTTTTTTTAACGAATTTTTGTATCAGACACTCTCTCTTTGCTTCTCACCTCTCGATCTCTACCTTTCATCTCTCTTTGCCTCTCGTTTCACCATCGTTTGGTCTCTCTTGTCGCTCACTCATCTCGCTGTCATATGGTCTCTCTAGCTTTGTCGCTCCGTCATTGCTCTTTGTTTCTGTCATCCTCTGTCTCCGTTGCCTTCTCTATCTTCATCGTCAACCTTTGTCTTTCCATCGACGAATAAGACAATTAAAGCAAAGAGAAGCTTGAGAGAAGAGAGATGCTTGAGGGCATTATCAGGATTCAAAAATAAACTTGAGGGCATAATATAGAATTTCACCTGATTTTCTAGATGGAAAACTACTTTTCCATCTCAGCTTTGATGGAAAATTTCATGGAAAAAAAATCATGAAATGGAAATTGATTTTCTAGCCTTCCTTTCCCAGATCACATACCAAACAAGGGAGCGCATGAATAGTAATGGAATAATGCCTTCCATTCTATCAGTGTTGTAGCTACCAAACGCACCATAAGGATGTGTTTGGAAAAACATAAACGTAGTTTGGGCAAACTTAAGTTTGAATGAACGTGATTTATATTTGAAAGATAGTTAGACAAATATGGTTTAGGACAGACCATGATGTTTAGATGTTAATTTGCAAATGTGGTTTTGAATGTGTAATTATCATAAAGGTCATGAATTTTATATTTTATTTTTTAATGTATCATTATTATTTATTGTTATTTATTAAAATCTAACATAATGAATTATATCAATATTTTAATAAAGTGCACTAGATTATTGTCATTTAATTATGCATGATATATTACTTACAAACTTAAGAAGAGAAAAACAAACGCCGTGTGAAGGCCCATTTGGTATGCAGGACAGAAATGAAAAGGAAAGGAAAACAAAAATGGAAAGGAAAAGGAAAAGGTATAGGGAAAAGGGAAAAATATGTTTAGTATAGGATGGAAAAGAGAAAAATGTTTGGTATGTATTTTTTAATAGAAAGGAAAAGGAGTATGTGGGGTTAATTTACTAAATTACCCCTTATTTTTTTTAACGAATTTTTGTATCAGACACTCTCTCTTTGCTTCTCACCTCTCGATCTCTACCTTTCATCTCTCTTTGCCTCTCGTTTCACCATCGTTTGGTCTCTCTTGTCGCTCACTCATCTCGCTGTCATATGGTCTCTCTAGCTTTGTCGCTCCGTCATTGCTCTTTGTTTCTGTCATCCTCTGTCTCCGTTGCCTTCTCTATCTTCATCGTCAACCTTTGTCTTTCCATCGACGAATAAGACAATTAAAGCAAAGAGAAGCTTGAGAGAAGAGAGATGCTTGAGGGCATTATCAGGATTCAAAAATAAACTTGAGGGCATAATATAGAATTTCACCTGATTTTCTAGATGGAAAACTACTTTTCCATCTCAGCTTTGATGGAAAATTTCATGGAAAAAAAATCATGAAATGGAAATTGATTTTCTAGCCTTCCTTTCCCAGATCACATACCAAACAAGGGAGCGCATGAATAGTAATGGAATAATGCCTTCCATTCTATCAGTGTTGTAGCTACCAAACGCACCATAAGGATGTGTTTGGAAAAACATAAACGTAGTTTGGGCAAACTTAAGTTTGAATGAACGTGATTTATATTTGAAAGATAGTTAGACAAATATGGTTTAGGACAGACCATGATGTTTAGATGTTAATTTGCAAATGTGGTTTTGAATGTGTAATTATCATAAAGGTCATGAATTTTATATTTTATTTTTTAATGTATCATTATTATTTATTGTTATTTATTAAAATCTAACATAATGAATTATATCAATATTTTAATAAAGTGCACTAGATTATTGTCATTTAATTATGCATGATATATTACTTACAAACTTAAGAAGAGAAAAACAAAATGTTATAATTTACATCACACAAGAAATAATATACTAAAAATCAAAACATGAGGATAAGAATAAAGGGCAGCACAATAAAATATGATAGTAATGACATGAGGAGGAGTGGAAACCACGTTTAATGACATTGGGAAGCTACTCTTGGTCACGGTGACCCAAGCCATGTTTGAATGAGGAAACCAAGTTCGAATGCCATCGTCAACGCACTGACAAACATTTCAGATTTCCTTCAAACCACGTTTGGGTAGTGCAACCATGGCTAGCCTCACGGCCAACGCTCTCCCATCACACACTAAATTACATAACATTCATATTTTATTCTATGGACGGTATGTTTTATAATTTGCAACTTAACTATAATGTGATGCATAAAATTATTATATTCTTTGAACAATGATAAAATTATAATTAAATTATTAAAATATTAAATAATATAATATAAATATTTTGTCACAACTCTTGACAGGGTACATGACCAATACGATGGAAGGAAACCTAACTCTTCACCGTAAGCCTCAACAATATGGGGCTCAACATACAAGGCAAACATAGGAAGTCAAAAAATACAATTTTCATATTAAAACACAATTATTAAATAATGCAACAAGAGGGGATTAAGGCTTTCATTGATGCCAAAACCCAACTACAAGTATCTATTTGTTTACATTCTAAATGCTCACACATGCCAAGAATATTACAAATAGTTCTTACTTCAAGTATTCAAGTTGTACAAAACATTGGCACCACAACAACCTATCCTAAAACCTCACTTACCCCAATTACAAAGCACTTCTAGAATATTACAAAAGAATTGGTGACGAAATCAAAATACATAATGCCCAAAACAAGTGGGGCATAGGCTCTGATCACAGATCGGCATGCGCATCCTCTTCGACAACTTATTTGAATCTAAAATGTTGGAAAGAAGTGAATAACAACTTAGTGAGGATAAACATCTACTCTATCAACACATAATAAAAAAATACGAGATATAAACTATAGAATAATTATGAACGGTAAGTCAATCGATCCTAAGCAACCCACAACTGTAAAAGCACGTGGTTCCCCTGTACCTCCCCTACTCATGCTTACGGCACCATGAGACCAAGGACAACAAAGCCAGTAATGTCTTACACATCAAGTGACATCCACTACCAAAAAGTGGCCTTTGGAGGCAAGAAGCTCATTTCATAAGTACAAGCACAGACATACGAATTCACATAGTGTAAGTCTAAAACATCAAATATTATTCTGATGCATTTCATTGGGTTATGAAGGCATATCAGAAATACAAACACTTCAATCCAACAAATCATAGCATAATTGAAGATGAGATCAAGCATAATGAGCATACAATTTCCCTCATCTTGGCTTGATTTTACCTTACCAATTCCCCTTATTTAAAATGAGATTTGTAGGTCTTAAAGAAGTGCAAAGAGGGCATAAGAACTCACTAATAGCTTACTGGTCAAAAGTACAAGAAAGGCATTAAAATCCTAAATTTTGAAGTTGGTCTAAGTGGTGACGCTTTGGTCACTCACCTTGGCACCCATGGTGCCACTTGGAAGGGGTCATAAGTTCACCCTAAGGCAGCATCGACTCTGGCACTCGTGGCACCACCTAGCCAACTCGGGTTCTTATACAGATGGTGGCGCCTAAGGTGCCAACCATCATTTTCTTTAGAGGCTGCCTAAGCCAAGGCACCTGGGCTTGGTGCGCCTAAGGATCCTTTGCTTGGGTAGCCATAGGTGACACCCGAACAAGCTTCCAAGCAGCACTCTTTTCCCACACTTAGGATGAAATAGGGTGCTTGGGGTAAATTTAAATAATTTCAAAATGCTCAGAACAATATCAAACATCAACATTCTTAATCACAAGAATCTTTCTATTTTTCCCTCAAGATTTTATCACCTCTTGAAACATCAATTTCCACTTAAACCATTTGTGTCTCACCAAAATAGTTTACAAAAGCATGTTTTTAGTGTAAAATAACTCAAGCCTCATCCCCTTTCAATCCATTGAGAGTTTCCCCCTATAAAACCTAAAAGCTTAGGTTTTCAAGATGAAAGAAAGGAAGAAAAAGGATGTGAAGTCATACCTTAGTCGAAAAGCACCAAAGAAGCAGAAGGAGATGGTTGGAAAAATAAAGTCGTCAAAAGTTAAGGGGTGTGTATATGTATGCGTGAGCTTGTGTGAGATGGAGAGATAGACATGAAGATGGAGAAGTTGTCACGACCCACTCCCCGAACACGTGATCGGCACAGTAACAACACTTCCTCGTTACTGTAAATCTAACCTATCCCCGAAATAATTTAATGAAAGTTAATTAGTTGAAGGAAATTAATGTCCTTTTATACATATAAAAAATAAAGTCTTCTTTTTTAAAACAAGTAAGTGTTACACATATACTTTCAATTCCATATTCCAAATTGTTGAAGAAAACAAAATTTCACAAATCTAAACAAATAGAATTTAAATAAATTAATCCTTGACCCAAAATCCCCCTAAGTGTTCTACGTAACTGTAATACCCGTTAATTTTAGAATATAATTCGCTTAAGAGTATTTTAGAATTTCACAACGTTACTTTAGTTATTTATTTTGGTCATTTTTAATTTTCATATTTAATTGTTCTCTTTGAATATTATTTATGAAAATTGAGTTAAATGACTGGACTGAATATTTGCACCACGTGGGATATATTCTAAGAATGGTGAAATTCATGGAAAAGTGATTTAAGAATGGTCAATTAATCCATTTATTGTAAATTGACTGGAAGGGTTTGGATGTTGGGTTATGGATACCCATGGGTTATTCAATAACCCATTAGAAATATTTAATATAAAACTTCAATAGTAACTTCTCATAATTCGATTCTGAAGCGAAGCAAAAGGAACAGTAACTTCATTTTCTCTCTCAGTTCTTCATTTTCTTCTCAAATCCTTTCCTTGATCTTCAGAAGTTCGATTATTTGTTCGGTTCAAAAGCTTTGTAAGGATCAAAGGTAAGCTTTAATCTCGTTATTTTCCTTAAATCTAAGTTTATATGGAAGATTAGAGGAGGTTTTGTTCTTGAAGATTTTGATGATAATTCGTGAATTTCAGTTGTTTTAGAAGTTATATTTGAGTTATAATCGGTTAAAAGAGTTGAAATTCTGGTTTTGAAACAAGAAAGGAAAGGATGAATTTGTGAGAAATTTCTGCAAAAACTTCTGCAAAACTCGAGTTACTGTAGCGACCAGATTTTGGGAAATTTTCTTCGAGTTACTGTAGCAGTACTGTAGTGTCAGCAGTCAACGATACTGTAGCAATCAATGTTACTGTAGCGAACCGGCACTGTAGCGAACTGACACTGTAGCGAACCATTACTGTAGCAAACCGTACTGTAGCAAACCGTTACTGTAGCAATTAGAAAATTTTGCGTATTTTCGTGATTTTGTTTCCTTTCTTATGTTTCCTTGTAATATATTTTTCTAGGAAATTTTCCTACACAAATTCTAGTGTGGAACAAGGTAAACTTGGACAAACATCAAGGTGAGTGAATAACCTTGCTCAGCTAATTTGATATTACTAGTCAAAGTACAATATAAGTCCCATTTACAATATTATTTGGATAATAAGCAATAAATTTTTCATATGGGAGTATATGATGATCGGTAGAAATAAGAGTATGTAGAAATTGTTTTATTTCATGACAATTGTATTATGTGATAAATTCTCACTATCTTGTCAATCAGTAAAGATCTACGGGATCTAATACATGAGTTGGAAAGGGTTAAAGTCCCATACTACTCGGTGTATATCTAAGAAAGCTCATACACGAGTTTGAAAGGGTTAAAGTCTCATACTACTCAGTGCATATCTATGAAACCTATACATGAGTTGAAAGGGTTAAAGTCCCATACTACTCAGTGTATATCTAGGAAAGCTCATACACGAGTTTGAAAGGGTTAAAGTCCCATACTACTCGGTGTATATCTAAGAAAGCTCATACAAGAGTTTGAAAGGGTTAAAGTCCCATACTACTCAGTGCATATCTATGAAACTTATACACGAGTTGAAAGGGTTAGAGTCCCATACTACTCGGTGTATACTGATGAGATCTTATTCATGAGTTTGAAAGGGTTAGAGTACCATACTACTCGATGTATAAGACAATTAATTATATGAGTAAATGTGGTATTTGTACTTTTGATATTTTATATAGTACAGTTATTTACTTACTGAGTTTTTAAATAAACTCACACTCCCTATGATTATTTTTTTCAGATACAGAAAACAAAGAACAAGAGTATCCGTTTGAAGAATAGAAGCCCCTTGGGATTATCCTCTATTTCTGTCTGGTGGGATATCAGTACTTATTAATGTGGATACTAGGAACACTCTGTACTTTCTATAGGTCTCCTAGGCTTGCGATGAGATAGAAATATTAGACTATGTATGTCTATATTTGCTTATCAGATGAATATAATTCTGTAGTGTGGAATGAATGATTAAGGTTGAATGTAAAACCTTACAGAATATATGTAAATAACGTATGTTTGAGAATTTTATCAAATGAGTAGTATCTTTTCACATGCTCAATTTTTGGGATGTGACAGTAACTATAGAGCAACCTATAGATTCAAACGGCCTACTAGGCAACGAGAAGGTCTATAGTAAGCCCTGCTACTCCTTAGATAAGTGCTCCTCAATGATATCCAAATTGTAGGAAAAATAAGCCATAGAGAGTGTGAGTTTTCAAAACTCAGTGAATGATACAGCTTCACTGTAACAAAGTTCAAATAAATCAAATATCATACAAAGTGTCCGTTGGGCCAAAATCTTAGATACTAAACTTAGAAGTTCATAAAGCATACTTGTGACACAACACTGAATCTGATCCAAATCAATGGTGCTTTTCAGTGGCAAGGTGCCCATCGACAGTGAAGGCCCACCTAGGCCACCTCCCTATCTTGACGAGATCTCATCTCATCGATCTGGGTGCCTATTGAAAGTTAAAGCTCACTCGGGCCACCTTCCTGACCTCACCATGAGGGTTGCCTCCCACCACTCACCAGCCAAGGTGCCTATTGGGAGTCAAAGCTCACCTAGGCTACCTCCTTTGTCATGAGTTGGAAATCAGGCACGTGAGTACACATAACACCTAGGGTGTACCTCTGTGATACCCCATAAATTTTCTGAACAATCATAATATCTATAACTATGAAAATCATAAATTTTCTAAGAAAAGATATTTACATAAATACTCACATAAGTTTTAAACGTCCGTATCCCAAAACCATGGGAAATACAGTCAAACATGGTATAAAAGTAAATTATAGTCGAGATAACAATAATTCCCTAAATTCATCTGAAGCTAAGTGACCTACAGGACTACATAGCATTCCCTGAGCTTATACAAAATTTGGCTCCATGAACCCACCAATTAAAAGTGGAGTATAACTTTAAGGGCCGCTAATCCTCCAGCAAGTACTCCTCCTTCTTAACTACCATATTTGAAAAATAATAACCATAGAGGGTGTGAGTTCATCAAAACTCAGTAAACAAATTACTATGCAATAAATTAATATACGGCACAAGTACAAATACCATAATTACTATCAAATCAGAACAAATATATTAAGCATGTACCAGCATAAATAAACACATACACACTAAGTGGATCATGCAATAATGACATGCTATTTTCTCTTAGCGAGTCTACGTCCTCACAAATACCATATTGAGTCACAACTTAATGGAAAATTGCTAAAGGTCTATGTTTCCCCTAGTCTTAAAATTCCCAAGGTTCGTCCATAAGGATTTAGCCATCCTAAGACTTACTACCCGATTCATGCTATGGGTCTTTGTTCCCACCACAATTCCTTTTTCTTATGCAACTCATGCGCAACCACAACACAACACATATTTCAACAATTCACAATTCCCAAATACAATTCTCATCATAATTCTCCCAATTCACACAAGAAATTCCATTATCTAATTAATAACACTAACTAGGAAATTTAATTTATTTAATTCCAATTATGATATGAGTGAGATTTATATTTTACTTAAATAATTAAAAACTCATTTAGTAAGGTCACCGACTCACCTTGATGCCGATAAGGATTTATCATGGAAGACATCCAAAAAATGCAGAAAACAAATCTCTCGAAACTACTTAAAAACCAATCCAACATTTTCTTTAGAAATTCACCTATTTTCCCCTTTCTTTCTTCTTAGCCTAATCTAGGGCACCTGGGTGCCAAAACTCCCACTAGCACCTAGGCACCCCAAGTCCTAGAGCTACTACCCTCCACGATTTTCATACCCAAAAATTCCCAAAAATGCCTCTTTCCTCCTTTGCTTCTCCCATTTGCTCCTTGGTTCAAATATGGTCTCTAGGACCATTAGAAGGGTTAGAAATCAGTTCCTGAAACAAGGACTGAGTTGGTTCATGATTTATCCCAATTTTCCCAATAAGTCACATAAATGAGTTCAACCCAAAAAATGGGTTTCATTGAGCCAACTATTTCCTTAGAACCATTTCTCTTAACACTCTCAATAAGGAAAAAAGTGAAAGAAGCAAAAAAAAAATTCATTTTGATAGCACAAACCAATAAAAACCCATATTTACACTTAGGCATCCATGGTGGAAATGGAAGGGAAAAGAGGAAGATGTTGCTTATCTCTAGACTTAGCAACTCTGGTGAGCTAGAAAGTAACTAGAAAACGAGATCACCTGAAGAAATGGAAGAAAGGATTTGAAGAAGTTGAGAGGAAACACACTTTCTCCTACATGTTCAACGTGAAATAAAGAGAAAGAAAGAGAAAAAAAAGACCTAATGGCTAGGTAGGTCAATGGGTGTCCCATGAGTACCCATACCCTATTGCCCAAAACCCAAATGGTCCAATTAGAAAAAATTCCATATAAATTTATTAATTCCATTATGTCCCTCTTTCTCCTAATTTTCTCAATACAAGGAAAATACCACACA
Source organism: Biancaea sappan (assembly GCA_037074585.1). Taxonomy (NCBI): domain Eukaryota; kingdom Viridiplantae; phylum Streptophyta; class Magnoliopsida; order Fabales; family Fabaceae; genus Biancaea; species Biancaea sappan. Next base: position 57,561,783 of record CM073490.1, read on the forward strand.
ACAATAAAATATCCAATCCAATCATTTATCATACATTCCACAATCAACCATTCAAAATAATAAATTAACTACAAAAAATAAAATGACTTAAATAAATAATTTAACAAATAGCAAATTTAATGTTGTAAAATACCAAAACCCCAAAACACATGACCCCAAATTTGGTGGTATTACATTCTCTCCCTTAAAAGAATTTAGTCCCCTCGAATTTAAAACTCACTTCAAGACTCGAACAAGTATGGATACTTCGTCCACATCTCATCCTCCACTTCCCACATGGCTTCCTCGTGAGAATAGTTCCTCCACAAAACCTTTAACAAAGAGAATTTTCTTGGTGCGAAACTTCTTTACCTACCTATCAAGAATGGCTATTGATACCTCCTCATAGGCGAGAGTTTCTTCAAATTGCACCTTCTGCGGTTGGATAACATGAGAAGGGTTAGGAAAGTACTTCCACAACATTGACACTTAGAACATAAGGTGCACTCCCTCCAAATCCAAAGATAAGGCTAGATGGTATGCCACATTACCTATTTTTTGCTCAATCTTATAGGGACTAATATACCTCGGACTGAGCTTCCATTTCTTCCTGAATCTCATCACTCTTTTCATTGGTGAGATTCACAAGAAAACTATGTCGCCTACAAAGAACTCCAGATCACACAGTCAGTTATCCATATAGGACTTTTACCTACTCTGAACGGTAAGTAATCTCTCCCTTATTAGCTTGATTTTCTCCACAGTCTCTGGTACCATATGGGTCCTAGTACCTTAGCTTCACCAAGCTCGAACTAACTAATTGGAGACCAACACTATCTCCTATACAAAGCCTCTAAGGGCACTATCTTAATGCTACCTTAATAATTGTTGTTATAAGTGAACTCAATAAGCGGCAAGTAGTCTTCCTACCTCCCACTGTAATTCAGAACACATGCTCTTAGCATATCCTCTAAGGTCTGAGTAGTCCTCTTGAACTGACTATTCGTTTGAAGGTGGAAGGTTATGCTTAAGTCCACTTTAATGCCCAATGCCTCCTGAAACAAGAAGTGATATGGGATCCCCAATCTGATATGATAAACACTGGTACACTATGGAGCTTCATAATCTCCTTCACATATAATTGACCAAGTTTAGCCATACTGTTAGTGGTGTGAATAAGAAGGAAGTACACCGACTTGGTGAGCTGATCCATAATGACTCAATCATACCCCTTTGGTGATCGAGGCAACCCCACCACAAAGTCCATGGTAATTCGTTCCCATTTCCACTCGAGAACCTCAAGCCTTTGCATCCAATCTGATAGTCTCTAGTGTTTGGCTTTAACTTGTTGGCACGTCAAACACCGTGCCACAAAGTCAGTCACGTCTTATTTCTTACACTCCCACAAATAGTCCTACTTCAGGTCCGGATACATCTTGATGGCATGGGGGTGGACAATATACGCTGAATCGTGGGCTTCCTCCATGAGCTCTCTTTTTAAAGTCTCAGAATTTGGAACACAAAGTCTCTTGTTAAACCATAATACACACCCTTGTCTACCGAGAAACCCTATACTAAACCTTCCCTTGTCCTATCTCTAAGTTTCACCATCTTTGCATCATCCCCCAATGCTGTTTTCACTCTCTCCACAAAGAGAATACTTAGCCTTGATGTGGGCCAAGAATGCGCTTAACTTGTTAATCTCAAAGTACACACCATTAGCCTCTAGTTCATGAAGTTCTTGAACCAAAGACCTCTTCACTATGACAATATGAGCTAGACTCCCTAGAGACTTTCGACTAAGAACATCTGCCATCATATTTGGTTTCCTTGGTTGGTAGAGAATGGTACAGTCAAAGTTCTTCAGGAGCTCTATCTATCTCCATTGCCTCAAGTTGAGATCCCTCTGCTTGAAAATATACTTGAGGCTCTTGTGGTCAGTGTATATCTCGCATATCTCCCTGTACAAGTAGTGCCTTCAGTTCTTCAAGGCAAACACCACAGCTGCCATTTCTTAATCATGAATGGCATAGTTATGCTCATGTTTTTTGAGTTGTTGAGAGTCATAAACAATGACCGTACTATGCTACATCAATACACATCTCAATCACACTTTCGACGCATCACAATATATGGTGAAACTCTTTAGTCTCGATGGTAGAATGAGAATCGGTGCCAAAGTTAGACATTCCTTTAGCCAAGAGAAACTCTACCCATAAGCATCATCCTAAACATATTTCACATTCTTCTAGATTAACTTAGTTAGTGGTAGAGCCAACTTGGAGAAATTCTTGACAAACCAATAGTAGTACCCCACTAAATTGAGGAAACTATGATTCTCAAACACAGTTGTTAGCTTAGGCCACTATTTTATCGCCTCAATCTTACTAGGATCAACATGAATGCTTTCCCTGAAATATCGTGCCCTAAAAATGTTACTTGACTCATCTAGAATCAAATAATATGTGTGTAGAAAAAGTGCTAACTGATAAAATACCTGTCACTATGGCATTGGATGCCTAAGCATCCTATCGGGTTAAGGCATAGACTTTGGCAATCCCCTAGCAGCTTCTTACTACCCACGACCCCCTTGGCCTTTGCCAGAACCTCTCCTTATGCTACCTATAACTGAAGTGTTAGGTGTGTGGGTGACTAATGCAACTCCTAACTAAGCGCAAGAAGGATAGGTGGATCCCTAACCAGACCAGAGATGAACTGAGGGCATTCCCTCTTGAAGTGTCCCTCCTAGCCGCAATGAAAGCAACCCGATCCTATTACTTTCCCGTAACACTCGCTCGAATAGAATCTCTCATATTTTAGACATTGAGGCCTCCTCTTCCCAGCTTGTGAACCACCCTGGCTAGAAGAAGTATGGCTACCTCTATACTTTAAGTGGGGTCTAGCCATGTTAATAGTGGATTGTGATGGTCCAAAAGATACGGTCAAAGTATTATATATAGTGGTAGGAGACTTCGAGGCCCCAGCATTCCCTCTTTGGCTAATGAGCCTCCTATCTTGAGCCCTTTTCTTCTTCTTAAATTATTCTTTGCTCTTTGACCTCTTCTCCATTCTATGGGCAATATCGACAACGATAGTGTAAGAGGTGAAATTATCAATATTTCAACTCACCTGCGAATAAAGAGAGTCATAAAGACCCTCTATAAACCTCTCTACCCTTACCTTTTCAGTAGGTATCATATGGGAACATACTCTATTAAGCTAACAAAGTGGGCATTATACTCATATACTAATATGGACCCTTATTTCAGGTACTCAAAATCCATTGTCCTAGCTGACTATACACTTTTCGGAATGAATTTATCCATGAAGACTTTATAGAACTCCCTCTACTCAATCGATGGTGGATCTTCAGCTTACCCCTTCTTCCATGTTTTCCACTACATACCAGCTCACCCTTTCAACTAAAAGGACACCATCTCCACCCTCTATATGCTAGAGCATTCCAAAGCATCACATATTGCCTCGTAATCATCAAGGAAATGTTGCGAGTCCATATTGGGATCTTCCCAGTAAATAAAGACAGTCTAGTCTTCTAAAATTTAAACATTTTCATGTCTTTGAACATTCCTTCTCTAGCCCAAGGAGGTGGTGGCTGTACAAGTTTGGCCTCAGCAATAGGAGAGACCATTAGTGGGTTAGCGGGTACTGATTGCACTCCCCATCTTTCTTCCACTTGGTCTAGCCGATTATTAATCATATTGAACATTTCCATTACTGTGGCTGCATCAAGTTATGGGGAGGCTTCGACCCTCCTTATAGGACCCTAAGCCAAGCCCTTGACATCTTGAGCATACTCATTCTCTGCATGATTATAAGGGGTATGCTGCTCATTAACTAATGAGGGCACAGGTGGTAGCAGGGCATCTGAGCTCACGGGTTCCTTATGCTCTAAGGATTCTTCCTCCATCAATGAACCAAAAATCAATACATAGAAACAAACACTTCTCAGATTTTAAGAAAATTACTTCTTCCTAACTCCACTGATGAGTAAATTACTAAAAAGAGATATTCGTGACTCTACAAGGCCTTTTATAGAACTTAAACCTATAGTCATTGCCACGCCCCAATTTGGACATGTGATTGGCACGATACTAGGGATATTTTATCCCCAGACCATAAGACTACTATGATAAAACTACCAACATCACTAATATATTACTAACAAACATCAAACTTCTAGACTTAGTGACCTATGCATCTACAGAGCATACTAACACATATTCTAGAAAGGCTAAAAACTTACCAAGGATAAGGCATCACTAAACTTCCATCACTCCTCCCATGATTACTTCTCTTATAAGTTACAAAGGAAAACATAACTACTGGGTGAGTATAAAAACTCAGTAAGTAGATAACATCAATAGTAACCATATGTGTATACTCAGGCGTGGTGGTTAACTATTGACAACATGCACATATGAAGTGATAAAGGGTGCTTCATATGCTTAATGATTGTTTCTTATAGGCTCAAGTACTCTAGCCTGGGTTTCCACAACTGCACGTTTCCATAGACTTCTTGCCTAATGTACCATGGGATTAACCACCGTGTTTGTGAGTCCTAACCTCATATTCATAATACAATCCTTGACCCTATCTTACTAGGGTACTAGTGGTCATGAATTTAATTAGCTAGACTGCGTTATTTAGTCTCATGTCACATAACATACATACCCTTGTCCAAGATGGATATAAGAACCAAGATAGATAAATCCTTGCACAACAATAATGGTAAATTAATGCAACTGTCTATATAATATGTGTGTATGTGCATTTAACGAGTTAATCATAATGCATTTGCTCACTTAGGCCACCATGAACCCCTACCATATCCTGGTTCCTATAGTTCAACAAACCTCTCAAATATAGGCTTCATCTACAAAAACTATTCTTGCGTTCAACCTAATGCCTACTCATGCATACATTTAGGTCTCTATGAATCTTCATCCTAAGGGTGGCTTAGATTCAATGATCTTCAAAATTTGGGTCTCTAAGATACACCAAGCCTCTTGGCCTTTATGCATCATCGAACCTCTAGACTTCTAAGATTCACCAAACCTCATAGGTCTCTATAAATTAAAGAGTCTCGATAGTAACTAAGATTCATAAAGCCTCTTGGCCTTTATGACTCAACTAGCCACTTCAACTATTATAGCCATTGAGCCTTATGGCCTCTATAAATGGTAATGCCTCAACCTTCAAATCTAGCAAACCTCAGATATCTCTATAAATGATGAGGCATCATTGGTCTCTATGGTTGTCAAGCATCAAGCTACTCGGACTACTAAACCTCATAAATTTAAAAGCATGGACATGGGGTACATCCCCATACAAGCATAATGTACAAGTCATCACATAAATTCTAAGCATTCATTCATACATAGCTCATACATTCATATGTTCTTGGTAAATCAATTACCCTAAACTAGACCATGTTCTCACTATGGTCTCAAACTCATGCAAGTGTCCCTAGACCAAGTTATGGCCCTTAGGTCCTACGGTCATGTGTTCCTAGAATAGAGCCTCTAGACCATACCCTTGTCTTCTGGTCCCTTAGCCTCACGCTCCTACTAGTTCTAGCTTTTAACTACACCCTTACCCTTAGGTCTTTTGGTCATATGCTATTGCTAGTTTGAGCTCTTAGCCATGCCCCTACTCTGGAGTCAATTGTTCTTGAGTCTTCTAGGCAAACAATAAGGCCTATGTGTAACTCATTTGTTAACCTATGCATTTGTGTGACACTTTATGTTACTTTGTAAGGATGTACTCTCTCCTTACCTAAGGCATACTTAAGTAGGTTTCTAAATCTAGGTATTAACTTTGAACAACATACCTTCCATGTTGTATTACCTACACATGGATATAGTTCTTTCATTCAAAGGTCTTGGGCATCCTCGCTCCTGGTTTGCCTTAACTACCTATACGTTCTAATGTTTCACTTTTACTTAACACATGCCCGTGTTGTTAACATCATGCTATACGAATGTATTTTGCTTCATTTTTCCTCCTTATTAGGCAACATAATAACTATATTGTTATGATGTGACTTCACTAAACTCTTTTGGTTAATATCAGTGGTGACACTATGTTCCAAGTGTCATAAACCTCTAAGCATCTTGATTATCCATTATGCCTTAGACTTATGCCATGCTTAACTTATATGCCTAACCCTTCTCCTATGGGTTTGTATCATACATACATACAGTCCTAAACAGGATACATGCATGTGCTTCATACTACCTTGTCACTCTTTCAGAGGGTTCAACTAAATTATTAAGAAGGAGTTTACTCCCTCTTCTACAAGGTTTGGCATATTCTCATGTGTCATCTTACATTATACACACTCTCATGAAGGTAAGTTGTTATATATGTCACTTCTATGCACATCACTAATGACATTGCTAACCTCATTAAGAGATTTCTTTTCTAGCATGGGATATTGTCATACATATAAAATTTAATTTACTAACCTATAACTAAACAACATTTCATGCTTACTTAAGTAAAGTTAACTACTTACCTTCCTCCAAGCTAAGATTGCCATTCTATTTCATCTTGATCAATGACTTGATGATCCTAGATGTTTATGGAAGCATTTGCATTGATTTCATCAAGCAAAGAGAGTAAAGATGTCATAATCATAAAATAGGAAAAATTCTTACCACTATTTCTAACCTTTAGTTACTCCAATTATCATATCTCTTAAGTGGTAAAACATTTTCAAAAGAAACTTATACCATTAGAAACTAAACTCAAAGAGCTTTCAAAATACTTACACTATTTCTGACCTTTAGTTACCCTATTTGTCATATCTCTTAAATGGTAAAACATTTTCAAAAGAAACTTATACCATTAGAAACGAAACGAAAATCAAAGAGCTTTCTAACGATATAAGGTTTGCTAAAAACAAAATCTGGACAAGAGAGTTATGACCATTTGAAAACTAACCAAAAGATATACTGCAAATCAAAGATGCAACGGAAATTTTCACAACTGCAGTAGTGGGAACTAGTAGAAAAGCATTTTTCTCTATCTTGCCCCACTGCAGCGCCGCATGACAGCACCCATGATGGTAAAAATGTGATTTTGAGTCTCTTTTCTTCCTTTAATCCTCTCCTTTCAATCCTAAACCAAAATCCCAAGTTTCCCAAATGTTTTGGCCATCAAAGCAAGTGTTTAACCTTTAAAAACACATCCACAAACTCATTTTCATCATAAACTTCATGGATCAAGCTCAAAGTTTCCAAACACCTTAACATATATCATTTTTTTGATAGATCTTGAAATTCACCATGGAAATCAAGTTTCTTTTAACTCTTTGGCAGCCAAAACATCAAGGAAAAGAGGAGGGAGGGTTGAGGAACCATAAACATCCAATTTATCACCATAAAAATACTCAAGTCACACCAAACACCAAGATTCAGCACATAGGGCTCATGGTTTCGACAATGGGGAAGAAAACCCACTTACCTTGAATCATGGGGCTTTCCGGTGAGGGGAATGGTCACGGGTGGTAGTCCTGCACCGAATATGGTGGTGGCACACCCATAAGAGCTCCTCTTGGCCAAGGGTATAATAGGCATACAAATGGGAGGGAGAGAACACGATAGAGATGAATGAGAATGTGGGGAGAGGCATGAATGAGTGATAAATTCTAATGTGTGTGTTTAATATGGGTGGGGCCCACCTTCCTTTCAAAATAGTCCCTCTTAAAGAAGTAAACTCAATTGGGACTTCAAGAGGAAATTTTGGGACATCTTTTAAAATAATCTATAAGGGCACCAACCTTAATTCAATAAAACACGAAAATATACGCCAAAATTCTCATTTCCTAACATATTTTGTTGAAATACAAAAATCTTATATTTTGTTCATTTTGGTCCCTCGCTATGTCTCATACACTGCTATGCCTTGCTTTTCACCATTCTCGTGGCACCAGCTTCACAATCAAACCTCACCAAGCTCTTTTCTCCTCAAGGATCTTTACTTGCCCCAATCACACGATATTACTTAACATATTTTTTTCTTTATTCACTTTAGTCATCTTTCACCAGTCAAGCTTTCTCTTAAACACTCATTTGCTTGTGAAAACAAAAAAAAATTTTCACGATGATAAAAATAACTCTCTTGATTACTTTGTAATACTTGGGGTATTATAGTCATGTCATAGCTCATGACAATGGAGAAAGGCCCACAAAAGATACTTTACTCTGTAGTCTATATAGGGGACATAAAAACCTTCCCTTTAATACCAATTTGTCACGACCCCAAAATCGGGCATGTGAGTACACATAACACCTAGGGTGTACCTACTTGGCACCCCATAAATTCCCTGAATAGTCATAATATCTACAACTATGTAAATCATAAATTTTCCAAGAAAAGATATTTACATAAATACTCACATAAGTTTTAAACATCCATATCCCAAAACCATGGGAACTATAGTCAAACAGGGTATAAAATTAAATTACAGCCGAGACAATAATAATTCCCTAAATACATCCGAAACTAGGTGGCCTACAGGACTACAAAGTGTTCCCTGAGCTTATAAATAACTTCCTTTTCTTTGGGTCAGGCAACATAAATTTTACTAAACACCCCCACACTTTCAAATAGTTCAAATTTGGCTTATAGTTTTTCCACAACTCATAGGATGTTCTACTAGTCTTTTCATAGGGAATCCTATTTTGTATATGAAAAATAGACACTAACACCTCACCTCATGGATTTTTTGGTGCAGAAGAACTAACTAGCATAACATTCATCATTTCTTTTAAAGTTCTATTTTTCCTTTCTACTACCCCATTAGACTCAAGTGAAAAGGGAGGAGTAATCTTATGATTTATTCCTTCTTTCTCACAATAATCATTAAAGATTATATATTCATCTCCTCTATCTGATCTAATCTTTTTAATCATTCTATTTAATAGATTTTTTACTTCAGCTTTATATATGAGGAAAGAATCAAAAGATTCATCTTTACTCCTAAGAAGATATATCTTAGTATATCTAGAAAAGTTATCTATAAAGGTCACATAATACTTTTTACCTCCTTTAGTCATGGTTTGTTTATTCATTAAAGATCACATAATACTTTTTACCTCCTTTAGTCATGGTTTGTTTCAAGTTTCCTAGGTCTGTATGAACAAGACTTAGCAACTTTGTTTCTCTATGTATACGATGAAAAAGTTTCCTAGTTAAATTTGATTCAACGCATGTTTCATACTTATTCATGTTTATGTTATTAAAACCATAAATCAAATTAGTTTCAAGCATTTTCTTAATATAAGAAACATTAACATGTCCTAGTCTAGCATTTCATAATTCAACAAAGTCAATCAAGTAAGCAAAAGATTCAATATTTTCATTAGCAATATTTAGTACAAAGAGTCCTTGATTACAATAGCCTTTCCCCCATAAAAATATTGTTCTTTGTTATTATGATATTGTCAGGCTCAAATGACACTTTAACCCCAACTTTTCCTAATAGAGCTATAAAAATCAAATTAGCTCTAATGTTAGACACATGTAAGACATTATTTAGTGCCAACATTTTGCTAGATGTAAGTTTGAGAAGAATTTTTCCTTTCCTAAGAACATTAGTGGCATTAGAATCACCAAGATAAACATGTTCTTCTCCATTCTTGACTAAAGTATATGATGTAAAGGCATCTTTGTTTGTACAAATATGCCTTGTAGCCCTAGAGTCTACCACTCATTCCTTCATATTGGCAACTAGAAGAGCCTCAGAAATGACTGCAACAATAATATCTCCTTCAACTAAGTTTGCACTTGGCTTAGGAGGATTGTCATTTCTTGCTCTTCTTCTACATTGCGTTGCATGATGTCCATGTTTTCCACACACAATGCAGCTACCTTTTTCTTGAAATTGAGGTTAGATTCTTTAGGATTATAATCAATTTTCTTATTTTTATTTTTGTTTTTATAACTAGATATACCTTGTACCATGTTAGCTTTTGATGCTATCTCCTTATCACTCGCCGTTATCTTTGGGAATAGCTTAGAAAATGTCACAAGGGGCACAATAGGCATAGTGACAGTAGTGGCAGCTTTGGTTTGAGCAGTAGGAACAAAACCAGTGGGAACACCAATGTTCTCAGTAGTAGCAGCAGCAATGTTGGTATCCATAATTTTCTTTAAGATTGTTGTAAAATATAGAAAGTAGCACAAAAATAATCTGAGTCGTATCTATAGGAGACATTGTCCTTAAGGAAAATTATTCCGTGACCATAGAGTTCTATGTCTATAGAATTAGTTCTATGTCTATAGAATTTTCTGTAGGATTAAATAGATTCTTTTAAGATATTCTCAATACACATAACAGCAGAAAATATAAAAGAGTAACCCAAAAAGTGAGAGATTAGAGAGAGAAAAAAGAAGACAGATTCTATCTGAGTGTGAAAAATGAAGAAGAGGAGAGCTTCTTTTATAGCTACTGAACAATGAATAAGACAAACACAAAATTAAATAAAATTTAAAATAAGTTACGAAAATTAAAAAAAATTATTGGCAGTTTCAAAAATATTAAAAAATAATGAAGCATAACTTTTAAATATGTCTCTATTCAGGTAAGCTAAAAAAAATAAAAAATATTTTTCTACAGAGAAAAACTAAGCCCGGTCCATATTGTACACACAAAGGAAAAATCAAATAATTTGCATTGCACTAGCCAAGGATTGTGAGTGTGCGAGACCACTACTTTCCTTAGCCCTTTATTAGCCTATGGACGCATATTAGTATATAAAGGCTCGTCCCCTTCTTGTTTCAAGCAATATGGAACTTAGTTTTCTCTTTTGAAATACAAAGCCTTTGCAAGGCTATTTTCACAACAATATCATGTATGTGTTAATTGTATCATTGACTCTGCTTCTAAAAGACCTGCGATGGAGCAACTACGTTAGACTCAATTAGTTTAAAATGTCATATTCCTATGGTGAACTCATCTCAAAAGCATATAGGCCGTGGAAATAGTAGTAAAGAGGGCCATGAATATGGTTTAACTGTTCTTTTTCTTTGCGGTAAATGGTCATCATCATTCACTTGAACAGAACCCTTTGCGTGAAATCATATTGGACAGATTGTGTATTGTCTAAATCCAAAACATTGTGATGCATACAAGTAATTTATAAATTACAATTATTCTCAAGAGTTTGATATAATCACTTGCTAAATTACTCACACCCTCACCACTAGAATACCATCTAATGGCAATTATTTATTTTATAATTCGCCATCACTGTTCTACAGCAACCAACAGAAAATGGAAACAAAGATATGCATAAAGTCCAATTAATTTGCTAGGATGGGCTTGATTTGAGTAAGGGTAGATATATAATAGTAGTAATTAAGGATGACAATAAGTAATAGGAATTAACCATAGGTTCTGTTTTCTTCTGACTCCAACACCAGAGGTCTCAGACATGTCAAATTGTTGGTGAGTGATTCTATTTAGTAGCTTCCAATTAAAATGATAAAGCAAATTAGTAAGAGGCAGCTCACACTACAAGAATCATGATAGGAAGCAACAGATGATCCAGTTAGAATTATGAGAATTTCAATAGGGAAAAGAGATTTCTGACTGATTTCCTACTGAATATTTATAGTAGGTAAATGGATAGTCGCTAATTTCATTTTGACTAATTTTCTACTGAAGAAAAAAAAATCCTACTGAATAACTCCTACTCTATGTTAGTCACAGATTCAAATCAGGTGTAAGTACATATAGTTAGAATTCTTTTTTAAATCATTTGTGGCTGGGGAGCAGTATATATATTTTGAATTTTTTTTTCAAATCATTTGTAGTTAGGGGTGCTCCTCAACCACACAACAATTGTGGCATGTGGCTCTGGGGGTGACCCCCTAGCATATGTGTCTTGGGTTGTAGCTCCCTAAGCCACAAAGTGTAATTCATGTATAAAATAATTTAATCTTTTTTGGTTACTTTTTTTTTTGCATTTAACAAAATTTTGAAGTTAATATATGAAAAATAATGTTAATGAAAAATGTTATAAACCTTGGAAAAGAAATGAAAATAATTTATGAATAAAAAATAATAAATTTACAATTTCTCATATGAATCATGAATCAATTATTTGTTTCATTTTACATTGCACAGAACTAAAATAATTTAATCATAAGTTTCCTATGGCTAACTTTTGCTATCTTATTTTCACCTTCTGTCTATTTTCTTCATTACACAATAATTTATCTTCAAAATTAATTGATCCACTTGAGAAAAAGGAATTAAAACAATGCAGTGTCGTCCTCCTTCTGTCAAAACATAATAACCAAACACATTAAGAAGCAAACTTGAAAAAGAATAAAAGAAAGGATATTACTGTGTTTAAGTTGTTACCTCGCCTGTGGAAATTAAAACAATCCTCCTGTTCTTCTTAAAGAAACTGTAATTAATAAGAAATTGTTGAGTTATTACTTGTACATAGGAGGGGAAAAAAAAGAGTTGTAATTAATGAAGAAACTATAGAAAGTTGTAGCATAATACAGAAGAGAATAGAAAAAGAACTATAAAAGTAGAAAAGAAGAGAAGAACAATACTGAAAAGAAAGTTGGATGAGTGGAATATCAATAAGCAGAAAAGTAGAAAAAGCTGCAAGACAAAAGAAGAAGAAGAAGAATACAAAAGAGAAGAATAGAAAAAAGAAACTATGTAGAGTTTACAAGTTTGGAACCGCGCCAATTCAATAAGTGTGGAATTAATAGTTTACAAATTTATTAATATGAAAAGATTAATTTATGTATAAATTATTAAATTAAAAAGTTAATATAAGTATTTTAGATTATAAAATGAACTAAAAAATATTTTAATAGTAATCTTAATATAAGTTAGTTCAAAGTTACTTATAATCAATAATTTCTTGAAATTGTTAGGGCAGTGATAGGGCCTTAGTGACATCAATATAAATTATTTCAAAATTATATTTATTATAAAAAAAATTAATTATTTAAAAATAAATTTTATATATTAAGTATATTTAAATAATAAAAAATACCTTGATGAAATTTTAATATCTAAAACTAGTTACAATTTTTAAAAATAAATTATAAATTACATATTTATATAATATATATATATATATATATATATATATATATATATATATATATATATATATATATATATATATACACATATGCATGTTAAATTATATGTTAAAGTGGCTTGGGGAGGATTCCCGACCCATTTTAACATGTATATATATAATAATAAAATTTTATTATATATTAATATATTAAAATTTATATTTATTATATAAATATATATTTTATAAAATGATATATATAAACATTTTTTAATATGTAATTTTTATATATTAGTTTTTGATTATTTGTAGGGACTAAAATGTTACCAAGACTCATTTTTAAATAATTAAATATATTTGATATATAAAATTTGAAAAACTAAATAATTATTTTCATAATAGATATAATTTTGAAATAATTTGTATTGATGTCACCAAGGCCCTATCACTACCTTAAGAATTTCGCAAAAGTATTGATGATTTGTAATCTTGAAATATTTTGTTTTTAAATTAATAATTAAATTTTTTCATAAGTTCATTTTTTAATCCAACAAACTATATTAGCTTATTCTTATTATCTTTAAACTAGTGTGTTACTACCCTAACAACTTTATGGAAGTATTGATCATGAGCAACTACAAAATAACTTGTATTTAGATTACTATTGAAATATTTTTTCTTAAATCACTTTGTCATCTAAAATATTTGTATAAAATTTTTAATATTATAGTTTATAAATAAAATAATCTTTTATATCAATAAATTTTAATTAGTTATATAATGATGGTAATAACTATTTATATTCAAAAATTAAATCTTTTAATTTTAACTTATTAAATATTTCAATTTATCACATAAAAATAATAAAAAGTATAAATATTTGAAAATTAAATAAAAAATATATAAATAAATTAATATATAATAAAATTATATTTCAATATATGTGTGTGTGTGTGTGTGTGTGTGTGTCACTTTAGCCACTTTCACACACACACACACACACACACACACACACACACACACATATATATAATTTTTTATATGTACAATATGTTTATATTAATATATACTTTTTTATACTATTTTGTGACTATTTTGAGAGACTAAAATGTTATCATATTATATTTTTAAGTATTTAAATATACTTAAATCTATAATTTTTATTTGAATAACTAATATTTATATCAATAAATTTTAACTAATTATATAATTATTGTAAAGACTAATTATATTCAAAAGTTATAATTTTTTAAATCTATACATATACTAATAATTAAAACTCTTAAAAAATTAAAATTATTTTAACTAATTTAAATAAAATGTATTTTACTTTTTTGATATTTTTAATACTTTTAATGTAAAAAAATTTTAAAAAAAGTTATATTTAAATTCAAACAAATTTCTTTAAAAAATTAAAATTAAAAAATTAGAATTTTTGAATTTAAATAATTATTACATTCATTATATAATATTTTATTTATATGAAATATTAATTTATGTATAAATTGAATTTAAATAAAAGGATATCAATAGTAATCTAAATACAAGTTATTTCAAAATTATTCATTATTAATACATCCAAAAAATTGTTAGGCAGTAGGGTGAGCTAATTGAAAAATAATAAAAAGTAGCTAAGGATGACACATATTGTAATTTGAAATCTTTAACATTGAAAACATAAAATTTAATATTAGAAATTAAAACTAATTAAATTTTAAATTACTCAAAAATAATTTTGAATCATATTTTCAAGAAATTATTTTAGAAAAAATATCATAAAATATAACATTTGAAGGCATTAAGACAAATTTTCTTAGTCTTACACACTCACACATACACACACAGACACATATAGCTAAACATGTATATTTGGCTGTAAGGGTGGTACTTAGTTGAGATGTTACATATTAAATAATATGAACATGTATATAGCTATATATATTATTTAATACATATATTTATCTATTATATAAATATTTATGTTATTGTATGTGTGTGTGTGTGTATATATATAATGTTTATTTTAGTACTTCAAGTATGAAAGATTTCACAAAATAAGTATATTTTTCTTAATTTTTTTATTAGCCCACCACTATCTTGATAATTTCATAAAAGTAATGATGATGAGAAATTTTGAATTACTAAGGTTAAGGATTATTGCTTATAGATATTTTTATGGGTTTAGAGTTTTAGGATCTTTAAGGTTTTAAAATTTAGGGTTCGCAATATATATATATATATATATATATATATTCATTTGATTTATTTTTTTGGTACTTTGTATTCTTTATTATTTTTACATGACAAATAGAAATATTTAATAAGCTAAAATTAAAAAATTAGGATTTTTGAATTTAAAGAGTCATTACATTCTTCATTGTATAATAATTTATTGATATATAAGATTAATTAATGTATAAACTATTAAATTTAAAAATTGATACAACTATTTTAAATTATAAAGCAATTATAATTTAAATACAAATTATTTTAAAGTTACTCATGATTGATACTTTTATGAAATTGTTAAGGCAGTTGCACAACAATTGAAAGATAATTAAAAAAAATAAGAAAGATATACTTGCTAATATAGTTGAAATCTTTCACGTTAAAAACATTGAAAATTAAAATTATTAGATTAATTCATCTATAAACTATTAAATTAAAAATTTAATATTAGATTGTTGGATTAAAAAGTGAACATATGAAAAAAATTAATAAGTAATTCAAAAACAATTGTATATCAAAAGTTAATATATTAAGTATATCTAAATATTTAAAAATATGTCTTGGTGACATTTTAATCCTTAAAAAAATCATAAATTAATAAAATAATTATATATTATAAATATTGTATGTATATAATATTATAAAACATATATTTTTATAATAAAAATATATACAAATATATTAACATATAACAAAATTATATATATATATATATATATATATATATATATGTTAAGGTGGCTTGGCACGGGAGATCTTCCTCCAATCCACTTCAAAAAGTTAATATAGATTGTTGAATTAAAAAGTGAACATATGAAAAAAAAATTAATAAGTAATTCAAAAACAATTATTTACATATATATATATATATATATATATATATATATATATATATATATATAGTGGCTCAGGAGATTCTTTCCATATATATATATATATATATATATATATATGTATAAATAATTTTTTAATATGTAATTTATGTTATTCAGGTAGTAGCTTTTTGAGCCAAAAAATTACGTTTGGCTCGAGTGGCCTTCATTCAAGTCGACTTTTTCATGTACCTCAGTTGGAGGCGGCCCGAGCCACATGCAATATCCACCAAAGCCCAATAATTTTATTTTGCTCGAACGGTGGCTCGAGAGGCCACCAACCAAGCTACACTTTAATTTAAAATATTTTTATTTTTGAAAATTTTATTTTGAATATTTTAAATATTTTTCTCCTCTTTTATTCTTTTATAATTTTTAGTTTTTCTTTATATTTTCTTGGTATTTGAAACTCTCTAATCTTTTATTGCTTAATAAATAAATTCACTTTACTGTGCTTCTCAAATCATAAATGAATTTTTTTTTCTTTTTAAAATTAGTCATGAAAGGAAAATTAAAGTATAATAATAATCGAATGAATCAGGAGGAGCCTAGGCGGTGTAGCAAATAACAGCAAAAAATTATTTTAAAATGATATATACATTAGCGACAGAGTATCAGTTGGAGGAATAGTATGTAAATATCATCAACTAATTGTTAGTTGTCGTATCAATAAGAAAGATATTCTAAAGGAAGTGATGTGGACAAATATTGGTTGCTAGCTACTGAATTCCAGTGATATACACACTCAAATAGTGCGTAGGAATTTCGATTGATTGTTGTAGTGATATACACACTCAAATATGTATATATTAATTTTAATATTCTTATCTATTTATTAATATTTTTTATAAGGTTGACTTTGGCTGTTAATTAAATATCATCAAACAGGCACACTATTGTGTGAAAACTTAAGGTTGAATTTATGTGAGGTCCCATTCTCTTCAATATTCATATACTAATGATTTTATACATTTGATTTTTCCATAGTTAAGATAAGATCAAACTGATATTTCAAATATTCTAAAATTAATACATTTTACCACAATTTTAAAAGTGACATTGATAACGTGAAAAGTTATATATTAATTATCTATAGTATAATTTTTGGATTATTTTGATGGTGCTGTGAATTGGGTATAAAAATATTTTGTCCTATTTTTATAGTATTAATAAATTTAATAGTATTTTTATTTACATTTTAATAGTTAGTCTATGGGCATCTCCAATAGTTAGTCTATCACATCAAGAACAAAATTTTACACCGATTCAATTAATAATAAAAAGTTATGAAAATTTATTAAAAATAATATAAAACATGACTAATTTTGCCCGACTAGCTAGTTTTGCTAATTAAATGATTTATTTTCCAAAATTGGAGTTTTTTGTAAATCGATTTACAAACACTCAGAACAAAGGGTAATTAGAACAGTGAGGATACTCAAATTAATCTTTAAAACTGTAAGACAAATCACAAGTAATTTAGTTCAATTCAACTTAACATCCCTTTAATTTTAAATATTATATTCAGTTCTTTCTAATTTATTTATTAAAAATTAATTTTTTGCACAATATATTTTTTTAATAATAAAATTATCTCACAATATTTACTATTATATTCAAAATAAAGTCATTTTCATATTAAAATAAAATTTTAGTTGCATATTACACTACAAAAAACTTTTGACTTTCGATGGCAACAAAAGTTGTCACCGAAAGTTAAAGAGTCGTCTTTAAAATGGTGACACAAAGTTGCCACCCAAGTCATGTTACTGAAGGTTTCAGTAGCGACTTTTGTCACCACTAAAAAAAGTCAACATTGAAACTCACTTTCGACTTTTTTTACTACTGAAAATATAATTTGCGTCATCTAATGTAAGTTAAAGACAAAATAAGGGAAGAAAAGTTGTCATTAAATATACTTTTATTACGACTTTATGTAACCACCGAAGATATTTTCATGTCTTGACATTTCAATTGGCATTGAACGTATCTTTTAGTGGCGATTTTTAAAAATATTTTTGTCACTGAAGAACCTTCAATGATAGTTTTTTGTCTCCCCAAATATGTCTTTCAGTGATGATATTTTGTCGTCACTGAAAGCTATTAACATTTATTTTTTCTAAAATAATTTTATTAGTTCAAATAACACTAAACCCAATATATTTATGGTTCAAATAAAACTAAACCCCAATCTAATAACTAATGGAAATCTCAACAATTTAGGTGATTAAATTGTAGACACGACTCTTTAAGCTTAGAGGTTTGGGTTTGAGCCTTTTTTGTTTTTTGTAAGTGGTGTTTGAGTCTTCAATGTTACATTTTGCAAATAAAAACATTTTAGTATACCCAAGGCTTTGTCGTTATTGAAAAGTAAAAAACACTTTAGTGTATCCAAGACTTTAAGTGGCGCCATTGAAAGTTTTTAGCATAATAAAATGTTTTTATTAGTAAAATGTAATATTTCAAAAAAAATTTATAATAAGTTTAAAAATTAAAATTTATTTAACTTTTACTATAATAAATAAATTAAATTTTACAAATTAAACTCATTCTAATTTTAATCATTTACTCTAAAATAATTGTCTTCTTTATTGTAATCAATTGATTTAAAAAACATATTTCAATTACATCATCAAAGTTATTACATAGGAAATATAAATACAATGGAAATATATGCCATGTGTGGTTCTTGTTTTTAAAATAATTTTTTTGTTTTATAAAAAAGAATAAAATGTATTTGGTACGTTATTTTGGAGGAATATGCATTAAAAATAATTTTAACTATTTTAAGAAAATAAAAACAAAACATGTTTTATATGTTTTTGAAAACATTGTTTTGAAAAAAAATTAAAAAAATATGCGCTAGCTAAAAAAAATCACAAAAAGCTAGGTAATCAAATGATAGATATACACTAGCTTAAACTAAAAGATTAAGGTTTGAATCTTAGATATTAGATTTTGCTAATAAAAGTATCAACATTTTATTATTTTAAAAAATTGGACACTTCTAGTAGTAACACTAAAAGTCATCACAAAAAGTAAGACTTTCAATGGCGACATATGAAGTTGCCATTGAAAGCCCGACATTCGGTTGCGACATTTGAAGTCGCTACTAAAAGATAATTTTTTGTCATCATTGAAACTCTTTTTTTTGGTAGTGTTATGTATAAAATTAATTAATTTGACCAAAAAAGTAATCTGAAAGAGAAAATTTGTGTAAAATATATCAAAATATTAAAAGAGTCGAATATAATATTTGAAACTAAAGGAGTGCTAAGTGTAGCCCTAAACAAATGTGAGCAATGATCACCATGGTAATGGGCTTGGAGGAGGACCATGCAAGCATAAAGACCTGACGCTTCCAGTTGGGTCAGTTACAAGGTTCTTGGCTAAATAACTCAAAGCTGCCTTGCAAAGCTATGTGGGCTGCTTGATGAAGGAAAGCTTTTGTAGATTGTTGTTTGAAGACAATTCAAGGAAAGCTTTTGTAGATTGTTGTTTGAAGACAATTTTGGACCATCCACGGGATTGAAGAGATAGCTAGCCTAATCCCTTTATGCTAGGCATGTGGATCTTCTTTGGATGCACGAAGGTCAAATTCACGTGTAGAGTCCAGTGATACACTTAGAATAACTTCATATAGCTTGTAATATTATTGGGCTTAGGTTCACTAAAACAATAACACATAATACCTATAGAAACTTCAATTGCAAATATATGAGTTGTAGTAGGAAAATAAGATTTCCCATTGAGTTACTACTGAATATTTGCAGTCATAAAATACACAGTCGCTAACGAGACATCCACTGAATGGCAACTAAAAAATTAATTTCTACTGCAGGGTTGCTACTATATTTCAGTCACAAAAATAAGGTTACATGTATATATTTGTTTAATTTATTTTTAAAATGTTATGTGTTCTGTATTTTATTTTTTTCTTATGGCACCACAAGTGCACATGTGGCTAAAGGGGCATGTAGCAGTTGCTAAGGAGAGAGCTAGGGGCATGCCACACAGGAGTGTGGCAGTGGCGACTGAAAATAGTGTGTACTGGTTCATATTTTTATACTTGCTTTATTATTCAGTTTAATTATTTTTATTTAATAATAGAATTTTATTATAATTTTTTTGATTAATTTTTTAGTATAAATTCAGCGAAGATAATTTATCCGTGAAAAATAAATATCTTTATAATTTTTTATTTCAATCGATTGAATTTGTTTTATTTTAGAGTTAAATAATTTTAATGAATCATCTAGCTTATCAATTTCATTGAAATAAATCATTCAAAACAAAATGTAGTCTCGTCCTGCAATGCGAAGACATAACAGTGCAATTATTATGAATGAATAAAGTTATTAAAAAAACTAAACTCTAAAAAGGAAGAAAAGAAAAAAAAGATATTAGCATATACAGTTTATCTTCAAAATGAATCTAGATCTTCCCCTCCTGTAAAACACAACAACATAATTGATTAGAATTAAAAAAAAATAAAAGAATAGAAATGAATAAAATTCACTTTTGTTTGTAAAAAGATATAATGCATTTGAGGAAAAAAATTGTGAGAAAAGAAAAGAATAGAGAAGAATAGAAAAAACTAGAGTGAAAAGAATGTAACGAGCAGAAGTTGAATCACAGAGCAGAAGAGAGAATAACAAACCAGAAAAAACCCAATGATTAGAGCAGAAGAGAGAACCACAAGTCAAATCACAGAAGAAGAGAGAAAAGAGAATACGACAAGTGAAGCGAAAACACATTATATAAACATATTTTGTAGGAACTAAAAATTTCGAAATCTTGAAAAGAAATTAGAGAATTTAAAACTATTTTAGCAATTTGAGCTTTGATAAGCTTTTTTGTTTTGATAAAAAAAATTGGCAATTATATGAATATTTACTTTTTAAATAAAGTTTAAATTTAATTATTTTTTAACTAAATTAAAAAATACTTATAATATTAATCACAAAAAATTATAATAAAAACAATTAAATTAAAAATAATAAAAAAATAAAAAATAATATAATATAATATAATGTGGCACAAGAGATTGGCCCATGTGCCACAAAGTATTGTGTGGTGTGGGGCAACCTCCCACGTGCAACACTCATTTAATAGTCTGGCACGGGGTAGCCCCACTTGCGACACACTAATCCACACTAATATATTAGTGTGGTGTGGGTTTCATTCCACAATGTATTATATATATATATATATATATATATATATATATATATATATATATATATATATATATATATATATATATATATTATTTTTAAAAATAATATAAAAAGGCTCCCTTAATAATGGTGCAACTACAGATCATTTTAAAAATAAATTAAATAGGTGGTCTCTAATTTAAAAATATATGTCTCACTAGATTGTGTTATTAATGCAGAAGAAATATATTTTGATAATTACGAAATTGTAATTGAAAAAAGAATAAAAGATTGTAGTTTAGATTTTATTATTTTAAGGTAAAATATTAATTTTCTAAATTAAAAAATTGTGTTAGTGAAAATTTTAAAAAATATATTGATCTCACTTGTGTTATCTTAAATGTAGAAAATTCAAAAATTGTAATTGGACGAAATAAAGAATTATAAATTAGATTTTGTTATTTTAAGATAAAATACTAATTTTCTAAAATTAAAAAAAGTAATAGTAAAAATTTAGAAAATATATTTATTTTATATTTATGAAAATCAATATCATTGAATTTTGTATTGATAAATGGAAGAATTTGTCAATTAATTTTGTAGGAATATTGTTGTTGTAAAGTAAGATAAAAATTAGAAAAATTAGAAAAATTGAATTTAATTTATACATGTTACAAAAATTCCTAGTCATCCTACTTTCCTACTTGTTTTAAATTTCTCATCTTCCTAGTCCTACTTCTCCCAGCTGGTAATCATGGCCACCCGTGATTATGATCTTGTTAGCCCCATGGTTACCAGTTTATTATATATCCAAGAACAACATATTTCTTCTTTGGTGTGGGAAAATAACCAAGTAAGAATCTTTTATTTATATAGTTCCAAAAGTATTCTTTTCATTTATATGAAGTTATTAAATTATTTATTTACTTAAAAGCCAAGATAGAGACATTTTATTTTATATAATAATTAATTATTATTTTTTTGCATAATCATATCTTTAAAATAATGAAATGGACAAATGCTCGTAATCCACCTCTTGTTATAATGTCACTTCTAATACAATCTAGATTTTATGGTTTGTCTGTCTTGGGTGAATTTGTTTGTAACTACATATTAGTTTCTGCCTTGGTTGAATGGTAGCATCCAGAGGCACACTTTTCACCTAACTAAGGGTGATATTACGATTACACTACAAGATGTAGGAGTATTATTGGGACTCCAATATATGGGAAGACCAGTAACTGGAAATCCCTACCTATCAAACTCCAGAAACTTATGTATGCAAGCATTAGGAAGTTATGTCGCCCATATCAGAGATCGACGGGCAAAGAGTAACATTGAGGTGGCTCGCCAATACATTTACAGAGCTACTTGAAGGTGCAGATCAGGCCATCTTAGAATTTCATGATGGAGAATAGCTTCTACAATTACTTGATGGCTTCTTGATGCCAAATAAGTCTGGCAATTATGTCAACTTAAAGTACCTCTCTTTCCTTCTTGATCTCCATCTATGTGGGTAGATGTAATGGGGTTCGCCGTATTGACCTTTTTGTATAAGGAGCTTCGCTCTACCGCACTGAAGGTTACTAAACAAATTAGAGGGTGGTATAATATTTATTTTTTCTTTCATACAATAAATTATTTTTTATTTAGATTTATTAATTTCATAAAAATTTAATTTCACTATTGTTCAGAATGACACTGTTTATCTGGTAGAATGTATTTCTTTGACGTATTCTAAAAATGAATTCATTGTGATTGTTGGAAGCCAAATGACACTAATCCAATCAACTATGGGTCAGAGAACCCAAAGACAATACAAGCAGAGGCAAGCTCAAATGTCTCGTGGGTCTAATACCCAAGATATTGAAGCCAGTACCAATAACATTGCTACTTCAAGTGATGCTACTAGTCTAAGCCACAAGAAGAGGATAAGGAGGAGGCAAATAAGGCAAGAACAAGAAAAAGCAAAAGAAGCAAAAGCAAAAACAACAGGAGAGGGAGACAATGCATAGAGATCAACTTTTTATTTTTTCTTTCGCAAGTAGTATCTTTTGCAGATCACAGGGACTAATATCCTCTAAAGTACTGAAGGAAAAGTGTAGATCCCTAGCCAACTAGGTTTGATCCATTCACAAAAGTTAAGGATCGAACCTTCAACTACTTGCTTAAAGGGCGAGAGTCCTTTTATCACACATTAATCTAAGTTGGTTAGAGATTTAACTTTTTTGTTGTTACGAGTTGTATGATAAATAATATTTTCACTTTTTATTTATTTTGATGCAGGTTGACTTATATTAATTAAATTATATGTTAAATAATTTAACTATTTATATTAAGAAATTTAAACAATATTATCTTTATTTTACTAATTAATATTAAATTTTGTCACAATACAGTTTTAAAAATTAAAATCAGTTACTATATATTATATTAAAATTAAATTATTTTATTTAAAAATATTTATGTGTTAAAAACTTGTATTATATATATATATAAAACAAAAAACAAAAAAGAAGCATGCCTTGCCCTTATGCACGGCACGCCTACCTTGCAGGCTTTGCAAGAGGCATGCCTGCACACCTCCTACAAGTCATATTTATTTATTTTTTATTATATATATAATTATAAATATAAATAATACAATTTAAGTTTTTAACATATAATATGAAAATTAAATAAAACAATTTAATTTTAATATAAAAATGTAAGTATGACAGTTGAAATTTCATTCAGGAGGCTTCAATTGGCAATTTACAGTAGGAATTCCCAGTAATTTCTGTAGTGGTTGGACTTTATTTGTATTTAGTTGGACTTTTTTTAATAGGTAATACCAGTCTCTCAGTAACTTCATGTGTCAAGATTCTATTTCAATTATGATTTATATTTATTTCAGTATCCTTGTGTTTTAGGATTCGATTTCAATTAAGATGAGGATTTATTTTTAATTGTTTTCCAATACCTTATTCTACATAAAAGAGACTTATGCTAGGAGACGTATATAGACCATCAAATTGAAAAAAACCACTAACAGTTTGCTGATTCCTCTATACTTTTGCGAGGTTTGTTTGCATTTCTTGGTGACATCAGGAATTGATTTTCTTATCAAGATATTTATACTTTGTAGAATTTTTTTTTTCTCGTTTTCCTTCAAACCCTATTTTATCTCTGTTTTTATTCTTTAATAAATTTGGGGTTTAGTAAGGTGGGGATTTCATCTTGATTGATTTAAGAATTCAAAGTTTGCATTGGAGTTTTAGGATCGATATATCTTTGGAGTTATTTGTCATTTGGTATTAGAACACTGGCCAAAGATAAATTCTTATTTATATTTAATTATTTTAATTGTGTTTGTTGTTTTCTCTTCTTTAAATTCAAATTCTGAATATTGAAAAAACAAAAGGACTAAGGGAGAAGTAGATAAAAAAAAACCATAAAAAATTGAAAAAAAGCCAAAAACAGAACTATACAGACCGATTATGTGAAGTTAAAAATGAATTTGGCCAATCCTTTGACTAAACATACATGTAGGAAGGAAATTAGTCCTTCACACATCTAAGGAAAGTGAACTTAAGCCAATTGAAATTAATAGTAATGGTAACCTTACCTTTGTGTTGAAGATCTTATGAAAAATGTTCAACTGTGAAAGTGCTAGAATGTATTTTATAGAGAATTTAAGCAAAAACTCTTAATAATTTTCATGACATTTATAGGGGATGTATTCCTTCCAAATACACTTGATGAAATTATTGATATGAATGGAGGTCACTCCTAAGAGATCGTGGCAAAATCTCTAGAGCATTCGTAAACATCATCACCCATATAGCCGAAATCACTCACAAAAGAGCGTCAATAGCAAAATTATCAGGGGCGTGATGTGACTAACAAGACTTCTAAGTTTGTTAGTTCATAGAAGTTATATGTTTCACTACTAACTTTGTAAGTTATGTTTTATCTATTTAAATCTAGTTCATAATCTAGAAGATACTAGACTTGAAGTATTTATACCCATGTATGTAATCCATAACAATGTTTATTTTAAAATTTTTTTTGAAATATGTGGGGATTGTTGTGAAAAATAAAGTATTTCAAAAAGAATACTTAAAATTGTTGTAAAAACATTTTTGAAATATTTTTTAAGAAATATTTTAAATTTAAATTAGTCAGTTATGATTTGATAACAACCTATTTATAATTTTTAATTAGAAATTATTTTAAACTACTTGTTTCATAATTATTATAATTTCCACGGAATTCAAAACTAGGCTAGACCAACTGACTAGTCGAAGTACGAACTGGCCTAAGTTCTGATCCAGTCTAGCTTAAAAACCAGTTTTGGCTCAAATTAGTCTGCAACTGATTGAAATGGTGAAACCAACGGATTGGAAATGGTTAAACTATCTTTTTTCTTTTTTTTTTGAGTCTCGTCACTAGAAGAGATCCTATCATTGTTGCAGAAAAAGAAGAAGGCTCACATCGGTTTGGAAATGGTTAAACTAGTGAAACCATCGGGTTATCAGTTCCATCTTTTTTTTTTTTTGAGTCCTGTCGCTAGAGGAGATCCTATTGTTGTCAGAGAAGAAGAAGAACCAGTTTCATCCTTTTTTTTTAATTTTGGCCCGTCATTGTCGGAGGTCCCGTCGCCATTGAAGAAGAAGAAAAAGAAGAAGAAGAAAGGGAAGATCCAGTGTGAGTGCGAAGAGAAGAGAAAGAACTGAAATATAGATGGATGTACTTATTTTAGAACTCTTGGTGTGTACAGGATTAAGCATGGGTCGGGTTGGTTCGGGCTGAGGGTAAATCTCAACCCGAACCAACCATAGACCAGCGGGGTTGGGTTAGATCAGGTTCAACATTTTTTTTTACTGTTGAACCCACACCAACCCAACCTGCCCTACAGCGGGTTGGATTGGATCGGGTTGGGCGGGTTGATTTTTTTTTTTACCGGTTCTCCCTCTCTCCTTCTCTTCACAAATTCTTCTTCTTTCTTGCCCTTTGCTGTTTCTTTCTCTGGTTCATATTCTAGTCAAAGGAGAATCTACTCTTAACAGGGAAGAAGATGGAACTGGAGAAGGAGAAATCACAACAGAGCATGCCGTAGCGTAGAGTGAGGCCGAGAGATAGAGAAGTTGTGGGTGAGAAGGTGTTGTAGCCTAATGAGCATTTCCATTGGTGTTCACTGGCCAGTGAAGACGTTCTACAGCAAAAATCTAGAGGAGTGATGGAGATTAAAGACTAGAGAATCTGAGTGAAGGACTGATAGCGAAGAATCGAAGACGAATTCGACAGAGATGAAATGATGGAGAAGGAGTATCTTAGATCTAGACTTGCTATCGAGTGTCGCTGGGACTGCCATGCGTGAGACTATGAGAGTGAGATGGAGAAGAAGAAGGAGTATCTCAGACCTGGACTTACTGTCAAATGCCACTGGGACTGCCATATGTGAGATTATGAGAGTGAGATGGAGAAGGAGAATGAGTATCTCATATTCGAACTTGCTGCCGAGTGTCAGGACTGTCGTGCGTGAGAGTTGAGACTGTGAGAGTGAGACTGAGAGGGAGAACGTGAGGGATAGTCTTGCGTGAGACTAAGATGGAGAACATGATGCTGGGAGGGAGAACGTGTGAGAGAGAGAGACTAAACCCTAGGATATTTTTTAATATATATATATATATATATATATATATAGTTAGCGAGTTGAGTTGGGTTCAAAATTTACAATCCGTCACTTGACCCACCGATAATCGGGTTCAATTTTTTTGACTCAACCCAAACCAATCCAATCGTGTGGGTTAGATTGGGTTGGCGGGTTGGTGAGTCTAATGCTTATGCCTCGGCGTGTATATGGGGAGTCGACATGTAATATATGTGGAGTTCAGGATGGATGAAATGAAATGACAAAGCATAGCATGTTGACAAAGCACATCAGATGAAATGAATTGACCAAAGCAAGAAATGGAGAGTGTGGAGTGAGATGACAAAAGCAAGAAATAGAGAGATGCATAGCATATTGACAAAGCACATCAGATGAAATGAATTGACCAAAGCAAGAAATGGAGAGTGTGGAGTGAGATGACAAAAGCAAGAAATAGAGAGAGAGAGAGAGAGAGAGAGAGGATTTTGAAATTTTGAATTAAAAATTTATTTATAGTTTTTATATTTAACAGAAATATATATAATAATAATTGTTAATTAAAAAATAAAGATTAATTTTTAATTTATCATTATAAATATATATATATTTAATTATTACCGGTTCGACTCCAATTCGACCACAATTGAATTAGTAAACTTTAAATCGATGCTTTTACCAGTTCAATGACCGGTCTAATTTTAAAAATATTGATAATTTCCTAAAAATACTATGTATCCTCCCATTATACTTAAAATATCTCTAGTCATTTTTTAAGGTTCTTATCTTCAAAATGGATTAACTCCCTCATTCCTTTATATATATATAGATATTATATACATATATATATATATATATATATATATATATATATATATATTAGTAGAAGAATGAAAAAGTCTAGAGAGAGACTACTGTAATTCCTAGGTTGCGTATTTAAGTTTAGTTCTTAGTGTTCTGATATATGAGTTTCATCCCAAAAGAGTATGTTTAATCTTAGAAGAAATTTCATTTTAAAAATTTATTTGGTGCCACAAAATCTTTCTGAAGGACAATATTCTTCGACACAACTTAGGTTGAATTTTTTTGCACAATTGCCTCAAATTTATACATGTGTTAATTGTATCAATGACTCTGCTTCTTATGTCACCGAAGACCTACGATAGAATGACTATGTCATACTCAACCAGTTTAAAATGTCATATTGTGAACTCAGTTCAAAACCATATAGGAGGTGAAAATGGTAGTAAAGACGGCCGTGAATGTGGTTTAACTGTTCTTTTTCTTTGCAGTCAATGGTCATCAACATTCACACTGGACAGAACCTTTTTTTTTTTTTTTAAGGTTTAGGTTATGTGATGTCGTAAACTTGCATCCATATCTGTATTTACCAGCTTATGAGCCTGAAGTCTGAAATAATGCTACTTATAAGATTACAGCAGTCATATCAGTGCACCACATTTGCTTGAAATCATATATGTGCAGAGCATTTGAGTTTCTAGGAAATCACAGAAACTCACAGGGAGCCAAGTGTGGAGTTCAGTTGCGACAGCAAAATCTTGTAAGTAGCGTTACTTTACTGCACGACTAGTAAGCACTAGCTTACACATCCAATCCAAAGCGTGGCTTGCAAGTACAGTTTGAAGTGGGCATTGTTAATTACCAAAGGATCAGGCTAATTAAGGAATATAAGACAGATTGGTTAAGATAAGACATGTAAATGAAATCATGTACCTTGAATATTAGACCGAATGTGTATTGTCCAAATCCAAAACACTGTGATACATACAAGTAATTTATAAATTACATTTAATGTTATTATTATTTTTCAGTACAAGACAGAGCAAGAGTTTGAATCTAAAACCACCTTCTAAAATACCCATACCCTCACCACTAGAATACCATCTAATAGCTTAATTATTTATTTTATAATTTGCTGTCATTGTTGTACGGAAACCAACAGAAAGTGGAAACAAACATATGCGTAAAGTCCAATTAATTAACAAGGCTTGATTTGAGTGACGGCAAATATATAATAGTAGTAATTAAGGGTGACAATAAGTAACAGGAATTAACCATAGGTTCTGTTTTCTTCTGATTGCAGCGCCAAAGGTCTCGGACATGTCAAATTGTTGGTGAGTGATTCCATTTGGCAGCTTCCAATCAAAATGATAAAGCAAATTAGCAAGAGGCAGCTCAATGTTGGGTATAGCGAAGTTGATTCCAGGACATATTCTTCTTCCAGCACCAAATGGAATATAATCAAAGTGAGTGCCTCTAAAATCAATAGGGTTATCCAGAAATCTCTCAGGCTTGAAGCTCTCAGCTTCATCCCAAAACTTGGGATCTCTTCCTATTGCCCATCCGTTGACAATGATTTTGGTTTTGGCAGGAATCTCATATCCATTTATCACACATGTCTCTGTGTTTTCTCTTGGAAGCAACAAAACTGCAGGTGGGTGTAGCCTCAGGGTTTCTTTCACAACTGAGTTTAAGTACTTCAATTGGTGAATTCCACTTTCATCCACACACCCCTTTTCTTTGTAGATGCTTCTGACCTCAGCTTGAGTTTTTTTTATCACCTTTGGATTCTTCACCATTTCTGCCATTGCCCACTCTATAGTTGTTGATGATGTTTCAGATCCAGCGGCGAATATGTCCTGAAAATTAATGATTTTTATCATTTTCTTAATTATATCATCACATTTTTACTTTTCACTTCATAAATTTGATTTCTTTGCGATCAATCACATATATGTGTCAAAAATAGAGTTTACATGGACAAATATATACTTCTTTAATTAAGAAAGTGAGAAAATTTGGTTTTAGATTTAATTTTTGGTTTAAACTTGTAGTTTAATTGATATGAGATTAGGTACTGTGGATTTTGAAGTTAGCGTTTGAGCCCCTTATAATAATAAAAAAATTAATATTTGGCAAATTTAGATAATAATGTTATTTATCAACAAAAATGATCAAATTCGTGCAGTTCATTTTTCAAATTTTAAAAAATTATTATATTGAATTTCATGCTAATAGTCATGCATCAATCTCCTTCACCCATGCGTGGACTCCGGTCACCCCTGGATCTTTAACGATTGATTGATTGACCTAAGTAAAAGTGAGTTGATATATGCTTGAATTTAATTAGTTTAAGACTTATATAAACCCAGTCTATGGTCATATATAACCCCAACCTAAACGGGGGTTTTTTAAATAAAAATAAAAATTATATATAGTTCAACAACTAATATTTATTATTCATTTATGGAGGAAAAAATGAAAGATAATATATGATGAATATATATATATATATATATATACTCACTCTAGCATATTATTGCATCTAGTAATTTTTTTTATTTTTTGGTTTCTCACAAGAATCCTCAAATGAAAATAGCTATGTTTGAGATATTATTGGACGTAAAATTTGGACACCTTTTCCTGAGAATTTAGTTCACCATTTTGTAAGGAACTACTTCTACTAGACTCAGTCTTCATTAATATAGACTATAATTAATTAACCATGTCTAGTTAAGCCCAAATTCATAGAAATAAATCATAGGATAATTAATTATACACTCACCAGAATGGCAGCTTTGAGGCGGTCGCGAGTTAAGGGGAGTTCCAAATCTTTTTCCTGATGAATCTTGAGAAGGACTTCAAGTAAATTATCCTCCTCAGAGCTGCTGAATCTTTCTTTGCTTTCTTCGTGATCCTTGATGATGTTTTCCAATATTTGATCATTCAACTTGTGGACCCTTTCAGCTCTAGCTCTCATCCCTGTGATCACTTGAAGAACTTTGATAGACGGGAAGAGGTCAGCCACTGAGAAACCTCCCAGCAGCTCCGCTATGTCCTTCAGACTCGCTATAAAAGCTTCTTGGTCTCTCGACTTTTTACCAAAGGCAGCTCTCGCAGTTATGGAGTTTATGGTTTTGAAGATTTTTTCACTCAAATTTATGACCTGGCCTTCGCTTGAAACTATGTCTTCCACAAGTGCACGAACCTCCTCTTCCCTTATGAACCTGAAGGATTGGACTCGCTTGGCAGTTAAAAGCTGAAGAGTGGAGATCTTTCGGAGTTGCCTCCAGTGGTTTCCGTGTGGGGCGAATACGATGTCTATGTTATTGTAAGTTAACATGCTGGCAGCGGCAAGATTGGGCCTATTGGAGAAGATATGGTCATGCGTCTTGAAGATCTCTTTGGCTATTTCTGAGGAAG
Organism: Biancaea sappan; assembly: GCA_037074585.1. Taxonomy (NCBI): domain Eukaryota; kingdom Viridiplantae; phylum Streptophyta; class Magnoliopsida; order Fabales; family Fabaceae; genus Biancaea; species Biancaea sappan. Next base: position 57,592,960 of record CM073490.1, read on the forward strand.
TGACTATAACATTGGAGGTTTGTCCGAGCTGAAGGTGCATCAAGGGTCCATACTTGTTTGCGAGATTTCTAAGGGAATGATGGGGCATTGACCCTATAATTTGATGGATGTTTCCTATGAGAGGTAGCTTCCATGGCCCTGGGGGTAGGGTTTTCTTGCATCGTTTGGAGTTTGATCGCTTAAAGAATGAAACAAGGAGGAAGCAAAAGAAGGTGAAGAGGAAGACCGTCTGGATCTCCATGATTACAGAGCTAGGTGCAATACTGTTACGTTGCTTAGGAGTCTATCATACTGAATCTGCTGTCCAGAAGAGTCATTGTTTTTTAATGTGAAGTGAAACCGATATACTAATCACAGAATGCAACTGCCGAGATGCACACATAAGTGTAATTACTGTATACTCTGTGTAATGTGTAGCATTGGATAAGATGATTAAAAGTATTTTTGAGTTGTGACTATAATTACTAAAAGATAAATTTATATCATTATCAAAATCGGGTCAGAGTGCGAGGAAGTTGCTTCACGGAATAATTAAAAAAAGAAAAAATATTCCACTAATTGACGCCTACTGCTTGTCACATTTGTGTTGTGTCCATCATTCTATATAACAAAGGTAAATTTTATAATTTCATAAACAATACAATCATTAAGAAAAACCAAAGATTAATTAAAATGATTTTAATATTTTAAGAAAAATGATATGTTGATTTAAGCTCAAACTGACTGTAACACAAAAACTAATATTGCATTAATAAAATCAATAATAAATAAATAAGTCACTTTCATTTAAATATAATTATAAACTGATGTTGAGCGTGTTATTTTTTGGCCGGCCAACTAGTCAACCATGCTTTTATTATTATTATTATTATTATTAGTAGTAGTAGTAGTAGTACAAGATTCTCTATGAAAATATTTTTTTTTATTAATGAAATCACTAGGACCTTGATAGAGCAAAGGAAAGAATCTCGGCAGAATAATTGTAGGAACCTAAATAGTAAGAAAAGTAGCTGTTTCGAAGAAATCAAATATGGAAGCTACAGAAAATTTTTTTTTTGAAGATTCCCACTATAAAGAGAACTAAACGTAGTCAAACAAGCAAACAAATATTTCCTTCAAAACCAACAACACATGTAAAAGGAAGGAATTCTCATTAAAATCTTGATATCATTTGATCAAAGTTAATGTGGAAACTCAAAGGAAAAAGGTTGTTTTGAAGAAATTAGAAATAGAAGAGTTAAAAAAGGAAAGTTTTCCAGCATGCTGACAGTTTTGAAGATATAAAAAATGAAATGTGTAGAAGAAAGTGTTGTTTTAGGGTAATGATTCCGATCAAGCCATCTATACAATAAATAATGAATATATCTTATCAGTCCCACAACCCATGAAAAAGGAAAAATCTTTAATGGCATCTCTTTAGATTTAATAAGGGTACGATAAAACGAAAAAAGGCTATTTCAAAGGTTCGAGATGGAAGGAATAGAAAAGAAAACTTACCAGCATTCTAATTTAAAGAATCAAGCAATCAAAAGGAAATAAACAAAGTCAAAGCAGACAAAATATGCACTATTTGAATTCTCAGTCCTTCCATATCGAGATCACATAGATTGGGTGTCTTATGATCAAGATCTTTAAGCAATTAAAGAGTTTATCAATGAAGAATTAATAAGGAGCCTGCTCCAACAGCTAGTTATCTAAACATATAAAAGGTTCATTTGCTCATTTTCAAGACATGAATTGATGAAGGAAAATATAGAGAAAAACAAAAGCTGAGCAGAGCATATATTCTCCTTCCCTATATTTGAGAGATTGTTGTACACTGAAATTATACACTTAGTGATCAGTATCTCTTGTTGTTTTGAGTGAACGTCATCCTACCCTGTACTTATTGTTGGTGTCCTGTGTCAAAATTGAGTTGTTAGGAATTGGGTGTAATACCTATTGATTGTTGTCTCGTGAGTAGACAGGTTGTTGTTGAGGATCTGGTCTGGTCCCTAGTGATTTGGGTTTAAAGCTTAATTATAGGCTAATCTTCTTGGTTGAAGATGTTGTATGGTAAGTTTGCTAAACACTTAGTGGGTTACTTAGCATAAAAGTAGGGTGCTGATCTATTGTGTGAGGTTGCTAATTGTGGCAGCATAAAAGTAGTGTGTTGATCCTTAGCATGAGGTTGCTGACTAAGGAAGCATAAAAGAAGGGTGCTGATCTACAATGTGGTTGATTGTGACAACACAAAATCAAGGTGCTGATCCTCAACAAGATTGCTAATGATTGTACTAATTATTGTTTCCTTTTAATAAAATGCTTATACTTTGTGTTTGATAAGTGAATGTAGGAACATCACTTGAAATATTTCCAAACTACTATATATCGTTTGTGTTCTTCTCTCCGTCCTTATTACTTGTCATTATTATTTAAAAAGGTGTTACACCCAAAGATTAAAATGAGCATAAGATTTAAGTATGGTTAGGAAAATAAATAATTAGACTATGTTAAAAATATATATAAAATTTAAAAAAATTAAAAAATATATTTTAGTTAAATATAATGGTTTCTTGTTGGGTCATTTTTAAAGAAATGGACATGAATTTGATTTTAAGTTTTTAACCAAGAAAATAATTAAATAAATATTCTTCTATTAAGCAATGCACGTGACCTTCTCCCTATTTCTTTCCCATTAGTAGTATGAAGATTGAGCCCCTTTAGGTCATGAAATTTATGGATACTTCTATAACCAACCTTGCTTCTCTTTTTCTTCACCCATTGCCATGTGTGTATATGCTATTTCTTTCCTGTTTAGTTTGTCTTCATAGTGATTTGAGAGTAGGAATATGAACAAGGTATGGGTATTTTTCATACACACTAAAATTGAGAATAGGAATTATATGTTGAAACAGAAGAAGAGAATTCAAAATAAAACAAGAAGAAAATAGCAAAGGAGAAAAAGACTAGATAGACAAGAAGCAAAATACAGATATAGCAAGAAAAGAGAAAAAAAGGTTGAAGGCGAAGAAGTCTAGGAAAAAGAGAGAGGGTTTCTGAACATTGCACATACATGATACCTTAAACTTTTACACCCCCGTCTTATGTACACGTGGAGGTTAAAATGAAAATACAAGATTACCCCCACTAACCCAAGACTAACATACCCTTAACCTAAATTATAATCCTAACATTGCCCCTTCCTTAAAAACACCCTTGTCCTCAAGGGTGACTACTCTACATAAAGACTGGAATCCTCTTTTGTAGCTCTTGCTAATTCTCCCCTGTGGCATCAACTTACTCCTCTTCTTTCTTCCTCGTCTTCAACTACTACCACCATAGAAGAATCTTCCAACAAAGCGAGCACACAAGCAATTACTCGAGAGATTACCTTTATAATCGGACACAATATGATAATTTGTTGTGAGGGGGATGTGCAATCTTGTACCTTCCTTACTAATCAATTGATGAGATGTTTGTAAACTATTTGTAATAAGGCTACTAATAGATTCAAACTTTGGCAAGTACCTTTCTTGCAAGTCTTGTATGCTTATTTGTCGAATACCAGCAAATGGCTTCCAAACCCATTCATTTGAATCTTGCAAGTTGAAAACAAGTGAATACACATAAGCATTCTCATATAATACCTTTAAATCAACAAATGAATAATTTGGTCTAACAAAATCTTGTCCTAAAAATTACCATTTGCTGCAGCACACTAAGTGAGAACATCTTGTTTAAAATTCAATTCTTGGTTAGAAGATCTCTTTCATGGCAAATTATCCATAGTTGGCATCTGAAACTTCTGTAGCACATTAGATGTGTTCGATGGATCTTCCTAATCATGACAAAATAGTAGAGGTCCACCTATAGGAATATCTTCATCAGAAGTTCATTTACTTCCACAAATCTGTCTAAAATAACTTTCACATTAGCACTCCCATTGATATTACCATCCTCCATAAACTTATCCAGAGACCAAACTTTCTCTACTAGCATTGCCTTCCACCTTTGAAGAAATATCACTTGTTTCAGGATTTGAAGAAGTTCTTTTGCTGCTGCATCTGAGACTGATTTCTTTGATCTTGGCCAATCTTGTAGTCTCTATTACAGTTCTTGGGATAAAAAATCTTACATCCCCAACTATCTCTTGTTTCAAACCCCATAAAAAGCAACAGACTTTATGGGATTCAGATATCTTAGCCTTACTTGCCAGCAGATCAAACTTCTTAATACTCTACAACAGTTCCTTCTTGTCTAACCCTCATCAACTTAATCAAGATTTGGTATTGTGGTATCTCAGCCATGGTTGGAGGACCAATCACGAAGAAGACAGAAGGAAAATCAAGAAAAAGAGGAGATAGAATAGATAGAATAGAACAAAAAACTCATAATTAAAGAAAAGAGAGCAGCAACCAAGAAAACAAAGAACGAACACAGAGAAAGAACAACAGGGAATAGGTTTACAATATTCATAGTACACCATAATAGAATGTGGATCCCCAATAATCGTCGACTCTGATACCAATTATGCACACTAAAACTGTGAATAGGAATTAACGTTTAAACAAAAAAAAGAGAATTTAGAATAAAACAAAAAGAAGAAAATAACCGAGGAGAAAGAGACTAGTTAAAGAGGAAGCAGAATATAGAGACAGCAAGAAAAGAGAAAGAAAGGTTGAAGATGAAGAAGAAGTCTAGGAGAAGGAGAGAGGGATTCTAAACATTGTACATACATGATACCTGAAACTTGTATATCCTAGTCTTAAGCACATGTGGGGAGAGATTAGTTGTGGTTAAAATGAAAAATACAAGATTACCCCCTACTAACCCCAGTACAAAGACTAACATACCCTTAACCCAAATTATAATCCTAACAATTTCCTTCTTCCTCTTCTTTTTAAATGACTTCTTCCTGGGTGAAGGTTGAATAGTTGATTGGTAAAAAGGAAAATGATGAGAGTAAAATTTTGGGTTTTGAAAATGAAATTTTGGTTTAAAATAACAACTTGGTGAAATCATAACCAAGTAAAAAGAGAATTTGTGGGCTAAGACGAGTGGGAAGAAAAATCTAATTTGAAAGGCATATCTCATATGTTAGGCTTGAAGCTTAGAATGGAAGTGATGTTTGCTAGGGAAGGAACCATAAAGTTAGGTTTGGAATATGTAGCCTTTTGACAAAGGATGCATAACCAATGGAATAGTAATCTATAATATTAAGTCAATGTGGTAATTTCTCTAAGCTTTTAAGCTTTATGATGGAATCCTAAGATGTTAAGACAGTAAAGAATGATTATTTACAATTTTTATATTGCTCAGTTATAATGAATAAAGAATATGGGTTACAAGAGGGGGCGAAGAATACAAATCTAAGGCTATGGTAGTTAATAAATTAAATCTTCTGTTTTGTGAATACATGAGGTAGAATGATTATTGTGAAACAAAAAAAGAAAAAAGAAAAACGAAGTCTTGGGAATTGTTGGTGCATAGTGGGTACTAAGAAAGGGACCATGAATCCTGAAATACAACAAGTTCTAGTCAAGAGAAAATCTTCACCATGCTAGATCACCTTTTAGAATAGCTTATCACCTCTATACTTGATCTTTTATTGTTTAGGTTTAATTAAGCAGATTCTTGGTCAAATGCATTTTCCTACAATTTGGAAGCAATTCAAATAGGTGGATTAGACTGTAACTCCCTCAAGGTGAATAGCTAATTGTAAACAATACCTTTTAAAATTTAAACTTGACCCATTTATTAAATAGTTCCCTTCCGAAAAATTTTATGAATATTTCAAAGATTTTTTCATGTTAAAATTTCTAAAATTGAAATTGATTTTTATACATATTACTTTTGTAAACTATCTCTTTACCTCTAATTGTTTAAGTCTCAAGAAAGAAAATGTTGACTGTATTTTATCATGACCATTTCTTTTCATAACTCCTTTGAAACAAGATATAAACATGGAACTTAACTATCTAAAATTATATGAAGAAATGTCATGTTTAAATGTATGATTGAAAGGTTCAATGCCTAATATAGTAATGCTTGACTTCGGTTGCCAGTGCTATAGGTAGGAGTACATTATGGCAGGATCAGTCATCCGGGCAAACCAACCCTCCTCAGTCAAGGGTTGGCGGAAGAAGGGGTATTCTACTCAAAGACCAGTCAGAAAGGGAAAATTCTATCCCGCCTGATTGACCACCGACATCGAATGAAATCTTTTCATTTCGGGGACTAGCCTGCTTCCCATTCATATGGAGGGAAATTCCTGGCACATAATTCAAATAGAAAACAACTAATGTAATAGCTCTCTTTTTCATGGGTGGATCCCTAATTCGTGGGATAGCGAGGCAGTTAGATTCAAAGAAAAAAGGAGACGTAAAGCCAGAATCGCTCTTCCTTAGTCAGAGGCCCTCTCTCTATCCAATAGGTGTAGTCGTGTCAAGCAATGGAAACTTCCCGGTCTTCGTGCTCTTTGGTGATTCTTTTTTTAGTTCCTCTCTTATTCCCAATAGGGTAAGAATAGAATGAAAAGCATTAGCAGGGTTACATTGATTCCTTCACATTCAACAAAAGTAGCATTAGCGCTTCCAGGCAGTGAAAAGGCAGCACTAGTCTTTAACTTCCTTTTTTAAGAAGGGTAGTCAATTGAACTTTTGAACTTTCACTTCACTCGAAAAAGGAATTCTGCATTGAACTTCAATTTCAGTTCCTTTTTTCTGATCCACCCTAAGGTGTTCCCTCTATCTCCACACTATAGGACAGGAAGGTTCTCTCTTCTTAGGTGCCGGCTTTTGCTTTCCCAAAACAAAAGAACAAGGATTTATACGACCGGCTTTAGAGGAAAAGATTTTCTCTGACAGCTATTTCATCCTTTCCCACCAATCGGTACTTTTAGACAAAAAGAATGAAAGAAGGATTCACTAACCTTTGGGCTTGAGTCATTCACACCAACTGATGCTTGACTTCGATTAGGTATCTCGTGGCAAGGGCTGTGCATAATCCAAGCGGGGCGGCTACTAGAAAACAGCGAATCTTCACTTTTCCAAACTCCCTAAAGCAAGCTTAGCTTCGTCTAGCCCATGACTGGTGCATGAAGGTTTTATGTTTTATTATTTTCATTCAAGGGCATGGAAGCCCTACTTGAGCATATCTCCATACTCAATTTCCATTAACCTCTGAATCTGAGTTGAGTTTGGCATCCGTCGCGTATTCGGTTGCTCGATCACCAAAGGAAAAATGGTATAAAGATGATTGAGAATCAAAATATACGAGATCACAATTGTAGATTTCTCGCGGCTAAAGCAATACACGTAAATCCCTGTCCTTTAGAAAGACGATAGCAATTCTCTTCCAATGCAAGTATTCTTTATAAAGAATATAGGGGACTTTCGTGCCATTTATGAGGATGCTTTTTGGAAACCCATCCCAAATTATACTCTATGTAAAAAAGCCATCTCTCTGTGAGCTTCAACTTTTTATGACCTTATCAACTTGCATAGTGGACTTGTTGAAAAGGGGCCAGATGGCCAAGGGGAGGTTATTCAAAAAATGAGGGAAATTTGACCCCGACAATCCCTGGGATCCTGAGAATCCATTAATCTATGGGGATAAGATTTTCTCCTGGGGGAGGGGAATATCAAATATCTGTCCAATGATGGTCAATGAATTAAAACAGCTTTGCAAACGCCTAAATCTTGGCAATAAAAAGCTATTGGGCTAGGGAATTACGTAGATGGATTCGAAACTAGGATTGGAAAAATTCATGCAGCCCTTTGTAATATATATCTGACCCTCCTTTCGCAACAATACACTCGCCTCTAAGTTTGGTATGCCGGAATAACTGCTATTACTTTCCCCAGAGGAAAAAAGAGGAAAGCCATCCATGGACGATACAAAATCAAAAAGGGGTTTCCAGAAAAAGAGTAAAGAAAAGTCAAAAGTATGAGTAGTAAGAAAAAGGATCAAGATTAGTAGATGATTTAAAAAAAAAATTATACTGCGTTTCAAGAGACCTGACCTTAAAGAGAGGGGAACGTAGAGCCTGAGAACAAAGAAAGCGGCAAAAGATGTTTGAACTGATGAACGTTACTGAATGGAGGAACTCTTTTAGAACAACAGTACTACAGTGTTTTGCAATCCTTGGCGGCACCTAGGTATGTTTGCCCCAACTAGCAGGGGTTAAGGGATTGGGCCAACTCATTTGGAAATAAGGTAGATTATGTTATGTTATAATGTTTTGGATGTGAGTCACATTGGGTGATTGGTGCAAGCCACTACGACTGCCGAATCGCCGAGAATTATATTCGTGGTAACTTGCAGTATAGTAATAGTTCTAGGTCATATTCTCTCAAGGAGTCATGTTTTTAACACCAATCTACACTAATTACTTACTGATTAACTACCTAATTACCATGGGGGTGATTGTATAATTAAAATGCTAGAACAAAATTAAAACAGAACATTAAGCTAATAGAGTAGAAACAGAAACAAAATGCAATCAACCTTGGTCTTCTATAAAGTTGTAAATATCCTAGTCCTATTAAAATATTAAGTTCAGTTCTATCCATCATATGATTTTCAAATAATTTTCCTAGAAAATCTTCTAGCCTAGGTTACAATAAGAGATAAGCAAGAAAATCTTCTCTACAATATAACTCAGCATAACCTCAATAACCTAACTAGCATCATGCAAGATAATCATCATTACATGCCATTTCCATCTCATTCACTACATCAACCGATTACAGTAAATAAACCTTAAATAGAGAATACAAATGAGAAAATGAATCTATGTTATCTAACCAGAACAACACAAATCCACAAACCAAAGGCAAAAAAGCAAGATGAAAATGAAATATACAGAACAAGAACTTATCTTTTATTACTCAAGAACTCAAGTTACATCTCCAATTTCCAATCAAGACTAATTACAACACCTTTTAGCCTTCCATAGAGGCCAAAATACACACAAAAAAAAGGAGGGTGGAAGACCTACGAAACTATAAAATTGGAAGAATATGTTCTTCAACAAGGGGAAAATGACTTCTGAGGTCTCTTTAAGCTTCAGCCAAGGAGGGAGGATGAAAATACAATATTTTCTGTCATGTACTGTCTTCTTCCTTATGCAGGGGGTGCAACAAGGACTTTTCTACATACAAAAAAAAGTACAAAAAGGAAGTCTGAACAGTGATGAGTGGGCCCCAGTCCAGTTAGCCCTAGTCAACTCTAGTCAACAGAATTTGCCATGCCCGATCAGTTGCCATGTCATCAAATGTGTCCATGTGGCATCCAAGTCAGCAAGTTATCTCTCTAATTAATTTAATCTGTAAATTAAGCACAATGATTAATGGGTCTCTAATCAATTAAGCTTATAAAAATATGGAATTAAAACATATTAGTTTTATAATTATTTTAGACCCATTAATTACCAAAATATGATATAATTAGAGAGTTCATAAGATGCAAAAAGGACTAAGATAGGGACTAAATTGCATTAAAAAAAAGCCCCATATCAAATTCCCCACACTTAGCCTTTAATACTCCTGGGAAAAATCATTTCAAAACACCAAAAGTCACTAAAGAGAAAGTGTGGAAATCATGCAAGAATGAAATAATTAAAACTGAAAAAGAATTTAGCACTTGAAAGAAATGAATCTTAAATTTCTAAAATCCCAAGCATCCTGGCAATTTCATTTGATAAGAATGAATTAGAGTAATTAGCCTCCTCACATGGTAAGTGTTTACTCTCTATTCTCTCAAGTGTTTAGTGTAAATCATTCAAAATCAACCTATTGTAAAATCATTACCATAAACTTGTCATGTATCCAAATCTCCACTACTCAAATTCACATGCATGCTTGAATCCAAAGGACTTTACAAGGGTTGTAACGTTGGGTAAAAAAAAAGGAAAGAAAGGAAGAAAAACAATAAACAAAGTGGAAAAAAACTCAAGAAAGTGAAGGGGAACAACTTAAAAACATAAACAGCATTAACTATAACTATAGCATACAAGAGATTGAATAAAAACAAATTTTGGGTATAAAAAGTTCTTTCTGCTCCCTTTTCATTTCTTTCTATTCTTTTTCTTTCTTTTCAACATTGATGTCATTATCATATTTCTTTTTCAACCATAATATTATTTTCTATTTTCTTCTTGAATGATCATCCTTTTTTTTCTTGGGAGTAGAGAGACATATTCATTTCAAAATATCCTAAAATTCACAAAAATTTTCAGCACATCAATCTCTCTTCAAAAGAATTTTAAAAAAATCTCCACATCTCAAATTTGGAAGCAAAAATTCTGGTTTGGGAAGAAAAGTGGTGGAGAAATGGAAGAAGGAAAGTGGAAACAAAGCACAAATTGGCACACAATGGAAACAATACATGAGATGGCTATTTTGTTGAAAGTGGTCACAAAGAAATGCCTAAATCATCTCCAAGTATACACATGTAAATGTAGCGTCAACAAAATTCAAGAGAAGTTCTAGAATAAAAATTCATGATAAGGAAACACACAACAAGAAAAAATAGCATTTTGCATTGAAGGCTCAAAATCCTTACAGTTTAGAGACTATCACTAAAACTCATTAAAACCAAATTTATTGCCATTTAAGCTTGAACTCTATCTAGAAAAGCAAGACTAAAATTCTAATCATGCTAAAATCAATTCAGCTCTAAACTATTCCAGCAAGCACATTTTCACAATAAAAACTTCTTCCAAAAACCAAAAAGAAAGCTCTAAAAACTAATTTAAAAGCACCCTAAAATTCTGCACCAAAACTCAAGCTAAATACTCCAAAAGTGCCAAAAAAAAAAAGCTAAAACATGACAAGTACCTAAAAACAAAGCAGGAAAATTTTAAAATGCATGGAATTTAAAAACAAAGACTAATTCATTCTCCCCTCCCCCCTCCCCCCCCCCCAAACACTTAAATTTTGCATTGTCCTTAGTGCAAATCCGCATATATCATCAAAGCACAGCAAATCAGAGGACATGAAAATAGAAGAGAGAAAAGGGAAAAGAAACAGCCTTATCAGTTTGGCGTACCTTTTCCGCATTTTCCAATTGCGTGGCACTTCTTCCAAAAGTTTTTCTCAGCAGTAGGTTGGAAGGTAGAAAGAATTGATTTTTGTCACCAACCTGAAGAAAAACAGAAGATGCTCTGCTTGCCACGGAGGGGTGAGTAGAACTAAGAGAGAAATAAAAAGGGAGCGAAGAAGGACTACTAACTAAAACACAATTTAAAACAAAAGGAGAACTACTTTCTAAAACAGAATTAAAATTAAAACTCTTACATAAAACAAAACAAGAATTAAATCTACTGTCTAAGCTAGAATTATCTAAAACAAAATTACTATCTAAAACAAACCTATCATTTACAACACAATTATCAACTAAAACATAACCTAATATAAAAATATCATCTACAATGGACTTATCAACTAAAATAGAATCTAATATAAAAATATCATCTAAAACAGAACTATCTAAACAAAAACTATCACCTAGAACAAAATCTCACTTAGAAACATAATTAAAAACACAAGGGATAGAATCAAAATTCATAATAGAAACAGAGATGAAGTTGGAATCAGATTCAGAGTCAATTTCCAATGCACTTGCATATTCAGATTTAGATGCATTGAATTAAGGTGTAGGTGCAAAATCAGATGCAAATTTAGATGTGGATGCATTTAATTCAGATTCAAGTGCATATGCATTCTTCTCAGGTTCAACAAGATCACAATCACAATTGCCAACATTTAAAGCTTTTTCTATCTCAATCCATGCATGACAAGTATGACAATCACAATCAAAATTACAATCTCCCATAAACTCATTCTCATTCTTTAACACTTATGTATCTACCTTTTCTTCTCCTAAGGTCTCTATTTCTTTTTCTAGCTCACATTCAACAACCTTAAGTTGGATAACCCTATTTGGAAAAGGCAATGGTCTAACTTAGAGGGGAAAATCATTTACATCATCTTCCTCATACATATTTTTCTCACTTGTGCCACTTAAGGAAGAGGACTCCTTATTTGTCTCACTTAAATCTTTTAACTCAGGTTGAGGACCTAGACCATCTATGTGTGTGCCATTCTCTAACAAAAATGACATTGCCATTAGCTCCTAGGTCGGCCATGGTTAGGAAGGGTAAACTCTCAAACCCTTGGTTGATCAACTCATCAACTGAACTAGCTAGTTGGCCTATTTGAGTTTCCGAGCTCTGAAGGCTCACCTTAGTTTACTCTTGGAACTGCAGGGTATTTTTGGCTAACTGTTGAATCAAGTCTTCCAAACTAGGTTCAAGTTCCTTAGGGGTGGCCGGAGGGGGTACATCACTAAGGTAAGGAGCATTAATTTTGTGCTTATATGGTGGATGGGATAAGCTGTCATACCTTACGTTTGGATGTTTAAATTCAGGATGGTATGTTGTAGGGTAGAGGTCATTCTCTTGAGGATCTTGTTGAAACTCCCTAAGGCCATGAAGGACTCCTATATAGGACTTTGTAATTTTATGGAATTGTGGGTATTGGTCTATCCTATATATACTAAAGGAATTTATGCCATTCACAGATGGAGAAAGAGGAGGGGTGGTGGCTCTTGCTCTTGGCCAAAGGATAGGTACTTTACTGTGGATGCTAGTTCATCTAAGCTATGTTCAAATCTATATGGATCCACGGTGAAGGTCCTAATCTGACTCACTAGAATCAATCGCCAAAGCAAGAATCACATTCTAATTCTATCTTAACTACAACAATTACACTGCTCCTAACATAACCACTCTGACTAGCCTATAAAAAGGGTCTATCCAAGTTTCAATCAAAACTAGCTAATTCCTCTTGACAAACCTTATTATGGACTAGAAAGATGAAACACGCAAGAAAAATATAAAAACAAATACTTCTGCTATTGTTTTAATGCCCGCCTTATGAAAAACACCCAAAAATTAAGTATCTTAGACAATTATAATTTTTGTTTGGAAAAATCTTTCACAAGTTGAAGACACAAAACAATAAATAGAGCTCAAAAATATGATCTACAAAAATCAAATGAAAAATCACAATATATTAGAAACATCAAGAAAAACATTGTAAAATAGAAAAGAATGTCTATACGAGTGAATTTGGCAAAAGTAAGGCGTGGCTCCTAAACGATGTAATTGAAATTTAGTGGACTACCAGTTTTACATCGCTCAGGAGACTTGCTCAAAATGTCAAAATTTAGTGGACTACCAGTTTTTACGTCAATCAGAGTTACTTTGCCAAATATGAATAGTAAATGAATAGTACCTGATAACCCAAAAAAAAATTGAAAACTTGTAAACCACTTCAGCCAATACAATCAGCCTAAAAATCAAACAAAGACTTAAATGAACAACTAATTAGGTGATTCAGAAACAACTTGGCTCCTCAGTAACGACGCCAAAATTTTGGTGCATGCCCATCACCGAGTCACTTAGAATTAGATTCGTGGTAACTTGTAGTATACTGATCATCCTATGTCGTATTCTCTCAAGGAGCCTTGCTTCTAATTACCTAATTAATTTTTCTAACACTAATATACCTAGTTACCTCGGGGTGATTATGTAATTAAAATGCTAGAACATAATTAAAACAGAACACTAAGCTAACAAAATAGAAATAGAAATGAAATACAAATAACCTTGGTCTTCTTTGAAGTTGTAAGTATCCTAGTCCTATTCAAATATTTAGTTTAGTTCTATCCATGATCTAGTTTTCAAATAATTTTCCTAGAACATCTTCTAGCCTAGATTACACTAAGAGATAATCAAGAAAATCTTCTCTACAATATTACTCAGTATAACCTCAATAACATAACCAGCATCGTGCAAGATAATCATCATTACATGTCATTTCCATCTCATTCACTACATCAACCGATTATAATAAATAAAACTCAAATAAAGCATACAAACCAGAAAATGAATCTGTGTTATCTAACTAGAACAACACAAATCCATAAACCAGAGGCAGAAAAGCAAGATGAAAATGAAATATACAAAACAAGAACTCATCTTTTATTACTCAAAAACTCAGTTAACATCTCCAGTTTCAACCAAGATTGATTACAACACTTTTTAACAAAAATTGGAAGAAGATGTTCTTCAACAAGGGGAAAATGCCTTCTGAGGTCTCAGCCAAGGAGGGAGGATGAAAATGCAATATTTTCTGTCATGTGTTGTCTTTTTTTGCTATTATTTTTTTTGTTGCTACTGATATGCTGTTTTTGTTGCCTTTTCCTTGTGCAATGGGTGCAGCAAGGACTTTTTTGCAAATTAGAAAAAAGTACAGAAAGGAAGTTTGAACAGTGTAGAATGTGGGCCCCAGTCCAGTCAGCCCTAGTCAACTCTAGTTAGCAGAAGTTACCATGCTCAATCAGCTACCATGTCATCAAATGTGTCCTTGTGGCATCCAAGTTAGCAAAGTATATCTCTAATTAATTAAGTCTGTAAATTAAGCACAAGGATTAATGGGTCTCTAATCAATTAAGCTTATAAAAATATGGAATTAAAATATATTAGTTCTATAATTATTTTAGACTCAATAATTACCAAAATATGACATAATTAGAGAGTTCATAAGATTTAAGATGCAAAAAGGACTCAGATAGGGACTAAATTGCATATAAAAATGCCTAATATTAATGATCAAAATGGGAGGCTCAAGGAGATGTTATTGGTGGACGTTATAGAGGATCAATGTCATATGTTCTGTTAGAAGTTCCATAGATGGATGAACTCATGGTTTACTTTTATGATATTCAGTGTTATTAAAGAAATGTTGTTCTAGTCAAAGATTCTTTTCCACTTGGACAAGAGTTTTGTTTTATTTATCCTTATTCTTTTACATCCATACACTTGATATTGTAATTATGCTTTCTTGTTTAAATTTAGCTATTCACTAAGCCCATCACTCACTTCCTTTCCTCTCTTTTTCCCAAATAGTGATCCAAACTCAAAGGAGCATCTGATAGAGTAGTGGTAACAATATTGGGAAAGGCCATTTCGTTCATGGGCCAGTATATTGTTTCTTGAAGACCCATTGAATTTTGTTAACTCTAGTAGCTCTGTAATCCATTGGGTAGGGACCTTCACTTGTGTTCTATACATGATTACTTAGAGTTTGACTGTGTCATGTATGTCACATGTTGTTATGTGATCAATTACATGTTTCTAGTTAGTTAGTATGTTTGTTGGCTAGAAGCCCTTTATGTTTTTTTAGGTGTGAGGCTTACGATGTGGAATGGTCCATACCCCCAAATGGCATATGACAAAAGGAAACACATGTTATTAAGAAAAATAGCTTTAACTGAACATTTTGTAAACTGGTATTGATTTCAAAATAAATTGTTTTTAAGCAACATTATAGTTTTCACTTAACACTATAGGAATGCACGAAAATTCCTACTGAAAATTTCTAACTGTTTCTTAGTGATATAATTTCTGATTGACTAACTTACTATTTCCTACTAAATGGTGTTGGAATTATTTATGAACCACCTCACACGTTTCTGCTTATTTTTCCTGCTAAACTTGTGACTAACTATCAGTAGGAATTATTTACTTACTACCTAACCTACAGATGCTCAGTAAGAAACATATATATAATTTTAAAAGCAAGCCCTCATAAACACTTATATTGTGTGGCCCTACACAGGCTTGACAGATAGACTGTCTAGCCATACAAAATCTATAATCATATCAAGCCACTGTAGTTTGTTCGGTCCAATAACATAGAATTTTTTTTTAATTTATATAGAACCAAATTTTATATTTTATAACAATTATTTTATGTTTTATATCAATTAATTTTATATAGTATAAAATTTCTTTTTTGAATTTTTATATTAACAAATTTTATATTTTATAACAATTATTTTTATGTTGTATATAAATTAATATCATGTGTCTCTTGTAAATGAAAAAAGTGAATATATAATTATAAATATTTAAATAAATTTTATTTATTTAATTATTTATATTGAATTTTTATAAAAAATATTTTAGTGAGACATGTTGGCTTACAAAACACATGTGGCTCAAAATGTGGTCAATCAAGCCACACACATAGTGTGGCTTGTGTGGCTTGACACATGATGGATAAGAAGACTTTACCAATAAGAGAGCTCCCAAAAAATGCTCTGTTTTATCCAATTATGCTTAACCCTGTAACCTTGAGCTCTGGATAGGCCACTCTCAACAACTTAGAGAGCCTTCTAACTTCTTCCCATAATTCTTCCCCATTTACTTTGGGCAGTGGAAAATCATTCTCAATTTTATTCCTACTAAACGCATCCTTGTTCCTTTTAAATGAATGGTCAATGGGCAAAAACTGCCATTGACAATCAAACCAAGAGTTTCTTTTCCCATTCTGTAAAGTGAAGGCCTTTGAGTTGTGTATACAGTAAGGACAAGTGATAAGTCCTCTATTTTGGTTAATTTTGGTTGCTTCTTTAGGGCTTTTTCCTCTCCTTTGTCCGTTTTTGTTATCCTTTTCCTTGCTTTGTCCTTCATTTTTGGCTTTCCTCTTTGTACATAGTTGTTGCTTTGCTTTATCTTGTTTTAATCTTTTTCCTTGCCTTTTTACGCCTTTTTATTGTACATTCTAGTAGGCTTTCCATTCTGGTCTGGAACATGGAAACTGAAGTTCTGCAGCACATCTGATGGCTGACGCCCAGGCGCCACGCAGGGCGCCTGGAGGCGCCAGTGCCTCAACTCTCTGCCAAAGAGTTAGAACGTGGCGCCCAGGCGCCACTCCTTGTTTCCAGCTATTTTGGGCGCCAGCCCCATTTCCTCTTTGTTTTTGCTTGGCGCCTAGGCGCCCCGGTTCTGCACCTGCGAGCTTTCTTGTATATATTGCTCTTTTGCAGATGTTTTGGGGATCTGGAGGTTGGAGGGCAAGGGAGCTCTGCTAGGGCAAGGATGGAGGAGCTGGGAGACCTCTTCTCTACTGAGTTTGAAGCTTTTCTTCCTTTTTCTCCTTCCTCTTGATCATATTTTGTTGTGTATTTGTTATGTATTTCTTCCTCTTGTTATAAACTCTAGGGTTAGGGGATTGATGTATATTAACTATCTAAGAAGCTTTGTTGTTGGATGCTTAAATACAATTGCTTTTCTGATTATTGGAGTAGTTTTTATTGGTTTAACTGGTTTTAGGTGATTGTGATCATTTCACTTAGATGAATTTGGGGTTTGTATTAATGCTAGACATAGCTTGATATAAACATGCCCTTGTAACTTCTACCGTGAATCGGGTTAGTCTAGACATAGATAATCTTGTTTGCGTGGTCATATGAGTTCTTGAACTTAAACTCCGAACCAATTAATTGGACTAAGACATTAGCTAATTATTTTGGCTAGGAAGATTTGCTCACCAAGACATTGGGTTCAAATATTTTCGTGAACTCGACCAACACTAAATGGAATCTGCGAATGTATCTAAGCATCCTTTAACGATTCAAAGATTGGTTTGTCTATGAATTAATCGGATTAGGAGTTAAGAAAGTCAATCCCCTACCCGTTGTGTTTTGGCGTAGTTCTTCGTTTGGTGTTTAGTTAATTCCTTGTTGTTAGTTTAGTTTATTTGCGGTTTATCTTTACATTTTTTTCCTCTGTCCAAATATAACTTGATCTAGTGAAATTAGTAATTGTTAAAGTCAATCCCTGAGGACGATAACTTTTTCTCATCACTTTACTACTTGTGCGACCCGATACACTTGTCGGGAAATAGCGCATCAAGTTTTCTTGTTGACGGCTTGGCAAGCGTACCAATCGTACAAGTAATATAGTGAAAATTAAGTAAGAGAATCGTTCCCACGAGGATTAACTTGCTAATTACTCGAGAAATTAAGTTATATTAGTTAGATAATGCAAATTTCAATGGTTCTTGACAGAAGGAAAGTGAAAATGTAAAGTTGAGTTAGTAGTGAATTGTATGTTGTATGAATTTTAAACAAGCACAATAAAAATCACAAGACAAATGCAATTAATTTCACAAGATGAACACAGCCTAGGATTGCCAATCCCCCGTCGTTCTTTATAAGTTTTGATCCCTCTCCCTCTTGTTCTCACCGGCCATACATGCTAATCTAGGATACGAATATGTTTAGAAGGATTCTCCCGAATGCCAACTAAAACTTAACCCGAAATATCATAATTCCTTATGTACTCTTAAGTTCCGAAAATGCACAAACCCTAATCTGACTATATGAGGCTAATATCTATATTCCTATGATATTAACGAATCTATCCCCTCTCCTTTGTGGTTCAAGAACTCATACTATCCATTCTATGGTCTAGGTTTTACATTCCTCTCCCAAGTACAGCAAAACCACCAAACATTCCATTAAATTGATCAAGTTTAATGAAAGCAAGAAAATGAGAATGAATAAACATGTATTAATGGCCAAACAATCACAAGAGTCAAGAGATTAACAAAACTTAATCCAAACTAAGGTTCATAGCAATCCTAGTACAGAAATTTAGCTACACATCATCACAAAATACAGAAAATGAGAGAAGAGAAGAGAAAACTCCATGATTCCAAGTTGGGTGGAAGAAAAATGGCTTCAATCTTCTCCAAAAGTTGGTTGCCCTAGCTTCTGGAGGTGAAATCGGCGCTCCTCCTTCGGTTCCAGCCCAGAATACCCTAAAATTTCAGTCCAAATTGCCTTTTAAAGCCTGCTGTACGTGACAGTAAATTGGCTTTTGCGCTTAAGCGCATGGATTTCCCGCTTAAGCGCGATTTAGGCAGAAACGATTCTCCATCAGCAAGGTGTCACACGCTTAAGCGCATAGAATTCCTGCTTAAGCCTGTTTTGGACAGAATTGAGCCTCCAATGCAGCAAGCTTCACGCTTAAGCGTGAATATATCCCGCTTAAGCGTGAATGTGACAGCAAAGTCTTCATTTTGAGCCTCTTTTTCTTCTCCAAGGTTCCTCTTCACCTCAATTAACTCTTGGCTAATGGATTTCTCATCTTTCAACAACACTTTCCTAGCTGAAATACCTGCAAAAGTAAAATCACCAACATAGTTACAAAAGTAACTCAAAAAGAAAGTGATTAAAAGTCCAAAAATTGCATTAAAGAATCATGAAATCACTTCATTTATTAAAAGATCAAAGAAAACTAAAACTAATCTAAACTACTCAAAATATGAGCTAAGAATTACAAGACAACAAGAAAGAGATCAAAAGAGAGGGTATTTAACATCAAAATGGCACTAAATTGAGAACTCAACACTCCCCCAAACTTGAACCTTTGCTTGTCCTCAAGCAAAAACTTTCAATGAGAAAAATTTTGAGAAAAATATGTGCGACCAAGAATATGTGCAACTAGGAGGGGTAAAGATATGAAAATGTGAATTAAAGCATACCAAGCCTCATCAAACCATTACTCCAAAGATTTAACTCAAGAGTTTGCAATCTTAAGGATTCAATAAGAAATGTTAACCAAACCACAAGAAAATTTGAAATCAAAACTTCACCTCTTGGAACAGTTTATAAATCCAAATTCACAAAAATTCCAAAATTAAATTACTTCTTTGTTCTCAAAGGCATCGTTTTATTTCGATTCTCAAGGGCTTCACTGTTTTGTTCTCAAGGATATAGCTTCCTAACTTTCCTTATTTCATTTGGAATTTTTTTTTAATTTTCTCATTTTAGTTTAATTACAAGAGCCTATCCCTTATTGAAACTTTTAGCTATCCCCTTATTGAATCTTTTTTTTCACTAGCCTCTTATTGAACTTTTTTTTTATATATAAATATGAAAATGATCTAAAAACCATTCAAAGAGACAAAAATAAAACTCCCGTTATTTTGAAGTGATAGAGTTAACACTTACAAAATATGAAAACTTAAGATTAGCAAACTCAAGAGGTAACTCTTAAAAAGAATTGCATTTGACATGATTTGACTTGCCAAAAACTTCAAACTTTCAGATTTCAAAATTTTCAAAAATTTCCTCCTACTACACATACATATGGACAACACAAAATTAACCAAAATTTTCTCAAAGAAGAAACTCATCAACAAACCTCTCCCCCAAACTTAAATTTGACAGTGTCCTCACTATCCCAGATCAGCACAATAGAGGAAAAGAAGACACAACATAACAAACAAAACAAAACAAAGCAAAACAAAATGCTATTACGAACATCCTAACTGCCATTCACCAAGATAATAAACATGACCATATTTAACATTTATCAATTCAACTCCAAAATAAATAATAAATAGCAGTTAAAAAATATTACCAAGAGCAGCACATCAAACCACAACAAAAAAAATAGAAGAAAAGAAAAAAAAATTACGAAAGCAATAAACTTGGGTTGCCTCCCAAGAGCGCTAAGTTTATAGTCTTCAGCCAGACTTTACCGGTTTTATCCTGGATCACAATAACCCATTGAAGAGTCTTGAAGCTGAATCGACATTGTTTCTTCCTTATTATTGCCGGCTTCCTTTTCCATCGGTGATTTTGCAATATCAAACACATTGAAAGTCTCTATCTCTTTCTGAACTGTCAGAGTTAATGTCCCATGAGCCACATTAATTACCGCTCTCGAAGTAGCCAAGAATGGCCTACCTAGAATGAGAGGGATTTCCTCATCTTCCGCCATGTCTAATACTACAAAATCTACAGGAAAGAAGAATTTTTCCACTTTGACTAGCACATCTTCTACTACCCCATATGGATGTCTCACGGATCGGTCGGCGAGCTGAAGAGTCATCATAGTTGGTTTCACTTGACCAATCCCTAGTTTCTTGAAAATTGATAGTGGCATAAGATTGATGCTAGCCCCAAGATCACATAAAGTCTTCTTGAATGTGACATCCCCAATAGTACAGGGGATGGAGAAACTCCCTGGATCCTTGAGTTTCGGAGGCAACTTCTTATGTATGATTGCGCTGCACTCTTCATTCAATGTGACTTTTTCATTATTTCCCATCTTCTTCTTTTTTAGCAACATTTCCTTCATGAATTTTGCATACATAGGCATTTGTTCCAAGGCTTCAGCAAAAGGTATACTTATTTGCAATTTACTCAATACCTCCAAGAATCTGCTGAACTGCTTCTCATTGTGCTTTTTGGGCCTCTGAGCCTGAGGATACGGTAGTGGTGGAACAAAACTTTCAGCCCTTTTATCTTTTACCACCCTTCCATATTTACCTTTTTTCTCTGAAGCATCAGCTTCCTCAGTTAGAGGTTTAGCAACCTCATCTTTTCCCTCTTCAACAATCACATCTTTAGGTGGATCATGTGATGTAATAGTATCTGGAAGCTCCTTGCCACTCCTTAAAGTAATAGCATTACAATGCTCTTTCCCCTCCCTTCTTGGGTTATTTTCAGTGTCACTGGGGAGATTACCTTGAGGTCTATTATTAAGAGCATTGGCCAACTGTCCCATTTGTGTCTCCAAGTTTCTAATAGCCACATTTTGGCTCTGAATTAAAGATGATTGACTCTGGATCACAACATCGTTCTTGGCCATGTATTGCATGAACATATCTTCCAAAGTGGGTTTCTGTTCCACCTGAGGTGGTGGGGCTCTATTATGAGGAATGTGATGGTTTTGGTTATTGAAGCCGGGCGGTTGAGAAGGTCTACTAGATGATGATGAGGCCGTGGGATTGAGACAATGATCATTACTCCATGAGAAATTCGGATCATTTCTATTTCCCGGATGGTAAGAATTTGAGTAGAAGGTATTCTGGTTCCTCTGGTGATTGCCCATATAATTTAACTGTTCCATGGTAGAATTCTCCTCACAGCAACCATTAACGTGAGCACCCCCACAGAAGTCACAGCTTGGTGCCGGATTACTCACTGTATTTACTCTTAGCGGCTCTTGTTGTCTAGCACACAACATCTCAACCTTTTTAGTTAGGGCTTCATTCTGGGCTAAAATAGCATGAAGAGTGTCCAACTCCAGCATCCCTTTCTTTGAGTTGCTCTTGGCTCTGATGGAAGCATTTTGACTAGCCCCCATGGTCTCAATAATGTCCTTGGCTTGCTCAATTGACTTGCCCAATAATGCACCGCCAGCTGCGGTATCCAATTTATCCCTGGTTTCATAATTCAATCCACTGAAGAAGATTGAAATCTGTTGCCACTCTTGAATGCCATGATTCGGGCATTTCCTCAACATCTCCTTGAATCGTTCCCAAGCATTGTATAATGTCTCGCCATCTTATTGAAGGAATGCTGTAATCTCATTTCTCAATTTTACTGATTTGGAGGGAGGGAAGAATTTATCCAAGAATTTCCTTCGCAGTTCCTCCCACGTAGTTATACTCCCCGGTGGTAGAGTCATCAACCAATTCTTTGCACCATCCCTTAAGGAGAAAGGGAATAATCGAAGGCGGATGGCATCATCTGTAACTCCATTCAGCTTGACCATATCGCAAATATCAAGGAAGTTCACAATATGATTGTTTGGATCTTCCATAAGACTTCCCCCAAACTGGTTTTGTTGTACAAGATTTAACATCATAGCCTTCATCTCAAAATTGTTGGCTCCAATCGCGGGCTTCACTATGCTTGAAGCATTCCCAGCATTAACAGGTGATGCATAATCCCATATTGCTCTGAATCCCATTTGAGGCTCATCAACAACTCTATTTCCAGCATTGATCTCATCACCCTGGTGATTCAAGTTGCCTTCAGCCATTTCTTTTTGTATAGCTTGGCTTACTTGAGCTTCTCTGGCTTTAGCCTCCTTCCTAACTCTTCTTACTAGTCTTTCAATCTCAGGTTCGTAAAGAAGGTCATAAGGATTGAGAGTACCTCGCATACGCAATGAAAGGCACTAATTAGCAAAGAACAATATGAACAACAGAATTAACACAAAAACTAAGATGATAAACTAAGAGAAATAAACAAAGAAAAACAGCTATAGACAAAGGTCTAATCTAACACTTCTTAATCCCTATGAATATTAGCAACAACCGTTAATCCCCGGCAACGGCGCCAAAAACTTGTTGACGGCTTGGCAAGCGTACCAATCGTACAAGTAATATAGTGAAAATTAAGTAAGAGAATCGTTCCCAAGAGGATTAACTTGCTAATTACTCGAGAAATTAAGTTATATTAGTTAGATAATGCAAATTTCAATGGTTCTTGACAGAAGGAAAGTGAAAATGTAAAGTTGAGTTAGTAGTGAATTGTATGTTGTATGAATTTTAAACAAGCACAATAAAAATCACAAGACAAATGCAATTAATTTCACAAGATGAACACAGCCTAGGATTGCCAATCCCCGTCGTTCTTTATAAGTTTTGATCCCTCTCCCTCTTGTTCTCACCGGCCATACATGCTAATCTAGGATACGAATATGTTTAGAAGGATTCTCCCGAATGCCAACTAAAACTTAACCCGAAATATCATAATTCCTTATGTACTCTTAAGTTCCGAAAATGCACAAACCCTAATCTGACTATATGAGGCTAATATCTATATTCCTATGATATTAACGAATCTATCCCCTCTCCTTTGTGGTTCAAGAACTCATACTATCCATTCTATGGTCTAGGTTTTACATTCCTCTCCCAAGTACAGCAAAACCACCAAACATTCCATTAAATTGATCAAGTTTAATGAAAGCAAGAAAATGAGAATGAATAAACATGTATTAATGGCCAAACAATCACAAGAGTCAAGAGATTAACAAAACTTAATCCAAACTAAGGTTCATAGCAATCCTAGTACAGAAATTTAGCTACACATCATCACAAAATACAGAAAATGAGAGAAGAGAAGAGAAAACTCCATGATTCCAAGTTGGGTGGAAGAAAAATGGCTTCAATCTTCTCCAAAAGTTGGTTGCCCTAGCTTCTGGAGGTGAAATCGGCGCTCCTCCTTCGGTTCCAGCCCAGAATACCCTAAAATTTCAGTCTAAATTGCCTTTTAAAGCCTACTGCACGTGACAGTAAATTGGCTTTTGCGCTTAAGCGCATGGATTTCCCGCTTAAGCGCGATTTAGGCAGAAACGATTCTCCATCAGCAAGGTGTCACACGCTTAAGCGCATAGAATTCCCGCTTAAGCCTGTTTTGGACAGAATTGAGCCTCCAATGCAGCAAGCTTCACGCTTAAGCGTGAATATATCCCGCTTAAGCGTGAATGTGACAGCAAAGTCTTCATTTTGAGCCTCTTTTTCTTCTCCAAGGTTCCTCTTCACCTCAATTAACTATTGGCTAATGGATTTCTCATCTTTCAACAACACTTTCCTAGCTGAAATACCTGCAAAAGTAAAATCACCAACATAGTTACAAAAGTAACTCAAAAAGAAAGTGATTAAAAGTCCAAAAATTGCATTAAAGAATCATGAAATCACTCCATTTATTAAAAGATCAAAGAAAACTAAAAATAATCTAAACTACTCAAAATATGAGCTAAGAATTACAAGACAACAAGAAAGAGATCAAAAGCGAGGGTATTTAACATCAAAATGGCACTAAATTGAGAACTCAACAACAAGCCAACTTACTTACAATGCTCTACCCCGATAACAATCCGTATGCTGGAAAGTCGATTGTCCACATCAACGCCACTCACATATAAAAGTTTTGCTGTATAGAAATGTCAAATGTGAATATTTCATCCTACAACAGTTTCAGTTCATCAAAGAGTGGTTGCAAGTACATGTCAATGCCAGCTTTTGGATTACATGGCCCCGGCACAATGGTTGTCAAAAACATAAGTGGTGCAGTCATGGCCAACACGAGTATGGTTTCTCGTGTTGACTGTAAGGTGTGAACCCATCTGTACACTGGCCAAGTCTCACATTACACGGCTTACTGGTGAAGTCGGGATGCACCACATCAAAGTGTTTCCAGCCTTCCCCGTCTAAAGGATAAACCACTATGCCTTCATCTCTTTTGTGATTCCAATGCCAAAGCATGTGTTCAGCCAAACATATTGACGCATAAAGCCTCTGTAATCTAGGAATAAAGGGTAGATAGTGCATCCTTTTCATGAGAACTTGATCATTTAGGAGTTTGTCTTCTCCCTAGTGGATCTTCTCAGTATCGAGATGCTCCACAAAATTTCATTTTGTCTCGTCTATGTCCTTGTTGTAGTATAAAATGCATCCATTCAAGAAAACATCAATTTTTTTGGACAATAAACTGAGTCTGGATACCATTTTTTCTGTCCTGTACCAATCCTTTGGCATGAGATTATCAAGGGGACTAATCTCTCCCGTAAAACTTGCTATGTTGTTGAAAGCTTGCACTAAAATGTTGCCTTCAGACTTAAGACTCATCATTCTGGCCGCAACATATAACTTTGAATGATTAGTACATCCTGACCATAATGGCCTCTGGTTGGCATTTAATAGGTCAAAAAATCTTTGAGCTTCTAGATTTGGAGGTTTGTCAGCATTTAAATTACCAGTATCTTCATTCTCCAGTTCCATGTCATTCTAATATCCAAATCTTATCTTGTTGCATCTAAGATCATGGTTTGATATTGAGCATCCCCATTGGTAGTAATATTTGTCAGTATACTTGAACATCCAGCATCAGCAACAGTTGAAGTTGTTGCTTCACCACTCACCTCACCATGAAATGTTCAACGCTAGTATTATGGCTAAAAGCCTGTTTTGTAAAGGTCTACTTTAACGTTCTCAACACCCATAAAGGTGCCATTTTTGTGTTTTAAGCATGGGAATCGAATATGTCCGTCTATTGCATGTCTTACAGCAAAGGCAACAAATTCCTCCACCCTGAACAAGTTCTTTTGTCTTATCGTTATTTTTCCATTTCAATTCAAGAGTTCTTATGTGTTTCCACGCCTCTTTGAGACCCCAGAAATGGACAAATTCCTTTTCTTAGGAACACATACAAGATTCGTCATCACAAAAAGCATACTGGTAACCCCACTAATAACTACTTCATTTATGAATTTCATAGTAATAGAAATACGTGACAGAATTTGTAACTTGCTATCCTCTTGCCTAGTAGGCAAAGATTTACCTCCGTGGAAAGGATGATTCATTCGGATCGACATGAGAGTCCAACCACATTGTATTGCCAGAACCTATGTTGTATATTTGAAAAAGGTTGACCTCCTTGCTTCTCCCATGTTATAATCCTCTTCCTGCTGAGCTCCCTTTCTCCTCGGTCCACAGAGACAAAATGTAGGAATGGCGCCAACAATTCATCACAAAAGAAAAGACTCAATGAGCCGAGATCACTAACTAATACTAATCTAATACTAATAGACTAATACTAATATAATAGAAATAGAACTGTCTTTTATGTATACTTTCATATATGATATATCATAATATATCATATATCAAAGTATATGATATATGAAACCAAGATAGTTACTTTTTAGAAAATTCTAATGAGAGTGTAAATGCCAATGCTTTATTCTTCTGAAGGTAAGAGAAAAGATAAAACTAAAAAGTGGATTAAATTATTTATTAATCCAAATTCAAGTTTGAAACTCATCTAATTATCCTCTTTTCCTTTAGTTAACCTGAGAAAAAAATGGAATAGATCTAATCTATAAGAAATCTCATTTAATTAGATATGGCCAATTAAAAAATAAATGGGACACGGAAAGAATTAACTGCTGAGTCGTATAAGGTAGGAAACTCTTAAGTATGGTTCTAAGGGAAGGAATTTACTCACCTATTCTGACCTCAGAGAACAGGCCATTCGATAGGGAGATTTTGAAATTGCAGAGGCTTGGTTTGATCAAGCCGCTGAGTATTGGAAACAAGCTATAGCCCTTACCCCTGGTAATTATATTGAAGCACAGAATTGGTTGAAGATCATAGGGCGTTTTGAATAAGAGCACTCTGTTTATTATTTTATTATTAGTATTAAGTAGTATTTAGAATTTTTTCTATTTTTTTGTTTATTTATATTTGTTCATATTTGTTATAATTAATTGTTTGTTGTCCCCATCAATCAAATAAAACAGATAATTTCTCTAGGAACAACCAATCAAAGAATTTCATTATATCCCTTCTAAAATCATTCTATTTCGTTTGGTATTTCATAGGGATAAATAATATGCATATACAGTAAAGAATTTAATTTTTCTACTATTCAAACTAATAAAAGAGACCCTCATCAAATGACTAAATAGAAATATCGGTATGTACTCTAGTAATGCTAATGACTACTCACATGATTTGAAATATAGTACATAGTATTATCTTCTATGTAAGACATAAAGTTAAAGTAGCTCCATCTAAGAACTTTTAATTGAAATATTAACACACTAGATTGCATAAAAAAATTGTTTCACTTCAATTCAAAGTCTAGAAAAGGTTTTGTAAGATTGAAAAAGGTATGTTGAATGCCTCACTGCTATGTCTTAATAGATCCGAACATTTGTCCCGGTTAACTTCTAGATCATAATTGTTCTAGTAAATAACTAGAGAAAATAGAATAGATAAATGGGAGATAGAAGAGAAAGAAACTCAAAAGAAACATCTGTCATAAGTTCACTAATTATGTTTTATGTTGGCCGGTCTCTTTGTATGTGTTGTCCAGAAAAAGGAGGGCTCAACGATTATTTGTTCATCGAAACTAGAAGTCAAAATTTTGGTAGGTATGGATCCCATAAAAACTTCTTTCGAGGAATAAGCTAAACCCAGTCATTTCTCAAGAACAATAGCTAAGGGACCTAATACTACTACTTGGATCTAGAGCCTACATGCTGATGCTCATGATTTCGATAGCCATACTAGTGATTTGGAGGAGATTTCCTGAAAAGTATTTAGTGCCCATTTCAGCCAACTCTCCATCATCTTTCTTTGGCTGAGTGGCATGTATTTCCATGGTGCTCATTTTTCCAATTATGAAGCATGGCTAAGCGATCCTACTCACATTGGACCTAGCGCCCAGGTTCCTTCCAAGATTTAGTCCATTGTACATTCATCTCCAATGAGAAGGAATCTCCATTTTTCTTCAAAAATTATACAGGAATGAAGAGAGAAAAAATGAAGAATCGATAAAGCTGAATAAGCACTCAATGATGTTGATCACAATAGAGAAACAGGAGATGCAATAGAAATATCAGAAATAATAAAGGATGTATCGAGCAGCTATCATATTAAAAAGAGAAAAGAAATTCATATAAGCATGTTAATGTAACTATTTGACTGCAAAAAAATTGAAATAAAAATATAAAAAATAAAAAAAATCAGCAAATAAAAAATAAAAAATTCATATAATAAGAAAAAACAATAAAATATTGAATGAAAATTTTTTGATTTTTAATTTTATAATTTTCTCATGTAAATATTAAAAAAATACACTATAAATAAATATTCTACTTCAAATATTCAGCATAAAATATATAAGATATGATAGGACATCTATCATATTCATATCTTCTTTTATTTTAAATATATTACTTCGTATCTTACTCTTATCCTTTTTACTAATCTACCTATAGAAACTGTAATCGTAGGCTATTTTGTTGGCACTTACATCACCTTTGATTAGATGACGCATGTGGCACACACTTTGATGGGACTAGATTTACTTTTTTTAGAATAAAAATTATTTTAATTAATTATTTTTTATGTATATCTTAACATATAACACATTATTTTTTTAATTATTTGATAATTTAAAAAATAGTTCTCATAAAATTGAAGAGAAAAGAAAAATATTCGTAATTTTAATTTTATAAAACATAATTTATTATAATTTTTATACATTTAAGAGATCTCAAATGTAATTTGAAACAATTAAATTTGTGGTTACATCCAGTTGTATTTCAACTAGAGCTAATTACCCCAAAACCAGTATTCTAGTGATATTTTCCTAATCATCCATCTATCCTCACATTTTTTTGTCAATACCATCATTTCACAATCTTATATCATATCACTGTCCAATTATATCACCTCACTCACCTATTATCCAATTGTGGCGTCACACGTGCAAGTAAGAAAAAGTAAGACCACTTTTTTTTGTCTTTTAGTACATCTTCTCATCTATTGGAATGTGGAGGTATATTATTCATCCTTTATATGCATTTTTGAACTATAAAAATTGTCTCCTTGTATCACTTTCACATTGAAAGATTAAAAAAAAAGTACTTGAACTCTTTTTGAAAAAAAAATTTAAAAAATTTATTTCTGTCTTTCTTTTTTCTAGTTTGCCACTTTCATTGCTTTTGTGTGTACTTTGTAGTCCTACCCACTATACTATTATTAGATTTGGTTGGAAATATTGATCACTTCACGCCATCATCTCATCTCACGAAATGGATAGGGACTTGGGATGGGTTACAAACTTATTACAATATCATTTTTTTTAGTTTTTAGTTTATTATATAAATATATAAATAGAATATAACATGTATATATAAGTATAAATTTTATGTTTTGATTACATATACTTCAGTCTGGTCAATCTAGATCAATTTTGTATATCCATAGTATCAATATATTCATAGTATCAATATATCATGAAATTAATATATATTATTTTTTTTATACTTTATATTTTGGTACTGTAAATACTATCAATGAAAATGTATGGAGTATAATGCAATTTTTTTGTTTAAAATTTGTATTTTCATTTGTATTAACTCAAATCACAGCTTATGCACATTTAATCAGAATATATTCCAATTTATTATATATATATATATATATATATGCGCGCGAGGTGTGTGTAAGAAAGGTTTGTCCTAACTAACTCTTGGCACCTATTAAATCTAATTGTCTAAAAAATTTGATTATTTACCTTAAGCATGCGATTAATTTTAATTTAATTTTTTTAAAAATTATAAAATCCATGTACAAATTATTTTAGTTTAATCAAAGATAAATTTAATTTAATTTATTTATTTTAAAATATAATTACTTAAATTTAATTAATTTAATTTTAATTTAATTTAATTTAATTAATTACACCTCATACCCCCTATAAATAAGGACCATCACCCCCTTCCCTTCTCACGCGAAAACTTACACCTCATCCCCTCACTATCATATTGAATATATTATCACAACTGTCAGTTGTTGACTGCCTTGAGTATATGATGATCTCATGGAACTGGAGTTTTGGGCATGAATCTTTTAGGCAAAGAAATATGGAGAGAGCCTCATCCCAGTCACCTTTTGTACTACTATCTTTCTCGAGCTTATATAGTGGACTATATTTCATTGAAGTGTATAACACGAGGGCCTAGTCATTCCACCGTCTTCAAGTAGATGAGGAATGGTCCAATCAATCCTCCGCGGTTGAAGTGGTTGAATGCACAAACGATCAAATATTGGTACGAGGTAGAGGGATGTCAAGATCATCGACTACTTCTCCTCAATCCCATCACCCAACAAACCAAGGAAATAATTGGCCCAATTAGAGGTTCTTTAATTTGTCCCATAATTAGACTTATTTGCCTTTTTTTTTATATATAAATCAGCCTATATCACTAATGCAGACTTTTCTATCAGGACAAGCTAATTATTGCCTTGCATATAATTCATGTCAACAAGATTTTGTTGTAGTATGCTAATATTTAGTCAGGCAAATTGAGGTGGTGACAAGGCTTGACTAGCGACGCCTCGAGTGGCATCCCCCCTAACCTACTCCTTTTGAAGATCTTGTGGTATAGGAAGAAATTTTCGCTATAGATAATTTTATTATGTGGGTGACCTCACATGACAGGCCGACTCCATCCACCACTCTATTTTTCAATCATTGCTTATTCCACCTACTGCATTCTATGATGAATGGACACTAATGCATTATAACAATGGGTTGGGAATCCTCTTTACTATTGATCATCCCTTTCAAGGGAATTTCTCGCAACTGTGGCCATGCAACATAGTCTATTGTGATCCCAACTCATGAAATTTAGAATGGTATCTTCATCTTCAATTTGGAGATGATCCATTATTTTGCCTTCTCGATTATCAATTATTGGTAGTTGATGAGATAGACCTAAGGAGAGCTGAGGGCAGCATTGCAGAGGAAGATAATGATCTAGAAAGGTTTACAATTCAATACACATTTGGCATGTTTGACACTATGGTAGGAATGAGCACATCGAACTTGTTAAAAACCTATATGATACCGAATCACACTTATTTTAACCATGCACATTCATGTAAAAATACACAATTCAATACACATGTTTTGTTTCCCACATTCATGTAAAATAATTATATACTATGTTAATTTCTTTTTCTACAATTAATGTTGATCTTTAGCATACGGTTGCATTGTACTTAGATATTTGCATGAATGTGATTTTTTTAAATTATTTCAATTGAGTTGACATTATTTATATTTGCAATTTTGTTTGACATTAAAAAAATCTACAAATTTAAGTATATAATACATAACAAATCATAATTTCTATATATTTAAAGGTGCTTGGATTAGATCAATGTCAATGTCAACCAAATAAAATATTGTTTGGAAAAATTGCCTATGATCCTCATCCATAGTTTCAACTGGATCAGTCTAATTTTAATCAATTTCGGTGAATTGCAAATATTTTCTATTAATCTCATCACTTAAGAATCTCACACACACTCCTATATATATCAATGTCAACTTTCACATTTGACACACATTCTCATCTCTTCATGTAATATTCTGTCAAAAGAAAAATAACTTTCTAAACTCTACGAACTCTTTTGTTCTTACTCTTTCTTTTCTTTGTAAAGACAACAGACTCATTATTCAATAATGGATGCTTCCCTGAGAATGTTATGTTTGATATTTTGTCTTGAACTTTTGTTGATGCTTGCCAAAATTTTATGTCAGTATCTAGAAGCTGGCATCATAGTTTTAACACCCTTATTTTCAAGCAAGCTCACTGTCTAAAAGCACACAAAACACAATCTTTTGTTCCATTACAATCCTGGCTGAGCAAAGCACCCAACGAATCTTGCTTGGATATTGTAGACACGATAGCTCAATTTAGGAAAGTGATCAAACTTCCACATTTTGGGTAATGCCAATACTGCAACAATGTTTGAATGCTTGGAACAATAAATGGTCAAATATTACTCCAAGCCAATTAAACATGGAGATATCATGAACTCCTGATTATCAACCCAGTGACTCAGAGATGGTTGTTATTGACCACACCTTATGTAGGATAGTTTAAAAAATTATTTCCATACTCATATTATTTTTTTAAAAAAATTATTTCCATACTCAATATATTTTTTAAAAAATTATTTTCATACTCATAATATTCTAGTCATTTTATAATTTTACTGCCAAATATTTTTTTAATAGGTATTGTGACGTATTGTCTTGCATGTAATCTACACATGGAGGAGTTTGTGATTGTATATTATCAATTTGTTAGGGGCATTGTCTCTGTGTCTAAATGCTACATACAATGGGCTAATCAGATTGATTGGATCAAAAGCCAACAAAGCCAACAGCCTCAAATCCCATTAAAGATAGTTCGCACAAGGCAAATTCTTATGGTAAACAACTTAGTCGTATGTGTGATTGTAGAATCTGATGGGAAGTCACTTTTTGTGTACATAATATACATAGAGATACTTTTAGATCGTTAGTGATTTCATCCTGTGCAATGAAAAAGGATTTTAAATTGCTAAACTACAAAAACAACGTTGGCATAATTTTATACATTCGAGCATGAGCATGGGTTTGCCTTCAAAATGTGGACCTTTGACATAGTCTACTGTGATCCCCATTCATGGAACATTGTATTCTCCTCGGTCATTGACAATGAAATTAAGGTATTATTGTGGCTTCCCAGTGACAATTTCTTGGTTTTCAAATAATCAGAGGTCGAGGATGAAGAACTAGAGGAAATGGACAAGTATAATCCATATTTTGTTACACTTTACACATTTAGTGGTGAGGGAAACTAGCATCATCTACTAACTTTAAATGCATTTCTGTAAATCTACAATTGTTTTAATTATTTTTCTACTTTCCTGTAAAAACGAATGTACTACTCTATCATGAACAATGAAAAGAGAAAAGATATTAATTTTGTTGTTGTCTACTATTTTTCGTCTTTAATAATATACATTTTTCAAAAAGAAAATTAATCAACCAATTATTATAATATGTATTAAAAAAACCATTAATTATTACTATATTTTTTAAATCAATTTAGTTAACAAAATTAAAAAAATACAAAATTGTCTTAGATAAAACAAAAATATTTGAAATTTACTATAATTATTAATTTTAAGTTTAAATTAAAAAATTCCAGTGCAGGAATTATGCACCAAGATCACTACTCATTGCAATTTATGCATCTCCTTAATGCAAGATTAAATCCTGCACCTCCTTTAAAATTTTGTAAAACTTTTTAAAAGTGATATGTGTGTGTGTGTGTGTTAAATCTTTTTATATAATTCTAAATATTTACATTAAATTAATTAAATATTCACATCAAATTGATTTGTACGTACTGGATTTTACAAAATTTAATTTTTTTAAATTAAAATAAATTTATATATATATGTTAAATTTTTTTTAAGACATTTCTAAATATTAGCATGAAATTAAATCACAACTTAGTTTATAAAATAAACTATAATTATACATAAGATATAGTTTAAACCACACATAAAACTCTCTTAGTTCTCTTCTTCTTCTTCTTCTTCTTCTCCTCCTCCTCCTCCTTCGTCGTCGTCGTCTTCTTCTACTTCTTCTTGGTTATCCTCTTCTTGGTTCATGACCTTTGTGTTCTTTGTCCTCCAGATTCTCTTTTTCTTTTGCGTACTGGTACCAGCTTCTCCATCACTTGTTCTTCTTCTAGCATTAATTTGAGCTGCATAAGCTTGCCTCTGCCTAAACTGTTTGGCATTTCCGTTAGACACATATCCTTGTATATTTCTCATGCTACTTTGGACTGCTGGCCAAGGAGGATAATTAGGCGGTTACTATAACATCTTAGTCCTTAGGGGTGTTGCTAGTTTTGGTGTGTGAAAATTTGATTAGTTTATTTATTTATTTTACTTTATTATTGATGGTTGATATGGTGGTGCAAAATATTTTGGGTTGTGTTGCTTTAAGTAGAATTAAGATTGAATTATTATATGTTGTGTTGTCATGTTTTAAAATAGGAATTAATTGATTTTTAGTTGGAGAATTTTTATTTTATTTCTAATGCTATTTTATTGTTGGTGTGTGTTTCTATATTTTCATGGTGGAATATATTTTCTCAAATTTTAAAAATTTAAATATGTGAATGATTTTTTTTATTTCGAGACCATGTATTGTACAAGAGTGTGTTTTTTTGTGTAAGACAAAAACTTAATTACAATAGAAACATTTAACTTAGGATGAGTCAAAGGATACATAAGGGATTTTCTTTTTTCTTTAGTTGTAAAAGTGAGCCACTTTATTGATGTCTTCCACACACACATATCATTCAAAATATCACTCATCTTTCATTTTCGACTTCCACCTCCCTTTCAAGCCTAAATTTCTTTTCCTTGCTGCTAGTTGGATTCTTGCACGTCGGTCCCTCCATTCTTCAGTAGAGATTCAAGTAAGAGGCTAATATTTTCTCTTGTTCTTCGTTTTCTTCTTCTTCTACTTCTTTCTCTGTAGCCAAAAACCCTAGATAGCAAAGGTAGGGAAGTTTTGATTTAAGTAGGATTTGGGTGGTTTAAATGTTATTAGTTCTTGATTTTTGAGCATTTAGGAGCATTTTTAGTAGAGATGATGGAATAGAAAGAGAAATGGCATTGGTGGATCTTGAGAACGAAAGAGAGAATGAAAGAAGTGGTTTTAATTTGATTTTAGTTTCTGAGTTGTTTAAGGATGATTGTGATGATAAACCTGGACTTAGAATGTTCAAATAAAGGAGAGAAATGGATTTGAGATTACGGGGAGCTCTTGGGCAGCTAGGAGATGCAAAACAGAGCATGAACCATGGAAGAATTTCTAAAAAATTCTACAGAATTCACTACTGCCCTTGTTTTGTTGTTAAGCGTGAATTCTGCATGATTTTGCAAATTAGTCCCTGCTTTTTTGCTAGCTACTGGTTGAGTTTAAATTTTGTATAAATTTCATATTGGTCCCTGGCATACTGCTATTACAGCAATGTATCTTTTATAAAAATTTTAATTTAACTTGGGAGAAAATTCAGTTTTTAATTAACTCTTTTATCTCTATTTTAAATTGTATTTTAGGGAATTCTTTGGAGTCATCTTTTAACACTTTTCCATTAACAACTTGCAAAAATAAAGGTAGTTAGTACAACATTAAAGGTGAGTGTGATGACATCTTCCTATTCATTCTTCTTCAATTTTATCATCATGCATCATAAAGGCAACATTGAAGTGGTATGTTGTTTAATTTATTTTCAAGTATATGTTGATGATGATGAAAGAAACCTATAAAAAAAAATTATGTGTTGAGATGATGCTAGTTGGAAATATAATTGATGTTTGTATTAATTATGTTGTGTTGAAAATATGAGTGTATGTTATAGATGGAATCGCGGTAAGATGATGAATATTGCTTGTGTTTGGTTCCATGGTGATGCACCCTATCCCCATGGGAGGAAATAAAGCAGTCATAAGGGCAGACAACCTTCCTTTCCTTCAAAATTTTCTTTGTTTTACTTATTTGTGATCCCTTGTCCCTAGGGAGTTCTTCAACAACACTTCCTTCATCTTTTGGGGTGAATTTTAAGGTAAATTAGCCATCCCAAGGTGAATGAAGATCACTTTTATTTTCTTTTATCAAAATTACTATATTTCCTTCCAAACTTTATGAGGAATGAAATTGTCATCTACAAAGAAATGATAATACCATGGGTTGTCATCTTCACCCTTTGGTGGATTCTAGAGGAATTAGTACCACAATAAGGTAAGTATATTAATATCCCTTCGATAATAACTTGTGATAAATTATAAGGAACTATGAACTTCCCTCTTCATAAATTGAAATTATGAATTTATGGCATTCCGGTATGTATATTATCTTATCTATTTCATATTATAGATGGGCTTACTAAGAGAATATGTGAATGTTAAGTTTATCGGCTAGAGTAACAGTAGAATGGGTATTACCTTGTTTTAGTAATTTGGTTGTTCGTTTAGTTTAAGTGATGGGATGAGGTACTTGGTATGAATTTTGATCGTGATGTATTCTTTACATAGTTTGGTTCGTATCATTCTTTACTATTATACTATTAACTGTTATTGTAATGGTTGAATGTTCACTCACTAAGTTTATGGCCTACTCATTCACTCTCTCATGATAGCTCGAGATATGATATTTTTTTAGATCTTTCTTAGGAGGATCTCTTGTCCTCCACTTGTTGTAATCCTTCTCCCTTTGTCTCTTTCTCTTCTCATAAATAATATTTCTTTTTCTATCAAAAAAATGATGATTTATTTTAGTTGATAAGAGTTCAAACTTTAGTCATATACATGATCATGGATCCATTTGGTTTAATTATTAATGCTGGAAACTGTGCATCCCAATTGGCTTTTATATTTTATCACGAGCACTTTTATTATTGGGCATCATCCCATACTCATGTTATACTTGTGTTGGATTCATTGGAAGTTATTTCATGTTGGGCCATTCTTGACATAAATGGGCATAGAACATATTCTCCAATATTTGATTCCTACTATGGTTGTTGATTTGGGAACATTATATAAAAATTGATTTATTATTCTTGCGCTTTACCTTGGGGAGTTCTTTATTGGTGTGTTATTATATAATTATAATGGATTAGATATGATGGATTAATTATGCCGAGCACTGGCACTTGTAGATATAATGATTGATGTGATGCCGAGTATTGGCACGTGATATTTAATGATATGGTGCCAGGTATTGGCATGCGATATTTAATGAGATGGTGTCAGGTACTGGAACGTATGGAGGCTTATCAAAGGTATAAGGATGGGGTTAGGTATACACATGGGACATATGTATATCTTTGGCGTTTCAGCCAAGAGGCATCATCAGGATAGGCTATCTATTTGTAATTACCTTGTTAGTATGTATAACATCTTATATATTTCCTCATGGAAATGGTTGGTTGTGGTAGAGTTGCCTGTACTCACATACTCATATACATGTTTGCTTACTGTTATTCTTTGGTAAAGTTTGAAGAGTCATTTGGGATTATAATTGCTATTTATTTGATAAGGAACTTGAACTTATGCTTGGCATAACTTGTGGATTTACTTAGTTTGGACTATGGATGAAGAAAGACATAGGTCATTTGTTATCTTTTATTTTTATTTCATGAATTAATGCTCTAATATAATACATGGTCCTATTGTTATGGTTGTTTATAATAGCATAGTTGTGGTAACCAATTGGAGGCACTTCTTTGGAAAATACGATTGAGGTTCAGGTATGCACATGAGTCTTATATATGTATAATTTGGGCCTTCGGCCAAGAAAAGATATAAGGAAGAGAAAAGATTATTTGATTATTTATTTATATTTTGAATATTCAATTACATTCTTTATATGGTAATTGTGGAAAGATTGATTTTTGGTCTTTAAGTTATAGATGATGCGGTGTGTTAGCTTATGTGCTAAAGTGTACACAATTATATGCATTGTTATTGTTCCCTTTACCTTGATTAGACCTTCACTGAGTAATTAAATTACTCACTTTGTTCCTCTTAGTCACCTTTCAGAGTTGAATGTCACAATGGAAGGGATTGTAGAGAAGTAGCAACTCTCCAACTCGCTAATTTCCCTTTGTTCTTGAGGTTGATCTCTCTTCGTGAACCGTTTTGTTCTATTTGTTTAAGTGTTCTAGAAGTCGCTCTATGACCACGCGAGAGGATTGATTATGTTGTAATTGAATTTGAATGGTGATCAAGTAACTAAAATGTATGATTTTTAAGTGCTTCAGATTTATTTTTGTAGATTGCTCAATGAAAGAATCCGTTGTTTAATGCAAAATTTTATTTAAATTGATTCTATATGAAAAATGATAATTGTGTTTTAGATGCTAAGATGTTAAATATAGGCGAATAAGTCAGGCTTACGGTATATGTGTGCTTCACTCCTGTGCAGGTCACACATCAAGGTTTAGGGGATGTGACAGTTGCCCTAGAGCTATGCACTTCACTATGCTTCCTATGCTACCCTACATAAAAAATAAAATAAATGATATAGTGATATATCTAATTAATAAAAAAATAATCTATGGTAAAAATATTTTACCACATGATTTATGGCTCCCGAAGCTTGACTAATATAGCGCCAGGTGACATTAAAGTATCATTGCATGTACGCTATCATTGAATTCATATTCGGATGACCTCCCTCGTCAGCTTGTATTACTTGTGCCTCCCAACTGTTCCACATGGCAATTTCGTTTTAGTGGTGACTGGCCTAATCATAATTGCGACGTTTGTCTTCAACTTTTAGACCATGATAACCTTTCATAGCCTCTCTTAATGGGTCCTCTAGGACTTGTTGCCTCTGGCCAAACTGACGCATTATGCGCTCAAGAAGCTGCATCTCAACTACATGGAAGTAAATTAAAGGCACCCTAGCCATACCCACTTCGACCCCAGTACAACAATAATATGGGATGTCTTGAACAAATAAATATGGCTTCCAACAAATCTAGAAAAAGAATATGACGCCTTTTAATTTATTATATTCTTAAAAAAATAACCACATTGTCATTTATTATATATCTCATTGAAACTCATACAATTTAACATCTATTTGTATCTTCCAATCATAATATTTGCAGGCGTTGGATGCATACGAGCACCATTCCACTTAAAAAATATTAACAAGCAAACAATTAGTCAACAAATGTTAGCTAAGAGGCATATATGCAACATATATATCTGTAACCCAAAGGAGGCCATAACCAATAATTCATTGGCAAAGGATCTAGCTGTCGGACCACATCTGACTCAAAAATAATAAATCATGTCCATATCCACATATGTAGGAAGGTCATGCAGCCTCCAATTTGTCTCGTGTTTTTCATGGCCGTGGAACAAATCTATCTGTACAAATATGCTAATACAGCCGAGCCCCATGACATACAGCTGCACTTGTCGAAGTCAAGAAGAAAGGGAAGGAATTTCAAGTTCATATATAAGCCAGATCAATCTGGCATTAACTATCCACTAATTAATTATAAAATCAACACGTTAGCATTGATTGCTATGGTTGTCTCGTTTGCATCTTACGATAGCTCTCCAAATGTGTTCGCGAACCAACTCATTGTTACACTTTGCCCATCAATCTTGGATCTGGGTGGCACGACTCCAAAAGCTTTTTCATATAATTGTCAGAGGTTGGTTAGTTGAGGATTGCTAGTTACAGGTCTTCCCAAATGTGGAATTCCCAATAACATACCTACATCTTCCAGTGTAATTATCATCTCACCATTGGTTAGGTAAAAAGTGTGTCTTCGGACGCTACCATTCCACGAAAGCATAAATTAAAGCATGGTTATGCTTAAAAATGTTTAAGAACAGACACACCATAGAAGCCAGCTTGCGTGAAGGGTGGCACAATAGCAAGAGGTGGGTTACATTTAAATCGTTTGAGTCCATGATCGAAGCAACAAGATGCGGTTGACCTACAAGATAGAAAAAATTATTAATTAATATAAAGAAGTAAAATTATTAAGTATATATTAAGTACATAAATAGTCTAATAAATAATTCATGTAATTTAAATAAGTGGTACTTATTGAATCAATGTTCCACAATGCCAAAGAAATATGTTGTTCTTGCATATATAATAGACTAGGCCCTTAATGATTCCAAAGACCCTTTGGGTCTCAATGATAAAAAAGACCCTTAATCATTAGGGCCAGCAAGTACATTGCCAGTTTAATCTTCATCATGCGTTATGCGTGTATCAAAGGAAGGAACAGGGAAGAAGTAGGAAATGAGTTATGTTAAAGAGCGTAAAAAAGAATTCATCTATATATATAGAATGTATATATAGGAGTGGTGAGTGTGATGTGTGGGCATGTGAATATGATCAGGATGTGTGATGTGATCTCATGTGGAGTGTGGCGTGTGGGTGTGGATGTGGATGTGGTAAGAATGTGACTTATAGTTGACAAATGCTTTTATTTCATTTTTAGTCTTTTTAATTTCTTAATTAAATAAATAATTAGAAATCTCTAACTTTATTTCTTTTTAACTTTACTTAAGATATTTGAATGATTCACAGATATTAAACAAAAAAATTAAATAGTATAAAAAATATTAAATAGATAGCTCTATATTAACATTTATTATAAATTAACATAATAACAAATATAAATTAAATTGCCTTTAACATAACAAACTAAATTAATATAAAAAAATAATATAATATTACACATATATTTTTTATATAATGATTAACACTGTTAAATAACTTTTTAATTGATATTAAATAATTTAGTATAATTTTATAACTAAATTATATAAAATATATTTTATACTTCAAAGTATAGGAGAGTCTGGCACATTTAGGATCAATGTATGGATGAGATCTATCCTTGAGTCGAAAGTTAAGGGCCGTTGGATCTAAGCAATCCAACAGTCCAAATCAGGTGAGAGGATATTAATAAAAAATTTAGGATCCCCACCCCTTAGAAGACAACACATAGTAGTGGGACTCGAGAACCAAATGAATCTTTACTTTAAAATTGGGTAATTTTTACTATTAGTTTCTCTCTCATTTCCCACTTGTTTATTAAGATTATATTTTCTATAAAAAAAATTAAATTTTGGTTTTTAATAAAAAAGTTAATTATTAATTTCCAAAAAACACTTATAATTAAAATTTAATTTAAACACAATATATTCAAAAAAATGTGAATTATTAATTTAGTTCCTATTTATTTTGATGAAGCATCTCAATTTAATTTTTGTAAATTTTGTATTTATTTTAAATTAATCATTTTAAATTCTAAATCATAAATTCTAAATTATATGCAGGCAATAATAATTAAATATTCAGGATGGACTAATTCGTAAAGCATGGAAGCATCTATCCATTGATAGGTGGAAAGGAGGAAGCTATAATGCAAGTGGAAGAAATAGGAAGTGAGTGATGTAAATTAGTGTGAAAAAGACTCAATATATATATATATATATATATATATATATATATATATATATATGAGTGATGAGTGTGGCATGTAGGTATGTAAATGTATCATGTGATTCCACTTTAAGTGACGTGATCCCATTTGGTTTTAAATAACTTTTGAATGATATAAAATAATTTAATATAATTTTATAATTAAATGATATAAAATATATTTAACAAAGTTATAAATATTAAAATATAATATTATTTAACACAATCTCTCAAAATTTACATGTCTATCACCTTGTTCAAATAAACAAAATCTTTCAAAATAATATGACATATAAGCATGAACAAAAGTCACATCAGAAAGTTTTATATAAAGTGTATAGATTTGGCCATCAATTGTCATCTCTTTCTCATCCTCATTTACATCTCAACTAAATTTTTTCATCTCCATTTCTCTTAAGTCTTTCCATCATGTCCGGAGAAAGTGTACATCGGCAAGAAAATGTACCCAGCAGAGGAAGAGTAACAAGGCGGACTACTATTCAACCTCGAAATCCTTCTTCTTCTACCAATACTATATCGACAATGTCACAATCAGAACAAGCACATGGCAATCATTTCTTTATCCTTCTTTTTTTTTTCGACCCACAATAAAGCATGCCTCCTAACTTTTATCCATCAGCCTCATGACAATTTCAGAGAAATGTACCACCTGTGGCCCATCCTAATTATCCTCCTACTGGGCCACAACTACCATGGCAATTCTACACACACCATAATACATTTAATGTGCCTTAGACTTATTCTTTGGTGTCGGATAACTCATCACTGGCAACTCAATCATATTAGAACTCATCTACTTCTGCACATGCTCATTCTTCCTTCCAAACTTTGGGCTCAAGCCCACCTAAAACACCTACACCTTTAGTTTCAATTCCATCTAGATCCTCACCACCATCAACAAAGGTCTCAAGATAGCAACATAATTACAAAGGAATTGATCACTCTAGATGGACAAGAGTAATAATTTCACATTTTTATATTTGTCACAATTTAGTCATCTATTTTAATTATAGTCACATTATATATATTTTTAAGTTGCTTAAATGTATTTCAAATTTATTCTAACTCATGTTTTCTCCAAACCATGAAAAGATTTGAGCTCAAATCGTGTCCATCATTAAAGCAACATATGATAGACTATACACATATTGGAGGGATGTACCTAAATCACTAAGAAGCTTCTAGTGGATGGAATTTCAAGTACAATTTTATTATTATTATTATTAACAATTTTTTACTTTACATTATTATTTATTATTAATTAAAAATTTACAGAAATATTATATTGGTTACCACAGCGTGGCAATAGTATATAGGATATTTGGAAAAGATGTGTGGCTATATGCTTAAAAAATATGATATATATATATATATAGAGCGCACAAGACTAATAAAAAATAGGATGGATAGGGAAATTTGTTTGGAATTAATTGTGTAATAAAAGGGGAACGCCACAGTTCAAATAGATCAGAGAACAAAAGAAAAAAATAGATCTTCTAGCTCTGGTGAGTTAAGCTCATCTTTTCACAATAGAGGCTCTATATTAACAACAGAGCACAAGAGAAAATTGATATTTTATTTCATTTTTATTTCTCTATTTATTCATTGTTCACCACTTATATATATATATATATATATATATATATATATATATATATATATATATATATATATATATATATATATATATTATTCAATTTGTAACACAGACAAAAGAATTAGGAAGAGAGCCTAGTGCATTAGAGTTATTTCTTTAAACTCATAAAAAAAAAGGCTAATCAAGGATAGGTTGATAAAAAATTAGAGAAAATATGTGTAATTGTTCTTTTACATATAATTTACATGGTATATGTTTTATAATAATCCTAATTATATTTTTTCACTTTCAAAGGCAGAATATTAAAGACTCCAATCTTCAACTAACTCCGAGCACCGATTGTCAGATCTTGATCTATGGATGCAAGCAGCCAGAGGAAAAAAAAAGGACACGTATATGATTTAAGAGTTAAGGCATCCAAAATAGTTGGTACCACAACCTCTGGATTTTATATACAAGATGACTCATTAGAGCTTAATTGGATTCGCTCCTAAGAATTTCAACAAGTTTTAAAGGACATAGTTGTTCAAAGGCTAAGTAAATCCTATGAAAAAAAAACTTGAAACAATACAAAGAAAGGATGAGAGAACTAATTAGTAATGTCAATGGCATGGAGTAGACTAAATGTTGTTCAAAGATCATGTCCACTACATCCGCCTTCATGAGGATT
Source organism: Biancaea sappan (assembly GCA_037074585.1). Lineage (NCBI taxonomy): Eukaryota > Viridiplantae > Streptophyta > Magnoliopsida > Fabales > Fabaceae > Biancaea > Biancaea sappan. Next base: position 57,636,306 of record CM073490.1, read on the forward strand.
ATATACGAGTTCAAGTGATCAAGAAAATGCATAAGTATATCAACTGAATATGGTTTCCCTAAACAATGCTTCAATTTTTTTTTTCTGCTTAATATTCTAGTTACTGCAATTGGAAATGAGGAAAATGATGATGACAATGAGGAAGATGACGAAGAATAAAAATTTGTACTAACTAAATTAATTTTTGAAATTAATTTGTATTATTGTACTAAATTTCTTGCTAATAAACTAAGTATTTGATACAATTTATTTGTAGTTATACTTATTTATAAATATATTTATACATTTAATATAATGCTTATTAATAAATTTAAGTATGATATATAACAAACTTCTTTCAAAATAATAACAACATATAGGTACAATTTTTTTTAATAATGAACAATAGAATATTATGATAAAAATTTTTATATAATGTTATTATTTGAAAATAATATATTAAGCAACACAATTTTTTTTTAACAGTGTCGAGCTACACAATTTGTTTTTTGGTGTGGGTGGACATGTGTGGCTTGACACTGGACATGTCAAGCCATCTGTCCATTCAGATTTTTACTTCTATAATAAACTCAAATAAGGCGTGATATTCTATATTAAATTTAAGGCAAAAATTTGGGAAATTTTTAATACGTTGAAGAACACAAATTTTTTTTACCTCAAAATATTTATTTCTCATATTATATAACAAATCTCCTTTACTTTAATTTTCTATAGACTCTTATTCTTTTTTTTTTATATGTTCTTCTTTCATCTTTTTCCTTCTTTAATCCATTTCTTCCCTTCATTTCTTCTTCTTTTCTTCTGTTGCTTTGTCATTCAATTTTGTGACTAGAGTTCAGATTTAAATTAAATTCTTCTTCCGTCTTTTTCCTCCTTTCGTACTTTTCTTCTCTTCATTTCTTCTTCTGCTCTGTCATTTAATTTTGTGACTAGAGTTCATATTTCAGTTCAACCCAAAGTTTAGAGTTCACTTTAGTTCTTCTGCTAGTTCTTGGCTTTTTCTTCTATTCAGCAGGTAAGAAAAAACAAAATATATTCTTTTATCTGTTGTTTTTTTTTAATATCATTCTACACTTTTTACATTGTAGAAAATAATCTTTTGTTTTTATGTTGCATACTTTAATTTCATTTCTTTCTCAATCTATTCAATAATCAATGGATTTAAGCTAGTATTTTAATTCCTTTGGTTTACGTCTATATATGACTCAATACTCAGCAACTTTGAGAGCAAACAAGGTTAAATGAAGTAGATTAAGTGAGAAAGATGTTGTTAAATAAAGCAGATTAAATAAGGAAGACGTGTACATATAAGAATGATGAAGAGAAAAATTAAACTATTTGACATCAAAATATTATATTATACAAGATGAAAAATTTGAGAATTTCTATAATAATAGGATTATAGTCATTATGAAAAATAAAAATTTGATATAATAAAGATTTGTACATTTCTCTTTTTTTAAATAATAAAATTATTGTTTTAATAACCTATAAAATAAAAATTTTATTATCACCAAATTTACTTAAATTATTGTTGAGATAAAATTTATAATTTTATTAACCTATAAAAAATTAATTGGTATAAAATATAAATAATTGATAATAATTTATTAATGACCGAGACACTAAAAATATATTTAGGTGGCTCAACGAGTGCCTCGTCGAGCCATCCAAATTCAGAAACCCATCGAGCCACACTTTAAGCCACCCAAATTCAGAAACCCATCGAGCACCTAATTTTTAGTTTGGGTGACTTGACGAGACTATTAGTGCCAAAATTTTTGTTTGGGTGGCTCAACGAACTAATTTTCATTATCCTGATACATGCCAGATATATGTGTCGATTCGGCATGGGTTGGTGTATGTGAATTTTTTATTAAAATTTAATAAAAAATGTTCAGTATGATTTATTTTCAGTAGCAAGTCAGTAGAAAAGTAGTAGGAATTTGATATTTCCTATTGAAATTCTTCACTTTCCTTTAAAAATGGCTATCACTAATTAAGGTCTTTGTTGTAGTGATTTTCTTACGACATCGTAATATTCGGAAGTGACAGGAGGGAAGAGTGAGGAAAAAGCCTAAGTGTATTAATCTTATAATGTAACAAATGCAAATTGACCATCTTGTCCTTGTAGGGTAGAAATTGTAAAATGAAATAGAATTGCATAACTTAGCCACGTAGACATACAACCTTCCCATAATAACTTTTCTTCCCCAAAAATGACATACTCCACATTAACTACAATTTGCACAGACCCGTGGCTCTACCCAAAACTTTTCAGTTTAGTCCTTCAAGGACCTCTATTTAGTACTTGAAAACCGAAACATTCATTTATGAAGTCATGCCATTTAGTAAACCATACACACAATGCTACCACACACAAGCCACATAATTATGCACATAACGACAGGATATTAATTCAAGAAATTTCAATTAAGCAACATTTTGGAACAACAAGCGTGACGCTCGCCTACTGTCCAGACGAGCCAAGGTACTGTATATTTATTTTGAGATATAAAATTTGGTAATCTAATTTTATATAAAGCAGTAAATGTATAAAATTTTGTAAAGAGTAACTAATTTCAAATACAAATTAATTAACTTAAATATTTAGTAGACAAGCAAAATTAAATTCTAAAAAATGTAGTATAAAAGAGATTAGTAAGTAATGTTTTCAAAACAGATCAAATTTTACGGGTCGATCTATAAGCCTATTAAAAAAATTAAGGTTAGACTAGAGAAATTTTTGCCCTTTTTTATTTTTTACTTCTAATAGAATAAAAATTTAATAAAATAAAATAGTACAAGATCTATTGTTTTTCAATATTAAAAAGAATACACATTTCAATGTTATATTAGTTGTAAAGCACCAATTGACTTAATGATTTTATAATTGGGTTTTAATTTTGATATTTTGGATAAAAATGAAATTAATTTTAGTTTGAATAATTAAAATGTATTATTTTATGTAAACAAAAAAAGATATATTATTTTGAACATTTAATATGTTAAAATTTAAGACAAAATTGTATTTTAATTATACGTATCTTAATTTTTAAATATTTAATAAGTTTTGATTTTAGATAAATAAATATTTTGCAAATTATTTGCTTTTATATATATATATATATATATTGATTTGTAATATTATTTAATCACAATAAGTAATATATTTTAAACTGAAAATTTCATTTTTTTTAATAGGGCTTGTCCCAACCCTACCCTGGCCCTAATAGGGTCAGGCTAGACTAAAAAGCATTGGTTTGACACCTAATAAAGTCGTGATATTATTAGAGTGTCGTTAATATAGCCTAACCAATGAATTCATTGCAGAATTAATTATCTTAGAGTGTTGTTATTATAGTTTAAAAATGAATGTCAATGCAAATATCAATTATGAAATCTGAGATCCAAAAGACAAACTGACGCACTCCAAAATGCGATACATCCAATAATTTCAAAAATTAAAATCAACTTTTAAAATGAAAACCAATATTTAAATAGAGTCGTTACTAAAATTTTATTTTAAAAGAGTTAAAACTTAAAATTTTAGAAAAAATGTAAGACATAATCTATGAAAACAAGATGAGACTTAGAAGTCTAATTGTGAGCGTCAAAGTTGTTAGGCACCTCACAATATCCATTTCTTAAAAATAGTTACACTAAGCAATTGCGCAAAACATTGGCATAGTGTTTAATTCATTAAAAACGCCTTTCTGCACAGAGTATGATAAAGAAAATGAATTGAGTGGAAAAAAAAAATTATTTACAAAGACGGACTCAACCTAGGGCCTGCCTAGCACCCCAGGGCTTACATACTCGGTGGCCGAAATTAGAATCCATGTAGTTCACAAAGCATGCGAGGATTAGAGGATTTTTCTTTTTGGGAAAAAAGAGTTAAAGTGTTGGAAGATAATTTGCGTTCTTGAATCAAATGATTCTAAAAGATTGAGACTGTTTAAACTCAAAAATAAAATTACACTAACTCTTCACTATTCTCATCTTGAAGATTTTTTAATTTTTTGTCTTTTCGAAATTGAAAATTTATTCTGAGCAAATGAAATCTAAAGAAAAATATTTTTGGCTTTTTTTTAAAATTATTTTAGAAAGGAAATTGAAAGAAAATTATCCTGAATGATTTTGAAAATAAAGGTAAAAGGACAACATTTTGGATGTTGAAATTTGAAATTATTTTTAAAAGGAGATTTAAAGGAAAACACTTTAAATTTTGAAATTAATTTGGAAAGAGAATTACAAGGAAAAATATTTTTGAATTTTTAGAATTATTTCAAATGAAAATCACAATACAATTTTCATTTTGGATTTTTGATATTGTTTTGGAAAATAAATTAAGATGCAAATATTTTTTTGGTTTTTCAATGAATTTAGAAATTAAAAGTACAACCTATTTAGATTTTTGAAATGATTTAGAAATGAAATTTAAAAAAATATTTTTTTTTAAATTTCAAATTTGAAAATCTCAAATATTTATGATGCTACAAATTCAACTTAGGGTGTGTTTAGCAAGGCAAAAAAAAAAGAGCTTATAGCTTATTTGACTAGCTTATAGCTTATTTGACTAGCTTATAAACTTGTTAAAAGTATTTGGTAAACAAGTTTATTTCAATAACTTATAGCTTATTCTGATATGCTACTTTGAGTAACTTATAGCTTATAGCTTATAACTTCTGTACTTTGAAATATTCTGATATGCTAAACTTTTTGGGGCCAAAACATAATTTTCACCAAAACATTTTTTACCTCTTTGAGCTCAAGTATGGGCCACTCCTCCTCCTGTTTTGCAAACTTTGTTGGTAATTTTAGTGGGTGGGAAGGCCTTCAAAATCTCATTTTCTCTCTTTTGCAATACTTTGTTTTCGTGTTCCTCACTTTTGCTCTCGATCTCTTTCCTTTTTTCCTCGGTTGTGGATTGCTTTAAGGAGTGTAGGGGGTTAGTCATTGTGCTTGGTGTAAGGAAAGAGAAAGAGTATGTGTTGCATGGATCATGGAGTGGAGAGGGCATGTTTGGGGCATCCAGATTGGCTGCGTGTCGTGGGAGGACAGGCAGCCTGCCTAGCCTGCTTAGATCCAATAGCCACAATTGAAGATCGTGAAATATTTTTTATTTGTAACCCCCAGCCAATCCGAAGCTGCCAAATGTCCACCTACACCCACCCATCGCTTGACATGCTTGCACCATGATCCGACCTGCCCGCTATCCATCTTTTTCTTCCTTTGTCCGTCTTCTTCTTCTTCCCTTGCATGCCAATGAGAACACAGACACCCAAGAAACAGAGCACAGCGAAGCCAAGAAACATAGCATAGCATGCCGAAGTTCAAATATCCAAAAGCAAACACCAAAAAGAACAATTCATATCAATATTTTCACTGAGCAAGCACAATATTTTCTAGCCAATCTATTACTCAGAAGAAAAATCATCTCCAACCATGATTGTACATCTTCACTAATAAAGCAAAATTCATTCAAAATAGGGACAAAGGACAAACTAAAAAAGAAAAGATAGAGTGGGATCTAGTGATGCTTTTTTTTTCTCACACTTCAAGATCCTTCCACTTTGTCAAGCTATGCCAGCAAGATTCAATAACAGACTTCTAAAATGTTAAGGCAACATATTGGGATAAAGTTGGAAAATCAACAAAAATGAAAAAGAAGAGCTATGAAGACCAAAGATTGAAGATGCAACCACTACAAAATTTTAACAAAAGGAATAATTTGTACTTTCAAAAGTAGTCAAATAGAGATTAAAACAAGATATTTCAACATGTAAGTATCTCTTAACTCATCATTCAAATATTTCAACAAATACATTTTCTAATGTCAATAGCTATTGCAGATACCCACTTGCAATCTGCTTTAATAACTTTTCCTCCTTCAATTTCACACCACAATACTCCACAGGATAATACTAAATTAAGGGAGAAAAGTAAAAGATGAAAAATTAGAGAGAAAAAAACCAGCTAACTCACGACTTCGGAGAAGTGAGGTTGACTACCATAGGATAAGCCTTATGGCGTCTACCACCAGAGACGCAAACCACTAGTGACGAAGGAGACTAGAAGGGACGACGGAGAAGACGAACAGGGGAGGAAGGACAGTGGGTAGGATGAATCATGGTGCAAGCGGGTTAGGCGATAGGTGGGTGTGGGTGGACACGTGGCAAATTCTGATTAACTAGGGGTAACAAATAAAAAATATTTCACAATGTTCAATCATGGCCATTGGACCTCTTTGCATCTGTGTATCTAGGCCATCCGATCTGAAGATCGGATGACCTTCATTAGGTTAAGCAGGCTGCATGTCCTCCTACGATGGCAGCCAATATGGACGCATGTTTAGGGGGAGGTGATCTATTTTTACCAACTCTCTCTCTCTCTTTCTCCTCTCTTCCTCTCTGTTTTTTTTTCTCTCTCTCTCTCTTCCTCACTCTCTATCTCCCTTTCTTTGTTTCTATCTCTTTCAATTTTACTTGACCTCTCTTTTTTTCAGGTGAGGATGTGTATGGTGTACTGCGAGGGGCAGCTCGAGTGAGTGTGTGTAGCTCTATGTGTTGTGTGAGGTGAGAGGAGAGGTATGGTGACCCGTGTATATGGCTATGGATTGGGAAGGTGAAGACCCACAAAGAAGACTGTGCAAGAGGCTGTGAATGTATTGAATGGAGAGAGGGAAAGATGTGACTGTTGGCGCGTTGGTATGTGCCCGGTCTGTGGAAATGGGATCTAGAGACAAGCACCCATGCTTATCTTAGTCTAGGCTATCATTTCAGATTTAATGGTCTAAATTTTAATGTCTTTTTTTAAAAAAATAAAAAAATTATCAAAACTGCTACTTGATATCTAGACTGTTAGATCTAAAATCTGACTGCCCAAACTAAGAAAAGCATGATGCACCAAATACAAATTGCAGTCTGTGTGTTGCCGAGAGAGAAAACTTGTGGTGAAGGTGCTTTTTCTTGGAATGAAAAAAAAATGAGGGAGTATAGTGAAGGGAGGAGAGTACGGTCAAGGTGTCCATTGATTTACCTGTCCGTTCAACTTATACCAACCCACAAGATTAGACTGAGTTTGTGGGTCGGGTTGCTTTTATTTTTTCCAAGTCATCGACTATTGATTTAGGTAACAAATTTATAATTTTTCAACTTGTCAAACCTGAATTAGCCCACAAACTCGCCTTTTTTTTTTAATTGTAGTACCTCTATGATATGCATTATGTTGTATGTAAATTATTTAGAATTTAGTTAGCATACTATTGAGATCCATTTACAACATTCTCAGTAATAATGTGATATGAATCAAGGCTTGAAACAATCGAATTCAAGTACTTTAATGGATCCATTGCATTTTTTCAGAAGACCAATAGCAAAAGCACGAGCTAAAAGAATCAAAGAAGCATTAAATGGGCTTGTTTAGAGTGAACTGAGTAAATTTCACTTGAATTTAAGTTAAACAATGATTAAAACGTGTTTAACATCATTTGAGTTGAAAATGGAGCTGATGAAAGAATTTTGGTCTAGAATACTACAAATTAAGGCCTTTGGACCAAGAGCTAAACACGATGGACTTAATTTAGGCTTAATTATGTCATTTTGGTTGAAAATAATGTTTTGTAATTTTCTAATGTATTTGGACTAATTTTTAATTTGTTGGTCAAAATAACTAGTCATTTTCCTATGCACATTAAATGCATTAAGTTTCCAAGTAGTTGTTGTTTTCCTAAGCTTAGTTAAGTTTGATTATGGCTATTTAGAATTCCTAGATTTTCATTTTCTAAGCTAGGCTGTTCATTTATAAATATAACCTCTCCAAACATGTAAGATCAGATTTTGAATGAAAAGAATTTTCTTTGTGAGAATTATTTCTTTCTGGTTCTTCTAAGAATTTTTGAACTTATCAAGGACTTCCAAATCTTGTGGTGTTCAAAACTTATCTTTTGGGTTCTTGTCTCCTTATAAGCAATGTGTCAAGGATTATACCTTAGGTTCTTGGCTCTCTATAGCCAGTTTTGGGTTTGAATTTATCCAATTAACGTTTCCGAATCATAATATAATGTACATATAACATCTATCATCTTGATCATTTATTAAATCACTAGTCCTTCTATTTAAAAATTTATTATTCCTCATTTTATTCCAGTCTAATAAACACCAAAAGAAAAAAATTAACTCAATATCAAATTGTAGACGAGATTTTCTTTTCAAAAGCATATAATTATGTAAAGTCTAATTCTATTTTTTTTATTCTTAATTATAACATTTTAAAAAAAAGGCTATTTTTTTTAAAAAAAAATCAACCCACCAACTTGAAATGGGTTGGTCTGGTTTAGATTAAGTGGATGAAAATGTCTCGTCACAAACCAATCTAACTTGTCCCCTTGTTTGTTGATTCAGTTCCTAAAATACCCTCAACCTAACCCATGCACATCAATGATTTTGAGATGAGTGGGGTGTTGTGGAGGGAAAGAAATGAGAATCGGTGAGTGATGGGTGTTCTTGTGTGCTAGTTTTTGTATGTGACCTGAGAGTGTATAAGTGTGTGTATCATGTTGTTAAAATGCAGAAGAAGAGTGTACAACTTAGTTCAACTCAAAACTCAATATATATCAAATTATATTCTCTCTCTCTCGGTTTGCACTCTTTCCTTTCTGGATAGATTTATGTATTACTCTTCTGAAAATTTTTGGAAAGAATTGACAATTCCTAAAATCATCAAATCTAATAGGAGTCCTTATTGACATGTTAAGTAACTATTATAAAAGTTTCAAGCACTACCTCCATCATTTAACCCGTCTAAGACCCATATAAGTATTTAGTCATCTGTATAGTTTCAAATTTGTTGAGGTTCTGATAATCACATCATAGGTCTACTAAATCAGTTCCAAATCTTATGAAATTTGGTAGAGAGTTTCCCTAATGCCTTGGTACAGTATTAGCAAGGAAATAAAAAAGAGTTGGAGCAGGGGATGAATGGAGCACTACAGGGAAGAAAGAGAAGAAGGAAATTATATGGCGATAAAGTTGCTGACATGATAGAGAGAATGAAACTATTTGTTGCTAGTGAAGAGCCACAATCTGAAAGGGAGGACCATTTTGAAAGGGACCACTAGAATCATCTTCCATTAAAGATTGTGTATTGATGCAGAGTTATTTTATTTTATTTTTGTATTTTCTTTGTGTTCTATTGCTGCGCCTGTTGGAGAATAAATAAGGGACGATATATCATAATAGGGGGATCCATTTTTTGAATAGCTTTTGACTAGGAGTATCCCTGACTTGAATATGGGAATTGGATGTGTATGATTTCCAATCTCCAAGAAATTGATACCAATCCTCCATTAATTCATTTCTATCTCATTCCATTTTCTGTTATCATTTGGGTTCATAACATGCCTTCTCCAGGTGATATAAAAATTTTGGGGCAAAATAAGGTCATTATAATAGGGTAACAGAACCTCATTATTAACTAGTTAGGTTTAATCCTAAATCGAGCTAAGTACTGTTTATATGATTTATTGGACTAAGCAAAACACTTGAAAATTTCAGTTTAGATGGATAAAATATGGAGAGCCCTTCACAAATATTTCAAGATTAAAAGACATAATTTGATCAATCACCTACTGTTTACGACATGCACATCCAGAAATGGCATTTAACAATATCTTTCAATAATGACAACAATAATTTAAGTATCAATTTTACTCTTTATCTCAACTAATCCTCTCTCACAATCCTCAATCCCGTAGCTTTCTTATCTTACTTCTGTTATTATTTTATTCAAACATTATAGGATTAAACGAGCCCCAATTTTGATATAGCACTGTATCAACTTAATACAAGAGAGTTAAGACACTAACATGGTTTGCCTTAACTATAACTTATTCAGAATTTCTTTAGTCATTCACTCATTGCTTACAATATGCACAACAAGAAACAACTTTTGACAGCATCATTAAACTGTAATGACAGTAGTTTAAGCATCAATTCACCCATCAAGTTATTCGATCTTCTCTCTCAGGCCACAACTCGGAGCTTCCTTGTTCTTAATCCCAAAATTCACCAATCTCAGCCCGGGAACTAAGCATGCACAAAAAAGATACACATAAATTTTTATATGACAGCAACCCCATAATCGTGCAGAAAAATTATTCGTGTCTAGCTTATTTAAATTCAGGATTTCACTTCGGCTAGTACACCTTTAATTGTTGTGGAAATTCGAGCTATTTTTCCACCAATAATAAATTCAATAATACTCGACAATTAGACTACTATGTAGGAGGCAAAAAAAATAAAGCACTATAAATAAAGAGCACAAATTAAAAAGAAAACACTAGAAATTTAATGAGGTTCGGACAATTTATGCCTACGTCCTCGGACACCACCAAAATATATTTCTATGAAAGAGAAAAAAGAAAACTAAGCCTTTAAAAGGGATATTAGGCTTTTGTTTTGGTGTACAGAAATACAAAGGAGGAGGCTTCATTATATAGCCTTCATTCCCTCATCACTTTGCAAACCCACACAATGTGGGACTTAGAAAAGAGCCACCAAGCTACAGGGGCCCACCAAAACAACAAATCTCCACTTTGGCGAATTTCAAGTCCCAAGCAAAAATACAAAATCTCTTTTACTAAAAAACTATCTACAGTAGTGTCTTCAAATACGCTTATGACGCCATCTATCTTCAAATCTTCACAATATTAATCAAGTTCAAACAAAGTTGGAACTTGATCGATGTCACCTCTTTGGTATCATGTCTGCGGGATTTTCAGCTGTGTGGATCTTTTGAAGTCGTATTTCACCTTCTTCAAGAATTTCCCTTACAAAATGATATCAGACATCTATATGCTTCATTCGTGCATGATAGGCTTGGTTCTTTGCTAAACAAATAGCACTCTAACTGTTACAATGCACTTTGACATGCTTCTGACCAATTCCCAAGTCTTTAAGCAATCCTTGAAGCCAAATAGTCTCTTTAACAGCGTCTGTAACTGCCATATACTCTGCCTCTGTGGTAGACAAAACAACTGTTAACTGTAAAGTAGACTTCCAACTGATCGGTGCCTTTGCAAGAGTAAACACATAACTGGTAGTTGATCGACCTTTGTCCAAATCACCAACATAATCGAAATCACAATATCCAACTACAAATCGACCACCTTTTTCATCTCGCTCAAACATTAAACCAATATCCACAATGTTCAAAATATACCATAGAATTCATTTAACAGCTTGACAATGTCCTTTACCAGGATCATGCATATACCTGCTCACAACTCCAACTGGTTGAGAAATATTAGGTCTCGTACATACCATAGCATACATCAAGCTACCAAACAATATTTGTATATAGAACTTTCGACATATATTCTTGTTTAGCATCATTCTTTGGAGATAAGTCATCACTAAGTTTCATATGAGGAGCAAGGGGGTACTTACAAGTTTTGTCTTGTTATCCATGCCAAAACATTGTAGCACATTTTTCAGATATTGTTTCTGAGTCAGACAAAGTTGCCCTAATCTTCGATCTCTGCTAATCTCCATGCCCAGAATCTTCTTAGCTTCTCTTATATCTTTCATTTCAAACTCTTGCTTCAACTATGCTTTTAACTTTTCAATCTCTCCTTGATTTCTTGAAGCTATTAGCATATCATCAACATATAGGAGAAGATAGATAAATGAACCATCTTGTAGCTTGCGCAAATACACACAATGGTCGTATTTGCTCTTTGTGTACTTCTGCCCTAACATAAACTTATCAAATCATTTGTACCATTGCCTAAGTGATTGCTTTAGGCCGTACAAGGATTTTGCAAGTTTGCATACTAAATTTTCTTTTTCAACAACCTTGAACCCTTCTGGCTAAGTCATATAGATTTCCTCCTCCAAGTCTCCATGTAAAAATGCAGTTTTCACATCAAGTTGAACTAGTTCCAAATCCAATTGAGCTACCAAGGCCAATAAGATTCTAATGGAGGAATGTTTCACCACAAGAGAAAAAAACTTCATTATAGTCAATTCCTTCCGTCTGAGTGTAGCCCTTAGCCACCAACCTTGCCTTGTAGCGAATGCTTTTCTTGTCAGGAAATCCTTCTTTCTTTGCATATACCCATTTGCATTCAATTGCATTCTTTCCCTTCTGCAGATTTGCTAATTTCCATGTCTGATTCTTCTGAAGAGACTGCATTTCTTCATTCATAGCATTCTTCCACCTATCATCTTCTAAACTTTGAACTGCTTTTTGGTAAGTGGTAGGAATTTCATCATTGACAATTATAGATGCATAAGCCACCATATCATCTAATCAAGCAGTTTTGTGTCTTACTTGTTGTGAGTTTCGTAATGTAATTGGTTGTTGTTGCTATAGAGGTTCTTAGGTTGGAACCTCCTCTTCTTCAGACTCTTCTTCTGCCATATGAGTTTATTTATTTTCTTCATCGATTACTGGGACAACGCTTCTTTCAAACTCTACCTGATTTGGAGTTTTCTCCACCTGCTGCGAAGCACTATTAATCTGTTGAATATTGTCTTTTGTCACTTTCTTGAATGTGACAAATTCATCAAAGGTAACATCCCTACTAAAGATTATCTTTCGTGTTTTCAGACACCATATATAGTATGCTTTCACACCAGTAGTGATCCCCATGAAGAACACCTTCTTTGCTCTCGGATCCAATTTTGATTCCTTAACATGATAGTATGCAGCGAAACCAAACACATGTAAAGAATCATAGGCAATAACAGGTTTTCCAGACCAGTCCTCCAGAGGTATTTTGCCACCAATAGCAGATGATGGCAAACAATTAACAAGATGACTCGCATATCTCACTACCTCCGTCCAAAATTGTCTGCCCAACCCAGCATTGGACAACATACACTGAACTTTCTCCAGCAATATTCGATTCATGCGTTTTGCCACCCCGTTCTACTGTGGTGTATTTTTAACTGTGAAGTGTTGAACAATTACTTCATCTTGACAAACTTTATCAAATGGATCACTTTGGTATTCACCTCTATTTTCTGTTTTGATTCGTTTGATCTTTTTGCCAGTCTGAGTCTCTATCATCTTTTTCCATTTAAGAAAACAATCTAACACTTCATCCTTTGACTTCATAGTGTACACTCATACTCTTCGAGAGAAGTCATCAACAAAGGTAACATAATAATGTTTACCTCTCAAAGAAGCTGTCTTGGAAGATCCCCATAAATCAGAGTGAACATAATCCAAAATAATCTTGGTATCATGGATTGCGGTGCCGAATTTCACTCTCTTTTTTGTTTTCCCATTACGTAATGTTCATAGAAATCCATCTTATAGGTTTGTGCACCTTTCAACAATCCTCGCTTCGTCAAAATTTGTAAGGATTTTTCACCTGCATGCCCTAACCGTATATTCCACAACCTAGTTGCATCTAACCCATCATCATCAAGAGTAGCAACTATAGCTGTCCCAATAATTGTATTACCGTCATAGTAATACAAACTATTCTTCTGGGTACCTTTCAACATCACTAGAGCTCCAGAGATGACTTTTATAACTCCACTTGGCATCGTCACTGCTAATCCTTTGGATTCCAGGACTCCCAAAGAGATGAGATTCCTCTTCATATTTGATACATTTCTAACTTCTGTTAGAACTTTAGTCAATCCACATGGTTCTTTAAGTAGATTGAACCAATATCAGTTGATTCACAATATCTATCATTTCTCATGTAAATAACACTACCAGCTACTTCTTCAAATTTAGTAAACCATTCCCGGATATGACAAATATGTTGGTTACAAGCTGAGTCAAACATCCATTTGTCAGATCGCCTTGTTGATGTTGTAGCAACCAGTGAAAGATCTGAATCTTCATCATTGAATTCAGTCACATTTGATTCTGCTGGAGTTTGCTTTTATCATCTTTGCCCTTATTTTTCAATTTTGGGCAATCCTTATTCCAATGCCCCTAGACAAAAGGCACATTCGTCTTTGCTTAGTCTGCCTTTTGACTTAGATCTCCCTCTCCTTCCTTTCTTCTAGCCTTGTGGTCTGCCTCTAGCCACTAGTGCTTCTGCTACCACCTCTTCTTACATGCTTTTTTCTCAATCCTTTTTCCTCAATTCATGGCTGTATAGAGTACTGCACACTTCACTAAGGGAAACTTTTTCTTTCCTATGAAGTAACATGGCTTCTATAAGTGCGTACTCATTAGGAAGGGAAAACAGCAACGTCAAGGCTAGATCTTCATCTTTGAAAGTCTCATCAACATTCATCAAATCAGCTACTGCCTTGTTAAAAGCAGTAATATGATTGTTCATGGTGGTACCGAGTTTATAACTAAACCGGAATAATTTTTTCTTCATATAGAGCTTGTTGTGGCCGCTCTTCTTCAAGAATTTGTCCTCCAATGCCTTCCACAACTTGTTTGTAGAAGTTTCCTTTGTGAATGAATAATTCTGCTCTCTGGAGAGGCATGATTGAATAGTACCACACGCCAACCGATTGATGGTCTTCCAATATTCTTTATCAATTTTATCTGGTTTCTCCTCTTCAATAGTAATATCTAGATCTTGCTGGAAAAGAGCGTTTAGAATTTCACCTTGCCACATGCCAAAATGACTTGTACCGTCAAAAATCTCCACCGTTAATCTCAAATTTGGCGCAGCAATTCTTGTCAAAATTGACGATATAGAAGCTGCCGACATTGATATGGTGGAAAATGTGGTTCTCTGCTCCTTATTATCTGTCATTTTAGCTCCCAAATATGAAAATTACTAGTAATACTCTAGTCCAAAAAAAATACATTAGAAAAGTTCTCAGAAAAGAGTGGAAGGTCACAACAAACACACTTAAGAACCAGTCTTTCCTTGGCCAGACTTTTTCCAGATATGTACTTTAATTAGACAATATATTACTAATAATTTCACCAAAAAATTTCAAATAAATTCTCAAGAAATTTTTCTGATTGTGGAAGATTAGTTAAAACTGCAACCACAAAAACATACTAAAATTTCAAGAGTTTTCACAACCAAGAGCTTTGATACCAATTGTTGTGAAAATTTGAGTTATTTTTCCACCAATAATAAATTCAATAATGCTCGACAATTAGCCTACCATGTAGGAGGTAAAAAAAATAAAGCAGTATAAATAAAGAGCACAAATTAATAGAGAACACTAGAAATTTAATGAGATTCGGCCAATTTATGCCTACGCCCTCGAACACTACCAAAATATATTTCAATTAGAGAGAAAAGAGAAAACTAAACCTTTAGAAAGAATATTAAGCTTTTGTTTTTAGTGTACAGAAATACAAAAGAGGAGGCTTCATTATATAGCCTTCATTCCCTCCTCACTTTGCAAACCGACAAGATGTGAAACTTAGAAAAGAGCCACCAAGCTATAGGGGGCCACCAAAACAACAAATTATACAAACAATCCCAAATGCCTACAATATTCATACGATTTTACAGGAGTTTTTGTCCAGAACTGAACATGATAACCCCAAGAGTTTGCAGCAGAAATTCCAAATTTAATTAACTTTGTCCTACGGTTACTTAGTGCAGATTTTCTGTTATCATCTTCGACCAGTACAGCAGAAGAGATTATTCCTAAATTCAACATTCTGGTCTTAATTCCTTTGTTTCTAAGGCTTAGATTTCCAACACCCGACAACAAGAAGCACATGCAAGCCCAGAAAAGGAATTTAATAAAAAAAAACTGATAAGTTTTCCCGTGAAGTTTCTCGGTAGGAGATGGGTTTATTTATACGCGCTGTTACACGTGGCCAGCTCTCAACGTGCCACTCGAAGTCTATCCAAGCTAAATTTATGAAATCCTTCCTCCATTGATATTGTTTTCAGTCGGGTCCTTTTTGGATATTTATAAAATTACAATTCACCCTCTTGCAACCTTAATTCTATTTAATTTCTTCCTTTCAATTGTCTCCATAATTGACCACATCAATTCTTTGAAATTTAAATTGTCACCCCCTTCAAGTCTTTGGAATTTCACTTGAGTCCATAACTCTCTTTTAGGAAAAATTAAATTTAACTCCCAAAATTTAAATTTCAGTTGGCCAAAAATATATCTTTATTTTAGGCTTTTATAATATCTCTCTTTTTCATGTACAAAAATTTCAAGAGGCTTAACTTTGAAAGAACTAAATTCCATTTAAGTCCTCAGCTATTACACTATATTAAAATAATTTAAGAATATAATTAGTGACATAATCTTTTTTAAAATATTATAATAAAATGGAGCCAATTCAATACACTCATATAATAAGTTTACATTTCTTTTTGATATAGAAAATGGTCTTAAAAGATTTCCCTTTCACATATTAGCTCCATGAATGCTAAGTCACTTAAATTTAAGGGTCAATTTACGAAATATGAATTTGGTAATGAATTAAAGCGATAAATAAATTGAGGATGCAAAGTATTTTTTTTAGTAATAAAAGAGGATAAAGCCCTAGAAAGAATTATATTGGAACTACTACGGATTTAGAAACCCCTACACTATCAACAAGAAATAAGGGAATAATTCCAAGGGAGGCTTTGGAACACTTCTGAATTGAAAACCAAGCTAGGGTTAGCCAACCAAACGGCATAAGAGTTGGTCTCTTTCGAACTGTACTGTGTGAAATTTACAATCTTGTTTTAGCCCTCACATGATGTCTACGAAATTACTAGTGGTTTTAGCTTGGAGTGGGAGCTTCTATTTAGTGTACAATATCGTTAAATCAATGTAAATGACACTTGTCCACGTGGAATCTATATCGATTGAACGGTGTATATGTACCAAACAAAAAATCGAGATGCTTTTTAGCTTTCATTAGACTTTTACTATCTTACCTTACAAGCCATCCATAAGAGCATCTACAATGGTGGTTGTTAAGGAGTTTTTAAATTTAAGATTCGATTCTTATTTCAGTTCACCACTGTAGTTCGCTACGTTGGTTGTCACGCGTAAGAAAGTTTCTTATATAAGAACCGGTTCTTATACAAAAAGTAATATAAAATAATTAACTTCCAATAAATGTTAGTGGGTTAGTAGAGAATAATAAATGCTGAAGTAGTGGGGAATTAGTTGTGGGATCTATTTATAAGTTCTTAAAAGGTTCACCACTATAGTAGAAAATTGTTTAAAGTAGTGGGGAGTTATTTAAGCTGATGTGACATAGTAGGACCCACAATAAAAACCAAATTGAGCTTCACCACTGTAGATGCTCTAAGGCTTTTGGAGCCACTACCAATAATAAATTTTCTTACGCCCATGTTTATTGCTATTTTAATTCCTTTCAGGACTCCTCTTAATTCAACCTTCAAAAAATAAAATGAACTTAAATTTAAATGATGGTTCAACTGTGACAAAAATGGTATAAAAATAATTTAGAATAATATGTTTCTGATATTTTTTTTTGTATAAAAACACTTAATATTTACTTAATTTAATAAAAAATATGTGATATTATATTATAAAAATTAAAATAAACCTTTTAATGTAAAGAATATAATATAAATTTGAAGCATAGTACATCTTTCAACTTTAAAATAAAAAAGAAAAACCGTATAAAATTTAAAAATTTTGAAAAAAAGTTATTGGCCCATTTGGATATGTTCTAAAAACAAATCTCTTTGGATAATTTTCTCTGAAAATTATTTTAAAATTTCAAAAAAATAAAAATTACTTGATATAAATTTTTTATGTAATTTTATGATAAATTCAGTATAATAAAATAATTATTAATGATATTTAAAAGAGAATAAAAATAACCAATGAGCTTGTAACTTAAGTGACGTGAGGCTGGATAGTGTAAAGTTAGAGGTTTGGGCTCAAATCTTATTGTCATAAAAAAAAAGAGAGAATAAAAATAAATACAAATAATTATATTAATTGTTATGTCTTAAGCTATGTTTAAAGAATTGGTTAAATCTTTTATCAAATTATATAAATTATTAAAAATGTCTTTATACAACAACTTAAAATAAAATGAAATAGTACCAAATTAGTCAAAAATATCTATAAAAATGAGACAACAAAATAAATATCAAGAATGATAAATTAACAAAAATTAGATGGAAAACACAAATCACTCTAAAAATAATTACAAAGGTAAAGAAAAAATAAATATTACATTTAGAGTTGGTATTAACTGCAACGATATTTGTTTGAAAGATCTTTTTTCTTTTTTTTTTTTTAAAATTTCACTAGCGGTTATAAAATGAATTTACATATTTGATAGAATATTACTGAATTTTTAAATTATATTCCAAAACAATATTTTCAAAAGCATATGAAATATGTTTTATTTTTATATTTTAGAAATTATTTTTAAAATTTATTTTTTGTGCAATATAAGTTTTTTTAAAATAAAAATTATTTTTAAAAACAAGAATCAACGGACCAACTGTTACCTCAAAACTTTAACCGTGTCCCGTATTCAGTCAGAATCATATCGAACCCAAAACAAAAAACGTTTTCGTGAGGCGTACGTGGGCGCTATATTTTCATTTTCAAATTTCAACCTGAACCGGGTAGGGCTTTCCTTCTTGTCGGGGGCTTTTGGTGATCGAGGAATTGGAAACCCTGACCGGTATTTTCCTTCCTATATCTATGTAATTTTGATTGATTTTTTAGTTTAATCTACTCTATTCTTCTTGTTTTGATGCGGCTTTATGTGCTTTGATCCAAAAGTAGTCTCACTCATCTGCTTTAAACCAAGATGGCTCGTACGAAGCAAACCGCTCGCAAATCTACAGGCGGAAAGGCTCCCAGAAAGCAACTCGCCACCAAGGTCTTTCTTTTTTCTTATTCTCTATTTTCACTGATGGCAAAATTTTCCTTGTTACATGCTCAGTCATACTATTATATATTTGTATGTCGTTATTACCTTCTGATACATGATAAATAATTGTTCAATTTATAGTCGTGTTTTTCTATTGCTATTTCGTGTACATAATGTTTAATTCTGTGACATGTATAATTCGTTTAATTGTAAGAATATGTTGTTTTATTCTCTTCAAATTTTGGAACCATTCGGCGCGAAACTATTTCAGAAAATCTTTAAAGGTTCATGGTTTCCTCCTTCTTTTTTTTTTCCCCCTTCTCTTTGTTTTTTGTTTTTCATTTCGGATGTTATATATCAGGTTTTGATTGTTTGAGGCATTTTTGAAGAGGAATTTCCCTAAACCCATGTGTATGATTAAGGCGAGGGGATGGAAGTTAGTCTCTGCTCTCTAGTACTATAGTTGCCTTGATTCTAGCTGAATCATGCTTTTCCTTTTTCTTACCTGGTATATCTATTTTTTAGAGGATACGGAGCCTTAACGGTATAAAATATAGCAAACCTGCTATTGATATAAGGCATAATAGATTAGGTAATATATATATATATATATATATATATATGTTCATGTTTCCTACATCTTATGAGATCTTATTTTTGAATTTGTCTTTTGGATATGAAGGCTGCAAGAAAGTCTGCTCCTACCACTGGTGGAGTAAAGAAGCCACATAGATACCGTCCTGGAACTGTTGCTCTTCGGTATAGATATTGTTAATTCTTAGTTAATTACCTTGCAGTTTTTCTTAATCTGTTCAGAAGTTGAATCAAATTCTGTTTCCTTTTTTAATCTTATGATCAGTGAAATTCGGAAGTATCAGAAAAGTACTGAACTTCTGATTAGAAAGCTGCCTTTTCAACGTCTTGTCCGTGAAATTGCTCAAGACTTTAAAGTAGTGACTTCCACTTTTTATTTGTTTCAAGTCATTAATATCATTAACTTTGGTCTCTGGAGTTGACTGAAGGGACAAATTTAATAGTATATTTCCCTTCTGGGCGATGCAGACAGATTTGAGGTTCCAGAGCCATGCTGTTCTTGCTCTTCAGGAAGCTGCAGAAGCCTATCTTGTTGGCTTATTTGAGGATACTAATCTCTGTGCTATCCATGCTAAGCGGGTGACAATAATGCCCAAGGACATCCAACTTGCCAGACGAATTCGCGGTGAAAGGGCATAATTGTTGTCTTTTTTTTTTTTTGTGTGCTCAGTTTGGTTGTGTGTCATGCATACATAAACTTTCATCTCATTCACATGTGAATGTATAAGATTGGCTTTCACCATACAATGGCATTTTACTATTGTCTCTTATGCCCCCTCCCTCATATATTCATAGTTCCCTGATTCTTTTTTCCTTTCCTTTGTCAACTCTACTTTGGTTTCAATATCAGTCCTTTATTTTAAAAACTTTGTTATGACTTCTTGGTGTTTCTTGTCCTCATCTTTATTTCATGATTGTCTTCAGTTACCTATTTTTCTGCCATTTTTATTTGTCTAACACATCATGGCATTTGTATAGGTAGGAAGATTTTTTTTTAGTTGCTTTCTGGTCTTTTGTGTAGCTTGATGTTAGCAAGATTGATAGCTTTGAGTGCTGGTAATTATCCTTCTTTAATGTTTACCTTTTTGGTTTGTGCTTTAGCATGTGTACGACTTAACTCAAAGTAGAGCTTTGTTAAAGGCTATAAACTGTAAGTGGTTCAGTTTTTGGATTCGTAATGGGAGATGTGTTGAAAACCAGATGGATTGACTGCTGGTAAGTTGTTAGTGTTTCTGTTTACCTTGTTTCTCTTTAATGTTTTCCGGGTTGATGGTGGTTGGGGTATATATTTGGATGAAAAGAAAGAGTTGTTTCTCTTTGACTCGTTGTTATCTTAGCTTTCATGGTGTAGGATCAATATACCAAGGTCCAAGTACATAGTATTTAAGATTCTCGTATTTTGTATGACAGTTAGAAAGTTATTGGAGTTATAAGCAGTGTGATGTGTAAGTTTTCATGATTCTTGGGTAATATGAATGTTCATCATCCAAAGTCTTTTTTTTTTTTTTTTTTCGGTTTACACCATCGTAGATAATAGGGATTGAAACACAAGTATCCTGGATGTTATCTAACATAAAAAATATCAGGGTCAGTATGACAATATACAATGCCTCTAAAGCTTAAGGCCTGTCAATCTTGTCCAATTTACATGTTTTCATGTCTAGACTCTAGACTGCCAATGCCAAACAGCAAGATATTTCCACGGGTGTTTATCAGAGGATGCAAATGCCTATATTGTCTGGTAATATATTAGAATTAGAAAATTTGAGCTTTTGGGTTGTACTTGTCAGGATGTAGTGTCGAATCATTTATTGTTTATTTAGGTTCTGTCCGGCAAAATTAGATTATAAGTTAGCGGATAGCTTATAAGCTAGCTGATAGCTTATAAGTTAATTTTTAGCTTATAGCTTATAGCTGATAACTTATAGCTTATAAACTAGCTTATTTGAATAAGAAGTGTTCGGTAAAAGTAGCTGATTGAGTAGCTGAAAAGTGTAAAATGACATAAAAGGACATATATTTTTTAATTCTAAAATAATGTAAATAAATCTATCATTTTTGTTTTTAATTAAATTAATTTGAATTATTATAAATATAAAATTCATTAAAAATATATATTTATATATGAATAATATATTTTTACATATATAATAATTTATATATATTATTATATTTTATTATATATAATAAAATATATTTAGATATTTTATTATTTTTATATATATTATACATATTTATAATATATTTATGTATTTTTATCATATATATAATATTATATATGTATAATATATTATATATAAATATAAATATAATAAAAGATGAGTAAATATGATATAATAAAGTAATGAACATAATGGGTATTTTGAAAAAATAAGGGCAAAATAGAAACAAAAAATTTTAAACTATAAGTTATAAGTTATAAGCTACTTAAAGTAACTTATCAGAATAAGCTATAAGCTACTAAAATAAGTTTGTTTATCAAACACTTTTAACGAGCTTATAAGTTAGTTAAATAAGTTATAAAATAACTTATAAGTTATAAGTTCGTTTGTCGAATACAATCTTAATGTTGCTCTTACTCTTTCCTTGTTTTACCTTCAGAAGTCCTTGAAAGTTCGTATATGTTCGTATACTTCTAGGCCTTGACAACATTTTTTTACTGTGCTTGCTTATTTTATTCGCAGCTTGTCGTCGTGGACAATTTTTTTTTTGTTTTTTTAAGATGAAAGGAGAAAAAACATTCATCGATTTTATCCTTTTTCTTGTGGTCATGGATATATATATATATATATATATATATATATATATATATTTGTTAATACCAAAACCTGCAATCTTGGATTTGGAATGTATAAGTCTTGGGCCTCCAGTGCCTAAAAGCCTCTCTTCAAGTTGAAGTGTGGGCAACTTGCTTTGGGGATTTGAACTTTGAAGGTCTAACGACGTCATGGACCCCAAAAAATTGTCAAATGGCAACAGCGACCCACAGCTTTGATAACTAAGGAAGCGTTACTTTCTATTGCCCTTCATCCTTCAATGGCATTAATTAACTAAATTAATGGACATTTGTAAAGCCAGAGACGTGCTATGGTTCTGCACTTCCAGGCTCCAGCAGTTCCATCATAGTTGTGGAGGGATGAAAGTAACCACTCATTCAACTTTACCTTTTATTTGGAACCTCAGCCTCAACTACGGAGATTTCACTTTTCTGTTATGACAAATTATAACTAGGATTAACATTATTCCCCTAATAGACTTTGGTCACCAAAACCAATTACAGTTGGATTTTTTTTTGTTTTGAAGGATCAGTATTTGCAAATTCATCAACTTTTGAGTAATTTGGTTTGAATTGGGTTGGATCACAAGAGTATAAAATTTTTTTAAACATTGATTTACTTCATTTACAAGATTTAAACTTGAGATCTTACTTAATAAAAATAAATGTAAAATTACTTAAAACTAATTAATTTTGTATTTAAAGTTACATCTTCTGAAGTTTGGCTTTGGTGGCAAGTGATTTAAGGAAGGGATTGGAAGTGTTGTTCTCTTTCTTCATCTTTTATTTTTGCATGTATCATTAAAATGTTTTACGTGTATAATTAGAGAACACTACTTAAACGATAAAGAATTTAAACAAAGAAAGATGACATAGGAGGTCAAATTGAGGTTGGTATATATATATATATATATAATATAGTGTGAGATAGAGTGGAAGTAGGTAAGAAGCTAGGTAGAGGATAGATATGCACACACCAATGTTTGCATGAGCAGGTGATGAAAGGTGGAAATTAAGTTGCGTGGCATGATAGCTATGATTGATGTCCGGAAAGGAAGCTTGTTATGGTCAACCATCACAGTAATAACTTATCCACGTACACCCTCTTTTCCCCCCTTTCACTCTGTCTGCTCCCATTTCCAAAAGTTAACATTCACTAAACGTGGATTCTCCATGTTCGTCGGTCCATCAACTTGAAAACACACTATCCGACCAAGATCGAGACGCCATGTGTTCGTAACATTTCCACTTTTACCTCGGGGCGTAGCAATGATTATTAGGACTTGTGTTCTCTCTCTCTCTCTCCAATTTCAACTCGAATTAGGCTGAATCGATTCATCATGTTTTATCCGCATCAAGTTATTTAATGGTTGACTGAAGAATAAGATAAATTTTAAATTTTTCTGAAAATACAAAGTACGGGTTTAGGGAAGTGTCTTCCCTATCCCAACTCGGCTCAAATATATATATATATATATATATATATATATATATATATATATAAAATAGAATACTGGATGAGGGAGTTCTCTCTCTCTATTTCTTAGTTTTTTTAGAATTATGATTACTTGAAAATTGCAAAAGTGCTTTTTTTTTTTTAAGTTCTTGTTTCAGTTTCTCATAATTATATTGTTTTATTAATTATCTTATATTTTTAATTAGTTTTAATTTTATCTTGAACTCAATATTGTCTAAATAGTTAATAATAAACGTGGATGTGGTTATTTTTATTACACACATTAGCGCTAACTCGTCTGACTAAACATGTTCTATATTAGACATTTTTTTAAAATAATAATATTGTCCTTTATTAGTCAAAAAATTAAAAGGTCAAAGTAAATAATAAAAGAAAAATCTGTCATTTTAAGAATATTTGACACGGTGTTTAGCTAATCCAGTTGATGCTTATGTATACAATAAAGATAATGATCAAATTAGAATTTACTATTAATTATTTAGATGGTGTTAAATTTAGGAATATAATTAAAAATAATTAAAAATATATGAACAAAATTAACACACAGTAAATTTTTGGGACAAAATTTAAATTTAAATTAAAGTTTTGGGAGGAAAATAATACTTTTGCTATCTAAAAAATTATTAAATTTTGATTAATTTAATTCAAATTGAATTCAATTATAAAAGTGTAAAACTTTTTTAATTTTATT
Organism: Biancaea sappan; assembly: GCA_037074585.1. Lineage (NCBI taxonomy): Eukaryota > Viridiplantae > Streptophyta > Magnoliopsida > Fabales > Fabaceae > Biancaea > Biancaea sappan. Next base: position 57,660,627 of record CM073490.1, read on the forward strand.
TTTTTTAATCTATTTACAATGGTAAAACTTGAGATTTTATTTAGAGAAAAGAGGTATTTAAAATATATTTTCAAATTTCATTGCACGCTCACGGCCTACTGAAAGAGATGGTTCGTGTGAGGGGTCACCTATATGGCCTCTGCCAAATGCCACACACTAATTGCAATAGATCACTCATCCTTATCCCTCCCCACATATTTAGATGAGGAATGATATTGAGGAAAAAACCTTTAGAGTAAAATATTATACTGATTTTTAAAATATATTTTTATTAATTTAGTCTTTGAATATTTATTGTCATTGATTTAGTTTTTTCTTTTTAAAACTAGTTATTTTAGTCCTAAGTGCTAAGCTTAACTTAGGGATTATATTTCTGATTGGAAAATTTGTGAGATATGGTATATTTTAACTTTGTGTGTCAGCTTATGTGCGTGTGTGTCTATATATATATATATATATATATATTTGATCAAGCTGATGTATATTTTAATATATTGGAACTGAACTGATGGCATTTTTAAACACTAAATTAATGTATACTCAAAATCTCATAAAAACATATTCTGCTTGTTTCCAAGTTATTAATAAAGAGCAGTAGTTATTAAAATACATTCAATAATTCTTTTAAATTTTTATCAAAATTATTATCTTCATTTAATTTTTTTATGTTCTTCTAATTTAATTTTTTTAAAATGTAATATAACCGTTTATTCCGCTTCTTCCAATCTTTTACGCACTGCCAACTCTGAAACACGTCTTAGTTTTTCTTTTTCTGGAGTTAATAATTAGATGAGTCTAATTAGGGCAGAATTGAAACCCTTTCGGTACATTGTGTAATCACTGAAGAGTACTCAAAGTCCAATTAATGGGATAAACAATCATCACACAGCAAATTACCATGAAGAACACATGCCATATATCAAAGTCTAGCCATCATTTTTCAGCAAAAATGGCACAAATTTATTGGTTGTGGATGGTGCTGTCTTGGGTTGCAGCTAGCTATTAGAAAACAGGGCCCAATTTCTTGGAGTAGACAGGAAATTGACAAATTGTGCATTATAGTCTACGAACTTGGCTGGTAGTGATAGGATTTTAATTTATTTTTTTAAACCACTAATATTCAAAAGTTCACTTCACTTCCACTAATTTAGTTTAAGCTGGATCGAATCACAAAAATATAAAACTTTCCAATACAAATATTTTCTTTTTAGAACCACCAATGTCCAGAAGTTCACTAGATTTCCACTGTTGTAAATATTTGGTAACCAACACAGCATGAGTGGTGTTATGATTGACACTGTCCTTAAGGGATGATTTTGTGATTGCAAGAACTTCCTCCCAGGATAAAACATGATTTTCTGAGTTTTACTTTCAGGTACTAGAACAATAAAAAAATAACTCAGTAACCTAGTGAAATCAGAGAACACAAAAACGTGGAGGAGATCAGAAAGCAGTGTGTCAAATATGATGAAAGTTCTGTCTTTTATAGTTGTAAAATTGCATAATTAATCAGGTCAAATAAATGTTTAGTTACATATTTAAAACAGATTAAATTATAAAACAGTCAATTGAATTTTGTAATAATTATGTTAAAATCATTTTTATAAAAAGTAAAACTAGTCCTAATCACATTTTCTTGTGCGCAGGAGGGCAAATTGCTAATTTACACTGTACTAATCCAATGATGTGAGAGCACAAATTCAATTCTTCCCTTAGCCTATTATAACATTTACAGTGATGTGAGACTAATTTTATTCTTTTGAAATACACAAATTTTTATAACATAATTTTTACAATATACACTAGTCTAATTTTGAGTCAAGTCAAATTATAAAGGCGTAAAACTTTCTTAACAGAGATTTTTTTTAATTTTATTTATGATACTCAAACTAACTTACATAAAAGAAACACGTAATAAACTACTTAAACTAACTAATTTCAAGGTCCACAGTGGGCAGAAAGATGAATAATAGTCCTTGAGTGCACAAAGTTAAGCACTCATGTAGTTGGTAGCACTTTAGGGTCCTACTTGTCCAACGACTACATGTGGTTCGTTGCACGCTTGAGAAGCCTCTCTTCCACCATTACCACTGCACAGAATTGAGATACTTAGAGAGTTTATGTTTTCCAAAATAAGATAGCAATATTGTAAACTCAGTTTTATAGGACACAAGGGCCAAAATGCAAAGTGAGGACTACAACAGTGCTCCTAGTTTTAGAAAGGATGCTAATTAATAAATAGGGCCATTTGGTCCACGTCTAGTGGCTATATATTTGCTGAGTGTCAAAGTTGCATAGAAACGATGAATTTGTACGTTTCTGACTATGAAGGCAGAGTAGAGTAGACATACAAGGCTCACAAGTGTAAATAAGCTGATTGAGGGACAAAATTGGGATGTTAATAATTGGACCATATGGTCCACCTAGTAAGCTCGACAAGAATGAAGTCTCTCAGGAATCAGACAACAAATATAATAGAAATGAAGTTTGGTACTGAAAGAATCACTTTGACACAAGCATACATTAAGAAAAAATACAAATTTTGCGTTAGTTTTGACCGTATCTTTACCAAGCGTTACATCATCAATTTTAATTTCTCGAAGCATGAGATAATAATTAGGAGGTTCCTAGGTTATGGGTTAGGATTAGTTTTGGCTTAAACTTTAACCAAACCCGAACAAGTCAATTTTCCACATTGGAGGACCTGTTGGCTTAGTTATCATAGTCAGTTTGGTTGGGTTGAGAAGTTTTAGTTTGGTTCATACTTGAGTTTTTGGAAAAGAAAAATAAAAACAATAATTACTATAAGAGAGTTAAATATTCTCTTTTAAGTGTATAAAAAATATGGTTTTGTTGTTTTTTTTCAGCTGATTATATGTATGAAAAAAATTTGTTTTTTCAGATAATTGGCAAGTAAATTATAAGCACTTGTAAAATATTCTCATGCTTGTGTCAATTTTAATTTCTTATAGAATACATTTCTCTCATGTCAATTTTAGAATATACTTTTTACTTTTAAAATACGGTCTTATTGTTTATTTACTTTTCTTAATTTATTATAGAATATTAAAAAAATATATACATATTGCAGAATGGTTTATTTTGGTTCGATTTTAACCTAATTAAAATTTTTACAACCAAAAACCAAATCAAACCAATTAATTTAAGATAGAAAACCAAATTGGACTTTATTTTTTTTTTTTGGTTTAGAATAATTTTTATTCGGTTTGATTTGGACTTAATCATTTTAAATCACTTTTGAACACACTGCTATCAGATAAAAGATAAGTTCAAAAAAAGAAAAAGATACGCGTACATATGCTTCAACCATATGCATGTGTATTTAAATACACATGTAGATAAAAAGGACTTTTGACGCAAAAAGGGAACATTAATAATTTGTATAGGACGGTCAAATTGTGCACCATATATAGGACAGAGCATGCTGAAGGAGGCATGCGAGAAAATATATGTGGACCCACCAAAACTGATCTAGATTCGCCCATGCTTAATTACCAAATTGACCACCATCAACCTAGCTAGTTTCAATATTATTAATTCACTATCCATTTCCAATACATACATATATATATATATATATATATAGATATATAATTTCAACTTTCAATTGTGGTTCGACTACTTTTCAACTTCAGTTTCTTTGCCTTTTAACTTTTTAGTTTTTACACAACTATATGGTTCATTTTCTTTTCTTTCTCTATTTTTCACTCAAGCATGCATGCTTGGTACATTTAGCTATGACAACTGTTTTTCGCATTAAAGCTACACTGCTTTATAGTAGTATTAGTATTAGGTCAAATAATAACTTAAAGGATCAAATATAATTAAAATTTTCAAAATACTTGGGCTTAATTAATAAAAAAATGGCATTTGTTTGGTTGGAATCTACAATCACTATAAGAAAAAACAAAATTTCTATCTCTGAAATATTAGAAATTTATCTCAAAATCTAATCTAAAAATCTGAGATTCTAATTTCTGGTTCTAATTCCATCCCTAATATATTATTCATGTTTGTTTTTAATTTTTTTTTCCTGATTTTATGTAGAAACAAGGTTTTTTGTGTCAATTTCTATCCCTAAAATATTGTTTCTCCTTGAGAGGGATTTAATTTATCTCAAAATCATTCTCAATTTGTTTGGAATCTGATGAAAAATTATTTTAAATAGTTGAGACGGAATTAGAGATGAAATAAATTTTATCTCAAATTTTGTCTCAGATTAATATGTCCCACATCGACCAGACTAGAAAATGAGCCTCTCACCTTTTCTTATATATAACACTTCAGTAGACACTCTTGTCTTGAGAAGATTAATGAATAGATGTGTCTTCCAGTTTAACATTATTTAATGTAGCTAAATTATATTTTGGGTGGCCAAATTTGATCGATTCAACAATCCAGTGATTCTTAAGCGTTTCAAGAGAATTTGAGATGAAAAAATTCGTCCCTAATTTGAGATGAAAAATTCTGCCTCAAATCTGTCTCTGATCTGAGAGGGAATTAGGGATGAAAATTTGTCTCTGATTTAAGACGGAATTTTATTTTCTGTCTCAGAGTTTTTACAATGGGAGGATCAGAGATGAAATTTTTCCGTCTGTGAGTTCTTCTCTAAGTAATCAGAGACGAATTTTTTTTTATTCAGAGATGGATTTTTTCATCTCTGATATCTGATTTTCTTGTAGTGAATATTCATAAACCTATTAGGCTCCGATTCATCTAGATTAAATCAAATTAGACTATAAAAATATAAAATTCTTTGAAAACTCATTAAATTTTGACTAGTTTGAGCTGAGTTAGATTGTAATGGTATAAATCTCTTTTTCTATTTATTTTTTTATTTACAAGACTCAAATTCAAGAGCACTTTTTTTAATTTTCTTTAATAAAAATAAGCGTGTTAAACCATTTAAATCAACTAACTTTGATTAAAAAAAAATTGGCATTTGATGATTCCAAACAAATGCAGGTAGTTTAATTCCATAGTTACCACTTACCAGCATGCACGTTGATGTCAGTATATATATATATATATATATATATATATATATGCAATGGCATGGAAGTGAAGGTGAAATGTGAGGGATTTCCCATGAAATTAGATAGACGTACACAAGCTGTCGCTCATCATCAGGTGAATCCACTGCTGCTAGAGTTTCACTAAGGTAGAAAAGAGTTGAATTTAATTAATTCAGTATATATATATATATATATAAGAGATAAACTGCAAAATTTCTCTAGCAGTGTATATAAATATATAACTATTGATGACTTTGGCATTTTAAAAAAGCAAAACCGAAAAATAATATCCAAAATGGAAAAGAATAACTTATAATATATATATATATATATATATATACACAAAAGAGTTTTGCTAGCCCCTCGGGTCAGATAACTAGGGTCACTGATGTGTAACAAAAAATATATATTAATATTATCATGCTCATGACAAAAGAAATGCCATGTTTATACGCTAAAAAGAACTCTTGCCTTAAAACATATGACGCATTAGGTATTTACATAACACGTATTTGAATAGTGTCTTTAGAGTTTAGATGAGTATAAACATATCATATATTTCGTACTCAGCGTGGAAGTTGCTCTCTCTGCCTTTCAACATTACTTATACACAACAACAGCAATCACCAAGAATATATATATATACATACATACATACATACATACATACATATAAATATATCACTTCCTTATTCTTGGACTTTTTCCACGGATTCCTTGTTCTTCTTTTAACGACATATAATTAATTTCCAACATGAAATGCTCTTTGAGAAGTCATTCAACTAAAGCCATAACAAGAAAATGATTTACATGCAAAGGGGCCAATAAACTTCAAAGCCCCAAGAATGAAGTCAGTCGTTGTCATCAAGTACAAATTAATAGTTTATATATATATATATTACCCACTCCGACATGCTCTTCGAAAAGAGCGACCATGAGCTTCCACTTGTTATTATTATTGGAATCATTCCAGACTTCTTACCCAGAAATCTAGGGCTGCATGAATTGTATTAGGCATGAATTGATTAAACTCTATATCTTAGGCATGAACTCTAGAAGACTTCTTCTGCTACTGTTTTGTGATAATTATAAATATAATAGAAACAAAATTATCTAGGTTTTAGAGTCATGTTGGTCGCATGCATCTCATTTTGCACTTTTTACACACGTCTACGCTCACACAGAGACCTGTATGGAGAGGGAGAGTTTTCACTTTTCACTTTTCCACACATTCTTACAAAAAATATATATTATATGTCTCGGAATCCATCAAACACATATTTGTATATTAATTAATTAATTAATCACTGCGTACGTACCAATGAAGACCCTTCACAAATTCTTCATTTGTCAAATACGCATATCCCAATGTCACAGTCTGACGAGCTTCTTGTATTTAAAAATGGGCTCAAGCTTATCTTGTTCCCTTCTTCTTCTTCATCCTTGCTTGTAGTAGAATAACTCTGCAGTAACAGCAACGACGGCATATCGGAACTATTATTATTATTATTATTATTGGGTGTTTCGAATCTGTCTTCTTGACTCAACTGAGAAGCCACAAACTTGTCGAGAGCCCTCCAATCAGTTGTCACATTCTTTGTGGGTTGGTGATCATCTTCTTCGTTATTGTTAATGTTGTTGTCTGATATTAAAGACATTACAGAGCTTGGCCTCTTTAACAATGGCAGAGACGGGCTTTCCAGCTGAGGAAGCTGTATGAATTGGTCTGATGAGTTCATGAAAGCACTCAAGTTATTCACTTCTATCTCTTGCTTGCACAGGTAGTTGTTTTGACTTTGAGCTAGATTATAATTCTGATGAGGCTGCCTTGAGATAAAGTCCACAGGATCTACCACCGAGCTCACTCCAGCGCTTTCCTCGAAGAAGTAGCTTGAATCCCATTCTTCAATGGCCTTCGTTTGCCCACTGGTTTTTTTCTTGAAAGCTCTGCATACAACCCATCCTTCTTCCTGCACAAACTCAATCACATTCAAAAAAAAAAAATTAGACAACTTTCAGGACATATCTCGCTTAGAGATGTTTTAGGTTAACTAGCCTATCATGCAAGAAAGAGGTTTGATAACTAATGTCGGTTAGTTCAAGTGCTTTGGCAATTATTTCCATTAATGTTTCGAGTTTGAGACTTGCCAATAGAAAAAATCAAAGTTGAAAGAGGTTTACACATTTGTTCGACTTAGCTAGAATGAATAAGTAATTGAAGCCTATTAGTGAGTTTTTGAATAATAGTGATTCTAACCCCAGAAAAAAAAAAAAAAAGAAGGTACCTTGTATTTTATGGTATGCACTTTAACTAGTTAACTCAATTGGTGACTAAAGATAATGTCTCTAATCTATTTTAACTTCTTTGAGAGCATGCAAAGATTAAAAATTTAAATACATTAAATAGGAATTGTGCCCTAAGAGAGAGTCTAGACAAACAAACTCACACACCAAAAAAAAAAGGATTGTTAATGGGAGTTTTCCTTTTAATTAGCTTTTGCGAATTTTCAATATGGTTAGGTGAAGATTAATCAATAAGGAGCAGCATGCAGTCGAAGAATATTGAAAGATGGCCAACTTAGTAATCAATTACACAAAGATACAGGTTTACCGTTTACATTTGACAAGTGAAATGACAAGAATAAGGAATGTCGTGAAGAAAGCAGCTTCAATAATTCGCAGTTGAAAAAGTAGTGTGACTTTTGACTTATTGCTGGTGAAAGTCATGTCTAAGAAAGCTTGTACTACATTAGTGAAAAATATATTCACTTGTTAGTTATCAATGAAGACAGCAAACAAAAGTTGTTCCTTCCTTTTTCGTTCCATAATATAATGTAGTAACCATAAGGTCTTTTAATACTAAACTACATTAATTAGACTACTATAAAAAAAAATATATAAACTTTTAAGACCTTTTTTTCTTTTTCTTACAAATATCTTCTACTTGTAACAATCTTATTTGAAATATTGTGAGACATTAAATTTTAAGCCTTCCTAATAAATTTAATCCGCGTGTTGGTAACTTTAAACCCTTTCTTTGTGTGTGTGTGAAATAGAAAAAAGTGAAAAAATATGCTATATATAATGAAAAGCCAACAACTCATTATGTTTGAACACCACACTTCAATAGTTCAACTAATTCACGAAACAAACTAAAATACAAACACAAACACATAAATAGCCGAAGAAAATCTAAAGTTGACTACTTGCGGTAGTAGTGGCTATTTCAATCTAAAAATTGACAATATCTCAGACTTTAATTTTTATGCTAGTAAATCAAAAGTAATAAATTTTCTATCCTATTGAAGGAGAATATAGACTTGAGAAATAAATAGAGGAAGAGAAGAGTGAAAGTGCGTGAAAGGATATATATATATATAATATATATGTATATATATGTTGAACTTGCCTGGGGAGGTCCATTCTCATCGGATTCGAGCCTATATTCGTGCATGATCCAGTCAGTTTTCTGGCCATTAGGAGCTCTTCCTTTGTAGAAGACGAGGGTCTTCCTCATGCCGATGAGCTTCGCCTTGTCGTACACCGCCTTGTCTCTTCCTGTCGCCTTCCAGAATCCCGCCATCGTAGCTCTGTTCGTCCTCGTCCCTGTCGGATATTTCTTGTCCTTGTGGCTGAAGAAATACCACTCGTTCTGCTCCTCGTACCCGATCCAGCATCTCTCTGTCATATCATATCATTCATCTTTGTGCTTCAAGAAATCATCCAATATCCATAATTCCCACAAAACCAACACAAGAAAACTCAAAAAAAAAAAAAGAATAAAAAAAAGAAAGAGATCTAATGTATTTTTGAGATTGAAATTATCATGATCTCTCTTGCTAGTGGCTTTACATAACAGATCCTAGCTATATATATATAAGGGATACTGAGATATACAGTGTACGTTTTAATGTATATGTCATTATATTGAAAACCCTAATATTGAAAAGGAGTACTGTTGGAGGAGGAGAGAAGGTGCGCAGTAGAAGTGGTGTATATGTATATATGTATGCATGTATGTGTATGTGTACCTTGAAGATCCCATGGTTCTATACGATAAAGATCGATCTCTCTGATGACATCAAGATCGATCTTCTGAGAAGCAACTTTCTTCCTTAGATAATAGCCAACAAGCTCTTCATCGGTTGGGTGGAAACGAAACCCCGGTGGGACACATGACTCCATCGACTCCATCATAGCAAAGCAATTACTTGATGGCACTGCATAAAATTCACCACCACTATTAATGCCAACCACACTTGACTATCATCATCATGTATAAATTAGAACAAAGAACCTTATGTGTGAATGAATGAGAGAATAGAAACCACGATTGGCTTTAAAAGAAGGGGGGAATAAGTTAAACAAAATTGTAAGAAAAAAAAAAATATATATATATATATGTACATATAAAATATAAGCTCTTTTATCGAAAAGGTGACGTGTTATAAGAGATAATCATCAGCTCATTTGGTGGTGAGCAACGACACTGGCCAAAATTTAATCTGAAAAATAGCGCGTGTTATAAAACTAAACCCATAATTTCAGAAACAATAATGATTTTTCCGGAGGTAAAAAGATTGCCAGGGAGAGAGAGAAACCAAATTATGAAAGTTTGGGTTTGATAAAAATTAGACCAAGCGGGCATGCAGTTTGGGGTTTTGAACTTAGCTTATAGTTATTAGGGTGTGTTTGTGGAGGGATCTGTATGAAACGGACAACTAGAGGCTCGTGCTAATGATGTTGTCTTGTGTTAGTGAATGGTAGGAATGATTCATCCAGAACGGGTTTCCCATTCCATTACTATAAATAATTATATAGAGAAATAATTAGATACATAACTTAATGACAAGCATAAAGTCATACATATATAAAACAAACAAACCAACTTTTTACAGAAAACGCTCGTTTTAGTTAAGAGTTCTGTACCAAAGCTAGCATCAGAGATCATGAATAATATTGGAATGGTAATGTATCTATATATATATATATATATATGGGAATTGTATGTATGGATGACGTTATCACAAAAGGGCACGCGTTTGACGAAAGAGAAAAGGCCTTTGTATGGGATCAAGGCCTGGCATGGGAAGGATAGAGAAAAAAGAGAAAAAGGGAGTGAATGCGAATGCGAATGCGAATGCGAATGCGAATGCGAATGCGAATGTGATGTGAATGTGGACACTGATCTTGAGGCATTAAGGCAGAGAGGCTTTGTGTGTCACTGGAAACTGTGGCTCTGACTCTCTTGTCTCTTTGTCGAGAATTTTCATGGCACATCTGACGGACCTGACCTGACCTGACCTGACCTCTTTTTCTTGTGAGATAAATGCTGATGATATTCAAAAACCATAACTTTTTATAAGTGCCCCAATATTTTGCAGCCTTCTGCTAACTCTCGTTTTCAAGACATTTTCTTTATTCTACACACACACTCACACACACACACACCCATAATTGGGTTTGGAAAAAATTGGGGTACAGAGAAGAAAAGAATACGAGACGTTCAATTTGGATCTGCAGATGTAAAATTGAAACTGAGAAATTAAATGTGACAGATGATCAGAAAAAAGGCCTGTGTTAAATGAATCTGGGTGGGAGATAGAAAGAAGAACAATTTCATGCGATGCAACAACATACCATATGATGTTTCAATATTATAAGTGAAAATGGACAGAGCGAAAGTATTTGGATATCGCAGAAACTAGTAAGAAGCAGAAAAAGAAGATTGATTGTAAACTAAAATGGGAAAGTAGATATGGGGAATTTTTGGGGGTTTGAGATGAATAGGAATAGAAATTGAAAAGAGGCGTTGAGCTTAGCTCACCTGAGTAAGTGCTGGTCTAGAAGTGCAATGAAGAAGAAGACAAAAGGAGAAATGAATGAGGTTGGAGAGCAAGAAGATGAATGAAGGAGAAAGAAAACAGAGTGACAAAGAGAGAGTGAGAGACAGAGAGAGAAGGAAAATATGAAAAATAAATTCCGTTAGGAGTGAGAATGGGAAAGAATATATAAAAGAAGCGAGGAAGGAAGGACCACTGAATTGCGCGCATGGGCTTGATGGTTGTCCCCCCAGTAGGTGACGTCACGACCTAGCTTCCTCCAGCATGCTCTTTCTTTTTGTGCTTTTTTGAAAAATATTTTTTTTATCAAGAGGCTTTCTTTATTAGGGAAAATTTTCATAAAATAACTGTAAATGATTAAAAATTAAATATGTTTTTATAAAACAAAAAATTAATATTATTTAATGAATTGTATTAAAATCAAAGTATTATTATACAATACCTAATAAGATAGTCTAGGTATATTTATCAATATAATCAAATGTCTTGTCTACATATATAGTTTTAAGAATCGATTATTGATTCAAATTAGTTTTCATATTATTGATGGGTCACTAGTCTAATCGTCAGATCAGCAGGTCAATTGTTAAACTGGAGAATATATATATATATATATATATATATATATATATCAAAATAAGTAAAACAAATAATTTACATGCAAATTTAACAATCAAAATATTCTAAAAAATATATCTTAAAATAATTTTAGAACACAAATATCATATTTAATAAATAAATAAATAAATATAATCTTTTATAATTATATTAATAAATTGTAAAAATAAAATTAAAAGTAATTTATTTTTTAATATCTTATGGTTATTTAGTAATTTTTAATTTTATAATGTAAAATTTGTTACTTCAACTTTTATGAATTAAAATCATTTTAGATGATATAATGATATACATAAAATAATAACATTTTATGTTTCAAAATAAAATTATTATTCCTCTATATATATTTTTGCGCACTTATATGATAATTGTAGTTTTTTAATGGTTAAAATATTCTTTTTCTTCTATGAGGTGCTAGGTTCAATACTGATTAGATCATTTTTTCCTTATATATTTTTTTTGTTGAAATCTAAAAGAAAAAAAAGAGACCTGAGTTGTACCAAGTCACTAGGTCGCCGGTTCGGTCAAACCCAGTCAAGTCAATCAGATTTTGACTAGGCCAAATGCAATTCAGTCCAATGAAAAAACTCCAACTGAGTTGGACTCTGGGTCACTGGTTCCTAGGTCCCGGTTAGATCGACCCAGGTCCAAAAACCGCGTGTATATATATATATATATATATATATATATATATATATATATATATATATCGTAATGCCTTTTTTTGCAGGAGATATGGTTGTCATGAATAACAAGGTAAGTAAGTTTAATAAATATTAGGTAAAATAGTACTATATGCCCCTAAGGTCCTAACGTTTATCTCAATTTTCATTTCTGCTTTTGAAGTTTTTTTTTGCTCGATTATGCTCCTATTCTTTCAATTTTTATCATATATGCCTCAAAATGATGAAAGTACTTTCCATCCCTCTCTCTTCTCTCTCTATCCTCTATACTTAGGAAGGAATGGAAAGAAAACTCACTGGTATTCTTGCTCTGTTTTCGGGTTCAAAGCAAGAACACGAGTGAATTTGCTCTCTTGGCCATATATGATAAAAATTGAAAGAATATGGGCATAATTTGGCACAAAAAAAATTCAAAAGTATAAATGAAAATCGAAGTAAACGTTAGAGACATATAGTATTATTTTACCTATATATTAATATACTTTATCAAATAATATTTAAAAACCATTTTCTTTCCTTTAAACATTTATGTGCATTTTATCATTTAATACTGAAAATTATCAATATCAATAGATATAATTCTTAACTGTCAAACCATCGATGTAAATCATATTGAACTTCAAGTACCAATTCCATCCAAGCCAAACATTTCATCCAAGTCAATACATGCCAAAAACAAAGAATATGTTCAAGGCCTAATGTGTTCGAATTTGTTCCTCATCCCAAATACCCGTCCTTTCCTGGTCTTCTGATCTGCGAATCGGACGGCCAGCATGTAAGAATGAACATCTTGTAAATGATCCAACAGCTACGAATGCGTTGCATTCTTTTTTTCCTACTCCAAAACACACGGTCCAATCAGCTATCACCCTATCACCCATCCGAATAACCCACTAACTCTAACAACACAACCAGACCCGACCGCCATTCCCGGATGCCAACCTTCTCCCTTCCTCTACTCCTTCTCCTCATGTCTCCCTCCCTTTTATGTACCCATCTCTTTACTTTCTTCCTATCTATGAGGTTTCACTAGTCAACTCTTCCACCACCATATTTACTGTTGTGTTAGTGTTGGCCCTTCTCGCCATTCACAATTCTCTACCTCTCTACTTTTGTCACCAGTTTCCTGCATGGAACTCCAGTCGTACCTACTGACTTCGATGCTGTAATATCCGTCAATTTTGGGGTCACGTGATTAGCGGTATTACAGTTGTTATAATGAAAATTTTCATTATTTTAATGGAAATATTTGGTCATTTTTAACTTTTCCATATTTAATTTATTCTTTTTTTATATTATTTATGGAAATGGAAATAAATAATTAGACTGAGTATTTTATTGTGGATGATATTTTTGAGAGTTGAGGAAAGACTAGAGGAAGAGGAAATTTCATGGAAAAAGTGTTAGGAGATAGGGAATTGAGAGAAAGCAATCATGAGGCATAGAGGGAGTCAGATACCTATAAGGTCCAGAAAGGGACCAAAGTGAAATTAGAAACTAGTGTGGTACCTAGAGTGTGAGAAATACCCAAATTGGAGGAATTACGAATTTGCCACTATCAAGGTTAACCGGGAGTTACCTAGGGGCAAAGTAATAATTTCACTATGAGCGGATATATATAGGTGACCCCACGTCTTTTTCTTCATTTTATCACTTTTCTCTCTCTCTTCACTCTCTCTTCCTTCTCTCTACCTCACCCTCTCCACTCCAAATCCTCTAAAGAGCTTCGAAGAGCCTTTCTCCAATGGTGGGGCGAGTCATCGGAGGCCAAGCGACGTAGGGAAAGCAAGGAATCTATGTGACTTGGGAGCTTCATTGCCTTTGTCTCCTATGATTTCTTATACAGTAAACCATATCGGCATCAAGGTAAGTGAATGACCTTACTATGCTTGTTTTTATTAAAATTACACAAGTATGATATAAATCTCATTTACACCATAAATGAATTTAAATTCATTAAATTCCCTAGTTAGTAATATTAACTAGATTAGGGAATTTTTTGGTGATGTTGGGAGTTCTTTTTATGATTTTCTTATGGAGATGTTATGGGTTGAATTGTGTGGATTTGGGGAATGTATTGTGAATGTGTTTGTGAATGATGAGTGGATTGTTGGTTGTTATGTGCATTACATTTTATCATATTAATGTATTGTATATAAAAAGGAATTGTGTAGGAATGTGGATTCATGAGAGGGAACAAAGGGGTGGACCTCTGGAATAAACCCATTGAATGGTGGACTTCAATGTGGTAAGAGCAAAAAAAGTGCGGGAAAAATATTTCATATCGTGTATTGTATATTTCATTTGCATATTCACATTATGAGAGGGAACCGGCTAGTAACCTATAGAAGTAGATATTCCTGGGAAGAACATCGGAAGAGTGGGAACAGAGTAACCTATAGAAGTAGATATTCCTGGGAAGAACATCGGAAGAGTTGGAACAGAGGGGTGAACCTATGAGATAAACATATTGATAGTCTGAGGGAAAAAATCTAGACTAAGTCTCAATGTGGTAAGCGTAGGAAAGAGTGAGAAAAATATTGCATATTTGTATTATAAGAGGGAATCCAATTAGTAACCCAAGGATATGGATATTCTTGGGAAGAACGTTGGAAGAGTAGGAACAGAGGGGTGGACCTCTGGAATAAACCCTTGAGTAATTATAGTCTAAAAGAAAATTTCAGATAGGGTCTTAACGAGGTAAGTGTAGGAAAAACAAGCATATGATTGTTTCATAATGCATTAATTGTGATTATTTATGCTTGTATATGTTTTGTGTTGAATTAGGATGTGGGATGTGATTGATGTGGATTGCGAGAGTGTGAACTCACCAGGGAAATAGTACGTTACAGTCACAGAATCAGGTACGCTTATATTTGAGTATCTAAATATGATTGTACATGCTAGAGGTAATTATTTATATTGTGGTTGTGATACTATTATTTGTACTTGTGCTTTATTTAATTGCATAGTTATTTGTTCACTGAGTTTTTGATAAACTTACACTCTCTGTAGTTATCTTTTTCAATATAACAGTTGAGGAGGAAGGAAACTGTTGAGAGTTTGACGGCTTAGAAATATACTTTATTTTGTTGGAGGGAACTAATTTTTGGACTATATGCCTAGTAGAATGCTCTTGTCACATCCCAAAACTTACATGTGATATAAACATAAAATACCTAGCGTGTACTTCTGTGGTACCCCATAATCTCTGTGAACATTCTTAATATCCATAATTATTTGAATCATAAATATTCCAAGAAAGATATTTTGTATACATATTCAGAAAATGTTCAACCTTCAAACACTATACAGTACTATACAACCTCCCAAGCCTAGGTGACCTACTAGATTACAGAGCGTTTCCTAATCCTTACCAATATTTTACCAGACAAAAGTGGAGTATATCCTTAAAGGCTATAAATTCTTCTCCTCAACCACTGTATCTGAAAAGATAATCATAGAGAGTGTGAGTTTATCATAACTCAGTGAGTAAACAACTGTACATGAAAATATCATAAGCACAAACACCACATTTACTAATACAATCAATCTATCATTTATTGTAAATAATTATAGTATTACACTTGTCTGAATTTGCGTATGATTTCTTAGGTGATCAATCCCTCAATCACTTTGCATTATATGCCATAGATACTTGCACTGAGTGACTTGGGAATTTAACCCTCAAACTCTTGGTGCATAAGTTTTCACAGTTATACACTGAGTGGTATGGGACTCTAACCCTTTCAAACTCGTGCATAGGTCTTCACATTTATACACCGAGTAGTGTGGGACTCTAACCCTTTCAAACTCGTGCATAGGTTTTCACAGTTATACACCGAGTAGTATGGGACTCTAACCCTTTCAAACTCGTGAATAGGTTTTCACAGTTATACACCGAGTAGTATGGGACTCTAACCCTTTCAAACTCGTGTATTAGATCTCGTAGATCTTTTGCTCATCAATAAAATAGTGACAATTTATCACAATATAATTACTATGAAATAAATGAATTTACACATACTTTTATTCCCTTGAATGTCTATCATCAACCATAACAATCATCATATATTATCAACAGCGAGATTGATTATTTCTCACTTCAATAATGTTATAAACAAGATTTGTATTGTACTTTATCTAATAAGATCACATTAGTTTAGTAAGGTTATTCACTTACAAAATGTTCCAATTTATTCAAAGAACAATCACATCTAGTTCTTTAGTCAACTAGAGAAATCAATTCTCAAAGGTAATAAAATACCTTCCAATGATATTGTACTTTTTTCTCAACCTGATCACACACTGATAATCTTCTCAATTTCACAAATAACACAAATAGGATTTATATTGTGCTTTGACTAATTTATTAAATTAATTTTGCAAGGTTGCCTACTCACCTGGATTCCACGCTCTCAGCGCTTCCACCTTGCACCCCAAACATCCCTATTGTAACCAGGTAAAAACCATTAGGGTTACAAAATAGAGAAATTTCCTATCACTACTCTCGACCTTTACTCACATCTTAAGTCATAACTCCTAACCGGTAATGAATTTCTAAATGACATTTATACCATTGGAAACTAGACTCAAAGAGCTTTCCAACGATATAAAGTTTGCCCAAAACGGAGTCCGAATGAAGAAGTTATGACTGATTGAAAATAAGCTAAGACTTTTCAGCATACCTGGCGCCTGGGCGCCACACATGGCGCCTGGGCGCCAACACAAGCCTGGCGCCTGGGCGCCAAGCCCCTTTTCTTCCCAAAATCTTTTGACCAGGCGCCAGGATCGCGATCTTTCGCGATTCCTCTCGGTTTTGGCTCAGATCCGGCCAAATCTTCACCGTTTTCCATGATTTCTTCCATAGGATCTCACCCTTAATGTCTAAGGAGCATTTAGACACGAAAAACACCAATTTTAATCGAGAAACGAAGCCGGAATCTCGATTTTTACCCCAAACTTTCTGAAAACTATAAAATAGGGAAAAGCTTGAGAAATAGAAATTTCTACCTCAATTCCTTGCTTTCCCTACGTTGCTTGGCTCCTAGAGGCTCGCCCTGTAGCCCAAGATCCACCCTCCAAGCCCGGTTGTGGAGTTGGAGTGTAGAGAGAGAAAGAGAGGAGAGAAAGTGAAGAGAGAGAGATGAAAGGAGAAAATGAAGAAAAATTAGGTGAGGCCGCCTATTTACTCGCCCGGGGTGAAATTATCACTTACTGTTCAGTTGACCCTCAGTCAAGACTAGTAAAAGCAAATTCATAAAATCTCACCTCGGGTGATTCTAAATCCTATTTGCCCCACAATTTTCTTATTTCACTTTAGTCCCTCTCAGAGTCTCAAACTCCACTTTAACCTCGAATCCATCATCCTTTTGGTACCGGACTCATAATTCATTCCCATAAGCTCTATTCTTCTTTTCAGGTTCCTACTTGGTCATTTCTCAAAAGTACTCCATACTTTCTTTTCTTTTCATTTTAGTCCTTGAGAATTTGTAAAATGTCCCAAATTAAAATTTTTGAAATTTCTATTTCCAAATTTCTAAATTTCCTTCACTAATTCAAAAAGAACATTTCTCATGTAATTAAATTTTTCAATAAACTTCAAATAGACTTTAAATATTCATGAAAATTCTTGGGATATTACAGCTCTGTAATCCTATAAGCCACCTAGGTCCTGCTATGCTTTGGGGGTTCAATTATTTGACTGTAATTTGTGTTGTAAACTTTGTAATTTACAATTTGCGTAGTTGTAAATATTATAGTTGTTCAGGGAAATAATGAGTTACCACTGAGGTACACCCTAATTTGTATGTATATTCATGTGTGCCCATTTTTTAGGGCGTTACAAATGCCGTATTGGTCGATGGCCCTTTATGGGTAAATGAATGCCCTGAAATGAAGGCCGCGACAATTGTTATGGTATGCTTACTACTACCGTTTTGATGTTGAAGCTCAGAGAACTAGAAACACCTATTATTTGCATCAAATTGGGCTTCCCTTTGCCTAATGGCTTCCACAACTTCAACATCCATAACTTCCCTCCATCGACAATATAGCCGCCAAGGTCATGAACAAGCGCTACGAAGGATTAGTCACTGTGCGAACCAAAGCCATAAAGGGCAAAAGAGCTTGGTACTGAGCACATTTAGAACCCATTCTGATTTGAAATGCCAATATTGGACTCTTTAAATTTGTGATGCTTAAATGCTCCTTGTGTGACTCTGTTCTTGGCTTCGAACCCTTTGAGAACTACTATGGAGCACTTAAAGAGGGGTACATGCCCCAATTTCATCTTTGGTTTAAGACCCAATTCTTTGCTAGAACTGCTACAGAGCACTTAAAGAGGGATACATGCCCCAATGTGATGGCTTTGGCGTCAGGGAAGAAGGTGGTGACCGGGTCTAGTCATTCAAGCTTGAGGGTCTTTCGAATGGATGGATGGGGTGACATATCGCGATAGATGATTGGACAACGTATTTTAGAGCAAAAAAAATGCAATGCATTAATAGCCATTGGTCGTTGGATTAAAACAATCTAATGGTCATAATAAGATGCTTGTCCTTGGACGCTAACCGTCCAATTCGTAGATCAGACGGCTAGGAGAGGACGAGCATTTGCTACTCATCCCTTGGGATGAGCAACAAATACATATGCATGCCCAATGGCTCTAAGTGCTACAATAATTGAAATATTGTTACTTTTTTTTTTGATTGAAAAAGAAGCATCAGATTCTTTAGCGAATGGGAGTTTATAGAAAAAAAATAATATTGATACGTGTTATTAGGAAAAACATTTAAGTGATTGATGTTCAATCAAACAAAAATTACCTAATCCATTTTTTGTAGAAAAGATTTAGTCAAAATAGGATGCATAGTAAATCAACAATGTTCATCCCTCAAGCACATATGTTTTTTTTTTCAAATTTTATTGAAAAAACTTATGTGGCACTAAAATTCTATTTTAAAAGAACATATATGGTGTAGGAAAGATCCTCGAGCTACATATATACTCGAGAGATTATTTCTCAATATTTTTTTAATTTTTTTAAAAATTAAAAAACTTATTTTTTGAAAAAAAAATTACTTATGTGGTAGAGGAACATCCTTCGAGTCACAATGTGGCTCAAGGAACGATTCCTCAAGCCACATATGTGGCTTGAGAGATTATATCCCTCGACCACATGCTTTTTTTTAAAGACATGACACTGAAAAAGTTTTTATTTTCATTTTTAATTACATATGTGGTAGTAGAAGACCCTCGAGCCATATTGTGGTTTGAGGGACCCTCCTAAAGCCATACATATGTATTCTTTTTTCAATTTGTACCACTGTTATTTCTTTTTAATTTTCTTGACTCATACTATTTTTTTTTATTTGTGCTCTTTAACTATTTAATTTCAGATAAAGAGTATATGAGTTTGAATATAAATTACCCATGCAAAAGTAATTTTAAAATTACTCCTCACTTAAACTATAAATTAAGGAGAATAAAAATACTTTAAAACAAAATAATTGCTCTTCATTGATTAATAAACACTTTAGAAAGTCCAACATTGGGAAGGCAAAATCTGGACCAACGTATAATGCGACAAAAAAAATTTTGGATGATAACTTTTGGTCCAAAGCTCATGAAATATTGATAGTATTTGAGCTTGATGAAAAGCCAACTATGAGTTTCATTTACAAGGCTATTGATAGAGCAAAACAATTTATAGAGAAAAATTGTTGTTAACTCTTGCATTATAACAATATAATCGACAATAGATGGAAATTTCTAGATTCTGATTTACATTCTACAGGTAAATTCTATATATAAGATTCATTTTTTATAAGTTATTAGAACAATTTACGATATTAATTGAAAAATTCTTTTACTTTTTATTTCAGGTTATTTTCTCAACTCTCAGTTTCAATATGAAGTTGAACATAGACGATATGATTATAAAGAAACATTTGAGGGAACAAAGAATGTAATTTTTAAGTTAAAAAGAAATATAGATGATCAAATTAAAGCAATAAAAACAAGTTAGTGTATATAACTTTAAATGATTTGTTGTAATAAATATTCAAAATATAATATTGTGTATTTAGTATTTACATTATATAGTATATGTTGTTGTGTAGTTATTCCTTTTTTGGGAGAAAAGCAAGACCTTTGGTACAGCACAAGCTCAATACGCATGGTCTCAATTGAATCCAGGTATAATGAAAAGATTGTTTAGTTTCTATAAAGTGCAAACAAATTTAGCTATATTATTTTTATATATTTTAAATAATTTTTTTTTGGTCTAAATAGCTGAACGATGATTGATATACGGTTCATGTGCTCCTGAACTTCAAAATATTACAATTAGAGTCCTTAGTCAAACAACTTTAGCACCAAACTATGAAAGGAATTGAAGTACATTTAGCTATATTCATACAAAGACTATAAATAGACTTAAGTATAAAAAATTACAAAAACTTGTCTTTACCTTTTACAACATGAAGCTAAAGATGAGACACATGAAGAGAAGTGAAAGTAATGTTTGGAACCCAAGAGGGGGGGTGAATTGGGTTTTATAAATTTTTCACAAGAATTAATTGGAAGTTAAAATGATTTTCTGTAAAAGTACAATGCTTAGGATAATAAATACAATACAGAAAATCAATGTGCTGTTAAGATAAATAATTATAAAGATCCAGAAATTAAATAATAGATATCAATATGCACAAATTAAAGAGTAAGGGATAGAGAAAGCAAACTCGGAGATTTATACTGGTTCGGATAATTCAAGCCTACATCCAGTCCTCAAGAGACCACTTGAGTATTTCCACTATAATTGCAAGTTTAATCCGGGTACTTGCAAACCACTACAACCACGCAAATTCGATCCGGGTATTTGTGAAACCACAATGAAGAATTTATGAATCCGGGCTCCTCCTCAACCCAAAGCAAGTTCTTCCAACACCGGTACTTGCGAATCTCAACTCAAAATAATATATGTGTTGATCAAAATCAACAATACAAAGAAACTCTCTCTAAAGAGTAGATGAAAACAAATGAAGCTCTAATAACTCTAATGATAGAGAATATGCAAGATTTGGCTCAAGAATGCTTTCCTTTCTCTCAAAGATGATAGAAGAAGTTAATATCACATTGTAGGACTTTGTTCTTACTCAAAATCGTGTATCTAAGGTCATATATATAAGATTTTACAAAACTAGCGGTTATATAGCCGTTATATAGCCGTTACAGCACTTATAGTGCAGTCCAGATTTTGAGCTTTCTTTAAAAATTCATAACTCCCTCATTTGAACTCTGTTTTAAACAAATAATATACCGTTGGAAAGCTCTTGGAGTCTAGTTTCAAATAAGCTAAGTTTTACTCAAAAATTATTTTTCTTTTAAAAGATATAATCAAAATACTGACTATAGGTCAGAACAGAATAATCAACTTTCAGTTTTTCAAACTATATTTTAAATAGTCATATATTTCTCATTTGGACTCCGTTTTCAATAAATAATATACCTTTGGAAAGATCTTTGAGTCTACTATCAAATGAGATTAAGATACTTGAAAAAAATGATTTTTCGTTTATGAGATATGATATAAAGAGTGACCAAAGGTCAAAAACTAACTTTTGTAAAATTTCATATCTCACTATCTTTTTGTTCAAAATAATTGAGCCAATGTATGCAAATCTAAATCATTGAGTTGCACAAGTATAATAGCCTATATAAAATATACCTAATGTAAACACATAGGCTATCTTGATGCATCCAAGCTTCCAAGACTTCAAATCTTCTAATTCTTCATTTCTTGGAGCTTCATCCTTGCATGTTGTTTTCCTTGAGTGAAGCATGATATTGCTTTTCCTTGTTCTTCAATACAATGCTCACTCTTCTTCTTTTGAACCAACCTATAAAATATATCTTACTTGCAAACCCAATGGTTAGTTTAATAGCATGATTCAATATATGCAACATACATATTAAATAACATAATCATGCTTAAGTACTTGTAGCATATATATGATAATTAATCTTTATATATATCAATGCTACTATTCAAATACATTTGTCATCATCAAAA
The DNA here is from genome assembly GCA_037074585.1 of Biancaea sappan. Classification (NCBI taxonomy): domain Eukaryota; kingdom Viridiplantae; phylum Streptophyta; class Magnoliopsida; order Fabales; family Fabaceae; genus Biancaea; species Biancaea sappan. The sequence continues at coordinate 57,682,882 of CM073490.1, forward strand.
CTTATGGCATATAGCCTTAGGGTCAACAAGAAGAAGTCAAGAAGAAATAGAAAATAGTTTCAATCTAATTAATCTTGACTACATATTCCATGAAGATGATCCTTTGTCTCCATGGATTGAAGAGAGGGAAGACTCATTACTGGATGGACTTCAAAATGCATAGTGGCTTCCTATAACAGATTTTAAAGATGAGGACATATATAAAAGAAGATGATGATGAGATGATGATGATGAAGGTGATGGTCATGATACTGATGGTGGTTTGAGTCTACCAAGCAACAATAATGATAGTGGTAGTGGTGCAGAAAATCTTCATGGGAGAGATGAATATAAAGAACAAGACCCATTTCAAAACACTTCGTATCCTATGTATGATCAAGGTTTTTGTATTGATATGACGTCTTTTCATGATTACCATCTTACTAAAAGGAGTGGAAGACAACATTTTCAAGATTCAATCTTTACTAGTTTTTCACAATTTTAGTGATTTTGGCATTGGTGAATCTTCTCAAAGTAGCCAAGGTCATTATCCGCCATCCTAACAGCAACCTTCTTATCAAGCTCTACCATATTATCAACCTTCAATGAACTATCAAGAGCCTAATTATTATCAACCTTCTTATCAATCTTTTCATCAACAATTGGTGTATGTTGGAGGAGTTTTTTCTTATTATATTTTTAGATAGGGAGCAAGCCATGACGATGCTAAAAATGAAACTACAGGTTACGATCCTCCATGCCATTCAACCATGTGGTGATAAATTATAATTAATATCTTGTAATCTTGTTTGATAATTATCTAAATACATTTGTGTATGACTTTTGACTTATTAACACATTAATTATTTATTTTTCTTCTTAAAATTTGCAATTAAAATTAGCATGTTTGCATTGACTATAGAGTAAAGAGTATATATTTATGGAATTAATATATATATATATAATTAAAGGTTATAACAATTATATATATTTTGTATATTTTGTGCAACTAAAAAAAAAAATTCACGACTGCAATGACCATAACCGCCTACAGCTTCTACAACACACACAACGCAACTGCAAATACAACCACAACTGTAATTTAAAACCTTGAATTAATTTTTCTTGATATTTGGTTAAATTACACTTAGCATCCTTTTTAATTTGAAATATATAATAGTCGACACCTCTCGAATTTATTTCTTATTTTTTAAAATTAACTTTTTACATAATATATATTTCTTCTAGTAATAAATTTTTTTAACAATTTTAACTGTTATATTAAAAATAAAACTACAATTAACATTAAATAATTTAACTACATTTACTATAACGTAGAAAATAAAATTATAGCATCATGGAGGAGATTTAATTTCTACACACACACACACATATCAAAATGTCAAAAGAGTTGAGTGTAATATTTGAAATTAAAAGAGTTTCAACTGCCAAGTGTAATTTAATCAAATGTCGGCGGAGGTAAGTTTAATTTACCCTAAAATATCTCAAGTAAAATTACATGTAAATCGTATCAAATGTTTAAAATTTAAAATAACATAATCTTAAATTTGAATGCATTATTTCAAAGAAAAATACACACATATAGACACGTACTGCAAAAAGTGACAGATAAAACCATTAATATTTTTAATATTAACTGACTTAATACAAAAAAAAAAAAAACTATGATCCCCATCTCGTATTATAGACACTCATTTAGAAAATCTGGATGTTTATTATTAATTTTTTTAATAAAAATATCAATTTTTACTTTCAAAGCATTGAAACTATAAAAAAAAATTCTACGTATACGATAGTGTGCTTATATTAAAAATTTGGGTAGATTTGGCTCATTTTCACATAAGAACTTTAAGGTTTAAAAGTTGATATTTGTAGATGGTTGCATGAGCAGATTCACATTGCTAGCACATAGAGTACCTTTGTTATTTTAATTCTATTAAATTTGGATGAAAAAGTCACATGAGTCACACATGACTCTGTGTTAATAGTGTATAAATTTCAAACTACTCAAATGTCAACTTTCAAACTTATATGAAAATGAGCCAAACTGCAAAGCTTTTTTTTTTAAAAAAAATTCTATCCTAAAAATTTAACAGTTGACCCTTAATTAACCCTCCTTCATTTTTCTTTTCAATTTTTTGTTTCCAAGACTTTAAAAAAAAAAAAAGACAAACTGAAAACTGAACTTTATAAAACTTATATTTAAAGTAAAAAAATTATATCACATAAATGAAAACATTTTTCAGTCAACCATTTTAGAAATCCCGCCAATCTGCATGCCAAAGGCAGTACCTGCAGGCCACGTGTTGCCGCCACGTGAGCGCTTGTTGACGCATTGCCCTTCTCTTCCGTCTGTTACGGTGCACTCGCGTCATTCTTCCTCACTTCGTTTTTCACTGCATGCTTATTAATCTGTTCCGCGTCAGCAACTTAACACTGTGATTGTAATTAAACTAATCAATCAATTAACCCTATTTCTTTTTTAATCAAGTGTTTGGATCGAAAGGAAGCACGTCTAGTTTCAGCGAAGAGTGCATGCTTTAATTTTATGTATCTTTACGCTTTGCAGCTCCGTACATAATTTAGCAAAGGAAATATATATTTCAGAGGACGGCAATAGGTTCTTTGAACCCATCACCCATGCCTGCCTTCATCATATTTTCTTCCTTTCTTCTCGTATGTACGTGGCAAAGCGATCGAATTGCGCAAGATTTATGCTTTTTAAAAAAGTGCCTATATTTTTGTTAACAGAATAATGGGAGTGAAAACAGCATCTTAATTCTCTTGTTCTTTTTGTTAATGGCCTTTGAAAACAAAAAAAAAGGCAAACAGTGTTCATTACAAATCTAGGGTCTCCAAATGATTGCTCAACAAGTGGGTAGTGTCAAGAAGAAAGGAGAGAAAACGTAAGTTAAGCATCAAACGTGTGTGTCACGGGTTGGTCACTTTGTCTTCCAACTTTACGTACAAGGTAAACAATGAAACAAAAAAGAAAACAAATATCAGGTCCATGCCTTTGAACCTCTGATTACCATCATCTTTGTTTCAATATAATTAATTGATTAGGGTTTAGGAGCAGTCTTTCATTTACTAATTAAGAATGTGAATCAAATTCTGCCTACTATCTGTTCAAATACTATGTGCTTGCTGAACTCTTGACAGTTGACACACACACACACACACACACACACACACACACACACGCACACGCACACACACACACACATATATAGTCTTAATAATTAAATTTATGAAATTAGCTACCAAAATCAGTTAATCGAATTATATAATGAAGCAAGTTTATATACAGAAAATGCTTTTTGAGAGGTCCATTTTTTTTCATTTTTTGATTATTTCAACATCTGTATAGTGTATTTTTTTTAATTATTATACATACACATTTCGAAATAATTTAATAATAAAAAAGATTTAACATTTTAAAAGATTGACCTCTCTATACAATTTTCTCCGCATGTTGTATGGATCTAGAAAATTTTTGGGATGGTAGAATTTTTTAAGAGACAACTACATATATAATGCATGCAATGCAAGTTTAGGAACATATGAAAGATTTTGTGATCCTATAGCCTGAGGACCCCTGGTTTCTGTAGCTTGAAATGTAATTTAATATTTAATTATTACTGCTCTTTTAATAATTACTGCTCCTTTTTTGGCCCCTTGCATTTATATACACGTACGGCTTAGAAAAAGATAATAAGCTAGTGAACTAAATATTCCAACTGGTCCACAACTATCAACTATGGCTCATTTTCAACCAGTATTTATATTATATTTTATAGCACTTTGAACTCTTCTGATGAATAATACTTAAAATTATAAGTTAATATATCAATAAAATGTAATATGAGAAAGGGAAGTTAAAATGTATACAGGATAGGAAAATAAAATGTTAAATAACTTTTCACTAGTTCTTATTATTTTTAAAATATAATAAAAAATTTGATATAATAGACTAAAACAATTTCACTCTAAGATATTAATTGTCTATTAATTATTATAATAAAATAATTTTAAATGAATAAATTTGGTAAATTAATCAAATCACATTAAATGAATTTGAAAAAATTAGGGTATATTGCTATATAATTGGTTTATAATTGATAGGATTGTTATATAATCACATTAAATGAATTTTAAAAAATTAGGATAAATTGTTATATAATTGGTATATAATTGCTATATAATTGATAAATTAGGTAAATTTTTCAATTGAAATATAATATGCCGTTATATGATAAATTAGCATTTATTATATACAAATAATCAAATAATTAATTGCTATATAAAGCTTAACCTACAAGTGCTTATATTATTTATTTCTCTTCTTAAATAATTATAATAAAATTTAAAATTACATCTATTAGCTTAAATAATAATAATAAATTATTGCTCATTTTTTTATATAAGCACGCTGACTTCTTTATTGCACAATTATCAATGACCAATCTCTTATCTTCATGTAAAGGTTGTTAAAAAGTGACCATCACTATTGGCTAATTTGAAGGTTTTTTTCGTTTTTCAAAATTAAAATTTTAAAATTCAAAATCAATGTAGATATTTATATATATCTTTCGAAGATTTCATCCATATTTGTATATATCTCTCTCACATAAATTTTTTTTTCTTTTTTCACTTCGATTTTGCTTTTTCTTCCCTTACATAGATGAAGGACAACAATGGCGATTTATCATCAAAACTTTAAAGTGATGTTTCTCTTACATCATTTGGTATCATAGCTCAAATTTCTTTTTATTTATTTTTTCTGTTCTATACAATTCACGTATTGTTCACTTTTGCGATTATTGTTTATTTGATTGTAATTTTTGATTTTCTGTTTCTCTTTCGTTCTTGTGTTTTTTTTCTATTTTTTTTCATTTCTGTGTTCATTATCCATTGTTATTTTTTGTATTTCTGGATGATCTATGTTTCTATTTTTGGTCTTTTGATTTTTTATTCTTGTCTGTTGTATTTCAATTCTACATTGTTCTGGTTTTCTAATTCCACTTTTGCTTTGCTGTTTCCATCATTACATTTTTTTGAGGAAAGCAAATCATGAGAAAGATTAAAGCCTAAAAGAAAAAAAACGATGCCATCGAGATAATTAATTGTGTTTGAATAATATAATTTGACTATTTTAAATTACTTTTTTTCTTGATTTTCTCATCTAATAGGATTAATGAATAATTTCTTTTAGACTTATTGTGAGCAAATGGTAGAGCCCGAATGTCGCTCCCCTCCTTGGTTAAGGAGGCTCCGTGGCAATGTGGCGGGCATGTAGGGCCTACAACCATCCAAGGGCTGTGGGTGCCAAGGAGGAGAGCCAGGTCCCTAGAGCCCTCCCTATGAAGAGAAACTTCAGGCAATGTCGAGATTACATGTGTGCGGATTGATTGAATGCTAATTTAGGATTTAAAATATTAAATTTTAAAGTTGGGATGTGATGTATATTTCCTTCTTTGATTATCTTCTTTATGTTGTTTTAAGATTTTGTGGGTATATAAGTTATATTTTAAATTTTAATAAACCTATTATATTTTAAATTTTAATAAACCTATTGTTGCTAATCTAATTTTATATTTGCAGAAATAGAAGAACAGTTAAAGGAAGACAAGGATTTTGATCATAACAGACTTATTAGGTTAGTAACTTTTATTTCAACTCATTTTCATCATTAATTAATATAATTATTTAAATTAATTCATGTAATATCTTATTTTTTGTTCTTATTTTTATTTGACGTTATTCATATTCAATCTTCAAGACATTTGTATCCAATGAATCATCTTATATATGTCTTAACATGACTTGAATTTCTTATTATTTTTGTACATATATTCTTTTATATATTTTTTAATTATTTTTATTTATTTGATAAATAAAACTTGTAACATTTGTATTAATCTATGCATCGCACAGGTCACAACACTAGTTAGAAATAAAATAAGGAAAATATTGGCATGCAATTTAGTAAATGCCAAGACATTAGTTATTATTAAGTTAAACAAAAGATCTATCGCATCTAAGTATACTTGTAACACTGTAGTTTTTAATAAAACTTTTACTTTTAAACTTGCGTTAGTATAGAATTTTGTTTGTAAATTACAATTAAAAAAAAGGACTTGTGGTTTGGATAGTTATTTTTATTTTGGTATCCTGCGGTTTAAAAATTGACAGACAAGTGGTATGAGTTCCTAATCAGTGGCAAATATATATATATATATATATATATATATATATATATATAGATACCTTATATATGCATTACTTCCACAAAATATTGAACAGAAAATACACATGCATTGCATCTGACTTAGAAAAAGAAAATCTCTAATTTACTTATTCTAAACTCTAATTTCACAATTTCATGTTCTCCTAAGCAATTTGCAGGTAAATCAACACATAAATCTTATTCAAATTAGATTCTATAGTACATCCTATATCTTAATCAAACCCCTCTCGATCCCAGAAGCCACAAAGGTTACATTTTCATTTGCTAAATTTTCATTTTTATTGTGAGTAACAAGTTTCTTCCATATTTTTTTTGTTGTTGGGTTAATATACTTAAATGCCTGGGACTTGTAAATATTTTTGTACAAATTTAAGTTAAACTTTGAAATTTAAAAAATATGATCTGAAATCAAATATATCTATAATTAACATGTATCAAACTTCAACAATATAAATTATACATAAATGTGAATATTTAATTTAGACACAATCACACAACAACAACAACAACAACAACAACAACAACAACAACAACAAATAAATAAGTTAAAGAGATAATTTAAATTAGAAGAGGAAATATGATTCATATTCCTATTTTCACATATTCTTGACAAGGTAAATTAATTTTCATTTCCACCTTACAAAATAAAATTTTCTTCCATCTCTGCCCTTATAATATGGGGTTGTACTCGTAAAATTCATGCAAATAAGAAAATTCTCATTTATTTATCTTTTATGAGACCTTTATAAGAGAAATGGTGACGATTTTGGAGGGGTTTTTGCACTCTAATATTTTTAAATGTGCATGATGATCATTATTTTATGTATATGGAATTTTTATTGAAATATGTTACTAAGATGCCATATCTTTTTTTTTTGGTTAATTTTTTTTTGTTTCAATGTAGTATTGAATGCCAAAATAGTTTATTGTCAACATGAGCGCAAAGTGCTACATCCTTCCTATTGAATAAAGGACGTATGGGAAGATATCAAAACTATTGGGGGGCCCCATCTGCAACAAAAACTATTATTATTATTATTATTATTATTATTATTATTATTATTATTATTATTATTATTATTATTATTATTATTATTATTATTCATCAGAAAAAACCAAGATTGTTAACATTCATCACTAGCACCTAATTAATTAAGGTGGTGTTTGGTTCTGCGTTTCCAAACATTAAAAGCGCGATAGACTGTAATAATCATGTTTTACACAAAAGAAGGACATGAATGGCAAAATTAGGATTTAAAGTAGTTTTCTCCAAGTCACGTGTAAAGGACATGCATTTTGATCTAATATTTAATTAACTGAAGTGAAGCTTGGGGGTATATATATATATATATATATATATGAAAGCAGATCTGTTTGTGCGCTATCAAAGTTGATCCAATTGTTTTTATTTATTTTTAAAAAAAATTAAAATTATTATTTATTTATTATTGTGTTTATAATTATTATTAAATCAATTAATATTTATAAATTTTAAAAAAAAATACTTAATGAATGAAAGCTCTCATGCACGCACGGACAAATCTGCTTCGATATATGTATATATATATATATATATATATATTTGATAACAGTTTAAAACTCAAACCATTCGATCTATCAAATTTTAAACTATGGGATACCAAACTAAAATTAGGACAAACCACAAGATTCTTTTATATAATTTATTATATTGAAAATCATTAGAACTTATATCATAGAATGGATTCGATTTATTACAATCCTTTTTCTATTCTAATACAAATGGTGTTCGTAACCAATACTTTCACCAATCTTTTTATGCTTTTAGAATAGTTTGCTTCAACCAATTTTAGTTCTTTATTTTCATGTACTGAAATATTGTTTGTCATAAGGTCATAGCAATAGTGTTATACGATAAATAAATCATTTATATAATTTAATAAGATGACATGAGAAAAATAAACACATTAGACCGATGGCGTGTCCCAATTATTGGTGACGACATTTATATTTATAAACGAAACAAAATTTGTGCATTAAAGGAGCTTGATGAGTCATGTGGCTATACTTTTACACAATATCATCAGTCATTAATCACTAGGATTTAGGAGTAATTTCGAAATCATATTACATTGTGCACGTGTCTTTTTAATCTCTCCTCATTTGCTTGCAAATTTGTTTTAACTCCATCATTAATTATCTTTTGTCAGCCATCTTGGATCAAAAGGGAAGACAACAAAATTAATTGAGCCACGAACATCACCCACTCCTTTCATATTGTCAATTAATATATATATATATATATATATATAGATATTGCTTTTTATAAATTACTCACGTTTCCGTTATCAAACGCACCCAACGTCTTATCTTTTCAAAATTAATATATAAAATTTTAATTTCCTATTACTATCATATTAAAACAATTTGCTATTTCAAAATAAAATTAAAAATTTTTCATTATACAATAAAGATATTTTGAAGTCAATGCATTAATCATAATTAAATTTTTTATTGAATAATTTCAAGAGAATACTCTCCACTTACACTATCGTGACATATATTAAGTAATACATTGTTATAAATTTTAATCTCAAAATTCATACCAGAATAATTAAATTGAAGAATATACCTCTCAAATAAGTTAAAATTAATCTTTTTTTTATTAAAGCTATTAGTGCTTGAAATTTATAAAGTTTTAATTAATTTGGTTTGAGTTAAATCAAACTATTGTAAAGTTGTTTTGATATTAATTTTTTTAATTAAAAAAGTATCAAATCACTTGGAGGCATTTGTTTGTACTTATTATTTTTATTAAATTTTTAATAGGTCTTTACAAGAAAATTAGATATCAGAAATGGAAAAATTTGTCTTTGACTATTTAGAGATAGAAAATTATTCCGTCTCAAATTAGAGACATATTTTTTCATCCTTAATTTTGTCTCAAATTCACTAACATGCTTAAGAACCAGCAAATTATTGAACAGTTAAATTTGACCACCAAAAAAAATTATAGTCACATTAAATAATACTAAATTAAAAGATATATCTATTCATTAGTTTTCTCAAGACAAGAGTGTCAACTGAAACACTCTATGTAGGAAAAGATGAGAGATAACATTGTATATAGGAAAAGGCGGAAAACTCAATCTTCTGGTTTGACTGATGTGAGATTTATTAATTTAAGACAGAATTTATTTCATTTCTAATTTCTGTCTCTAATTAAAAACAAAACTGAATGATATATTACAGATGAAATTAGAGACTTAGATTTTTATATTGGATTTTGAGATGAATTTCTAAAATTTTAGAGACTGAATTTATTCTGTCTCTAATTTTGCTTTTTCTTGTAGTGTTAGGATAAGTTTTGATACTTTCCAAATTTATTTTAGAGTTCCGCTTGTTTTATTTGGATATTATAAAATGAACTCTTAAGAATATTTGAATCTGTGCTATTTTCAAAGTAAAAAATTGCTTCAACCATTTAAACTAAATCTTACTACTATTATATAAAGGTAAACTTTTATACATAATATAACAAATATAAATCATGTTATTATTTGTTTAAAATGATTTTAAAGTATAAAGAATAAAAACATTAACAACGCATTTTATAATATCATATAATATTAAAGGTAATAACAATAAGCAAGGTTAAATTATAATTTTAGTCTTATAGTTTCACCAAAATTATAAATTGGTCCATATACTTTATTTTTATGTAAAATGATCTCTATAGTTTTTTCATTCATGTAAGTTAATTCCTGCTGTTAAAATGGTCCTACATAGTAGATAATATGTGTACATTTGTGAACATGTTAACATGCTCAATTATTAATTTTTGTACAATTCAACAGTCATATCAACAAAATTCCCATTTTTCCTTAGATGCTAGGTCAAGGAAATTGGGAATTAAGGACAAAATAAAAATTTTGTTAACAGTTGAGTTAGACAAAAAAATTAATGACTGAGCATGCTAATATGTTCACAAACATACATATCATCTAATATGTAGAACTAATTTGACAACAAAGTTAACCATACTAATGATAGAGACTAATTTATATGTATGAGAAAACTATAAGAACCATTTTACATGAAAATAAAGTATAAGGACCGATTTACAATTTTGAAAGAATTATAGGAACTAAAATTATAATCTAACCAGTAAACAACAAATGTAAAGTTACTAATTTATTTGAAAATTATTTTAATTTTTTTATAAACTATTTATATGTATTCAGATGTTGATAAAACAAACTGCTTTAATCATTTAATTAGTATTTAAATTCAAACATTTTAATTTTTTTTGAGCAAAACAAATGACCCCTTAAATCAACTAACGTCAATGAATTAAAATTAATTTCATGCACTAATTATAAACTGAAAAAAAAAAGCAGGACTTTTGTATAGGAAATAATTTGAAACCGTAAATTTCAAAAGAAAAATTAACATTTGTAACTTACGTAGATATATATATATATATATATATATATATATATATATATATATAAAGAGAAGGAGGAGTGGATGAATATTGAATAGACAGTTTAGAGACAGGCGGAGTCCACGTAGGACAGTGGTGGTGGTCGGCCGTGGGTCTCCAATCGTGTGGTGGACCGCATCATTGAAAGGAATAGTGGACCCCACCCTAATCGTTTAAAATATTATTTCATACCTTTTTATTAATTTTTAAATGCTAAATTCAAATAAATTTAGAAGAAATCTATATTTGGGTCTCGAACAAAATAAGTCAATAGTTTTAATTTCTTGTTTTACATGTTATTTTCTTCCAAAAATCTTAAAGTTTACAGTCTGTTAGCGTAAGCACTATTTAACATTCAATAAATTGTTGAATTCAATATGAAACTTTACTAAAAAAATAAAATAAAATAAAATGATGATATTAAAATTAATTTAAGGAACCAAATAAAAATAAATAATACAAAGAGCAGCAAATCAAAACTCCTGCTGTCGATACCAAACTACAATCTTCTTAAATATCAAAGGAATAATTTATTGATTTAATTGATTAAATATTACAATAAAGAACAGTAAAAGTGGGAGGATTCTTTTGAATAGAGGGTTAGCGTAAGCAGCCAAAGGAGATCCTTGCGGGGTCCTATTCGGATATCAGCCCTTTTTGACACGGACTCTGCTCCAAACCCCTTTTTATTTATTTATTTAATTTTATTATTTCATTTACATATTTTATGATTTTATGGTTGACGTGGTTGGTGAAGACTGAAGAGAAACCCCCATTGATCTCTGCTTTATATGCAAAAGGTGTAAAAGAGAATAATCAGAGGGAATATTAGCCAAAGTCTTCAAATTCACTCCCTGTTTGTATCTATTGGTGTGAATCACAAGCTTCTTTCGAGGACGACATGAAGTCATGAACTATGATTGCGCCCCTTATAGGAGCTAATTAATTACAATTCTTACATTTTCACTGAAAAACCATACTATAGATCATCTATTCTTGTATTATGAGGTTTGGGTCCTCTTAAATTTCTCAAACAACTTAACATGCTCTAGTAGAAGAGAGATTTAAAAAAATAAAAATAAAAAACATGTGATCCCCATACACTACTTCTACTCCTATTTCTCTCTTAAAGTACACGATGCACAAGAACATGTTCTCTATTTTTGAAAATTTTTATCTTTTTCTATCTTTAAACATGAGCCATGACATCTGATTTAACAGTTTCATTAATGTTGGAATGCCGTCCATCCTACGCTATCTGACAGCTCCTGTTTAAAGGTAGAGAAAGACATAATTCTTAAAATTAGAGAATCTCTTTCCATGATGTAGTAACAACAGAAAATTCTGTCTTGTATTCACTTTCTAGAGCCCATGTCCTAACATCCTTACTTAATATTAGGAGTGTTTAAAATCAAACCAAATCGATTAAAAATTAACCAAAAAAAAAAGAGGCCCAAATCAATTTTTGAAATATAGATTTTAATTGGTTTAGTTTATTTGTCGATTTGGTTTAGTTCAATTATTTATAATGAAAAAAATTATATTATATTATATATATATATATATATATATTCATGTCAACAAAATTATATTTATATATATTTTAACTAATTTGGTTTCTTTCTTTTAATTAATTTGGTCTCTTTCTTTTTATATTTATATATATATATATATAATTAAAATAAAAAATCATAAATTATTGTAAACAAAATCACTCAAAAATTAAAATTGAATAGGTCTATTATTTTGTAAAATCGATAAACTCGATTCGAATTGATTAAAACTCAAAATCGAACTTAACAGAGCCTGTGAGCACTCCTATTTAATACAAAATGAAATTCCTCGGTGCTTTTTTCTAGATTTGTGGGAGTGAAATTATAAGCATCAAATAACCCCTAGTTGTTCAATTGAATGAGGTGATGATTGATCATCATGTTCATGAAGCCTTTTTTGCCACTAAGATCAATCTGGAACAATCTCTAACAAGGTTTCTTTTGTTTTGGAAGTGTGATAAAGGGGAGGTTCAGTAGATGCCATGATGATGTCTGAGAGAGAAGTGTGCTGCTGCTTCTCACTGATACAGAGAAATGAACACCAAGCTTGTAGTGTCATATGGCTGGTTTGTTTGTTGTGAAGAGTTAGGTAGAGGAGGAGAGATGTGTAGAAGAAGCGAGAGTGAAAGATAAGTAATTTGATTTGAACACGAACTGTGTGGAGGCAGGCATGAGATGTGAAGAATAAAGGAGGCAGAAGATGGGCCAGCGAGAGAGAAAGGACGGGCATGATGGTGACAGGCTAGGTAGCTTCACAGATGGATCATGTGTGTGTGGGGGGTTTCACTCAATAGGTTTCGGCCTCTGCCTCGTGTTTGTGAGTGCAGAGACCTTTCTAAGGTTTCAGTGGACGGTCCATCCCAAATCGATGACGACGCCTTTGAAATTGACTTCTTAGATCTACCTTTGTTAATTTCTTTTTTGGAATTAATATTATATCACACCCCACTAATTTAATTTGACATAACTCAAATTATAAATATATAAAACTTTTCAATACTCTTTGCTAAGTATCAACTTTACATATATTTTTATATTAGTAAGATATCATCCATTTTAGGCTTAAATTTTCATGAATTTATTTTTAAACATTACCTAAAAAGTCTCATACTAATGCACATATCAATCATATTGATAAACCCATAATCCTTCTCGATTCTAGCCAATATATATGAGACTTTGTTTGTACATCCTAAGAATTTTCTTTTCGAACAAAGTCTATAACACTATTTTTTTATGGCCCATAGGCCCCTTCTTAAATGATGTCTTTATTGTCCATCTAAGTTTAGTCTGCATAGTTTATGAACTATCTATATCCCACCACTACCGCAAAATCTCACCGTGTTACCATGAAGCTTCAGGGAAATCACATCATTGCAACGTTGGGCTCACATCAACTTCGTCCACTTGGCGCATCGAGCTGGAGTCATACCTTGTGCACACACTTGGGGATCCATCATATGTCTCATATGCACTGATCTGAGGCTTTGGCTCTTATACCATTTGTTAAGAAATTTATGCAATAATAGTACAAAAATTAAAGAGAAAAATCACACGATTATATAGTTCGGTCAGTATGACCTACGTCTACGGACAAAGAGCGATTTGTTTATTACTGGCAATCAGTGTTTAAAGATACAATTCAATATAAAGAAAAAAAAAACTATACATAAACTTATACAGAAACCAACAATAACTATACTGAACTAGATTGGTCTATGTGTAAACCAAGTTACCCGTAAAATTCAAGTCACTCTCAACAATTGCTATTTTTTTTTAAAAAATTGAATTTAAAATATTATTTGAAAAGAACAAATATTGAAATATTTGAATCTTGTTGCCTATTTACATATAATTTTTATGTGCGGACAAAAAGGGATTTGTTTGCCTTTGTGCAATTTAGTCAAAAAGGGGGTGATTCTCGCTGCACTTCATTTTTTCTTACTTCATCACTATCTGTACTGAATGAACTCTCTTTCATATATAACAAGTTTTGGTTAAGTCCCACTCTTATGCTCCCTGAGCCTAATACCGAAAGTGCATAAAGGATACGTTTTTCTTTCATGATGTTACAGCGAGAATAATGCCCATGGCCGACCAACATAAAATTACCAGATTGTGAGCATATATTGTTATGGAATGGTGTAGATTTTCAAGTAAATTATAGATTTGACCCTCAAAATATTATAGTTGTCTCAAATTAATTTTAAAAAAATTAAATATATTAATTTAGTCTTTAAAATAATTGAGATTGTTTTAATTTAATTTTAGATAGTCAAAATGACTTTTAGTCAGTGTTGTATGACCCAGACCGATCCGACCGAGTCGACCTGGAAACTGGCGACTTGGGGCATGATCCGGTCCGGGTCAATACTTTAGACCAGTCTGCGCGTGACCCGGTCGACACGGTGACCCGACAGCCCATTGACCCGGATTTCTTTTTTTTTTTTTTTTCTTTTAAATTTAAAAAATTTTTATGGCTAAAATTGATTAATAATCCTCAAAAAAAAGTTTGTTTTATTTACTCTAAAAATTAATGCTTTCTTTTTCTCAATATCTACACCGTTCCACTACAAACAAATTGAAACAAAATATTCTCACTTTATTTCTCTAAAAATATTAGTTAAATTCCTCTATCATTTTCATAAATTTTATTTAAAATTGAAGTTAACTCCTTAAGGTTAAAATATGCCAAAGTATTACGTTAGACAATAAACGTTTTCAAAGTAGTCTATAACAAATATTGGTTTCAAATAGTCCTTTAAATTTATAACAAACCATTTAAAGGATTAATTTGAATTCTACAAGTGGTGGATTTTTTTTAATAAAATTGAAAATACTATAAAATAAAATATCAAAATTATTATTTTTAATTTAAAGAGGATAAATTAATTTTTTTCTTAAAAATTACGTAATTTTTCTTAATTATTAATGACTTATAAATTGTTATGGATATTTAAGACTTTAAATGTATGAATTATTATATTTGGATGATTTTATTTATGACTTTATGAATTATTATGAATATTTATGACTTTATGTTTAAATTATTATAGATGTTTAGAAATTATTTTGGATGTTTATGACTTTAAATTTTGAAATTTACATGTAAATTATTTATTTTATTTATTTTTTAATTTATTTGTAAAGATATATAGGTATATATATATAATTTAATTTTTTTAATGCATTTATCCAGGTCAGCAATTGACCTGATGACCCGGCGGTTGAACCAGTGACCCGGTGACCCGAAGGCCTGTCCGGGTCAATGGCCGGGCCGGTTCTGACAACATTGCTTTTAGTCATGAAAAATTTGAGATTTAGTAATAATAAGCTTTGAAATTTAGCAATGAAAATAATTAAATTGAGATAAATATAATCTTTTAAACATTAAATTAAGATACTTAATCTTTCAAAGATTAAATTTAGACAATTATAATCTTTTAAGAACTAAATTAATATTTTACTTTAAAAATTTTGCTTTAAAAATATAAGTAGCAACGAAATCCTTAAAATGTTTTTTTTTTTGTTTTTTCTCAATTATTTAAGTGCATATATATGTATGTCTAAATTCTAAAATGGTATATATCAATGAAATGGAGTAGATTTCTATCAATTTTATTTAAACCTTTCATTTTCCACTTTTCATTCCATTGATACCAAACACGCTCTACTGCTTACTCAGTTACAGTACAATTTAACTTGTCCCACCCAGCTTTTGCCATTGAAATGCCTCACTGAGCTTCAAAATGAGGAAGATGGCATCATATGCCATTTTAGTGATATAATTTTTGAAAAACGAGTAAATAATCATGATGGCTTTGCAATTCAAGTCAAACAAACAGTACTGGGGAAATCATAAAAGGCCTAATATAAATTTCCTTCCTCCACAAGAGGAAATGCAAGAGCAATATAATTAGCTATGGATTCACAGTGAAGATATACAAAAATGATAGGGAAGATGGACAACTGACAAAAGCGATACGAAAGCTTCAACAATAATTACACTTCCATATATATCCAAGTGCCAATGCTTCTCATAATTATTTCAGTGATGCTTCCAATGGAACTTTATTCACACATCTTCGGGGCCCCATAGGATTAGCATATCTGAAATGAGCGTGTGGCCAAGGGCCAATACTAGCTAGCTACTTCTTCATTCAGTGTGAAGCTTCAAAAATATGTGAGAAACAGTTTCAATTGAGATTACCAAAAATTTATTCAATGATAACAAATTGAACTTTGTAACAGAATATGTCCATTTGAATAAATGCAATAAAGTTCTCTAAATTTTGGGTCTATTTGAAATAGATCTCTAAAATTTTAATTTCCAACATTATAGATATTCTTGAACTTTAAAATTTTAGAAATCAAGTCATTTTAAAGAACTTTTTAATAGCACTATATTTTGAGTAAATTATACTTTCCTCCCTTATAAGTTTTCAAAATTACATTCCTCATCCTCTCTATTTTCAAAATATAAATATATATATAGTTTATTAAGGATCAATAGTCCAATTCCACATATTATTTTGGACTAAAATACCATTGATTAATCTAAGTACATATTTATAGATAACATTTTACCAGAAAATAGAAAATTTATAATTTCTTATTCTGGATCAACAGTAAAAACAATGTCACATTAATATGCAAAAATTAATGTTTTTAGATTAATAAAAGGTATTGTAATCCAAAGATATGTGATATTAGGTTATCAAATATTTAAAAAAATACTGTAACAAACCTCTCTGGACAAAAGTATATAATTGAACTAAAGTGTAGTACTTTTATAATTATAGAGGAGGGATTGTACATTTTAAAAGTAGAGAAGAGGAGAGGGCATTTTTGAAAAGTTGCAGGGAAGGAGAGTGTAATTTACAAGAAAGTTGAGAAATTGGATGGAATTATCTATTTTCTAGAAGTTGAAAGTTTAAGGGTCTAATTTTTGAAATTGAAAATTATAAGAGTCTATTTTTAAGTGATCTAAAATTCAAGATTTTTTTAGCAGTTTTCCCTAAATGATAATTGAAATTTATTCAATGATAACAAATTGAACTTAGTAACAAAAAATGATTCATTTTAGTTTAAATTAATTCAACTTGGTGGAGGCTTGTAAATTATCCATTTGTTCACCGCGGATCTAAATAAATAAATTCAATGATGAAAGCAAGAGTATAATGTTGATGACCTTTCAATTTTTCTTTTTGTTTTTTGTCTTTATGAAAAGCACAATTAATAAACTTGTATTATATGCTAAGCATTGAGCCTCGTGTTTGTCTCTAGTTTATTAGTTTAGTTATAGTTGTTCAGAAAGTGATGGAATGGTATTCTTGTGGAACTCCACATCAAGTCATAATTGCTTCTCAATCATGAGTTTTATTTTCAGTTAAAGTAATTTCAGTCGGAGTGAGTGAAGAAGCAAAAAGATGAGAAGGCTTTTGAATGCTGAATTACCTTTTGTCTTGCTTGGTAGAGGGGAAAATAAACAACAAAGCAACTGTGCCCTTTTCTAAATCAGAATTCAGATGCAAGGGCTTCAGCATCAGAGATAAAAAGTGTAACCACGAATCATGTCATAGACATTCCAGTAAAGAGAGCCTTGAGATAATTTAATCTCCAACAAAATTCAAAAATATCTTTAATGCATCTATATATTAAAAATTGGGTTAATTAAGTTCACCCGTTCAACCTACTTTTTGATGAACCGTCCTACCGTCTAGTTCAACTAAGCCTATAAATCGGCAAATTTAGTTAAAAACTGAGATTAATTGAACTGATTTGTTGAATAATCAATTTGCCATTAAAACCGACTGATTTTATTAATTTACAAAATTGGTTTTTGTCACATCCCAAAAATTGAGCATGTGAAAAGATACTACTCATTTGATATAATTCTCAAACATACGTTATATACATATATTCTGTAAGGTTTTACATTCAACCTTAATCATTCATTCCACACTACAGAATTATATTCATCTGATAAGCAAATATAGACATACATAGTCTGATATTTCTATCTCATCGCAAGCCTAGGAGACCTATAGAAAGTACAGAGCATTTCTAGTGTCCACATTAATAAGTACTGGTATCCCACCAGACAGAAATAGAGGATAATTCCAATGGGCTTCTATTCTTCAAATGGATACTCTTGTTCTTTGTTTTCTGTATCTGAAAAAAAATAATCATAGGGAGTGTGAGTTTATTTAAAAACTCAGTAAGTAAATAACTGTACTATATAGAATATCAAAAGTACAAATACCACATTTACTCATATAATTAATTGTCTTATACATCGAGTAGTATGAGACTCTAACCCTTTCAAACTCATGAATAAGATTTCTTAGATATACAACGAGTAGTATGGGACTCTAACCCTTTCAAACTCGTGAATAAGATCTCATCGGTATACACCGAGTAGTATAGGACTCTAACCCTTTCAACTCGTGTATAAGCTTTCTTAGATATACACCGAGTAGTATGGGACTTTAACCCTTTCAACTCGTGTATGGGTTTCATAGATATGCACTGAGTAGTATGGGACTTTAACCCTTTCAAACTCGTGTATAAGATTTCTTAGATATACACCGAGTAGTATGGGACTTTAACCCTTTCACACTCGTGTATTAGATCCCGTAGATCTTTACTCATTAATAAAATAGTGAGAATTCATCACATAGTACAATTGTCATGAAATAAATAATTTCTTCATACTCTTATTTCTACTGATCATCATATACTCCCATATGAAAAATTAATTGCTTATTATCCAAATAATATTGTAAATGGGACTTATATTGTACTTTGACTAGTAATATCAAATTAGCTGAGCAAGGTTATTCACTCACCTTGATGTTTGTCCAAGTTTACCTTGTTCCACACTAGAATTTGTGTAGGAAAATTTCCTAGTAAAATATATTACAAGGAATCATAAGAAAGGAAACAAAATCACGAAAATACGTAAAATTTTCTGACTGCTACAGTAACGGGTTGCTACAGTACGGTTTGCTACAGTAACGGTTTGCTACAGTGTCGGTTCGCTACAGTAACGGTTCGCTACAGTGCCGGTTCGCTACAGTAAGTTGACTGCTACAGTACCGTTGACTGCCGACACTACAGTACTGCTACAGTAACCCGAAGAAAATTTTTCAGATTTTGTTTCGAAATTTCTGGTCGCTACAGTAACTCGGTTTTGCAGAAGTTTTTGCAGAAATTTCTCACAAATTCATCCTTTCCTTTCTTGTTTCAAAACCAGAATTTCAACTCTTTTAACCGATTATAACTCAAATATAACTTCTAAAACAACTGAGGTTCACGAATTATCATCAAAATCTTCAAGAACAAAACCTCCTCTGATCTTGTATATAAACTAAAATTTAAGGAAAATAATCGGATTAAAGCTTACCTTTGATCCTTACAAAGCTTTTGAACCGAACAAATAATCAGAAATTCTGAAGATCAAGGAAATGATTTGAGAAGAAAATGAAGAACTGAGAGAGAAATCTTTTCTGCTTCCTTCGGCTGAGTGAAAAAATGAGGGTTACTATTGAAACTTTATATTAAATATTTCTAATGGGTTATTCAATAACCCAACATCCAAACCCATCCAGTCAATTTACAATAAATGGATTAATTGACCATTCTGAAACCACTTTTCCATGAATTTCACCATTCTTAGAATATATCCCTCATTGTGCAAATATTTAGTCCAGTCATTTAACTCAATTTTCATAAATAATATTCAAAGAGAACAATTAAATATGAAAATTAAAAATGACCAAAATAAATAACTAAAGTAATGTTGTAGAATTCTAAAATACTCTTAAGCGAATTATATTCTGAAATTAACGGGTATTACAGTTTCAACTAAAGTTCAGAAAATTGGACCGATTATTAAATTGGTCGAGGTACCGATTTAAGGGTCACTGGTTGGATCAAGATCAAACTACAGTCAAATCGATAGTACTTAAAATATATTAAAATATATAATTAATGTATTGTTATAGATATTAAAATATATAATATATAATATATAATATTCTAGGCATATTATATATATATATATATATATATATATATATATATATATATATATATATATATATATATATATAATTATACTAATTCTAGATCTTATCCTATTATCTTAAATTTTTAGAGATTTCTTAAAAATACATAATAATATTCAGTAAAAATTCAAAAAATGATAAAAAAAATAATAAAAATGAACTGATTGAAATGGTCGATTTTATTGGTTCCAAATCGGTTCAACCAATTTTTACTAGTTTAAACACTTATCAGTTCACTAGTCTAAATCAAATCAGTTTCTTAACTATTTCACCGATTTTTCAATTAAATTAACCGATTCAATCTGGTTTTCTAAACATTGATCTCAACAAGATTTAAACCTACACCATCTAAATTGGAGAGGATGTCGAACAAATTATATTTGTAATTTAATAATAGATTGGGACTTAGTGCAAGGCAAATTATATTATTATTAAATGTATAATTATTTAAATTATTATAGTCAAAGGTTATTAAAAAAAATTACAATATCATGTAATATTAAAAATAGTAATAAAATTTTCAAATGTAAATATTACTTTATTCTTACAAATTTTTAATTTAATTATTATAAAAAAAAATGTGCTAAATACATAACATAATGAAAAAGTTTTATTAATATTTTATTTTAACCAATTTAACTATAGTTTAAATATGATTCAAGCATCACATCGTTGTTCACTTTTTTATTCAATAATAATCGATCTAATTTTTAAAATATCACTTCATGCAAACTTTTATATTAAAAAACAAAGAGAAAATCCATCGAAAATATAGGTGCAATGCAAAGAGTAACTGAGGGAAATGTAAAGGCTTTCAAGTTTCAATGGTAAATAGCACTTGCAAAAGCCCAAAACTTCCATTGTAATCGTATCGTATGGAGGACAATGGGCATGAGGGGAGGAGCCCAACAATTAAACCCTTTTGATGAAGAACTTCTATTTGGAACGGGCTTCTCTGTTTATTACTTAATTCAGAACTCTTAAATGGCTGGGGCTTCACCAAACAAGCGGCCTTTTGCAGAAATTGTAGGTCTCGCTCTCTTCTCTATTTCATACTCTCTCTCTCTCTCTCTCTCTTTGATTTTTTTTTTATTTTAAAAGTTTTGAGTTTTTTCATTTTAATAATAAAAGTAAGTATATATTTATATATCTCTTGAAGTTTCACAAAAAATTAAGGGTGTGTTTGCTTGTATTTTTGTTCTGAAAACAAGTTTTGCAAAATTGTTTCAAAAACTTGTTTTGAAAATTAAAAAAACTGTGTTTGAAAGATTAATTTTTAAAATAAGTTTCTTATAAACAATAAGCAAACAAGATTTTTTTTATTTTTTAAAACAAAAAATTGTTTTTATAAACATTAACCAAACATGCCATAATTCTTCTTTTTTTAAAAAAAAAATTTCTCTGGGAACCTTGGAAGATGTTCTGTCCTCAAGGTTGACCTCTAGGGAGCCCATAAGTGTCTCAAAATTTAAATATTACACTAATTTATTTTTTATTATTAAAACTAACTTTTTTATAAAATATATTCATTTAAATGAGACACTATTTAAAAGTGATCAATTAATTTAATTAATTTTATGTGGATTATTATAATTAATTAATTACTCCAATTGTATATTTAATTAAACAATTCGTCTTTTACCTATTACTAAACCTAGAATAGGTTGGGTCCCAGTTAATTGTGGATAATATATGATAGGTAAGATTACTCATAAGCCCATTTTCGGTAACGATAGTCCGTTTTGTAATCAGTTGGTTTCCTATCAAATTATTGACTAAATTAAATAAGAGAGTTATTATTTGATTATTTTAATAAATTAAAAATAATAGCTATAAGAGAGAGTGGCAACTAAGGTTTTCAAAAGGACTATATATATATATATATATATATATATATATATATATCATCTTACTACTCTCTTTTTAGGGTAGCTCCTCTTTATCTCTATTTGACCACTCCAAAACAAAAAAAAAAAAGGAAAGATCCTGACTATAATAACTTTCTTTCGTTCTTGATGTCACATCCCAAACTGAGATATGACTAGCCCACTATGGTCTGTTTCATAACCATAGGGCCTACACCTTAAATGCATATAAAGATATAACTCAACATACTTAAAAACATTCATAACAACACCTGGAGAGAAGGAAACATCTCTTTCATAACTTAAATCATAAGATAGCTCATAAACATCTTAACATATCCAACATACATTTCGCAAAGGAAACAAACATCTTTATGTTCAACATCTGACTGTCTCATAATGTCTATATACCCTTGTACAGGTCATAGGAATCTTGTCTATAGTTTACAGAGCATTCACTAGAGTTTTACACAAAACATCATTTGTATCATGATTACAATATGATAACCACCCAAGAAGCAATTTGGGCTTCAACAACACTGCAAGGCTCTGTTACTTCTCTAATAGTGACACTGCAGGTTCAGGATTAATATATGAAAAGCATAGAAAAGATGTGAGTTGCTAGCCCAATGAGTAGCTAACTGCACTATAAACAAGTCAAAAAAAGATATTTTCTAAAGTCTCAAAAATAATGAGAGATATGATATAAAAAGTTAAGAAGCCAAGTGAACTAGATAGCGTGAAGAAGCTTTAACTCATGTACTTAAAATTAATCAACTGTTATGCACTTTATATGCTTTGCCAAATCTATTTGATTTGCCTCTCTTAGTTCATTCTCCATAACCGTCACCCCTATCTCTCCCTGTCTGTGTCACACGACCAACAAGAAAATAATATTCCTCCTGTAGTCCCTTTGCTGGATCTCAAGTATCTCAAGAAAAGATTTTTCTTGCAATCTAAAAGAAAAATAATATGCCATAAAGAGTAAATAATCAAGTGATTTGGATAGCGCAATAAGCCTTAACTCATGCTCGTTAACCATACAACTAGCATGTTCTTTAAATGCTTAGCTAAACCTATTCCACTCGCCTCTCCTAGTTCATCCTCCATAACCGTCACCCTTGCCTCTCCTTGTATGTGTCACATGACCAACATGCTAAAAAGGTGAAATAGACTCAAGGGGATGACCCCAAACTATGTAAGATCATGACAGGGAAGGCAACTAATTTTCTTGTTGATTCTTAGGGTAATTTGCAGTTTGAGGACTGCCTTGGTGTGCCAGATGTGGAATCTGAGTGGAGGGAAATACTAGATGAGGCACATAAGTCCGCCTAAGTGGTTGGACTACCCCACACTCCTAAGGGTTACAACTCCATTTGGGTTATTGTTGACCTTTTGACCAAAGCCGCACACTTCCTTCCTGTCAAGACAACTTATGATGTATCCAAGTACACCCAACTGTACCTAGATGAGATTGTTAAATTTCATGGAGTATCAATATCTATCATCTTGAACCGTGGCCCCCAGTTTACCTCACAAATTTGGAAGGCCTTCCAAGAGGCCTTGGGAAGAGAATGAATTTGAGCACTGCCTTCCATTCCTTGACAGATGGTCAATCAGAGAGGACCATTCAAACTTAAGAAGACATGTTGAGGACGTGCCTGATGGATTTTGGTAGCAGTTGGGATAGGCGCCTACTATTAGTAGAATTTACCTATAATAATAGCTATCAAGCCAGTATTAAGATGGCCTCTTTTGAGGCTTTATATGGGAGATAGTGTAGATTCCCAATATGATGGTTAGATTTGGTACAAGATGCCTTCAAGGAGAGGTTAGTAGCAGCCCAACCTAGCATTGCAACGCTAGCAATCTGCCTTGCTGCAAATCAATGTTATAGTAGTGGCAGCCAGCTTAGGACTCCAACCAGTATGGAAATCAGCCTTTTAAGTGTCATCCCATGATTCCAAACCTCCTAAAACATCATCACAACAGTTTGGGTCATAAAAATACACTTTCAAACAATCAAACCCTAACCAAAAACCTTCCTTCCCAATCACTTCCAATCCATATTAGCCTTTCAAATGCATTAATTAATAGTAATGGAGGTTTGAAAGGATGAATCCATAAAAGACAACTAGATTCCCATCAAGAATTTAGCTAGGGTTTACCAAGTTTGAAAATCAAAAAATTATTGAAGAAAACTCTTGATGCTCACCTTGAACTCGATCAGTAATCTTAGGCAAAAAGGGAGGCTCGCCGCTATGGAAGACTCACCTGAAGCTTGAGGGAGACTAGATTTGTAATGATTGGTGGAAGAGAAAAGAGAAGGAGGTGTGGGAGGGAGAATGGCCAAGAGAGAGAGACAAAGTGAAAGGCGTAAAGGGATCAAAATAGCTAAATGTGGCTTTTAGTGTGTGTTTCCTTTTTACCAAATTGCCCTTCAACCTAAAACAAGACAATTATAGGTCCAAGGACAATATCATATGTCTTTCAAAAACAATTAATCCAGACACTCAAGACACACCACATTAAAACTACTACACCACAGACAAGTCAACAACACAAAGACTCAACGAATCATCATTTTACTACATATTTCCACTAGATCATAAAATCACATATTTTATTCCCTTTAGTCCCTCATAAGGACACACACGCATCAACATGCTTCTACAAGCATTTCATGGCAACCATCTCAACATACATGCACATCACAATATCCAACTATTACAGAAATTCATTTATTCGCATTGCAATGATCCACACACAAACATGCATGCTCATGAGATACACAATATCATATACGCATCAATGTAGACTTTACAAGTATTATAGACTATATGACTAATTTTATGAAATTAACCACTACTAATTAAATAGAATTAATTAATTAATTATATAATTTAAATAAATTAACAAGTTTATATGTGACTTTAATTAATTAAATTTTATATAATTAAATTATTTTAATTATATAATATTATAAATAAAATAAAAAATATTTAAAAACAATTTTTTTAAAACAAAGGTGTGGCAGACCCCTAATTAAAATTGTAATAAATTTAAAAACATAAAATGAAACATGACATCTTTCTCGTGGTGTCTCATTTTATATTTATAAAATGGAACACAGTGTTTTGGACACTACGTTTCATTTTGTATATAAAATGACGTTGTGTTTCATGTATTTAAATTTAAAAAAAATAGAAAAAATATACTTTATACCCATAACATTTACATCGATTTTTATTTATACCTATAATATTTTTTTGGTCAAATATATTCCACATGTTTTATTTTTTTACAAATATGTCCTTTTATTTAACATCGTTAAAGAAATTAATGGAAAATATTGATTGAACTGTCACATGGCATTTATCATCCACCACGTCATTTGTCATGTGGACTCATCACATGAATTTACAAAAATGCTCTTAATAATAATTAAAAAAAAAGAAAAAAAGACAAAGTTCTCTGCTTTGATTTTCTCTCTCTAGTTTGCTCGCTTTTTGGTCAACTACTTTTGTTTTATAATCAGAAAACAGAGGCCGTGGACATCTCTTCTCTCTCTCTCTTTCTTTCTCTCCTTCCTCCCTCTGTGTGTGTCGTCTCCGCTCTTGGTGCTATGTGCTCTTCATTTCAAATGTAGGAAAGTAGTCTCCGAGTTTTACTTGAACTCACATCCTCATTTTGGGATAGATGTTTAAATATTGTTCTCAATTGCAACTGGTATTACACTTAGTACTCCTCTCATGCAAGGATTTCCTCTGTAGAGAGTTTAAATATTGTTTTCAATTGCATTAAGCTGAAGTTCAGTTTGAATCAGTTTTTATTCATATCATTATATGTAAATTTACTGTCATGCCATGTTGTTTATTTTAGATATTTCTTGTATGTTACATTTTGTTGTTGATATTTTTCATTTGGGATAGATGTTTTAATTGTTAGCGCTCGTCTAATTTTCTTGTTTTTAGTTGATTTTTATCAGGTGTGGGATGTGAAGTAAAATCCCATTCATTTAGAATAATATTGAAGTTTAAATGTCTGATATCTTGTTCTCCAACTATTCAAATTGCTATGAAGGAGCTTCGAGAGCAGAAGATACCATTTACCATCCGTCACTACTTGCTTGATGGAAGGTAGATACCATGCATTATGAAAGTTAAGGGGTTAAATTATTCCCTATTATGTCATTTAATACTCATGGTTTGCAAAATTATCAGCTACGAAGACTGAGGAGTTGATGAGCTGATCGTGGAAAACTCTTGGAAGAGGCAAGTGGGTGGTGACGATAGAACAGAGCACCAAGAGGCGCACACACAGAGGGAGGAAGGGGAGAAAGAGAGAGAGAGAGATGATAGAATAGAGAGAGTGAGTTGAGAGAGAGAAAGAAGATAGAGAGAGAGAGAGAGAGAGAGAGATGTCCATGCTGTTTGACTGTGAGACAAAGGCCACAGACAAGAGAGAGAAAGAGCAGACCAGAGAGAGAGAGTAGACCGGAGTAGAAAGTTTTTTTTTTTAACATTATTATTAAGCACATTTTTTGTAATTTCAAGTAATGGGTTTACTGGCTGGTGAATGATATATGTCCCGTGGTAGTTCAATCATCATTTTCTATTACTTTTTTTATAAAAATATACTTGAAGTTCCTATAATTTTACTTAAGAATGATTTTAGTTTGTATACTTTTAAAATAATAAATTTAATCCTTATAGTTTCAAAAGTCATGAATTTGATCTACGGTGTTACTCATAAGTTAGTCAATCGTTAGTCAACTTTTATGATCATTACATGTGACACTGACTAGAATACTTACATCATCATTAAAAATCCATGTCAACGCCACCCACCCGTGTAAGACATATGCTAACATAGTGCCACATCATTTTTTTTTCTTTTGCTCCTTAGCACGGTCATGAGCCATTTCTTTTTTTTTTTTTTTTCCCCTTCTCTTCTTCTCTTTTCACTCTCCTTTCTCTGAGTATCCTCCTGTGCGCGTCTCCCCCGTTAGTCAAAGGTTGTTGTCATCATCAGCTAGCTTGCTAGCCCTCTTAAACACAACGCTGATTGGTTGGAGCTTATGAGCAAGACCCAGTTACCTTTTCTTGTCATCACCCATATACATGTTGATGTCACTGCACACAACTAAGCATTTGCAGATTTCAGTGGCACAGAACCTGAGTTTATAGCCTCTGCTTTTATTAGCTAATTTGTCGATGGTGAACTAATTGAAGAGGGTGTTAAAGCTCAGGTTTCCTTCAGCTCCATCCGTACTAATAAACCTCGCTTCTGTTATCCTTTTCAGAAGCCTCCACACCATTGAGTCCCCGCATGTCATCGTCTTCATGGAGAACATGACGCTCACATTCACAGAGCTTTCGAGCACACGGGTTGCCAAATTAGCCTGTAAAAATGTCACCAGAGGGAACTTGAGAGGATTGGTAGCCTTCTGGACAACCAAAAGTGGACAGGTGTCGTTTTCAAAGGCGGCAAGAGCAAAAGTGCCACCAGTGATTGGTAGAATTTGGTAAGAGACACCGAGGAGGAGCTCGTTTCCTGATGTATCAAGCACCAAGTTGGCGACGACAGGTAGTGGCTTTGCATTATCCTTTTCAGAAGCCTCCATACCATTGAGTCCCCGCAAGTTGTTGTCTTTATAGAGAACCTGATGTTCACATTCACAGAGGTTTCGACCACACGAGCTGCCAGATTAGCCGGTGAAAATGTCACTAGAGGGAACTTGAGAGGATCGACAAAAGGACGAATAGAAGTGGACAAGTGTCATTTTCAAAGGCGGCCAAAGCAAAAGTGCCACCAGTAACCAGCAGAATTAGGTAAAGGACACAGAGGAGGAGCTCATTGCCTGATGTATCAAGCATTGGATTGGCACTAGCAGGCAATGGCTTTGCGGGGAAGGAAATAACAAGAAAGAAGAGGGATAGAATTGGAGTCCTCATGGAAAGAAGAAGAAGAAGAGAAGAAGAAGAAAAAAAAAAGAATTGGCTCATGTGCGTGTTAAAAGGGAGTAGAAGGGGAGAAAATGACGTGGCGCCATGTCAGCGTATGTCACACATGTGTGGCACTGACGTGGATTTTAATGATGATGTAAGTATTTCAGTCATTGCCGTGTATAATAGTCAAAATATTGACTAACGATTGACTAATATATAAGTAACCTCGAAGATTAAATTCATGACTTTTGAATACGGACTAAATTTATTGTTTTTAAACTATAGGAACTTAAATCATTCTTAGGTGAAATTATAGGGATTTTAAATATATTTTTACCTATTTTTTTATGTTGTTAAAAAAAGAAGCATATTTGAAAAAAATGAAACATATAGGAAATATTTGACCAAAAAAAAAGTCAGAGGCATAAATGAAAATCGATGTAAACGCTAGAAACATCAAATATATTTTTTCCAAAAAACATTGAAGTTTCAACGGTTTTTTTTTAGAATAAAATGATGTTACCAAAACATGATTTATGGATAAACTTTTTTAATGTAATATTTGTCCAAATTTTATTTCAAAAGATAGTGTCTATCCAAAATGATCTATCCTTATTGACACCTAGGCTATGTTCAGCTAGCATTATAAGCTAGCTTATAGCTTATTTTAAAATGATACTTTGAGTAGCTTATAATAACTTCTTATAATTTGTTTCTACTTTATCCCTCTGACTTTTTCAGAATACCCACTATATTCTTATGTCATATTGATATTTTGTATATATATATATATATATATATATATATATATATATATATATATATATATATATATATATATTATTTTATATCATTTTATACTTTTTAGTTATTTCAACAGTTATTTTTATCGAACATTTATAATTTAATAAATTAGCTTATAAACTATTAGTTAATAATCAGTTAACTTATCAATTAATTTTATCAAACAGAGTCCTAATAGGTTTTTCACTATTCAATTTCAAGTACAAATCAGGTAAATTTTTTGAATTATACTTTAAATTTTATTTTGATATACAAAACATAATATTTTATCTTTTAAACATAATTACTAAAATTGGCACAAATGAATTAACATTAATATATTTAAAAGTTAAAATATGAGGAAAAATGTTAGTAAAAAATTGTTTAGAAAAAATTAAAAAAATAATACAAATATAAAATATTTTGTGATAATTATATAATTTTTTTTAAACATTTATTTTAACTAGTATGAAGGTTTTTATTTCTTGATAATATGAGAAAAAATATGTATTAAATTTTATACATTAAAATTATAATTGGGCTGCAGTTTAAAGGATTGTATATAAGTTCTCTTTTCTTTTAAATAGTACTTTTGGTCATATTTTTATCTAAACATAACTTTAGTCTCTCTAGTATTAAAATTTGGAATTTAGTCTTTATAATTTCTAAAGCCACAAAAAATTATTCTTGCTCTCAACTTCAGTTAGTCAATTTTCAATTTTTAGTGATGTAGTGTTGACTAAGCATTTTGTTTAGCATAAATCAACCGGGTAAACATCTATTGCTATGTCATAAAAAAAGTCAGCAATTTTCTTTTTAAACGTTACAACCGTTTCCCACACTTCCACTGCTCTCCTTCTCTTTAAAAGCAGAAACAACAGCATAAATAAAAAGATTTGATTATCGTCTTTATTCTGATCCATTCCAATCCTTTAACCCCTTCGCTTCAAATCGTTGATTGCGTTTAACCCCTTTAACACGAACCATCGGTTTGTTGTTCCTCTTCATTCTTCACTTTAAACCAAAACCCAGAATCCCTCTTCTTGTGTCTCTGTTCATTTCTAGGGTTTCTTCACTTCAAATCAAAACCCAGAATCCCTCTTCTTGTGTCTTTGTTCATTTATTGGGTTTCTTCACTTCATACGAATTGGGTGGTATGAGAGAGGAGAAAAATTGGGTGGTATGAGAGAAGAGAAAATGGGGAAGAGATCTATTGGAAGTTTAATGCGCAAAAAGCTGTATGAAATTTCCAACTCTCATCCCCCCTGATAATAATAGAAAAAAGAAAAAATTGTTTGAGTTGACATTGAATGAAATAATAGAAAAGAAAGAAAACTTGGTTTGTTATGAACTTTAAGGAGGAAAGAAAGGAAAGGTTGTGATATTATTTTACAATCTTACCCTTCATATAATTTTTTTTATTTTAATAAAGAAATTTTACAAAGCCAAAATTTTGTAAAATAGAATATTCTTGTTTTAGAAATTTTCCATCAACTTCAATTTGTCTTCTTCTCGGTTGTGCTGAAGTCTTACTCTGTCTCTTCGTCTCGCCTCGTCTCTCAGCTCATCTCTCTCTCTCTGCAGGACCTCTATCTCCATTTGCCTCTCTGTCTCTTCTCCCCCTCAGCTTCGTCTAACTCTGCCTCTCTCTTCGTAGGACCTCCATCTCCATCTGCCTCTCCGTCTTGTCTCTCTCTCTCTCTCTGCAGGACCTCTGTCTCATTTTGTGTGTGGATGGAGGTGCTCTGTTTTTTAGTGTCAAAGACAGGGGTGGCGGATACAGAACAGAACCCATTGTCAGTCGATGCAAAGACCAACAAGTAGAGAAGAAGCAAGGGCAAATCTTGCAAATCCAAAGCCTTCCACCTGTCTTTTAGAACTCTTCCCTTCCCTTCAGTGCATTTCCATCATCCCACCAATGGAAAGAAGCCATACGAAAAAAATGGAATGGAAGCGTTTCATTCCAACACTGTTTTGCAAACCAAACTGCCTAAAATTGTCCACTGTCAAAAACAATTTTTTTTTTTGCTTCAAAATTCACCCACCAACAGTGATTGCGTCAAACAACTCCTAACGGTACAATACTTTGTTGCTCTTTTTTTTTTTCCCCTATAGCCTTTCGTTTCCTTCATTTCTTCATCCTATGAATTTCTGATGCAAGAAAGAGTCACATTGCTGGAACTCTTGCAGAAAGAAAGTATCTTTTGATAATTTGTTCTTTAGACTCTAATTTTCGAACCTGTGACTATAACCTACCCACAAAAATAAAATAAAATAAAAGAAAGTAAAACTCCTGGGATCTAAGTAAATATATATTATGGAGAGATTGGTTTTTCTTTGATGGAAATTTGAACAGTAAAATTATTGAAGTGAGTGGAGCTAAGCTACAGAGATTGCGTTCCAATATTCAGAAACTACAATTGTAAAATTGGCATCCTGCACAATCAAACACAAATCTGACGACGTGTGGAGCCAAGGAAAGTGAAGCAGAGCAAGTGAACCAGTGGGAGGAAATGATGTCTACATGGCTCCCTAACATATAAAAAAAAAATTGTTGAACTGTGGATGTGAAAAATTTGTACTGAATGGAATGTTTAGTTAGCACCACATTAACAAAGACTAACAATTGATTAACTGGCGTTGACGGTAGGGACCAATTCCAATGACTTTGGAAAATTTAAGAACCAAATTCTGAGTATTGAAATTATAGGGACTAAAATCAAGTTTGGATGAAAATATAAGGACCAAAAGTACTATTTAATCTTTTTCTTTTAAATTTTGTTTAAGCTAAAGAAATCCTGAAAATATAGACTTAAAATAACTTCCAATTATATATGGCACAATTTAAAATAAATTTTCATTCATTTAGTTAATATAAACATATAGTAATTTATGCTACTTCTAATTTAATCACAGGCCTATGGGTGTTTGGTACAAGGAATTTTATAATTTTAGGATTGTTCACATTCTTCCTGTTTGGTTTATTACAAACATACCTAGCAATATTTTTCTATATTTCTTTGTATCTGACATTTTATATTTGGTTTATGTCAATATTTTTGCCAATATTTGATAATTTTTGAAATTATCCCTATCAATTTTTAATATATGAAAATAATGTTGTTAATTTGGCTGACTTGCATATGCCTATGACGATTTAAATTGGACAACTCGGCCTATTCTCAATTTGTTCCCTTATAAAATTGTCTTCTCAATTTGATCCTGATAGATAGGGTATATCACAATGTTGTCCCTCACAAGTAAAATTGTTAACAATAATGTCCTTTTACTAATTTTCTATTAATAAAAATAATTATCAATAAATATTATAAAATAATGACTAAGTAAGAACATGTCAAAAAATATCTTACACAACATCAAATTTGTTAATTTGATTGATAACATATTGACAAAAAGGCATTATTGATAACATATTTATTTTTGAGGGACCAAATAAAAAACTATCCATATGTGAATGATCACATTGAAAAGATAACTTTATGAGTGACTAAATTGAGAAATATTCATGTGAGGTACCAAACTGAAAAATATCCACATGTAAAGACCAAGTTGAAAAGATAATTTTATGAGTGACTGAATTAAGAAATATTTCATGTGAGAGACCAAATTGAAAAATATCTATAGGTGAAGGACTAAATTGAAAAGATAATTTTTATGAGTGACTAAATTGAGAAATATGTCATAAGTTAGGACCAAATTGAAAAATATCCAAATATGAAGGATCAAATTGAAAAGATAATTTTATGAGTGACTAAATTGAGAAATATTTCTTGTGAGGGACCAAAGTGAAAAATATCCATATGTGAAGGGTGAAATTGAAAAGATGATCTTATGAATGACTAAATTGAGAAATGTTTCATATGTGAGGAACAAAATTGAGAGGACAATTTTATAAGGAATCAAATTGAAAAATATCCTATATGTGAGGAACTAAAATATGATTTTAGTATTTAGGGTGAGTTTGGGAGTTCGGTGAATTAAATGTGGGTGAGACAAACTAGGTTTGTTAAATATGGTTAGAGAAAATTATGTTTGGATAAACGTAATTTATATTTGGAAGACATTTACGCAAACATGGTTTGGAGCAGACAAACATGGTTTGATATAGTAATATGAAGTTTGGATTTTTTTGTACAAACGTGGTTTGAGATCTGTAATTAACAGAAAGGACATGAATTTTTATTTAACTTTTTGATGTAACATTATTATTTATTATCGTTTATTTAAAAAGAAACTTAATTTTTTTGTTTATTTGTCTAATATTACAAATTAATCACTAATGAATCATTTTCTATTAATAAATTAATTTTTATTTTACAATTACTAATTAAAAATTTAATTAATCACTAATTATTTACAATAATTTAAAGATCTCTAATTAAATTTCAAAACATTTTTATTCTCTATTAAATTAATTTTATCTCTAATAAATTTCAATACAATTTTTTCTTCTCTATTAAATTAATTTTATCTCAATTAAAATTAATAAAAACAAGCTTATAATAATTTAATGAAAAGAAGCTTCTCATTAATTTGAAAAATTAAATTAATTAAATTAAACTATGATTTTCAATGCTATTTAAAAAATTAAGAAAATCAAACAAAAAAAGAACTTAATTACATAATAATAAATTAAGAGATTCATTCTTAGAATAAAGGAAATAGTTATTTTTATAAATGACTATTAATTATTCTACATATGTTTTACTATTTGATCTCTAATAGTGTCTTGAATATGGTCCATTTTGCTTGATTTAAGATTATATTTAACTTTATCTAGGTTTTTAGTTCCAGAATATATTTTATTTTGAATTTAAATCGACTCCTATAAACTTTTTAGTTTATTCAGTTAGGTCCTATATCAAAATTTTCATTTTGTCTTTCACTTAATTTAAGATCATATTAACTTCATCTAAGTCCCTAGTTTCATAATATATTTTATTTTTAATTTAAATCAACCCCTATAAACTTTTTATTTTATGCATTTTAGTCCCTATCAAAATTTTCCCTTTTTTTCTTTACTTGATTTGATCTCATATTTCACTTTATATAGGTCCCTAGATTAACAATATTTTTTTTTCAAAATTAAATCGAAACCAGTAAACTTTTCAAAAATTGCACTTTGTCCCTACTGCAACTTTTTTCTGGTTTTCTTTACTTTTTTCTTGGGTTTGGCTTCCAAATCAACTCAGAATTTCCTTTTAACTTATTTGAAGATTTATTATATCATTTTAAACCAGAATCATGAAAGAAAATGATTCACATGAAAAGTTTTGAAAAGTTTCATTGTTTTGAAAAGTTCCCTCTGTTTTGGGAGCATGAAACAGAGTAACCAAGGGGAAACAAAGATTTGATGAGAGAGATTCATTAGAAAATGGGAAGGGCAGTGCAAAACTCCATCAGATTTCTCTGGCCAACCACATTCAGCCTGTCGAAAAAGTTTCAAATGTTCGCTATGCCCGCACTGTGGTTACAGAGTTGCAAACGTGGGTGAAGTCTACCGTGGTTGTGTGCAACACCGTGCCAAACATCATCATATTTCTTCAAACCCCATTTGGACATCCTCAACCCTGTTTTTCTCACCACCAACACAGTCCCAAACACACACTTAATAATTAGAAGTGAAGAATATGGATAAAATAGTAATTTTATATTAAAAAAATATTTTTACCAAATGGAAATGCATCATTTTCATATCTTCTATAAGAATAAATTATAAGAGTTTTGTAAGAATGTTTGATTTACATTTCTATGAATTATTTTTTAAAATCATATACCAAATCATATATATATATATATATATATATATATATATATATATATATATATATATATAACTTGAATCTATTTATATTTTACTGTTCAAAAATATTTTATATTTATTAATGAAGATGAAATCTCATTTTTATGCATGTTTAGTATCTAAAATTAAAAGACAAAAAATGAATATTGAAATCTAATTTTTACAATTTATTTCCATTCAAAAATTTCTTTCCATTCTAATAGATAGAAACTTTTCATACCAGAAATGTTCATAGTAACAAGGCTCCGACAATATTTAAAAACAAAAAGCAATAAAGAAACAACAACAACTAACAACAATAAACACATTTATTGTAACAAAAGACTCTTTTAAAATAATAAATGAGATATATTTTTTTTGTTAATTTAATTTTTTTTCAATCTATATGAATAAACACTGTAAGTATTTTGGACAAACAAACCAATAAAAAAAAATTATCTTGTACAAAGTTAACATTTTTAAAAAAAGTATTGTCAATTTTTAAAATCTAAAGAGTAAATTTATAAGAATACATTTCCACTTACTAATGATAATAATAACATCCAACAATCTAGAGGGCCTGCTCACTGCTTCTGTTTTTTTTTTTTTGTTACTAGCATTATTATTTATATTTATTATGCATATTTTCTTTCTTTGTGATTGAGTGGTAAGTGGTAACATTTCGCTGGGGCACGGGAACCGGGAAAGGGCATAAGACTTGGCTCTCTATTGTCTTGGCCCTTCGGCTGATCGAGGCGATTTGATTTCTGAGAAAAAATAAATGTCTGCTTTCAGCGGCGATGAAACTGCTCCGTTCTTCGGCTTCCTTGGAGCCGCGGCTGCTCTTGTTTTCTCATGTAAGCAATTCTGCTTCTCTAAATAATCACTTAAATGAATTAAGCGAAATTGAAACTTACATCACTTCGGCCTTTTTAAAATTTTATGGCATCCAAATCTAACCTTGTTCTTCAAATTGATCTTAAATTCTTCAAATTTGTTTCGTGTTGTTCTTTATTTGTTTGGTATCTTAGGTATGGGAGCCGCTTATGGCACCGCGAAGAGTGGTGTTGGGGTTGCCTCGATGGGTGTCATGAGGCCAGAGCTTGTGATGAAATCTATAGTGCCCGTTGTTATGGCTGGTGTGCTGGGTATCTATGGTTTAATTATTGCGGTTATCATCAGTACCGGCATTAATCCCAAGGCCAAATCCTACTATCTCTTTGATGGTTACGCCCACCTTTCTTCTGGTCTTGCTTGTGGTCTTGCTGGGCTTTCTGCTGGCATGGCCATTGGTATTGTAGGCGATGCTGGTGTTAGGTATATTTTCCTCACCTCACTGTCTTTCTTGTATCTTTTGCTGATTGGATGGCGGATGGTAGACTTTGATTGTCTAATACGCATAGATTTATTATAAGAAGTTGGTTCCATCAAGTTGATTGAAGTCTTCCTAAATATAGACTCCTAATAGAATGAATTACATTCTCTAACTTTAAATGGAAATTAGGTAAATGAGAAAGCAGAGCTTTTTGTTATGATCGCCTACACTAAAGATTACATACCAGCCTTTTGTGTGTTACAGGAAAGAAACATAAACTATTACGTTTTAGTGCAGTTTCTATCTAAAGTCTTGTTACATTTAATATATTGCGTAAGTCATGTCTTAGCAATTTGATACGGAAGAACAATTAATCTGGTTTCCTGAAAGACCCAAGACGGGTACTTTAAGATTGTTAATCTATCAACCATTGAATTATGAGTCGTCTTCTTTATTTATCCATTCTAAGTAAGGTTGGCTTCTGATTTATCTACTCTTATGTTATATTCTCAGTGACAAAATAGAAGAAAATGTATATAATTAAAATTTATTTACCTATAGTGTTGTTTGCCTGCAAGGATAAAGATTATTTGACTTAGTTTACTTTATGTTAAGGTCCCACAGACTCACTGGGGTGACTTTTTATTTATTTATTATTTATTTTTATTGGGGTAAGTTATGTTGTGGTTTCTGGCTTGACCCTAGGAATAAGAATTTGGATGACATATCATTATTCTTGTCTCATAGATCAAACTTCAAGGTGTTTTTTTTTTTTTCCTTCTCCCCAACTATTATTATCATATTGTAATGTAGTAATTTTCAATCATTCAACTCTGAAATTTGAATACTTAGTTATTGATATGTTGTGACCAGAGTAAATGTATATTGAGATAACTACTAGTGTGTGTGCACTGTTACTACATGCATTGTGTCATGAAAGACCAATACTTAGTTGTACCTAATAGAGGCCATAATACTATACCAATTATAGGGGCCATAATACTATACCTATTATACAGAAATATCCTCCTACAATTTGTTTCTGTTGTCTACTTTCTGTGTTTGCAACTTGCAAGTCTACAAGAAAGAGAAAACTTTCTTGGGATGTTTAACTGCTGTGACAATGTATGGGAGGAAAACAAAAAGATTATTTATCTGTTGTGAATATTTGAAATTTAAGTCATAATTATTTTTTACTACTATCATTATTGCTACTGCTGCTGCTGCTGCTGCTTCCTTCAATTTGTTAATGCTATGTTCATTAGGTTATTTGACTTTCATTGTTGTACTATTTCCTGCCCCCACTATTGTTGCCATCAAAAGAGATCATTCCTATTCAGCTTCTGGCAGACATTATTGAATTGCATGTGGGAAATATTCTGACCCTACTTTGAAGTCTACTTGCTATGGATCTTGAGTTATTTGTGAATGGGAATTGGGAAACTCTATTTAGGTAGAAAGGATTAGGGAATATGTATACTCCTTTTAAGCTTGACAACAATGGTTCCCCCCCCCCCCCCCCCCCCCTTTTTATTAACTAAATATTGTGTTCATCTGTTGAACATATTTGGCTGTCATGTTGGTAAGGAAATGTTGAAGGGATTATTATATTTAATACTAATACTGGAAGTTTATACTTTGGTTTGTGATAGAAAATGTGGACTTCAAAATACATGAAGTAGCATATTTTATACTTTATTTAGTTGACTGCAATGATTTTTGGTGTCTTTTGGCCCTGGAATATTAGCATCTTGGAGATATAGTATGATTTATTTTACATGACATACAATGTTGCATCTTTGGATCGAGTTAATTCTTTAGTCTCCATTTTGATGTGATGAAATTGACATGCTGAAGTTGAATGTTAATTGCTTTTGTAGAGCAAACGCTCAGCAGCCCAAGCTTTTTGTTGGAATGATTCTCATTCTCATCTTTGCTGAGGCATTGGCGTTATATGGTCTCATTGTTGGCATCATTCTTTCTTCTCGTGCTGGCCAATCCAGAGCTGATTAAGATAAATTTTCTGTTAGATGCGGTGCACAGACGCACAAATTGTGGATGTTAGCAGAGAGGCCTGAGGTTTGATAATATTTTGATGTGGTGCACATATAGTGTGTAGCTTTGTCTTGCTCATGTGATTCATGTTATCTACTGATTAAACAATTGAGGTTATCCATGGAATAATGCCTGTCAAACTTTCTTTGCTCGCTGCTGTATTTAGTTATATTTATAAGTTCTGTCCAAATTAGATTAGAGATCTCTGTAATAAAACAGAAGTTTGTTTTGATTCCAAAGAAAATCATATATTGTTTTGTCCTCTTCACCCTTCTCTTTCTTCTCTATGATTGAAATGATATCCGATCTAGCTTCCTTTATATTTCAGTTGTCTTGACATGATGAGCTTACTTTATTAACTTCACATGCCAAGAGCCATTGAGTATGGCATGGGGAGGTCCCAGGTGGCTCATTGGCCACTATCGAAAAAGGCCATATTGGTGAGAAGCTTCATGGAAGGGTGCTTTGGGATGCAATCTTACGCTAAGTTGCTTCAGAACTCGTCCTAGCAGTACTCTTTCAAAATTATCTGGCTTCTAGTTTCGTGTTTTTTTTTTTTGGCTTACTATTCAGGGGCACGGCACTATTGATGTAAAAAGTTAAAAAAACCAAAAAGGTAAACTACTGAGCTGTTTAAAATTTAGCATTAAATCTCGATGTCTTCGTTAATAGCAAGAGGAGCAACTTCAGAGTTTTAAATACATGTGGGAGAAAATAGTCGTTACAATCTTGGAGACTCTTCAATGGATACATAATTTAATGTGCCAAGTCTTTTTTTTCATAAATGCTATTGCAAGAATGCTTGATGGAGGAGGGAAGAGCTGACCAAAATGACGGAGAAAGATGATCTTCCAAAGAGGGCACACCATCTTGGAAAGGGATTGGTTGCTTGTCTATAAGGGACAAGCACATAGAATGCGGGTTGTTGGATCAAAGTGATCCAACAACCACGATTGACCCTTTTTTTTTTAATTTGTTTCACACATTCGTTGCAATCAAAGGCCAACACGTGTCCTTGCAGCAACCCTATCTGCCTGACCTGCAACTTGCACGACCTAAATCGACTTCATCTCCTTATCTTCAATAGACGACGACAAGTGACAGAGAGAGCTAGAAACCTATGCAACATGGTTTTTGGTCAAAGTCTCGAGCTTCTCTGTTGTCAGCGTCGTCTCCGGTCAAGATCACACACACCCATAAATTTTCTTCTTTTCTTTGTTTATCTTGATTGCCTCTTTTTCTCTCTCTACTCTTCTCGATCTTCAATGCCTCTCTTAGGTGTGGCTAGAGATTTTCTTCCAAATCATCAGTGCTTTCGAAATTGAGAGATCTTCTTACGTCTCTATGTGATTTCCTTCCTCTCTCCCTCCAAAGAAATCTCCTCTGGTCAGTGTGCAATCTGTTTTGTTTTCTTCTCAATGTGTTTGCCTTGAGGGGATATTCTCTCTTCCTAGTTCCTACCGAAATTAGTTCGAGTGTGAGCATGAGAAGAATCCGAGGGTGTGTGTGATATGTTTTGTCAGCATAAAGGAGTTTTGGTTTGGGAGTGTGGCTCCAATGGGTTTGGGTGAGAGTGAGAATAAAAGCAGTAGAGAAAGGAGGGGGAAGGAGGGGTTCCAAGTTGTGTGTGATCTCGACTGGAGATAGCGCTGACAATAAAGAACCTAGCGCTGACAATAAAGAACCTTGTGACTTTGATGACCGGAAACTATGTTGCAGATGTTTCAGGCTCTCTTTGTCACTTGTTGTCATCCGTCGAAGACAAGAAGCTGAATCTGGGTTGGGTCATGCGGGTTGCGGGTTTAGGGTTTAGACAAATAGAGTTGCTAGAAGGACACGTGTCAGTTTTTGATTGTAACGTCTGTGTGAAACAAAAAAAAAAAGGGCCAACCATGGTTGTTGGATCACTTCGATCCAACAACCCGTGCTCTGTGTGCTTGTCCCTTACGGACAAGCAGTCGATCCCTTTCCCACATCCCATACTCTAATAGCTTCCTTTTTGCATACTTGTCTTTTATCCTTTGTGTTGATCCCATTACATTTAAAGTATTTATTTAATTTTGATGATTAACAAATAAATTAAAATAAGGTATTCCTTTATAATATTAACATTTATCTTTTTCAGGAATATCATTTAGTCAAAAGGCATCAAGTCCTAAAGTGAAGAATTTTATATTTTGCCTTAGGATATTTTGTAAAAGCTTTTGAAACACAAGAGAAAATATTTTAAAACTTTGGGAATGTTTTAACAAATTTAAAATAAGTTGGAACAAGTATTGGTTAAGATTATTGGGCCACAGAAAATAAAATATCTTTGAAAAATCTTATTTTCTATGTCCCAATAACTGCCAGTCAACTGATACATGGAGATCAATCGACCGGTTGCTTTCTAATTGAATTTTAGCTAAGGGTCAATAATCTTGTCAGTCGACTATCTGGTATGTAGCAGTCGACTGGTGTTCCTCTGTCTAAAATTAAATTTTAGCTCCAATACTTGTTAGTCGACTGGTACATTTATAGAAGTCGACTGCTAGATT
The DNA here is from genome assembly GCA_037074585.1 of Biancaea sappan. Lineage (NCBI taxonomy): Eukaryota > Viridiplantae > Streptophyta > Magnoliopsida > Fabales > Fabaceae > Biancaea > Biancaea sappan. Next base: position 57,723,531 of record CM073490.1, read on the forward strand.
TCGGAACAATTTAATTTTGGATAACAGAGAGTTACCAGTTGACCGCTAGTAATATGTTTGTTAACTGCCACCTCATTAAAGTGTGCCAGTCGACTGTCGTGGTCCTAACAGTCAACTGGTAGCATGATGACATCAGTACCAACGGCTATTTTCTAAAAATATTTGTTGATATCGTTCTTCATTCACTTCCAATGGATTTGTTACACCTTGGACTATATATATTAACCTCAGATGGTATCAAATCAACAAGAATACATTCTCATTGCTTCTGAATTTTATAAAGTCAGTTCTTGCTAATCATTTGCTTCTAGAGAGTTTTTCATTTGAAGATCTACTTTGTTTTGAGAGTTATCATTGTATATCAATCTTTTTTGATTGTATTAATCAAGGAAGGTTTCCTTAAGGTTGTAATTGAGTGAAAACACTTTGTAAGGGGGAGAGATACCCTTGGGAAAGAAAAGTTCTCTAGTGTAGTAGCTTGAAGTGCCTATTTTGTAAACTTGTGATTGTTAGTGAAATACTCAAGAAATTGTCTTGAAGACTAGATATATGCTTGTTTTAAGCTGAACTAGTATAAATACTTGTGTCTACATCTCTTTCCCTTATCTCTTTAATTGTTTATAGCCTTATCTTTGATTATTTTCACTCTATATTCATTCATCTTGACACTGCTTTGTTTTTACTGTCATAAATCTTTGGCTTTGATTTTAAAACTTTTTGAACTTCCAACAAGTTTTTAAGAAATTTTTATAAACCCAATTCACCCCCATCTTGCGAGCTAGCCATTTCTATCATTTGGTATCAAAGCTTGGGCTCTTGATTAAAGACTTAATAGTCTAAGAGCTGAAACATGGCTGGTCTTGGTGATTATATTTTACTAGAAGGAAATTCCTTTATAAAACCCCCTCGTTTTTAATGATAATCATTATACTTATTGAAAGTCTAAGATGAGATTGTTCTTTGATGCATTAGACCTAGACTTATGGGATATTGTGGAAAATGGTCCCTATATACTTATGAAGGTAGTTGATGGGAAAAATATTCTAATACCAAAAAATGAATGGGTTGAAGTTGAAAAGAAACTTGTTCATCTAAATGCTAAAGCCAAAATAATTATTGTTAGTGCTTTAAGTCAAGATGAATAATTTAGAGTATCTAGTTGTGAAAGTGCTAAATAGATGTGAGATACTCTTGAAATTGCACATGAAGGAACTCTAGGAGTCAAAGAATAAAAAATAAGTACTCTCACAAATGAGTATGAAAATTCCAAAATGAAGAGTGATGAGAGCATTAGTGAAATGTAATTAAGATTTACTTATATCACTAACCATTTGAGAGCTCTTGATGTGACTTATGTAGAAAAATCTCAAACCACCAAGATTCTAAGGTGTTTTACTCTAGAATGGGAAGCAAAGAGGACTACAATCATGGAAGTTAGAAGAGAATCCATGAGTTATTTTATAGCCCTATTTGGAAATCTCTAAAACTATGAATCCAAGATTGTGGAAATGAGGCAAGAGGAAGAAGCCAAGAAAAAGAAGACTCTTTCCTTAAAAACATTTTCATCCAACAAGGTAGAAGTTGATAGTGATGAGGATGGAGATGAACTTGACATCAATGATGAAGACCTTGTTCTCTTTGTCAAAAAGTTTAGTAAATTTCTAAGGAAGAAAAACACAAGCAGATGGAGAAGAGACCAAGAGAACAACAATAAAGGTCCTACTTGTTTTGAATGCAAAAAGGTTGGATATATCAAATGGGATTGTCCACAATTCATCAAGAAGCAAGAAGAAAAGAAGAGTTATGACAAAGGTAAAAAGAAAGCCTATGTCTCCTCGATTTGAGGAGAAAATGAATCCGATGAAGAATAGAATAGAGGTAAACCTTTGTCTTATGTCAAGAGATAATGAAGAGGTAACACTTCTTGAACCTTTACACTCATTTGATGAATTGCAAGAAGCTTTTGAAGAGCTACACAATGAATCCTTGAAGCTTGCCAAAAAGCTGAATATTTCAAAGCAAAGGATTTCCTTGCTTGAGAGTGAATTTTTTAAATTTGAAGAATGATCTTACCACATTCAAGAAAGAAAATCTAGTTTTTGAAAATCAAAACTCACTATTGATAGAAGAAAATGCAAGCTTGAAATCATTGCTTACATCTCCAAAAGAAGATTGTCCTTATTGTAAATGTATTGATCTTGAAAAACAAATTGAGGATTTAAAATCTACTATCGATAAATTTACTCAAGGAAGAGACAATTTGAACATATTGCTTGGTAAACAAAGATGAGTCTTTGACAAAGCGAAATTGGGATATAAACCCAAAGCTAGTAAAAAATATTACAATAATTTCTTTGTACAAGAAACTATGTCAAGTAGTCCCTTTAACACTTGTTTTCATTGTGGATTAAAAGCACATAATTCTTATTCTTGTTGGTTTAAAATGAAAATACAAATGGAAACAAGAAGTGGGTACTAAAAGGAACCTCTAACAATGAAGGACCCAAACAAATTTAGGTACCTAAAAGGAAGCCTTGAATTTGTATTGTAGGTATGCCTCAAAGCTAGAAGTGGGAAATGATATTTGGACAGTGGTTGAACACATGACTGGTGATCAATCCAAATTCATCTCCTTAGCTCCAAAAGGAGGCAAGGTAACCTTTGGTGAAAATGACAAAGGCTTAATCAAGGGTATACGTAAAGTTGGAAAGAACTCTTCAACATCTATTGAAAATGTATTATATGTTGAAGGCCTCAACCATAATTTGCTTAGCATTAGTCAACTATGTGACAAAGAAAATAGAGTTATTTTTTATTCATCACATTGCATAGTTGAGAGTATTGATAATAAGCAAATTAAGCTTGTTGGTCAAAGGATTAATAATGTATATATTATAAATCTTGATAAAGATCCTTCCTTGGACTCTACTTGCTTAATTAGTGTTATTAAGGAAAGTTGGCTATAACATAGAAGGTTAGCTCATGCTAGTATGAGCCTTTTAGATAAATTAGTTAAGAAAGAACTTGTAATTGGCATATACCCAAAATTAGATTTGAAAATGATAAGCCTTGTGGAGCGTGCTAAATAGGAAAGCAAGTTAAAAGTTCCTTCAAAACTAAAGATATTGTTTCAACAACTAGACTTTTGCATTTGATTCACATGGATCTTGTTGGACCATCTAGGACAAGAAGCCTTTGGGGTAACTCCTATGTGCTAATTGTTGTAGATGATTACTCAAGATTTACATGGACACTATTCTTGACTCACAAAGATCAAGCTTTTAAATCTTTTCTAAAACTGGCAAAGTTCATTCAAAATGAACAAAGTTTGACCATTGTAAGAATTAGAAATAACCATGGTGGAGAATTTGACAACCATGACTTCATGGAGTTTTACGATGAAAATAAAATTGTGCATAACTTCTCATTTCCTAGAATCCCTCAGCAAAATGGTGTTGTTGAGAGAAAAAATAGAACTCTAGAAGAGATGGTAAGAATAATGCTGAATGAAGGGAAGCTTCCTTAATATTTTTGGGCGGATGTGGTTAATATTGCTTGTTATATAATTAATAAAGGCTTGATTAGGCCTATTTTAAATAAAACCCCGTATGAGCTATATAAAGGAAGAAAGTCCAATATTTCTCATCTCCATGTATTTAGATGCAAATGTTTTGTTTTGAACGTTGAAAAAGAAAATTTGGGAAAATTTGATGCCAAAGCCGATGAAGTCATCCTACTTGGCTATTCTAACACTAGTAAAGCTTATAGAGTCTACAACAAAAGAAATTTGGTTGTTGAAGAATCTATATGTGTTGTTTTTGATGAATCTAACTCCTCTCTTAAAGAAAGTGACAATCAAAGTAAATTGTTAGATTTTTTCAAAGACCTCTCTTTGAATGACAAAGTGGAGAAAGAGCAAGAAATAGCTCCAAAAGAAGATAATGGCAATGAAGAGAATGCCAACCTACCACAAGAAGAGGAAAAGCCTTAAGAAGAAGAAAAACCTCAAGAGGAAGAGCCACCAAATAATAATGATGAACTTCCAAAGGATTGGAAGTATGCCAAAAGCCATCCTAAGGAACTCATCATTAGAGATAGATCTTAAAGGGTAACAACTCGAAACTCTATTAGAAATATTTGTAACACCACTTATCCTTCATTTCACAAGTTGAACCAAAAAATATTAATGATTCAACTATTGATGAATTTTGGATCTTGGCTATACAAGAAGAGCTAAATCAATTTGAAAGAAGTCAAGTTTGGGATTTAGTCCCTAGACCCAATGATCGTACAAGAATTGGCAAAAAATGAGTTTTTAGAAACAAACTTGATGAAAATAGAGTAGTGGTTAGAAATAAAACTAGACTTGTGGCAAAAAGTTATAATCAAGAGGAAGGCATTGATTATGATGAAACTTTTGCACTTGTGGCTAGACTTGAACCCATTAGAATGATGTTGACATTTGTATGCATAAATGATTTCAAACTTTTTCAAATGGATGTGAAAAGTGCTTTTCTCAATGGCAATATCATGGAGGAAGTTATGTTGAACAACCTCCTAGTTTTGAAAATCATGATAAGTCTAGTCATGTGTTTAAGTTGAAAATGGCTCTTTATTGTCTCAAACAAGCTCCTAGAGCTTGGTGTGAGTGGTTGAACTCATTTCTTTTGGAAAATGGTTTTTTCAAGAGGAAATGTTGATACAACCTTGTTTTTCGAAAAAAAAAATCATGATTTAATTATTGTTCAAATTTATGTTAATGATATCATCTTTAGTGCTACTAATGAGAGCCTATGTAAAGAGTTTGCAAAGATCATGCACGGAGAATTTGAAATGTAAATGATGGGAGAACTCAATTTCTTCCTTGGGCTTCAAATCAAACAAATGGATCATGGTACATTTGTGAGCCAAACCAAATATGCTAAGGAGTTGCTCAAGAAATTTGAAATGAAAAATGCAAAACCAATATTCACACCAATGAGCACCTCTACAATTTTGGACAAGGATGAAGAGGGTCAACCCTATGACATAACAAAGTATAGAGGTATGATCAACTCTCTTATATTTAGCTACAAGTAGACTGGATATTATGTTTAGTGTATGCATGTGTGCACATTTTCAAACTTATCCCAAGGAATCTCATTTTACAGCTGTAAAAATTTTTTTTAGATACTTAGTTGGCATATCTAAAATGGGTTTATGGTATTATAAAGGATCCTTAAATGTTTTAACCGGCTATTCGGATGCTGATTTTGTGGGTAGAAAACTGATAAAAAGAGCGCCAGTGTAACTTGCCAATTTTATTTTAACTCTCTTGTCTCTTGGTTTAGAAAAAAGAAAAATAATATTGCTTTATCCACAACTGTAGCTGAATATATTGCAGCTGGAAGTTGTTATTTATTATATTTTAAACCTAGACACCTAATGCCTTAGGGCGCTAGTTGAATGGATATTGGATATAATTAAATACTTGTAGAATTAATGATTGATCAAGAAGGAATCCATCAACTCTTGGTAACAAATTTGAGCTCTATGATAAAAATAAGACCTTGGCCAAGGCAATTGAATGAATAAAGAAATGAGTTTTTTAAGTCATTCACTAAATAAATAATGTGTTAACTTATTAGACTTTGACAATCTCTAGAGTTAACCCAAAGCTGTAAATGATGGGAGAAAATATTATATTATTCTTCTACTAGTTCTTGAAAGTAAAAGATGTTACTTTATACTATCTGGACGTTAAGGAGTGTTGCTAGACCTTGATTAGTAAATTGATTTGATTAATTTACTACCAACTTAGTATTGAACCTACAGGGTCACACACAAACGAGTATTCTAATCCTTGCTAAAGAATTATTTATTATTTGATAATTAAATTAGAGAATTTAATTTTAATCAAATAAATAAATATTTTCTATGTGGAATATTATTATATTCTTTGCTAGCACCAAGAATATAGTGTATTTTTTGAATAAAATAAAAACAACTCTTTGTAAATTATTTGGTGCCAAAGAACAAAGAGAAGAAGGATGAGAGCTTCAGATTGTATATAGTTGCTATACTTTGATAGCAAACAAAATGCAACTTCTGTTCTTAAGTGATAAGATCACTCAACCAATTTGATTTTTGATTTTATCACTTAATCTATCTCTTCCATTCTATCTCTATCATGTCCTTCTTTTTTTGGCTACTAAAAGATTCTATTGGTTCATTTGTTCTTCTATTGCTATTTTAAATAGCATTTGAAAAACATTTTGACAAAGTCTTGCAAGTTAAAAACAAACTTGCACATAACTACAATAAATTGTTGCATGCACCAAATATATTTGTTTGCAAATATTTAGCAAACATTCTCATGGATTAGCTTCCACATTTAAGGAAAAATACTTTATTTTATCTATATATTAATTATATTCTTGGAGCTAGCAAAGAATATAGTAATATTCCACATAGAAAATATTTATTTATTTGATTAAAATTAAATTCTCTAATGTAATTATCAAATAATAAATAATTCTTTAGGAAAGATTAGAACACTCATTTTTGTGTGACCCCGTAGGTTTAATACTAAGTCGGTAGTTAATTAATCAAATCAATTTACTAATCAAGGTAGGCATCTAGCAATACTCCTTAACTTCCAGATAATATGAAGTAACATCTTTTACTTTCAAGAACCAGTAGAAGAATAATATAATATTTCCTTCCATCATTTATAGCTTTGGGTTAACTTTAGAGCATGGTATTACTATCCAACTCTAATAAGTTAACACATTATTTATTTAGTGAATGACTTAAGAAACTCATTTCTTCATTCATTCAATTGCCCTAGCCAAGGTCTTATTTTTATCATAGAGCTCAAACTCATTACCACAAGTTGATGGATTCCTTCTTGATCAATCATTAATTCTACAAGTATTTAATTATATCCAATATACATTCAATTAGCGCCCTAAGGCATTAGGTGTCCGGGATTAAAATATAATAAATAACTTGTTAATTACTTTGATAATCTCAGGTCAAAGAAAACTATTACATTTCTTCTTGAGAAATTCCTATTGACAATTTAAGGTAAAGTTAACCATTAGGAATTCTCAGTTGAGTCAGTTCAATGATCACATCTACATGTGCATCATCTATATGTGTAATTTAATATATGAGATATATTAATCTTTATCCAATAAAGGCCATCACATATATATTGATCTATCTAGATTATTGATGTCTTGTTCACAATAATCCTATGATCAAGAACAATTTAGATTAAAATTATAAAAGAATTGCTTCTCATTATCATAATCACTATCATGATAACAATTCTCAAATCTTAATCAAAGGCCTTATCAAATTAACTATTTTAATCAAACAATAAATATGATAATGAAATAAAGAATTAATACTTTATTAAAACTAAAGTTGATTACATGATAGATTGGATCTTGGGCATACATATTTAGCTCCAACAATCCTCCACTTGCATTAGAGCCAATCAGTCATGTATTTTATTCCCACTTCCTACTTGTGCTTGTCAAACTCCTTTATGCCAAGTGCCTTGGTAAATGGGTCTGCCACATTATCTTTTCCATCTACCTTTTCAATCTTAACGTCACCACGTTCAATGATTTCTTTAATCAAGTGATACCTAGACCTTTGGTGCGATCTTGGCTCCTTTGATTGAGCAATTGCTTCATTTTTGTCACACAACAGTGGAATTGGTTCTTCAATTGAAGGGACCACACCAAGTTCAGATATGAACTTCTTCATCTGAACTGCTTCCTTAGCTTCCTTACTTGCCGCTATATATTCTGCTTCAATAGTTGAATCTACTACTGTAGCTTTCTTGGAACTTTTCCAACTCACTGCACCACCATTTAAGGTGAAAACATGACCTGAAATAGATTTGCTATCATCTTTATCTAATGCAAAACTTGCATTAGTATAAACCTTTGGTTTTAATTCAAAGTCTCCATAAATAAGGAACTGGTCTTTAGTTCTTCTTAAGTATTTAAAAATGGTCTTAACCATTTTCCAATGTTCCTCACCAGGGTTTGCTTGATATCGACTAGCTACACCTAGTGCATAAGCAACATCAGGACATGTACAAGTCATGGTATACATAATAGCTCTCATTGCGCTAGCATATGGTACCCTATTCATGTGTTCTCTCTCTTCAGGAGTTTTAGGACAATCTTCCATACTAAGAGTAACTCCAGTTCTTATTGGTAAATAGCCCCTTTTGGAGTTTTCCATATTATACCTCTTTAAGATGGTATCAATGTACATGGATTGGGATAGACCAAGCAACCTTTTAGATCTATCTTTATAAATCTTTATTCCCAGAATATAGGCTGCTTCTCCCAAATCTTTCATGGAGAACTGTTCTAATAGCCATACCTTTGTACCTTGCATTACTGGTATATCATTTCTTATAAGCAATATGTCATCTACATATAACACTAAGAAAATACTAATCTTTTTGTACACACAAGGTTCTTTTTGACATCTAACAAAATTGAACTTTTCAATTGTCTTGTTAAAATGTATGTTCCAACTTTCAGAAGCCTGTTTCAATCCATAAATGGATCGTTGCAACTTGCAAAGTTTATTATGATCAGACATAGATATGTATCCTTCAGGTTAAGTCGTGTACACATCCTCTTTTAACACACCATAAGGAAAGCTGTTTTCACATCTATTTGCCATATTTCATAATCATAGTACACTGCTATGTCAAGTAGAATCTGAATTGACTTAAGCATTGCCATTGGAGAAAAAGTTTCGTCATAATCTATTCCTTCATTTTGACAATATCCTTTAGCAAAAAAGGCGAGTTTTGTAAGTCTCGATTTTTCCATTTGCTCCAATCTTTTTCTTGTAAACCTATTTACAACCAATTAGTTTATATCCTTTGAAGCTTCAACCAAAGTCCATACTTTGTTGATCTTCATTGATTCCATTTCAGATTCCATGGCTTTTTGCCATTTATTGGGGTCCAAGATTTACATAGCCTCTTCATAGTTCTTAGGGTCATCATCATTATGATAAATCTCATTTGATGTGTCATCTTGCACCATCAAGTTTAATCTATTCGGCACTTGATGTGCTCAACTAGACCTTCTAAGAGGCTCATGTATTGGATTCAGAGGTTACTGAATATGTTCTAAGATTGACTCATTAACCTGTCCTTGAACTATAACTGGTTTTGGTTTATTAACTTGTTCTTGAACTACAGCTAGTTCTGGAGCCATAATCGTTGGAGATGGTAACCTTTGTGTTGATTTTAAAACATCAAAGCTCTATTTCTTTGCCATGACTCCCTTCTGTAAGAAATTCCCTTTCAAGAAAGGTTCCTCCTCTTGCCATCAACACTTTATGGTCTGAAGGGTGGTAGAAATAATATCCCATTGTTTCTTTGGGAGACCTAATGAACCTACATTTATATGACCTTGCCTTAAGTTTATCTGTTTGCAATTTCTTAACATAAGCTGGACAACCCCAAACTTTAATGTGTTTGAAATTTGGTTTATGTCCTTTCCATATCTCATACGGAGTTGTAGAGACTGTTTTTCTAGGAACATTATTTATCAAATAAGCTACTGCTTCTAAAGCATATCCCCATAAATTTACTAGAAGATCAGTGAACCCCATAATAGATCTTACCATATCTAATAAGGTTCAATTTCTTCTTTGTGACACACCATTGTGTTGTGGTGTTCCTGGGGGTGTCCACTGTGAGAGAATCCTATTAGCTCTTAGATAATCAATAAAACTCTCACTAAGATATTCTCCTCTTCTATCAGATCTTAGCACTTTGAAACTCTTACTTGTTTGCTTTTCAACTTCACTACGAAATCTTTTAAACATTTCAAATGACTTAGATTTATGTTTCATGAGATACAAAAATCCATATCGTGACATATCATTAGTGAAGGTTATAAAATAAGAATATCCTCCTTTGGCTTGAATTTTCATGGGCCCACAAACATTTGTATGAACTAGTCCCAATAATTCAGAGGCTCTTTCTCTAGTTCTAATAAATGGAGATTTGGTCATTTTTCCTTAGAGACAAGATTCACAAGTTTTATATGATTCATAACCATAATTATCAAGGTAACCTTCCTCGTATAACTTGTTAATTCTTTTCTCACCAAAGCCTACAATGCCAAAGATATGTTTTATGTAGTTGATTATCTCTTTTTCTTTTAAAACTACAAGAAACTTGTATAACTAAATTATAATTCACATAAGGTAAGACATAAATGCCATGTTGGAGATAACCATTCATATATAAATCAGCATCAAGATAAATTGAGCAAATATTATTATTGAAAATAATGCGAAAGCCTCACTTGTCCGACATAGAAATTGAAATTATATTTGAAACAAATTTTGGAACATAATAACAATCATCTAAAACTAGTACTTTGCTAGTGGGCATTATTAAAGAAATTGATCTTAAAGCTAAGGCGGCAACATTTGCTCCATTCCCTACTTGAAGATTAATTTCTCCTTTCTTCAACCATGTAGTTATCTTCAGCCCCTACAACGTATTGTAGATGTTAAAACTACTACTAGTATCTAATACCCGTGTTGAAGAATCAGTGACAATTAAAGAAATCATGAAAACATTTTTCATTAATGTCTTACCTTTTTTTCTTGTTTTTCAAAGAATCAAGATATTTCTTGCAGTTTTCTTCCAGTGTCCTTTCTCCTTACAGAAGAAGCATTCAACATCACTATGGTCAGCTTTAACCTTCTTGTACTTAGGTTTGGTCACACCACCCTTAGTTCCAAGACTTATTTTTTAGTATATATTTACATTTGCCCTTTTTCTTAGAAGTCTTGCCAACCACCATGATGGTTCCTTTATTCGTTTTAGAGGAAACTAGGTTGTCATAATCAAATAACAAGTTAAGCATCTCATATAGATCAACTCATTTTGTTCATATTGAAATTCACAATGAATTGTGAGAAAGAACCAGGAAGTGATTGTAGAATCAAATTTTGAGAAAGCTCCTTTACAAGCATGCACCCCAACTTCTCAAGTTATTCAATAAGATCAATTATCTTCAGAACATGAAGTCCAACTTGAGCATTTGCAGTTAATGAGGACCTGAACAAAGCCTTAGATAACTGGTATCTAGCTGTCCTACTTTGTCCACCATACATCTTAAGATGTTCAATGATTGCAGGAGGTTCCATATCCTCATGCTACCTCTAAAGTTCAGGACTCATGGATGCTAGCATTATGCATTTTGTAGAAAGACACTCTTCTAAGTACTTCTGATAAGTCTTGGTTGCTTCAGCATCATTTGTGTCAGCTAGTGTAGTTTTAGCAAGCTTATAAATTATATCGATAAGTTTTTCATGCAAGAGAACAATTCTCAGATTACGATACCAATCATCATAATTGGCTCCAACCAATTTTGAAGTTTCAAGTATGGAACGAAGTGATAAGGAAGACATTCTAGATATTAAAACATAATTATGTCAGAACATATTTTGCATATCATAAGAGAAATAGGCATCATATATAACAAAATATATATATATATATATATATGAATCCACTATAACAATAATAGTGGTTTCAATATTTCTATTAGTGGGAAAACAATTCTTAAAACTATGAACAAGCCACTTGGTTATCAAGTCGTTTCTCATACATATTCTAAGACAAAATGTATCTCATACACTTTCAAAAAGAATAATATCATAATATATAAGTTCTTGGTTGTCACGTCAATCTTATTAATATCTATGAATTTAATTTAATACTTCCTTGGGTAGTCCAGACATTAAGTATAAATTTATTCTAAACATACATCACATGCTATAATTAATTACAAGTCTCCCGGTTATCAGGTCGTTCCTTGTTATTAATGATTAAATATATATATATATATATATATATATAAATTGCATCACATACTAAATTTATACACGACTTGTGGACAAGTAGTGGAGAGTATAGAGTACTACTCTAAGCAAGACTAGTCTAAGGGTTCAAAACCTATGATAGCGGATACAGACGGTACTGAATGGTGGGTTGGTGAACCAATAGGAAGACCAGGGGCATATAGATCTTTTTAATCGAAAGAGAGGCTGAACCAAGGAAGCAACTATATCGACTGAAGCCAGAAAAAGTGCGAGGACTTTCAAACAGAACAGAAGAAAGGGAAGGGAGCTAAGGGAGCTCAACTAGTAGATCAAAGGGCATTTATACCTCCGTATCCTATGCTTGGCTGTAGTTTCTTAGGCTAGAGTTTGCTTGGCTTGTTCCGGAGTTTGATCTGCTATTGGCTTATTGAATAGTAATTATTTTGGTATTGTATTCCATGTTACACCCATGCTTTATCAGTGTGTGAGGGCTAGGGCTCTAGCTACTCTGATGAATCACCTAGATGGGCAGAATGAAATAAGGTGCAGGAATATCATATACAAATGTAGAGACTATAAGTAGAGAATCAATAGGGTAAAAAGGGGAGTAATTCCTAGTCAAATAAACAAAAATGAAGAATCAAGCATGTAGTTAAGAATGCATTGTGCTCAAGTTCTATGGATGAAGCAACAACTAGAGGATCTTGGTGTTTTTTTTTTGAAAATATACTTATTAGAATATGATAATACAAGTGCCATATGTTTTTCCAAAAATACTGTCATGCACTATAGAACTAAACATATTGAGATAAGACATTATTTTATAAGAGATCATGTTCAAAAGAAAGATGTCTCCCTTGAATGTGTGCAAATAGATTTTCAATTGGCTGACATTTTAACAAAGCTTCTTGCTGAGGATAGATTTAGCTTTATTAGGAGAGAACTTGGCATGGAAAATCTAAATAAACTTTAAAAAATTGTTTCCCCATTGCATGCATTTTAAATTTTGACTTTTAAATTGATTTTCATTACTAACTTAAGCATCCGAGTGTCCACTAAAAGTGTTTTACAGGTTTTGTTTCTCAAAAATATCTTCTAAGGCACTCTCCTCTTTCTACTGCTAAAAATCACCAAAATAAGGGGTTCTGCACTCTAACAATTGACCTCCTGAAATAGACTAGTCGACTGGTACCTTAACGGTCAAAATTTTTCAAAACCCAGGAGTTGCTAGTTGACTTCCAATGGTGTATCAGTCGATTGAAACTCTCTGTTCAAATTCCCTTTAAGAGTAGAAGCTGTCAATCGATTAACAGAGGTTTAACAGTCAACTGGGATCCCTCTGTTGAAAATTGGTTTTTTAAACCCAGAAACTGCCAGTTGATTGCTGTCTCTAAAGTAATAACCAGTGGCAAATTTTTTTATTTTTCCAAAAGGGGTACCAGTCGACTGTCGCATCACAGTATTAGATAAACCTATTTTTGTTGCAAGCAGTTGACTACCATGTCTGCGACAGTCGACTAGTAGGTCATTAACGTGTACTATTATAAGTGAAATGTTAGAGTTTCTTAGGTCAGTTGAAAAATTTCTCCCAGCTGCTCTCACTGTTCAGTCGACCAAGTCTTTACAAGTTCAAAGTGCAATTCTTCAAGATTTCTCAGTCCAATCTCCCTTCTCTTTACAGATTTGAAGTTCTTAGGTGATTTTAAAGGTTTTGTTTGATTGACTCTGGTATTCTTTCTTCCCTTCTCGGTTTTCTTCTCCTATCCGTGGGTTTGAAGGTTCTTTAGGGTTCTTTCCTCAATCGCTTCCTCTTCCAAGAGAGCACAGACCAAAAACCCCCAGCACTTTGCCCATTGGTGATCTTTTGTATGATGAAGAACACAAGCAAAGGTATGCAGATCATTTTTGTCACGACCTGCTTATTAAGATCCGTGACCAGCACAATAACGATGTTCCTCGTTATTGTAAGTCTTCCTATTCACTCTACCATTTTGTTGAGTTCAATTATGTGGAACATAAAATCCATAAATTTATTTCAAAATCACATCTATTCACAACATATGGAAATTTTATTAAAAACATATCTGGCGTCATTACTTCATATACATGAAAAGATGTACATAACTTGATTTAGTTACATAAGTATAGATAGATAACCGTAATAACACTATTCGCGTAAAGTTTATAAAATCCAAATATATAAATTCCCAAAATAACTTCCTAGGAGTCCCAATGACCACGGAGCCTTTAATATAAACACGAAATCACTGAACCTACCTGGCAACGTGAAGATTCTTTATTCTCACATATCACTCTGCTACTTCTCTGGAGGGAGTTCATTTCTGCAACTGTTTCTGAAAGGGGAAAACATGAGGGTGAGTATTTGGCAAAAACTCAATGAATGTACAATAAACTCAATAATAAGAACAAAATACAAAATCGATCATACTAATGAACTCAACGGCTATAAAATCAACTAAGAGCACAAGTAGGGAATAAACAGAAATTAGCAATTTTCTCACAAATAAACAATCAAGTACATATCCTGGTTTTTGGTACTCATCATTATTTCATTTTTATCAACAAGAACTATGTCTCTCATAACGTTTCTCAATGCCTGCCTGGTCTTACTCATCACAGAAAGGGGGGTACCACCAATATCACAAACATGCCATACAGATTTTCTCAATAAAAAAGATTCAACATATCATGAATATTCATACTTTAAAATATCATGAAAGTTAAAAATTATAGTACAAATAATAATTTAAAATTTGAATATGTAAAGATAGTAAATATATTGAATGTATTATTTATAGAAAATATTAGCGTCGGATTCTTATTAATATCCTGTTGTCACCTTAAACTGGAGAAACTTGGGATTTCAACCCAGTTCACTAACGTGATGGATCATGCTATGATCCTATTATTAAGATTACGTCTACACACCTAGATTCCATACGAGTATCACTTCTCTAAGTTGTTACGGACAAGACCTTAGAAGTGGATTTCAAGTTCTACTGCAGAGACTTTCATGAAAGGCCAGAGAAAACAAGTTAGGGTTGTTTTCGTACAAACAATGTTCATACATATGATTACTATTTATATGTATGTTACTGTACTTACGAATATCATTTACACATATGGTTACTCTTCATACGAATATTATTCACACGTGTGGTTACTATTCATACTAAGAAAGTTATTTTTTAATGTGGAGGATCAGCTAAAACTACAACTACAAAGTATACTTAAGAATATAACCTCTAAAATTGTAAGAAATAAAAGAGTATAGTATCCTCTCCTTAGAATCCTAGCGTTAGAGCAAGAGAAATTTGTCTATTTCTTAGAGAAAATATTAAGCACTCCAAGAAACTTGCCTCTCCTTTCTCTCTCAAAGAATACTCAAGAATACACCCTTAAGACTTAGATGGAAGCAAATGTCCATTTCACCTATTTATAGGCTCTATCCTCCTCAGTGGATGGCTTGGATTACATTTCCTCATCAAGTACCAATGGCTAACATTAATCTTACCCACTAAATATTAATGGCTAAGATTACTTCATACCTAACAATGTCTAATGGCTAAGATTACTTCATACCTAAAAATATCCAATGGCTAAGATCACTTCTCCGAAAGTCTTAAGTTTTATTTCACTATAGTCCTTTCATTTTAGTCCCTAAGGGATTTTCTCACATGAAAAGTCCTTTTTTTAGTTTCCTCTACACTTTATTATTATTATTATTATTATTATTATTATTATTATTATTATTATTATTATTATTATTATTATTATTATTATTATTATTATTATTATTATTATTATTATTACGGGCATTACAATTTTCAATCTTGAAAAGTAATTCCAAGTAAGTATTTGGATTGAGATTACTTTACTACAAGGAACATGTCTTTTATTGCTTGTTTGGATAATTTAGGGCTGAAAAAAAGGGCAAATGGTCTGAAGAAATGGTGAAAGCATTTTACACTACATTTGGGTATAGAACTAGGGACCGTATGTTCAATGCTGAGGTTAAGAGAAAGAAAATTGCAATTATTGAACATAGACTAGCTGAGATTCTTGGGATTCCACCTCCTGAAGATGGCGATGTTTGTTTCTATAATCATCACAATTCCCTAAATCCCTCTTTTTACAGTAGAGAAGAAGTTTATAAGACTATCAATTGGGAAGCTGTCTTTTCTGGTCAAGGAATTAAGATTGACAATATGGATGCCAATGATAGATTGCTGCTCAATGTGATCACACATGTGTTGATAAATAAGCCTGGTAATTGGGCTTCGGGAAGTGAATTTGAATTTTATGTTATGAGTTGCATTATGAAAGGCCAACTGATCAACATCCCGTACTTTATAATGCAAAGGATGGCTTTCTATGCTGGGAGGAAGTCACCCTTGCCATATATTGGTTTTATCTCTAAAATCATCAAGGCTTGCAACCTTAATCATCATTTCAATGTCATGGAGTCTGCTACTATCATTGATTGTAATTCCTTGAGGTGGATGAATTTTCAGTTAATTGGTAATGAATTGAGAAGAACTCTAGAAAATTTGACTATGAAGAGAGCAAGGGAAAAAAGAGAGATGAACATGGCTGATGAAGAAGAAGAAGGAAGTGAAGAAGAAGTAGGAAGTGAAGAAGAAGAAGAAGAAGAAGAAGAAGAAGAAGAAGAAGAAGAAGAAGAAGAAGAAGAAGAAGAAGAAGAAGAAGAAGAAGAAGAAGAAAAGGGTAAAGCTAGTCCCTCTACTACATCTGATCCAAACAGTGAGAACACACGAATACTGAATGAATTGTTGGATAACTCCAACCATATGCTTACCTTGGTGGAATCCATGGACAAACTGCTGAATGTTTTGGAAGCTACTTCCTCTTCTCAAGCCTTCGAGATTCAGCAAATCAAGGACTTAGTTTGTGATCTTCATCAACGAGGATGAGTTGCCTTTGGGGATTGAGGATAAAGACCCCCTCTTTTTGTTGATGACACGGGGGAGAAGAAAGTTTATTTATGTTGTTTCCTCATGTTTTGAGATAATTTGCTGACATTAGTAATTCTAGTCATTTTATCTTGTACGATGGTTATCTTATCTTTTGGTTTGTGGATTATTTATATAGTTTGAAATTGCTGATTAATGCTTCTGTTGCCCTATAATTTCTGTTATAATTTATTTTGTGGATGTGGATGCTTAAATGTTATATATTGGGATAAATTGTTTCTGCTATGGTGTCCTAAAACAAAAATTCCTTCCAAGCTTTTTTTTTGAAAATCTTTCTAGAGGAAGGGATATGAAATTTAGGAGGAGTTTCACTTCCCTCGAATTCAAGTGGTTGCTTCAAAAATATCCTTCCTATTTTAATTTGTTTGTCATCATCAAAAAAGGGGAGTTTGTTGACCCCATTACATTTAAAGCATTTATTTAATTTTGATGATTAACAAATAAATTAAAATAAGGTATTCCTTTATAATATTAACATTTATCTTTTTCAGGAATATTATTAAGTCAAAAGGCTTCAAGTGCTAGAGTGAAGAATTTTATATTTTTCCTTAGGATATTTTGTAGAAGCTTTTGAAAGGCAGGAGAAAATGTTTTAAAACTTTGGGAATGTTTTAACAAATTTAAAATAAGTTGGAACAAGTACTAGTTAAGATTATTGAGCCTTAGAAAATAAATATCTTTGAAAAATCTTATTTTCTAAGTCCTAGTAGCTACCAGTCGACTGGTACATGGAGATCAGTCGATTGGTTGCTCTCTAATTGAATTTCAGCTAAGGGTCAATAATCCTGTTAGTCGACTACCTGGTATAAAGCAATCGACTGATATGCCTCTGTCTAAAATTAAATTTTAGCTTTAGTACTTGCCAGTCAACTGGTACATTTGTAGCGGTCGATTGCTAGATTTTAGAACAATTTAATTTTAGGTAACATAGAGTTACCAATCGACGGCTAATAATATGCCAGTCGACTGCCACCTCAGTAAAATATGCCAATCAACTGTCGTGGTCCTAGCAATCGACTGGTAGCATGATGACAACAGTATCAATGGCTATTTTTTGAAGGTATTTGCTGATATCATCCTTGATTCACTTCCAATGGATTTGTTACATCTTGGGCTATATATATTATCCTCATATGGTGTCAAATCAACAAAAATACATTTTCATTGCCACTAAATTTTATAAAGTCAATTCTCGCCAATCATTTGCTTCTAGAGAGCTTTTCATTTGAATATCTACTTTGTTTTGAGAGTTGTTGCTGTATATCAATCTTTTCTGATAGTATTAATCAAGGAATGTATCCTCAATTTTTTGATTGAGTGAAACACTTTGTAAGGGGGAGAGACACCCTTGAAAAAGAAAAGTTCTCTAGTGTAGTAGCTTGCAAGTGCTCATTTTGTGTAAACTTGTGATTGTTAGTGAAATACTCAAGAAATTATCTTGAGAACTAGATGTAGACTTGTTTTAAGTTGAACTAGTATAAATACTTATGCCTACATCTCTTTTCCTTATCTCTTTAATTGCTTATAACCTTATCTTTGATTATGTGCACTCTATATTCATTTATCTTGATATTGCTCTGTTTTTATTATTATAAATCTTTGGCTTTGATTTTAAAACTTCTTGAACTTCCAACAAGTTTGTAAGAAATTTTTATAAACCCAATTCATCAACTTTTTGGGAGCTAGCCATTTCTATTACTTTGGATAATATCTTGTGCCTTTTTCATGTTTTTCTATAAAATAAGAGTAGTCACTTTTTGTCAGAAAGAGGAATAAAGGGGAGAAAAAGTTCTAAGCATTTTTTAACATCCTTGTATGTTGGGCCGAAAAGAAAGACTAGCTATTTAGAGAAGTAATAACTAGGGCCCATATGAGAAAATACGAATGAGTTGTTATGATAAAAAATAACTTGGTACTTTAAACATGTTCTACCTCAACAAGTAAATTTGAGAAATTTATTTATAAAAACAGATTAAAAAACAAAGGAGAAGCCCAGAGCTGAAGTAAAAATTGCAAGAATCAATGACTAGAAGCAACCTATAGATGGTTAGAAACTACAACAGCATGTGGGCTTGTAGACGACAAGGGCCAGAATCACTCACCAAGGCATGGACCCTTTCTGCTAGTGAGACTCTGCAACCCACTAGATCAGCTTCCTCCAATTCTGTGGTGACGTGAACTTAGGTCAGGAAAACAAAGTTCTGCCCATGCCTTACATGTCTCTTTCCTCTTCTTTGTACTGCGAGTTACATCGTCGTACGAGACTATTTGTGAGCTTTGTGCGTCACATGAGCAACCTAGGGATTATCTAAATATATGTTTAGCTCTGAGTATGGGAATGAAAAAAAGGATCTAAGATTTTTGTTGGGAACTTTTACGAGTCTAGAGCCAGTGATGGGAAGGATGGTACCTATCCTGCCCGACATGTATTATGCAGGTGTGTGTGTTAGTTAAACATGTGCTAGTTGTAAATATTTACGAATTAGTTATTATGTTTCAATCATGAACTTATTGAAATTAGACAATTTCAAGTTATGTTGATTGTAGATTTTGAATAATGTTCATAGTTGTGAAGCTTTTTTTCTTGTTAAAAAAAAAAACTGCACCTTTTGAAAGTTTTCTAGCAAATAAATATGGGTTTGCGGATTCAAGAATTTTATGGGAAAACAAATAGGAATTGAGTTTGATAATTGCTAGAATATGGATAAGAGAATGGGGGAAAAAAATTTCCTGAGTCTGATTGAAATATATAATATCTTATCCATCCATAACCAATCTATAATGATCCTCAAAACCGACTTCCTCAAAACCGACATCCGAAAACAAATAGGTTTCTTTTTTTTAACCCATTTGATTATTCTTTCCAACCAAACTTCATCTCTCAAAAATATTTTCTCAAAAGCTAAATGATCTGTCAGTGGGTGAAGAATTAGAGTGATCCGTAGATGGATCACATCATGTAATTTCAAATAATTAATGATTATATTATTTTAACAAGTTATATTATATTAAAAATATTATGAAATACATTATTTATTAAAACTTTTCATTATCAAAAAGTTGTAAAATCAAAAGGAAATTTCATATAAATTCAAACAAAAAAAATTATATTTTCAAATATTTAAAATAATATAGAGTAAATTAATGATTTATTCTTTAAAAGATCATTCTTCTCTTAATTTGATCCTTTAAAGATAAGAGCTCTCAATTTAATCTTATAACAAACATTTTCCCTCGATCAAAATGGTCTTTATCAAACAAAGAGGAAATCCTACATGGTCGATAATTAAAAATAAAGGCTTACCAGGTCTCTTCACTCTCAAAATGATGTTATTTTTGTATTATAGAGTTTAAAAATAGTTTATAATGATGATATTTTGATTGAATACCAATATTTGAGGTACTAAATTCAAATGCTTTATTTTCTGAAGTTTAAAATAAGAGTAGAGTAAGCTTTCAGAAATTAAATTATTAATTTATTCAATAAGATTCAAGAAAGAAATGGAGTAAAAGCCGTTTATTTGGATAGCAATCTTTCTCGGCTACGCTGTAAAATCATTAAAAAAAGAATTTGACAGAAAGAATGATAGTATATTATGTTACAAAAATTAAACTGTAAAAAATATCAAATTATAAATAAAATTTTATATTCTCCTCGCTCTCAACTTAAGACAACAAAAATTATGTTTGGAGAAAAGAGAAAAGATATATCCTCCTTTCTCATCCCACTTAATTTTTAAAACTTTACAAAGAGAAAAATTCAAAAATCCTCTATCAACTATTTTCTTTTCATTCCATTAATGCATATTCTTCCAACACAATCTTAATCAATTGAAATTTAATTTTATACTTTAAAGAGAGATCAAGAAAAAAAAAAGGGGGGAAAAGTGATTGGGTGGGGTAGGGGAAGACGGCAGGTATGTGAGGTTGAGATAAATGGACGAACATTTGTTTCTATACGTCAAAGTCGATAGTACAATTACAAGGCAATGGTTTGATCCGTCTGCTCTTCTTTTTTGTATTGTTTTGGTCATCATCCGTTTGCTCAATTACTCTTTCTGATATTGTTATCTCGAACACCGCAACTACAATTCCCTCAAAAGAGGCCAACCTCTTTTAATAATCTCATTGATCTTTGCATCAATGTGCTTTTGGACGTTTGGAGGGCAAACCTCGGCCGCGTATCCATTTAATTTTGCTGCCACACTTAACCTCTCAAGCTCCTCTTCAGGTAGGTTCCCAACTAGTTGAAGAAGGAATGGTTTTTGCTTGAGTTCAAATTTCTGCGTACTTAGAACAGGGAATGTCTGTCAGTGATTGTATGGGAATAGGAAAAAAAGAAGCTTATTTTAGTAGAAGTATCATATCATGGTCACCATTATTTCATGGACCTTTGACAGGCATCAGTTCAACAATAAACTATAAACCTTATCTAAATTGTACCACAGATGATAACCAATATGGATCCAGTTTACAATCACAACTCTACAAACCAATGCTCGATTACTATTTAGTATTTACAACTATGGAGAAATATATCATCGGATGGCAGCTCAAATTGTATGAGCTTAATTCTCCAATTAAATGTCCTGTTTTAGGTAAAAAGGGCAATTGCAGATCTCAAAAACACTATTAGCCCAAGTGCGGAAATGCACAGGCAAAAGAGGCTGCTGCTCTGTGACGACATCTGAATGAGTTATAAACTTATAATATAAAGAGTGCCCGGAGCACCAGCATCAACCATTCGGAAAAGTAAGCAGTTGAAGAAACAAATGCTTTTCTTTGAAACATATATTATATATAGACATTGTTTTCTGCTACCAAACCTGATGTTCAGGCTCTGCAGGATAAAATGTTCCAAGTTGTTGAATTTGAGTAGTCACAACACTGTTTCTTGACCTGGTTTGTTCCCTTTCTTTGCTGAGAGCAGCCAATCGAGATTCTTCGGTTCCATTAGTAAAAATAATAGATCTGCCCAGTACAGAACTATAGTTAGTACTTATCATGTACTCTGATATGAAGGAAGATCACATGGAGTAGGGGCTGGCATCATGACTCTTACCTGTACTGATTACCCACGTCAGGACCTTGGCCAAATACTTGCCTAGGATCATGACTTGACCAAAACACATCCAGGAGTTCTCTAAAACTAATCCGCCTGTGGTCGTACTCAACCTACATCATGAGCAAACCAGAATGGTAAGTATAAGCAGGACATTCAAGTCATGAGAGAAAATAAAGCAATACAATTATATTCGGATCTTGAAATGTTGCACGGATAATAGTCAAATAATTTGACTGAGTTCGTTGGCAGACCATCTTTCTCACAATGCAATTTTGTTAATATATTGTAGACTTGTAGTCTAAGAATTCCAAAATCCAGAGAAACATTTGGCAATGCACGAAAATGTTGTTATCTTCACAAGAACTTTAATCATATAAAAGTTCCTATTTATGGTCCTTTATTTAAGCAGTGATGCCAAATTGATCAGCAAACATCACCATCCTTTTCATCCACAATATACCAACCATCCATTAATTCTGATAAGGTTAAGTCACTTCTGGCAGCTTGAAATAAGTGGTTATCAAATTGTCTTCTATTGTGGATCACAAAGCAGAGATTGATATATAAATAAAACAATGCGATTGATCATAAATTTCATCCAGGTTTTTTGGATAAGCCCACAGCAATCTCTAAACTAGTAACACCAAAAAATGTTTGCCAGATTCAATACTTTGTCCAAGGGAAATGGAGAATAAAACCTAGTGTTTAGATTCTGATTGTAAACCGCAGGGAAAATTCTAAGAAAAAATCATTTAGCAATCATAAAACACCACTATGCAATTGCTGATGGGCTAATTTCCTTCCCCCATGGCACAGCAGAAATGTATATCTTAGCCGGCAGAACTAATTATATAAGGTAAAAAACCATTTAATTTCTAGATCCGGGATTTATGAACTTCACTATTGAGTACTTGAAATGTGAACTCCCACAGTCATATTATATTTCACGAATTATGGCACGCTGTTGCCTCTAGAAACAAGCGATGTTCGTTAGTGAAATTCAATCTTCTATATCCTCTTGAGAATCCAGCAAATTTCCACACAGTATGGATTCAAACCTCATTCAGCACTATATCAGCAACTTCATAAAATGATTCCGGAAAGAAAATTATTTTATGAAGAAAGTGATGATGCGAAGGTAAAGTTCTCCGAATTAAGCTAGCTAGTTACAAAATCCATGGTCAAGAATTACTCTCTTTTGTAGCGAAAGAATTTGATGTAAGATAACTGGCTGTTCTCGCCTATTTGCTCAGCCGCCAAACAGATGAAGAAATTCAAGAGTGCTGACCTGGACAGATTCGGCGTGGTCTCTCAAGTTTCTATATTCGGGTTTAGCCTTGGATCCGCCGGCATAACCAACGGTAGTCCGAACAACACCGGGCAAGCACCCGAATATGGCTTCGGATCTCCAGAAGCTTCCGAGAGCGAAAACTGCTGTCTTCAAGTGCTGTTGATCTTGTAGATCCCAGGCAGTCTCGGGGATCCGATCTGGAAATCTGATGCACAGAGCCTTATCGAAGATGAACACATTGAGAATGAAGATCAACAAGAAATGGGAGATGCAGACGTTTCTCTCTGAAACTGCCATTTCAAGAAATCCAAGACAGCTATGCAGCAGAGACAAAGAGGCGACAACCTCTACAGTCAAAACTCAAAAGGCTACCGCACCCACGGTTGTTAACTTGCGAGGTTTATATAATAAAAATAAAAATTAGTGAAACGACACCCCGGCACGATGTCGCAGAGTGTTGATTGCCCGAAACAAAACGAGATGTGCGAAATGCTCCGGAAGTCGTTTTTGGAAGAAAATGGGCTAACTGCTAACGCTCTCCTCACGACCTTTCTCGTTTTATAATAGATTCATCTTTGGAACTCACATTCAAGCTTGATTCTTGTTTTTAACTTTTATGTTCTAAATTCTGTGAGACTTTCTGTTTTAAATTATTTTCTTTGTATTTATGTAGAAAAAGCTTGATTTATGTTGTTGAACACACCATAGTTATTATTATTATTATTCTTCTTTTTTCAATCTCTTGCCACACCATTCTTTATTTTGTTACCAGAATGTTAACACCAAAAAAACATTACATGTTATCTGGTGCATCTATACTATACGGATACATCTGGTTTAAAAAAAAATGTTGGTAACTTTCTTGGCTTTTGGCTAAGATCATTTTAAAATGCTGTTTTTATTTTATTTTTATCTTTTTAAAAAATTCCTATCTTAAAATTTAAGTGTTCAGATAGGCCAAACATTATGTTTGATTTTTAAAGCTAAATAGAATATCCATTTTCATAAATGTTGGTGTCTCTCATACCTTTTAATACATAAAACCAAAATAGTGGATACTTATTTAAAGATTCCATAACTTATTTGCTACCTTGTAGATTTTATTAAAAGTTGATAGTGAATAATTATCTAAAAATTTAAACTCTTTTATCATCTCATATGTAATAAGGAAAATTATGTGGTACCTAGAATATGAGAAATACCTGAGTTAAAAAAATTACAGATTTTTCATTACTAATGTTGACCGGAGGTTGATCGGAAGGCAAAAAAATAATTTCACCATGGAGGGATATATATAGGTGACCCTGCATTTTTTTTCCCTCATTTTCTCTCCCTCCCTCAAGCTCTTCCTCTCTTTTCTCTCCACTTCTCTCAACTCTCTCCACTCAAGCTCACACCTAAACTTCCGACAACCATTCTTTGGCAGTGGGGCAAGTTTCTGATGACCAACCAGCATCGAAAAAGCAAATAAATGAGGTAGACATTTCACTTTCTCAAATTCTTTCCTATTTTTCGTATTCAGGATGATTTGGGTAGAAATTGAGATTGTTGGAGAATTTTGGAGCTTGGGTTATGTTTTAAAATATTCCTTAATGATTAATAACGAAATTAGAAGTAAGAATTGATAAGAACAACAAGATTAAAGATGAGATTTAAGAGATGAATCATAAAAGAGGAAAGCTAGGGTTTTTGGAAAATTTGATGATTGAAGCTTGGAACCTTGAAATCAATTGGGGGTTTTGGTGTCAAAATATCTCCTAAACATCAATAATGAAATCTCATGGAAGGAATCATGAAATTTGGTTGAGATTTAGGTGATTTTAGGAAAAAATAGTGGTTCCTTCACGTGCAAGTGTAATACCCGAGGTTTTACAATGAGCTTTCAACTTGGAATTTATTTAATTTAGGAATTAAATTTAAAATGTATGAATTATTAAGGACTTGTTTGAAAAATTTATTAAGTTGCATAAATATTTTATTTTATTTTATTAGTGAAAAAGATCAAATAAGAAGTGTTAAAATAAATTCTGGATTTTTGGGTGTAATTAGGAAATTTTACAATTTTCATAAGGAACCAAGTGAATTAAAATTTGTAAGAATAGTGGTTTTATATATTTTAAGCAATGAAAGGCCATTATGCCACATGGATATTTTTGCTCCGTTGAATGTGGCTTCTAAGAGAAACCAAGAAAAAACAGCTTTGGCCCTTCATTTTTGGCATATACGGAAATGGAGAAAAGGGGGAGACAAGTGGGGGAAAAATAAGAAAGAGAGAGAAATTCCTACTTTTTCAATTATTGCTTCCCAAAAGTTTTCTCTCTTCCTTCCATCTTCTTTATGAGTCAATTCGAAAGAGAAAAAGAGAGAAAGAGAGAGAGAGAGAGAGAGAGAGAGAGAGAGAGAGAGAGAGAGAGAGAGAGAGAGAGAGAGAGAGAGAGAGAGAGAGAGAGAGCAAATGTTAACCAAACTTCCTTTCTCCACCTTCGTTCCCTTCCTTACGTGTAGCATGACAGTAAGGATTGAGGAAACTGGAACAAAGAACTAGGATTGAAAGGTAAGAAATTGGAATTTGTAATTTCTATTACGCAAAAAATTTATTTGAAATTCTACTGTATTTGAGACCTCTAAAGGCTGTTGAAATTCCTCTCCCCTCTCTTAGTTAGTTTCATAATGAAAATAAAGAGATTATTTGAGAATTTTGGTGAGAAATATATGCTGAAAATCGGTGTACTGTTTACCTGCGATTTTATTGTTCATCGAAAAATTTCTTCTCTTTTTGCTTTGATTTTGGGTTGAACCAACTAGATATACTATGAATTGGATTGAAACAAAATTAAGAAGTTGAAATAAGCAAGATTGAGAGAGAAACAGTATGACAGTAAACTATAGGGACTAAACTGAAAATATTAAAAAAATTTTTGGAGTTGATTTAATTTTAGAAGAATATATATTCTTAATCTATAGACCTAGAAGAAGTGAATTATGAGCTTAAATCAAGTAAAGGAAATAAGGAAAATTTACTAAGGAGTTGTGAAGGAAAAATATGACAATTTTAAATGCTTATGGTTTTATGTGTTTTTGGATAACCAAATCAACTCCTAAATTCATGAAAATTTGTGGAGAGATTCTTTTTATTGTGATAATCTAATATAAAGTTTCAAGCTCATTAAAATTAGTTGGCTTGGTCAAATAAACATGGGAACAACACTTTATTCAATGCAGAGGAATTTTAAATAAGTGTGAATTTTAGATTTACGCAATAACTAAACGACCTTTTTTTGACTTGAAAATTTTATAACACCTAGATAAGACCATATACTAATTGTCTACCAAATTTCATAGCATTTGGCTAAGGTTTGATAGGCTTATTAAATAGAAAGTCATAACCTATACATATTTGGACAGTTCTGACTTCTGGTCAATAATAGGGTCTCTAGAGGGGTCAAAATATATAATTAAATTATGAAAATTTTATCCTAGTATGTCAACATACTAATAAGGCTTTATACCAAATTTCATAATTTTTGAAGTTATGGATTAATACCAAAATCTTTCTAAAGTTTGGTTTTGATTTTAGCCTCAAAATAGAACAAAGCTGGATGATTGATAGCCTATGTTCTGATTTGGTATTATCTCTTTGCATGGCTTGCTCTTTAGGCCTTTGATGAGTTCCTTGGCATTTATCCTCTGATTTGAAGTGTATAATTTTAACTTGGAATCGAGGTGAGAGATCCTACCTTACCTTATTTGCTTATTTTATGTATATATTAAAAGTGTACTATATATATATATATATATGTAACATGAAATTAATGCACTCATGTTATGCATTGAAATGTGCAAGTGTGAGACTATTGTAAACCTTTCCTGAAAGGGAATGCATATAGTTGCCTATATTTGTGTAATGTGATTGTGTTTGATCTTGAAAGAAATGAAAATGGAGTTATGGGATCCCATGGGATGAAATAAAGTTGGAATGAAATCACTATGGCCACGTGGTATTGAATATTATATTCATCTCTTTAAGGACATGATAAAATAAGTTTGGACTACAGATTTGTCCCTTTGAGGACAGGGGTGAAATAAGGGAGGATGAGACAGGGGTCGCGGGACAACGGCCACTTTATGTGGACGGCACCCACAAAATATCTGGGAACTTAAATTAAAATTGTATGATTTGTTTGAAATGTGATTTGGCTTGATCTTGAATGTGTTTGTTAATAATTGCAAGATGATTTCAATGTGTGTGTCTTGATAAATACCTTGTACACCAAAAATTTAAATGATTGTACTGTTAGATCAATTGTATATAATCTGCATGTATATATATATATATACCTATATTGTGTGTGAATATGGTAGGATTCTCTTAAGTAGAAGCTGTCTTTAGTTTCAGGTATGGAGAACTTCATAGTTCGATAAGGTTCAAGCCATGATTACCTTTCCATTGGTTCAGTGTAAAGGTATAATGTTTATGTCTTATTCTTAGTTGTATAAATCTAGAAAAGTTCTGTAATCGGGTAGGTTCATTCTGCGATGTAATGTGTATGACTGTAACGTGTATGGGAACTTGGTTTAGCAATATTTATATATTTTTTTTGTGAGAAGAGAAATAGTTCACCTATTTTAATTCTTAAATTGTGTAATTTAAATTAATTGCATTTAAAAGAATAGCCTAAATATGTGCTTAAGAGAAAAATAGGCTTACGGAGGTAAGGTGAAATTCACCTTTTGTGCCAGTCACATGCTTAGATTTTAGGGCGTGATAGCGTAAGAGCTTCTATCCTCTTTTGTTTGTGGTTATATATAGATATACAAATGCTAGAGAGTTATTTTATATTTGTCCTTGCTTGCCAAGTGATGATTCCATTTGAAAGGGGCTAAAATGTATGAAATCTTGGCTTAATTATATAGGTGAATATCTTGCTATGGATGAATATATGTTTATACATAGTCTATTATATGATGTGTTTTGCCTACCCTTATGTGTTACATTGAGATGTGAATATGTGTGTGGATAGGGATACACTCACTTTATTTCATGAAAAATATGCAAGCATGTATAGTGAGAAAATATATAACATTAAATTTATAAATGTCCTGAAACGGTGGACAACATTAAATTTATAAATGTCCTGAAACAATGAACAACATATAAATGTCCTGGAACAGTGAATAACATTATTTTATAAATGTCCTGAACGATGGACAACATTAAATTTATAAATGTCTTGAAACTGTGGACATTATTAAATTTATAAATATCCTGTAATAGTGGACATCATTACTTTTTTAAATGTCCTAGAACGATAGACGACATTTATAAACGTCCTGGAATGGTAGACAACATTATTTTATAGATGTCTTAGAATGGTGGATAACATTAAATTTATAAATGTCCTAGAATCATAGACAGTATGAAAATTATAAAAGTATGTGTGCTTATCTATGCATGTTCTTCTTGTGGGGACTCTAATTATGTGTGTGTGTGTGTGTGTGTGTGTGGGCCTCCTAATAATCTATTTCGAGAACGGATTGAGTTAGTTGTAGGTTTCGGTATGACTTAGTAGTACTTGTGTGTATATGATAGGACTCTTCTACTTGACCATATATGTTGTGTTAGGTGAGACTTCGGTTTAATATTAGTGAATGAGATTTCACTCCATGTCCAGTCATTGTGAATGGTGGACAGTGATAAAATCTATGATTAAATTATCTTGTAACTTATGTTGGCAGTGTTATTTAAGTTTTGATTGTAGGTTTCATGTTAGTCACGAGTGGGATGCGATTTAATAAAGGTATGTAGGATCTTTCTACAGTCCTACTTCTGCAAGGGTGCCTAGTTTGTGAATTCTTTTATACATGATATATCCCTTTATTGAGTTTTATGCTAATTTCATGGTTTCAAATTGTGGCCGCATTACAACAATGCAACTGTAATATTGCGAATGTGGCATCACCTCGCAATTGCGGAGTGATTGAAAAACACATTACTGCGGCGCAACTGAACGGAGTTGCTGCTGCAACAAAATAGAGCAACAGTCGCAATGGCGTTTAGTTGCAGTTTCGGTATTAAAAAAAGAAAAAAAAATGTAATAGAGCATCAATCTCAGTGATTTCAGAAGTAGATTTGGTCTAGAGAAAAGAGAAATCGACTTACCCATTCAAGATTACCATTGCCGTCGTCCGTTCGCATACCTCCTCTCCTCTGTTTTCCTCCATTCCTTTATCCTTTGTGGTTCATGCCTTTGTCTTCAATCTCAGTCTCCTTCCCTCGAATCCCTCCTTGTACCATTACGCCTCATTGGTCACAGCTTCACACTCACAGTCTCGCATCACAGATCACACTTATGGCTTTAATCTCGACCTCTACTGCTCTTGCTCTGTTTCTTTTTCTGCTTCACTCTGTTATGCTCTTGGCTTAGGTACTTCACGTTACTCTATTATGCTCTTGGCTTGGGTACTTCGCGTTTGGCTTCTTTGGCTTTCTGAGACTCGAGAGGCTTCAATCTAAAGTGGGAACTAAGAACCAAGATGAGATGATGCTTCAGAGGCGTGAATGTGAAGGGTCTAAGTTGTGACTCTGATAAGACTTATGAGTTCTAAACTGATTGTAGCGTGTGTGTGACTATGAAAAAGGTCTGAGTCACTCTAAGGCATGAGATCTTTTGTGGATTTGGGAGGATAAAAATTAATTAAAATTAAATTAAAACATAATCATAATTAAAATTTAATTAGAAAGGGAGGATAATATGTGACAAATTTGGGAGGGAAATATCTAATAAATTTTGGAAGAGGGATTGTAGAAAAATTAAGAGGGAAAATTTGCAAAAACAAAAAAAGAAAAGAAGGAAGAAATTTTGAAAATAAAAAAATTTAAAGAGAAGAAAACCATTTGAAACCTATTAACATATTAATTAGTTTTGTTTTTAAATAAATTTCATAGGTGTCTTTAATATATTTGTATAGACTATATATTCATTATATTAATTTAGATATTAAATATAATATATTATATAACTAAAATTAAGAGATATAATAATTATATATATTTTTTTTTAATATTTTTTCTATATTTTATGCAACAACAAAAAAATTTCATGGCTGCAGTGATTGTAACCACATCGTAGCGTCAGCAACACCCGCAGTCACATTAATCCGCAACCGCAACCGCAACCGCAATTTAAAACCTTGGCTCATTCCCTCTCTTTTGCATCCCTTATAGGTTTCTCGTATAGTTGATGAGTTTCCGTATAAGAAGTAGCAGAGTCTCTAGGTCTGAGTTGCTCTATTTCGAAATGCTAATATGTCTAATAGTTGGATTGAGTCGCTTTGTAGTAGAATAGAACACATAGGGATTTTATATTAGTTGTAAAGGAAATTCGAATAGTATATTTTTGATTTAATTTTTATTCATATTTTAAACCATTGCATTATAGTTGAAAGGGAACCCTTATATGTTATATTTATTTTACTTGTTAATGGTTTAAGGTTAGATTTACGGTGGTGGACGGAATCCACCTCCGTGCTGGTCATGTTCCCAAAATGGGGCGTGACACAAACGCTACAACAGTTATAGTCGCTATATAGGACATCAACTTATCCAAAGACTACTCCAATACCCAGCTCTTTGTCTTGAAAGAGAAGCATTCATGTCTCTTGATGATGGTTACACTTTACTAACTGTAATCCATATCCGCACAAAGATATACATTCCTCATCTAGTTATGTAATAAGAGTATACTCATAGGTTAGGCTAGGCCAAAGAGACCTTGTAATTAATTTTCTACTATTTTGTTTTTACAAAGCTATTTGATACCAAGGGGTAGAGATATCTGATCTTTCTGAGTTAAATTTAATTCCAACGACTTACCAAGAAAAATGCCAAAATTTCTCCACCATCAATGCATAACTCAATTCAACATCTTCTTTTTGGTGTTTTTTGTGCAATAACTTAAAACTTCTGTCATACATTCCTTAATGTCAAATATGCCCTTAGGACTGAAATGTATATATATATATATATATATATATATATATATATATATGTATGTATGTAGGTATATCAAGACAGGTACTTCTCTTGTAGAAGTTACATCAGAGAAAGATTCTCATGGTAAAGTGATCATAACCAAATCATGTGTTAACATTACTGGTACCTATGGAGTGGGTAGCAACAGCTTGTACATTTTACTTGTTAAGATATCTACATTCATCCATCTTGCGGTGAAGATTCTTGGCCCGCTTCGCTACTATTATCTATTTTACTCCAATTGGTCTGGTAGGCGTAACAAGTGCCTTATAAGGTGATGAAAATACAACCAGAATTATGAAATAGACTATACACTTCCCTTTAATTTGCCATCATATTGATTCTTTATTCTCTAGCAAGCTTAATTCCTTTGTCGTTAAAAGCTAGACCTATGCGTAGTTGTACTACTTTGATTTTCTAGGAGTTTCTCAAATTCCTCAAAAGAAATCCCTCAGGTCCAACTATTATATTCAACCAATCACTAGAACCTCCTCGTCGGAGTTTACAAATATTACCAGCTACTTTTAACAGCCTTTATGCCCTCAAGTCAACTTAGACTGTACAACCTTGATTACTATGGAAAAGATAAAACAAAGTTTCTAACATATCATGTTGTCTTAACCTATTGTATCAATTTCAAGCAATATGTTTAAACATCAATTACTCTATCCTTGTATAATTTTAAAATTTAATACTAACAAGCCCGAAGAATTACTGCTATAATGCCACATACTACATATACTCTGTAATGATGCTAAGTACATTATCAAAAAGTCACAACTTCCACAATGGTGTTACAATAGTGATGTTCTCAGAGTAATGAGCACAAAGATCAAACTATTCAACAAGAAGATTCAATTCTCCAAGTACTATAATCTACAATCAACCTTTTATTAATCCCAAAACTAACAAATATATCTAGTATCTGCCACCAATTCTCGGCAATGTTTTTGGACCTGGCTTGGACATTGACCAGGCCTAGCCTTCGGGTCACCGGGTCACTAGTTCAACCGCCGGGTCACCAGGTCACTGGCTCAACCGTTGGGTCATTGGGTCAATTGCTGACTCAGGTAAATAATTTTTTTTTAAAAAATTATATATATACCTATATATCTTTACATATAAATTCAAAAGAAAGGTAAAATAAATAATTTATATGTAAATTTCACACTTAAAACTCATAAACATCCATAATAATTTAAAAACACCTATAATAATTCAAACATAAAGTTATAAATATTCATAATAATTCATAAAGTCATAAATAATATCATACAAACATAATAATTCATACATTAAAGTCTTAAACATCCATAGTAATTTATAAAGTCAATAAAAAAATATTCATAAAATCATCAATCATGTTGGAAATTCCAAGAATCTGAGTTGTCAGTTTCTCCAGTGCAAAACATGCCCCATGAGTCAACTAGTCATCTGTTATACTCTATGTTAGCAGCTCTCTGAATGTCTTTACCACCACCACCACCACCACCACCATCATCATCATCATGAATAATCTCATCTAAATTCAATTCTATAGAAAATAACTTAGAAAAATCAAAATCTTGAAATAACATTATAAATTATAAAATAATATATCAAAATTATCAAATACAAACCACAATCAGCATCATCTTTCTTAGTGGAACAAGCTGCTCTAATTCCTAAATAGTCAAGTTTGGTGGTTCTTCTTCCAATATCCAATCACCATTTTCTTCAAATGATTCAAAAATAATTGGATCATAATTCTTCTTCAATTCTTTCCTGTATATTTTTATTTAAACATATAAAAATATAAATGACTCTTTGTTTAAAAATTGTAAACAATGTTAAGAAGAGAAATATACTTCTTTTGTTGCTTCAAGTTGTAATGAACATAAACAAGATCATTAAGCCTTTGATGCTCTAATCTATTTCTCTTCTTTGAATGAATATGTTCAAACATACTCCAATTTCTTTCACAACCCGAAGAATTGCACGTTTGACTTAAAACTCGAATTGCAAGCTTTTGTAAATTTGGAGCACTTGATCCATAACATTGCCACCACTCATCTAATGATATTATACAAAATAAATTAATGAAATAATACTAAGACAAATGAAAAAAATTTGTTAATAAAGATCAATATTACCTGGCATCATTGTGTGACGACTGTTTACTGCAAGTCTTCTTCCAAAGTCTCCTTCTGCATTCCTGAAGATTTTCATCTCACTTGATAACTTGGTTTCCAACTCTCTGTCATTATAAGTATATCTTTCAATGACATTAATAACCCCTGAGATAGTGCCCTTATGCTTTTCCATTGCTTCAGCATCATATTGATAACTTGGATTAAACCAAAATCCTGAGGCATGAAGATTCTTTTATGGTTGATTATCCCAATGCCTATCAAGAATTCTTAGAAAAGGCTCAACAATTCTTTTCCTTCTTTGAAACCTTTTCACCATTTCACCCCTAGCTGCATGAAAGACTGTAAACAAATAACCCATTGCAAGCTTATCTTCACTATCTACAATACGCAACAGACGGATCAATGGTTCAGTAACTTTCACAATGAATGTACAATCTTTCCAAAATACTGAATCCAAGATAAGATCCACAAATTTCTTTGCTTTGCTGTCCCTAGCATATGCTGAACTTGTCCATTCTCTACTTGTCACCATGGTTTGCAAAGCATTCTTTTGCACTAATATGCTTTGCAAAGCAATGAAATTAGTTGCAAAGCGAGTTGGAGCTGGACGAAGGAACTCTCTTCCATTAATATGCTTCCTCATCAAATGCAAAGCAAAACAATGATTGTAAATGAATTTAGTAATTTTGGAAGCATGATTTACAACTTCTGTCACCTCATCTAATTTGCCCATGTCTTGTAACATCAAATTAATACAATGGGCAGCACATGGAGACCAATAAAGAGTTGAAAATTCTTGTTCCAACATTCTACTAGCAGTAACATAGTTTGCAGCATTATCAGTCACAATTTGAATCACATTTTCAAGTCCAACATACAACACAATCTCTTTAAAAAGCTTAAACAACATATCACCAGTCTTAGAAGCATCAGATGTATCAATAGATTTTAGAAACACAGTCCCTTTAGGACAATAAACTAGAAAGTTTATGAGGGTTCTCCTACACTGATCAGTCCACCCATTCGCCATAATTGTGCACCCAGTTTCCTTCCAAGTTTTGCGGTAACTATTAACATATGAATTTAGCTCTGCAACATTTTTCCTTAACAAATAACCACGAAGGTTCTAAACTCTAGGGCCCTTATATCCCGCATCCATACTAGCAATAGCATCAATCATTTGTTGATAGTAAGATGAGTTGGTAGCATTAAATGGCAAGTTAGCATCAAACATCCATTTAACAATAGCAATGTTGCACCTTTCTCTCGACTCTTTGGTTTGCAACCCACTTTTAATGGTGGGTTGGGCTCCAGGAGTTGTTCTAGGAATAAAATAAGATATTATAGGCTTCTTTCCCTTTTCTTTTGCTTTTCCCCTAACCTTAGAAGGCCGAACAACAAAGCTATTTATATAAGCGCTCATCTGGATAAGGATTGCTTTCTTTATATTCTTCTACTACCTTTCTTTTCTTTTGAGTAAATTCCTCAACATTATTTTGTATTTGAAAACGAATATCTGTTGTAACCTTTTTACATGGCTCCACATCTCCCTTTATTCTGGCTAGATGAAGCTTAATTCAATTAATTCCACCCCCTTGAAAGTCTTGTGACATATTAAATGACGCTTAAAGCCAGTCCCTTCAGCAATTCTACAATGACCCCATGCTAAGTCTGTTTTTCTCTTGAAGCACCTTTTTGCACAGACTCAACTGACTCGTGTGGGATTACTAGACGAAATTTATGACAATCTAAGATTAACAAAGAAATTCCTAAATCAAAATTGGTTCCAAAGTTCTCTATATAGCATTAAAAGTCTTATTTTATATCACTAAATTCAATATCAGCACTCATTTCAGAATTCAATTTCAACAGCACTCATTCCAGCGTTCAATTTTAGCAGCATTCAGTATTAGCATCCAGACATTCAATAGACAATAAGACATGTCATTCTAAAGTTTAAATCACATTCAGCATTCAATATGTCATTCTATATAACTATGTATCTCCCATAGCATCAGCCTTCAATATCATTATATATATATATATATATATATATAAGCACAAATAGATTCAATCATTCAGCAAAAAGAGAACAACAGTGAAAGGATAAGGATCAAGAAATCAAACCTTGAATGCAGAAATTTCAAGTAAGGAGAAGACAATAAGGCAATAAGTTGAGTTGATGACTAAGAACCACAACCTGAAAAAAAAAATACAGAAATTTAGTCAAAGAGGGTATTGGTGGCCGTCGATCGATCGAGAGAGGGAGAGAGTGAGTGAGAGGTCGTCGAACCTCAACTCTTGGTAGCTGCCAGTCTGCTTCAGTCGAAGAGGGAGAGTCCGAGTGAGAGGTCACCGGTCTGTGTCACTCGAAGTCAGCCCGATTCAGTCGAAGAGGAAGAGAGTCCGAGTGAGAGGCCATCGAAGTCCCTGTCATTCATCGGACCTCTGCCTACGTTAGTCAAGTCAGAGCATGGTGGTGGTCCCGTGGTGGTTTGAAGCTGAAGAGGAGGTGTGGGGGGCTGTGTTCTCAACTTCTCATAGGGTTTTGAATGGGGCTGAAAATTGAAAACAGATGAAGGCAATTAGGAAAGTTGGTTCAGCCAGAAAAAAAAAAAAAGAGAACGGGTCATACGGGTCATCGGGTCGGCCATGACCCAACCGGGTTGGTCGAGTTATTGTCTGGCCAGTTTGATAGCATGACCTGAACCGGACCCAGCCCTGGGTCGACCCGCCGGGCCGATTCGAGTCCCAATACACTGGTTCTTGGCTTAAGCATTTTACTTATTATTCAAACCCTTATTCCAATCTGACCTTATCCAGTTGATTGGCATAAATCGCTAATCATGACTTACTTCTATTATCAACTCTATTCTAACCTGCGAGGGAGGTGGTTCATTAGAAGATAAGCTGTAGTTCAATTTGTAGGATAGGTTACTGTATACAACTTATTATTTTCTTTTTTTGGGGTTATCACTACTATGGAGAGTCTTTCTACTAACATTCCATTTATTCATAGTGATCCTCTCCTAGATCCCCATATTATAGTCTAATATATAACCTTTCACAAGGAGAACAGAACATTCAATTGTCTTTAAAACTTTTATTCTTGGTTTTGCAGTGACAAACTTTTCCTAATACTCAAATACTCACACAACAACAATTATAACCCCACATAGATATTCATGAGTGTCAATAAGATAGAAGTATTTGTCCTCAACGCAACTGATTACAAGAAGATAGATGACTTCAGGAACTCAATTCTTACCTTAAACATGTATTCTTTCATACTTCACTCGTTCTTTCTTCCTTAGGTAAGCATAGCTCTTTAGCATTTCTTACAACAACAACAAAACCTTATCCTACTAGGTGGAGTCGACTACATGAATTGCACGATACCATTAAGCTCTATCATCAACCAACTCTTTGGGTATCTCATTTATTAAAAGATCACGTTTAATGACTTCTCTAAGTGTCCTTCTTGGTCTTCCTCGGCCTTTCGTCACAGGGCTCCATACCATCTACTCAACCCTCCTTACTAGTGCCTCTAACTGCCTTCTTTGAACATGACCATACCACCTTAAACAATTTTCTACCTTTTTTGCCTCAATAGGTGCCACTTCGACTCTACTTCATACACAATTATTACGGATCATATCTCGTCTTGTATGACCACACATCCATCTCAACATCCTCATCTCTGCTACTCCAATTTTGTATTCATGTTGTTCTTTTATTGCCCAACATTCACTCCCATACAATATTGCCGATCTTATAGCCGTAAGATAAAACTTCCCTGTGAGCTTATTAGGTACTTTCCGGTCATAAACAACTCCAAATACTTTTCTCCATTTCACCTACCTAGCTTGTATTCTATGTGTAACATCCCCATTAATTTCACCGTTATCTTGTATAACTGATTCCAAATACCTGAACTTTGACACTTATGGTATAACTTGGTCTCCAATTTTAACCTCCAACTCATTTCTATCTTGTCATTTGTTAAACTTGTAATGTATATATTTTATCTTACTCCTGCTTAGACGGAAACCCTTCAATTCCAAAGTGCACCTCCATAACTTGAGTTTAGAGTTAATTTCTTCTATTGACTCCACCATGAGGACTATATCATTCGCAAAAAGCATGCATTTGGAGATTTCTCCTTGAATGTATTCCGTCAGAATGTCTAAAACTAAAGCAAACAAATAAAGGCTCAAAGATGATCCCTAATACTAGCTAATCTTAACGAGAATGTCTCTAGTCTCCCCTTTAGACGTTCTCACACTAGTTGTTGCCCCCTCATATATATCTTTTATAGCTCTAATATAAGCAACATGTACACATTTCTTTTCCATAGCTTTTCACAAAACTTCTCTTGGTACTCGATCATAAGCCTTTTTCAAATCAATAAAAACTATATGCAAGTCTTTTTGTCTACTCCGATACTTTTCCATCAATCCCCTTAGTAGATAAATAGCTTCCATAGTAGATTGTCTTGGCATAAAACCAAATTGATTCTCAGCGATACTAGTCTCAGTTCTTAGCCTACGTTCGATCACTCTTTCTCATAATTTCATAGTATGGCTCATAAGTTTAATCCCTTGATAGTTTGTGTAGTTATGGATATCCCCTTTATTTTTATATATATGCATTAAAGTGCTTCTTCTCTATCCCTCAGGCATTTTCTTGGACCATAAAATCTCATTAAATAGCTTAGTTAGCCAGATAGTGCCCTCCTCCCCTAAATACTTCTAAACTTCAATAAGAATATTATCAGGACCAACTACTTTACCATTATCAATTCTCCTAAGGGCTTCCTTGACCTCGCGACCCTAATCTTGCAATAATAAGCCAAATTTTGTTTGTCCTCTTGGGCTGTTAAATCGTCCATATCACTAGTTGACCTTGCTCCGTCATTAAAAAGTTTGTAAAAGTAACATTCCTATTCCCATCTATTTTTAATATCTTCATCTGTAACAAAAACTTTTCCTTCTTCATCCTTAATACATCTTACTTAATTCAAATATTTAGATTTTCTTTCTCTGTTCTTCGCGATTTTGTAAATCTTTCGTTTCCCATTTTTCATTCATAAGTCCTTATAAAACTCTTCAAACGATTTAGTTCGGGCTTCACTTACTCTTCAAACGCTTTACTTCCTCTTACATTAAACATATTAAGACATCTAACCCTGAGCTCAGCGTCAAATCATAACTGTCTCTAACACGAGCAAAAAGGCACATACTTGGATAACCAAATGGATCACGAAATACATAACACATCCAATTCCCATCATACATGATATTTACTTTTAATCAACTTAAGCCCCTTAACTAAAGACCGGAGTCCCTGCTTTTCTGTACGGGAAAAGCAGGTACTATCTTGTTGGCCACAATTAAAACTGTGGCCAACACTTGTTAAGAAGCTTCAGCAATGATTTTTAAATTGTTGCTATAAGTTTTGTAAAAAAAATGTCATAATTAATATTTATAATTACCGTTGCTACAAGTAGAAAAGTCCCTGCTTTTTTCGTACTGAAATGCAGGGACTCCAGTCTCCCTTAACTAACTCTCCCTGTTATAAAAAGGAGCTTACGCTTCTAAACTTCTTAAGACTTCCCTCAGAAAGACTCACTTATGAAGATCATTTTGGAAGAGAAAAGTCACATGGAAATTTCTAATAAATTTATGATGCACGTGGTCAATAGCTATTATCCCACATGTCACCTTTGGCTTAAATGCTTTAAGAACTTAACTCTTTAAAATCCTTTGCAATTAAGTCCAGACTTTACTCGCGCATAGTCCCCATTATGCCCCAAGACTATTAAAATTCCTTAATCACTTATCTTCTTATCACTTGAGTCCCCAAAATTTTTACTTTTCCTTGCATTAAATCCTTCTTACAATAACTTTTAGTTTTCAATCTAGTCCTCAGTTGTTTCAACCCAACTCAAGCTAGACTAGGGTCACCAAATCCCAGATTGACACGCCCAGTTCGAACCGAGTCCAAAAGCAGTGCTAAGAAGGTTTCTCTTCTTCATATTTTCTACTTTTCTCTCTTTTTCTTGAGCTTCTAAATCTTTTTCATATTTCACTTTTGAACTCGTCAATTTGATGAGTGTTGATTGTACCAATTGACAATGCAGTGCTAAGAAGGTTTCTCTTCTTCATATTTTCTACTTTTCTCTCTTTTTCTTGAGCTTCTAAATCTTTTTCATATTTCACTTTTGAACTCGTCAATTTGATGAGTGTTGATTGTACCAATTGACAATGTCATTGTAGAACTTGGCTGAATTGGCTTCACTTCAAATTGTGTTTTTTAAAATTTTTTTTATAAAATCAGTTAAACCATCAAATCGGTTGATTTGGCCAATTTGACTGATTTTATACCAATTTAATTATTCATCAATTCTATGGAACCGACAATTGATCCAAGAACCATGGCTAATACCCAATTTTTTCACATCACTAAAACCAAAGCCCCTGTTATCACAAATCTTCAATAGAACCAGTCTAACACGAACACATCGTTAACACTCCTCAACCCTCCCAATTGCATGATTTTTTGTTCTGCCACACCCATCCTTTTTCAAAACTTACGTCCTGATTTTGATGAGGCAGCTTACCAGTATCGTTCGCAGCCTACCTAATAGCACTTATAACACAATCACCCAAACACATTCTCGACTGATGCCCACATGCTCATGATCTTTACAGGGTGACTAATTACTTGGTAATTAGTCACTTTGGAAAGGTGGGGTGCTCCATATAGAATAGATTTGAGCTTGATAGATACCAAAAAAATCATCATGAGAAATTAAGTTTATTATTTTTCATATTAAACAACTTATATAAATAAATATTCCAATAGATTGGAAAATTAAATTCTCCCTGTACCAATTAGCACCAAAATCAAGTAATATATCACCATTATGAACCCAACTCCACAAATTAAATTACCACAGCTTTCGACTCCTTTTACAGAATTGAGAATTAAAACTACCCATGAAATTATTTTTAAAACCCTTCACAAGGGCAATTATTATTGTTAAACTACAGGCAGAAATCTCGACCAGCTCACCAGCCTAACAATTGAAGATGGTCAAGACAGGTCATCGAACACAGCTTAAAAGACCAATTTTCGACATTCTATCCAGCTGAAAGTTGAAAGCATGAAGAAGTGCAAATTAATTCAAAAATATCTATAAGGCTGTCTACTGGAAGATCCATACTTGGGGTAAAGAAATTTCAAAAAAGTTTCCAAAAGTTAATAGATAAATTAGAAAAAATACAAAATCGGAAAACAGGCAACCAAATAATAATCCGATACACTCTTTAAGAAGTCTTATCAGCTTTAGCAGCAGTTGCAGCAGCTTGTCCCCTAAGACGACCAGTCCTCTTGGCGGCAATGAGACCGACCTTCTGGCCAGGAGGAGCATCACGCCTAACAGTACTTGCATGTCCAATGTGCTGGTGGTTACCTCCTCCATGAGGATGCTCAACAGGGTTCATAGCAACACCACGAACCTTAGGCCAGCAATTCCTCTTCACCTTGAACTTGTGGTATGCATTACCAGCTTTGAGAAGGGGCTTCTCGGTTCTCCCTCCACCTGCAACCTGCCCGATCATGGCCCTGCAACCACTGGGTACTATCTTCTTTGCCCCAGATGGAAGCTTGATCCTGTTAGAAAGTGCAAAGACGTTATTAAACAGACACATAGTTCTCACCAGAGGCAAGAATAAGACCGCAAAAATGTAGCAAATCATTTAATGCCACAATAGCATTTCACATTTTACATGACATAACAAAACTAATCAAACAGATGCACTCTAGCGAAATTCAAAGGTGCTATACATTTTCGACTCCGTAGTTAATCATCAAAGAATTATATTCAGCAAAGGCAGTATTGAAGACTAATAAAGAGGACCTTCATATGTTATAAAGCAAACAACGAAATGACAGTATGTATTGAGATACAATACCTACACTGCAATCATAGATTTGGGTGAAGAGTAAGACTCGCAGGCTACCATCAAATTATCATCATAGTAATTTTCCAAGATTTCGGGATTAATAGCGATAGAGATAGAGAATTACCTAGAGGTATCGTTATCAGGGTTGTGGCTGATAACAATAGCGTAATCACCAGAACACCTAGCGAATACGCCACGATCACCAACATGGTGCTCGACATTGCAGATAACAGCTCCTTCAGGAATGGATCTGAGGGGCAAAACGTTACCGACGACAAGGGTGGCTTTCTTGCCGCAGTAGACAAACTGACCAGTGTACATACCCTCGGCGGCGACGAAGAGCTCGCACTGCTTCTTGTACCTGAAGGGGTGGCGGAAAGTGACCTTGGCAAGCGGAGCACCACGACCAGGGTCGTGGATGACATCGGTGACGACCCCTTTGAGATACCCATTTCGTTCGCCAAAGTCGAGGCTGCGGAACCTAGCGGGACCCTTGCGGTGATGGGTGTGGGACTTGAAGACGGAGCCAGCACCCTTACGCTGTGCACGAATTACTCGTCCCATGGTATCGACCTCTGAGAGCTCCTCTGCGGCAGTGCTCTGTGCAGAAATGAAGGGAATACTGGAGCTAGGGTTTCTGGAAAGATAAACACGAGAGGTTTGATCTAAACGCCGCCGTTCTGGATCTCTCACAAATACCGTCCGGATTACCTTAGGCCCTAATATTTCTTTTCAGCAAAAAAAAATAACAAGAGTTTTATGGTTCTGGACCAATTTTTTTTAAAGGTCATGGACTTAAAAAAAAAAAAGATAGCCTGAAGTGAAAAAAAAGGAAAAAGTAATTCATATCGAAAAAGTAATAATTTATACTTTTTTTTTTACGATTTTTTAGCTTTAATTTCTAAACATTTGTATAGTCATGAGTATTTTTTAAAAATAATAAATTTATTAAATAATAATAAGGTTATTGATTTTAAAATTAGTAAAACAGAAATATTTTTACAAGTATAAATTAAAAAATTAAATATAAAAAATAAAAGAACTACAAAAAAAAGTACAAAATCTAAGACAGAAATCTAACAATTTTTTTTATCTTAAATCTGTTGCAATTCTATCTCAAATTTTGTTTCTAATTTTTTATTTTTTTAAAATTAAATATTAAAATTTGAGATGGATTTTGAGAGAAATTTTTTTTTCTTTTCAAATTCGGTCTCCAATTGTTGAAATTTTTAAAACAATTAAAAATTAAAATTTCAAATAAATTTTGATATAGAATTTGAGAGGAAATTTTTTCGTTTCAAATTTTATCTTTAATTTTGAAATGTTTTACAAAAATAATAAATTTCTAAACATTTGCATTTCAACTCCTTTAGACATTCAAAAGACATAGAGCCTGAGATACATGAGATAATACATGACTTAAAGACAAAACTATTACAATTCAGACTTGAATTCTGTGTTTTCAGAACCAGATTAGATCGGCCGGTTCGATCGGTTGGACCAGAAACCGATTCTATGTCCAGTCCGTTTGACCCTTAAAAACTTGTTAGCCTTTGAACCGGTCAAAAATCGGTTGGACCAGCTTTGAACCGGCCAAATCGGTCGGTTCAATGGTCTGACCGATTTTTTTTGGGTCTCTTTGCTTTTTTTTTTTGGTCACTTTGTTATTTTATTATTAGATGCTAAAGAAATTGAAAACTGACCAATTATAGAGTCAATTAATAAAGTAATGACTGATAAATGATAATTTTTTTGGTTAATTAGTTTATTTTTGTTGTTACTTGTAAATATTTATTTGAATATGTTATCTTGTTAAAACATTTTTTGTGTAATTGAATATTAATATTATTTTTAATTAATTTTGCATTTGCACATATATGAATTATGATATATTGATATGTAATTATAATTATATAGTTATTTGAAATAACTTATTTTGCTATTTTTATGTATATATTTTATTTTTTTATTTTTTTAATTACTATTGGTTCAACCACAGTTCGACCGCGGTTCGACTATTGAACTTTGAATCGGTGCTCCCTCCGGTTCAATGATCGGTCTGGTTATGAAAACCTTGCCTGAACTCATGAGAAAACAGGTACATTAAATTAGAGTGACACACCCTAAAAAAGTACATAAGTCTTAGAGAGGCAACATACCTCAAGACCAAAGGATTAAAGCTAAAAAGCTTAACCTTAACTGTAGACCAAATTTTTTTTTCAACAAACAAAAGACAAATCATAAGAGTAGGAACAAGGCTAATGGAGGCGAGTTGGAAGAGGGGCAGATGGTGGGCTAC
This sequence comes from Biancaea sappan, assembly GCA_037074585.1. Taxonomy (NCBI): domain Eukaryota; kingdom Viridiplantae; phylum Streptophyta; class Magnoliopsida; order Fabales; family Fabaceae; genus Biancaea; species Biancaea sappan. Next base: position 57,767,212 of record CM073490.1, read on the forward strand.
GAATCTTTAGACACCAGCAAGCAGTAACTGAACCGATGAAGCCAAGCACCATAAGAAGCTGAAAGCAAAACCAGAACTGCCGAGAGGGAGATAGCAACGAGAAGAAGGCATAGCGTCGAGGTGGGTGGTGAGATATAGAGATTGACAACAGAGGCAGGACAGTGGCGAGTCTCAGGAATCTTGCAACGATGTCGGGAGACCCAATCATCGGCTTTGCCTATTTTCTTTTTTTCTTTTTCCTACCGCACACCCCAAATAGATCTAAAGCTTATGACAGAGAACATCCCAAAAGCTTTAGACTTTGGCAGTCCCTCAACCCGAGCCACTCTCAACTAGAAAAACTCTCGAGATGTTTTAGCCTTCATAGTTATCGAGCAAGTTGGGCTTCAGAGACCGAAGCTGTGACTGGATCTAAATAGAGATTTCACGGTCAAGGCTCAACCCATAACCCCCTGTCAGTAGATTAGGAGTGCCTCAGGCAACACATCGAGGTCTTCTCATTGCCGATGTAATCTACCAAGATGAGACCGGGCCAGGGACAATGGAGAGCAAAAACAAGGGGAGGGACGAGGTCTAGCATCACAAGCCCAGATGGAAGCAACAAAACTAGAGGTGGAAGTACACACTACGACAGAGAAGAAAAGGGAAGGAAGGAGGGTCAACAGCTAAGGAGAAAACAGAAAGAGAAGGAAGCCAAAGTCGAAAAGGGGAAAAAACTGAGTAATACTTACACAAGTTTGAGCAAGCAAACTGGAGAATGGAAAACTTCTACTAGAGAAGGAGAGAACTCTTAGTGAGGGGAGAGGGGAGAGGGGGCGGGTGAGGGTTGACTGAGAGGCAACCCTCACCTACAGTAGTGGAGGGTAGAAGAGAAAAACCCTGGTAGAGCAAATTTTGGAGGGGGTTGGTCAGCAATTTTGTTGGGTGGTAAGCAATTTTGTTTGTTCTAGTGCTAGTTAGAGAAAAAGTGCTCCCAATCAATCAAAGGTAGAGTCTTGGGCTAGTATGTCATGAGCTTATATCCTTGGGATTAATTTGTATATGCTCACATTTTAGATGGGCTTGTATTTTTTTTTTTGTTCATTTAAAAAATGGACCTAAACAAGTTAAGACAAACAAAACAATTTATAAGTGATTTTATTTTTTTAAAACAAATTTAATTTATTTTATATACAAAACCTCTATCACATTTCATAATTTAAAGTATTATATTCAATAAATATAGTAAACTTAGGTATAAAATTTTTTTAATTTTTTAAATGAATAAAGAAATTTTAAATTTACATATAATATAGCTGATTTTAAAAAATGAAAAAAAGGTTATTGATAATTTAAAAATTAGTAAAAAAGAAATATTTTTCCAAATATAAATTAAAAAATAAAACAACTACAAAAAAAATACAAAATCTAAGATAGAAATCTACTGATTTTTTTTATCTCCAATCTGTTGCTATTCTATCTCAAATTTTGTCTCTAATTTTTTATTTTTAAAAAAATTAAATATTAAAATTTGAGACGGATTTTGAGAGAATTTTTTTTTTCGTTTCAAATTCTGTCTCCAATTGTTGAAAATTTTAAAACAATTAAAAATTAAAAATTAAAATTTCAGATAAATTTTGATATGGAATTTGAGAGGAAAATTTTCTGTCTCAAATTTTATCTCTAATTTTTGAAATATTTACAAAAATAAAACTTGAAATTTGATATGGAATTTGAGATGAAATATTTTTCGATTCAAAATCTTTCTCAAATTTTATCTCAAAATTTTTGAAATTTTTTTAAAAATTAAAAATTAAAAATTGAAATAAATTTTGAGACAGAATTTGAGAGGAAATATTTTTGACTCAAACTTTGTTTCACATTCCATATCTAATTTTTGAAACTTTTTAAAAAAATCAAAATTTAAAATTTTGAGACAAATTTTAGAGATGAAAAATCTAACTCTAATTAAATTACATATATATTAGTTTTCATATTATAACAACAAGCTGAAAGTAATGGTTGGAACCCAATAGGGGGTGAATTGAGTTTTATAAATTTTTCATAAAAACTTAATTGGAAGTTAAAATGATTTTCTGTAAAAGTACAATGCTTAGGATAATAAATACAACACAGAAAATCAATGTGCTATCAAGATGAATAATTATGAGGAGCAAGGAAATAAAGAATAGATAACAGTAAGCACAAATAAAGGAGTAAGGGATAAAAAGAGCAAACTCAGAGATTTATACTGGTTCGGCTAATCTCAAGCCTACATCCAGTCCTCAAGAAGTCACTTGAGTATTTTCACTATACTTGCAAGTTTGATCTGGGTACTTGCAAACCACTACAAAGAATTTCGTTAGCCAAGACTCCTCCACAACCCAACGGAGAATTTATGAATCTGGGCTCCTCCTCAACCCTTCAGAAAATTTCTGCTAAACTGGCTTCTCTACAACCCAAAGGATAGCTCTCTCAATAAATACTCTATCAAGGAATACTCTCCTTGATAATACAACTCAAGATAATATTTGTGTTGATCAAAATCAACAATTACAAAGAAACCCTCTAAAAACAGAATATATATTACATTGATAAGCTCACAAGGGTATAATCTGCATAAGAGAGAATTTACAGATGATGTTCAACAATAGGAGTGTTCTCTCTGCAGTTTTGATAAGCCCCCAAGGTTGATATATATAGCCCAAGGACGAATAAGACCGTTGGAGACAAATCCAAGGTGGTTCCATAATAATGTCAGCAAAAACTAGCCGTTACAGCACATTTTCTGATGTCGGTGGTCGACCAGTGTGGCACGATGGTCGACCAGTGTAGTCCAGAAGTGATTCATCAGTTACGCTGGTCGACCAGTGTAGATGAGGTGGTTGACCAACGCTTATGGTTCCTCCTCAGGATATTGCTTATTGGAGTCTGTTGGTCGACCAGTGCAGATAGGGTGGTCGACCAATGCTTATGGTCTTCAAAAATCTTTGTTTCTGGAGCTCGTTGGTCGACCAGTGCTCAAATATTTTGCCTCTGGAGCTCGTTGGTCGACCAGTCAGCATAGGGTGGTCGACCAGTGCTCAAAGATTTTGCCTCTGGAGTGTTGACCCTAAGGCTTTATGCCATAAGTTTTGATGATGACAAATGTATTTAAAATGTAGCATTGATATATATAAAGGTTAATTATCATATACATGCTACAAGTATTTAAGCATGACTATGTTATTTAATGTGTAATGTCTTATACATTAATCATGCTATTTATCATGAATTGAACTAACCATTTGGTTTGCAAGTAAGATATATTTTATAGGTTGGTTCAAAACAAGAAGAGTGAGCATTGTATTGAAGAATAAGGAAAAGCAATATCATGCTTCACTCAAGGAAAACAACATACAAGGATAAAGCTCCAAGAAATAAAGAACTAGAAGATTTAAAGTCTTGGAAGCTTGGATGCATCAAGATAGCCTATGTGTTTACATTAGGTATATTTTATATAGGCTAGTATACTTGTGCAACTCAATGATTTAGATTTGCATACATTGGCTCAAGCATTTTAAACAAAAAGATAGTGAGATATGAAGTTTTACAAAAGCTAGTTTTTGACCTTTGGTCACTCCTTATATCATATCTCATAAATGAAAAATTAGTTTTTCAAATATATTAATCTCATTTGATAGTAGACTCAAAGATCTTTCCAACGGTATATTATTTATTCAAAACGGAGTCCAAATGAGAAATATATGACTATTTAAAATATAGTTTGAAAAACAGAAAGTTGATTTTACTGTACTCAAAAATTATTCTGTTCTGACCTATAGTCAGTGTTTTGATTATATCTTTTAAACGAAAAACAATTTTTGAGTAAAACTTAGCTCATTTGAAACTAGACTCCAAGAGCTTTCCAATGATATATTATTTGTTTAAAACGGAGTTCAAATGAGGGAGTTATGAATTTTTAAAGAAAGCTCAAAATCTGTATTTCGCTACTGCCAGCCGGTGGTCGACCAGGCAGCTTCAGACTGGTCGACCAATTGTCCTGAAAATGCTATATTTTGCTACTGTTAGTGGGTGGTCGACCAGGTGACCCCCACTGGTCGACCAATGGACATCTGGACTGCATTTTAAGTGCTGTAACGGCTATATAACGGCTAGTTTTTTAAAATCTTATATATATGACCTTAGATACACGATTTTGAGCAAGAACCAAGTACTACAATGACATATTAACATGTTCTATCATCTTTGAGAGAAATCCAAATATTCTTGAGCCAAATCTTGCATATTCTCTATCATTAGAGTTATTAGAGCTTCATTTGTATTCATCTACTCTTTAGAGAGAGTTTCTTTGTATTGTTGATTTTGATCAACACCAATATTATTCTAAGTTGAGGTTCGCAAGTACCGGTGTTGGAAGAACATGCTTTGGGTTGAGGAGGAGCCCGGATTCATAAATTCTCCGTTGTGGTGTCGCAAATACCCGAATCAAATTTGCATGGTTGTAGTGGTTTGCAAGTACCCGGATTAAACTTGCAATTATAGTGGAAATACTCAAGTTGTCTCTTGAGGACTGGATGTAGGCTTGGATTAGCCGAACCAGTATAAATCTTTGAGTTTGCTTTCTCTATCCCTTACTCTTTAATTTGTGTATATTGATATCTATTCTTTAATTCCTTGATCTTTATAATTATTTATCTTGACAGCACATTGATTTTCTGTATTGTATTTATTATCCTAAGCATTGTACTTTTACAGAAAATCATTTTAACTTCCAATTAATTCTTGTGAAAATTTTATAAAACCCAATTCACCCCCCTTTTGGGTTCCAACCATTACTTTCAATTGGTATTAGAGCTTGGGCTCTTGATTTAAGACTTAACCGTCTAAGAGTAAATATGGTTGGATCTAGTGTGTGGTTTATGTCTGAAAATTGTTCTTTCGCAGAACCTCTAGTTTTTGATGCTAATCATTTTCAATATTGGATGTATGAAATGAAAATGTTTTTAATTTTAGTAGACCATAAACTCTGGGAAGTTATAGAAAATGGTTTTGATATGCCTGTCAAGGAAGAACAAGGAAAATGCATTCCAAAACCCAAGAGTGAATGGAATGATACTGAAAGAAGTTTAATGCAACTCAATGCTAAGGCAAAATTGATTATTTCTTGTGCATTGAGTCAAGATTAATTTTTCAAAATCTCCAACTGTGCAACTGCAAAAGAAATGTGGGAAATTCTTGAAGTTGCACATGAGGAAGATCTTATTGCAGAGGAATTAAGGTATAGAAGTTTCATTAATGAACTTGAAATTGCTCAAATGAACAATTGCAAAACCATTAATGAGATACAACTTGTGCTTAATCAATTGCAAGCTCTTGGTGTTGAACTTACAGGAAAATCTCAAATCACTAAGGTGGCAGACGAAGAAGAAAAAGGAGAAGAAGAAAAACCACAACCAAAAGCAGAATTGTCAAAGAAAGCTTACATATCTTCCATTTGGGGAAATGGCAATTCTAATAAGGAGGACACAAATGAAGAAACCAACATCTGTCTTGTGGCCAGAGATGAAGTTGGGGTAAATTCATTTGACTACTCTTTTGATGAATTACAAGATGCCTTTGATGATTTACATGAAGAATCTCTAAAACTTGCAAAGAAATTAAATGCTTCAAAACAGAAAAACTCTTCTCTTGAAAATGAATTAGAAAAATTGAAAAACGAATTTTCTATTTCCAAGGAAGAGAATTTTGTTTTTGAAAATCAAAACAGGACTTTGCAAGAAGAGAATTTAATTTTAAAAGCAAATATCTCTTCCAACAAAAGCTGCTTTTGCACCAAGTGTGATTCTTTGAAAAAGGAAAATGATGATCTTAAAAACACACTTGCAAAATTTTCTCAAGGTAGAGAAATTTTAAATACTTCAGTTTTGAAACAAAGAAAAAGGTTTAACAAAGTTGGTCTTGTTTCTAAATCAAACCAAAAGCATTCTAAAAACTTCTTTGTTTCTGCAAAGTTGTCCAATAGTCCAACTTGCACTTGTTTTTATTGTGGACTGAAAGGACACAAATCTTACTCCTACTTTTATAAGAAAAATCTTGTTCATGGAGTAAAAATGAAATGGGTTCAAAAAGGAACTCATGACCCAGGCGGACCCAAAGAAATTTGGGGACTAAAAACAAAAGATTAATTTACAGATTTGCCTCGAAGCAAGGAGCGGAAATGACATTTTAATGGCTACATCATTTAAACTCCACTTCCTTGCATCAAAAGGAGGCAATGGACAAGTAAACATATAAGTTGGAATTCTTTGTAAGAAATTTGATTGATATTTTTACTGCTCTTTAATGCTTTGCCTGTTCTCTAATATGCCTTACATCTATCCTTGTACTCATGCATGCTATATCTGAAAACAACTGTTAGGTGTGCGGCCTATAGATTCGAATTTTGTTTTAAGCTAAAATCTTTCTTTTAAATTATGCTCAAACTATCCTTTTTACTGCATCACGAAAACTTGCTTCCATTACATGCATATTTCTCTTGCTTTCACAACAATAAGATTACTCTTGCCTATAGTATTTTTCCTTATTGTAATCTTATTTAAATATTTTCAATGAAATCAAATTTCTTGCAAAATTGCATTTCATGGAAGCATAGCACTTTTATTAATATGGCATATCTTGAACATAATGTTGCTCTTGATTCTCGAGATTTATTTGGACATTGCTAATTTAAGCATCAAAGTGCTCCACCAAAAGTGTTTTACAGGAGTTAATCCTCAAATTTATCCTCTACGGCACACTCTTTCCTCTGCTCTCTGAAATCAGTAAGATTTATAGTTTTGAAGTTGGTTGGTTGACCAACACTCCTATCAGTGGTCGACCAACGAAGCCTACATTGAATCAACGCCCAGCGCCAGGAGAAGAACGCTGAACGCTGAGACAAGTGGTCGACCAAGGTCCTCAGATTGGTCAACCAACTCAAGGCAGTGGGTAAATAAGGCTATTCTGGTAAGGAGTGGTCGACCAGTTCATTCACGATGGTCGACCAATGCTTGACAGTAAGCTCCTTCCACTTTCTCATCCCCATGATGGTCGACCAGTGTGGACACGTTGGTCGACCAGCGCATGACAGTAGATGAAGGACTTGAATTTTGCTACTATGCACTTACTGATCTCTTCAAAAGCTTCATGGGTGATCTTATAAGAGATTATTTTTTGAGAGGATCTTGCAAATAATCAATCAATTAAGATCATTAAAATTGCAAGAAGATAGGATCAAAAGAAGAGCAATGAGCAAAACAAGGATATCAAAATCTTGAGGAGGAACTTCAAGAAGCAACAAGACTTTGCCAAAATTGATGAGTATCTCTATCCTTTACCACTATACTATTTAATTGAGTGATACTCCCTATTCATAATTGGCTATATTGGCATATTTTTTTTCTGACATACTTTCATTGCAATGACATATTGTTCTTTGATATCTTACATACTTGATCATATCATTGCATATAAAGATATGTTAAATGCTTAAATTGTCTTTATACCATTCATCATGGTTTGAGCATTATACATGTCATATCTTTTACATAAGCTGTAACTTATGAACCATTGTCTATGGATTATAGTTTATATCTGATTATATCTTATTAATCCATATTACTTCAATTATTTTACTACATACTCTGGTTATAATATGCTTTATCTTGAATGAGTATGTAACTTGCTTCCGCTATGTAATGATTATATATATTCATGTGAGAAAATGCTTTTCTAGCCTTAAATGAATATATGTATACTTTTCAAAATACATAATGCCTCTACTGAGATGATATGATATATCCTGGATATAAAATGTTTTATATATATGATAATGGATATATATTTTCTTCTACTGTGCTAAATCTGGTGACATTCTTTCAATAAGAATTATTTCGAAAAGTGTTGGAAAAGGATTTGAAATTGCTTTATCATATTTTGAAAAGAAAAGAATTTGGAAATCCTTATTTCAAAATTACATATGCTAATGTACTTAAATGTCTCTGTACATAAGTAGAAAATTATTTTTAGAACTTTTGAAAAGGGAAAGTGTACCCTTATTTCAAAAGAAGATAATGGCATTGAAGAGAATGCCAAACTATCTCAAGAAGAAGAAAAGCCTCAAGAAGAAAAATTACCTCATGAGAAGGAGCCATCAAGCAACAATGATGATTTTTCAAAGGATTTGAGGTATGCCAAAAGTCATCCTAAGGAACTCATCATTGAAGATGCATCTTAATGGGTATTCACTCGAAATCTTCTTCTGCCAATGGATTATGCCTTATATTGGTTATATCTATTGCTAATCCAAGAAAATTGTTGTGCTATTATATACTCCAATTTTAAAATGGTATATCTTATATGAGTATATCATATGCATTTGTTGTGATATATATCCTGTTATAATATCATCTGTTATTATCTTTAAAAGGATATATATGTTGCTTTTGCTATGCTGCATCTCTTTCCAAATCCTTTTTGGAGCAAAATTTTTTTTTCCAAAATAAAAGGACTTGGAAATTCTTATTGACAAAGCTTTTCTGATAAGCTCTTTATAGAATCATTCTTTCAAGGGAAGAGATTGTTTCAAAAATTGTCTTATCATGTTGAAGCAAAAATCATTTTGAAAAGAAAAAGATTTGGAAATCCTTATTTCAAAAGATTTTCTTCTCTTGTGCTTTTTATGGTATCAATCTTTAAGGAAGAATGATTTTTCTATAAATAGTGTATTTCATGGAGGCATAGCATTCTTATTGATATAATATATGTTGTCTCCATTGCTTGAGATTTATAAACTAACCTGTCAAGGACCTAATTTGGTTGAGTACCTAAAATTAAGAGTCATATTATTTTGTGAGGAAAAATACTCTCAAGCCTACGTTTGCAATGACAACTAATCAATCTTGAGGATGACGGATTCAACAATAAAGATGGTGATTCTAATCAAGTATGCACACTTAAAACATTGGTAATATCTATCCTTACTTGAAATAGATCTTTATTCCTCAAAGCATTATGAGCTTTATGTAATAATTAGATGAATGACAAGAAAGAGTTTTTGAGCTGATTAAAAACTATTTTGAAAACTCTTTGAAAGTTGAAACAGAAAAAGTGCAGATAGAGACACAATGAATAAAAAGGGTCATATATTATTTTCAATGTCTCTTTTACACCTTAAGCTAAATATGGACTATAGTGGCTCATCTTTCAAAGGAGAAAAATGTTTCTTTTGCCACTAAAATTCTTTGAAGTAACTTTCCTTGCCTATCGTCTATCAAATGATTATATGATTTTTGGATCTACTAATCACATCTTGTGCAAGGATACTTCTTTGTTGATGAAGAAGCCTAAAGATAAGAATGACTTGTTCAAAGGGACAGTCAAACTATACAAGCTTGAAACATTCATCAAAGATCAAATAGTTAAGGGTTGCAAAATAAATTGTCCCTACGCTAAGACAATTCTTGGATGAACAAGCTCTTGCAAAAGAAAGGTAAGAACGATTAGTCGATTGGATAAAAGAATTTTGAGAGGTATGATTACCCATCTCAAAATGGATATTATATTGAATATGCTTGATTGATCTTTTTCAAATATATATCATTCACTCTTTGCACTTAATGGTTCATGGATTATGGATTCTTATGTTTATATCTTTCAGTCAATCCATTGAAAATTACTTCCACTGTGATCTATGATATATATCATATCTATCCTAGTTATAATGTGTTACATCTTGAATGGATATATATATTGCTTTCGATATGCTAAAATTGTTTTATTGAAGCAAAAATTTTTTTGGTTGCTGTGTCAATATGGTTTATCATATGAAGCAACATTCTTCTTTGAAAAGAAAAGGATTTGAATATCCTCATTTTAAATTACTTCTGCTATATGTTGAAATGTTTTTATGCATATAAGCAGAAATTGTTTTCAAAAATCTTGAAAAATATTATTATTTGATTTATGGATTATGATTAATATTCTTGTTTATATCATGCTTTGCTAATCCATATATCATACTTCTGCTATGTGCTGCAAATATTTCTATCATATGACAGCAAATGATGTTTATTTTTTTTGTTACATATTTCAAAGATTTCAATGTTTTTGCTATTTACTAAAATGCTTTTTCATAAACAAGCAAAAATCATTTTCAATTAAAATATTGCAGAAATTTCTTCAAAAATCTTACTTCAAAATTCTGCAATCAAAAACTGAATTTCCTTTATAATGATTTGGACAATCTTTTTCAAAGGAAAAGGGTTATGAAATTCAGGGGGAGCTTTATCTCTCTTGAAAATATATGAATGATCTTGAAAAAGAATACATTTTAAAAATTGGATATTCATTATTCATTCTTCTTTTTCATAACGTGCACAGTTTAAAGGGGAGGAGCCTAAACCTAAACTCCTCCTAATTTTATCTTTTGGCTCATTTCATTTGACATGCGAAATTTTTCTGAAAATTATTTTTACATGTCAATGAAATCAATAATAAGTTTTGATGTATTATCACCCTATGCTATATTGACATCTTTTGACATCCTAGCTTAAAGAAGGTATGTGCTTTAACTTCTATATATTGTGTTCCTTACATGATGTCAAATAGGGGGAGAAGAAACAATAGAAAAATATGTGCATGTGCTTATAACATTACACTCATTATCTTGTGATACATATTTTTCTGTGGTGATTTGTCATCATCAAAAAGGGGGAGATTGTTGACCCTAAGGTTTTATGCCATAAGTTTTGATGATGACAAATGTATTTAAAATGTAGCATTGATATATATAAAGGTTAATTATCATATACATGCTACAAGTATTTAAGCATGACTATGTTATTTAATGTGTAATGTCTTATACATTAATCATGCTATTTATCATGAATTGAACTAACCATTTGGTTTGCAAGTAAGATATATTTTATAGGTTGGTTCAAAACAAGAAGAGTGAGCATTGTATTGAAGAACAAGGAAAAGCAATATCATGCTTCACTCAAGGAAAACAACATACAAGGATAAAGCTTCAAGAAATGAAGAACTAGAAGATTTAAAGTCTTGGAAGCTTGGATGCATCAAGATAGCCTATGTGTTTACATTAGGTATATTTTATATAGGCTAGTATACTTGTGCAACTCAATGATTTAGATTTGCATACATTGGCTCAAGCATTTTAAACAAAAAGATAGTGAGATATGAAGTTTTACAAAAGTTAGTTTTTGACCTTTGGTCACTCCTTATATCATATCTCATAAATGAAAAATCAGTTTTTCAAATATCTTAATCTCATTTGATATTAGACTCAAAGATCTTTCCAACGGTATATTATTTATTCAAAACGGAGTCCAAATGAGAAATATATGACTATTTAAAATATAGTTTGAAAAACAGAAAGTTGATTTTACTGTATTCAAAAATTATTCTGTTCTGACCTATAGTCAGTGTTTTGATGATATCTTTTAAATGAAAAATAATTTTTGAGTAAAACTTAGCTCATTTGAAACTAGACTCCAAGAGCTTTCCAATGATATATTATTTGTTTAAAACGGAGTTCAAATGAGGGAGTTATGAATTTTTAAAGAAAGCTCAAAATCTGTATTTCGCTACTGCCAGCCGGTGGTCGACCAGGCAGCTTCAGACTGGTCGACTAGTTGTCCTGAAAATGCTATATTTTGCTACTGTCAGTGGGTGGTCGACCAGGTGACCCCCACTAGTCGACCAATGGACATCTGGACTGCATTTTAAGTGCTGTAACGGCTATATAACGGCTAGTTTTTTAAAATCTTATATATATGACCTTAGATACACGATTTTGAGCAAGAACCAAGTACTACAATGACATATTAACATGTTCTATCATCTTTGAGAGAAATCCAAATATTCTTGAGCCAAATATTCTTGAGCCAAATCTTGCATATTCTCTATCATTAGAGTTATTAGAGCTTCATTTGTATTCATCTACTCTTTAGAGAGAGTTTCTTTGTATTGTTGATTTTGATCAACACCAATATTATTCTGAGTTGAGGTTCGCAAGTACCGGTGTTGGAAGAACTTGCTTTGGGTTGAGGAGGAGCCCGGATTCATAAATTCTCCGTTGTGGTGTCGCAAATACCCAAATCAAATTTGCGTGGTTGTAGTGGTTTGCAAGTACCCGAATTAAACTTGCAATTATAGTGGAAATACTCAAGTGGTCTCTTGAGGACTGGATGTAGGCTTAGATTAGCCGAACCAGTATAAATCTCTGAGTTTGCTTTCTCTATCCCTTACTCTTTAATTTGTGCATATTGATATTTATTCTTTAATTCCTTGATCTTTATAATTATTTATCTTGACAGCACATTGATTTTCTGTATTGTATTTATTATCCTAAGCATTGTACTTTTACAGAAAATCATTTTAACTTTCAATTAATTCTTGTGAAAATTTTATAAAACCCAATTCACCCCCCCTCTTGGGTTCCAACTATTACTTTCAATTGGTATCAGAGCTTGGGCTCTTGATTTAAGACTTAACCGTCTAAGAGTAAATATGGATAGGATGGTCGACCAGTCACTTGTTATCTTCAAATTCTTTGTTTTTAGAGCATGATGGTTGCTTTCTTGATGCATCCAAGCTTCCAAGACTTCAAATATTCTAATTCTTCATTTCTTGGAGCTTTATCCTTGCATGTTGTTTTCCTTGAGTGAAGCATGATATTTCTTTTCCTTGTTCTTCAATCCAATACTCACTCTTCTTGTTTTGAACCAACCTATAAAATATATCTTACTTGCAAATCCAATGGTTAGTTCAATTCATGATAATAGCATGATTCAATATATGCAGCATATATATTAAGTAACATAATTATGCTTAAGTACTTGTAGCATATATATGATAATTAACCTTTATATATATCAATGCTACATTTCAAATACATTTGTCATCATCAAAACTTATGGCATATAGCCTTAGGGCTAACACAAGCTATTAGTGGAGTATTGGTAAATTGCGTTATCAACAACAAGATCACAAGTTCAAATTTCCCTAATGATCGGCTATGACTACCGGCCAATCCTCACCCTCATTACATATTCAATTTTCTTGTAGTGAAGAGTGTCCCGCAAGTTGTCCTGTTTTCCATGTGCATAAAAAAATAACTCGTTTAGACCTATTTAAAATGACTAGCTCATTTGATACTATACTAATAAAACTCTTAAGATAAGGTATTTATAGATAGTCGGAAGAGAGATGCCTATGACTAGCTATAAAGAATTGTCTTCTCCCACTTAATAGGGAGCATGCCTCCTATTTAAGAGGAAACACACCTCTTTCTGCTTAAGAGGTATCATGTCCTACTCAAGAAGGAATTGCTCATCTTAGAAACACTATACTCTATTTCAAGAATACACAACCAATTCACCTTTAGATAGTAAGCATAAGAAAAATTCAATTAGATTCCTAATTTTAGGGAACTGGATCCTCTCCTTTGGGGAGAGTCTTGGGCGGCCGACATCCATCAAATGGATGTGGACCACCAAGGACTCTTCTTATCATACGACACCAGTGTAAGGATTCAGGCCCTAATTTTAGTGCAATTCCAATAAATCCTCTCATAAGCAAAGTATTTTAGAGTGACTAATTAAACCATCTTTGAAACAATAAATCTAATTACCTTATTCTCTTTCTGAGGAACTAAGGTGAAGTGTCATATATAAGGTCATCCCTTTCTTAAGAATTTGGCATAAGTCAAATGACTCTTAACTTAAGTTGAGAGTAGTATGAAGGAGTAATCTATGCTATGAATTATTTTCCCAAAAATAGTCTTAGGGTATTGACTAAGTAGGATTAGAGTGATGTGGGGGGGTGTCAAATGGGTGAGTTGAGTTAGGAAAAAAAATGGATGGGTTAAAAATGGGTCCAAAACTATTTAGGACCCACTTAAAATTTTTATATGACCCATGACTCATTTTTTAAGGGTCAACCCACCCTATTCATTAACTAAGCCTTTTTCTAAAAATGTTTGTTTAATTCAGTTTAATTTTAAATTAAAATGCCCAAGAATAATTTAATCCATTTTCATCCTTACATAAAAAATTATTGCTATGTCAATTCTAGAAATATTTTAATCAGTACTTTCTTTTGGTCAAACAAATTGGACATATAAATATATACATACATTCATACCTACGTATAGACATACATACATACAAGCACACACACATGCACACTCACACACATGGGGACATATCTAGTGATAAGAGTGACCTCATGTGAGAGGTGAGAGGAAGAGATAACCACCATTGGATAAAAAATCAATGGTTCATATAAGGCCACTCCTCTCACCCTCACATAAGGCCACTCCTCTCACTAGATATGTCCCCATACACACACACACACACACACACACACACACACACACACACACACACACACACACACACACACACACACACACACACACACACACACACATATATACATACATACACATATATATAAGACATGGATCAATGACCCGATGATGAGATCGGGTCACTATGTCATTGGTCCAACTATTGAATCACAGGTCATTAATTAAATTGAAAGAATTACACACCCACACATATATGTATGTATGTATATATGCTCACAAACTTAAGTAATATTTTATACTCAGTATTAACAAATTAGATGACAAAATAAATACCAAAAAAATTAAATAATTTTTAAACTTGCTTTTTAGGAAAAAAATTCTAAACTTGTGAATATATATGTATGTATGTATATATGTGTCATAGGTGTGTGTGCGCGTGCATGTGTGTTTGTATGAATGTATGTATGTATGTGGATACATACATGCACATGCATATGTGCATGAGTGTGTGCGCCTTCTTGTGTGCGTCTATGTGTGTGTGTATGTATTTGAGTGTGCGCACGTGCATACACTATATGCACACGTGCGCACGCGTGTGTGTGCATGCATGTATAATACTTAAACAAATCTATATTAACCATCGAATTGTTAGTCCGACTGGCTAAGTTAGTCTTGCATGGTTAATTGGATTTTATATTGAATAATTAAACTCACCATTCGAAACTTTGGATACACAAAAGTTAAGAATCACTACAATGGTTTGAAACAATTTGAGTGCTTCTATACTCCAACCTCCATTGGTGCTCTAGCCTCTAGTGTGTGTTTAAAAATAGGTTAAGTGGTTATCTATAGTTCAACCCACTTATGACCCATAATAAATGAGTCACATTCACATTGTAACCTACTTCATTTAAATGACTTCGGTCAAATTTAGGTGGGTTGAATTAGGGTTAAATAGTGGGTTGGGTTAGGTAAATGGTTTTGGGTCAATGTTGACACCCTTAGAGTGAAAGTATTTTTGTCCTAACCACCATTACTCTATGTACACCAATAAGAGTTTAGTAAATAACTAGATGGCAAAAGTAATCTTTTTGTTCTTTACATTTGCAATAAGTTACAATTTTGTTTCATATATTCACTCTCTGTTAATTTCGTCCCACTTATTTACAAAAGGTGTCAATTTCATCCTAATTATTAACACCATTAAAATCATTAATAGAAAATATTGAAGTATAGGTAAATGGGTTCGCATAATCATACTTTTTAAGCAGAAAATGGTAATGCTAAGCCTAAATTGTCATTTTTTTTAGTTAAAAGTATATGTTGACAACATTCATGTTTTTAGATATGTCAATATTTCTTATTAATGACTTAGACAATATACGTTAAAATGGAAAAAAAATTGACGCCTTTTATAATTAAACAAGTGGAAAAAAAATTGAAACTTATTACCTCAAATTCAAGGGATGAAATTCAAACTTACCCCAAACATGAGGGATGAAATTAAAATTTAAAATTATATATTGGTAACAGTTGATGAGTCATTGTCCACGTGTTCCAATATGTCATTATTTTTTTGTTAATGATTTTAATGACGTTAGTAATTAGGATGAAATTGACATTTTTTTGTAAATAAGTGGAACAAAAATTGACACAAAACAAATATATAGTAAGAGTAACAGCAAACACAAAGAATGAAAATAATACTTTTGCCTAACTAAATATGTAGTAGTTCTAGCTGAGCTTACTCCTTAACTCCTTAGCTTCTTGAAGAAGTAGCACCAAATATTGCTAATTACTCTCAACCCTATCCAGACATGACCCTTGTAGTTGTCAACTCTTACAATCACAAACATGGCCTTAAGTTTGAAGGTACTTTTATATTGACCACTTTAAGCAAAGTACATATATGCTCTTTTGTCATACATAAGAATTTATTAGAGTATCACACCCTTTATTTATTAAAACATTTCAGTGAATTGTTCAATAATTGTTCATTTACCTTCCAAGCACAAAATTGTTGTTTTACTAAAAAATCATAACTATTGTAATAACTTTATGCACAAAAAAACGTAGTTTAAAGATATACAAGCTCTAGGTTTGTAAGTGTTTGTTCAAATATATTATATACTGACAATTTTGTTTCTATGCATAAGCTTGATTTGTTTAGAAAAAAGTCAACTGATATGATAGTCCTCTAATGCAAAACCATTTTTTAGGATGCCCCTGAAACCACTAGGCATGGCAATGGGGCCTCGGGTTCAGGGATCCGCACATTTGAGGGCTAGTCGGCTGAGATATTTCCCCTCAGGGATGGGGAACACACTCCCCGCCCCACAGGATCCTTGTCCACGAAGGGCATTTTGGTAATTTCACATCAAATTACTAAAAATACCTTATATATATATATGTAATATAAGGGATTGTTAAGACATTTCACAATTAAAAATAATTTAATAAAAAATCTAAAATCCTTAACCTAAATCTCTAATCCAATTCCTAATGTTAAATCCCAGTCCCCAGTTGTGCTTCGTTCTCCAATCAGCGAATGTCTCTGTTTCATTCTCCAAAGACATCGTCTTTGCTCTGTTCTTTATTCTCTGAAGTCATTGTCTCTACTCCATTCTCCTAATCCCAATTCCTAATCTAAAATCCCAGTTGTCAGTCGTGCTCTTGTCTCCCCGTTCTCCATTCTTTGAAGTTGTTCATGCTTCCCCCTCCCATCGTCATCGTCTCTGGCTCTCTGTTGGTGCTCGCCATCTTCAATGTCCTCATCCTTCCTCCTCCCTTCATCATTGTCTCTGCTTTGTTCACTGTCGTCAACATCCTCGTCCTTCTTCCTCCTATCAACATTATCTCTCCTCTACTTTATAGTAGATTGATCAATAGATATTGGCAATTGCTATGTTGACAAAGGTGATCTATGATTATTGAATAAGTGGCAATTGCTATATCGACAAATTTGTTATGGACAATGTATTTGAGTTTTTTATTTTTGTTTTCTTGAACTTACACTAAGTTGATGATGTTTTAGTCCTTTTGGAGAAGTTGAATGAGCATTTAATCCAATGTTATTAGAACTGGCCGACTATTAACCTGGGCTGGCATTCAGGTCACCAAGTCAATTGTTGAATCAGATAAATAAATTTTAAAAAAATAATATACTTATATATATATATATTTTAAAACAAGTGAAATAAATAATTTAATGTAAATTTTATACATTAAAATTTTAAAACTATGGTCATTAGTCATAAATAATTAAAATGTAAATATTTATAAAGTCATAAACATTCATAATAATTCAAACATACATTAAAATATTAATTAAATAATAAAAAAGAAAGAAAGAAGAACAAGAATTACTAAAATCTAAGAATTTGAAATCTCAAATCTGTCATTAATTACTAGTCATATCTCCATACACTAGTACTATTTCTAAGAATATGAATTTTATATTATTTTTTTTCATTTAGCTTTATTTAATTTCTATTAATAAAATAAATTATAAAATAATTGTTTTAATTTTTTTAAACAAAATAAGATCAACATTGTAGTGACATTATCCTTTGTCAAATCATACTGCAACTAGTGACATTATCATTTGTCAAATCATACTACAACTCATATAACCCTTGGTGTCTACTCAATGCAAATACTGAACCACGTCATTGTTGCTTCTTTCTTCAGCTTCTTCTTCTTTCTTCTTCTTTCTTCTGCTTCTTCTTCTTTCTGCTTTCTTCTTCTTCTTCGAACTGTACTTGCATCATTTCTAGAAGGGCAAAATGAGTAGAGGAATTTTAGAGGGAGCAAATGATCGCATTTTGTGGCACCTATTGTAGAATTGAAAACTCATTGATCTTTTAGCCTCGGTCTTCTTCTTCTTCTTCTTCGTCTTCTTATTCTTCTTTTTCTTCTTCTTTGTTTTCTGTTGGCTTCTCTCTCTCTCTCTCTCTCTTTCTCTCTGTTTCTCCATCTACAACTATGCAAATTTTTTAAAAAGGAAGGGCGGATCAACCGAGGGGTAGGTCACTAGTTCAGCTAAAACCCAACCAGGTCGGCCAGGTCTAGCTAAGGTCGACTGTTGGCCAGTCTGATAGGGTTACCTGACCCAAGCCTAGCCTTGGGTTGGCAGTTTTCAATCGGACCTGCCAGTCTAGTCTTAATTTGATAACACTGATTTAATCTTTAAATTTAGCTTTTTATGTATTATTTTATATTTTTTATGTATTATTGATTCTTTTTTTCATTTTCAGATTTTTTTAAATAGGCGAGAAACGGGGATGGGGGGATTTTTCTCCTTGGCAGGGATCAGGGAGGGGACTGCCTCCCGTCCCCGTCCCCGCCCCGTTGCCATCCCTAGAAACCACTTATATGTTTGGATTAAGAACACTAGAGCAAAGGAAGGAAGTTGAAGATGTTGCTTTTCTTTATTTAATCTCCTTAAATTTATGAAAAATATAAACAAAACTCAACATCTAGTTTGAATATTGGAATTTGAGGGACACATACTTGATATTTGACTTGTATATAATATATAACATAGAATGATTACTTTTTTTTTTGTCTTTGAAATTAGTTGGGATCAAGTGAACACTTGAAAAGCACTTAATTTGTGAACCAAGCATTTGTCTTACAAATTCTTTAGCAACTAAAACTCACACCTTGTGTGTTCCTCAATGATCCAATGAATGAGTGGATTCTAGATTTAGAAAAGAAAGATAGTGAAAACTTCGTCCTACCATAAAATTCATTAGGTATTTACATGAAGTGTCCTAAAGAATTTTGATCCTTACAACTTTTTTTTTCGGTTTTCATCCATAGATATCCTCTACTATAGACAATCCTAGTGAAGATTCAAACTTGGGTTCACCACCTTATGGAGGAATAACCCCTTCTGCTAGAACCTCCATTAGTATTGTTGTACGAGTTTGACCATCAATACTATTTGAGTGGTCTGGTTGTCATTATGTAATATTTGAAAATTTCTTTGTGGGTGGAATGATGTATTGTAATTATGTATAAATATTATTATGTTTTGTAGAGACTAAACTAAAAGGATTGGAAAGTTAGTGAAAAGTTGTGAAAATCTCAAATTTGTGGATGTTATGGTGAATTATGATTATTTTTTTTTTATGATTTTGTAATTTTGGGGTTTATATGTATTCTTGCCAATAATTTTCATTTTGGTCCCTCATATATATATAAACTCCCTAATGAAACACCTAGCCACTTTAAACACTCTTTGCCATACCTTTCCTCTCCTTCACCTAACTCCCAACCATTCCAATTCCAATCCTCCTACTTCCATGAGTGATTTTCGAGCTCTGGTGAATCTCTCCTCCTCCTCCTAACTCACTATTAAGGTAAGAATCATGCTCCTTTCCCTTCTCTCCTCTAATTTTCATTCATCCTCTACCCTTGATATGGAAGAAGCAAGTTTGTTAGGTTTTTGCTTATCTATATAGTTGTATAAAGGTTTCTAAAGTTTTCTTGCCTTAAGAATGATTAGGATTAGGCCAAAAAATTGAAGGTTTATGGTTAAAAAGTGAGAAAAAGATTGTAAACACTAACATATCATGTTGGAAATCCTTGAAAAATTGCAAATGATGGTTGTTTTTATGTCAATTAATGGTTGTTTATGGATTAAATGGTAGTTGAAAATATTTATGATGAGCTGTTGGTCGATTTGGCAAGTGTACCAATCGCTCAAGTAATATAGTGAATTAAGAGTAAAAGTATGAAGGTTAGGGTTCAGGTGGGGATTTATACCCCGACGCGCCGCTATAGCGGCAAACACATACTGCTATAGCGGCACAGGGCAGAGAGCCCCTTTTTATTTTTCAAAGTTTAAGACCTACCGCTATAGCGCTGAAATAATGCCGTTATAGCGGTACTTGACAGAGAGCACAGCTTCTTTTTTGAAAATTTTCAGAACCACACCGCTATAGCACCCTAATTTCACCACTATAGCGGTACTTGACAGAGGAGAAGACTTTATTTCCAGGCTTCACAGCTATAGCGGTACAGTCCTACCGCTATAGCGCTACTATGCAGACAGTGCCTTTCCAAAATGCAGACTCACACCCTGAAACTCCACAATGAACCCTTTGCCCTTTACATGCAAATTCTACTTCTTTTAACCATGAAAAGCCCCATAGAGCATGCAAAATTACTCATGTTCACACCCCTTCTCAACCTTTAACCCCTTTACAATTAACCAGTCAGCAAAAAAATCAGTGTCAGCACTCATAATTAAGCAATAACAGTCACAGCAGCCTACATTATTGATTCAAAACATTTAATAATGCCAACCCTCAACCTCTAAACCATTGCATAGACACTATAGGCTAAAAATAACACCCAACATCAGCAAATTCCAACACATCACAGCAACAATAATTGCAGCAGACACTAATATCAAGCAACACAAACTAAAAGACAAGAATAACAATTAACTAAGAAAGCTAGAAACTTGGGTTGCCTCCCAAGAGCGCTAAGTTTATAGTCTTCAGCCAGACTTTACCAGGGCGTCTATGCATTCGGTGTCGCAAGATCAAGAGAAGTTCTCTCCCTTTCACCATCATGTCCAAGATAAATCTTCAACCGCTGTCCATTTACCTTGAAGCTTCTGGTATGTTCAAGGTCAGATATTTCAATGGCACCACTTGGAAGAGTTTTAGCCTGGAGTTATAAAGTAGCGCCTTCTGCCCCGTATGAAAGGAACGATGTGCAATTTTTCTATTGTGCCACCTCTTCACCTTTTCTTTATAAATTTTCACATTCTCATAAGCTTGAAGACGGTGGTCTTCCAATTCATTCAACTCCAGTAATCGCTTTTTCCCAGCTTGTTTTAGATCGAAGTTCAAAAACTTCAAGGCCCAGAATACCTTATGCTCGAGCTCAACAGAAAGATGGCAAGACTTGCCATACACAAGCTGAAATGGTGAGGTGCCTATCGGTGTTTTATAGGCCGTTCTGTATGCCCACAGAGCATCATCAAGCTTCTTGGTCCAATCCTTCCTCGAGGCATTCACCGTTTTCTCAAGTATCCGCTTTAGCTCTATGTTGGACACCTCCACTTGTCCACTCGTCTGAGGGTGGTATGGAGTAGCTATCCGATGCTTCACTCCATATTTAGCTAACAGACTTTCAAGAGGTTTATTGCAGAAGTGAGAACCTCCATCACTAATCAGAGCCCGAGGCACACCAAACTGACAGAAGATATTCTTTTTCAGAAATCTGATGAGGACCCTTGAATCATTGGTTTGAGTAGGAGCAGCTTCTACCCATTTAGACACATAGTCCACAGCTACCAATATATATTGATTAGAGTAGGAAGATGGAAACGGACCTATGAAGTCAATTCCCCATACATCAAAGATCTCTACCTCTAACATAATGTTAAGAGGCATTTCTTGTCGCCTGGATATGTTTCCAACTCTTTGACACCGATCACATCTATCCACAAATTTCCTGGCGTCTTTAAACAAGGACGGCCAATAGAAGCTGCATTCCAATACCCGGTTGGCTGTGCGCACGGTGCTATAGTGACCTCCATACTCTGACCCATGACAATGCCATAATATTTGTGCTATTTCTTCCTCAGGTACACACCTTCGGAAAATCTGATCTACACCAAGCCTAAAGAGATAAGGCTCATCCCAGTAATAGACCTTCACATCATGAAGAAATTTCTTCCTCTACTGATATGTCAACTAAGGAGGGAGTATTCCACATACTAGATAGTTTGCGAAGTCCGCAAACTAAGGCGATTTCTGTTCCTCCATAAAGTACAGATGTTCATCAGGGAATGTCTCTTTTATCTGAATTGACTTCTCCTCTTGAGCATCAGTACTCAAGCGAGAAAAGTGATCTGCTACCTGATTTTCGGTTCCCTTTCTGTCTACTATTTTCAAATCAAATTCTTGCAACAAAAGTATCCATCGGATCAATCTATGCTTCGAATCCTTCTTGCTCAGAAGATATTTTATGGCTGAGTGATCAGTGAACACTGTAACACTTGTCCCAACCAAATATGCCCGAAATTTATCAAACGCAAACACCACTACTAGCAGTTCCTTCTCAGTGGTTGTGTAATTTAGCTGGGCATCTGCTAGTGTCTTACTAGCATAGTAGATAAGATGAAATAGTCTCTCAACTCGTTGCCCCAAAACAGCCCCCACGGCGTAGTCGGTCGCATCACACATGAGCTCGAACGGCTTGTCCCATTCTGGAGCTACCATGATCGGAGCAGAGATAAGCCTTTTCTTTAATTCCTCAAATGCTTTCAAACATTTAACATCAAAGGCAAATGGAATGTCTTTTTCCAGCAACTTACACAACGGTTTAGATATTCTGGAAAAATCTTTAATGAACCGTCTGTAGAATCCCACATGACCCAGAAAACTTCTTATGGCCTTAACTGAATTAGGCGGAGGCAATTGCTCAATAACAGAAACTTTTGCCCGATCTACCTCCAACCCACTCTTTGAAACTTTATGGCCCAAAACTATGCCTTCATGAACCATGAAATGACATTTCTCCCAATTCAACACCAGATTGGTCTCCTCACATCTCTGAAGCACTTTTTCCAAATTTTGTAGGCACAAATCAAATGAAGAACCGAAAATAGAGAAGTCATCCATAAATACCTCCACACTGGTCTCCACCATGTCAGAGAAGATCGCCATCATACATCTCTGAAATGTGGCTGGTGCATTACACAACCCAAAAGGCATCCTTTTGAAAGCAAAAGTGCCATAGGGGCAAGTGAAGGTTGTTTTCTCTTGATCACTTGGGGCTATTGCGATCTGATTGTAGCCACTGTACCCATCCAAGAAGCAGAAATACTCTTGCCCAGTTAGTCTGTCTAACATCTGATCAATGAAAGGCAAGGGAAAGTGGTCCTTACGAGTGGCACTATTCAGCTTCCTATAATCCATACATACCCGCCATCCCGTGACCGTGTGCGAAGGAATGAGCTCATTACGGGCGTTAGCCACTACAGTCATTCTGCCCTTTTTAGGGACGCATTGGACTGGGCTCACCCATGAACTGTCAGATATGGGATAGATAATCCCAGCATCCAGTCACTTAATAATTTCCTTTTTTACCACATCCTTCATCACCAGATTGAGACGCCTTTGGTGTTCCACTGAAGTCTTATTCTCATCTTCCAAGTGAATTTTGTGTATACAGAAGGAAGGGCTGATACCCTTTATATCTGCAATAGACCACCCAATTGCATTCTTATAGTTTTTCAATACCTTCAGCAACTGTCCTTCTTGCTTATCAGTGAGCGAACTCGAAATCACCACTGGTAGAGAGTCAGAGTCTCCAAGATAGATATATTTTAGATGTGGAGGAAGTGGATTCAGCTCAAGCACAGGGGGTACCTCAACGGATGGCTGCAGTGGTGAGCTTGCTCTAGCAGACATATCTAGAGACTCAAAGTAGTTCCTGGGCTTGAACATCACAGAAGAAGTGGCACAAGATCTAACCCCTGCTGATTCACCTTTCTCATCATTTTCTCCGTCGTTACCCAAGAGATCCTTTAGCTCATCTTTTTCCACTAACTCTAGAATTTTCTCATTCAACTTTCCTTCAAAAATTCGTACAAGGTGACACTCTTCATGGTCATTCGGTGCTTTCATTGCCTTGTTCATATTGAATTTCACCTCCTGATCATTGACCCTCATTATCAGCTCGCCTTTATGAACATCAATCAAGGCTCTACCAGTTGCAAGGAAGGGTCTCCCCAGAATGATAGGGATCTCCTTATCTTCTTCAAAATCCAGCACTATAAAATCTGCAGGGAAGATTAGTGTATCCACTTTCACTAGGACATCTTCAATCACTCCATTTGGGTAGCATATAGACTGATATGCCAGCTGAAGGGTAACTGTAGTAGGACGAGTCTCTCCTAGACCCAGCTTCCTGAAAATGGATAGAGGCATGAGATTTACACTGGTACCCAAATCACACAATGCCCTGCCTGCAAAACTCTTTCCAATATTACATGGCACCACGAAACTCCCCGGGTCTTGCATTTTGGTAGGCAACTTTCTCTGCAAAATAACACTACATTCCTAAGTTAATGCCACTGTCTCAAACTCCCCTAGATGCCTTTTACAAGAGAGGACGTCTTTCATAAACTTGGCATAACTAGGCATCTGCTCCAATGCCTCAGCAAATGGAAGGTTTATATGAAGTTGCTTCAAAACCTCTAGAAACTTTTTATACTGCCTCTCCAGATTTTGCTTCTTTGCCCTCTGAGGGTAGGGCATTGGTGGAACAAGATTTTCAGTTGTTACATCTTTTACCACCTTTTTAGCTTTCTCTTTTACCTCTCGTGCATCAACAGTCTCAGTCACAATTTCTTGAGGTGGGGCTACTTCATCTTTTACTTCTTCAGTAACTCTTTTCTCTAGTTGAATATGTGACTTAACAGCATCAAGAATTTCCTTGCCACTTCTCAAAGTAATGGCCTTACAGTGCTCATTGCCCTCCCTTCTAGGGTTATTCTCAGTATTACTAGGGAGATTACCCTGTGGCCTGTTATTCAGTGCAAAGGCCAGCTGCCCCATCTGAGTTTCAAGATTCTTAATAGCCACATTCTGATTCTGAAACATCGATTCACTTCTCTCTATGAATTTCATAAACATATCCTCCATCAACGGCTTCTTCTCCACTTGAGGTGGTGGAGCTCTATTTTGAGGAGAAAAGTTGTTCTGACTATTAAACCCAGGAGGATGAGAAGGCTTACCAGAAGACGAAGTAGAGGGATTAAGGCAGTGGTTATTGCTCCAAGAGAAATTCGGATGATTCCTTGAGCTTGGATGGTAACTGTTGGAGTATTGGTTGTTCTGATTCCTCTGCATATTACCCATGTAATTCAACTGTTCCACAGACGAAAATTCTTCACAACACCCATTAACGTGAGCCCCTCCACAGAAATCACAATTTGGTTCAGGCATTGTTATTGCATTTACTTTTGCCTGTTCATTTTGCCTAGAGCACAACATGTCAACTTTCTTTGTTAGTGCTTCATTCTGAGCTAACAAAGCATTCAGTGTGTCTAGTTCCATGACTCCCCTTCTTGCAACATTCTTGGCTCGACTAGATGCGTTTTGGCTTGCCCCCATTGTCTCAATTATTTCTTTTACTCGCACTATGGACTTCGCCATCAAAGCACCACCAGCTGCGATGTCCAGTTTGTCTCGAGTCTCATATGTGAGACCACTGTGAAAGATAGTGAGCTGCTGCCACTCCGGTAGACCATGATTAGGACATTTCACCAATAAGTTTTTAAACCTCTCCCAGGCCTCATATAGGCTTTCACCTTCATGCTGATAAAATGCAGTGATTTCATTCCTCAGTTTGACCGACCTTGATGGAGGAAAGAACTTGCCCAAGAATCTTGTCTGTAGCTCATCCCATGTTGTTATACTTCCTCTTGGTTGAGCATTCAACCAACTTTTAGCCATATCCCTCAAGGAAAAGGGAAACAAACGTAAGCGGATAGCATCATCACTGGCTCCATTAATCTTAACCATATCACAAATATCCAGAAAATTTGTGATATGATTGTTCGGATCTTCCATCGGGCTACCCCCAAACTGGTTCTGCTGAACCAAATTCATCAAGACTGCTTTTATTTCGAAGTTATTTGCATCAAGTGGAGGTTTCACTATGCTCGATGCATGCCCAGCATTGTTGGGTGAGGCATAATCCCACACAGCTCTATTTTCATCTTGGTTCAAATTTCCCGTTCCATTTCCTCCATTATTTTCAATACCATCCAGATTTCTATTATCATCTGCCATTTCTTCTTGAGAACTTTGTCCCTCTTGGGTTCTTCTAACTCTAGCTTCTTTTCGAGTTCTCCTAGCAAGCTTCTCGATTTCGGGGTCAAAAAGAAGATCAGCTTGATTAATGGCACCTCGCATGCACAAGAGGAGAATACCAATTAGCAACGACAGCAAATTCAGCAGCAAAAATCAACACAGCAAAAACTAAAAATGACTCTATAGTAAAAAGAACAAAAGCAAAAGAAAACAAAACAAAACAAGATAAAGCGTCTAAGCTAACCCTTTAAATTTCTTTGAATATTAGCACAAATCTTAGTCCCCAGCAACGGCGCCAAAAACTTGTTGGTCGATTTGGCAAGTGTACCAATCGCTCAAGTAATATAGTGAATTAAGAGTAAAAGTATCGTTCCCACGAGGACTAAGTGACTAAGTACCCAAGAAATTTAACCGAATTATTTAGACGAAGCAAGTGGATTGAAGACAGCTCTAATGAAGAACTGACAATTAAAGTGAACTATGACAGTAAATTTTTATAAATTTTCTTTTAATGACAGTAAACAATGCAAAGACTGATGAAATTGATAAAAAATTAAAGCCTAGGGTTACTAATCCCCCTCTTACATCTTAGGAATTGCTAATTCTCCCTAACACTTGTGATTCAAGTCAATTATGCACAATAATCTCAGGTTTTCTAATGGCTTAAAGTAGTTCTCCCGAATCTAGATTAAGCTACCCAACTCTACACAATCCCTTATGTAAATTGAGTCGAATTAATGTCAACCTAATCTGATTAAACGAGGTTAATTAATATTCCTATTAATTAACAAGTAAAACCCCCTAGTTCTATCACTCGCCCTAATCATTCAGTGTTCTATCACCATTTCCCTCTCCCAAGTTCAATGGAGGCAACATACAGATCATAAAATGGCCAAGTTTATAACAAGTTCAAGAAATATGAATGATAGGTATGCATAAATTGACAATAATCACAAGTTTGAAGAAAACACAATTCCTAGTCTGAAGGTAGGTTCATAGGAACCCTAGAACAGAAAATTTAGCCACTCATGGCTCTAAAAATACAGAAAACAGTAAAAGAATGAATAAACTTCATGAATCCGGGGTTGGGTTGACGGAATTCAGGCTTGAATGGCTCCAAGGATAGATTCCTCCTTCTCCTCTAGCAATAGTCGGCGCCTCTCTTCAGTCTCCAACTCAGGAATGCCCTAAAAATTTCATCTGATGCCTTTTAAACCAGCCCAATATCGCGACTTACCGCTATAGCAGTAACTTTACACCGCTATAGCGGTATAAGACAGTAAAGAATTCTCCAGCAAAATTTGGTGCAGGGCTCACCTCTATAGCGGTGGTAGACAGAGACTGGGCCTTCTGCTTCTTCAGCTCCAAGGACAGGCGCTATAGCGGTGAGAGTATACCGCTATAGCGGTAATGGACAGAACCAACTTCCAGCAATGTTTAGCTCCAGAGATCACCGCTGTAGCGGTGAGAGTCCACCGCTATGGCGGGGGTATGCAGAAATTTCCTCACAGCAGCTCGAATCAGTTCGGTCGTTTGCTTCAGCTTCGTCCAGCTCACCCTACGTCAGAGAGAATAAAATGATGATTAGCGACATTCTTAGTCAAGGAATCACATGAAGAAGACTAAACTCTAAAAAATCCTAAGCTAAACTAAATCAATCAAAAATAATGGAAAAGACATACAAGCAGCCACAAGTAGGCGATAAAATGGATCAAAGATTCAGCACCAAATGGTACTAAATCTAGCACTTAACACGAGCCCTTGATGTAAAATAGAGTTGAATGAGTGGGTGTAAGTTATGAGTTTTTTAAAGCTTGGATGCCACTCTCAATGGCTGGCATCGAGGGTTAAAGGCATGGCACCTTGGGAGCCATGCCAACTCAAGGGGTTAAGGCGTGGGGTCCAAGGTGCTAGCCACCTAGAGGATACAAAGTGTGGTGCCCTAGGCACCCAAGACTGTGATTTCACTAGCAAAGCCATTTGCTCACTTTATAAAGGTAGTAAATTTGCCTAGATTGGTATCAAGGTGAGTGGGCAAATCGTACTCTATTTGGAATCAACCTCCTAGCTAATTTTAGGAGATTCTTGAACTTTGCACTACAAAAAAATTGGTTAGCCACTCTACAGTTACCAAACTGTGGCAAAAATGAAACTAGTTTTACTATTTTGCCATATATATATTACTGGCTAATCTAAGTGGATCGTAGGAAAAAAAAAAGACAGCGAGATATATTCCATCTCCCTCCAATTTTTTTCCCATCTCTTTCCATATATATATATATAGGAAGGTATCTTTGTACCACCTAAAGTTAGACAGGGTTTACACCAAAGATGACTATCATCAACCTTTCTGGAAATAAAAGTTTTTGGTAGGTCTTCCTAAATCCTTAGGAGACAAACTAAGGGAGAAAATTAGGAGCATACCAACTTTGAAGAAATCCCTTACCAAAACTTAAGTTATGGCCAGCTCGTAGCTTATGTCCAAAAAACTACATTGAAGATCTATCAGGACGATAGAATTCAACATCAGTTAACCAAAGAGAAAGCTCTTAACAAGAAGGAGTCAGGAACTTTCTGCAAGCAATTTGTTTACCTACTTGTAAACCTAAATCCAAACCTAAACCTAAGGTTCAAGATCAATAAACCTCTAGGTATTACTTAAAACCTAGACCCAAAAGACCTGAACATCTCAAAAGAGATTTAAGGTCTAAACCAGTTGTTAATCTAGTTAAAGAATTAACTTGCTTTACTTGTGGCAATAAAACTCACAAAGCGTAGTATTGTTGGTTAAATAAGAAGATTAGAAGTCTAAAATTAGACGATTCTACTCTTCAACAGATTAACAACTTGTTGAATAATTCTTCATCAAAAGATGAACCTAATTCATTCTCTGATGAAATTAATCAAATTAAAGTAGATGATGTCCAATCTTCTACCAAGGAAGCGCTCGAAATTAACATCCTAACTCAAGAGGTAGATTTGTTGATCGATCTGATTAATGAGCTTCCTGACAATTAGAACAAGGTTAATTATTTAGCTAAGTTCAAGCAAAGATAGATGCCAAGGCATCTATCTCCAAATAGCCTTCGTTGGCTATTGAAAAATATGATCTTTCAAATATTTTGAAAAGATTTCAAGAAAATCCAAAACCTGTTTCCACACAGGATTTGCAAAATGAAATCAGTTATTTGAAGATTGAAATCAAAGAGTTGAATAAACAGCAAGCAAGATTTACATTCATCGCTAATTTCTTAATTTCAAAATAAGAAATCTGTTAATTCAGATTTCCAACAAAATGTTGAAAATTCTGAAGAAGTTTTAGAAACTTTTCTAAATCTTATTTCAAGAATTTCAACACAAAAATGACATGTATCTATTAGAATCATTATTAATGATGATATTATCTTAGATACAATTGTTTTCTTTGATTCTGGTGCAGATTTAAACTGTATCAGAGGGGAATTAATTCCTCCAAAATATTTTGAAAAACCACTGAAGGTCTTAGGTCTGCCAATAGATCTAAACTTCAGATTGATTTCCAAATTTCAAATGCAGTTGTTACAAATGAAGAATTAAGGATTTCCACCCCTTTTCTTCTTGCAAAAACTCTTTCAAACAATGTAATATTGGGGACTCCTTTTATTCATCAAGTAATGCCGTTTACGGTAACAAAAGAAGAAATTGAATTCCAGAATTCTAGAAAAACAATTACCTTCAAATTTACAAACAAAGTTGTTTATAGAAATGTAAACACTATCAAACAAATCAATTTCCTTCAAAAGGAAATTCCTGATCAAATCAAGGATTCTTCTTGTTTGGACTCTTTCAACAAGTCAAGCATTGCATACACCCATGATTTCAAAAGAAAATTTTTGATTTTCTTTTATGCAAAACTAAATTTCAAAACATGAATATTTTAAAAAATATTTTTCTTTGTGGAAAAACATTTTTAATTTTCAAATTTTTAGAAAGTTCTTTAATTATTCTACTGAGCATTCTATCAAAAGGATTCTTTCAAGTTTACCAAAATGCCCCCAAAATTGAGGAATAAATCAAAGGGCAAAGCCCTGTCGGAATCCGACGTTAAATCAATCTCCGGATCATCGATCCATCCAAATAAGTCTTTGACCATCTGATATCGGACATTTTTATATGCAATTTAGTCCCTATCTTAGTCATTTTTGCATCTTAAATATTGTGAACTCTCCTATTATATCATATTTTGGATTTATCGGGTGTAAATTAATTATACAATTAATATGCTTTAATTATATAATTTATCCCAATTAATTCTTGTGCTTAATTTGTAGATTTAATCATTTGGAGAGTGTTTTGCTGACTTAGATGCCATATGGACGAATTTGATGACATGGCTTGCTAACTAGGCATTGACTGGTTGACTAGGGCTGACTAGACTAGTGGGGCCCACTGGTCTGCACTTTCCAGAAATACAAACAGCAACCAGAAAGGCATTTCTACACCTTCCAAAAAATAGAAACCAGCAGCATGCATCTGAAGCAGCAAGGCAGCAGACAATAAATAGCAGCATCAGAAAAAGTAATAGCAAAAAAAGGACAGCACATCACATGACTCCAGAAATACAATTTTGTCCCTCCTTCTCTCCTACTAGTTAAAGCACCCTTCAAAAGCCATTTTGCAGTTGTTGAAGAACTATTCTTCTTCCACTTCCTCTGTATTTTCATTTTGCTTCTTTCCGTCCTTTTTACATATTTTGGCCTCCATGGAAGGCTAAAACATTATGTAATCAGGCACACATAATTTGGAATTGAGCTTGAACCCATTTTGGGCATTAATCAGATAAGTTATTACTGTTATTCTCCAATTTTTGTTACTTTACTTGCCTCTTTGTTTTTATACCCAAGTTCATCTCTGATTGGAATGGTATTTGGTTATGATTACTGTGTTGAGATAAAAATCTAAGGAATAATCTAGTTATGCATGTATGAATGTTATTGCTGTATGTGTAGAACAAGTTTTGGTTAGTGCTTTCATCAGATTTCATTAGGTTTAGGTCAAAGCTAGTGGCATATAGTTCTAGAGGATTTTCTAGAAACTTTAAGAATTAAAACCAAGTGGCAGATAAGGGTTATGATTGATACAACTCTAGGGAAATGTGGCTAATTGCATTTGTTCTCTGTTTCAGTTTCGTTTTGGTATCTCTGTCTTTCCTCTGTTCTATTATGTTAGTGTTTAGCTGCTATTAGTTTCTGTTTTAGTGCTTAAATCTACAAAACTCCCCGTGGTAATTAGTAGCCAATTAGGGTAGATTAGCATAGATTAGTTTTAGAACAATTAATTAGGTAATTTAGAAACAAGGCTCCAAGAGTGAAACGACCTGGGACGACCATCTATACTGCAAGTTGCCACAAATCTAATTCTGGGCAACTCGGTGGTCGTAGTGGCTCCAACTAGAATTTTGGTGCCGTTGCTAGGGAGCCAATTTGTTTCTTAATCACTTAATTAGTTGTTCATTTATGTCTTTGTTTAGTTCTAATTCGATTGGCTAAAGTGGTTTACAAGTTTTTGAGTCGTTTTCTCGGAAACTAGCCAAAACTAGTCATTTTCTAACTAGTGAAAAATCTAACTATCTCATATTAACCTCAAACTTGGTAGACCATTAGTTTTCAACATTTTAAGCATGTTGCAACCCCTACTTTGCCCTTGGCCCAGTACTGAGCAGCCATTTTTTCAAATTCCATCGTTTAGACACTCTTTTCTATTTTTTAATGTTTTTTATTTTTTAATTAATTGTGATTTTTAGTGTGATTTTTGTAGATTGAATTTTTAAGTTCTGTTTTTTGTATTTGTTCCTCTAACATGAGAAGGATGTTTCCAAGAAAAATCATATTTTTCTGAGATACTTCATTTTTTTTTCGTGATTTTCATCGGTTGGAGATTAGTGTGCTGTTTTTGCCGATTTTTAATGTTTTTGTGGTTTTCTTGTGAATTTTGCCCTTCCTAGTGTATGAGAAGGTCTTTTCACATGGACTTATCCACCTTTAATTTAAAAATTGATAGGACCTTCCATAGGCCAATAAGAAGCAATAACATTAAGAGTAGTTTCCTTTGTGTTTTTCTTATGTGTTTCATCTTTCTAGTCTATATTAAGGTCTGTCAAGCTAAATTTGAAATTTTTGATCTAAACTTGGATAGGCCCTTTTTATAGGTTAGTTAAAGTTGTTGTGTTAGGAGTAGTGTTGTTGTTGTAATTGTTGTAGCTTTTCTTCTTTTCAGTGGCATTGTTGTCTTTGGCATAGAATCAGAGTAGTTCTGTTTTGAGGTTACTTCTAGTGAGTCAAATTAGGACCTTGACCATGGATCTAGAATCCATATTAAGGCACTTAACCCTTAGGCAAGAACAACAACAGCCATCACTATTTCCCCATCCACCTTCTCCATTTGTGAGTAGTATAGATTCCTTATCTGCATATAGGATTGACCAATATCCTCAATTCCAAGAAATTACAGACTCCTATATAGGAGTTTACCATGGCCTTAGGGAGTTTCAACATGATCCTCAAGAGTATTACCTTTACCCCACACCATGCTATGCTAGTTATGAGCTTCAAGATTTGAGGTATGAGAGCTTATCCTATCCACTATATGAGCACGAAATTCGTGCTCCATATCTTAGTGATGTACCTTCTTTAGCCACCCCTAGAGAACAAGAATCAAGTTTGGAAGACATGATTCAACAATTGGCCACAAATAACCTACTGTTCCAAGAGCAAACTGAGGTGAACTTACAAAGTTTAGAGTCTTAATTAGGCTAACTAGCTTGCACTGTTAATAAGATGATCCATTAGGGGTTTGATAGTAGTCCACCTTCTCTACCCATGGCCGACCTAGGAGCCAATGATAGTGTCATTTTTTTGAATGATGGCACTCAATTAGATGGTCTAACCTTCCAACCTGAATTAGAAGATTTAGATGGGTAAAATAGGGAGTCCTCTTCCTCAAGTGGCACAGGTGAGAAAAATGAGAATAAGGAAGCTGATAAGGATGAGTTCTCTTTCCTTCATAGACCATCATCTTCTCCAAATAAGGCTACCCAATTTGAGGTTGTTGAGCTTGAGCTAGAAAAAAAGATAGAGACCTTAGGAGAAGAAGAGGTAGACATACCATGGCTAGAGAAAGAGAAAGAGTCAAAGTTTATGGGAGATTTTAATTTTGATTGTGATTGTCATACTTGCCATGCTTGCATTGAGATAGAAAAAGCTTTGAAACTTGGCAATTGTGATGATTTTGTTGAACATGAATTAGATGCACTTGCCCCTTAATCTGTACTTCAACCTGAATTGAATGTATTTGCATCTGAACTTGAATCTAAATTGCATGCATTTGCACCTATATCTGAACATGCATTTGAACCTAAATTTGCACTTACATCTGAATCTAAATTTGAAATTGCATTTGCACATACACCTAAATTTAAGGCTTTTGAATCTGAATGTGTAATTAATTCTGAATCTGAATGTGTAAGTGCATCTGAAATTGCATTTGAGTCTTATAGTGCATGTGCAATTGCATCTGAATATGACTTTGATCCTCCCTCTGTTTCTATTGTGAATTCTGATTCTATCCATGTTGTTTTTAATTCTACTTTAGATTGTTTTGTTTTCAGTGATAGTTTTGTTGTAGATGATAATTCTGTTTTTGTTGATAGTTTTGTTTTAGATAGTAATTCTTGTTTAGATGATAGATTTAATTGTTGTTCTGTTAGGAGTAGGAGTTGGAATAGGAGTAGGAGTTTTAATTCTGTTTTAGAAAGTAGCTCTCTTTTTGTTTTAAATTGTGTTTTAGTTAGTAGTCCTTCCCTTTCTTTTTGTTTTTCTCTTGGTTCTTCTCACCCCTCCGTGGCAAGTGGAGTTTCTTATGTTTTCTTCAGGTTGGTAACATAAAATCAATTCTTTTCATCATTCAACCTACTGCTGAGAAAAACTTCTAGAAGAAGTTAGTTCCACGCAATTGGAAGATGCAGAAAAGGCGCGCCATTGATGATAAGGATGTTTCTTTTCCCTTTTCTCTCTTTTATTTTCATGTCCTCTATGTCTCTTTAATAATATGTGCTGATAATTGTTTGCATTAGGGACAATGCAAAATTTAAGTATGGGGAGGGGGGAATGAAATGGTCTTTGCTTTTAAAATTCATGCATTTTCTTTGCTTTTAAAACTCATGCATTTTAAAATTTTTCTGTTTTGTTTTTATATGCTTTTTGTTATGTTTCTACCCCTTTTTCTGCACTTTTTGGAGCTTTTAGCTTGTGTTTTTGGTACAGAATTTTAGATTGTCTTTAGATTAGTTTTTAGTGCTTTCTTTTGGTTTTTGGAAGAAGAATTTTGTTGTGGAAATGTGCTTGCTAGAATAGTTTAATTTTGAATTGGTTTAGCATGAATAGATTTTAATCTTGCTTTTCTAGAGTTCAAGCTTAAATGGCAATAAATTTGGTTTCAATGAATTTTTAGTAAAAGTCTTTAAACCGTGAGGATTTTGAGCCTTAAATGTAAAATGCGTTTCTTTCTTGTTGAGTGTTGCACTTATCATGATTTTCACTCTAGAACTTGTCTAGTCTTGGATCTTAGTTGAGACTACATTTACATGTGCATGCTTGGAGATGATTTAGGCATTGCTTTGTGAGCCATTTTTAGCCAAACAGCCATCCCCATATATTGTTTCCATTGTGTGCCATTTTGTGCCTTGTTTCCACTTTCCTTCTTGCATTTTCCACCACTTGTCTTCCCAAACCAAAATTTTTACTTCCCAATTTGAGAAGTGAAGAGCATTTAAATTCTTTTCGAGATTTGATGTGCTAAAAATTTCTACGAATTTTGGAATATTTTTCAATCAATATTTCTCTCTACTCCCAAGCAAAAAAAAAAAAGGCCATTCAAGAAACAAATATTGTGATTGAAAAAAACATGCATCGACATTGAAAAGAAGAAGAAGAAAAAGAGAAAAAGGAAAAAAAAAGAAGAATAGAAAGAAAGAAATAGAGGAGTAGATAGAACTTTATATACCTAAAATTTATTTCAATCTCTTGTAATGTCATAGCTAATGCTCTTCATGTTCTTAAGTTGTTTCCTTCATTTCCCCAAATTGTTTCCACACTTTATTATTGTGTTTCCTTCACTTTCTTGAGCTGTTTTTCACCCTTGTTTCTTCCTTTCCCCCTTTCTTTCTATTGTTTTCCACCCAACATTACATCCTTGTAAAGTTCTTTTGATTCAAGTATGCATGTGAATTTGAGTAGTGGAGATTTTAGATACTTGACAAGCTCATGGTAGTGATTTTGTGATAAGTTGAATTTTGAGTGATTTCCCCTAAACACTTGAGAGAATTGAGAGTAAACACTTCCCATGTGAGGAGAATAATCACTTGAATTCATTCTTGTCAAATAATTGCCATGATGCTTAACTTTTAGAAATTTAAGATTCATTTTTTCCAAGTGCTAAATCTTTTCAAATTTTAATTATTCCATTCTTGTATGCTTTCCACACTTTTCCTTTGGTGTCATTTGGTGTTCTGAATATAATTTTGCCCAGGATTGCAAAAGGCTAAGTGTAGGGGATTTGATATCGGGCATTTTTATATGTAATTTAGTCCCTATCTTAGTCATTTTTGTATCTTAAATTTTGTGAACTCTCCTATTATATCATATTTTGGATTTATTGGGTGTAAATTAATTATACAATTAATATGCTTTAATTATATAATTTATCCTAATTAATTCTTGTGCTTAATTTGTAGATTTAATTATTTGGAGAGTGCTTTGCTGACTTGGATGCCACATAGACGAATTTGATGACATGGCTTACTGACTGGGCATTAACTGGTTGACTAAGGCTGACTAGACCAGTGGAGCCCATTGGTCTGCACTTTTTAGAAATACAAACAGCAACCAAAAAGGCATTTCTGCACCTTCCAGAAAATAGAAACCAGCAGCATGCATCTGAAACAGCAAGCAGCAGATAGCAAATAGCAGCATCAGAAAAAGCAATAGTAGAAAGGGACAGCACAACACGTGACTCCAGAATTACAATTTCATCCTTCCTTCTCTCCTGCTGGTTAAACCACCCTTCAGAAGCCATTTTGTAGTTGTTGAAGAACTATTCTTCCACTTCCTCTGTATTTTTGTTTTGCTTCTTCCCCCCTCTTTGTGTATTTTGGCTTCCATGGAAGGTAAAAACATTATGTAATCTGTCATACATAATTCGGAGTTGAGCTTGAACCCGTTTTGAGCATTAATCAAATAAGTTATTATTGTTAGTGTCCATTTACTGTTACTTTACTTGCCTCTTTGTTTTTATACCCAAGTTCATCTCTGATTGGAATGGTATTTGGTTATGATTACTGTGTTGAAATAAAAAAACTGAGGAATAATCTAGTTATGCATGTATGAATGTTATTGTTGTATGTGTAGAACAAGATTTGGTTAGTGCTTTAATCAGATTTCATTAGGTTTGGGTCAAAGCTAGTGGAATCTAGTTGTAGAGGATTTTCTAGAAACTTTAAGAATTAAAACCAAGTGGTAGATAAGGGTAATGATTGATACAACTCTAGGGAAATGTGGCTGATTGCATTTGTGCTCTGTTTCAGTTTTATTTCTGTATCTCTGTCTTTCCACTGTTCTGTTCTCTTAGTGTTTAGCTGCTGTTAGTTTCTGTTTTAGTGCTTAAATATGCAAAAACCCCCTGTGGTAATTAGTAGCTAATTAGGGTAGATTATCATAGATTAGTGTTAGAACAATTAATTAGGCAATTTAAAAACAAGGCTCTAAGAATGAAATGACCTGGGACGACTATCTATACTGCAAGTTGCTACGAATCTAATTCTGGGTGACTCAGCGGTCGTAGTGGCTCCAACCACCATCTCTGAGTCATTGACTCAGAAACCCAAAAATACTGGGACTTCCACCCAACAAAAGGAAATGAAAGCATCTTATGCTTTTCCCATTGAAACCCTTCTGGCCATCCAAAACTTAAACCAAAAGGCAAAAGCTTTAATCAAAAAGTCCTGGGCAGAAACTGTCCAAGACAATCAAGATGTTGAGCAAAAACTTGCTTAATCCATTGAACAATCTAAGAACTAGACTATTGAAAATAATCCTTAGAAGCAAATTGTTTTGAAACCCCAGCTAATTTCTTTTGAACCTTCAAAATTGGCTTATTTTAAAAAGCCAAATATTTTCCAAACCATTATTTAGATGGAACCTAAATTTTGGGAAAATAATCCAAATAAAATATTTCCAAAGATTTTCCTAGAAGGCTTTCATTTTTAGCTAATATCTTTGAATAAAACTCAAAGATTTTATGAATTTATCTTAGTTGATTTTGATTCTGTTTCCATCAAATATTATCAAAATCCTAATGATAAATCTGAGTATTCGTACTCAACGATTCAAATCTTGAAGTTTTTAACTCCTTCCTAATGGGGACAAGATTTGAATCAAATGAGAAAATTTTCTCAAAACTTTGATCCCATTGATTATTCTTACTGGGATTACATTAATGCTTGGTATAATACCTTTTAGTATCAAAACAAAGTATTGAGTCATTCATGGCTGATATACTTCAAAAATAATATTCAATTCCAATTTCTGCAATGGTTCATGCATTAGTGGGAATTTTTTAGTCCACACCATAATATTCTCCCCGAGTCATTAAGTGAAGGTTTTGAATATTTTTCCAAAAATAGAAATTTTGGTGAAGACTTCTTCATAGTTGATCTTCATTACTTTTCAAAATTTTCTCTTTGCATGAATCATGCAATGGCGTTATCAATTTGGGAAGTCAATTTATGCAAATTGTCTTCCTACTCTCCAAAAAGTGCCTCACATCATGGTGGGCACAATTCCAACAAGACAGAGGCAATGTCTCTACCGTCAAGCTTTATATCAAGAAAAATCCAAAGTATCAAAGAATTACAGACCTTGAAACTTGTAGGTTTCTTATCTAGAAGTCTCAGGTCCAAGCATTGCTATCATCTTCTACAAACAAAGAAATTTCTTGCAGCAATTAGAAGACACAATGATACTCCTTTAAGAAGACAACCAGAAGCCTTCTTCATCCAGAAGGACTCAAAGTCCAGCCTTGTTTGCATCATCGTATTGTGTACTATAAGACAATGAAGATGATTGTTATAGGATCAATCTTGATGAAGATTGAATTTGACAAAAATGGTAGACAATTTGCTAGCGCAAAAGTGAAAGGTGAAAGATGCTCTGTCCTTTCCAGTTGAAAGTTGCTTTTACTTTTTTACAATTGTAATTTACTTTTTCTTTTTCTAAAGTTAAAGTATTTTACCCTTATGTAAAAACACTTTTACTTTGGTAAAGTGTTCTAACCTTGTCTCCTACTTAGTATAGAATCCTATGTGCTTATCTCAACAAGCTTGGCTATTTAGGAGCCTCATTGCCACATTTGTAACCATTCAATAGTTTCCCAACTATCAAAGAGAGAGTTTAGAAAGAGAGAGTCTAAAGATTCCTTTCACTCCCTCCTATAAGCCCTTTATCTATCTTATGAAATACAATTTTTATTTCCTTAATATTGTTTCTTTCAAATTTTCTTTATTTTATTTTGTGCATTCACCTACATGCATAGCACAATGTTAGGAGTCTGGCTTTTTCCCTGCTTCTCTTGCTCCTCCCCCATTTCTTTTTTATGTTTTCCCCTTAAGGGACCTTCATTCCACCCCTTTTGGTATGGTACAGAGATACCTTCACTACATATATATATATATATATATATATATATATATATATATATATGTATATATTTAACTTTTTCACTTTTCCTTTTATACTTTTCCTTTTCCTTTTCTCTTTCCATTTTGTCATCAACCCTCCATCTCATTCTCCATTTTCCCGTTGATCCTTTATTTCACTCTCCTTTTTCCATTTGCATCTATCCTTGGCTGAGAGATTAACACAAGCCCATCTTCATATGTGCCTTTGATTTGTCAGAGACACAAGGCTAAGAGGCGATAGGTGTCCACAATCAAGCTCGTAGGTATTTTCATCCTTTTTCCACTATCTTTTCCTCTCTCCCTTAATCTCTGCGTAGTTATTTCTAATAGAAGCGGAAAATTTTCAATAGAGAAACCCTAATCCCCTTTTTTTTGTGTATCATATGGCATGTTTTCACTCTTTAGTATAATATGGGTTTGTGCAAATTTCTTGTCTTATATAATAAAAACTACTGTGAGTCTTCTGCAACTACTCTATGTAATTTTAAATTGTAGAAAATTTGCTTTTATGTGCTTTTCCCTTTCTATTTACGCCTCTCTTTCTTCCTTATCCCTAAAAATAGAATAGGCTTCTTCTTTTGTATAATTGTGCTTCTAATTGATATCATATAACCATCATTATGTAATGTTATTATCACAATTAAGAGAGTCACATTCAAATTCCTTGCAACTTACTTACATATAATAGTGTATCTGAGTTGCGGCTGCTAAATAAGCAAAATCTTAGACACTACAATATTAGATCCTAACAAGTTGAGTAAGTTGTGTCCAAAATTAGGTTGGTTTTTCTAACTTTTAATTCATGTATTTTGGTGATATTTTTCCTTTTGTTATGTTGTTTAGCTCATGATCAAATTGGTTTGAGTAGGTAGTGATTTCTATATTCAGATGACAACATCCCCACTCCTATAATTTGACTAAATTTTCTTATAGGCAAAACTTTATTTATAAAATTTCCTATTTTTAAAGAAATCTAGTTTGGCATATATGTTTCCAAGATGTCTAATTTCATATAAAAATTTCCAAAATTATAGTTTAGTATATATATCTATTTCACTTCTTTTATAATTTACTAATTTAGCTCAACATAGCATTGAAATAGCAACCCACACCAAAAAACAAAAGAAAAAGAAGAGGAAATAATTAGTGATTGATTCTAGTGTTGATTCTATTACAACAAGTAGTGAAATACCCTTTTGTTTTTAAATAGTTTGAGATTCTCTTCCTTTTTGACTTGTATTGATTCTCATGATCAAGTATGGTACAATTTATTCAAAAGTAGTGAAAGAATATTTTCATTGATAGTTTGTAGGAAGCATATTTTCATCTCGAAACTCATTTCCCATCTCTATTGCAACCTCCATTTTCTTTTATTCTTCAACTCTTATTTTTCTGATTTAAGAGTTAGAAATGAAATTTGCCATGAAAAAGAAGAAATAAGGAGTAGGTGATACAATTTAAGGTAAATTAGTGACCTTACCACAATTCTGATCTTAGAATTAAAGGTTGTTTATTTTCCATAGTTTTAATCTAAAAGTAACCATATGAATTTTTTAAGCTTTTGGAAGTAGTAGGGATTTTCTTTTTTCTTAACCCCAATCCCACTTCCAAAATAGAGAAACCCCAGCCTTTTGTAAATGTTGATTAGAACCCCAACCTCTTATACTGCATTCAGAAATGGGGAACATTTTTTTAAGGAAATTATGTTTCTTTTTGTGGCACCATTCAAGTTCAAATTTATTTCAAAATGACCTCCTCTGTTTCATCACATTCCTTCTCATGTGTATGTTACAAATTTTTATAATTTTGGCAAAAGTACACTTCATGTCCCTAATGTTTACACCAAGTTTCAATTTTTTCCCTAACGATTTTTTTGCATCAATTATGTCTTATATGTTTTTTTTCAAATATACCCTTTTCACTAATGCCATTAAATCCATTAACGAAAAATGTTGACTATGCAGTCTACGTGGTACATCTAAAGTGACACACCATCTGGCACGTGGACTCAAAATTCCAAAAATACCCTCTACTGCCTCTTACCTTTCTCTTTCTCTTAACATGTCATCTCAATTCCCTTGGAAACCCGTTACTTCTCTCTCATTTATTACAAAATCTCGATTGTATCACATCAAAAATCAATTTAATATTCAAAAATTAAGTTTCCAATTACTAAAAAGTAGTGACTAATTTCATTAATATAATGCAGAGAAATACAAAAAATCAGAGGAAACAATGAAGAAGGAGATCAATGAGGAAAATGAAATGAAACAAAGAACAATGAAAATGAAACAGAGGGAAGTGTATATATACGCACAATATTGAAGCACACGAAGCATCGTCACTTCTTCTTGGCCTTAACTTTGTTGAGCTTTCTGAAAAGTTCATCGTCGGAGTAGACGACGTTTTTAATTGGTGAGGCCAAGAACACACTTTTTCGTACAAGAGGAGACCACAGGTCACTCTGCTCATAATCAAAATCGAATTGAGAAGCATTGAAGAATTTCCCAAGTAGCCTCTCTGACACGGATTTTGAGACCACATGAATGCTCAGTCTCACTGTGAAGATGAATGACGATGCATTAACTACTTCCAATGATAATGATGACAATGATAATATTCAAGGAAAAGGAGAAAAAGAGGCTTCAAACAAAGATTACCTCTATATTTTTGTCCTATTTCTTTCTCTGTCTCAATCACAGTCTTTCTTTTCTCTTATATAGAAGCTCTTTCGGTCTCTGTTTTCATTCAAGTCTCTCTCTATCCTTATAGTTCTCTCTTATCTCTACTTCATCTCTGTGTTTTGTTTGCTCTTGACTTACTCTCTCTATTTTCTATCCTTTTTTTCTTTCTCTTTGCTCTAACCCTATCTTTGTTTTTTATCTCGCTCTCTGCTTCTTTTTTGGTCCCTTGCTCTTACCCTCTTAGCCTTTCCCGCCTCTCATTCTAATACTCTATTCTATTCACCTTTCTTTTACTCTGTTTTGGTTAACTAAAATAGGGATTAGGCTCCCTCTATTGCTGTAAGAGATCAGTTATGCATTGTGTTTTTATATGAAGGTTATCAGAGGATAGGAG
Source organism: Biancaea sappan (assembly GCA_037074585.1). Classification (NCBI taxonomy): domain Eukaryota; kingdom Viridiplantae; phylum Streptophyta; class Magnoliopsida; order Fabales; family Fabaceae; genus Biancaea; species Biancaea sappan. The sequence continues at coordinate 57,809,261 of CM073490.1, forward strand.
ATATGGGAGAAAGCTGAGAGATTGGTGAGAGATGAGTTGAAGAATGGTGTATTGTTTTTTTATCTCGCTCTCTACTTCTCTTTCAGTTCCTCATTCCCATGCTCTCAGCCTTCACTGCCTCTCATTCTCACACTCTATTCTATCCACCTTTCTCTCACTTTGTTTTGGTTAACTAAAATAGGGATTGGGCTCCCTTTCTTAATCTAAGAAATCAGTTATGCATTGTGTTTTTTATATGAAGGTAATGAGCAGAGAGGAGATATGGGAGAAAGCTAAGAAGTTAGTGAGAAATGAGTTGAAGAATGGTATGTTGTTGAGTGGTTAAGTGAGAAGAGAAGGTGACAAAAGGGGAGCTTCATGTGTGTGCAGTGGGCTGCAGAAGAAAATTGAGATTACATATTGAGAGAATGGAGAAAAGTGAGAGGCAGTGAAGCTTATTTTTGGAATTTAAAGTTTGAGTCCACCTGGCAGGTGACATGTCACTTGAGATGTATCGTGTAGACTACCCAGCCAACATTTTCCATTAGTTGATTTAACAATATTAAAGAAAAGGGTATATTTGGAAAAAGAATGTAGGGCATAGTTGATTAAAAAAAACATTAGAGACAAAATTGAAACTTGGTGTAAAAGTTAGCGGCGTGAAGTGATTAAAAAAAACATTAGAGACAAAAAAACATATATATATATATATTGTAGCTTTACTTCACTTCCTTCCTTCCTTCCTTCTTTCTTTCTTACGGATACACACACACAAAACACATAAACATATATATATATATATATATATATATATAGACATATTGATATATTTGTATATCTATATATATCTCTCTCTATATATAGGGAATCTAGGTTTCATCTTCTCTACTCATGCCATGTAGCAAGTATCTATTTGTGCCTTTTAGTTATTCCAATTTCTTTTCACATATTGAGAAAACTTTCCACACCATAGTTCCAACCAAGTAAAGTCCAATTGAAACCTTTAATACATCACCCAAGGAACCTGATAACAGTCAAAGAGAACAAACATAAATGTAGTATCAAATTTTTGTCCCAAACATTTCCTAATCTGTTGAGCCAGAGATTATTAGGTAAACTCGATCTACTAGACATAGGTACACTAAGCCAATTGTGGATAGCTAGATATGTAAGCATATCAAAGATAGTTCCTATCAAAATGTGAATATGAAAAACCTACATGTCTATTCATTGACCTATCAATGTATCATAATTATAGTCCATATAGCTAATTGGCTATATATCAAAGTACTAGAACCAAAAAGTTAGGAGAGTCATTCAAATTGTACATGGCACACTCCTACACTTAGTCTTTGTAATGCTTGTGATTTTTTTAATATTTTATTTAGTGCATTTTGTATGTGTATGTGTTGGCATAAATTGAGATGAATTAAAATCTTTGAGTGAATGGTTAATTTTAACTTAAGAGTCATTGTATGGGGACCAAAATGATATAAAACTTAAAATTTGTTAAAAATAATAATGTGAGGTGGAGAAACCTCTAGAGTGAATGTTTGGTGAAAATAGGAGCAGATTTGATTGCGAGAAATTTCATAGGGTGCAATTAATAGGAAATAAATTACCATTTTGCCCTTCTTGGTTCATTGATTTTTTTGGATAAAGGGCAAAATGTTCTTTAAGACTAAATTAATTTAAAGACTAGCCTCCTCTCCCCACTTCATTTGCATGCCTCTCTCTCTCTCTCTCTCTCTCTTTCCCATTGTGCCTCCTCTCTTCCTTTGCCAAAGCAACCATTAAGCTCTCACTTTGGCAGGTCCTCCATCTCCAGTGACTCGGAACTCATCAAAACATCCCCTCTTGAGTGGTAAAGTGTTGAACTCTCTTTTATTTCTTTCTTTTGGGTCCTTAGGAACCCTAGGTTGGGAAATGGGAAGTGAGGGAGTGTTGGGTTATTAATCTGAATGATGTCTCCTTTTTTTGATTCATTTATGCTTCTTGAATTCATTGAAATGGTGAGTGCATTTATTATGATAATTGTGAAGATTGATGATGGTGGTTGAGATGAGATAAAATGAATGAGTAATGTGCAAACTCTAACTTAAGGTCTTTAACCCCTTTTTTGCCATCTTATAACATTTATGGAGTGTAGAAAATCATCATTGAAGGGGCATTTGTGTAGTGACAAAACACGACCCTTGAATGGGAAAGGAGAGATAAGAGGGTTTTGGGAGTTTTAAAAATTAGGCATGCTACATCAAGTATGGGTGTCTGAGGTGCCAAAGCTGACACCCTGGGTGCCCACCAAATAGAGAGGCCTTGGAGCACCAGGTGAGGGCGCCTTAAGCACCAACCAAACAATAGCTTTTTTGGAGGAGCCTCATAGCACCTTGGACTGTAAGGGCGTGTAGAGAGGGAAGTTGGTGGAGCCCCAGGTGCAATGATGGGCACCCTAGGCGCCACAAACTGAGCCACCCCTATGTTAAGTTTATGTTGAATTTCTTGTTTTAATGATCGTTAGGTGTGGTGTTATCTTGATTTAGTGCTTGATCAGGGTTCCCCTAAGTAATTTTGAGCATCCTAATTTTTAGGTGAGGGTCTCACTCAATCTTTACATCTTTATGAATGAATAAGATCTCTTGAATTGTTATGAATTGTGATTGGAATCATAAGTAATGGTATTATATGGGATGATTGAGAGGTTCCCCTGAGGAGGATGGATTAATGATAGTACAAAGAGCTACATGGCATCTCTCACACTATGACTAATAGCACTTCGTGGGATGCCTGCGAGACTCCCTTGAGGAGAATAGACTAGTGATAGTATGAAGGGTTGCGTGGTCCTTTCACCTTATGACTAGTGGTATTATATGAAGCTTGGGTAGCTCCTCTAGAACTACAAATGATGTGGATACAATGAGAAGCCTGTGTGGCCCTCTCAAAAGTATAAGTATGTGTATTTGATAAAAAGCATGAGTGGCTCCCTTGAGAATGAAAGATAAGGACATAGTGAAAAGCCTATGTGGCCCTCTCAACTGTGGTTGATGAGAAAATAGTGAGAAGCATATGTGGCCCTCTCAACTATGATTGATGAAATATAGTGAAGAGCCTATGTGGCCCTCTCAACTATGAAAGATAAGACCTACTTTTCATGTAAATCCGATAAGGCTATTCATATATGTTTGGTGATATATTTCTTCAAGTTGGTTGCATATTTGTATGTTTGATAGATCATTTGTATAAAGTTGTGATTTAATATACCTAGAATTATGTATAGGCTACAAGAGGTGCACTGTGTCTGTATGTATTTTATTTGATTATTTGTTTTTACCTCACTAAGTATGACTGTTCACCCTCCTTTGATGTGCCTCTTGCAGAAAAGTAGCAGGGTCTCTTCCTTTTAATCCCAATTGCTTTGGGGTTGGTGCTCTAGTCTATAGGATTTCAAGCTCCATATCTAAATAGAACTCCTAGGAAGTGATAGATTTTGGATGTAAATAAATAGGTGTATAGATCATTCGTTTATGTATTTTGGTTGGTCGTGTTTCAAAACGCTCCCCTCATCTAGTTTATACTTTGAGTTGTAAAAGGGGAAGGCTTGGAAATATTTTTATTTATGAGTTGTATGTATCTATATAAATGATCAATTAAATGCCTGCATTGTTATTATCAATATTTCTTGCTAAATGACATTTATTTTTACCTTGTGTTATTGTTGTATCTTTACTGAGGCTTATGGTGGTGGCATGGTGGCCACCTTATGTCGGTCACTAACCCTGAATTGGAGGTGTGACAGTCTTTAGTAGGTAAGATGGTATAAGGAAGAAGTACTTACCAAGCTATGTTAAATTTATAATGGTTATTCTTTCTTGGACTATCTTGACCATATCAAGTTCATGTCATGGTTCCAAAAACAGAGAAGATAAGCTTTGAGGGACTTAGTGGTGCATTAGACAATGAATGTCATGGTGGAAATTGTGAAGGTGAACTACCTGGCAAGTGTTTGATATCATTGTTTAATTTAGTCATTGCTTGGTAAATTTGTCAACTATATCAGCATATTTTTACTGAAGGCATTGTCTATGAAGTAGATTATATCTATTCCAAAGCATATTCTCTGACTATAACACTCAAGAGTTTCCTTCCTCATAAGTAATTCTTAAATGGTCCAAGGTGAACAGTCCTTTTCAACTATAATTTCCTTGTTACAATGTTATGCTTTCCTATATAGGGGAGGGAGCCATCATTTGTCCTTTCCTATGTTATACTTTTACATTCTACGTCTTGAATCTTTTGGCTTGGTGTAAATATTGGGTCATCATTAAAACATGTTTTTTCCCCCTACATCAGTTGATGAAAGCAATAAATGATATATGAATGTAATTAAGAATAGTGGGGTATAGAATAAAAATCATAAATGAACAAGTTCAAATCAATTAATATTTAGGTTAAATTATTTGTTATAGTTCTTATATATATATATATATATATTCACTCAATTTTTATGTTTAAAAATTAGTAATTAGATTTCTTTAGTTTAAAATTTTTTAATTAAGTGTCTGATAAAAATTCCCCTTGCAAATTGAGAATCAATTTCATGTGTTTACAATCCGTCTAATTACTGCCCAAATCTAAATTTTTTGTTTGATGCTAGAATTGAAGGATGATAAAACTTTTTGTAAATTAAGTCAACTATATATGATATCCATTGCATACTACCATCTATGTTTTATATGGAAATAATCCTTTAGCATGGTACTCTAGGGAGAATGGCATGTATAAGTCTGTTTAACAATGATGGTCTTGTTAGCATTATTTTTATTATATATATTTAATTATTTATTTTATAAATAACGTTTGATGCTAACTAATATGTGTATAGACTGACATATTAAATATTGTATATGTCTACATATTTTTGGGACATATATATCGGGTGGTGTCTTTAATTAGGTCTCATATAAGACCTTCTCTAATTTTGTGTTTAGGGACCTATTTGATATATATTTGTTTTGGTCAAAGGTGTTAGTGAATATAAATATATGTGTAAATGTCCGACCCTGAAAAATAATAGTGATGGAATGTTATTATAAAATGGGTCAACCTATGGGTCGACCCATGGGCAGAAGGACTAGGTAGTGGTTCCTTGGGTTATATAAGAAGACATGCCTTTGGAAAAGAGATTGTGTGTCATTTGTGTTCCATCAGACAAAAGGTGTGAGAGAGAGCCACTCATATCTTCTTAGAAGAGCCTACTTGCTTTAATGCATGTTTGGGTTTGCAATGGATCAAGATACGTTCTCATAAACTTCATTCTATGTTTTTATTGCTTATCAAGGTTGACAAATAGTAGATTTATAGATTAAGATTTTCTGCATTTGTGTTTCTATGAATCTTGACTATTTAGCTTGAGATTACAAAAGATATTCTTTCAATTGGTATCAAATCCTAGTTCTGATAAGTAATAAGAACCACTTTGTGTTTAAAATTCGAATTTGAGTTGATATTTGAAATTTTTGTCAAGAACCCTATTGTGAGTAGATTTTGAATTTGATAAAATTAGGAAGAATTTAGGGATTTATTGTTATAATTCCTTTATTATAGAGTAATTTCACATCTAGTTATGTAGGTTTTTTATGGATATAATCAGATTTGGGAAAAGTTTAAGAATTTAGGAATTTTCTGATATGAACCCTAAAATTTGGGATTTCCTAATTAAATGACAATTTGTGCATTTTTGGATGATATTCACCGATTAGTTTAGGTTTTTAATCAATACTATGTGTTTAGTTATGTTAAAGTTTATGGAATTTGGGTTTTGGGTGTGATTTAGGGGTATTTGGACAAAGAACAACAAAGAACATCAACTTTTTGTGATTTTCTTGATCAAGTTGCTAGAGCAAGTAGTCTACTGGCAGCTTACTGTAGGCTGCCAGTCGACTAGTAGCTTACTATTTCAATCCTGGATGAAGCAATCGACTATCGAGAGCGAGCAGTCGACTGGTTGCTCTCTGTGAGCAACCAGTCAACTGACTACTTCGAGTAGTCGACAAGTTGCTTAATATATAGGTCAACTGGTACAGGTTGGCAGTCGACCTCTATCGGCCCTTGTCCTATTTGCACCATAGACCTCTATTTTTTCCATCAGTTTTTTTGTTCAAATCACACCATTTGTGTTTTGCCATGAATTCTAATCAATCTATATTATGTTTTCTTGTTAGAATTAGGTTGATGTGAACTATTTGGTTACCAAAGTAGTTAAATTAGGTAAAGTTAATTTAGTTTTAATAAGAAAACCATGAAAAGTCTATGCATGTTAAATGTCCCAAAAGAGTTTAGTTGGCCAGGCTTAGGGTAGTTAACTATTGTATGACATGTTTAGGAAGCTTATTTAGTATGTGTCCGCCTAAAGAAAGGCATGTACTAAGTGAGTGTGGTTGTTATATATTAGTTAATTACATTTATGTAGAGAGTGCCGCTAACAAGCATTTATTCTGTCCAAAGACTAATAGGTATTGATGTAATAGGCTCTCTAAAATAATTAAGACCCTTATGTGAACATGTGACTGATGTGCTATATCTCTAATTTGGTAAATAGAGTTATTATGTTTCACATGTTCAAGTTTATATATACTTTGTGTATAATGTATATATATATATATATATATATATATATGAGTATTATCCTATGTTTTTCGTTGTTTTCTATTGTAGTATATGCTATTTTTGCTAATATGAACAACATTCCGATGCTGAGTGGATCTAATTTCAAGACATAGAAGGAGCACATGATAATAGTGCTTGGTTGTATGGAAACATTCAAATCACATGAGTCTATAGATCATGCAATACACTATTCCAAAATCCATTTGTGTTGGGATTCTGGAACAAAGTGATGCTAAGAGTTTCTTGAAAGAGACCTCTAACCGCTTTGCTCCAAACAAAAAGATTTTAACTATCACTATTCTGATTAAGCTAGTTTCCATGAGATATAAGGGTAAGGGAAACATAAGGGAGTATATCATGGAGGTGTCCAACCTTGTCACAAAACTAAGAGCACTCAAGTTAGAGTTGTCAAATGATATATTTATACGCTTAGTTTTGATTCTCTTCCTCTTTAATTCAGTTGGTTCAAAATTTCCTATAACACTCAAAAGAAAAAATGGACACTAAATGAGCTTATTGCTCAATGCATGCAAGAGACAGAAAGACTCAAGCATGACAAGGTAGAGAGTGCTCACTTAGCAACCACTTCCTGGTGCTAAGACTTCTTCTAACAAGAAGAAGAAAACTTCAAAGAAAGATAGTGCAGTACAAGAGACGTCCCACTATAAGGGTAAAAAGAAACAAGATATGGGGTATAACTTGTTTCTTCTATAAGAAAGCTGGGCATCTCAAGAAAGAATGTCCCAAGCTCACTGCATGGCTGGACAAAAAGGGTATATATCTTAACTTTGTTAATTCTAAAGTTGATTTGGCTTTAGTACCCAATGTTACTTGGTGGGTAGATTTGGGTATAACTACTTACATAAGTGTTTCTATGTAGGATTGAGTAACCAGCCAAAGGCCAATTGATGGTGAAAGATACATCTATGTGGGCAATTGCGATTAGGTGGTTGTGGAAACTGTTGGCTTATTCAGATTATCTTTAGGGAATGAATATTATTTAGATTTATAGAACACTTTTGTTGTACCGTCTTTTAGATGGAATTTGATTTTTGTTTACTATTTGGACAAATGTAGATGCTCTTGTTCATTTGGTAATGGAATTTTTAGCGTGTTTTTAAATTCTAAATTAATTGCATCTGGTTCATTGGTTGATAATCTATATTATTTAAATTGTATGAAAGCTAATAGTTATGAAAATTTGCATTCTATATGTTTTGGTACTAAACGTAAATTAACTTATGATAGCTCTGCTAATCTGCGGCGTAGGCATTTGAGGCATATCTCTAAACAGAGAATGCAAAAGCTTATATCAGATGGCATTCTGTAGGTATCCAATATCGAAGAAATGGATATTTGCATTGAGTGTATTAAGGGTGAAATGACTAAAGTTAAGGGAGCAGGTGCTACTAGAGCTAGTGAAACTCTAGAGTTGATTCATACTAATATATGTGGTCCATTCCCTATGGCTTCTTAGAATGGATAATAATACTTTATCAACTTTATAAATGACTACTCTAGATATAGGTATATGTACCTGTTAAATGAAAAATCACAGTCATTGAATGTGTTCAATGCCGAAGTTGAGAATCAACTAGGCAAGAAAATTAAGACCACCAAATCTAACCATGGAGGTAAGTTGTATGGTAGATTTGACAGATCAGGAGAATAACATCTTGGGCCTTTTACCAGATATTTGGCTGATTATGGGATTGTGCCACATTACACCATGTCGGGGACTCCTAGTCAAAATGGTGTTGCTGAGCAGAGTATCCGTACCTTAAAGAACATGGTGAGAAGTGTGATTAGTCATTCTTCTCTACCAAAGTCGCTTTGGGGAGAGGCTCTTAAGACTATAGTGTATATCCTTATTAAGGTACCTAGTAAAGAAATACAGAAGACCCCTTTTATGAGTTGTGGACAGGAAAGAAGCCTACTGTTAGACACTTGTATGTCTAGAGTTGTTCAGCTGAAGCTATGCCATACAAGCCTAATGAGAGAAAGCTAAACTCACGGACTGTGAGCTACTTCTTTGTAGGGTATCCTGAGAGATCAAAGGGTTTCAAATTTATAAACCTTCAATCAAGTCCTTCTTTGAGACCGACAATGCCAAATTCATTGAGGATTTTGGTTATAGTAGGAGTGATCAACTTAGAGACATTGTGTTTGATGAGGAATACATGAGTATTCCTACTACAATCATAGGAGCTTCTAAGCAAGTCACACTACTTGAGATTGTTGTACCCGTGAATGAGGGAACTATTGAACACACAATGGGTAGACAAGTCACACCCATTCAAAATCATGAGATTCATTATCTTTATCCTGAAGAACAATAACAACCTCAAGAGGAAGTGCCATTGAGGAGATCCATTAGAGAGAAGAAAAGTTCTATATCAAACAACTATGTCATTTATTTGCAAGAGCATGAATTTGACATAGGCATGCAAGATAACCCAATCACTTACAAGGAGGCTATGTTATGTAGTAACTCTAAAAAATGGATAGATGCCATAAAGGATGAGATAAAATCCATGGCTGACAACGAGTGGGATCTAGTAGAAATACCATATAGTGTGAGACTGATTGGTTGTAAATAGACATTTAAAACTAAAGGGACTCGAGTGGTAATATCAAAAGGTATAAGACACATCTCGTAGACAAGGGTTTCATTTAGAAAGAGGGCATCAATTTTAAGGAAACTTTCTCTCCAGTTTCTACAAAGGATTCTTTTAGAGTCATAATGGCACTTGTAATTCATTATGATCTGGAGATACATCAAATGGACGTAAAAATAGAGTTTCTCAATAGAGACATTGAAGAAACAATATACGTGGTGCAGTTGGAGAACTTTGAATCAAAAGATTCAAAGAACCTTATATGTAAGCTAAAGAAGTCCATTTATGGTCTTAAACAGGCATCCCAACAATGGTACTGAAAATTTGATGAGGTGATTTCATCTTTCGGGTTCAAAGAGAATCCGGTCGATCAATGTATATACCTCAAGATGAGTGGGATCAAGTTTGTGATTCTAGTTTTGTATGTCGATAACATACTGTTGGCTAGTAATGATATGTCTTTCTTATGTGAAAGAAAGTCTTTTCTTTCTAGCGAATTTGAAATGAAGGATCTTGGTGAGGTGTCTTTTATTCTGGGGATTCAGATCCACAGGGATTGTACCAGATAAACTTTAAGTTCATTGCAAAACACATACATTAAGAAAAGTCTTGAGCTGATTTGGCATGTAGGATTATGTACCGAGTGATACACTCGTAGCCAGAGGTAACCAATTTAGCTTGCTTCAATGTCCTGAATTGGACATAAAGTTGAGGGAAGTGGAGAAAATTTCATATGCCTCGACTGTGGGAAGTCTCATGTATGCACAGGTATATACGTGTCCTGATTTGGCGTACATTGTGGGAATGTTAGGCAGATACTAGAGTAACCCCGGTATGGCTCACTAGAAGGCAGCTAAACAGGTTATAAGGTACCTTCAGAGGATGAAGGACTACATGCTCACCTATTAAAGGTTAGATCGACTTGAAGTCATAGTTATGTTAATTTTGTTAGATGTATGGATTCAAAGAGATCTACATTAGGCTATGTCTTCATGTTAGCTGAAGGAGCTATTTCTTGGAAAAATGTCAAACAGACACGTGTAGCTTCTTTGACCATGGAAACTGAGTTCATAGCTTGCTATCAAGCATCCAATCAAGCAGTTTGGCTGAAGAATTTCATCAAAGATTTACACATAGTTGAGGCCATTGAAAGGCCTTTGAGATTGTACTATGATAGTAGAGCCACCAAGTTGTTTTGTAAGAACAACCGGAGTTCGTCTAGGTCGAAGCACATAAAAATTAAGTTTCTAGTTGTTCGAGAGAGGGTTTAGAGTCATATTGTGTCTATAGATTATATTAGTACTAATCATATGATTATGGATCCACTGACTAAAGGTTTACCTCTTAGAGTTTTCTATGAGCATGTAGCTTATATGGATGTGTAAAACCTTTAGACATCTGAGTGTATGCTTGATATCAGACATTTTTATATATAATTTAGTCCCTATCTTAGTCCCTTTTGCATCTTAAATATTATGTACTCTCTAATTTTATTATATTTTAGAATTTATTAGATGTAATCTAATCATGGACTAATTGTGCTTTAATTTCATAATTAGATAGCTAAGTTGATGACATTGACGTTTTGCTTATGTGGATGCCACCTGGATGTTGACATGGCATTTTAAGGATGACTAGGAATTGACTGGACTATAGGCTCCACTATTTCTGCATAAACCAGAAAGCATTCTACACTTTTCAGCAGCATCAGAAAAAGCAGCAGAAACCAAAAATGGAAACTACTTTTCTGCATCAGCAAAAGGGAGTTTCTATAGTACTATTTCCATGAATCTTTTCTGCACTATTGCTACACTTTCTGGTCAAAACAAAAGCTGAAAGGGACCTGACCGGAAGTCAAATTTGTCTTCCCTCCTTGGTTGAAGTTAAAAGACATATTTAGACTCCATTTTTACAGCGGTTGAAGAAATATTCTTCCTCCATTTCCTCTATATTTTGTAGGTTTTCTCCCCCCCGGTGGTAATTAGGTAGTTAATCAGTAGGTAATTAGAGTAGATTAGTATAAGAACAATTAATTAGGCAATTTAGAAGCAAGGCTCTGGTTCACGCCACTACGATGCCGAATCGCCCAGAATTGAAATCATGGCAATTTTGCAGCACAATGGTCCCCAGGTCGTTTTCACTCTTGGAACCTCACTTCTAACTACTAACTAATTGTTCTAAACACATAAACACTAATTAAAAGCTAATTAATACACGGGGGGTTGGTTGTGACAGAATAATAAAAATTACAATTAAAGACAGTAGCAGCAGCAGCAACAAACAAAACAGCAAACAACAGATGTGAGAAAACAATGGAAGAACGCAACCATCCTTGGTTTTTCCTGGAGATGTAACCTTCCTAGTTCTTGTTCAGATGCTAAGTTTCATTCATTTATTATTTGATTCTTAACTAAAAAGTCTAGAAAATCTTCTAATATAGATTACACTAAAACATACTCAAAGAAAACCTTCTCTGACTACATATTATTGCAATCACAATAAACATAATCAAATCATGTAAGAAGATCTTCATTACATGCCATTTTCATCTCTTTCTACCATTCCAATTAGTCATGATAGATAAATCCTCATATCCAGCAATTAAAACTAACTGTTAAGTCTATGAAACTCTAATCAGAAACATTCATAAGCATAACAGAATAGAGGCTAAAGAAATAGATGAATGCTGGAATAAAGTGAATAAAACTTATCTTATAAGCATAGGAACTCATATTACAATATCCAGTCTGAACCAAAGCTGATTACAGCAGAATTCAGCCCTCCATGAGAGCAAGAACCATAAAAACAGAAGGTAGAAAGGAGGAGGGAAAGTGGTCTATGAAAATGTGTCTGAGTTACAGCAAAACCAGAACTGAAAAAACTAAAAAAACTAAAGTCTGAAAAACTAGACTAAACTAATGCCCAAAAAGCTGCTAATGGAAACTGACTGCTGCCTTTCTTTTTGCTGATTTCTGGTATGGAGGACATGTCTTCTGCAGAATGGTGGTTGGCTTTTTCAGAAAGTGGCATGGCTGCTACTTCTTTCAACAAGGTCAGAGGCATAGGGGCAGAAAGTTGGTCTGAAGTGCTGTAGAATGGGTCACACACGTCCATGTCATCAGACAAATGGAATAAGCTACCAAGTCATCCAAGAATGTGCCACATCAGCATCCATGTCATCAGGACTGCCATGTCAGCGCTACATCACCAAAAAATCTCCAAAATTAATTCTGAAAATTACACAAGAGGGATTAAATTAAGTCTTTAATAATTTAAGTCTTAAAAGATGAAAATAGCTCATTTTCCATCTAAAATTAACTAGGACCCAATGAAACACCAAGTGAAATAAAATTGGAGAAATTCTAAAGATGAAAGTGTAATTAGACCAAGATAGTGGATAATATATATATATATATAAGAAATGCTTGATATCAGGCTCCTTGAGAGAATACAACCTGAGATGATCACTATACTGCAAGTTGCCACAAATTCAGTTTTGGGTAACTCGTCGGTCGTAGTGGCTTCAACCAATGTTGTACATTTTCCTTTTGTACTTGATTAGTGTATTTACTTTTATGACATTTTGATATATATATATATATAGGATTATGTTTATTCATATATAGTTTTGTGTTTATGTATTTGAGTATTTAATAACTCTGAACATATATGTTGTGCTTTCTCAATGTGGTTTGGCACCTGCAGTTTAGCATAAAATAGAGAAAGTGTAGGAACCAATTAGAAATAGGTATGTATGTAAACATGTAATTTCCATTCTACACATCTAGCTTGATCTATGTCATTAGTTGTATTAGTAATGTGATCATTGTTAGGTTTAGTTTCAATTCAAATAGTTACGAAAGCCTCTTTAGTTCTGTGCTGATATAATTAATGGATCGGCTTGTTTCTAATATATTTGATTAGATAGCAAACTATGCATACCTTGGGTTTATATATGTGTATGATATGTGCATATATAATTTCAGAAATCATATTTAGTCCAAATGAAAAATTTGTTAGCGTTATTTTTATTATATATATTTATTTATTTATTTATTTTATAAATAATGTTTGATGCTGACTAATATGTGTGTGGATTGACATATTAAACATTGTACATGTCTACATATTTTTTGGGCATATAAATTGGATGCTATCTTTAATTAGGTCCAATATAAGATCTCCTTTAATTTTTTGTTTAGGCACCTATTTGATATATATTTGTTTTGGTCTAGGATATTAGTGAATATAAATATATGTGTAGATGTCCAACCCTAAATAATAATAGTGATGAGGTATTATTATAAAAGGGGTCAACAATGGGTAGATGGACTGGGTAGTAGTTTCCTAGGTTATATGAGAAGACATGTCTTTGGAAAGGAGATTGTGTGTCATTTGTGTTCTATCAGACAAAATGTGTGAGAGAGAGCCACTCATATCTTCCTAGAAGTGCCTACCTGCTTTAATCCGTGTTCGGGTTTACAATGGATCAAGGTACACTCTTGTAAACTTCATTCTATATTTTTATTACTTATCAAGACCGACAAATAGTAGATTTATAGATTAAGATTTGTTGCATTTGTGTTTCTATGAACCCTGACTGTTTGGCTTTAGATTACACAAGATATTCTTTCAAGTCTCCCTAAAAGAATTTTACCCTTTTGTCCTAGACTTGAATGCTTGTTCTCATTACTAGCTTTTACAGATTTAATTGCTTTAGATAACCTTTCTAGCTATAGTTTTGAAGCTTTTAGCATGAAACAGTGATAGTTATTATGTTTGGCTTTTTTTATTGGAAAAAATTCAAAAATGGCCTATAATTTATTCAACTGATCTCTATTGTTAACTTGTTCCTCATATCAGTGATGCCAATAAGTTTATTGTTTGCATTGTTTTCGACAAGGTATTTATCATCAATATCAATGTCATGCTTTGCCTATCTTTAGTAGTGTCTTTTTGTTTTAAAATATTTTAGATGTTGTCTATTTATTTTGCAAGCGTTCTCCATACTCCTAGTTTTTATCTAGACTCGTTAATGTGCATATTTTGGTATATATTGATTTACTAGGTAAATACTCTTTTTTAAATGGTAATGTATATCTTTTTCTAGAAAAAAAAATAAATGTTAATTATTTGCCATGTTTTAAACTGTGACCAATAAATGCTAAAAAATATTTTTTAAAAATTAAATTAAATTATTTGCCACAATTTTAACCTTATGGACAATTTTATTTAATTCTAAATTTTCACTAACTCTTATTATGAGTTTAACCGTTGCTATAACAACTTTAATCATGGTTTGAACCGTATCAAATTTGATGTTTCGATGGTCATTAAAATCATGGCTAGTGATAAAGGCCACACTAAATTTTGTCATAGTTTCTCTTACCATGGTTACATCTTGCTAGCCACGGGTTATTAGTATGACCATTTCTTTTTTTCTAGTGTTGCTAACTAATTGTGTGTGTGTCTTGTAACTTCAAACATGAAATGTACAGAATATAATTATATTTTCATGGTATTGGCTTATTTTAAATACTTTGAATGAGAATATAGTTTAACCTACATAATGAACTAAATCTTATATGTATGTTAATATGTGACTTTATGTTTGAATGTGGTTATGAGCTATTATACTTGGTTGTGCTTGGGCTTGCCAATATTGGTTCGAGTCCCATGGTTGGTGTGGGGCAACAAGGGAGGCCTTACAAGAAATATTTGTGTGCAGGAATGATATGGTGAGATAAGGGAGGATATACATAAATAAGTGGTGCGATAAGGGAAGATGTAATGAGGACTGCATGGCAATGGACATGGAAAGATCGATAGGACTCAAAAAATGTCTAAGAATGGTGCTCTTAAGCTAGTTTGAATAATATGCTTATGTGAATGACTGTATGTGGCTATGTCCCCTTTTTTATTGTATTAACTTATCTATTTGTTGATTCTTATTAGAGTAGGGTTTTCTCCTCTTATTGAGTTCCATACTCACCCCCTTCATTCCCTTTTCAGATCCTAATCAAGTGGAAGAAGAAGCCTTACTGGTCGAGTAGTGTAGCAGACCATACAATATATCCCCAATTGTGCTGGGGTCATTTTAACGTAACCTTTTTTTTTTCTAGAACTTTAGGCACGCTCTGTGGTCAGGTAAGATATGGTAAGGAATGGCTAGTGCTGAGATGTATATGTTAACTGGAATTATATTTTAATGTTTTGAACTTGATATTTGTATTTTGTACCCTTGTTTGTTGACATTCTGAGGAGTATGTGGTAGTTAGCATTAGATTTTTCATAAGCAAGGATTTTGTGTAAACATGCCTACCCCTTTCATGTACAAAGAGCATATTGTTGATGAAATGAAAAGTTCCATTTCTTTAACCTTTCTTTCAATGATATTTGTTGTGTATACTGAGCTTAAGTTGTTACCTCTAGGGCTCACTAGGGTTATGGGAGGTGAAGATAACTTGCCCACCATATCGGTTATGTGCCTTGAGTTTTGGGGCATGACACATTATTTCTAAGAAAGTGTTGTTTTGATTTCAATTTGTTGTGTCTTTTAATTTCCATCACTTATTACATTATAACATATATTAATATTAATTATCATTATTATTTGTGATCATAATGTTGTGGGGACAATCATATAGGAATTATTCAAATTCCCAATTCATCACCAAGATATTTTATTGCACTTCTATAGCACCAAAAAAATTCAATATTATATATAATCCACATTTTGATAAAAGAAAGATATTATTTCTTAAAATTTATAATCTATTAATCATAATTTAAAAAAATTTAGATGATCAATATTGAAGTAACATTAGATTATATGGTATAATATAAATCATGGATATAGGATCCAGACCAACCAGACCAAGTCGATCGGGGGCCTGGCCCGATCCGAATCAAGCAAATAGACTGGATCGCAGTTGACCCGACCATAATTTAAAAAAAAAATAGATGATAATATTGAAGTAACATTAGATTATATGGTATAATATAAATCATGGATATAGGATCTAGACCAACCAGACCAAGTCGATCGGGGGCCTAGCCTGATCCGAATCAAGCAAATAGACTGGATCGCAGTTGACCCGACCAAGTCCTGGTCGACCCGACTGGGTATTGGCCAACTCAGTGACCCATTCAGCCCTCTCTTTTTTTTTTCTTTCCCCCTTCAATGATCTAACTAACTCATCCCTTCATGAACCTTGACTTCAGGATTGCCGTAACTTCCCACCATCTTTTTTATTTAATTCATATCTATATGTATTTATATTATTTATATTATTTTCTCTTTCATCATTTTGTGTACATCTCTCTATATTCAGTTTATAATTCATTTTTTTCCTTTATCAACACGCATTTAACAAATAATTTAAACCATTTTTTTATAAACTTTTAAAACCATCTCCTAATTTTATTATATCTCTAATTATTATTGTATATAGATTCGGACTTTAATTATTATTTACAAATATAAATACATATATTAATATTAAAAAATATTTACATTTTAATGACTTTATAAATTATTATGGATGTTACTATATTTGAATGATGTTATTTATAACTTTATGAATTATTATGAATATTTATGACTTTGTGTTTGAATTATTATAGATATTTATGACTTTAAAATATAAAATTTGTATATAAATTATTTAATTTACTTATTTTTGAATTTATTTGTAAAGATATATATATATATATATATATATATATAATTTTTTTTAATTTTTTTAATTTATTTACTCAGGTCAACAATTGACTCAGTGACCCAACGGTTGAACTAGTGATCCGAAGGCCTGCTCAGGTCAATAACTAAATCAAGTCCAATAACTATGATATAAATAGAAATAAAGTCCATTTATTAAATTGCCACTAAAACATTAGAAAAAACCTCTGCGAAAGTCCTTTCTTCTTTGAATTTTGAATGGACTCTGGTGGTGGTTAAACTTCATTTGGTGACGGTCGTTTTTGTAGTTACTAAATGTTGCTATTAAACTACTTCTGACTCGATTTACTGGTAGTTTTGACAATTGCTACTAATACTCATAATGGCAATAATTGCTATTTAAAGGCCTATAGAACTGCAGCTCAATTTTTCTCTCATTTTTGCATGGATTAAAAAATCAAACCGGATCAGTCGATTTGATCGGTCAGATCGGGAACTGACTTAGGATCCAGTCTGGTCTAGCTCAAAAATCATTTTTTGTTCAAACTCGTACGCAACCGATTGAACCAGTTTCAAACTGAGAAAACCGATGGAACAAGTCAGGTTACCGGTTCCATCTTAAAAAAAGGTACCAGTTTCAAACTGAGAAAACCGATGGAACAAGTCAGGTTACCGATTCCATCTTAAAAAAAAATCGAAGCTCAAAGCTCAAAGCTGTCAGTTGTTCGTCCTTCGTGCAAGGCCACTGTCAGTCATCCTCTTCCATTCAAGATGGAAGAAGAAGAAGAAGAAAATGAAGAAGAAAGAATCTACAAGAAGATCAACACCGCATTTTCTGGAAAGCACAGAGAAGCTGAGAAGAAGAAGAAGAAGAAAGAAAATATCACTTGAGAGAGAGAGAGAGAGAAAGAGAAGCATGACTGAAAAATGAAAGCGAAATTGATGGGAAGTGGAAAGGTTGCGCTGAGGAAAAGCCCATAATTGGAAAGGGTGAAGGGGCCAAGAAAGAAAACGTGCACAATTGAATGACCGACTGAGAGAGAGAAAAACGTGCACAATTGAATGAGAGAGAGAAAGAGCACGGTTGGCATATATGTGTTGGAAAGTTGGGATTTGGGGGACCTCCTTGGCTTAAATTTGGATCAGCTGATTGTCACTTTCAGTAACGATTTTTACTATTGCTGAAAGTTTGGACAACGGTAAAAATCGCTACCTTAACTTTTAGCAACGATAAATCATTGCTAAAAGTAACAAGCAGCAAATCCAAACTCCCTTAGCTTTGGGCTAAGGAGCCTCCCACAGTCATCCAATGGCTATGGAGAATCAAGGAGCCTCCTTAGCTTCCCAAATCCGAAAGTTGTATAGAAAAAAGTTGTATATTAATTGAAGTTGTATAGAAAAAAGTGAGATATGTGTTAGAAAGTGGAAATATTGAAAAAAATTATTTAAAATTTATAATTTGTATAAAAAATAATAGTTTATTTTAAAAAAATATTATTTTAAGTTTTAATATAATATAAATAAATATATATATAATAATATTTTTTAAAAAGAAAAAGAAGAGTAATTTTTATTTATTAATATAATATATATATATATATATATAATTAGTACCGATTCATTCACAGTTCAACTACGATTGAACCAATTAACCTTGAACAAGTACCTTTACCAGTTCAATGACCGATTCAATTTTTAAAACATTATATTTTGTATTTTTTTAAGTGAAATGGCGTAATATATAACTAAGAAAGTTCGCTATTTATTTTGACTATTCGAGTTGAGACTATAGGACCAACATTTGAAAAGATTCATTATCATGAATACACGAGGTCAATAAAAAAGAGGGACTTTATTTTTTTGGCAAAAAAAAAACAATGGGCTTTAAAAAGAAATGAAAAAGAGATGAAAATTTATTCATATCTCATGTTTGGTTGTAAGAATGTGTTGAAATGTAAATTAATTGTAAGAAAATTATTATAATATCCATGAATATTGTAAAAAGTTATATAAATATTATATAAAAGAACATTAGTAAATAAATTAAACATATTTTTTTAATATATTACACAATATTTAATATATTTAACATTTTAAATATATCAAATATTGTATATAATAACATATTAAATATATTAAATAATAACGTATTGAATATATTGAATATTGTATATAAGAGAAATTGAAAGCCAAATTTATAAAGTTAGTTCATAGTTATAATTAATAATCAACATCCCTAACATTTATAATATTTTAATATATTATATAACAAAATATATGAAATAATTTTTAATAAATTTTGATTACTGATAGTGACTGATGGTTGTAATTCCATTACTCTTAAGTGTATCAATGTAAATGCTATAAATATAATGAAGTTAATTATAAATTAAGATAAAAGTATAATTTTTAAAATTTTATAAAGGTGATATAATAGTCAAATTGTTAGATTGAAACCATGAGAAAGTCAATTCCTTCATCTTGGGAATCTACATTATCTCAATTCAGAAAACGTAGATTTTCAAAAGAATGTAAATTCTAACAATTAAATATGAAAACATTGACAATTTACATTATTATTTTAATTTCTTAGTTCAATTCTAACAACGTATTTAATTCTCCTCGGTAATGAGACCCCATATGCAAGTGCAAATAATGGACAAAGTTGACCATTGATTTCTGAGGAGTCTAGAATTTAATTGCGGTCAATTATAGAGTTTTGTTAGTACTGATCCGTGGAAATTAATATATTATATATGGGTCATTAATATATTATATATGGTCCAATTGCGATGCAGTAGAATTCTCAGGTAATATGGGAAAGATTTTCACTTTCAAGCAATTATAAGAAGTCACATATACCTCTCCTAAATTATATATTAATTGTAATTTTAGTGTATAAACTTGAAGAAATATAATGTTTTATTTTTAAAATATTTCATAAAGTAATAATATTATATATAATTAGTATTAAGATATAAAAACTACATGATCTTGAAATAAATATAAGTCAGAGAGTGAGAATAGTTTAAAATCGAAAAAAAAAAATTTATAACGAAGGCATATACTGTGTGTGTGAATAAAGTTATATGATTTTTCTTTTAAATTAGCCCAGAGTATTCTTACTCAAACAATAAGAAATTAGATTGGGATCATTATAGCCATTCAGCATATCTCTGAGACATTCTTTGGTAATGCCTTTCAAGATCTTATCTTTTGAGAGTGCAGCATTTTATTTCAAAGTACTCATGTCTTTTTTTTCTTCCGATAAGTTGGAAGTCACCCACAAATTCTTTGTAAATGAGTCCCAACATTCGTTCTGCATCCAGCTGGATCTAGGACCATTCTATCAGTGTGCCCGTCTGTCACGACCCATTTTCTAGGCACATGACCGGCACAATGATGAATATCCCATCACTGTAAGCCTTTCGATAAATTCTTCCCACAAGTAAAATTGTTAGTCATTATCTCTATATTCTCAAAATACCATTCCTTAATAAATACAAAGAAAATACATCAGATTTTCTTAATTAATAATAGATCCTCAGTACAAAACACATTATCATACTGAAATACAAGCCAAATACCAAACCCCTGACCTAGATGTCCTAGACGGTTACAGAGCAACATACTGTATAACAAAAGAAGGGCCTACCCGACAGCGGGAAGGTCCAACGTGATCTACTCCTCTAGCGGATGTACTTCAGCGGCAACCTGATCTGAACAAAAAAGTTTGTACAACCAGTGTGAGCTTTTAAACTCAGTGAGCAAATCGGCCTCGCGTTAATAAAATTCAAATACATCACCAGTCATGCAAGCATATCCGAAGGCTCAAGCTCAACCAATAGACATAGTTAGAAATTACATACAAGAAAATTTCATCCAATTCAACAAACGATACTAGTACTCGTCAATGGCAATATATCCCGGAGAGCGCACACAGGCCGGCTCACCAATTTTGTATTTTTCTGCCATGACGCACAACCTCATCCTCTTAGCTAGGGCGCCTCACGGATTTATCACCAATCCGGGCTATATCCCTACTGAGGGAATCGTTGTCTCCACACTCATTGGTCAAGACACCATTTAACCCGAGTTTTCCGCCTTGCCGTGAGAGGGGGTACTGTACCGCTCAATCACAATCAATAGTACAACAGTTCATATCATAATCAGAAGCACAATATAATACTCATCCATATAACAGGTATAGTATATAACTATATGATTCAAATTTCATATCATCATGAGATACTTGCTTTGTCTTATCCATACTTCTGGATTAATTATCTCATTATATTCGTCATTCTGAATCCAATTTCCCCCTATGAATCTTGGGAGTGTCCTACGACATACTTTTTATCACCAGTAATGCTAAAACTCTATTAAAACAGGGTCGTTTCACTCACCTGGATTCCGTACGAGTATCACTTCTCTAAATCGTTACGGACAAGAGTACGCAGGTGAATTTCAGTGTTCCGCTACAGAGATTTTCATGAAAGATTACAGAAAATACGTTAAGATCATTTTCGTACAGATACTGTTCATACATATGGGTACTATTCATACTGTCACTATTCATACGTACGGGGTACTATTCATATGGTCACTATTCATACGTATGGGTACTATTCATACCGAAAATACATAATACAATATGTAAAAGAGTACACCAGGTAAGTTCCCAGGAAAGAGTGGAGGGTCACACTGGACAAACTTAAAAATCAGGTCTTTCCTTAGCCAGAACTTTCCTAGACATGTATTCTCCACAGATTATATTCTATTTCGGTAATCAGAGAATCAAAATAACAGCTAACGACAGTTTTTCTGATGTGGAAGATCGGCCAAAGCCGCAACCACAGAGCATACTTAAGAAAATAACTTCTAAAATTTGAAAGACATAGAAAGGGCATAGTATCCTTACCTAAGCAAAAACGAAAAGGCCCAAAATCTCAGAAGCCTAGCGTCGGAGCAAGAGAAACTTAAGGAGGGAAGAAGAGAAGTTGAAGGTGTGAGTTTAGAAGTGAAATGGAAGGGCCTATTTATAGTAAAAGTCAAGGGTACTATTTGATACTATGCGTTAATAAAATATTCAATTTACTATTCATGAAAATGACATTTCTAATAATGCAGTTACTGTGCACCTTACGCGTACGATGGAAAATTTTCGTTTATTTACTATTAGAAACTTTAAAGGGAAAACTATCCTTTCACCTTAAACCTTTAAGTTTCTTTTCAATTCAGTCCTTTCAATTTAGTCCCTGAGGGTATTTTTACACATAAAACGTCATTTTCTACTACAAACTTCTTGCTAGTTTTCTCTTATGACCAAACCACATCTAGTATTTGACATTTTGATTGTATAAATGAACAGTACCATATACGTAAATAGTAACAGTAGTTTGAAAACACGCATTTATATTTTATTTTTCATGGGTATTACACCGTCATTCTGGCTACGAATTGTTTTAAAACAACTTCAGTAGTAACTCCTGTCTTGGTTAATTGGACATCAATCCATGCACCCATTTCATTGAGTCTGTCTCTCCATCTTTCTGGTGGAGCATCGTCAAATGTAAACAATGGTCCTGAAATGGGACGTAATTGTGGTTCCATTTGCCTTGGATCAAGCATATGGAATTCTTCAGTACGATCTATGGGTTCTTCAATGTCTAGTTTAAGAGAGGTGTAAGACTCTGAATATCGGGAATCTGCTTGTGTAGCCATATAGACTGCAAAAATATTTGCAAAGTGGTCTTCTGGTTCAGTATCATTGAATGATTGTTCAGAAGATTCAGAAGACTCTGAGTAGATTGAAGAGTCATCTGAGGCACATTTTAATTGAGCGGTGTGTGCTGGTTTAGGTCCTTCTAGAACTTCTTGGTGCTCTGGTTATGTTAGAGGAGGTGTTTTGATGATGAAAGGCGGGAATCTTAGTTCAAAAGTGGACTTTGTGAAAGTTCCTGTGGTAATAGGTAAAGGGGAAAAATCTGGCGAAGGAAAACCTGGTCTTTGTAGTATCCTAGGAGAGGGTTTAGTTGTTGGTCGTGCTGGCTGAGGGGGTTTTTTAAAAATCTAGTAGGTCTTCCTGAAATGTTTGGAGTAGTTATCCTTTGTAGGATAACTTAGGGGTCGTTTGATATCCAAGAAAGAGTAAGAATGGAAAGGAAATAAGAAAATAGAAAGAAAAAAGAATGGAAAAAAAAACTTGTTTGGTATGCACTGAAAAAGAAAAGAAGAAAATAAGATTATTATATATTTTTTAAAGATAATAGAAAATAAATATAAAAATAATTTACTATTTTACCCTTAAAAATTCATTAAAGCCCTAACCTAGAGCCCGAAATGAACCAATCGACCAGTTGCCAGGAAACGGTTGACCGGCTGCTAACCCTATAGCAATCGGTCGACCGGTTGCCAGCCCCGTAGCAACCGGTTGACCAGCTGCCAGGTGCTTGGCAATCGTCAGTCGGGCGACTGCCACGGCTACCAGGCACCTGGCAATCACAGGTCAGGCGACTGCCACGACTGTCAGGAGCCTGGCAGTCGCCGGTTGAGCCACTATCAAGCGCTTGGCAGTCGGTCGACCGACAGCTAACGGGACGAATGCCACACAATTTGGAAGCTCCAATGGCAATTGAACATAGTGTGGGCAAATAAGGAATTTTACTTTGCTTTTCATCAAAATGACCGGTTTCCCATCCAAAATGCGATGGAAGCCAAAAAGCTGATTTTGAAGCAGTATGGCATACCAAACAATTAAAAAACGCTACAGTGTTGAAAAGGCGCTTTCTTTTCCCGTGTACAGTCGCCTACCAAACGCCCCCTTAGAGTAGTGGGTGTGGCAAATGATGGAAAAGCTGAGGGTAGAGATGGATATGCGCCATAAATACTCTGAGAGTACTCCTTTTCTTTCGCATCTCTTTTAATTTGTCTTATATGCTCTTTTAGCTAACTCATTTCTTTTTCCCTTTCAGTGAATTCGGGCCTAAGTCGTCCTTTACTGATAAGAAATCTGAAATCTAGATCAAGCTGGTTGCTCATGTGAAGTAAGTCATCATACAGCTTCTGGATTCGTACAAAAAGGCCATCAAGTCTAGCATTTGTGCTATCGTTCCTGACAGATAGATGGTCAAGTTTTGAATCTATTCGTCGGAGGATAGTATTTTGGGCTACAGCATTCTATGTTTGCCAGTTCAAAACTTCATCTGGGGGAGAAAGGGATCTTGCTCCTAAAAGAGTAATATCTGGAGGAACGAAAGATTTGGATGAAACCTTTAGTGTATCATCAATTCTTCTCTCCATTAGAGGAAAGTCAGCATCATAAGTGGCAGGTGTAAACATCATGCATGGCATGGGTTGAGCCTAAGGCGTAAATTCTTGAGGAGGAGTAGCTTGTATCTTGCACGATTGAAAATCTAGTCTTGAATCTTGATTCCTAATTCTCTCCCCATGAAGTGGAGGAGATACTAATCATGAGACATCGAAGGTGGATTCTTGAAGGCAATCTAAGGCTTATCATCTGGATCTAAATCCTTCTGACGATAGTATTTATGGGCAGAACAGTTATCTTTAGATCTCTTGTTGTTCTTGTTACCTTGGTGGCATGTAAAAAGATCTTTAGCATCTTTCCAACACTCACATCCTTCTTCACACAGTTCTGGGGCAGCATCCCAAATAAAGTGACCGTTTATGTGAGAGACATAACAGTGTTTCCCTTGTGGGTCAATATTGTGGACAAGGATCGCCTTTGTATTTTGTTTCTATTTGAAAACAGGTTGAAGCATCATAGAATGGTAAATGATAGTGTTGGAGCTGGAAGATGGATCTGATGCTCTTCTGTAACTGTCCATCTGAGTCTGTTCAAAGCCTTCTGGATGTCTGAGATGGTTTTAACAGTACCATCTCTTTGGTGAACCAGTTCTGGTCGATTAGTCATATGTATTGGTTTGTTGGCTGCATACTATTTCTCATAATTTGTGAGCCAGGTAAGGGGCATCAATTTGAGAAGATCTGCCTTTAGAATATTTTTGGGAATTTGGATGATAGCAGGAACATCTTCCCTTCCTGCAACTATCATCAAAGCATCTCCATTTGCATTAGAGTGCTTCAGGTCCATGTCATGATCTTGTAGTCTATAGAGCATTTGATGATGTAGAGTTGTCGTCATTGCAGTGGCAACTTGTTCAGCTCCTGAGATCTAGATCTGGACCTTCAGTAGTCTTGAAAGAGTTGGATAATCAAGGCGAACATTGAAATCTAGGGCAATTGTGAGAATGACAGTACTTGCGCTTAAGGAAGTGAGGACTATGCCAATCAAGGCATCTTGATACTTGGTGTAGCTGGTATTAAGAAGAGCCACTCGTACAGAGGCTGCTATACCTTTTCTCCCGTGGAGGATAAGACATAGGCGGACTGCTCCAAAATGGATGTGGGAATACCCTTGTCTTCTCCAATGACGAATTAGATCTGTAGGTATTTGATAACATACTTTTTCCATTTATTTTAGTCCCTATTTTAGTCCTTTTTGCCTCTTTAATTTTGTCAATTCTCTAATTTTATTATGTTTTGGAATTTATTGAGTATAAACTATTTATGGATTGAATGTGTCTCAATTTTTATATTTTTAGAACTTGAATTGTAAAATGCTCAATTTAATTCCTACAAATTTTAATTTTGGAGAGAAAAGTGTTGACATGGACAAAGATGATGATTTGGATGCTAATGTGGCACTTTTTGGGTGATGTAGATGCTTACTAGGATATGCTGGATGTGGGGCCCACTTGAACTCTTATTCAATGCCATGTAGTCAGAATTTTTGGGCAGAAATATTAATTTTCGTAGGTCAAGAAAAGCATGGCTGAAATATTAATTTTGCCATGATATTCTGCTGCTGTACTGCTGCTGTTTGTCACTTTCTGCTGCAGAAATATTAATTCTGCTGCTGCTGCCATACCATTCTGCTGCTGCCATACTTTTCTGCTGCTGCAGAAATATTAATTTTGCTGCTGTTTTGCTGTCAAAGTGCTGCCATATCATGGAAGAGGCATCCAAGGAGGCATCTAGGGCAGAATATCCCTTTAGGCATGTGTTAGATCAGTTTTATATTTGCAAAAATCGAAATTTATTAAGGAGGCTAAGTCATTTTTCTGATGTGAAGTCCTAGCACCATTTTTCTGTCTTCCTTGGGCAGCAGTGGCTGGGAGCAACATAGAGGCAACTCTCTAGCTTGGTTAGAGGGAAAGGAAGCCTTCCCACTTGGGAATGGCTCTCCTTCTCCCATTTTCCTTCCTTTTCTTGCATTTTCCTTCATAGTTTCTTAGATTTCTGTTGTATTTTCTGTTTTCTGTCATGTTTTTCCTTCTCTTCCATGTAATTTTCTAAGTTTAAGGATTGATGTAGTTTGGTTCTATGATGTTTTATTGCTGAACAATTTCGATTTTAATGCATTTTCGTTTAATGGAATGGATTTTACTGATTATTCTTCCTCTTGAATGTTTGATGAACCTTCAATGAGTTTGGGATTTTTATGTCTATGCTAGAGTTAGCTAGATATTGAGCTTGACCTTGTAATTTCCTCCATAAATTAGATTATCTAGATATAGATAGTTTTATTTATGTGGCTTGAATAATTTTCTTGAGCTTCATGACTTAATTGAATGGTTGATCTAAGATTTTAGTCAATTATTTTGGATAAGTTAGATTGTAATTTCAAAGCTTTTGGATTCAATCATATTTTAGAAAATTGGCCAACATTGAATGGATTGTAATTTAATTGAATTGTTCTTCAATGATTCAAAGATTAATTTGTCTATGAATTAATCGGATTAGACCAACGAAATCAATCTCATTTTCTTGTGTAGTCGGTCATTTGATGAAATGGAAATTGTACTTTAATTCATTTGGACCAATGAGTATTTTCTTGGCCAAAGTTCTATTTTATTTATTGTTCTATGAAGCTTGTTATTTATACATGCCTATGTATTTGTAACGAGTAGGACAAGAGATAACATGTCATATGCGATTGCGGGGCATTGAAGTGATTAGGACTTCATCGGATTATATTTGAGTTATAGATTAGTGAAGATATTCCTAACTATAATTTTAATATAATTCAGTCTTAGAAGACTTTCTGAGAATTTTAGATTGAAGATTACATAATAGAATTAGCCAAGAATATTCAAAGGAAATGATGATGATGTACAATTCCATGAAATTTGTGACCAATCCACATCTTTTCTCTGTTTTGTTTTCTATCTAGTTATTTAAATTTCAGTTATTTATATTGTGTTGTTTCAATCACCACCCCCCTCCCCTTTTTGTGTAATTTCTACAATTTCCTTCATAAGTCTTAATAGCATTTCACTTAGCCTAATTGAATTTTATTTGATACCTCAATCTCTGTGGGACGATACTCTACTCATCACTTTATTACTTGATGCGACCCAGTATACTTGCTGGAATATTTTATGTGCTATAAAATATACGCACCAGTATTTCTAGAGTAACATATTGCTCTTGCTGGGTGGCTTGAAGGCTACACTGACTCATCTTGGTTCCCTAAATATATTCTTTCACCGGAAGTCCCCTAGTAGAAAGAATTCGTCTAATGTTAGAACCAAAAGAACGATCTCGTTGGTATACATCATAAGGGTTGAGTAGGGGGAGTTGGGATTCATCAACCCAAGCTTCTTCTGGAAGATGAGTAATCTCAATCTAGTTATCGATCTTGTTTGAGAAGGTTTTTAAACAAGAGGGAGGCACCAAAATGGAAGAGGAAAGTCTTACAGGTCCGAAAGTAGTAGTATCAGTAGAAGTATGTTTCCATGATGTTTAAACACTTCTTCTTTTCATCTGTATACAGGATGTCATGAAAGGAACATAAATCAGAAGGCTCTGATACCAAAAAAGAGCGTTAGCCATAAGAATAATAGAAAAGATGTAAGATTAGACCAAAAGGGGTTGTTGCCAATGGAACATTGTCGGGAAAAACGTTCTGAAAACTTATGCTAGGACCAAAGTATAGCTCACACCAAGGGCACAAAGATAGGCCCCTGCCTCTTATTTCAGAGTTTTCCTATCAAGTCCTATTGCCGACGCTCACTGAGATCCATTCATAAACTTTTTTCTCTTATTCTTACGACTACACCCCATTCTGTTTCATTCATGGCAATTTTCTAATTACACAAGATCCTCATGAAGAGGCAAGTGTAAGAGCATACTTATGCCTGGGTTGTTCCAGTCATGGCACTCGTATATCAGACTTAGGAAGAAGATAGGATTTAGAAAGAAGACATGATGGATTATACAAAAGGGAGTGTATTCATAGATGAACCTGTTTTTTTTTCTTTTTTACAAAGAGGAGGGCCTCTATTTAAAGGAGGAGGCTGGGAGAAAGCAAACAGATAAACTACAGGACCATTACATGGATTTCTTTGAAAAGTGGCCGACAGGCCCTACAATTATTGAAGATAAAGTCATGACACATACAAGTAGATAAACTAAAAAAAACTATAGTAAAGACACGTTGATAAAATTATTGATGGAGCCTTGAAAGTGATGAGCTGCAGAAATCACGGGAGTGATGAGCTGTCTCTAATCTCGATTTTTGTGGAGCATGCATTCATGTGAGGGTGAGCTGTTGAGACACGGATCATCTTTTGAGCTGGAGTCTTCATTATTGACCTTGAAGGTTCTGTTCCCAAGAAGTTAATTGGTCACATGGATCCTGTGAATCTTTGAATAATGACTCATATTCACTGATCATTCAGTCATACTCAAGTTTTTCTTCAGTAGGAGGACATGAGCGCCACTGTAAACCATGTTGGGAACAGCTAAAGTTTTCTTGAGATATTTGTGATGAACTTGTACCCTTATCGTGCTTGGTCTGGGTAGTCAGAAATGGATCAGGACAAAGATTTATGTATGTCAAAGTGTCTGGTACATCAAATTCTGGAAGCCTTGGTTCACCAGGGATGAACTCACCAGAAAAAGGTCCTAATGAAGAACATATAGTTTCTTTAGGGTAATAATTATTACATTCCTTAAGAAATCCTCTTAACGCTGGTAAAACAGTGAGCTTGCTACTCGGATAGGTTAAGGATGTGTGGTATTCATAAGCATGATTTCTAGAGGAAAAGATTTTGGAAGGTCCCATGTGATATGGCTTGTGGATGATGAAAATTGAGTTGACATTCTTTTGATTTTTTTTAAAACTTCCCAAATCTTCAGATGAATGATAATCCTTTGAAGTTCATTTCTCCACCATATCAGAGGGTTGTACCATTCGAGGGTTGTCTAGACTAGAAAATCTTTATTATCTGTGCAACTTAGATGATGATAAACTTCTAGAGGATGAAATTCAATTTCAATAGTATAAAAAACTGAGACACCAAATGTACCACATGTGATTTTCATCCATGGATGAGAAAATCTTTGGAAGTGTAAGATAAGGGGTATTGGCATCAAAATAGGAAGGCTGGTTGTTTATTAAGGTACACCTAAGAGACATGTGAAAGTAATAGAACAAGTCTCTTTAGGCAAGTTCTTGAACTTCTGTTGGACTGGTGGGAACTTAGAATATAGGGGGAAAATCTTTCCTCTGGTTGGCATTTGTGACAATGGGAAGTGATATTGGTGGAGTCATTATGATGGTAGGGAAAAGAGGAAGGATTTTCTGTGGAGTGAGAAGATGGATTGGCTTAGTCCTGGAGAGGAGATCAGCTATGGTGTTGTGTTTTTCCTTGATATGTTGGACTGTAAATTTATAGCGAGAAAACCAATCTTTCCATCTTATCAACTAAGGTTCTGGGAGCATCTTGTTCTTGAATTCTAGCACCTTTGGAAAAATGAATTGTCCACTTGTACCAGGAAGTCAAAAGCTACTAAATGAAATTCAAATTTTCATATCTCATACTTGATAGCCATAATCGCTTTGTAGATTATATGGTAGTGTTTTTCAAAAGATTTGAATTCTCCGCTGGCGTGACCATAGTAAAAGGCCTGTTGATCGGTCTTTTCAATAAGTATTGCTCCCCAATAATGGTCACTTGCATCAATTTGTAAAATCCCGTGCCCTTTGTCTGGGATCTTTAGAGGCAGAGGATCCTAGGCTATCTTTTTGAGATATTTTACTGCCTCTTTGATTTGGGCTCCATTTTTCTTTATTATTTTTCTTCAGCAATCTTGATAACTGGCTTGTGTACTGTGCTACCCGTGGAATAAAGGATCTGACATAATTGACTATCCCCAAAAATTGCTGGATTTGCTTTCGAGTAAAATGATCATCAGGAAATTTGAGCAAATCTTTTGCAATATGTGGGTTGGGCTGGATAAAGCCATTGTGTAGCTTCATATCGAGAAATTCAATTTGGGCCTGGCCAATCTGACTCTTTGATCCAGATAGCATGATTCCATACTGTTTAGTGATGGCAGTAAACTCTGAGTAACTTTTTATGTTCTTCAATTGATGGAGAATATAATAGTATGTCATCAATATATACCAGAATGCTGTGGAGAATGGGCTGGAATATCTGAGTCATGGCCTTTCGGAATAGGGATGGAGCAACCTTGAGCCTAAAAGGCATTACGGTCCACTGATATTGGGCATCTGATATGTAGAAGGTCATTTTGTATCTATTTGCAGGGTCTAACCCAAGTTGATAAAGTCCTGCTTTAAAATCAAACTTGGAATATATCTTTGCTCTTTTAAGTCGAGCAAATTGAGCCATCGTATTTGGTATGGGAAATTTATCATCTTGGAGAAAATGATTAAGAGGCTTATAGTCAATTACCAACCTATTTTTCTCTTGTTTTAATTCTGATCTTTTTTCCACATAAAAGGCTTGACAAGTCCATTTGGAGTTGGTAGGCTCAATGAGACCTTGTTTTAGCAGAGAAATGCATTCAGCTCTTACTAGAATTAAATCTTCAGGGGTCATACCTGGATGAGTCGCCTTTGTAGGATTAACATCTTCATTCTTTTTGAAAGGTAATTGGACATAAAAGTCTTTGTTTTTCCATAATGGTGAGGATGGCTAAAGCTTGCATGATTGTTAGGGCAAAATGCTTTGAGCTAATCAGTAATATGTTGGTATTCTGTAGGCACTTCTTCAAGAGTAAACAAATTTTTAGTCATAGTATAAGGCTAAAAATAGCTCTTACACTTAATTCCTGCAGGAAGGATATATAAGTTTTTGGCAGCGTAATATGTATCTATACCAACTATTATATCATGGCCTGGAAGATAACTTCCCAAGACTTTAATCCAAATAATGTTGTTGGGAAAGAATTGGATTCCAATTTTTTGCTTTGTGACGAGCTTGACTGAGAAGTATTGTCATCTACTGCACTAAAGTATGTATTGTTAGGCTCTCAGCATTCAGGAGGAAGAATGGAGGGATTCATTATAGTCTTTGCAGTTCCTGTATCCATATAGGCGATAACCTTAACTGGCTTTGCATATTTGTCTAGAAGAATGGAAGCTTGGACAAGAAGGGAAAGAGGTCTCTTGTTGTTTGGAGAAGTTGATTGTGTTTTATGAACTACTTGAACTCTAAATAAGCGAAAAAGACATTTCTCTTAAGAAGTCTTGTTTCTGGTCTTTCAGAGGATGTTGAGAATCATCACCTTAGGTTTGGCCAGGAATTGTTAAAGAATAACATGGATGATCCTTGTAGAATTGTACGGAATCCTCAAGGTCAGATTCTGAGGTAGAATCTTCAGAGATTTGAAGAGCAAAGCAGTTTCTTCATCAGCTTCTTCTTGTTCTGAGTAGAGAGATTCTATTTCATCATGTTCCAATGGAAAAGCCATATCAATATGTTGAAGCATTTTTATTGCTTTCTTTCCCTTTTTTTGGACATTTGCGGGCAAAGTGTCCTTATTCTCCACATATGTAGTAGCTATCTGTAGTCTTTTACTTGAACTTCTTTTTTCTAAAGAAATGAACTGGTCTTTGAAAGTGTTTTCTCTGATGCTTCTTTGAGAACTATTCGTATTTGGAGACATGGTGTTTCTTCTTTGTTGAGCAATGACACTGTTGTTTGTCTTTACATTTGATCTGGAGATAAGACTTTTTACGGATAGTTTGAAGCTTTGTTTTTCCCTCAATGATAGAGTAGAAGAGTTTTTGTCGTTCACAAAGTTTCTCTAGAGTAGCAATTACTAATTGAAAATTTTCTCCTAGAGAGATTTCAATGATATCTCTCCTGAGTGATAATAAGGCGCACTGTAATTCAGGCTGCAATTCTTCAGGCAAAGAGGCTATGAAAGTGTGTTTGAGATTGGGATCATTATAGCCATTCAACATATAATATCTCCGAGACATTCTCTGGTAATGCCTTTCAAGATCTTATCTTTTGAGAGAGCAACATTTTATCTCAAAGTACTTACACCTTTTTTATCTTTCGATAAGTTGGAAGTCACCCAAAAATTCTTTGTGGATGAGTCCTAATATTCGTTCTGCATCCAGCTGGATTATGTTCAGTTGTTTGTATGGCCCTAGACTTTGGAACCATTCTCTCAGTGTGCCCGTTATTCTGGCTACGAATTCTTTTAAGACAGCTTCAATAGTAACTCCTGTCTTGGTTAACTGGACATCAATTCATGCACCCATTTCATTGAGTCTGCCTCTCCATCTTTCTGGTGGAGCACCGTCAAATGTAAACCACGGTCCTGAAGTGGGACGTAATTGTGGTTCCATTTTCCTTGGATCAGGCATATGGAATTCTTCAGTACGATCTGTGGGTTCTTCAATGTCTAGTTCAGGAGAGGTGTAACACTATGAAGATCGAGGATATGCTTGTGTAGCCATATAGACTGTGGAGATATCATTTACCACACCCACTACTCTCAGAAGATTCGGAAGACTCTGAGTAGATTGAAGAGTCATCTAAGGCACATCTTAATTAAGCGGTGTGTGCTGGTTCAGGTCCTTCTAGAACTTCCTTGTTTCTCCCTTTTGGAAGAGGATCTTGGTGTTTTGATTGTGTTGGAGGAGGTGTTTTGATGATGAGAGGCGAGAATCTTGGTTCAAAAGTGGACTTTGTGGAAGTTCCTGTGGTAATAGGAAAAAGGGGAAAAATCTGGAGGAGGAAAACCTGGTCTTTGTGGTACCCTAGGAGAGGGTTTAGCTGTTGGTCGTGCTGGCTGAGGGGGCTTTCTAAAAATCTGGTAGGTCATCTTGAAATGTTTGGAGTAGTCATCCTCTGTAGGATAACTGAGAGTAGTAGGTGTGGCAAATGATGGAAGAGCTGAGGGTAGAGATGGATATGCGCCATAAATACTTTGAGAGTACTCCTTTTCTTTTGCATCTCTTTCAATTTGTCTTATCTGCTGACTCATTTCTTTTTCCTTTTCAGTGAATTCAGGCCCAAGTCGTCCTTTGCTGATAAGATATCTGAGATATAGATCAAGCTGGCTGATCCTGTGAAGCAAGTCATCATACAACTTCTAGATTTGTACAAAGAGGTCATCAAGTTTGGCATTTGTGCTATCGTGCCTGACAGATAGATGGTCAAATTTTGAATCTATTCGTCAGAGGACAGTATTTTGGGCTACAGTATTCTGTGTTTGCCAGTTCAGAACTTCTTCTGGGGGAGAAAGGGATCTTGCTCCTGAAGGAGTAATATCTGGAGGAACAAAAGGTCTCGATGAAACCTTTAGTATATCATCAATTCTTCTCTCTATTGAAGGAAAGTCAGCATCATAAGTGGCAGGTGTAAACATCATGCATGGCATGGGTTAAGCCTGAGGCGTAAATTCTTGAGGAGGAGTAGCTTGTATCTTGCACAGTTGAAGATCTATGTCTTGAATCTTGATTCCTAATTCTCTCTCCATAAAGTGAAGGAGATACTCTTCATGAGACATCGAAGGTGGGTTTTTGAAGGCAATCCAGGGCTTATCATCTGGATCTAAATCCTTCCGAGGATAATATTTATGGGCAGAACAGCTATTTTTAGATCTTTTGTTGTTCTTGTCACCTTGGTGGCATGTAAAAAGATCTTCAGTATCTTTCCAGCACTCACATCCTTCTTTGTTCTGATCCATTTCCAACTACCCAGACTAAGCACGATGAGGGTACAAGTTCATCACAAATATCTCAATAAAAATTTAGTTGTTCCCAACATGGTTTACAATGGTGCTCATGTCCTCCTACTAAAGAAGAACTTGAGTATGACAGAATGATCTGTGAATATGAGTCATTATTCAAAGATTCACATGATCCATGTGACCCATTAACTTCTTGGGAACAGAACCTTGGGAAAAGCAAGGTCAATAATGAAGACTCTAACTCAAAAGATAATCTGTGTCTCAACAGCTCACCCTCACATGAATGCATGCTCCACAAAAATCGAGATTAGAGACATCTCATCACTCCTATGATTTCTACAGCTCATCACTTTCAAGGCTCCATCAATAATTTTATCAACGTATCTTTACTATAGTCTTTTTTAGTTTATCTACTTGTATATGTCATGACTTTATCTTCAATAATTGTAAGGCTTGTCAGCCACTTGTCAAAGAAATCCATGTAATGGTCCTGTAGTTTATTTGTTTGCTTTCTCCCAGCCTCCTTCTTTAAATAGAGGCTCTCCTCCTTGTAAAAAAACATGTTCATCTATGAATACACTCCCTTTTGTATAATCCATCATGTCTTCTTTCGAAATCCTATCTTTTTCCTTAGTCTAATATACATGTGCCATGACCGGAACAACCATGGCATAAATATGCTTTTACACTTGCCTCTTCATGAAGATCCTGTGTAATCAGAAAATTGCCATGAATAATCCATAATAAGGTGTAGTCATAAGAATAAGAGAGAGGAGTTTATGAAAGGAGCTCAGTGAGCGTCGACAATGGGACTTGACGAGAAAACTCTGAAGTAAGAGGCAGGGACCTATCTTTGTGCCCTTGATGCATACTTATGTTAAAGTTAAATATTATCTTTTACCGTCTAGATTCTAAAATTATAATTTAGAATGTTATATGTAACTTTCCTTCATTATAATAGATGAGATAGTTTTTTCCTTTGGAGTGTAAGAGTAAAATGAAAATTGTTCAAAATCTCTAACCTCAAAGGAAAAAGCAAATTACTGTTTAGGTCCCAAAAAGATTGTAATTATTTTAATTTATATTTTTAAATATCAAGTATCTCAATTTAATTTTTTAAAAAAATTATATTTATGTCAATTTGATCCTTGTATTTGTTAAGGTAACTTTTGGTAATAAAAAAAAATTGAAATTTAGTAATGGAAAATTTTACAATTCAGTAATAAAAAGAATTAAGAAACAAATGTAATCTTTTAGAGATTATATTAAAACATTTGATATTTCAAAGATTAAATTAAAAAAATTATGATTTTTTAAAGATTAAATGTGTGAAGCCCAGAAATCCAAGTGCATGACTGGTACAGTAACAAGGGAT
Organism: Biancaea sappan; assembly: GCA_037074585.1. Taxonomy (NCBI): domain Eukaryota; kingdom Viridiplantae; phylum Streptophyta; class Magnoliopsida; order Fabales; family Fabaceae; genus Biancaea; species Biancaea sappan. The sequence goes on from CM073490.1 coordinate 57,844,626, forward strand.
ATGTCGTCCCTAAACCGTAAGCCCGCTAGAAACTACTACTAAACCTCAAACAAACCATTGAACCAGAATGTTCACAAACGAAAAGAAACTAGACCTAGGTGTCATATATAACTACAGAACATACAGAAACTAACCAAAGGAGGAAGAAGATAACTAACCCAAAGGTTTCATTTAGAACCTGAGACACACACTAAACATACTCCTCGAGCAGGTTAATGCCAAAACCTGTGTTGAAAAACATAGAAGAAAGGAACATGAACATATTCAGTAATCAGTAAGAATCAACTTTACTTACCATAGTCTACCTGAATTTTCTAATATTATCACAGGGAGATGTTATGTACGAGTCACTACGATCCCTTGATCTTATGGTAGTCATTGATGCCCTAGGAGACAAAACTTTTGACTTATCACTGCCTACCCGTAGGCCTTTGACTGTAGCCAACACAATCTTTCAAACATGAACTTCTATGTTCAACATAAGCACACATCTTAAATCATTCATATCAGAGTATGAGATTAAATTTGAAGACATATATATATATATATATATATATATATATATATATATATATCTATATATATATATACACTTTACTAAAAGACCATCTGTACATCACACGGCATACAATCGTGGCTATTCTTGCCTTCTAGTTCACCCATGTACTTGTATTCACATACATTATTTGTTTATTTCATATAACTTTTGCTTATTATCAATCACACCCTATATATTAGCTAAGCGTACAATTCATAACATCACACCTTCTAACCTGTCATCAAACTCCATAGATCTCATGCCACCGGGCTTCATGAGTGGAAATAATGTTTCACCAACTCTCATAAGCTTCATAGACCACGTGCCACTAAGCCTACTGGATTTATTTTCGAGACTAAATCATCACGGGGATCCATAGACCTCATAGACTATGTGCCAGCAAGCCTCATGAATGGGAACAATATTCTACCAACCCTCATAAACTTCACGGACTACGTGCCACTGAACTTACTGAATTTCCGAAGCCAACATATTACGAGGATCTATAGACCTCATGGACTACATGTTACCGAGCCTACTGGATTTTCCTCACAAACATATCCAATGGAAGCGCACCACCATGACTCACATGACCACTAATCATAACTCATCCAATTCCATAATAGTTGCCAATCATCTATGCTCCGTGTCACAAGCAAGAACATTCACATACGTCACCTTAGACCCATGACGTTATTCATGTGTAAATCAACATTTAAATTCTTATTATAGCATACCTCAAGAGCACACATGCCACGGATCAAGCATTAATTCTCTACTCATGCATCTAAATTGATAAATTGAAAGTCATGGTAATTTCACATACTTAAAATTGATCAACAATTTAATCACACGTTAACATGGGTATGAGCACATAATTAACCATGGTAGTATATTTCTATGCTCAAGGAAATTTAATCATCGAACTCCGTGCATTTGATACCCTTCTTAAACGTAATTGTTCCATATATATATATATATATATATATGGATATATATGTGTATGTACACATATGTGTGGATTGGCACATTTTCAATATATGTACTTTGAAGAGCAAACAAGGGAAGATAGAGATTTCCTTACCATATACAAAGACAAAGGTAGAGTCACTACTTACTTTAAATTAATTTATCGGATTTCCTTTGACCAAGGAGATAACATGAGCATGCTCTATTATGATTACGTCACTTATCACAGAACAAACAAGAAAAACAGTAACACGTACATTCACATCTCCCTTATGAAAGTGAGAATCTCAAATCCCAAGTCTCCACACGGTTGTACACATACATTATATAATTACCTACAGAAATTTAATATCTAGGTATAGATGTTCCGTATGTCCCTAGGTGTGACCAAGCTTCTAACTTTCCCTTCAAGTATGCAAAATACAAAACAAGTGCATGGTTACAATCCTCAAACGTCACATTTCTTATTTATGTAAGGGTGCACCACTAATTTCAGCATCAAACAATATATATATATATTTATACATAATTACGTATACTTCCTTCTTATTCATTTCTTGCAAACAAATTTCAAGTTCCTATGTCTTTCATGCATTCCTTAGAGTGAAGGTTCCTTTCATAATCTTCATTTGGCATACAAATGCAAAATTGACAATCTTTATCATTCACAAGAAAATATATATGTCCATTTCACCTGCATGCAAGGTTCCATACTAAGTTCAACAACTTACCATCACATTCTTACATTTAATTGAACTCTAGAAAACCATCCTAATAAATAAAAGCAACTAAGATAAGGCTAGAGCCCTCACTTCGAATCCGAGCTAGATTTTTGCACTTTAAACCCAAAGAGAGATGCCAAGAATCTCATCATAAATAAGCCTAGAAATTAAATCAAACAAGTAAAAACACCAATTAAGAACATGGATCAGCAAACATTTAGTCTATGTTCTGTTTTAAAGCTAATTTAGGGTCAATCTTTAGGAAAATTCTGGTATTGATTCACAACTCCAAAAATTACGAAACTTGACATGGAAATTTCTTTATATGTTAACATGCTATGGTAAAAATTTCATATTTAAATTCCATTGTTTGACCCCTCTAAAGATCCTTTTAGCAACCATAGGTCAGAATTGTCTAAATTATCACAGGTTCGGTTCTTCTATTTATTTCACCAATCAAAACACATTCACACGTGACCAAATTTGGTAGGCTATTAGAGTAAGGTCTTATCTTGATTCCATAAAAATTTTGCATCAAAATAAGATCATTTGATCCCTGAAAATTACTAAAATGCACACCTGTTCAGATTCAACTCTGCACAAAATCATATTGGCCTCTTCATTCAATTTCCCATGACTATTCCCTCATTTTCTTCCACACTCAGCCGCTTGAATTAAAGCCCTTTCACATTCATTTTTCACTACATCGAAATTGATTTATAGTTCAGATTACAACAGCCACAGCATGAGAAATTTAGGAGAATAAAGTCTTGACAGCACATGTAGAATTTTTCTGCAAAGCAGTCCAAATTCTGTCTTTGAACCCCTGGTCAACTTCTAATTTCTTCACTCAGTTTTTCTTTGAATTATGGCCTCAATTAAACACATAACCAGCCCAAAAATCAGAGTTTAACATACCCAAGAATAATGAAAGAGACTCCGTTACATCATGGTTTATTCATGCAACAAGGAAACTTCACGGCTAGTATTCATGCAACAAGGAAACTCAGCACATTACAGAATATTTCAACTTTCCCACAATCTAAACAGAGAAACTCATCCTAACATATCTGAAACAATAATCAACTAAATCCCACAGTTCTGCTACACATGCAGTTATAGTGCTATTCTGTTCAGAAGATCTCGGCCATAACAGAAATTTCATCCATCAAATCCCATTCTATCAAACTCTACGCAATCAAATTATTTCCCAATTACACTTAAAACAGTAAATTGATTATCATCGAAGAGGAATCCAACTATAACTTCGTAGATTAAGATCGCGAGCCAGAATCCTTACCGTCAATCCGTCGATTTTGATGTCGTGAGCCACCCTGCCGGCTGCCTGAGTGCCGATGAACCACTGCGAGCAACAACAATCCCCACCGTGCAGTCTCCCGTTTTCCCTTCTGCCACCGTGACACCCCCTTGCTGCGATTCCCTTTTTTGCCACCGTGAACCAAAACCCCGACAGCCTATATAAGACGAAAACCACCGTGAACAATCAACGGGCGACGAAGTTCGATGGCTGGTTTCTTCACATCATCCTCTTCTCTCGCATCTCTATTTCTTCCATTCGAAAGACAGGGGAAGTCAACGGAAAAGAAGGAAGGAGGAGGAAGTTTCCCGGCGAAGGTGGTGGCCGGCGGTGGCCACCATCGGACTCATCTCTCTCGCCACTAACCTCTCCCCTCTCGGCTGTGCCTCCAGGACGGACCCGGCGCCACTCCAATAGAGGAGTAGTATGGGACTCTCCCATACTCCACCAGTACCGTCCGATTAACTCCATCAAGGGTCAGGGATCCAGATCGCGCGAAAATTCTTATATTGTGGACCGTTGGATCTATCCGACGGTTCAGATCTCATCTTCCCATTAAATGACCCGCTGTGTTTTGACTACTTCTTTTCTACCTGTTTCAGACATCGCGCCACGTGTCCTTTTTACCCTCCAATAAGCGATCTGGCTTTCCAGATATATAACCCGACCCGATTTTGTCGAATCTCTTTTTTAAAAAATAACATGACCATCCATAAAGAGACACGTGGCATGTGGGACCCGTTCCCCTTCTTCTTCATCATGCACCAGCTTCGCACAATCCTGTTTCCCGCCATTTTTTGGAAATCCAATTCCTGTTTGTCCGGCGTGCTTGCTCCTTCCTCATTGTGGTTGCTGCTCCGCAGGTGTGCTTGCTGCGTCTCCGTTCTGCTTGCTTCCTCTCTGTCATTTGTGGTAGTGCTTCGCCGGTGGAAGACGCTCCTGGTGGTTCGCCAGTTGCTTCCTCTGCGCCTCCGTCGTGGAACCGAAGCTTCGCCTCTACTCCTACTCCATTCAATCCGTTTTTGGTTCTCCTCCTCTGCTCCTCCGTTGCCACCATGGACATTCTGAGGACATACTGAGTATTACTAGAGTGAGGATATATATATATATATATATATATATATATATCCGCCCCTGCTCCTCAGTGAGTAATATATATATACTGGATTGAGGAATATATATATATATATATACTATATATATATATATATATATTATGTGGAAAATGTTCTGCTGTTCTGGGATTGTGATATGAATGATGATGGTGGATTTCTGCGAGCTACCGATATGTAGAGAAAGGAGAAGGTTAAAGGCAATGAACAGGTGGCAGAGAGTGGTGCTGAAGTGGCGAAACAAGGTGCTGATATGGGTAATCATGCAGAACAAGGCCAGAAGAGGTGCAGGAGGGCCCCATGCTGGGTATGTGATTATGATATGGCATAGCTGAATAAAGGAATGAGCTACCACGTAGGGAAGCAATGAGCTGCCACGTAGTATGGGACCACAGGATAATCTGTTCTGGCGTGAGCATAGTTGCAGATTATTCATTTTATTTTTATTTTACTTTTCTGTTATTTGCTGGGAATAAAATAGGGGATTGTATTGGGAAAGGGCATCTTTGGACTGATAGCGTTTTGGCTGGGAGTCTCCCCTACTCGAAAGTGGGAATGTGTCGTCTTGTGTAATTTCTGATTTATTTGGAAATTAACACCAGCATTTTCTTTGCGTTTCTTTTTCTTTTTTTTTTTTACTGCACTATCTCCGTTCTTAACAGATTGCTTTTTGGTTTTAAGTATGGATAAGATAAATTGCTTTGTCCTTAAAGTCAGTGCATTTTCTTTAAGTTTTATTTGTCAAAATATAACTCACAATCATCTAATGATTACATAGTCATGAACCTCCTTAACCAAGGACCTAGACTTTTTTTTTTTTGTAGTCTAATTAACATGAGTATGGCCCAAAATTTTGAGTCTTGATCTCAGAAGGCATCAAGGACTGATCTAATTCACATGTACGACTAGTAGAGTGCAAAATAGAACCTGTCTGCCCGTACTCATAAGGTCACTAGTGACGAAATTGGAAGATATCCATCTTTAAATATAAGCTGATAACAAGTCCTTAAATAATGTTGATACAGAAGAGAGGAAAGGTAACAGATAATTGACAAAGGGAAAACAAATAATTGAAAAAGGACAAAAAAAAACTTTTCCAAAAAAGGAAGCTTCTGCAACTTTGATAAAAATAATGGTATTTATGACTGCCGAAGACAACAGTATCAATGTATTATATTTATCAAGCATACAGCCAAAAGTCAACTATTCTACTTTGTTTAACAGATAATTGACAAAGGGAAAACAATCTTCTGCAACCTCATAAAAATACTGGTGTTGATGATTGCCAAAGACAACATTATCAATGCATTAAATTTATCAAGCATGCAGCTAAATAACAACTATTCTGTATTATGCATCTAGAGATGCAAATTCAAGTCTGATTGAGGAATTTTTATCTTTTGTTGCTCTGATGTAATTTCTGCTCCCTAAAACCAGTAAAGAATTAAAAAAAAGAATTTAGTGGAGATTTTTGAATCTTTTGTCTTGATATCCTTAAATGATCTAAACACACAAAATAAAGATAAAACATATTTTGTCTTGATATCATTCTGATGTAATTTATTATAGTTTTTGTTGTTGTTGTTGTTGTTATTGTTGTTGTTTTAAGAAATGGTTGTTTTATAGGTAGTGATTAATTCTTTCAAGTGAACTAGTTTCAACTTGTTCTCTAAAATCAAGAATAGGATGGAAGAAAATATGAATCCTAAAGTAGGGATGGAATTTGATACTGTAAACGTGACATGGAATTTTTGGGTGATGTATGGTGAAAAAATGGGCTTTGGAGTGAGGAAAGAAAATTCTAATATAAGAAAGACAGATGGCAAGACGATAACATTGATGCTTTGTGTTTGTTCGAAAGAGGGACAAGAAAGATATAAATACTAAAAATTCTCGTGATAAGACTAGAATGGGGTGCAATGCTCGTATAATCTTCAAACTAGTTAATGGAAAGTCTTGAGTGAAAGTATTTAACGACAATCATAATCATGCACTACATACCTCAGATACAACTCACATGCTTCCCTCACAACGACAATTTTCTTATGTTCAAGTGTATAAGATTGAATTAGCTGCAGATTCTGGGCTTAAACAGAAGGCATCTTTTGATTTGATAAGCTCACATGCAGAGGGAAGAGCGAACATTAGATTTACTCAGGATGATGCAAAAAACTATCTTAAGGCAAGAAGAGCAAGACACATGGCTTATGGGGATGCTGGTACCCTAATGCAATATTTTCAGAAGCAATTATCGAAAAATCCTTTGTTCTTCCACGCTTATCAGTTAGACACGAAAAATTAGATTACCAATGCTTTTTGGGCAGATGCAAGGATGTTAATTGACTATAGATTGTTCGGTAATGTGGTGTCTCTTGACACCACATTCGGTACGAATAAGAAAAATGGGCCACTTGCTGTGTTTTGTGGTTTTAATCACCACAAAAGGAATAGTGATACTTGGAATAGCGTTTGTTATTTGATGAGACTGCATAGTCATTTAATTGGTTTTTCCAAACATTTCTTCAAGCTAATGGGTACAAAAAGCCCTTTATTATCTTTACTGACCAATATGCAGTAATAGCAAGAGCATTATCAGAGGTTCTACCGGACAGTGTGCACAAGCTTTGTTTGTGGCATCTAATACGGAATGCCACGAAACACCTCTCTGAGTTGTCACACAGGTTTATTCTCATTCTTTAGGCAAGCTTTTTTATTTTATCCTTTTTTTAAAATATAATTATAACTAAGGAGATGGATCACCAATGCATATATTACACTTATTTTTTTTAATCATTTCTTCTTCTTTTTTAAATTAGATTTGGTTATATTACACTTGTTTTTTTGTTATCATTTACTCTTCTTCTTTTTTAAATTAGATTTGGTGATATTACAGTTGTATTACTCTTGTTTTTTTTTATCATTTTTTACTAAAGGGAGTCCCACATATTGACGGAGATTAGACAATATATGTATGGAATCATTGATGAAGATCAGTTTGAGGCGAGTTAGAGTAAATGGTTGAAGACTATGATGTGAAAGAAAATCAGTGAATAATTAATGCATATCAGTTGAAGTAGAAATGGGCAGCGTGTTACAGAGGGCTTTCACATTGGCATTCAAAGCACACAGCTCAGTGAGAGCCTTAACTCAAATTTGAAGGACTTGCTAAACATAAGTGTGGACCTTATTCAGTTCTTCAATTTGTTTGAAAGAATTGTGGACAAGAAGCGCTACAAAGAATTAAAGTGCAAGTATGAGTCCAAAGAGAAAATTTGGTGACTGAGAAATTTAAGGTCACTTATACTTAAACAACTTTTTGAGCATTATACTCTTACTATCTTTGAAATGTTCCAACAAGAATACGCCGATAAGGAGCAGACGTGTATAAAAGGAAAGGATGAGGGCCAACTTTTTGGACGGTATGTTATTTCTCTAGTTGGTGGTGATAGAGATTCCATAGTATCCCTTGATTCATTGGATAACACAATTACGTGTTCTTGTCAGAAGTTCGAATCCATTGGTATTATTTGTTGCCGTGCACTAAAGGTCTACAATTTGAATGACATAAAGCTACTCCTTGACTGATACATTATTCCTCGATGGATGAGCAAGGCAAGAGGCTCTGTGGTATATGATGCTACTGGGAGAGAGATAGAGGAGGACCATAGGCTGCACACTATGCAATTATTTAAAGAGAGCATGTAGGTCAGCAGAAGGTCACATATTGTTTATGAACATCGTGGATAATTTGCACAAGCAACTCATTGAGCTTCATTTGACTAGAAAGGGTTCAGATACAGATCCAAATGCCGATGTCAATGTCCCCGCCAGCCCCCTACCTCAATGCACACCAGTGGCAAAGAGATTCAAGCAAAGAGACAATGTAAATAATAAGAGATGCCATATGAGTTGTGTTGAGCGTGGGGGAAAGAAGAATAACAGAGTAACCTTGACAAGAGTAAATAAATTGTATTTTTATGCATTTAACCATTAATCATTTTGTTTATCTAATTTCATCTTTGTATTTGTAGAGGAATGAAGCACAACCTAGCGTATCTTGTTCAGCACCTCCAGCACCTCTTCCTAAATTGAGTTTCACTGCAATGCTTGTGGTTTAGCTTTTGTGACATAACTATGATTATTTTTATGCCAAATAACTATGTTGTTGAGATGGTAATACATGCTATTGTTTAATGTAGGTGCCTATTGATCATCTTATGCAATTGTTGGAAGAATTGCATTTCAATGACAATTTTCCACATACAAACAATTGATGTTAGTAACTAGTTCTTTTAATTAGAGTATTTGGTGTCTTTAATTTTTTTTTATCACATAGTTTATGTCAACATTGGCTAATTACTGTCTTATTATCACACAGTTTGGTGGATTCATAATGTGTTCAAAGCAGAGTTGTAGAAATAGCACGATTCATGATTCTGATCGTGCGATTCATCTCGATTCACCATCACAGCGATACGAACGGTGAGGTGAATCGGTTTAGGGCTTGAATCACCAGAATCGTACGATTCGCGCCGAAACTGACGAATCGCAGTATTCCAGTGATTCAAGAGTCTCTGGTGCGAAGAGTCACGAAGTCGGGTTCTTCATGACCCGTCGCACCCGAGAAGACGAAGTCGCGTGTATTCCTTCTATTTTTTTTTAAAACTTTAGAGCTACAGATGGATGGGCCTAGTTAATACTCAATACCACTTTGAAAGTTTTAAAAGAAAGTTTAGGCTGGGCCTGTCTAAGCTGCACTGCAATGGTTTAGTTGACTTTGGGTCTAGAGAGCAGATTCAATCAGCAAAAAAAGAAGACACTTTAGTTAATCAAAAAAAAGATCCCATCAAGATATACACCAATCAAGTAATTTTTTGAAAAACTAAGAAATCAGATTTCAGATTGCAGAAAGCAGAAGAGAAAATATATTATACTGATTTTGTGTATAAAAAAATATCAATCTGGTCAGTAGAGCAATATAGGTAATGTCTAGCTCTAGTGTATAAAAAACTCAAGACTTAAGAGCCACTCCTTTTTCGACATTCAAGCTCTCTTTTGTTCTCTGTCGCTAGCCACAAGGTCTTCAACCTCCAAGCTCTTTCAAATCATTTTTCCGCCAGCCACACACATTCCTCAATCCTCATTCTTCAACCTTCTTCAATAGTTTCAACCTCTTTTAATTTTTTCTGCACAAAATACTTTCTAGTCTTTTTTCTTCCAATGGCTCCAAAAAGAAAAGTGAAAAAAGATGTTACATGGGACCATTGCAAGTCTCTTGAAACAAGGTTACATGTTAAATGAAACTATTGTCCTAAAGAGATGTGGGGAGGAGCTTATAGGATGAATCATCATCTTGCCGGAACACATAAAGAAGTTGCTCCATGCTAACTAATGCCGGAAGAGGTAAATAATTTGTTTAAAAAATTGTTGGAAGATATGAATAAAGGAGATGATATTGATGAGTGTTTTGATGATAGAAGAAATATAGAGCATGATGAGTCACACAAAAAAAGGTCTATGGATGCCTTTGTAACAAAAGGAAAAGGGGGGAGTGGCTCTAATATGAAACAACAAACTATGAATGCAATGATTAAGGATAGGGATTTGGTTGTTAGAGATATTTGTAGATGCATATATAGCAATGCATTGCCATTTAATTTGGTCCAGAGTCCCCATTTTATTAATATAGTTAAATCTATTAGTGAATATGGTAGAGGATTGAAGCCTCCAACTTATCATGAAGTGAAGGTGTCATATTTGAAAAAAGAAGTTGATCAAGTGAATGCTAATTTGAAAAAATATAAGATGAAATGGAAAAAAACTGGTTGTACATTGATGTCAGATGGATGGACTGATGAAAAGGGTAAATCCCTTTCTAATTTTATGGTTAATAGTCCTAGAGGGACTGTTTTTATAAAATCTGTTGATACTAGCAATTTGATTAAAGATGGGAGGAAGATGTTTGAATTTCTTGATGAAATGATAGATGAAATTGGGGAGGAAAATGTGGTTCAAGTAGTGACTGATAGTGCCTCAACTTTAGTGTCTGCCGGTATCAAATTGATGGAAAAAAGAAAACAACTTTTTTGGTCACCTTGTGCAGCCCATTGTCTTGATTTGATTCTTGAAGACATTGGGTGTGTCACGACCCATTTTCTAGGCACATGACCGGCACAATGATGAATATCCCATCACTGTAAGCCTTTCGATAAATTCTTCCCACAAGTAAAATCGTTAGTCATTATCTCTATATTCTCAAAATACCATTCCTTAATAAATACAAAGAAAATACATCAGATTTTCTTAATTAAAAATAATAGATCCTCAGTACGAAATACATTATCATACTGAAATACAAGCCAAATACCAAACCCCTGACCTAGATGTCCTAGACGGTTACAGAGCAACATACTGTATAACAAAAGAAGGGCCTACCCGACAGCGGGAAGGTCCAACGTGATCTACTCCTCTAGCGGATGTACTTCGGCGGCAACCTGATCTGAACAAAAAGTTTGTACAAACAGTGTGAGCTTTTAAACTCAGTGAGCAAATCGGCCTTGCGTTAATAAAATTCAAATACATCACCAGTCATGCAAGCATATCCGAAGGCTCAAGCTCAACCAATAGACATAGTTAGAAATTACATACAAGAAAAATTCATCCAATTCAACAAACGATACTAGTACTCGTCAATGGCAATATATCTCGGAGAGCGCACACAGGCCGGCTCACCAATTTTGTATTTTTCCGCCATGACGCACAACCTCATCCTCTTAGCTAGGGCGCCTCACGGATTTATCACCAATCCGGGCTATATCCCTACTGAGGGAATCGTTGTCTCCATACTCATTGGTCAAGACACCCTTTAACCCGGGTTTTCCGCCTTGCCGTGAGAGGGGGTACTGTACCGCTCAATCACAATCAATAGTACAACAGTTCATATCATAATCAGAAGCACAATATAATACTCATCCATATAACAGGTATAGTATATAACTATATGATTCAAATTTCATATCATCATGAGATACTTGCTTTGTCTTATCCATACTTCTGGATTAATTATCTCATTATATTCGTCATTCTGAATCCAATTTCTCCCTATGAATCTTGGGAGTGTCCTACGACATACTTTTTATCACCAGTAATGCTAAAACTCTATTAAAACAAGGTCGTTTCACTCACCTGGATTCCGTACGAGTATCACTTCTCTAAATCGTTACGGACAAGAGTACGTAGGTGAATTTCAGTATTCCGCTACAGAGATTTTCATGAAAGATTACAGAAAATACGTTAAGATCGTTTTCGTATAGATACTGTTCATACGTACGGGGTACTATTCATACGGTCACTATTCATACGTACGGTACTATTTATACGATCACTATTCATACGTACGGTACTATTCATACGGAAATACAGAATACAATCTGTAAAAGAGTACACCAGGTAAGTTCCCAGGAAAGAGTGGAGGGTCACACTGGACACACTTAAAAACCAGGTCTTTCCTTAGCCAGAACTTTCCTAGACATGTATTCTCCACAGATTATATTCTATTTCGGTAATCAGAGAATCAAAATAACAGCTAACGACAGTTTTTCTGATGTGGAAGATCGGCCAAAGCCGCAACCACAGAGCATACTTAAGAAAATAACTTCTAAAATTTGAAAGACATAGAAAGGGCATAGTATCCTTACCTAAGCAAAAACGGAAAGGCCCAAAATCTCAGAAGCCTAGCGTCGGAGCAAGAGAAACTTAAGGAGGGAAGAAGAGAAGTTGAAGGTGTGAGTTTAGAAGTGAAATGGAAGGGCCTATTTATAGCAAAAGTCAAGGGTACTATTTGACACTATGCGCTAATAAAATATTCAATTTACTATTTATGAAAATGACATTTCTAATAATGCAGTTACTGTGCACCTTACGCATGGAAAATTTTCGTTTATTTACTATTAGAAACTTTAAAGGGAAAACTATCCTTTCACCTTGAACCTTTAAGTTTCTTTTCAATTCAGTCCTTTCAATTTAGTCCCTGAGGGTATTTTTACACATAAAACGTCATTTTCTCCTACAAACTTCTTTCTAGTTTTCTCTTATGACCAAACCACATCTAGTATTTGACATTTTGATTGTATAAATGAACAGTACCATATACGTAAATAGTAACAGTAGTTTGAAAACACGCATTTATATTTTATTTTTCATGGGTATTACATTATCACCCCCTTTAAGAAATTCGGTCCTTCGAATTTAAATTACCTCAAGTCGTAAAAAGATGGGGATATCTAGAACGCATGTCGGCCTCGGCTTCCCATGTGGCTTCTTCGTGAGTTTGATTCCTCCACAAAACTTTGACGGATGGAATCTCCTTAGATCGGAGTTTCTTTACTTGACTATCGAGGATAGCTACCGGTATCTCCTCGTATGACAAGTTTTCATCTACTAGGATAGAATCATTCTGAGAAGGGTGAAGTATGTGAGAAGGGTCATGAAGGTACTTCCTTAACATGGATACGTGAAAAACAGGGTGAATCCCTTCCAGATCCATAGGTAGGGCAAGCGGATAAGCCACTTTTCCCACTCGTTCTAGAATCTCATAAGGCCCGATGTATCTAGGACTCAACTTTCCTTTCCTTCCAAATCTCAACACACCTTTCATTGGAGAGACCTTAAGGAATACCATATCGCCGACTGAGAACTCCAAATCACGTCGTCTGTGGTCAGCGTATGCCTTTTGTCTACTTTGAGCTGCTCGCATCCTATCTTGTATTGTCTTAACCTTGGTTAGGGCATCCTGGGCCAAGTCAGGTCCTAATGCTTTCGCTTCACCTACCTCGAACCAACCGATCGGAGATCTGCAACGTCTCCCATACAAGGCCTCAAAGGGTGCCATCCCAATAGTGGCCTGGTAGCTGTTGTTATATGCGAACTCTACAAGATACAAATGCTTTTCCCAGCTACCACTGAAATCTAGAATACAAGCTCGTAACATATCCTCTAGCGTCTGAATCGTCCGCTCTGACTGTCCGTCTGTCTGTGGGTGAAAAGCGGTACTAAGGTCCACTCGAGTACCTAATGCCTCTTGAAAACTTCTCCAGAAATGAGAGGTAAATTGAGGACCTCTATCAGAAATGATAGATATAGGTACTCCATGCAACTTTACTATTTCTTTAATATACAATTGTGCCAACGTTACTACACCATAAGTGGTTTTGACTGGAATGAAGTGTGCTGATTTGGTTAGTCGGTCAACAATGACCCAAACTGAGTCATAACCTCCTGTGGAGCGAGGTAGACCAACAACAAAGTCCATCGTCACTCGTTCCCATTTCCATTCAGGAATCTCTAATTGTTGTAACGAGCCTCCTGGCTTTAGATGCTCAGCCTTAACCTGTTGACAGGTTAAACAACGAGACACAAATTCTACTATGTCTTGTTTCATTCCTTTCCACCAGTAGATCTGTTTCAGATCCTGATACATCTTGGTGGCTCCTGGATGTACAGCATATGCAGCACGATGGCCTTCTTCCATGATGTCTCGTCTAAGAGTTCCAACATGTGGTACACACAACCGTTGTTCAAAATGTAAGACTCCTGTATCGTCGAGTGTGAAACTATTCACTTCACCAATCTTCACCTTTTCCATAATTTGGACAAGCTCAGGATCCTCCATTTGAGATATCCGTATCTGGTCAACAAGGGAAGATCTAGCCCTGATATGGGCTAAGAATGATCCTATCCTTGTAACCTCAAGAGTAGCACCTTTTGCTCTCATCTCTTGTAGTTCTTGGATCAAGGGTCTTTTTGTTACTGCTATATGGGCCAGACTACCCATAGATTTTCGACTCAAGGCATCTGCTACCACGTTTGCTTTGCCTGGGTGGTAAAGAATATTGCAATCATAATCTTTTAGTAATTCTACCCATCTCCTCTGCCTCAAGTTTAAGTCCTTTTGGTCGAAAATATATTTTAGACTTTTATGGTCAGTGTAGATTTCGCAAGTTTCTCCGTATAGATAATGTCGCCATATCTTTAAAGCGAAAACTACTGCTGCCATTTCCAGATCGTGGGTGGGGTAGTTTTGTTCATGTTTCTTAAGTTGTCTCGATGCATATGCCACTACCTGGTCATGCTGCATGAGAACACATCCCAACCCTACTCTTGATGCATCGCAGTATACTGTAAAACCTCCTGATCCTGAGGGTAAGACCAATACAGGTGCGGAGATTAACCTTTTCTTGAGTTCTTGGAAGCTTTCTTCACAAGCGTCATCCCATTGGTACTTTACCCCTTTCCTAGTCAGTCGTGTGAGAGGGGCAGCTAACTGGGAAAAATTTTGGATGAAACGACGATAATATCCTGCCAATCCCAAGAAGCTGCGAATCTCCGTGACGGAGGTAGGTCTAGGCCACATTTTGACCGCTTCTACTTTGCTTGGGTCTGCTTGGATGCCATCTTTGGAGATTACATGTCCCAAGAAAGTTACACGATCAATCTAAAACTCGCATTTAGAGAATTTGGCGTACAATTGATGATCCCTCAATGTCTGCAACACAACACGAAGGTGTTGTTCGTGCTCTTCTGAAGTCTTTGAGTACACCAGAATGTCGTCTATGAAGACAATGACAAATTTGTCTAAAAAGGATTTAAAAATCCTATTCATTAAATCCATGAAAGCAGCTGGTGCATTCGTTAATCCAAATGACATCACCAAGAACTCGTAGTGCCCATATCTGGTACGGAAGGCTGTTTTAGATACATCCTCCTCCTTGATCTTGAGTTGGTGATAACCAGACCTCAAGTCAATCTTTGAAAAACACTTGGCTCCTTGAAGTTGATCGAAAAGGTCGTCGATGCGAGGCAACGGGTATTTATTTTTGATAGTTACCTTATTCAGTTGCCTGTAATCTATGCATAGTCTCATCGATCCGTCCTTCTTTTTCACGAACAGAACAGGAGCTCCCCAAGGTGAATAACTTGGCCTTATAAAGCCTTTGTCTAGCAAGTCCTGTAACTGAGTTTTTAACTCTTTTAATTCTGTTGGTGCCATTCTATAAGGGGGTATGGAGATTGGGCGAGTATCTGGTGCTAACTCTATCTGGAACTCAATCTCTCGATCTGGGGGTATACCTGGTAGATCATCTGGGAAGACATCTACAAACTCCTGGACTACTGGAACGTCTTCTACTTTTAGTTCTTCTTTCTTAATATCTTTAACGAATGCCAAGTATCCTTTACAGCCATTTCGCAATAAACGTTGGGCACACATTAAAGATATAAGATTCCCAGAAATTTCACTCCGTTCACCATGAAATACGAAAGAAGGCTCCCCCGGAATATTAAATTTAACTATCTTATTATAGCAATCCAGGGTGGCATGACAAGATGCCAGCCAATCCATGCCCAAGATGACATCAAAGTCTGTCATATCTAACAGCATTAGGTCTACTGTTGTATTTATTTCTCCGACTCTTACCTTGCAAGCTCGATAGCCTCGTTCTATTAGTAAGGTGCCTCCAGTAGGCGTAGTTACTAAAAACGGACATTCTAATCTAACAACTTTTTGCTTAAAGTTCTTAGCAAAGAATGGTGACACATAGGAATGCGTAGAGCCAGAGTCAAACAAAATATGTGCAAAATTTGATTCAATCAGAAGAGTACCTGCTACCACCGTATTAGACGCCTGAGCATCTTGACGGGTTAAAGCGAATACTCGAGCGTTCCCTCGGCCTGCTGAAGCCTGCCCTCGACCACCTTGTCCTCTGCCAGCACCTCTTCCGATTCCATTGCCTCCTACAGTTACAAGGGATCTGTTGGTAACAGTAGCCTCTGATTGATTAGGGCGTACTGACCCTTGGCCAGATCTCGTGTAGAGTTGGGGGCAATCTCTTTTGATGTGGCCCTGTTGACCACATTGGTAACAGACCCTAGTGTTGTTGTTGACAAAACAAGCTCCGAAGTGATTTCTTTCACATTTAGAGCACCAGGGCCTTTGTTGACCCCCTGTACCACTTTGTTGACGCTGTGGTGCACTAGCAGTAGAGGCTGCACGTCCAGAACTCTCTCCGTGGTAGCGTGATTTCTCATCTTGCTTCCTCTTTCTTTTGTTATTCCATTTTTCTTTTTGCATATCTCTTTCTTCCATCATACGGGCGATGTCGACGGCTTCTGTGTAAAATGAAAAATCTCGTATTTTCGATCCCACCCTGTCAAATAAAGACTCTCGAAGGCCTTTAATAAATCGTCGGATCTTTTCTTTCTCAGTTAGGACCATGTGAGTAGCATATTCAGACAACTCTATAAACAGATTGTCGTATTCATCGACGGTTCGTGATCCTTGCCGGAGTGCCTCAAACTCATTCATCTTTGCTTCTCGTATACTCTCCGGAATAAATTGTTCTCGAAAAATTCTTTTAAAGTCATTCCATTTAATGGGTGGGGCATTTCTGGCCATGCCCTTCTTCCATGTTCGCCACCAGCGGTCGGCCTTACCTCTTAACTGAAAGGTAACAAGGGTTACTTTTCGAGGTTCAGGGCATTCTAACGTGTCAAGGATTTTCTCACAGTCATCTAGAAAACGTTGTGGGTCTTCATTAACATCTCCTGCAAAGGTTAGCGGATTCAGCTTCATAAATTCTGAAATCTTGACCTCTGTCCCTACCCAATCCTGAGGAGGGGGTGGAGGTGGCATCTGGTCTGTCTCTTGTACTTTTGCAGCATGTACTGATGCCTGTGAGCCATCTTCAGATGATTGTCCCATCAAAAGTTCCTTTAGCCCATTCACCTCGTTCTGCATTGCAGCTAATGCTTCCATCACTACAGTCGCGTCAATTTGTGATGGTTCTCCAGCATTTCTTCCAGGGTTTTCAGTGGATATTTCTCTGTTTTGTGCATGGTTATCTTCTGCACGGTTAGGCATCTCCAGTCTTGCATTTGCTGACTGAGCAGCTGGAGGGACCAAGGCCCTGCCAGATCTTGTGCGGATTCCAGAAGCGTTTGATTTTCTTGGTGCCATCTAAACTTATTCTACAATTAAGAATAATATATATCGTCACTATTATGCTTCAAGTAAAGACACGAAAGAAATAGATTTTAATCTCTACATGGCTTTTGGTGGATCTTCATCCTATGGTCGTGCTGCAGTCACGACAATAGGGGAAGGCCCACTAAAGACACCTTGCTCTGTAATCACTAGGAGACCTAACAACCTATGCTCTGATACCAACTTTGTCACGACCCATTTTCTAGGCACATGACCGGCACAATGATGAATATCCCATCACTGTAAGCCTTTCGATAAATTCTTCCCACAAGTAAAATCGTTAGTCATTATCTCTATATTCTCAAAATACCATTCCTTAATAAATACAAAGAAAATACATCAGATTTTCTTAATTAAAAATAATAGATCCTCAGTACGAAATACATTATCATACTGAAATACAAGCCAAATACCAAACCCCTGACCTAGATGTCCTAGACGGTTACAGAGCAACATACTGTATAACAAAAGAAGGGCCTACCCGACAGCGGGAAGGTCCAACGTGATCTACTCCTCTAGCGGATGTACTTCGGCGGCAACCTGATCTGAACAAAAAGTTTGTACAAACAGTGTGAGCTTTTAAACTCAGTGAGCAAATCGGCCTTGCGTTAATAAAATTCAAATACATCACCAGTCATGCAAGCATATCCGAAGGCTCAAGCTCAACCAATAGACATAGTTAGAAATTACATACAAGAAAAATTCATCCAATTCAACAAACGATACTAGTACTCGTCAATGGCAATATATCTCGGAGAGCGCACACAGGCCGGCTCACCAATTTTGTATTTTTCCGCCATGACGCACAACCTCATCCTCTTAGCTAGGGCGCCTCACGGATTTATCACCAATCCGGGCTATATCCCTACTGAGGGAATCGTTGTCTCCACACTCATTGGTCAAGACACCCTTTAACCCGGGTTTTCCGCCTTGCCGTGAGAGGGGGTACTGTACCGCTCAATCACAATCAATAGTACAACAGTTCATATCATAATCAGAAACACAATATAATACTCATCCATATAACAGGTATAGTATATAACTATATGATTCAAATTTCATATCATCATGAGATACTTGCTTTGTCTTATCCATATTTCTGGATTAATTATCTCATTATATTCGTCATTCTGAATGCAATTTCTCCCTATGAATCTTGGGAGTGTCCTACGACATACTTTTTATCACCAGTAATGCTAAAACTCTATTAAAACAGGGTCGTTTCACTCACCTAGATTCCGTACGAGTATCACTTTTCTAAATCGTTACGGACAAGAGTACGTAGGTGAATTTCAGTATTCCGCTACAGAGATTTTCATGAAAGATTACAGAAAATACGTTAAGATCGTTTTCGTATAGATACTGTTCATACGTACAGGTACTATTTATACGGTCACTATTTATACGTATGGTACTATTTATACGATCACTATTCATACGTACGGTACTATTCATACGAAAATACAGAATACAATCTGTAAAAGAGTACACCAGGTAAGTTCCCAGGAAAGAGTGGAGGGTCACACTGGACACACTTAAAAACCAGGTCTTTCCTTAGCCAGAACTTTCCTATACATGTATTCTCCACAGATTATATTCTATTTCGGTAATCAGAGAATCAAAATAACAGCTAACGACAGTTTTTCTGATGTGGAAGATCGGCCAAAGCCGCAACCACAGAGCATACTTAAGAAAATAACTTCTAAAATTTGAAAGACATAGAAAGGGCATAGTATCCTTACCTAAGCAAAAACGGAAAGGCCCAAAATCTCAGAAGCCTAGCGTCGGAGCAAGAGAAACTTAAGGAGGGAAGAAGAGAAGTTGAAGGTGTGAGTTTAGAAGTGAAATGGAAGGGCCTATTTATAGCAAAAGTCAAGGGTACTATTTGACACTATGCGCTAATAAAATATTCAATTTACTATTTATGAAAATGACATTTCTAATAATGCAGTTACTGTGCACCTTACGCAAAAATTTTTGTTTATTTACTATTAGAAACTTTAAAGGGAAAACTATCCTTTCACCTTGAACCTTTAAGTTTCTTTTCAATTCAGTCCTTTCAATTTAGTCCCTGAGGGTATTTTTACACATAAAACGTCATTTTCTCCTACAAACTTCTTTCTAGTTTTCTCTTATGACCAAACCACATCTAGTATTTGACATTTTGATTGTATAAATGAACAGTACCATATACGTAAATAGTAACAGTAGTTTGAAAACACGCATTTATATTTTATTTTTCATGGGTATTACAGGGTGCTTAACGGTATTTCATAATACCATTGGAAAGGCAACACGTATTACCACTTACATTTATAGGTATACTTGGGTAGTCAACTTGTATAGAACCTATTCTAATGGTATGAAATTAGCTAGGCCAGCAATAACAAGATTTGCTACATCATATTTGACAATGAAGTCTATTTTAGACCAAAAGATTGCCGTTCGATCCCTGTTTGCATCAGAAAAATGGGCTAAGAGTGCCTATGTTTCTAGGGATGAAGCCAAAGTTGTAGAAGATATTATTTTAACAGATTCAAGATTTTGGAAATCTATAAAGTATTGCTTGAATTGTGTATTTTCCCTTGTAAAAGTTCTTAGACTTGTGGATGGGGATTCAAAAACGGCAATGGGATATATCTATGAGGCCATGGATAAAGCAAAAGAACAAATTGCAAAAAATTTCAATCATGTAGAAAGTAGATATAAGAAAGTATGGGAGATCATTGACAAACGTTGGGACTATCAACTTCATAGACCTCTTCATGTAGCGGCATATTTCCTTAATCCTAAGTAAGTCTTCTTATGAAAAATGATCAATTATATTTCTATGTAGGCATACTAGCATTTAATGACAATTCTTATCTTTCTTTATAACCCTATAGGTTTCATTATGATGCAAACTTTAATGCGAATCTTGAAGTGAAGATTGGATTGTACAAAGTGTTGGATAAGATGTGTCCTAATATTGAGACAAGAGTTAATATTTATTTTCAAATTGAAAAAATTGACAAGGCAGAAGGACTTTTTGGATATAGCTTAGCGGTTGCAACTAGAGATAAAAAGCAACCTGGTAATAAATAATAATTACTTCATTTCATTTATAAACATGTATTTGAATGAGTAATTAACATTTAACACATGTTTATTTTAATTTTGATGCTAGCTTTATGGTGGAATAGTTATGGAGAAGAGTGCAAAAAGTTGCAATCACTTGCCATTCGTATACTAAGCCTCACTTGTAGTGCTACGGGATGCGAAAGGAATTGGAGTATCTTTGATCATATTCACTCCAAGAGAAGGAATCGGCTAGAACAACAAAGATTGAATGCTCTTGTATTTGTCAAATACAATTTGTAATTAGAGACTAGACAAAAGCAAAGGGAGGCTAAGGGAGATACATATGATCCTATTTATTTATCGGATCTTGAATCTGATGATGAATGGATCACTGAACAAGAAGAGCCTTGTCTTATGGAAGGGAACTCTTGGATGGATGTCCAAAAGTGTTTTGGTATTGATGAAGGTGGTTCATCATCTAAAAAGAGAAAGAGAGGTAAATTTTATTTACAAATTACAATATATATACACTTGTCTTAGAATTCTTAATTTGTTTTCACTTACTCACATTATACTATATTAAAAATTTAGGTCCACGGAATCTTAATGCAGAAAAGAAGGACAAAGGAAAAAGCATTCAAATACAAGATGATAATGTTGAGCAAGACCTTAGAGATGATGGTGATACTGAAGAGGAAGAGGAGGAAAGGATGATTATGTTGGATGATTGAGTCTCTTGATGAATAGAATAGAAGGACCACTAGTCTTTGAGTCTTTTTAAACTTGGTTTGATTACTTACATAGTTGTGTTATGACTTATGTTATGTATGACTTATTATAAATCTTTTGTTTTATTTGTTTATTATAAATTGCATTTGTTTTATCACTTATTTATGAGTTAAACTTATAGAATCAAGTATGTTATATATGTTATATAACATATCTATGATATTTTTTTATTATAATCGTGAATCTTACGATTCGATACAATTCACGATTCATGATTCATAATGGCACTTAGCAATTCACGATTCGAATCGCGATTTAATAACTATGGTTCAAAGGAATTTTGCTTTCTTCCGAAGGGTAAGGAACTTTAGATTAATTCATCAATTTCCCATTGTACCATGTTTTATTTCCAGGTTATATATTAAAATGGGTACATACATTCCTTTCATATGTATGCCTTTTCTAATATAATATTATCTAGTTTAATTATGTGTTTGCAGGTCCCCTCATATGTATGCATAATTATGTGATGGGTTGTCAATTTTGATTTTAGATATTGGACTTCCATTTGGAAAGTCACTTTTCCAACTCCAAGCAGAAAATTATTGTGCATAACAGGTAAAAGCAGAAAATGCATGCATATGGTGATATTGCATACCTTATGTTGCACTTGTGAATATTAGTTAATTCTTAGACTCATTTCTAAGTCTCAGTTTTAGGTATTCCAATGATTCCTTGATGATGCTCACTTTGTAGAAGCAATCTTATTAGCTTATATTGCCTAGTATTGGTGGCAAAAACAAAAAAAAATTAATTAACCATTTATGACAAGTTTCCGAAAATTGATAAATCTCCTCCAGAAACATGTTAATTGGTGAAATAAACCAAAAATTATACACTCCATATAATCTAAATATTATATATAAGAAACTGAAACTTGATGTGATCATTAAATAGTTCTTTAATATTTGATGAATGTCTGTCTATTACAGGTGGATGGGATCCAAGGAATTATGATGGCATATAGCCACATACTATGCCGTCCTTAATGTTTCTCTTGCGGGACCGACTCCTTTTGGACCTGTCATAAGCAATGCTGTACTTATATTGCTAGTCAATTTGTAGCAAATGGTGCACAAAAGTACTCTGTTTTATTAATAATCAAAGTAAGAGTTATCTATGCAATAGTCTTTATGTCAAATACTTGCTTGCATATAAGATTGCAGTTATCATGCCTTTTTGATGACTAGTCGTAAGTGTAGTTTAAACTAGTGTTTCTTTGGTTTTTGTTTTACATGTTTCTCTGGAGCATTTCTCAAATGCAAGCGTATTATTTAGTCATAATGATGCTTAACCTTTCGGGGAGCAGAAAGTGTAAGGTGGCCAGTGATTATATTAGCCATTCTAGCCTTTGTTGTGGGAAGTCAAGCAATCATCAGTGGAACATTTTCCATCATTAACCAAGGTGCATTTATTTGCCCCTTTACTCTATATCTGTGTCCAGACCTGCCACTTCCCATTTCCTTTTCTTTCAAACAGTCCCATATATTTTGATAAGATGCAGTATGATGGTTTTTTACTATGTAAATGTGATTATCTCTACTCCCTTTAATGGCAGGCGTTCTCTTTCCCTCTTTATTGCAACTCCACAGATTATAAACCAAGACATGTAGTAAGCAAAGGAAAGCTCTCTGAAATTGAGATTGAGATAAAAGAAGAATGTGGTATTTGCATGGAGATGAACAGCAAAGGAAAACTCTTATCAGTTGTTAGGCTTTGTAATTACTGAGTCATGTTAGGCTTTGTTCTAGAATTGTATCTCTGAAAGTACCGAGTCATGTTAGGCTTTATTCTGGAAAACTCAAAGAAAAGCAAACCAAAACATGTTAGGCTTTGTTTTAGAATTGTCTATCTGAAATTGGGTTGCTTACTATCTATAGTCCTATCTTTCCATATTGGCTCAAAATGGAATTGTATTGTCGTAAATGCATCTGCAGGAAAACCAATCCGTTTCTTCTTCCTCTGAGTCTCTGTATCTGCTTCTCTCTCCGGCTTCGTATCTCCTCTTCTCTCCGGCGCGTCTCTCCGTAGCTCCTTCTCTCTCCGACTCGCCTCTTTATTCCTTCCTATCTCCAAGTCGTCTCTCTCAGTTAGAACCTCTCCCTATTCTCGTCTCCCTCTGGCGCGTCTCTCTCGGCTTCTCTCTATATCTGAGTTCTAAGCCAAAATAACGCTTAGTTTCATGCCCTTTCTTGTTCCATTTTGCGCCATACTCCACCAGGATCGTCCGACTAACTCAGACACACAGAGAGGCCGAGAAAGATGCGAGAGCGGGAAACGAGAACAAGGAGAGGTTCTGACTGAGAGAGACGACTTGGGGATAGGAAGGAACAGAGAGCGAGCCGGAGAGAGGAGGAGCTGCAGAGAGACGCACCGGAGAGAGGAGGAGATACGAAGCCGGAGAGAGAAGCAGATACAAAGATTCAGAGGAAGAAGAAGAAATGGTTTTTCTTTTTTTTTTTTATATTTTAAAAATATTCAGTGAAGCTGGTCAGGTCATATATCCGGAAAACCAGATCGCGTATGGGCGGGTCGAGAAGGGACATGTGGCACGATGTCTGAAGCTGAAAAAAAAAAAAAAGTAGTCAAAATGCAACGTTTCATTTAATGGGCATACGAGATCTAGACTGTTGGATCTATCAGATCCAACGGCCCACAATATAAGAATTTCTGCGCTATGTGGACCCTTAATGGAGTTAATCAGACGGTCCTGGTGGAGTATGGGAAAGTCTCATACTTCTCTATTGGAGAGGCGCCAGTCCCTCCAGGACAAGCACTAGGGGTCTCATTTAGTCTGATGAAAAGAAAGATACACGTGTACCACTAAGCAAGTGCCACCTTAGTCCTTCCTTAGCTTAAATTATACCAGGCTACTCGTCTTAAAATTTTAATTCACCGGGGTCCGAATTTTTGTAAAAGTTACAAATCACACCTGAGTCTCATAAATTAATTTAGTACCGTGCTTGGTCTTATCTTTTTCCACAGAATAAAAACTCACCCTTTCATTTAGAATTTATTATCATTTTTGTTTCCAATTTCAATGTAATCTTCATCATTCCCATAAATTGAAATTTAATTCCTTAAATTTCTAAATATTATGTTGAAAATTTTCTGTAAGTTTGCCTCCAAAATCCTTGGACATTACACGAAATTAGTAATTAGACGGCAACTTGTCATTAGTGGCCAATGAGCAAACCTTTTCTTTCAAGGCTAAACCTAATTCTGGCTACTTCTCTTATTGCCTGTGTTATTTGCAGACAAACTGGAAACTAAGACTGCCTTTCATTAAAAAAGAAAAGAATCTTGCTCCTCCAATAATGTTATCCTAAATATCTAAGCACAATGTGACATAACGATCATTATGTGTATGAGTCATTGCAGCACAAATGATGGCCCGTAAGTAACTAATAAGAAGGATTGTTTAGTAAATTTTGATTTATTAAATATGAGGAAATAAAACTAATTATAAATAAATGACAAAACTATATTTTATATTCTTAACGTTTGCATTAATTTTTGTTATGCTCCTAACGTTTATTTTTAGTTAAATACGTCTCATATATTTTAATTTTATTTTTAAAAATATTCTTTTTTTAACGCCGTTAAATATACTAACGAAAAATATTGACTGAACTATTTACGTGGCATATATCACCCGTCACGTTATGTGCCATGTGAATCTATTATCTTAAAATTTCAAAAATTCCCTAAGTGAGGAGAGAGAGAGGGCTTTTTTGGAATATAAGTTCATATAGTAGGTAATATGTGTCACGTAAATAGACTAATCAATAATTTTTGTTAGTATATTTGATAATATTAAAAAAATGTATAATTGACTAAAAATAAAACATATGAAACATATTTGATAAAAAATAAATATTAAGATCATAAATAAAAATTGATGTAAATATAAGATATATGAAATATAGTCTTGCTAAGTAAATCATATAGACGAGTCTCTTTGAAGGGTCGATCAAAGTATGTTTGTAGGCCTTTTATGCGGTTCGTGATAAAAACAGTTTTTCTGATTATGGTAGCAATGTTTTGTCTTTGATCTTGTAGATGTGCATGTACTTAGTGGCGGTTTAATACTAATAAACACTGTAACCATTAAAAAGGCGACAGCTTTAGCCAACCAAAGCTAAAACCAAAATGAATCGGAACCAAATCATGTTACTTTTGATAGTTTGTATATATCAACTATCAACTATTGATATATTATTTGTTTTCATCTTTATCCAAAGCAGTTGTTATACTTAGAGGTTGCTATACTATATATGTCTAATTATTAAATAAAAAAATATAATAACCTTTATATCGTGTTTGAGACTTGATAAATGTGGAGCTTAAAATTATAAGTAATTATTGTGCCGGTTTGATTCTTTGATTGGATTGAGATAGGTGGTCAATCTAACCGACAATAATTTGAATGAGAAATATAAAATTCAAAATCAATTAATTTAAAATTCAAAATTCAAAATCAGTCAGGAGACTAAATGGGTTGGAGAAAAGATTAAGAGGTTTGACGGTGCAGGCTTCAAGTTCTGGTACACGGAAAAAATAAAGACAAAGAATGGTGTAGGTATCATGGTTGACAAGAAATGGACGCCGAGTATGGTGGAGGTAAAAAGGATTGGGGATAGGATTTTATGTTTAAGAATGATTGTTGTAAGAGATACTATCCATATCATTAGTGCCTATGTACCCCAAGTAGGGGCGGATGTATATTTTAAGGAAAAGTTTTGGGAAGATTTAGAGGGATTGGTCAGAAGCATGCCCTTAGAAGAGAAGAATTTCATCGAGGGGGACCTTAATGGCCACGTTGGAAAAGAAGCAGGACAGTATGAGAGGGTTCATGGTGGTTTTGGTTTTGGGGAGCTTAACGAGGAAGGACAGTCTATACTTGATTTCTCAATGGCTTATAATTTTAAGGTTGTCAACACCTGCTTCAAGAAGCAATAGGAGCATTTAATCACATACAAGAGTGGAGCTTCAAGGTTACAGATTGACTTCTTTTTGGTAATGAATCCAGATAGAAAAATCTGTCAAAATTGTAAAGTTATTCCTGGGGAACCCGTGGCAACTCAACATAGGGTCTTGGTCCTTGATGTGATTATTAAGGGTCGGAAACAAAAGCATCGACAGGTGATGAACCCTAGGACAAAGTGGTGGCAGCTAAAGGGGGAGAATCTATAGACTTTCAAGAGAAGACTGTTGGAGGAAGGGTCTTGGGAGTTACGAGAAAATGCTAACATCATGTGGGAGGAGATGGCCAACAAGGTTAGAAAGATAGCTAAAGCACTGTTAGGAGAATCTAAAGGTTTTGGACAAAGAGATAAGGAATCTTGGTGGTGGAATGAGACCGTTCAAGAGAAGATCAAATTTAAAAAAGATTGCTTTAAAGCTATCCATCTGTGCAATAATTCAAAAGATTGGGAAAGGTATCGGAAGGCTAATAAGGAGGCTAAAAAACCAGTAAGTGAAGCACGATCTAAAGCATTTGAAGAGTTTTATAAGGACTTAGGAATGAAAAAAGGGGAACAAAAGATTTACAAGATTGCGAAGACTAGAGAAAGGAAATCTAGAGATTTGGATCAAGTAAGATGTGTTAAGGATGAAGAAGGAAAAGTTTTGGTTACAGATGGAGATATTAAAAACAGATGGCAATGTTACTTTCACAAGCTCTTTAATGACGGAGCAGGGTCGATCTGTAATATGAAAGATTTAACAACCTTGGAGAAAGAATAAAATTTGGCATATTATTGCAGGATTAAGGTTGATGAGGTCAAGGAAGCTCTTAGAAGAATGGATAATGGTAAAGTCGTTGGTCCTGATGGTATTCCTATTGAAGTTTGGAAGTGTTTAGGGGAAGAGGGTACTATCTGGCTAACTAAGCTATTTAATGAAATTTTAAGGTCCAAGAAAATGCCGGAAGAATGGAGAAGAAGCACTTTAGTGCCTATATACAAAAACAAAGGAGACATTCATAACTGCGCAAACTATCGAGGGATTAAGCTTATGAGTCACACTCTAAAATTATGGGAAAGAGTGATTGAACATAGGTTAAGAATGGAAACGAGTATTTCGGAAAATCAATTTGGATTCATGCCAGGACGATCAACTATGGAAACTATTTATCTTCTAAGAGGGTTGATGGAAAGGTATCGGAGCAAACAAAAAGACTTGCATATAGCATTTATTGATTTGGAAAAAGCTTATGATCGAGTATCAAAAGAGGTGCTCTGGAAAGCCTTAGAACAGAAAGGCATACGGGTTGCGTATATTAGACTTATAAAAGATATGTATGAGAGGGCTACAACTAGTGTGAGAACGTTTGGAGGGGAAACTAGAGACTTCCCTATTAAGATTGGCCTACATCAGGGATCATCGTTGAGCCTTTATTTGTTTGACTTGGTTTTAGATGTTCTGACAAAACATATTTAAGAAGAAATTCCTAAATGCATACTTTTTGCTGATGATGTTGTTCTCATAGTAGAGTCAAGGGAAGAGATTAATGTTAAACTTGAGTTATGGAAAACTACTTTAGAATCGAAGAGTTTTCATTTGAGCAGGAGTAAGACAGAGTATATGCATTGTAAGTTTAACAAGCGACAAGTTAGAAACGAGTTAGAAGTTAAAATTGGAGATAATGTTGTATCACAAGTGTCAAAGTTTAGGTATCTGGGATCTGTTATACAAGATGACGGTGAAATTATTAGAGATGTGACATATAGGATACAAGCTGGGTGGTTAAAGTGGAGAATGACATCAAGAGTTGTTTGTGATCGTAAAGTACCTGATAAGCTCAAAAGAAAGTTTTATTGTACTGCTATACGACCTGCGATTTTATATAGGAGCGAATGTTGGGCGATGAAAGGACAACAAGAGCATAAAATTGGAGTAGCGGAGATGAGGATGTTGTGTTGGATGTGTGGTCATACAAGAAGAGATATGATCCGTAATGATCGTATACGAGAGAGAGTTGGAGTGATACCTATTGAGAAAAAAATGACTGAAAACCGTTTAAGGTGGTTTGGACATGTTCAAAGAAGACCATTAGAAGCGCCAGTAAGGAGAGTTGAGCAGATGGTTTGGAGCCTTGTGAAAAAAGATCGAGGAAGACTAAGAAGGACACTTAAATAAGTTATTGAACGAGATCTTCTGGTAAATGAGATCCCTAAAGAGTTAGTCATTGATAGAGTTCAATGACGTCATGCGATCCATGTAGCCGACCCTATCTAGTGGGATAAGGCTTTGTTGTTGTTGTTGTTGTTGTTGTTGTAGTTAATTTAAGGCCTATTTAGTTTAGATATTTTTTTTATTTTTATTTTTTTAAAATAAAAAATGAGTTTAAAAATGTATTTAATTGAGTTTAATAAAAATATATTTGGTTGAGTTTAATAAAAATATTTTTAAAAAAATATGTCTTAAAATTAGCCCAAATCTAAAAACAAAGATATTTTCAGTGTTTTAAAAAATAAAAACAAAAAACAAAAATAGAAAATGTTTTTATAATCGAACCAGACTCTTGTTTGTTAACCTAAAAATCTTATATTTAAATGGATCAGCTTGAGGCTGGTTGGGATGTTATGCAGGAAAAATTGTTTATTTTGATATATGCAACATCACAGACATCTTAAAGTTCTAGGCTCAATGAAACCAAATGAAGATGTTTTTATAAAATTCCACCAACAGAAACCATTAATCCACTTGAACCTGACCAAAATCATATATATATCGAGTTCAGTCAGGTGGAAATGAATTGGTTGAGTTATGCTCATCCTTTCTTGAAACATCACAATTATTTTCCTCCACCCTTTCTCTCAGTAGAAAAAAAATAACCCATCTTCATAATAATTTGTTTTTCAAGAAGTTACACAATCAGTCTTATCATCTCTCTGTTTGCTCCTTCACTGAGAAAGAAGAATTAAAGACATCTAGGGGGACCAAAAAGGAAGAAGGAAAGAGAAATAATTATTTAATGATAAATTCTTACCCTTGCTGTGGCTTATCATTTATCTTTTACATTCTCTTCAATATGAGAAAAAAACTTTCGAGTTTTGAAAGTTCAGTGAAAAATGGATTTCTCCTTGTCAAAAACACCGAAATAAAATAAAATTTTGGAAACCTTCCCTTTCATTTCTTTTTCTTCCAATATTATTTTTCATCAAAACATGCCCTAATTTCTAAAACCAATACCCCTTTAATTTAACCAGTAGGGTCCTGACTAAAGTTAACTTCACATATCATAACTCCAAGGATGCAAATGCCATTGCCAAGGAAAACTGCAGGGACATCAATCTATATATACACAACAAATGACACAGTCAAACCATAAAACGCTAAATCCCCACTTGACAAATAGATTTATGTCGATCTACGAACTACTCTGCCTCGTCCTTCCTTGCTCTTATCCAATCATTGAAGTTAAGGACTCAAAATCATGTTCATCGCAGGGGATGGTAATTCCTGTGACATGATTAAACCCAAACTCCTCCTCGGCTTTACGGAGAAGACTCTGAAACTGTGAGTGAGCTAGCCACGAAATAGGCACGATGTACCTCGTCCTGTTTTCTCCGACATACACAGCAAAGTGGCCTTTACGGATATCCTCGGGAAGACCCTCCTCGTTGTAGCCCTGTTTCTTTCCCAAACTCGAGCACTTTCTGAGGATTTGCTTCAGAACAACTGCTTGGGGTAGCTTCTTGTGTTTTATGATAGCCATTTGAATGTTTTTGGCGGGGTTTGAGAGGTGTGTGATTGACGGGTTAGGAGTAATGAGGTATATGTGTGTGTGTATATATATATATATATATATGAAGGGTGATAATGGCGCTAGAAAACAGAGTCATGTGGGTGTGGGGACAAGAACATTGTACACCTTAAGTGTTACAGGGGAATTTGTTAACAAGGAAACCTAAGTTTCATCTCCGCCCGACTTTCCCTTGCCCGCTGCTTTCTCAAGAAACAAAGTGGGCCTCTTTTTGCTAACAACCCTAACTCCCATAACACTTATCTTGGATATAAGTTTCAGAAGATCTTAATGATTAAGGTTCGATCCATTTCACAACTCTTTCCCACTTCTATTTCACCTGGGTTTAGGGTTTATTTTTGTAGTTCTTTTGTAACTAAAAGTAAAAGTGACCCTCTTTTTACCCAAGACCCTTCACTCAAATGGCAGTTACCTTGGATATATACTCTAAAGAATTTTGGGATAAGTCACGGTAACGTTGATTTTTCACCGTCGGATCAGGATTCCCTAGACTTATCTATTAGAGTATGTTGATGAAAAGTAAAAACGCATTTTCCTTCTTGATTACAGTGGGTAAACAATTTCGATTAAGGTGAATCTAGCCATTTGGGGTATGAGAATGAAACACATGATTCATTTGGGTATGAGAATTAACAAAGCTATTTCTGAAATGCAAGACAGGAAAGAACAAACTGGGAAATGGAGCCGTTGAAACTCATACCGATGGTGCGATGAAGAATCGTCAAAACTCCGATGAAGTTTGTCTTGTGTTTGATTGTTTGGCATTTAGAGAAGAGAAGAGAGAAGTTTAAAGAGAAGTTAATGAGCGAGGATAATCAATCTCGTGTGACGGTGAAGTTTGTCGATAACTCATCAGAGAAGATCGATTCAGAGAAGTACTAATCATGTTGGAGAAGCAGTGATTTTAGTGATAGGTCTAGGGAATCTTGATCTGACGATGAAAAATAAATGTTACCGTGACATAAAACACGACTAAGTTAGTGAATCCTGATCCAGAATTTTGGTAGGTGAGGGTGAGTGTTCAATTCCTACCATGTCTTTTGCTCACTCTCCTTTCTCCAAGCTTTGTGTCTCCTTTGCAACCAAAAAAAAAAAGTGGGTTTCTTTTTCTCACAACCTGAGGGTCTGTTTGGTTTGTGAAAACATTTCCTGTTTTCATTTTCAATCTTCATTTCTTAAAATGTATTTCCTGAAACACTGAAAACATCTTTTTAGTGTTTTCAAATTTAGGCTTATTTTAAGAAATGTTTTCAAGAAAACGTTTTCAGTTAACTCAACCAAACGCATTTTCAAGTCTATTTTTTGTTTTCAGTGAAAATGAAAATAAGAAATGCCCAAACCAAACAGGCCCTAAATTTTTCTTACATTATATATTCACTCATTTAAACTTTTTTAATCTCTCTCTCTCGCTCACTCTCTCTCTCTCTCTCTCTCTCTCTCTCTCTCTCTCTCTCTCTCTCTCTCTCTCTCTCTCTCTCTCTCTCTCTCTATATATATATATATATATATATATATATATATATATATATATATATATATGAGATACAGCATTATAACTAGGTAAGTGCTCTAATAATATTAAGAGTGAGCTAGAATAAATTATAGGATACCATGGTAATTATACTTTGGCCTCATTTGATAGTATTTAATAAATGTTTGAATATGATTTATTCAAATTTTAATTTATTGAGTGCATTTGTTTTTTTTAAAATTTTTTTAAAGTGCTTAATTACTTTGAATACATTTTAATAATTAAAATATCATGAAAGGTCTTAAAATTATTTAGATGCATTAAAGCATCCAGACGTTGAAAAAAAAACTTTTACTGGCATATATATATATATATATATAATGAACACAAATGTTGAAAAAAAACAAACAACCTTAATTATTTAATATTCAGATTTAGAAAGAGTTACATGGCAAATGTTTATGAAGATTTTCCTGACATTTTAATAATTTAGAAAGAGCTACATGACAAATGTTTATTGATTTTAGAGTAAATTATTGATTTGATTCATGAAAAATTACAATTGTTTTAACTTAGTTGTGAAAAGATCGAATTTCTCAATTTAATATTTAAAAAATTGTGTTTATTTTAATTTTTCTCAATATATATATATATATATATATATTAAGTAACTTGATAATGAATTTGAAATTTGACAGCAATAAATTTTAATTTTTAACAACAAAAAATACTAAATAAAGACTAATATAATCTCTAACATTAAAGTGAAACACTTAATCTTCAAAAGATTAAACTAAAATAATTATAATAATATTTTAAAAATTATAATCAATAATTATATAATCTTCAAATTATAATTATAATATTTCAAAAATTAAATCAATAATTTTTGCTTGATTTTATAAATCATAGAGCGAGCAGTGATAAAATAGTACACGAGCCTGTGTCTATTAGTTTTTGGAGCGCTTAAGATAAATTAAAAAATCATACATACATACCCACACCAATATATATATGTGTGTGTGTGTTTGTAGAGGTCGTAGCGTAATTTTGAGGTATAATTTAGGTCTCCGCAATTGTTAATACGGTGGAAATAAGGCTATTCCTAGGTAAATGCCCAGAGAATAGTAAGAGTGGACATCGAATAAATTATAGGGTAATACGTTAATTATACTCAGTTGGTTATTTATAGATATATAGCAACCATAGTGATATAATAATACAAAAATTCCTATTTATAAGTTTTAAAATTTTTTTGAATAGTCTAATGAATTTTGCTCAACTTCACTAGTCAACTAGTCTTGTGAATTATTTATCTAAATTCTTTTTCTGATCCTATAATCGTTAGGTCAAAAAGTTTCACCTTCGTAGTTATCATTGACAAATGAGTAAATTTATGAAAAATTTAATCTCTTAAAAATTGAATTGTTCTATTAATAAATCATTTTGAGATTTATGTAAAGTAATTTACCCAACAAATTCTTAGTTTCTGGTTGATACTGATTAGATGCAAAATGGTTTTCCTTCTATCCACTTGGACGACATCAAGAGTTCCTTTGTCTCGTCTAAGAAGTACGCTGAAATCCACCTTCTGTTGACATTGGTGAAGGTAGTATGCACCACAAATTATGTGGCATCAGGCCGGAAAGAAGCAAATAGGTACATCATTATCATTAACTAACCCAAAATTTTAGGTTAGAATGTAAAGGTAAAGCTACATCAAGACTTTGTTAAAGCATTAGGCACCGACACGTTTCGTACTTCAACTTAGACAAAGAGAAAATACAATTTTTTATTTTTTATTTTAGGCGACCTACAAATAGCTTTATACACTTTAAAAATTGGTAGTTAAGTCCTTCAATTTTTATATTAGAAAGAATAAAAGCAAAAGTAATATTCATGTTTCTAACCTATATTCCAATTATAATTCAAAATTTTATTTTGTGTTAATTATAACTCAAATATTTCAATTAATTTTGATTATATCTTTGTGCCTAATGTCATCAAAATATTTAATAGTAGATGCTAATATGATATCATATCTTATACATATCAACATCCTACTAATACACCCTCGTTTCTTCATATGGGATTATTTTGGTGATTATCAATTCTAATCTCACATGACAAGGCCAAAGTAGATTAAGAGGAGATGTTATATCAGTATCTGTCAGTAATATATGGACTTTATTAGGTTTAAGGACATATTCAAAACTAATTGAAAATATATGAGTTATAATTGACATGAAATAA
Source organism: Biancaea sappan (assembly GCA_037074585.1). Lineage (NCBI taxonomy): Eukaryota > Viridiplantae > Streptophyta > Magnoliopsida > Fabales > Fabaceae > Biancaea > Biancaea sappan. Next base: position 57,878,670 of record CM073490.1, read on the forward strand.
AATTTCATATTATAATCGAAACATAAGTCAAAGTTTATAAACATGGATAGTATTTTTGCAAAGGGATATATCATTTTATTTAATTTCTTTTTAGATAAAAGTACATTTTTCATCACAAACGTTTATTTTGAGTTTCAATTTCGTTCATAATATTTTTTATACCAATTTCATCCTCTATGTTTTCTTTTTGTTTCAATTTGTCCTTAGAATTAATGTTATTAATAAAGTTGATAAAAAATGCTAATATTGACTCTTCTAAATAATATGTAGACTTTTTCATATAGCACATCAAACATTGAACTTTTAATTTGGGACAATTGAGATAAATGAAAAAAAATATTATTTGGGGTGACTGAAGCTTAGTCAATAAATGTTTAGAACAAAATTAAAACTAAAATTAATTAGTATGACATTTTAATAGCAGACGAGTCATATGAAAAAGTTTACGTAAACATTTTTCATCAATAGATATATCTTTTACTTAGTGTAATTAATGTGTACAAATATTAAAAGAATAAACAATCTTAATTGTTTGGTATGCAAATTTAAAAATAATATTTTAATATTCATATATTTATTCAGATTTAATTCTCTTAATCTTCACAAATGCCCCCAAAGTATAATTTTGTCCGACATGTAAGGGGTTTGAAATGGCAATGAGTTACCACTAGGAAAAAAACTAAACAAAAAGACTGTTTCACTTGTAAATAAAAATTTAAGAATCTAATCATAAACTTGAATAGTGTAGGAGGTTATTTACAAATGAAGTGAGATCGGAGAGAATATTTTATATTTTCTCTTAAGAAAAACACATGGCAAAACAATATTGCACCTCGTTATTTTATGAATAAATTATTGATTTAGTAATTAAAATATATATATTTCTTCAATCCAATTTTTAAAAAATTAAGCGTTTTAATTTAGAATTTGGGAAATTATATTTATTTCAAGTTAGCTGTTTTTGTTATTAAATTACAAATTTATTATTGTTAAAATTCAAAATTTTGGTTCCAAAAAATTAGTTTGATAAAATAAGGAATCTAATTAGATCAAACATAACTTTTTAAAAATAAAATTAAAACTCTTGATTTTCAAATATAAAAATAAGACAAGATGTTTTGGACGGTGAACTAATTTAATCTTATTTTATCCATTTGGGTACAATATATATCCAAAGGTTTCAATGGGCCTATGAATAGTGAGAATACCACGTAGCTTTAGCCCCTGGCTTTACTCTTGCCTTACTAATTATTCTGATAGGTTTATTCTCAATTGTCAAGACTCACTTTCAATTTTGAGTAAATTCTCATTTTCGTCCTCCAAAGTTAACTGTCAATTGGCTCCTCAGAGATTTTCTTTTCCAATTTCTTATTCTAAAATTTGTTGTTTCAACCAAACAAATCATTTACTTGAAAGATTGTATGGTATAGGATAGGTTAAGTTAGTCTTTCCGTCCGTAGAATTTTATTCAATTTTCAATTAGGTCCCTATAGTTTAAAAACTTATAATTATATCGTCATAATTTTAATGATTTTTTTATAAGTATACTTTTAAAGATTTTTAATTTAGTCTCTTTTGTTAAACTTTTATTGATATTTTGTTAATCTTTGATGACATTGCCAATTATCTTGACATTTGAAATAGACATGATTTAACTAATCATTTAAATAATTTGACATAGGTTGCATTATATGTCATACATGTGAGTTAATTTCAGTTAATTACTTTTTTTTTCCTTATGTTTTGGTATAAGGTATGTATATTTAGAGTGTAAATACACATGATAAACCATATTATTAAAATTTAACGAAACACTAAATAAAGTTAATTTAATGATATGGACTAAATTAAAAATTTATAAAATTATAAAGATTTAATCAAAAAATTTTAAATCATAGAGATCAAATTAAAAATTGAGTTAAACTATAATTAGGGACCAAGAGAATAATTTAACCTACAAGATAAAATTGAAATAAACTAAAGATTTCAAGTACTAGAGTGATACAAAATTTTTGAAAGTGCCAACTGATACAAGGGTTATATTTGGAGGAATGAAATTTTACTTTTCAATTTTATATCCCTTTTAAATGCGAGACCACTATTCTTATAGTCTTCAATCTGAAAAATATTGGTTTAGACTTTGAATTTTGAACAATCTTCAGCCAATGAATTCTTATCCAAAAATGGGTGTATACAAAAGAAATGTAGAAAGAGAGCTTATCATTGTCAAAACTCAAAAACAAGCAGACCATAATGTAATGCCTAATCAGAAAAATGCCTTTGCGTCTACACGTAGATAGTGACCATATTAGATGATGAACATGTGAAGCCATGTTACTCTTGTCTTCCAAAAACCTCTTATAAAAAAGACAACATTTTTCTTCGGAAGCATATAAAGGTTACAAGTGTTGTCCAGTGTGAAAGGTACTTGAAACTGAAGTTCCTCACTGCGACCTTTTTGCTTGAGGAAAAAGATGCAATTCGGCTGATGAATAACATTTTCCAAATTCTGATCAAGCCTTTGATTTCTCGCCCTAAAGTTTCGTCCTACTCATCACAATTAGGCATTCATTTTCTTCGAAATTAGAGATGGAAGAGATTTTTCAGGTATATAAGCTCAAGGTTTTTAATATAAAATTTGAAGTTCCTTGTCATTATTTCAATCGTATTTAAATTATCCATATCTTATAAATGTTAGTTAGTTCAAGTTGTTTGACATATTCTTTTTAAGTTTGTAAATAGAGAAAATTAGTACTAAGAGAACTTTGTACCTTTGTAATTTGATTTGACTTAAATCAGATTAGTTGAAGTACAATTAGTTTTTGAAAAATTGGTGAGGTTAATGGTTTATATTTTGTTGGCTTTGAAAAAGATTATAATAAATTACAATTTTTTATTAGTAAATGATTGATTTATTTTTTTGAAAGATTATATTTTTTTAATTTAGTCTTTAAAAGATCAAGTGTCTCAATTTAATTAGTCCTCGAAAGATTACATTTGTTTTAATTTAGTATTCTAAATCACAAAATTTTACCATTACTAAATTTCAAAATTTTCTTTGCTAAAAGTTACTTTGACAAAAAGAGAAACTAAATGTATGTTAGCATTATTTTATTTTTTATATATATAAAAATTTTTTTATAAATATATTGAGTGCTAACAATTATTTGGGTGAACTTGCATATTAATTATTGTATATGTGTATATATATATATATTATAACATATATGTTGTTATCTATAATTAGGTCTAAATTATTGATATTTATAAAATATATTTTGGGTTGGATCTATTTGATATATTAAAGTTAGTTTGGGTTATTTTTAAATTAATATTATAGTATGTTAGATACCTGACCGAAATTAATAACGTCTAATAGGGTCAATCCATTGAGCCAACTCATTGGGTTTGATAATAACGATTTAATTTTTAGGTTTTGAGAAAGTATATAAATATGTATGCATGTGACTTAATATTCATAAGACAAAATCTAATTTGTGAAAAACTACCATTACTAACTTTAAAGAGTTTAACCTCTTTGAATATTAATTGTTGTGGATCAAGATACGCTCTTCTCTATTATATATTAGTTATTGTTGTTATTGTCATCAAGATTCTATAAATTATGTATAATTGCAATTGAATATGTGGGAGAATCATATTATATTGATTAAAAATTGACGGGATTGAGATGACTTTATTGGATCAATCCGTATATTTCAATTATATAGATTGAGATGACATTATATGTGTTATTGAAAAAATTTATGGATTGAGATGACATTATATGTGTGTATGTCATGTTTATCTCAATTAAGTGAAATTGACGTCTATAAGGACATGTTTATCTCAATTATATTTTAATCATTGGTGCATTGATCAAACTTTTGAATTTTCTTGCGAATTGGGTTTTAATCTATCAAAAACCTTAGGGTCTGTTTGGTGTTCTCAGTTTTTGGCTCATTTTAATAAAAGTTTTGAAGAAAACATTTTTATTAAACTTAAACACATTTTCAAACCTATTTCTTATTTTCAGTAAAAATAAAAATAGGAAATGCCTAAATCAAATAGACCCTTAATTTTTCAAATTCATTGTGTGTATTTTGGGTGAACTAAAATGATTTCCACTAATTAAATTTAGAGTTTCATCAATCCCAAATGTGTTTTTAAGTTTTAAGATTCATGAAAGTTAGGTCTTGAATATGATTTGAATCATTTGGACGAAAAAAAGAGAATTAAAAAAGAAATTGAGGCTTTAAATCACATGATGATATTATCATATGTGCAACCATTAATTAAAAAAAATAATGTCTCAAAAATTACTGTTAGTGGAAGAAATTATTCTAATATTTTAAATTAATTTTCATATGTTGTTTATTCATTTTTCATGTATATAATATAATTTAATTGTAATACCCTAGGTATTACTGTGTGGTTTAAAGTGCGTAAATTTGGGTAAAATAAAATTTTTCGCGAATTAAGGAGCTTCGACTAAGGAAATAAGGGCCCTAAAGATTAATGAGGGCTAAGATGTGCCCTTGAGCAAGTATGATTTGCAATGGGAAATAAAACATATGTAGAGAGTGTAAGAAGAACATGAAAGGATTAAATTGAAAGGAAAAGAAAACATAGAGTACTTATGAGAGGGGACTGAATAGGAAACCATGAGGGAGAATGGATTTTATGGGAATAGGATTATGAACCCAATACCTTGTGAATATTGAAGTTGAGGCTAAGGTGGATCTTGGGGCACCGAAAGGGACTAAAGTGAATGAATGCATAGTTTTTGGCTTTTTGGTAAAAATGGACTGGAATGATGCATATTTTATAAAAATATCCTAATCTTAACCAATTCTTCTAATTATTTCACAAGGTCCTAAGTAATGTGATTTTTACTAAAGGGACCAAAGTGAAAAGATGAAAGTAGGGCCCACACCTCAATATTTTAAACACCCATCTCTTTCCTTCCCCTCTCTTTTACATTTACAGCCTTTACCAAAAACTCCCTTCTTTCCTCTCTTCGGCCATGCTATATAAGGCATCTCCTCTAACTTTTCATCCATGCATTTGACTGAGGATTGAAGATAGGGAAGCTTGGGAGTTGTGGTAAGTGAATTATTACCTTCATCATCTTCTTCTTCTTTTATTCAAGAGGCAAACCCTAGATGAGGAAAATTTGGGGGAAATGGGATAAAAGGTCCCCATTGATGAATTAGTGCATTTTGTTTGTCCTAAATTGATGGTAAATGAAAACTATGCATGGATATGGAAGGATCTTTGAAAGAAATTTGAGTTGTGGAAAGAATGGAATTTTAGATAATTTCTTGAAATCTTTTCCTTTTGATTTGTGGCTTCAAATTTCTAAGTTTTTGGCTTGTTTTAGTGTCTTTAACTTGCCTAAAAACACTCAAGTGGCATCTATGGAAGATTGGGACCAAAGGAGAGGGAGTTTGGGCAAGGATGGAGCCATTTTCAAGCTTCATCCATGGCTACCTAGATCCGGGGTGCCCAGGCGCCAACCGGGGCACCTAGGTGCCATGGTTTGGCAGCCAAATGGGTTTGAAGGCGCAAAGGTGGTGCTTAGGCGCTTGCTAGCATGGAGTTTTTGATGCGGTTTTCAAATGGTCATAACTCCTTCGTTCGGACTTTGTTTTTGGCAAATCTTATACCGTTGGAAAGATCTTTGAGTTTGTTTTCTACTGGTATAAGTTTTCTTTGAAAATTATTTACCGTTTAAGAGTTATGACCATAGGAGTAATCAAAGGTCATAATTAGTAGTGAGAATTTCCCTATTTTGTGGCCTGATGAAATTTTTTATTCATTATCAAGTAAAGAAATTACTCTAAGTGGTTTAGGAGATTTAATCCATATCCCTTTAAATTATTTATGGTAAAGAATGGCTAATTTTGGGCTGAAAACGTTAAAACTGAGCAGATGTTCAAATTTCTGTTGGGCGCCAAGCCTTTTTCTCATGTTGACTTGATTCGTAGATGTTGGGAGGTGATTTATTAGTTTGGGACTTGGTTAGGACATTCTTTAGAGGTCGAAAGTGCTCCATGCCTAGGTGAGGGAATTTCTATCCAACTTTGGGTGTATCTTTTATGTAAATATATATATGTTGTGGTATAATGGTTGTATATTTACCCTTGAAAGTAATGGTTGGATTCCAAGAAGGGGGTGAATTGATTTTTATAAAAATTTTTACAAAACTTAATTAGAAGTTAAAATGATTTTATGAAATTGTACAATGCTAAAGAAAATAATTTAATTCAGAAAATCAAAGTGCTATCAATATGAATAATTTTATAATGCAAGGAATTAAAGAGCGAATATAAATTTACACTAATTAATGCTTGAGGTAGAAATCAAATATAAAATCAAAGCATTAATTAATTAACTTCAAATGTAAATAGAGTAGGGATAGAGTAAGCAAACTCGGAGATTTATACTGGTTCGGCTAATCTCAAGCCTACATCCAGTCCTCAAGAAAGTCACTTGAGTATTTTCACTAAATTGCAAGTTCAATCTAGGTACTTGCAAACTACTACAACCACAAGTTCAATCCGGGCACATGTGAGCCACTACAAGTTTGATTCGTGTACTTGCTAACCACAACCGATAATTTTGTCTTACAACCCATTCATAATGTTTCTCTCAAACACTCTTTCAAGGAACATTCTCCTTGAGAATACAACTTGGAAGTTGAGAAGAAATAAGATGAACAATAAAAACTCTCTCTAAAGAGTAGATGATACAAGGTGAATCTCTAATAACTCAAATGAGAGAAAATATGCAAGATCTGCCTTAAAGGAGTTTGGATTTCTCTCAAAGATGATAGAACATGTTAATATATCGTTGTAGTACTGAGTTTTAACTTAAAAATGTGTATCTAATATCATATATATAGGCTCTATTGAAATATAGCCGTTTATAGCCGTTACTATACTTAAAAAGTCATTCCATATGGTATCAGTCGACTGTCTGAAGACTATTAGTCGACTGATAGCTCAATATATATCCCTTAGACACAAATATATGACCATTAGACAATGTTTTTGGGCTATCATTCGACTGATTAAGGTCCATTAGTTGACTGATTGTTCTCAGGCGACTGATAGCTCAATATATATCCCTTAAACACAAATATATGACAGTTAGACAATGTTTCTGGGCTATCATTCGACTGATCAAGGTCTATTAGTTGACTAATTGTTCTCTGTCCAACATTCAATTGACTTGGAATTTTTTAGCTCTCTTTTAAACAAATAATATATCGTTGGAAAACTCTTGAAGTCTATTTTCAAATGAAACAAGTTTCACTCAAAAATTATTTTTTGTTTAAGGGATATGATCAAAATACTGACTGAAGGTCAGAATGAATTGATTTTTGAGTGCAGCCAAGTCAACTTTTAGTTTTTCAGAGTTTACTTTAAATGGTCATATCTTTCTAATTTGGACTCTATTTTGAATAAATAATATATCATTAAAAATCTCTTTGAGTCTATTATCAAATGAGATTAAGAATTTTGAAAAATCGATTTTCTGTTTTGGAAATATAAAAAGAGTGACCAAAGGTCAAAAACTAACTTTTATAAAACTTCATATCTCACCCTCATTTTGTTCAAAATGCTTGATCCAATGGATGCATATTTAAATCATTGAATTGCACAAGATTACGCCTATTGAAAATATACCTAATAAAAGCACATAAGCTATCTTGATGCATCCAAGCTTCCAAGTCTTCAAATCTTCTAATTCTTCAATTCTTGGAGCTTTATTCTTGTGTGTTGTTCCCTTGAGTGAAGCATGATGTTGTTTATCTTCTTTCTTTAATCCAATGCTCACTCTTCTTGTTTTTAACCACCTATAGAAAAATATCTTTTTAGCAAACCAAATGGTTAGTTCAATTCATAATAAAGAGCATAATTCAAGTGTAAATTATTTCATTCTCAAATAATATGATCATGCTTAAATACTTGTAGCATATATAATAATTAATCTTTATATATCAATACTACATTTCTCACATATTTGTCATCATCAAAACTTATGGCATAAATGCCTTAGGGCTAACAACCCTAACCATTCTTTCAAGTAAGAGACTCATGAAGTGAATGCTAGATGCAATTATGGGTGCCAGGGATTGCTAATAGAATATAATCCATGTGATGACTATATAAAACAAGGAAGGATTCATGGAGACTTGAAATGAACTTTTATATAGATGTTTATGTATTTGTGTTTTCCAAGTACATGGTTAAGAATGGTTGATCAATCGCAAATATGTGTAAAGTGCATGCAAATTGAAGAATGTGGATGTGTATGAGATTTTCACAATTCATGTATCTGTTAAAAGTATAAGTGTCACCTATGTGATTAATCTTGGTGCCTTGTTGTCATCACATAGATTGATAAATTCTAGTAATGTTGGTTGTTGAGTATATATCGCTAAGTCCTTCAAGTGATAGATGTGCTAACGATTGTGAAAAGTCATCACATTCCTTTCCGAGGGACAAGAGTATTTTCAATAAATTTGTGTGTTGGATTTGTGCATTGTAAATCAATTATGTCCCTGGATTATGGGATATCAGAGGTTTAGGGAAACTTTAAAAGAATCTTATAGTAGTAAGTGCTATGTGACGTGTTGTAATGAGTTACTTTTCTAAATAATTAAGCTTACTATCTTTTCCTTACTTGAATAAGTGGCACTCCTGGTGATAGTCATTTATGTGTGGGAGATCATGTTATGGGGTGGAAGTCGTCAATTTACTTATTGTACTATGATATGCCTATGCGATGTACATATGTATACGTATTTTCTTTGGTTGAATATTGTTGATGCTGATGTAATATTTCATTATAATTGATTACATGCTATGGTTATAGTGGGTTCATATAAATTATATCCATGCGGCTTGCCAAAAGAGAATTGTATTAAATGTTATTGTCCTAGAACGGTTGGCACCGGGAGACATCTCTCAATTATTTTATTATTGTCTTAGAACGATTGGCCTCGGGGGATATCTCCTAATCATTTTATTATTGTCTTGGAATGGTGGGCATCAGAGATATCTCCTAATCATTTTTATTGTCCTAGAACGATGGACATATTGTAAACTTGGATCTTGCTAAATTAAAGAGCTATTACCTCGTGTATTTTGTGGAGGACTTTGGTTTTACTTTTGTTTAAATACATCTACGTAAATACGCATGTATGGTGAAATGGTAGAAAGCTCTATCTTCGTATTTTGCTTAATGTTTGCATACTATATCTGTAATCTACTTGTGAATGTGATTTGGTGATACTATGTGTTTGTGGTAGATTTTCCTTCTTGGCCATGCAAGTTGTGTGGATTAAAACCATGGTCTAGTGTTGGTGGATGGGACATTGCTTCTATGTCCTACCCCAGCGAGTGGCACATGATGACAATTTTTATAGGTAGGCTTTTCCCTCACTAAGTATCTTCATACTCACCTTTTTCTTTGTGGAACTCTGTATGAGGAGTAGCGGAGCTTCCGTGTCTTCAACCCCTTTGATTTCGGGTTGATGTTGATGTTGAGTACATATAGTTTCTTTTGAATTGCTCTGTAGTGGATAGAATTTTTAGGATCATAACGAATATTATAATTGAATGGTTTCATATTATTTTTATACTTTTGTTGTGTATCCTAGCATGTAAAGATAGGCTTACGATGGTGGTATAGGCTCAACCACCTGCACCACCACCGTGCCATTCATGTCCTCGGATTTGGGGCATGACAATAATTTAATTTTATAATTAATTATACAATTTTGAAAATTTTTAGATACAAATATAATTTATCTCTAAACATTTAGTTACCCACATTTTATTCTATTTATAAATTTAGGGCTTGATTGGGAGTATTGGTAATCAATGAGGTGAGACAGAATGAAGATGTAGAGGAGGTCGAGAGCGATAAATTATTGGGTGAGTCTATGAGGAGCTTAACCTTTTAGAATTACCTTGAAATTTGTATAAGATATATATATATATATATATATATATATATATATATATATATATATATATATATATATATATATATATATATATATATATATATATATATATATATATATATACATGCACATATCTCTCAAGATGATTTAAGAGTAGAAAAATTAACCTCTCAAGATTAGGTGGAGCTCTCCATAAACTTTCCTCAAATCATTCGTCTAGTTAAAAGTTCAATTAAAAAAAACAAAGAGAATAACATCTTACTTGCAATTTTTTGGATATTGGATGCTACAATGCTATCAATAAGGCATCTTGTGTTTGAATGGTAAAATGTTGATTTAAATATACTTGAGGTCTATATAGTTTTATTGAAAAATAATTTTAGTTTTTATAGTTTGAAAACAATGAATTTGATCCATGTAATTTTCAAAACCATGATAAGTCCCGGGGTTAGTTTTTCGCTAGTCAACCGCTAGTCAATACTGACTGGGATGCTGATGTCAGTATTAAAATCTATGTCAGTGCTGACTATGTACCATTTATGCTAATGTGGACTAGCCATATAGACTCCCTAAAAAAAGTTTTAGTTTATTCACTTAGGTCTTGGTCAAAATTTTCCTTTTATCTAATTTTTGACATAAACTCATCTTCTACTCTGTCTAGGTCCCTAGTTTAAGAATATATTTTTTCTTTGTCAAAATCATACAACTACAAACTTTTCATTTTGTTCACTTTAGTCCTTGTTCATCACTTTTATATTTTTTTCACACCGTTTGGTCCTCCAAATCAATCCATAATTCATTTTTAGTCATGATATGATTTAATATATCATTTCTGCCCAAAAATAATACAAGAAATGAACTAAAATTTAAGTTTCAAAGCTTACCTTTTATTCACTTAGGTCATTGGTCAAAATTTTCCTTTTGTCTAATATTTGATATAAATTTATATTCTACTTTGTCTAGGTCACTAGTTTAAGAATATATTTTTCTCCTTATCAAAATTATCCCCTACAAATTTTTCAGTTTGTCCACTTTAGTCCATGTTCTTGACTTTTATACATTTTTCTCACGGTTTGGTCCTCCAAATCATATATGTGATACAAATCTTGTGATTAGTATAGATGTATAGTGGAAGATGGTGTCATATGAATCTGGTTTGAGATATGGAATCATGTGTAATGAGGATTGAGGAAGAAGATTGCTACGCATTCTTCTGTTTACAATGTTTGAGAAGCAATGGCCTTTTCTTTTCTGAAAGAAAAAAGAAAGAAAAAAAGTAATGGCCTTTTCTTTTCTGAAAGAAAAAAGAAAGAAAAAAAGCAATCCCATGCAAATTGCAGCAAAATAGGAATTAGGAAGGAGTTGAATAAGTTTTTGTAGTGCAAAGACTGGAGGGATATGTGGCGGCAATTGGATTGCGTGATGGTAGCTCACATATGCAGTAAGAGACGACACGTTATAGCTCGTAGATGATCTGATTGCCCTAAATTAGACGACTGACGTGCCAACTACAGAGTGTAGTTGGCGCGTCAAATGAAGGGGTGCTGGTTCCTCACACGGTTAAAAGATAAAAGGACAACAAAAGTGGCAAAAGATGATTAAACAATTAAAAAAGAATGATATATACGTTTTTTATTTATGACAACCCAGTGAACAAAGAATAAAGTTGCCACTTCAAACCCGTCAAATTTGTGGCAAGTTTGAAATGGTAAAGTCCCTTGGTTCCTAGCTAATTACAAACAAGCACAACTTATGTCATGCTGTATTTGCAAGCGTCTCAGATCCATCACTTTGTGGGGGACACTGTCTACGATGTTGAGTTGGACCACTGCCACACACTAATCCCTGAGATCCATATTGTTGAACAACAAGCAATGACGATCGTGCATTGAAGGAGTTTGATACTATAATGTCTCCTATGACTCCAAGTTCCGGGTTGTCACACCATTCCAAAAAATCTGAAAAGACAGCAGAATCCCTGCCACTCCCTTGTCCAACAACGTATAAATCACAATCATCTTTGTAGTCGTGGAGGAGTACAGTTAAATCATCAGGACGGTGAACTTCCTCCTCTATGTATGTGATTGAATCATCGTTATAGACTGCCTTGAATCTAAATGAATCCACATACTCTTCATCCAATTTCCGTTGTCTTTCATCTGCAGACGATAGCCATTGAGTTTCACCATGGGCTAACATATTCACTTTAGCAGCTTCGCCACGCAGAAGAATCCGCATCATCAAGAGTTGATTTGCAGGATGCCCAGCCATTCTCCAAGCAACGGCTAAGGCTTCACGGTCGTCAGGCCCCCCAACGAAGAGCATTATAATGCGCAATGTGGTCTTGGATAATGACCCAAGACCACGATCAACAAATATCGCAACAGAACAAGGTGCATCTCTCAAAACATTATGGTTTATGTCTTTGTATGCCACACTGATTGTCTCCATAGCACCTATTTCATTTGGCTGTGTGTGAAAGGGAAGGAAAATTAAGGCTGCCCTTTTTTGCTCTGCCAAGGTGTGTACGTCTTCGTGAATGGTTTCATAGGCTGACACGGCATTGAAAGTCTCAACCCTAACAGCATGATTTTCCTCTGCCAAAGTGTTGAAGATAATGGCAATGCTTTCTAACTTTGGCTGTGGTTGAGTGTGGTTTTGTGCTTCAAAGTGGGAAGGCTGCTCCATATGGGCTGTATATAGAGTAGTGGTGTGTCCATCAAGATCAACAAGTTGAACTCCGAACACTTGCAACGGGGAAATTCTAACAGCATTGAAAGCTTTCAAGACATTGAACAAGCTAGTAGCTTGGCAAGTGTTGTGGGCGCAAGATAGAACTCGAAGCTCTGAATCGAACCGTAACTTTTCAATGGTACTTAGCCTGTACTTTTCGTATTGTTTCCTTGGTTTGTATATGACATTAAGGAAGAAAGGTGTCATCATAGTCATTAGGATAGTTGCAGCCACCATAATTGAAAAGTCTACCACAGGCAAAATCTACACAAAATCAAGTAAGCAGTTCATTAATTAGTCACACGACGTCATAGATAAAAGCTATTTATGAAGTTGCTATAATTTTGAATAACCAAACAAGAATATCAATATACCTTTCTCTCCCAGGCTACGTTCAATATTATTAGTGCCAAGACGCCTTTGGAGTTGAGAAGTAGACCAATGCTTATACCATCTCGAGTGCGTATTCCAAAGAAGAAAGTAGCTATCAAAGTACTCACAATTTTTGGGATGGATAGCAAGATCATAACTAAGAACAATATAGGCCAATACTTTTGATGTGCAACCGCTGACAAGTCAACTGTAAACCCTGTACGGAAGAAGAAGAGAGGCGATATGACCCCAAAAACAAAATAATCTATTCTTCTCATCGCCAATTCTGTGAATTTCCCATGAGGTAAAATCAGTCCATACACAAATGCCCCAACAACAGGATGTGTGCCAAGTGTTTCTGTGATATACGAACAAACAAAAGCTCCCAATAACACACAGAGCAATTGAGAATCGTCCCACCCATCCTGGTCCTGTCTTCTATCAATGAGCTTTGTAATGAGAGGACGTAACGCAAAGATGCAGAAAATGATGAATGCTATCGTACTGAGCACCGAAAAGATTACTCCAGTATTGTTACCAGCAAATGGAATTAATATTATAAATAGAACCCAGCCATAGGTGTCACTAATCATGGCTGCTGTTAAGGAAACTCTGCCTAACTTGGTGTAAAGTAGCTTGAGATCAGTGAGGATACGAGCAAGCACCGGAAAACTTGTGACAGTTAGAGCAAAACTCCATAGCATATAAGCTTTAGCAATATATTTGTCATTTGCATCATTATCACGATTTGGCTCCACAGGATTTACGTAAACTGTTTGTATTATAGAAAACAAGGCCATTCCAATTACCATTGGAATGATAATACCAGCAATGGCAATGCTTATGGCCTTCTTTTGCACTTGTAAGATGTTAGCCAAATTCATTTCAAAGCCACTAAGGAAGGCGTAGAGCATGAGCCCTATATTTGCGTAGGTTTCAATATGAAGGATTCCCTCCCTAGGCAAAAGCTTCGCCACAAATGTGGTTTTCCCCAATAAAACAGGACTTATAATGAAACCAGCCTGCAGATAAATTCAAAGCAACTAAAATATTCAGAATGGAAAAAAAAAAAAAAACCATCTGTCTTGTTATTCCAATAAGTACAAAGTTTCTTCAATTATACATAAAACGAATGAACTTACGAGGAACTCGGCGACAAAACGAGGTATACGAAGAGATCTGAGGATGTAGTAGAGAATGTTAGCAGTGAAGATGACAAAGGCGATTTGCATACACAAAACTGGGGAGCTAGTTACGAGGATGTAACTACTTTTCCAGATCTCATTTTGATTACTTAGTTCAACTTCGTAGCACGTACTAGCCAACATTCTCTCAGCCTTATAGGTTGTTGCTTCTGCCATGATTTGATTTTTTTTTTTTCCCTCCTTTGCCTTCTGACAGACAAGAGAAGAGATACGGCCTTTGTGATAAACAGACGACCCGAAGTATATATTAGACTCATTTATGATTAGGTAAACAAAAACGGGAGAAAAATAGTAAGTTACAACAAGGATATGTCTGTCTGTATTATTAATTCCATCCTATTTATGGTGGCTTTGATTCTGTATAACGGATTAATTTGCTATATTTCGTCCTCTTTTTACTTGAATAAAGCTATTGACTAATTTCTAACTAAATCGGTTTACATCCTTTACAGATTTCTATCTGAGTCAGTTTCCATCCTCATCATAATTTCTATCTGGGAGAAAGGTGTTAGCAAATTTCTAACTCACTCTATTTCCATCCCTCATAACTAAGACAGATACAATACATGACAAAATTATAGCTAGATTTAATATGATGTTTTTTCTCGTCTTTAGAGTATCTACTCTCTATCTGTCTGGCTTTCCTTTAATATAAATAAATCAAGCCATTTTTAACTAAAACAAAATTTATTTTGAGGAAAACATTCCAATTTTTTTATAATATAAATTTTATATATTTTAGACAAAAATTATTATTTTATAAATAAATATGTGTCGCGCTCATTGTCCCTTTAACCCAAACTTATCCTTAGCTAAAGGTAGAATTTTATATATTGAATCATGACTGTTTTTTGGGGATTTTTTTTTGTTTAACAATTTTAGTTAAAATTATTTTATTTCTTATTAATTAATTTAATGATATATTCTCTTATCTCTCAACCCTACATTACGGATGAAATTAGTTTTTTTTTTAATTTACCTACATATACTTAGTTTGGTTCGACACCTTTTTTATTTGGTACCTGCATATCACCATACAATAAAGTAACAAAAGGGAAAAGTTCGTTATACATTACGGTGACATAAGTACCAATTTGGGATTGCTGTTATTCATCCCTTTAAGCCCCTATCCCATTCTTGCCAAAGCTCTCCTCCTTTTTCTCAATTTTAATATTATATTCGACATAAATTTCAATATTTTATGGAGTCACCAGCAAAATTTTAATCGTAAGGCAAAACTTTGGAAAAACCTTATTGAAATGATAAGATACTAATCTACAAAGCACAGGACGAATTCGAGTGTCTGATTGAGAAGGTGTTTGACACCCCACAACACCCATTCCAATAACTGTTACACTAAACAATTGTATAAAATTGATATAATTCATATTTATGCTAATTACATCTCTTATCTTAGCTTAATGCATGTTAATCATAATTAACTCTCTAACTATATGTGTAACACCCCGGATCCCCAAGCGTTATTGTATGTGGTATAGTAGTGTGTGTGTAGAATTATGAGGGAAATTTTTTCGTTTAGATAAGAGAAAAGTGACATGAGGAAGTTTAGCATCTTGTGAAAAATCTGGTGAATGGAGGGAATAGGGGAGATGGAATGAGCTATAAATTTGTGAAGAGACTAAATGAAAATATAATTGTTCTTAAATACCGTTTTGTAGGAAAAGGAAAATATTTAGAAGTTGGGTTAATGAGTGATGAGGATATGTGCTATTGTGAAAATGTGAAAAATATTTGAGTCTGATGAAATTACAATTTTACCCTCATTTAAGGTTGGGTTTTATGTTTGGCTTAGGGACAATTTTGTAATTTCCCTCCGTGTATATATATGTGTGTGTGTATGTGTGTGTGTGTGTGTGTGTGTGAGAGTCACACCCCATATGCCTTAGAACACTTCCCCTCTCATGCTCTTTCATGCTCTCTCATGTTGTCGCTCTCTCTTCTCCTATCTCTCACCTTTGGCTCAATGGAACTTCATGACCCCGAGTCTCCGGCAACCAACCTTCATCGGAGAAGCTTGAAATAGGTAAGGATTCCCAACTTTCTCCTTTTTCTCCCATTTTTGGTCTCAAGGGATTTTGGGTTGATTTGGGGCTCAAATGGTTGAATCTAAGTATGAGTATTAGTTTAAAACATTCCTACATGTTTGATAATGATTATAGAATAAGAAATTTGAAGGAAACCATGAGAAATTTTAGTAAAGTTAGGTTTCGACTGAGGAAAATGAAAGATTTGTTGATGAACCTTGAATGTAATTGAGTTTTCTTGTTTGGAAATGATTTCTAGTGATTAGGGGTGTGATTTAGTACAAAAATATGGAAAATGGTCAAAAATCGAGTTAGGTATCAAGGAAAATTGAGTGGAAGTTCATTTTACACGAAACAGGGGTGGGAGGTATGCTAGTCACTGCTGTAGCGGTGGTTAGCATTGCAGCACCAAAATTGGGCGTTGCAAGGGTGGCCACTACATGTTAAGTTTTTCTCTCTATTTCTAGCGTTGTAGCTCCAAGTTTAGGCGTTGTAGCAGCTGTGGCTGTCCTAAAACATGTTTTTCATGTCTTTTCTCTTAAGTTTACTATTTTGCTTGTTAGGATGCCTTTCCTAGGGATCCGAGCATGGATTTTCCCCTTTAAACATTGAGGAATCGGCATGGAATGGATGGCTTGGAGTAGAAGTGAGGGAATCTCTACCTTGCATGGATTGTTTATCTTTTAAATTATTATTCTCCTAGCATTGATGGTGATGGAAAATGAGCTATCTTGTGATGGCAATACGTATGTATGTATTTGTATATTTGAGAATTCTCATCTATGAGGCATGTTTAAATGAACCCAATTGTGGTGTGAAATTTGAGTACCATGGAAATTAAGTGCTAGGGAGAATTTCAAATAGTTGGATGTTTAGATATATGTGTGTATAGATTATTATGAGTATGTAAGTGGAACCATGAATCTTCATGGATATCTATGTTCATGGAATGAACAAGTGTGAGTTGGTTGTGAGGATGTGAGTTAAGACTTTGGCCAATGATTGAGGTGAGGGTGCTTTAACACACATTTATGTGATGTTGTTAAAAAGATGTATGGATACGTATGAGCCTTTACCTTCCAAAGTTGAACAAGTTTCTTTCACTCCAATTTCAAGGATGAACTTGTACGTATACATACATCTCCACAACACACTCATGATGGATTCTATGAGTAATCTTGAGGGTGGTTAGCCTGTGATGGATTAGTGGTGTCCTAGCATAGGATAACCGTATGACAGGTCAACTAAGGTGTTGGTAAGATGTACAAGGGATCGCCAGTAAGTGGCAAATCCCGATTACGTGAGCAATGTCGGTAAAAGGCAAGTTGGTTATGTCTAGGGGTTGCCGGTGTGTGGCATTTCCCAAGTGCTTATTCGGTGAGCGACAAGGGGAGTGAAATGTCGATTATAGGAGATAGTTGAATGCTGATTACTAATTACTTTATATTTTTTTTGCTCTCTGAGCTCAGTTGGGATTTTCTTCTTGTTGTGTATGTATTTTTTTTTAATTTTTAGAGAATTTTTACGAGGATCGAGGGTGGGGGAAAAATTCTTTTCCCAGTGGGGATTGGGAACAAGGACGGGGGAAATTTTGGCTATTCCTAGTTCCTATTGTGCTTGTGTGGAATGATGAAATATAAATACTTGTAAAATTTGTGTGTTATATACACATAACTATAATTCCTCATGAATGGAGGATTGAAGAGAATAATTCCAATGTGTGTACATAAGTTTGTATATATTCATGAGTTATATTGGTACACAAGAAAGAGCTAGGAAGTGTGTATGTACATATACACTCTATTATCCCTTGAAAATGTGAAAAAGAGATATATGTGTTGTGTATATATATACATGAAAACACATGAAGCTTTATGTCTTAAAGATAAAAAGATACATGTATATATATAACTATAACCAATGAATATATACAATTCTTTAATCATGAGATATATATACATACACATACATTATACCATTTTGCAAATTTCTTGTTTAGAAGGTTGACCTTAATGAAGATATATATGAACATATAAACACATATAGGTATCCTAGTTTTTTGATTGAAGTAAGTAAATTATAACTCCGCTGTATTTTATGTTTGATATAATGTGATTTACTGTGCATACTAAAATCCTACTATGAGTTATATATGATATGAGAATTGAATTGAGATGTGGTATATGTTGAATGTTGAATTTGTTCATCTATGAATGGCTAAGGTGTGTTATAGATGAGTAATTGTGTTATATTTTGAGTCCTTGCTTATGATTTTGCTTGTGTTTGAAAGAGAAAGAAAGGACATGGTGTTGCATCCCATGGGAATATCTACACAGAGTCATAAGGGTAGAGATTTATACATGGAGCGATAAGGGTGAATGTGATGGAGGTTGCGAGCAATGATCTAGATGTACCCTAGATAACCCAGTTGGTACGAGAACTTATAAAATTGATTAATGAGTTATTAATGTGAATTAGCTTGAATTGTGTGATATTGCGATGTGATTGATTTTTGGATAATTTATACATATTATCATTATGATTTAATATAATTATTTTTATGTCATAGCATAGTGTTATCCTTCACTAGGCCTGTGATTTGCTCATGCCCATTTTATTAACATTTTTCAGTGTTAGCTCTTGAAGGCGAGCATTAAGACAAGGAGTGATGGATCCTCAACTCAAGGCCCCACTTAAATCGGGGAATCATTTTAAAATTCTTATTTTAAGTCTTTTTATTTACTACTCTAGAGTCGCTCTATGATCACATAGGTAACCTAGGATTTAAATTTTTTTGTCTTTATGAATAGATGAGATGATGTAAATAAATGATGTAACTATATTGAAGAATATGTTTTTAACTTCTTATTTAATTTAATGTTGTGATGGAATGAATAAAAGACATAGAATAGTATAATTCTTTGTAACTAACTGTTTATGACTAAATGAAATAAAGATTTCTTTAATTAAATGTTTAATTCTATCAGTCTATTTTCGAGTATTGTATATTCTTATATGATAAAATGGATTAGGTTCTGAGGTGAGGTTAGGTTTACTCTCGTGCCGATCATGTGTGCTGATTGGGATATGACAAAATGGTATTAAAGCATAAGTTTTAAGTCTCCTATGGATCACAGAGCAAGGTGACCTTGGCAGGGCCTCTCCCTATCGTGATGAATCGCGGCATGACTATAAAGCAGAGATCCACTAAAGGCCTTATAGGTTTTGTCAGTGCCAATTCTTTCATGTCATACTCCTCTAATGTTGTTTGTGAGGTATTCTTGAAATTAAAAGTGTGATTGTTTATTTGTAGACTCTTAAGGCTCCCAAATGTATTTCAGAGGACCTCTTGAGTAAACATCCTAAGCCGAAAGTTTGAGTAATTTTGTATATAATGTCACCCATCTATGATCAAATATCCTGGAATGTTATGAGATTAGAAAGAAGATGAGATGAAATTTGAGTTGTAGTCCTGAGTAACGAAGATGTAAAATAACTTAATTAAAAAGAATCTTTAAGTAATTCAAGGTGAAAGGTTGGAAAGAAAAGTTTCAGGAGGAGGATTGGATCTTTTTATCTAAGAGTTATCATAGGGAATTGTAAATGTACTAGGACTTAGATAACAATATATAAATTGCAAGGAGAATTGGGGAGGACGTGAAATTAATGTTCTGAAATGTTGAAAAAGCTATTAAATAGTATTCATGATACCGGATGTTCCATGAAATGCCTAAGAGTTTACCTCGAGTCTTAATGAGGTGAACATGTGAGTGTAATCCACCTTTCAGAACCATCCATAACTTCAGTTTAAATTTGAAAGGTAGATTAAATTGTCCATCCCAAGGTGGATTAAATTAGTGACAGACTTTCAATATTATTGACAAAATTATCTGTCACTAAATTAGGATTTGTGACGGAATTTTTGTCATAAAATCCAAGAATAAAATGTGTCACAAATGGACCTGGATCCTTTACCATACTTTAAAGTATGGCAGAGGTGCATTACTTTTTAGCAAAGAGGTGCATTAATTTTTAGCAAATTGTTGCTAAAAAGTAAGACACCTATGCCATAAGGCATAAGATCCAAATCTATCACAAAGCAAGTTTGTGATGGACTAAGTGATCTGTCACCAATTTAGTGACGGATTTTAATGACAAAACTAATTAGTGATGAACTTTTCCGTCACTAATTTTATGGAATTAGTGACAAATTAATTTAGTGACGTAACACTATGTCACTAATTTAGTGACAGATTGTTCTATCACTAATTTTATAGAATTAGTGATAGAATAGTCTGTCACTAATTTCTAAAAAGTTATTGACTAATTTCGCAGAAATTAGTGACAGAACTGTCTGTCAATAATTTTTTTGTTATAATTTTTTTCATATTTTTCTCCCTTTTCCTATTATAATTTTCATTAGCCCTATTTACTTCAAATTCTATCCAAAATACAATTATATATACATACAACAAAAATAGCAAAACTGAATTGAAAAAATTAAAATTGATATTCATTGAAATCATTCAATAAAGTTAAAATACAATTATGTGTCATATAAATCAATAATAAAAATTAGACTCTAAAATATCAAATCATGCGTCATATATAATTTATTTTCTGTCAGCAAAATTCTGCAATTCCTTATAATCAGAATATTGCTGCTCAGCAAATCAGGGCTCAAATCATTCAATAGGTAGCAATATCTGCACAATATAATTTATTTTCTGTCAGCAAAATGACTAGAGCCAATATTAAACGAAGACATGCATATGACTAAATGAACATACGTGATGAATAAGCAAGATAACAATAATCCAATATGGGAGAACATATATTAAAAAGAAAATTGAGTCACCACATGTACACTAGCTAAGCATATGACCAGATGATGGACATATGCTCATCACAAGCTACAATAATGAATTTGCATATAATATTACCATCTTCACTAACAATTTAAATTTCCAAAAGACAACAGCACAAGTGCAGCCCATAAAGATAAATAGAAAATTTTTACTCTTAGAACAGCACCATTTTGAGTATGTTTGTCTTGCGTTTTTGGGTTAGCTAATAAGGGAAACACCTCCAAAATGGGGAACACCAACATTTAGAGCACTTGCATCAGATCTCAGAGAACTTCCGTTTGACAAAGGAACTTCAAAACCCCTAAGTCCAGTAGTTCTGGCTGAGTCATCGGTACAGGAGCAGTTATCTTTGTTCCCTTCTGCAAAAACTTCTCCATCCATGAAATCTGCATTGAAAACACTACAGTGAGAATAAATTTTAATTACGATAAACATACGTACTGCTAATAAATTAAGCAGCTGCAAACAAGATATGAAAATAACTCATAATAGATGCATTTTACATGTTCAATTAGTTAGCAATCCTAAAAGACACTGACGAGGATGCAATTGATAATAATAAACTAGTATATCATTAACACAAAACAAGTACATAATATAGCAAATACAAATGGTAAATGTCAATAACTACCCACTACAGACAAGGAAATAATAATTAATGTAGTAAGTAAAATAAAAACCAAAAGCAAAAATAAAACAACTAATAAAATAAAAGATAATTGTTCTGCAGTTCGTTAAAAAAAAAAAGAAAAGAAAAGAAAGAAAGGAAGAAAGAAATCTTAGATACAACAAAATTCCAAGTAGAAAACCAATACAAGATAATAATAAAAGTACTAAGAAATGGACAATGGACCCAAATAGAAACATTGACACAAGAGCACAAGGAAGCCATATAAAAGCTTCATTAATAGATAATAACATGCTGATAGAAGAACCATAAAATATCCATAGACTATACTAACAATATCCATGAAATAAACATAACCTCATTAGGGGCCCACTGGGTTGGAAAAGCTCTATATTCTCAAACCCACTTCTCTTATTAAACTACAAGAAAACAGGACCAACTCATTGTAACATCCCAATACCCCGGGCTATTACTTATAGTGAGTCCAACGTGAAAACTTAAGGACAACGAAAAACTTTTCTTTAATAATGGAGGATTGTGCGTGTGATGGTAAGGTTTTACGATGGGTAAGAAGAAAACTCGGGCGTGCAGTGAGTCACATGCACCGATAAGGTGATTAGTCGATGTAAATGAGCTTAAGATGGACTACAATGAAAGAAGAAGAATTAATATGAGTTTTGTATTAAAGTGGATAAATTAAGAATCTAATTATGCCAGCAAGTGAGGTTATCACTAAATGGAATTTCACAGGATGTACACGTGTCGGCTATCCGAAAATATGAAATCTCTCCAAAAAAAAGGGGGGGGGGGATTTATTCTTCTGATGGTCATTTGGTTATGGAATATATATATATACACACACATAAGAGGCAGCAGATACTCACACTTATAAGTCTCTCCCAAGCTCTCTTCCTTTTCACGCACAAATGGTGCTTCTCACTTCTCTTGTCCATCTTACTCAAACTCCTCTCAAGCTCTTGGTTCTCTCAAGTCTCTGGCATAGACTTCCGTCTCTGGCAACCCTTCTTCACCAAAAAATCATGGATTAGAGGTAAAAATAATAACATTTCCCAAACTTCCATGAAATTTTGCACCTGATGAATCCTAGGGTAGATTCTTGGTAAATTCTTGTGGAAATTGGTTGGATTGAGTTTCTCTATTGTCCTTCTTGTATTTGGAACTTTGGGAAGCTTGGAATTTGTTGGTAATGGTGGCAAAAGTTTGATTTGGGCTGACATGAAACTAAACCAAGAAATATGGGGCTTTAGGGTTCTCATGTGTAGAAATTGATATCTATCATTTTTATATACATTTTAACCCCTAATTTAGTCTATTTGCATTTTCATCTATGAGAATCCTCCAATTTTATTACACTTTGTGATTTATTGAGTCTAAATTAATCTTGGATGGAAAATGAATTATTTTCATATTTTAGAACTTAAATTATTAAAAACTCAATTTAATTCATTTGTGTGCTTTGCAGAAATTAAATTTGGAGATTTTCTGATGATGTGGCGCTGAGGTGGACAGTCTTGCTGACATGGTGCTTATGTGGCGTTTTTTTGATGAGGAGGATGCTGACTAGACCTGCTGCTGCGTTTTTACTGACGTGGAGATATGTGGGGCCCTCAAACCAGATCTGTTTAGCCCTTGCATGCTGTCTAGTTCCTGCATGTTTTCCAAACTTTGCTGAAAATGGCATTTCAACTTTCTACATGGCTAAAAAGATCTTCTGCTGCACCATTTTGATGTATTCCTACTGCTGCCTGCTGCTCCCTTTTTGCAGAAGAATTCAGCCACATTTTAGTCCTCCTTTTTCAAAGTCAACTAAGCATCTAAGGTAGAATATTCCAAGACATTTTTAGGGCATCTATTTGTAACATTCCAGACATTTTTCTCTTGCTGTAATTGAGTATTTTCACAGCTCTGTCTCCCTCTCTGTTTTCCCTTTTGCTGTTTACTGTTTTGCTCTCATGGAGGGCAAAATCCCTTTTGTAATCAGTCACTAAGCCATTGGGATGTTGTAGCTTGAACTAAGAATGCAAGATAAGTATTTTATTCTCCATTTCATCTCATTTCGTTTCTGTTTTGCTATTATGTTTATGTTGCTGTCAGATTCTGATTAGAGCTTGAGAAGGAACATAAACTGATTTATATATATAAGATATAACCTTGCTTGACTGATTAGGAAAGTGAGTAAGGCGACATGAATGGTTAGATGATATATTTAACTTGGTTTGGTTGAGGTTTTCTATTGAATGCATCTAGTTATAGTTAGGGAAGATATTCTTGACTGTAATTAGTAGTATTATATTCTGAAAGTTATTCTAGAACCATTCTTATAAAGAATCAAACGGTGGAATGAGAATAAAACTGAATCAATGTGCTAGATAATGATAGTTGCATTCCCATGAATCCTAGTGGCTGGTTACATAGTCTCCTAACACCTTGTCATTTTCGCCTGCTGCTGATTAGTTGCTGATTTTGTTTGCTGTTCTGTTTTGTTTTCTGCTGTTACTACCAACAAACCCCCTGATTTATGTGCCTTTAATTAGTGTTTGTGTGCTTAGAACAACTAGTTAGTGATTATAAGTGAGGCTCCTTGAGTAAATATGACCTGGGGATCACTATACCGCAAATTGCCACAAATTTAATTCTAGGCGATTCGGCATCGTAGTGGCGTGAACCAGAAATCAAATCTTGGGTTCTTTTAAATGAGTTGAAAAGGGTCTTTTATGTGTATGGAATGCATTATTAGTGATAAAAATGATTTGGGAGGCTAGGGATGATTTGGAGTGTCTTTAGGTGTCAAAAATGCAAGAACAGAGTATAAACTTGGTCATCTGCCCACTTAGGTGGGAAAATTGCCCGCTTAGTCGTGCATGTGACAAAAAAATCCCACAGTTTTTGATCTATTTTCAAATGGACATATCTCTCTCATCCAGACTCCATTTTAAGTTAATTTTATACGTTAGAAAGATCTTTGAGTCTAGTTTTGTGTGGAATAAAATTCATTTGAAAATTGTTTACCGTTGAGTAGATATGATCAAAAGAATGACCAAAGGTCAGGGTAGGAGACATGATTTTTCGCTATCTTTTGGTTTTTGACATGTTTCGGTATGGTTTCCTCTTAGGGATGGATTCTTTAATGCTTCTTCCACATCAATCGAGACTAGCCAAGGTAGATAAGCATGGAACTAAGATGAGGGTGATCTCTAAACTACCTTGGATATATTATCTATATATACATATAATCTTATTATATTGGTAGGAAACCGAAATTTGGAATACTCTTATGTGTGCTATTGGATATGAACAATGTATGAGTAGAGTATATCATGGTGATTGATATAACTATGTGAGTATATGGATAATTGATAGAGAGTCTTGGCCAATGGTATATATGTATAGTAGAATAGATTCAATTCTTTACATTAATTTACATGTGTGGTTGTGGAATAAATAAAACTTCAATGTATGCACGTATATCCTTTTGTATATGTCCATACCAAATTGAGGCTGGAACAATTTAAAGGACTGGGTGTACGTGTATATAAAACTCCTAACCCACCAAATGAGTACACAGAAAATGTGACACCCACATATGCAAGTATACACATATAAGTACACACTATAGAGAATGCAAGGGTTGTACTTAAAGGTATGTTGCATATGGATGTGTCAATCCTAAATTCCTCTTACAAAAGTGTGTGTACACATACACCCACCCATGTTATTCAATTTGTTTTTGAATTATGAAATTGACTGTGGCACATAAGTATATGGATATATACATAAAGATAAATACATATAAAGTACGGATAACACCTAACTCTTACTCTCATCAATGTGGAAGACTTTGGTGCATGGAGACCATCATGAATGGCATTCATTTTCAATTCCCCATGATTGATGAAACCATATGAATGGTAACTTGAGTTGTGAAATTTAATGCTTGATATTTCTTATGAAACTGTGTATGATGCTATGTTGCCATGGATTAGGTTGTATACATGTTTTGGTGCTGGAAATATGGTTTCCAATGGAAATGTTGGTTTATTAATCTTGTACCTTACTTTAAAAAGTTAATTATCGGTTATATTGGTTGATATGGTGCTGGGTATTGGCACGTGTGGAGGCTTATCGGAGGCATAATGATAGGGTTAGGTATATATATGGGATATATGTATATCTTTGGCATTTAAGCCAAGAGGGGTTATAAGAATGGGGTTTATATATCTCTGAGTGTTATAATGATGAGGTTTAGGTATAAACATATATATATATATATATATATATATATATCTCATTGGTATTTCCTTCTATGTGCTTTGTATGGTATTGGTTATGTGGCACTTACTATAACCTAGTTGATCCCCTCTTTGGCTAAAGTTGAATGGTTACTTAAATGTTGGAGGAATTGGAAATTTGTTTGAATTGTTCATTATTCTTATTTACTTATTTGATTATGTTGTTCACTCAGGTATGGTTTTGGTTCGTAATAAGGTCAATAGTAGAATTTATATTGTAAACTTCATTGGTTGATGATATCAGTGGTTGTGTTGGGATACTTGGGTTTGTGTATTGCAGTGGTTTATGTTGTCATCCTTGGAATTGACAACAGTTCTATGGTACGTTCTTGTGAGTATAATTTCAATTGTAGGTACGATTGTACGTATACTGGCTCAGGGAAAAGGGGGGCAGAGCAGAAGAAGAAAAGAAACTTCAAAGTTTCAAAAGCTACTTGATTCTACCTTCCAATACAATGAAACTTTAACCTATTTATACTAATTCTAGGGGAACAAGGTCACATGGGCACAGCTGGAAGGGGTTGAATCTGGCAGCTTGGGAGGTGCAGACATTGTGGACTCCTTGAAGGTAGGTGAGGTAGGTGCATGTGGGGAGGTTGAAAAATGAGTGTATTTCCTTGACCATATGAGTGAATTTCCTTGACATTCTCCCTGGGTTGGACGAGACTCGCCCTCGAGTCTTGCTGGATGTTGTTGTCTCTCTTAGGTGGCACTCCTGGTGGATTGTCTTCTGGAATTACAACTAGAAAGACCGGAAAAAAAGTGAAATCGTATCTTTCTAGTTTGTTCTTATTGCATTCACCAGGTGGCATTGGCACTAACATCTCTTTTACTCCATTTTTTGTAATAGAGTATATGCTTGTATGGCCGTCGTCTTGGACACAACGATCAAATTGCCAATGTCTTCTCAAAAGAAGATGACAATCTTCCGTAGGCACAACATTACAACAAACTTCTTGATGAAATTTGTAAGGATACGAATGATTAACGGATAATTCCTCCAACTTTTCCACCATGTAGTCGGTCACAATATTGTCATAACTTTTGTTGCCCATGTTGACATCACAAATTTTATCTTCAATAGGATAGAAGATGTTGTGACTTAACCAAAACTCGTCTTTTGCTGGCATTATATGCAGGTTTCGATGAATTACCAGTGTCTCATCATGGTCTGTCAACGTGACTTCACTATCATATATTGGCTCTGCTGGAGTGACATCACTAGCATATATTGGCTCTGTTGGCAAGACATCACTGTTATATGCTTGTTCTGCTATCATGACATCACTGTCATATGCTGATTCTGTCAACTTGACTTCTCTATCATACACTGACTCCTCTAGCATGATATCATCGTCATATACTGGTTCTTCTGGCATGATATCGCTGTCATATACTGGCTCTTCTGGCATGATATCGCTGTCATATACTGACGCTGTTAATATGTCATCATCGTCATCTGGTATGACATCACCATCATGCACTGACCCTGTCGGTATAGATTCCTCT
Organism: Biancaea sappan; assembly: GCA_037074585.1. Lineage (NCBI taxonomy): Eukaryota > Viridiplantae > Streptophyta > Magnoliopsida > Fabales > Fabaceae > Biancaea > Biancaea sappan. The sequence goes on from CM073490.1 coordinate 57,906,322, forward strand.
TCCTTTTCAAGAATTTGTGACGAAGTAGGGATAGAAATAAGTGACACTCCCATAAACCCTGTTTGTTCAGGCAATAATTTACGGGTTAACTTACGTCGCATTTTCTTCCAAGTTCGAATCTTGCGCTTCCCTCCGTGTTCGCGCTTTCTCTTAAGATTTTCCCACCAAAAAGAAGCGTACTTCTTGAGTTTAGTGGCAACAATTTTCACCTTTTGATCTTCTGGGACCTCATTATACTCAAAAATCCGTTCAACCTTTTTAAGCCAGTCGTTGAATTCTTCAGGTTGGTTATTCCCATCGAATTCAGGAATTTTCATTCGAACATTGTTGGAGTAGCGATTGTAAGTTGTTGATGAACTGTTGTTATTTGATTTTTTGCATCGACGATCTTTCTGGGTCTCAAGCCATGTTTGCTGGGCATACACTGTTTCTTGCAACTGTTAAAGTTGATTTCTCATCTCGTTCAATTCAATTTCTTGTGCACGCCTGCTTCTTGGAGGCATTTCTGTTGGCTAGGGAAGGAGAAAAGTTTGAAGTTTGGTTGTAGAAAATTGGGGATGGATAAGAAAATTAAGAAAAATTGTGGGATTGGAGTGAAATTTCTTTTTTTTTTAGAAGATTTAGGGGCTAAAATGAACTTTTTTTTTTAAAAAAAAAATGTCAGGTTGATCTGTAATTTTTGGAAAATATTGGGGCCAATCTATGATTTGGAAAGAATTGGGGTGAATTTGTAATTTCTAAAAAAAACTTAAGGGGCCCAAAAGGTAATTTATGAAAAGTGGGTCAAACTATAATTTCGAAAATAATTGTGGGCAAAAAAATAAAATTTCAGAAAGTTGTGAGGGTTAAATTGTAATATCAAAAAGTTCTGGGGCACAAAGTGAAATTTCGAAAATATCTGGGGCCAAAGTGGAATTTTAGAAATGTCTGGGGCCAAAATGAAATTTCAGAACAATCAGGGGCAAAAGTTTAATTTTGGAAAGATCTGGGGTCAATTTGTAATTTCGGAAAGTTTTGGGGGTAAAAATGAGTTTTCACAAAACTTCCATGGTCAATATGAAAATCTGGAATTTGGGGGTGACGTGGCAGAACTTTACACGTGGCAACTGGTAATTGGTGACAGTTTAGACACGTGGCAAGGTTTGATTGGTGGACTGACGACGTGGCTGATGACGTGGCAACTGAATCAGCTGTGACACGTGGCAGTTCCGACACGTGGCAACCTCTGATTGATTGGAGTGGATGACGTGATGATGACGTGGCTAATGACGTGGCAACCGAATCAGCTTGGACACGTGGCCGAGGTGACACGTGGCAATATATGATTGGTTGGAGCGGATGACGTGGTGATGACGTGGCTGATGACGTGGTCGTCTTCAACCTCTGGCAGGCGCGTGTAGCGCGTGGAGTTGATGGCCGGCGCGTGATCTTCCGACAGTGGCGCGTGACGGCGCGTCAAAGGTCAGGCGGCGTTGATCTTCTCTAGTCCAAGGTTTTGGACCCTTCCGATCACGATTCCGACGTCAGTTTTCCCGAAATAGCGCCGGAGATGGGACTTTCGAAGTTGGCCGATTTCGACGTCGGCGGAAAACTTCGACAGTGAATCTCAGGCAGCTTTTCAGGCGTTCCCTCTCTCTGGAACCTTGCTCTGATACCAAATATGGCTCAGGGAAAAGGGGGGGCAGAGCAGAAGAAGAAAAGAAACTTCAAAGTTTCAAAAGCTACTTGATTCTACCTTCCAATACAATGAAACTTTAACCTATTTATACTAATTCTAGGGGAACAAGGTCACATGGGCACAGCTGGAAGGGGTTGAATCTGGCAGCTTGGGAGGTGCAGACATTGGGGACTCCTTGAAGGTAGGTGAGGTAGGTGCATGTGGGGAGGTTGAAAAATGAGTGTATTTCCTTGACCATATGAGTGAATTTCCTTGACATATACTTTCCTATATATATATATATATATGTATATGTATATTTATTTGCATTATGTTTATGCGCTGAGGTAAGGTAGAGTTTTCTTCACTGGGTCAGTGTGACTCACACCCTAACAATTTTTAGGTATGAAGGAAGCATAGTGGTGGCATCGAGTATTGTGTCTAGCTCCCCTTGTTCGGAGTAATGGTACGGTCATGTCCCTTTCATTTCTTTTGTTTTATAGATAGCTTTGTAATCGAGTAGGTTAACTAGGTCGTGTGTGTCGATTAAGATTTTGAGGTCTACCTCAGTTTGGGAAAATAATTGTTCTGTTGTCTTGATTCGTATGTTAAAAAAAATTTAACAAAATGATTTATGAAATTAAATATATAAGACCATAGTATATTGCAGTGGGTTTGGGTAAAAGTAAGGCTTACAGGGGAGAGGTTGGGTACTCCTCCGTGCCGGTCACATGTTCAATCTTGGAATGTGACACTCACGATTTGTGAAGGAGAAGGAAAAAAAAAAGAGGTCTTATTCAATCATGTCAAGCCGCAATCACACCAAAACAAATGGTGACTTCAAAACTGAGCGTCAAAAAAAATTCTGCATAAAGACTAATCACTTCATTCTTGCAGGTAAACATGTATCCCATGACACCTGCTACAGATTTATTCAACTCAGTTTTAGATTTAGTAAGTGTTTGGCATTATGAGAATATGGCAATAAATAATTAAAGCATGCATAAAGATACTGACCTTATAGAGAATTTGTCTCAAGATCTCATCAGTACTTTACAACAATAAAATATTTTCTTCTATTCATCCTTTCCTCAATAGTTAGTAAAGCTGCACAAATGATGAAATTGATGAAAATTGGCACTGAACTATAACCACATGTTGGAAAGCTACGGTAAAAATTTCAGCTCAAAAATCTACCTTTTGACCCTCTACAGTGACCCTATATTAGAACTAGCTATAACTTTTTTATGTTTTCAAAGGACTAATATTCGTTAATATTCTCTATTTCCATAGACTTGCCCCCTTGCGTATATGAAATTATTATATTGACTTTTGAACACTGATCTTTTTACCAAATGTAATGAGAAGAATTGGCAAATTGCTAATGGACTTCTGACATACTGATCACAAGTCACATGCAAACGTTTTCTAAATCAATTGCAGTGTTACCCCAATTTCCTTAACTGGTAGAAAGATCTCAATGATCAACAAGTAAAAATCTAATACAACTGACCTCATGATATAGACTTCCTGGGAAAATTTTTTCTGCCATTCTGAACTCACATGCTCAGTCTTGAGAACCTTAATGGCCACTTCCTGACTACAATAAATACCCATGTAATTTAACTTTTCAAATGAGTGCATATGGCATGGTTTAGAATTAGAAGAACCTGGAATTTACAATAGTCCCTTTTAGCAATCATCATAACCATTTAACACATAAGTAGAGTCAATGACATAAACTTTGGATAAAACTGGTCAGCTTTATTGATGTTACATATCTATACCAGCTAGTTAATTGGGAAATGATTGTCAGCAAGCCTCATAGGGCCATCCATCAACAACGAGCACATCTAATTAGTAGCCATCAGTACCTCAGGTATTTAAAGAGCTTGATATAAATTTCAAAACAATATATATGAAAGTTCTAACAAAGCTACTGAGCTACATCTGCAGATACACACTCATATAGAAAGCAAAACATAAGTAATGCAGGACATGATTCAAAGAAAACCTCCAAGCCCCAAAAAGGTAGCTTACAGTGAATATTTAGCACTGCCATGTATAGAGCATTCCTCCTCTAGATCTTCAGAATTATTTGCTTCAAGTAGGGTGTGCATATAGTTAGGGAATAATAGGATAATAGGATATGCATATACAATTATGCTTTAAGCCCAATCCACGAACAAATGAAACAAGAGGAATATACCTCTGAACATCCTCCAGCAACCTCAGCATATACCTCTCCCTATTCTTCCCTCCTCTTTCAACCTCACAATGACCGATCAAGTTTGACCTTGTTACCTCTCCGAATCTGCCCGTTGTCAGTGCAGGATTTTGCTTCCCTCTAGCTTCATCCATGCTCACCCTAACATTCTCCCTATAATTCATACTTCTCTGATCACCTTCATTCACGTTAGGATTTTGATTTTCCTCTGTATCGCCATGTTCGTCTTTGGGAATAGAACTTTCCTCATTCATTTCATTAGCGTTCAACTGGGTCGGAACGGTCATGGCTGCTTCAACAAAATTTTCAGTTTTTCTCGACAAATAGGACAAGTCACGTGGGAAGATAACCAGGCGTCGATACAACATAGATGGAAGACGTGGTTGCATTTCGGAAACAACCGGATGGTCTCGTTTTCTTTGAACTCACTCAAGCATACTACACATTCAAGCGCTCCTTTGCGGATCTTGAGGTCTTTGATGGTCAAATAGACAAGGTTGGAAAGGTGTCAAGGACTTGGGGGTCGATGCCCTGAGAACAAGAGCAGGGCCGATCTCTAGAGGTGGCGCAGATTTGGTTCTGGCCAGGGTTGATGTATGAGTCAGAGCAATGGCAGAGGTAGACGGAGAAGAAGCCCATGAATATGAACTCACAGTGTTGATATGTGAGTCGGCGCCGATTTGGTTCTGGCCAACACACAAAGCTTCCCTCTCTCGTTCGATCTGTCTCTCTTTTGTGTGTGTGAAAATGGGAACCCAAATGTGTTCTGTTATAGCAAAAAGGATATTTGGAGGGTTAGGTATTTTTGACAAGGGATTTGATAACTGGAGAGAAGTGAGGAAAAGAATGAGAGGGAAATGGAGGGAAAATTTTTGACAAATTGATATAATTTTAAAAGATAGAATGGTTAAAGAAAAAATTAATGAAAAGAATAAAAATTATAAGAACTAAAATTTATTTTTAGAAAAAATTATTAATTTATTTTATTTAAAAAATAAGAATTTAATATAAGGTAATTAAATATTATTGATTCATTTTATTTAAAAATTTTGAGACAATTGGAATTAGACCATACTCATATCAATATCTAAATTTTGTATATTATGAGGAAAGACACATTTATGAAAGAAATATCAATTGGTTCAAAGTCACATACTTCTTTTATTAATTTATGAAATTAGTTTGATGAATATAAAGGTATCATGAAATTTGACATTTAGAAAGAAATGAGAAGAGGGAAAATTAATGAAGGGAAATAATTTAAGAAAATTGAGGGAGGAAAACTTAATGGAGGAAATAAAAAAAGAGAAAAAAACAATGGGAAAAAAATTAAAAAAAATTGAAAATAACTGTTGAAGAAAATAATCATTATTTATTTTATTTAAAAAAAATATATGACAAATAGGGATATAAATTTCAACAAAGATTGATGGTTGTTGCAGTTTAATCCCATATTCTCATGTAGGCATTCCCTCATTTTTTAAAAATTATTTTATACAAAATAATTATTTAAAACTTGAAAATTTTATTCATTTTTTAATTATTTTATTTAAAAAATAAAAATTAATTATTCATTTTATTTAAAAATTTGAAACATTTGATCAATAAGAATTAGACTATACTCATATTAATGTCTAAATTGTGTGTAGGATTTAGTCGAATAGATGGATGAGCCAAAGTCTTACAAAGATATCAAACCCAAAAATGATCAAAGTACGAGAGATGAGTGAGCATGAGATCACAAGAGAGACGATTGAGTATATTATAAGAGATATAAAAGGATGAGAGTTAGAAAATGAAAAAGATAGATCAATCTAAAAAAAAGTAGAATCGAAAAATTAGATGGTGAAAAACAAATAAAAAATAAAAGGTTGAGAAGTTAAAGAGAAAAAACAAATGATTGATGGAGATTTCTATCACTAAGTAAAAAATTTTGTTATAATTCATTTCATAATTCAAGAAAAAAAATAATGATAAAATTTAGTGATGGAATTTTCATCACTAATTTAGTGAGGGATATGACTCCATCACTAATTTAGTAAGGAATATGTCTCTGTCACTAATTTAGTGATGAAGTCATATCCATCACTAAATTGCAAATTTTCTCAATTATTTTTCTAATTCAAAAAAAAAATAGTAATTTAATTTAGTAACAGATTGTTCTATCACTAATTTACTGACAGAAATGTTCGTCACTAAATTAGTGATGAAAATTTTGTTACTAAACTAGCAAGTTTTCTCAATTATTTTCGTAATTCCAAAAAAAAAATAGTGATGTAATTTAGTGAAAGAATGTTTTGTCACTAATTTAGTGATAAAAATGTTTCAGTCACTAAATAGAAAATTTTCTCATATTTACTTTTATAATTCAAAAAATAGTGATGAAATTTAGTGACGTACAAAATTTGTCATAAACTGTTGATAGAAATTAGTGACGAAAATCTTTTATTCACCAAATTCTAACTTTTGTGTCAGATTTTAGTAACGGATTGTAATCCATCACTATTTATTGACGGATTTTAGTCACAGATACTAATCTATAACTAAATTTTAGCATTTTACAAAATTAATAAGGAATTGAAATCCATCACAAAAATGACAAAATTAGTGACAAACTTCAGTCTGTTACTAAAAATCCATCACAATTTAATTTTTTTAGTAGTGAAAACGATTTTGAACAAATTGACAACCTTTAATAAGATGGTTCTTTATTTTAAGATCTCAGGACATGACATCCCTAAACCTTCTTATTTATAATGATAACAAATTTAACAAAAATAATTCTTAATAATTTAATTTTCATAATTTATTTTAGAAGACTCCTTGGCGTCTTACCCTATCTTCTTTTTGAAAGGTAACATAACACATCTTAATAAAAGAAAAACTTACAAGACGCTTCCTCTTATTTTTATATGAAGGAAATACAAAATATTAATAAAGATCATGCCAACATAGTAATAACCCATCTAAACAAAATCATGCATTCATCAAACATTTATACCAAGGGGGTTTTTAGTTTTATCGACATATGAAAAATTAGAGCAATCATGCTTGATAGTAATTCAATTTATTTTATAAAATTTCATCCATAGGCAATTTTCTGGGTATCAAACTTAAAACAAATAAGTGTTTTGATAATATCCTCATTAAATAATGTTCTTAAAAAAAATGTTCCTTTAGTGAAAGTTCCATTAGCTAATTAAATCGTCTATATGAAACAATAAAAATCCCAAAGGCCCCTAAGTGTCTTAGTAACTACTGAGCTCCTAAAGACTTGAATCAAAATGGAAACCACTAAACCTATCCAACAATGGAAATGTCCTTTATGAACACCTCTAATTCTCAAGCGGGTGTTCCTCGTCGGCAATTGGGTCTGAAAAAAAGATACTGAGATTGTGAGTCATAGACCAAGTAGATGATACGACAGATTTTTAATATAAATCAAATTCATCAAACATCGATAAGATGACTATTGGCCAAACTTACAAACCAAAAAAAAGTAGATGAATACATACCAGAAATAAGGCAACCAACCTCAACCAACTAGTGGCACACGTCAATGTCATGACGTCCTACGGGTCCTCGCCTTGACCACGCCAAGGTAAGTCGCTACCCTTAATCACCAGTTAAGGCGCTCATGGAGATGTAGCTCAACCCGAGTCCTCACCTTACCTCGCCATGAAAAGGGCTCCACTAGCACCAACCAAAACATCCAAGGGTTCATACAATCCATGCCAAACACGAAAACAATTGTAATAACAATCATAATAAATATCACAAAATTTCCATCTACGTTTTTAGGGGGCGTTCATAAAAACGAACTTCAAATCCTTTCTAGTTTTAGACTTTGAATCAAGCGCCTCAATAATAATAATAATAATAATAATAACCACAACAACCCTACCAATTCTAGGAGTTCTACCCTATGGCATCCCATAAGACACAATATGCTAAAATTACATTAAAGATCAATCGAACCATTTACCTAGATTCCAACAACTTCTTTTTATATCCCAAACGATCTCTTTGGTTATGTGAATGTGGATTCGAGGGCTCTACGAAGTTACTTTTAAGGATAAAAGCATGTCTTAGGGTTTTTCTTTAATTGGGATTCCAAATTATACCATTTGAGTGTAAAAGAAAACTAGCTGGAAGTAGTTTTATCCTTACCTTGTTTGTGTAGAGTTAGAAAGATGTTTGCCAGTGGTCTTAAATATGTAGAGAGAGAAAGTGAGGAGGTGACGCTACTCCTTGGTGTAGTGCGTTTGAGGTGTTTGGTGCATGTGTAGAGGAGGTGTGACGGCAAGGTGATTGAGAAGAGAGAGATGGCCGTGATGGTGTGTGTGTGTATGTTTGAGGTGCTTTGGTGTGTGTGTATGTGATGGCTAGGTGGTTAGGAAGAGGGAGAGAGAGTTGGCTGAGAGATTAAAATGGAGGTGGCCAAATTGGTTTTTCCTCCTAGGGTCTTTGTGGTGTTGGCTTGTTCTTGAATTTTAGGAGCTTAAGTAGAGTTAATTTGATATGTTGCCGCTAAGGGTACGCGTAAATCATAGGTTAAGTTCGAGTTTATTAAGTTTATTTAATTAATTGGCTGAGGGTTGGATTAGATTTACCCTGATTCTTTGCATATTTCATATTTGATTAGATTATAATTTATTAATTGTATTTTATAGCTTAGGTTCACACTTATCCATATTTGATTAGATTATATTTGTGTTTTAACCTAGATTTTGTGCATGTTTGATTGGATTATTTTTAATTATTTGTGTTTTATAAATTCTGTCCATACTTATCCATGACCTTGTTGTTACTTTATTTTATATTATGTTCTTATCATTATTATACCTATCTACACACATTCACGCCTAAACCACTCCTCCTACCGCTTCTATTGTTAATTATATATGTATAATAACTAAATTGTCCTTATCTAGGCCTAACCTCCTAGAACCCATTGGGATTAGGCTCATTCATAATCCCTTTCTTATTACCTCAATCTCCCTTTTTTTCATTATATGCAATCTTTTTTTCTTCATATTACAATCTTAACATTTATTTAATTTAATTCCCTTTATCTTCAATTATCCTAATCCTTATTTACTCTAGCATGTACACCTATCTAGGGGAGTATCATACCATCACATATTTTATTTATTTCATCATTTGCCTCCTCACCTAATAAATAAAGAAAATTCCTTTCTTTGTTTTGTCTACAATTAATTTCCTTGCAATCTAAACTTTATTTTTTAACTTTTAACATCATACAGATTACTAAATTTGTCCCTGTCTATTGGCTCCATTTGATGTATTTTCGTCCCACTCCTAACCAACTTTTTTTTAGTCCCTCTGTACCCTAAATCACATAACATTGTATAACATCACATGTCATTCATCATCCTAGCTATGAGGATGAGGTTGTGCGTCATGGCGGAAATATACAAAATTGGTGAGCCGGCCTGTGTTCGCTCTCCGGGATATATTGCCATTGATAAGTACTAGTAACGTTTGTTGAATTGGATGAATTTTTATCTTTTTGTATGTAGTTTCTAACTATGTCTATTGGTTGAGTATGGGCCTTCAGATATACTTGCATGACTGGTAATGTATTTGAATTTTATTAACGCGAGGCCGATTCGCTCACGGAGTTTAAAAGCTCACACTTTCTATAAAAATTTTTTTGTTCATATCAAGTTGCTAGCGAAGAATATCCGCTAGAGCAGTAGATCACTTTGGACCTTCCCGCTGTCGGGTAGACACCTCTATTGTTATAGATTATGCTGCTCTGTAATCGTTTAGTACATCTAGGTTAAGGGTTTGGCATTTAGCTTGTATGTCAATAATGTATTTTATATTGATGATCTATTATTACATACAAATCATCTCTATGATTTTTAGATAAGAAAATTTGATATATTTTCTTCATATTTATTAAGGAATTGTTATTTTGATAACATAGAGATAATCACTAAATAATTTAACTCGTGGGTAGAACTTATCGAAAGGCTTACAGTGATAAGAGATTCATCATTATGCTGGTCATGTGCCTAGAAAACAGGTTGTGACATAAATGGTGAAAGTTCTGCCAACCAGTTCATACTTAATCTTTGGCCATCTAGTTTATTTGGTGGTGGGGCAACACCAAGAAGCCCCCAACATAACTCTGGCCAGTCCATGGAGGCCAAACCTATAACCAGTCTGCCATACAAAGGAGACCAAGTTGAATCGCTACATCTTGCAAAGTTATTGTGGCTTCCCTCTTTGTGGTGTGGAAATTATGTGTCTTAAGTCGCCATTGTTCAACGAGTGTTGAGATAAGAGACGGATTGTACTCAAATTTACCAAAACATGCCACATCGTAGAAACCAGTAGTGTGTAAGTGTTGGACAATCAGTAATGGTGGGTAATCGTCAAAAAGTATACATTTAAGCAGGCGTAAAAAACGATCTCTATGAAATTTTAATTGAAATAATAACTATTTTCTATTCAACAATATTTTCTATTCAACAATAATGATAAAGAAATCAAATAAAACCAATAACAAATTTTTATTTAAATAATAAACATATTTTCTATTCAACAATAATGACAAAGAAATTAAATAAAACTAATAAAAAATTTTATTTAAATAATAAACATATTTTCTATTCAACAATAATGAAAAAGAAATTTAATAAAACCAATAACAAATAACAAATTTTTATTTAAATACTAAACATATTTTCTATTCAACAATAATGATAAAGAAATTAAATAAAACAAATAACAAATTTTTATTTAAATAATAAACATATTTTCTATTCAACAATAATGATAAAGAAATTAAATAAAACCAACAACAAATTTTTATTTAAATAATAAACATATTTTCTATTCAACAATAGTGATAAAGAAATTAAATAAAACCAATAACAAATTTTTATTTAAATAATAAACATATTTTCTATTCAACAATAGTGATAAAGAAATTAAATAAATCTAATAACAAATTTTTATTTAAATAATAAACATATTTTCTATTCAACATTAATGAGAAAGAAATTAAATAAATCTAATAACAAATTTTTATTTAAATAATAAACATATTTTCTATTCAACAATAATAAGAAAGAAATTAAATAAATCTAATAACAAATTTCTATTTAAATAATAAACATGTTTTCTATTCAACAATAATGATAAAGAAATTAAATAAAACCAACAACAAATTTCTATTTAAATAATAAACATATTTTCTATTCAACAATAATGACAAAGAAATTAAATAAAACCAATAAAAAATTTCTATTTAAATAATAAACATACTTTCTATTCAACAATAATGCTAACGAAATTAAATAAAATCAATAACAAATTTCTATTTAAATAATAAACATATTTTCTCTTCAACAATAATGATAAAGAAATTAAATAAAACAAATAACAAATTTCTATTTAAATAATAAACACATTTTCTATTCAACTATAATGATAAAGAAATTAAATAAAATCAATAAAAAAATTTTATTTAAATAATAAACATATTTTCTATTCAACAATAGTAAGAAAGAAATTAAATAAAACCAATAACAAATTTTTATTTAAATAATAAACATATTTTCTATTCAACAATAATGACAAAGAAATTAAATAAAATAATAAAAAAATTTATTTAAATAATAAATATATTTTCTATTCAATAATACTGATGAAGAAATTAGATAAAAACAATAATAAATTTTTATTTAAATATTAAACATATTTTCTATTCAACAATAATGACAAAGAAATAAAATAAAATCAATAACAAATTTTTATTTAAATAATGAACATATTTTCTATTCAACAATAATGAGAAAGAAATTAAATAAATCTAATAACAAATTTTTATTTAAATAATAAATATATTTTCTATTCAACAGTAATGATAAAAAAAATTAAATAAAACCAATAACAAATTTCTATTTAAATAATAAACATATTTTCTCTTCAACAGTAATGATAAAGAAATTAAATAAAACAAATAACAAATTTCTATTTAAATAATCAACATATTTCTCTTCAACAGTAATAATAAAGAAATTAAATAAAACCAATAACAAATTTCTATTTAAATAATAAATATATTTTCTATTCAATAATAATGATAAAGAAATTAAATAAAATAATAAAAAAAATTTATTTAAATAATAAACATATTTTATATTCAACAATAATGATAAAGAAATTAAATAAAACCAACAACAAATTTTTATTTAAATAATAAACATATTTTCTATTCAACAATAGTGATAAAGAAATTAAATAAAACCAATAACAAATTTTTATTTAAATAATAAACATATTTTCTATTCAACAATAGTGATAAAGAAATTAAATAAAACCAATAACAAATTTTTATTTAAATAATAAACATATTTTCTATTCAACAATAGTGATAAAGAAATTAAATAAATCTAATAACAAATTTTTATTTAAATAATAAACATATTTTCTATTCAACATTAATGAGAAAGAAATTAAATAAATCTAATAACAAATTTTTATTTAAATAATAAACATATTTTCTATTCAACAATAATAAGAAAGAAATTAAATAAATCTAATAACAAATTTCTATTTAAATAATAAACATGTTTTCTATTCAACAATAATGATAAAGAAATTAAATAAAACCAACAACAAATTTCTATTTAAATAATAAACATATTTTCTATTCAACAATAATGACAAAGAAATTAAATAAAACCAATAAAAAATTTCTATTTAAATAATAAACATACTTTCTATTCAACAATAATGCTAACGAAATTAAATAAAACCAATAACAAATTTCTATTTAAATAATAAACATATTTTCTCTTCAACAATAATGATAAAGAAATTAAATAAAACAAATAACAAATTTCTATTTAAATAATAAACACATTTTCTATTCAACTATAATGATAAAGAAATTAAATAAAATCAATAAAAAAATTTTATTTAAATAATAAACATATTTTCTATTCAACAATAGTAAGAAAGAAATTAAATAAAACCAATAACAAATTTTTATTTAAATAATAAACATATTTTCTATTCAACAATAATGACAAAGAAATTAAATAAAATAATAAAATAATTTATTTAAATAATAAATATATTTTCTATTCAATAATACTGATGATGAAATTAGATAAAAACAATAATAAATTTTTATTTAAATATTAAACATATTTTCTATTCAACAATAATGACAAAGAAATAAAATAAAATCAATAACAAATTTTTATTTAAATAATGAACATATTTTCTATTCAACAATAATGAGAAAGAAATTAAATAAATCTAATAACAAATTTTTATTTAAATAATAAATATATTTTCTATTCAACAGTAATGATAAAAAAATTAAATAAAACCAATAACAAATTTCTATTTAAATAATAAACATATTTTCTCTTCAACAGTAATGATAAAGAAATTAAATAAAACAAATAACAAATTTCTATTTAAATAATAAACATATTTCTCTTCAACAGTAATAATAAAGAAATTAAATAAAACCAATAACAAATTTCTATTTAAATAATAAATATATTTTCTATTCAATAATAATGATAAAGAAATTAAATAAAATAATAAAAATTTTGTATTTAAATAATAAACATATTTTCTATTCAACAATAGTGAGAAAGAAATTATATAGAACCAATAACAAATTTTTATTTAAATATTAAACATATTTTCTATTCAACAATAATGACAAAGAAATTAAATAAAACCAATAACAAATTTTTATTTAAATAATAAACATATTTTCTATTCAACAATAATGATGAAGAAATTAGATAAACCAGTAACAAATTTTTATTTAAATAATAAACATATTTTCTATTCAACAATAATGATAAAGAAATCAAATAAAACCAATAACAAATTTTTATTTAAATAATAAACATATTTTCTATTCAACAATAATGATGAAGAAATTAGATAAAACCAATAACAAATTTTTATTTAAATAATAAACATATTTTCTATTCAACAATAATGATGAAGAAATTAGATAAAACCAATAACAAATTTTTATTTAAATAATAAACATATTTTCTATTCAACAATAATGACAAAGAAATTAAATAAAAAAATAACAAATTTTTATTTAAATAATAAACATATTTTCTATTCAACAATAATGACAAAAAATTAAATTAAACAAATAAAAAATTTTTATTTAATTAATAAACATATTTTCTATTCAATAATAATGATAAACAAATTAAATAAAACCAATATTTTCTATGTTCTATTCAACAATATTTTCATATTAATAAATAAAAAAATTAAAATTTGATTATTGACTAACCTTGTTTATCCAAACGTCTTGAGAGACGTGACAATTTTGTAAATACAAAAACAACGTAATTAAAAAAATTAAACATAACAATATAATATAAAAAATTAAAATACAATGATCTAACTTTATAATATTATAATTCTAAAATAAAATTTTTCCAGAATTTTTTTCGCTCAAATCTCCACTCTTCTCCTCTCCACTTCTCTTCTATCTATCTAGCATGTTCATTCTTCGTATGTATTTATAGAGGAAAAACCATGTTCATTCCTCACTCACTTGTCTCTCCACTCTTCAAAATCCAAATCTAGAGTCTGTCCCTTCTCTCTCTCACATACAGCAGTTCGCATGAAGTGTAGCAGGGAACTTTTTCACTATAGAACTCGACCTGTTTAAGCCGAGCTTCTGACATTCGTCTGTCAGAAGCTCCGCCTAACACAGGTCAAGTTATGTGATGTAAAAAAAAATTAATCATTAATTTATTTTATATAAAATATATTGAAAAGTTTAATTATAAAATTTATTTTATACAAAATAAACATAATTAATTTATTTCATACAAAATATATTTATGCAAAATAATTAATTAAAAAAATTGAAAAGTTTAATTAGAAAAAATATATAATTAAATTTATTTTTGACTAAAAAACAATGTGATAAGAAAATAATTAAAAAATATCAATTATAATAAAAATATGTGTTATTAGTAGGAGACCAACATAATTGTTATTATTAATGTATACTTATATGTGTAAGCAAACTAATAATTAAATAAGTGGAAGATTATTAACAAAAGATAAGTACACTTGAGAGATACAATATAAGTAACAACAATATTCATTACAAACAGAGCAGAAATTTTACCAAGATATTCTAAGGTCGATGCTGTTGTAGACAACTTGATCGATTGTGGCCTTGTTGTCTACATAAGCCACAGCATGATGGCTGCCGATGGCACATTTGTCAATGTCCATCCGTAGGCATGATGATCTTGGTCACCCTTTGTCTCTAATAAGGGATGGATCAGGTACTAATCGTGGACCTTGAGCCAATAACCAATGATTTGGCCCACCAACAGGGGATCACGGTGAACTGTAAGTCATCGTCATTGTTTCAAGATGATATACACAATCAACAAAGTCGTTAGGATTAAGTTTTTCATACGCACAAGTTGCTAAGACATGTGGGCATGGAAAATGCGAAACTTGAAACGTGCCATAATCACAGTTATGATCATCAATTACATTTACTCTGTAAATACGGCTTGACGACTTGTTGAATGGTCATATGGCTCCTCTACTTCAAAAATGCATGCCACCCAATTAAACATGCCTACAGACATTGAACATGATTTGACTTTATATTTCACAAGCTTCTTATGCACAACCTCTAAGAATATCTCATGCATCTCAATTTGTGAGTCCAATGTCAGCAAATTGTTCTGAAAGTAAGTATATAACTTGTACAATGTGGCCTTCACTAACCCCATAATGGCAAGATTGTTGACCCTAAGGCTATATGCCATAAGTTTTGATGATGAAAAATGTATTTGAATAGTAGCATTGATATATATAAAGATTAATTATCATATATATGCTACAAGTACTTAAGCATGATTATGTTATTTAATATGTATGTTGCATATATTGAATCATGCTATTAAACTAACCATTGGGTTTGCAAGTAAGATATATTTTATAGGTTGTTTCAAAACAAGAAGAGTGAGCATTGTATTGAAGAACAAGGAAAAGCAATATCATGCTTCACTCAAGGAAAACAACATGCAAGGATGAAGCTCCAAGAAATGAAGAATTAGAAGATTTGAAGTCTTGGAAGCTTGGATGCATCAAGATAGCCTATGTGTTTACATTAGGTATATTTTATATAGGCTAGTATACTTGTGCAACTCAATGATTTAGATTTGCATACATTGGCTCAATTATTTTGAACAAAAAATAGTGAGATATGAAATTTTACAAAAGTTAGTTTTTGACCTTTGGTCACTCTTTATATCATATCTCATAAATGAAAAATCATTTTTTCAAGTATCTTAATCTCATTTGATAGTAGACTCAAAGATCTTTCCAAAGGTATATTATTTATTGAAAACGGAGTCCAAATGAGAAATATATGACTATTTAAAATATAGTTTGAAAAACTGAAAGTTGATTATTCTGTTCTGACCTATAGTCAGTATTTTGATTATATCTTTTAAAAGAAAAATAATTTTTGAGTAAAACTTGCTCATTTGAAACTAGACTCCAAGAGCTTTCCAACGGTATATTATTTGTTTAAAACGGAGTTCAAATGAGGGAGTTATGAATTTTTAAAGAAAGCTCAAAATCTGGACTGCACTATAAGTGCTGTAACGGCTATATAACGGCTAGTTTTGTAAAATCTTATATATATGACCTTAGATACATGATTTTGAGCAAGAACAAAGTCCTACAATGTGATATTAACTTCTTCTATCATCTTTGAGAGAAAGGAAAGCATTCTTGAGCCAAATCTTGCATATTCTCTATCATTAGAGTTATTAGAGCTTCATTTGTTTTCATCTACTCTTTAGAGAGAGTTTCTTTGTATTGTTGATTTTGATCAACACATATATTATTCTGAGTTGAGGTTCGCAAGTACCGGTGTTGGAAGAACTTGCTTTGGGTTAAGGAGGAGCCCGGATTCATAAATTCTCCATTGTGGTTTTGCAAATACCCGGATCTAATTTGCGTGGTTGTAGTGGTTTGCAAGTACTCGGATTAAACTTGCAATTATAGTGGAAATACTCAAGTGGTCTCTTGAGCACTGGATGTAGGCTTGGATTAGACGAACCAGTATAAATCTCTGAGTTTGCTTTCTCTATCCCTTACTCTTTAATTTGTGCATATTGATATCTATTCTTTAATTCCTTGATCTTTATAATTATTTATCTTGACAGCACATTGATTTTCTGTATTGTATTTATTATCCTAAGCATTGTACTTTTACAGAAAATCATTTTAACTTCCAATTAATTCTTGTGAAAAATTTATAAAACCCAATTCACCCCCCCTCTTGAGTTCCAACCATTACTTTCAATTGGTATCAAAGCTTGGGCTCTTGATTTAAGACTTAACCGTCTAAGAGTAAATATGGTTGGATCTAGTGAGTGGTTTATGTCTGAAAATTGTTCTTTCACAGAACCTCCAATTTTTTATGCTAATCATTTTCAATATTGGAAGTATGAAATGAAAATTTTTTTAATTTCAGTAGACCATAAACTCTGGGAAATTATAGAAAATGGTTTTTATATGCCTGTCAAGGAAGAACAAGGAAAATACATTCCAAAACCCAAGAGTGAATGGAATGATACTGAAAGAAGTTTAGTGCAACTCAATGGTAAGGCAAAATTGATTATTTCTTGTGCATTGAGTCAAGATGAATTTTTCAGAATTTCCAATTGTGCAACTGCTAAGGAAATGTGGGAAACTTTAGAAGTTGCATATGAGGAAGATCTTGTTGCAATGGAATTAAAGTCTAGAAATCTCATTAATGAACTTGATATCGCTCAAATGAAAAATTGTGAAACCATTAATGAGATACGACTTGTGCTTAATCAATTGCAAGCTCTTGGTGTTGAACTTACAGGAAAATCTCAAATCACCAAGGAGATAGAAGAAAAAGAAAAAGGAGAAAAAGAGAAACCACAACCAAAAACTGAATCATCAAAGAAAGCTTACCTATCTTCCATTTGGGGAAATAGCAATTCCGATAAGGAGAACACAAATGAAGAAGCCAACACCTGTCTTGTGGCCAGAGATAAAGATGAGGTAAATTCATTTGACTACTCTTTTGAAGAATTACAAGATGCCTTTGATGATTTACATGAAGAATCTCTTATACTTGCAAAGAAACTAAATATTTCAAAACAGAAAAACTCTTCTCTTGAAAATGAGTTGGAAACATTGAAAAACGAATTTTCTATTTCCAAGGAAGAGAATTTTGTTTTTGAAAATCAAAACAGAACTTTGCAAGAAGAGAATTTGATTTTAAAGGCAAATATCTCTACCAACAAAAATTGCTTTTGTACCAAGTGTGATTCCTTGAAAAAGGAGAATGAGGATCTTAAAAACACACTTAAAAAACTTTCTCAAGGTAGAGAAATTCAAAACTCTTCTGTTGAGAAACAAAGTAGTAGCTTTAACAAAATTGGTTTTGTTCTTAACAAGTCAAATCAGAAATATTTCGAAAACTACTTTGTTCCTACAAAAATGTCCAAAAGTCCACCTTGCACTTGTTTTTATTGTGGACTGAAAGGACACAAGTCTTACTCCTTATAAGAAAAATCTTGTTCATGGAGTAAAAATGAAATGGGTTCAAAAAGGACCTCATGACCCTGGCAAACCCAAAACAATTTTGGCATCAAAGACAAAGGATTAATTTGCAGATTTACCTCGAAGCAAGGAGCAGAAATAACTTTTCAATGGCTACATCATTCAAACTCTACTCTCTTGTATCAAAAGGAGGCAATGGATAAGTAAACATATAAGTTGGAATGCATTGTAAGAAATTTGACTGATATGTTTACTGCTCTCTAATGCTTTTTTCTGTTCTCTAATATGCATTACATCTATCCTTGATACTCATGCATGCTATATCTGAAAACAATTGTTAGGTGTGCAGCTTATAGATTCGAATTTTGTTTTGAGCTAAAATCTTTCTTCCAAATTTTGCTCAAACTATCCTTTTTACCGCATCATGAAAACTTGCTTCCATTACACGCACATTTTTCTTGTCTTCACAATAATAAGATTACTCCTACCCATAGTATTTATCCTTGCTGTAATCTTATTTAAATATTTTCAATGAAATCAAATTTATTGCAAAATTGCATTTCATGGAAGCATAGCACTTTTATTAATATGGCATATCTTGAACATAATGTTGCTCCTAGTGCTCGAGATTTATTTGAACATCAAAGTGCTCCCCAAAAGTGTTTTGCAGGAGTTAATCCTCTAAAGCATATTCTTTCCTCTGCTCTCCGAAATTAGTAAGATTTATAGTTTTGAAGTTGGTTGGTCGACCAACGCTACTATCAGTAGTCGACCAACGAAGCCTACATTGAACCAATGCTTGATAGATCTTGCAAATAATCAATCAATTAAGATCATTAAAATTGCAAGAAGACAGGATCAAAAGAAGAGCAATGAGCAAAACAAGGATATCAAAATCTTGAACAGGAACTTCAAGAAGCAACAAAAGTTTGCCAAAATTGATGAGTATCTCTATCCTTTACTTCTTCATTATTTAATTGAATGATACTCCTTGATCTCAATTGAACTTTCTGGCAAATTTTTTTACTGTCATACTTTCATTGCAATGACATATTGTTTTCTGACATCTTACATACTTGATCACATCATGACATATAAAAATATGTTAAATACTTAAATTATTTTTTTTAATACATCATGGTTTGAGCATTATACATATCATCTCTTTTACATAAGTTGTAACTTATGAACCATTATTTATGGATTATAGTTTATATCTGATTATATCTTATTAATCCATATTACCTCAATTATATTACTACATACTCTGATTATAATATGTTTTATCTTGAGTAAGTATGTAACTTGTTTTTGCTTTGAAATGATGATATATATATCTATGTCAGAAAATTCTTTCTATCTTTAAAATGGATATATATTTTTCAAAATATATATATCCTTCTATTGTGCTAAATTTGTGCGGCTGATTTTCTTTATCTTTCTTTATTATTATTATAATTTTTTTAAGTACCGTTATCTGAAAGAAACCACTTGCATTAAAAAAAAACCGAAGGATTACATTGCAAAAAAAAAAAAGGGAAAGTTTGCTCATGCATGAGCAACCTACAGGCGAGGTGGTCTCGGATTAGGAGGGTTGTATTGTATCATCACCCCTCGGCCATTCCTTGGAGCAAGAGACTGAGCAATGCCACGGAGGGTAGTGTAAATCCTATTCATACAATCAACACTTCTTTGTTGTTGATTGCAGAAGCATTGGGTAGACCAATAGAAGAACCTATCTATTCTTGAAGTCAGTGCCGCATTGTTGCGTTTAGCTAACTTCTCCTGGTCCTCTATCATCTTCTTGAGTTTCTTCACCTCCTGCTCCAGACAAGTAATTTTGTCTTTTGACGTTTGGCCTGTACTAATCTCCTCAGCTTCTTCGATCTTCATCTTCTTCTTTTGGTTCTCTTGAGATTCCTCCAAAGGTCTTTTGCCTTTGTCCTTGCCTAGACTCAAGTTTAAGTCGAGCTCTTCCTCCCTTGCATCTACTGTGAGATCAATGAACTTTCTTGCTGCCATGGTTTGGAAAATTCAAAAATTTTTGTAAGAGTATGAAGAGAGAGGAATGTCAGAAAGTTATAGGCTCAGAGATGAATACTCTTTGTGGTGTGGTAATTGAGAACTCTGGGGCAGTCTTTATAGAGAGAAAATTATGACTAAGAGCCAAAGAAGATATCTCTTCGCCGCACCCCTACACGCTCATCCTATGGATTTCTGCAAGCTGGAAGCCAGAAGTCTAGAGTACGCATGCACACCGATAACGCGTCACATTAATGGCAAAACCACGAAAGTCAATTTTAGGTGGATTTGCGGCTGATTTAATTTGTTTTGATTAGAAATTTTAAGGATTAATAAAATGGTGATATTCAGAACCGTATCACTCTGCTTTGTTGTGTTGTTCTTGAGAGCATACATGATTACATCATGCTGTGATTATATGTATCTAAGAACATATGTTGTGTATGCTATTCATGCATCATGAGCGAAGGCTATGGCTAAGAATAATATTTCATGATTCCACATGCACTCATACAAAATGAGTTGTCAAAATTTTTACATGTACTCATCATCAAGATACATATATAAATTCATTTTGAATGGGTATATAAATTGCTTCCTTTGTGCTGAAATTTATCTTATTCTTTATGAAGCAAATTTGTCTTGAAAAAGGACTTTAAAAATGCTTCTGTTATGTTAATATGTTTTATCATATGAAGCAACATTCTTTTTGAAAAAGAAAAGATTTTAAAGATCTCTTTTGTTGTAGATAACAAAAGGGATGAAAAATATTGATGTTTCATATATGGATTATGAACTATATGCTAGAATATATCTTATTACACTAATCCATATATATTGCTTCCTTAGATGAAACGTTTCTAAATTCCTTCGAAGCAAAATGTTTTAGAAAAATATCGTGAATCTCTTGAATTGCTTCCACAATGCTGAAATTGCTTTGCCATATTGAAGCATTATCTGTTTTGAAAAGAAAAGGATTTGAGTATCCTTATTTTAAATCACTTTTGCTATATGTTGAAATAATTTTATGCATATATGCAGAAATTATTTTTCAGAAATCTTGAAAAATATTATTATTCGATTTATGGATTATGATTAATATTCTTGTTTATATCATGCTTTGCTAATCCATATATCATACTTCTGCTGTGTGCTGTAAATATTTCTATCATATGACAGCAAATGATGTTTTTTTTCAAAGAGTTTAATTTTTCTGTTATTTACTAAAAATGCCTCTTCATAAACAAGCAGAAATCATTTTCAATGAAAATATTGCAGAAATTTCTTCAAAAATCTTACTTCAAAATTCTGCAATCAAAAACTGAATTTCCTTTATAATGATTTGGACAATCTTTTTCAAAGGAAAAATGTTATGAAATTCAGGGGGAGCTTTGTCTCACTTGAATGTATTTTTTTTTGAAAAAGAATATATCTTGAAAAATTGGATATTCATTATTCATTATTCTTTTTCAAATTATGCAAGGTTTAAGGGGGAGCCTAAAACTCTTTCAAGTTTTATCTTTTGGCTCATTTCATTTGACATGAGAAAAATTTTTCTGAAATTTTCTTTTTACATGTCAATGAAATCAATGATAAGTTTTGATGTATCCTTACCCCATACTATATTGACATCTTCTGACATCCTGACTTAAAGAAGGTATGTGCTTTAACTTCTATATATTGTGTTCCTTACACCTTTTTGTTGATGTCAAATAGGGGGAGAAGAAACAATAGAAAAATATGTATACGTGCTTATAACATTGCATTCATTATCTTGTGATACATATTTTTCTGTGGTGATTTGTCATCATCAAAAAGGGGGAGATTGTTGACCCTAAGGCTATATGCCATAAGTTTTGATGATGAAAAATGTATTTGAATAGTAGCATTGATATATATAAAGATTAATTATCATATATATGCTACAAGTACTTAAGCATGATTATGTTATTTAATATGTATGTTGCATATATTGAATCATGCTATTAAACTAACCATTGGGTTTGCAAGTAAGATATATTTTATAGGTTGGTTCAAAACAAGAAGAGTGAGCATTGTATTGAAGAACAAGGAAAAGCAATATCATGCTTCACTCAAGGAAAACAACATGCAAGGATGAAGCTCCAAGAAATGAAGAATTAGAAGATTTGAAGTCTTGGAAGCTTGGATGCATCAAGATAGCCTATGTGTTTACATTAGGTATATTTTATATAGGCTAGTATACTTGTGCAACTCAATGATTTAGATTTGCATACATTGGCTCAATTATTTTGAACAAAAAATAGTGAGATATGAAATTTTACAAAAGTTAGTTTTTGACCTTTGGTCACTCTTTATATCATATCTCATAAACGAAAAATCATTTTTTCAAGTATCTTAATCTCATTTGATAGTAGACTCAAAGATCTTTCCAAAGGTATATTATTTATTGAAAACGGAGTCCAAATGAGAAATATATGACTATTTAAAATATAGTTTGAAAAACTGAAAGTTGATTATTCTGTTCTGACCTATAGTCAGTATTTTGATTATATCTTTTAAAAGAAAAATAATTTTTGAGTAAAACTTGGCTCATTTGAAACTAGACTTCAAGAGCTTTCCAACGGTATATTATTTGTTTAAAACGGAGTTCAAATGAGGGAGTTATGAATTTTTAAAGAAAGCTCAAAATCTGGACTGCACTATAAGTGCTGTAACGGTTATATAACGGCTAGTTTTGTAAAATCTTATATATATGACCTTAGATACATGATTTTGAGCAAGAACAAAGTCCTACAATGTGATATTAACTTCTTCTATCATCTTTGAGAGAAAGGAAAGCATTCTTGAGTCAAATCTTGCATATTCTCTATCATTAGAGTTATTAGAGCTTCATTTGTTTTCATCTACTCTTTAGAGAGAGTTTCTTTATATTGTTGATTTTGATCAACACATATATTATTCTGAGTTGAGGTTCGCAAGTACCGGTGTTGGAAGAACTTGCTTTGGGTTAAGGAGGAGCCCGGATTCATAAATTCTCCATTGTGGTTTTGCAAATACCCGGATCTAATTTGCGTGGTTGTAGTGGTTTGCAAGTACTCGGATTAAACTTGCAATTATAGTGTAAATACTCAAGTGGTCTCTTGAGGACTGGATGTAGGCTTGGATTAGCCGAACCAGTATAAATCTCCGAGTTTGCTTTCTCTATCCCTTACTCTTTAATTTGTGCATATTGATATCTATTCTTTAATTCCTTGATCTTTATAATTATTTATCTTGACAGCACATTGATTTTCTGTATTGTATTTATTATCCTAAGTATTGTACTTTTACAGAAAATCATTTTAACTTCCAATTAATTCTTGTGAAAAATTTATAAAACCCAATTCACCCCCCTCTTGAGTTCCAACCATTACTTTCAATAAGATGTCTAACGTCTTTGAAGATGTTGTTCATGAACTCGGCTAAATTCGTCATCATATGACCTCATCAACGACCTGTAGTATCATATGCTCATGCCCATTGGGCAACGCTCATTCTGTTCAGCCGCGTTCCAACATCCCCATTTGAATTTTCCTTTGAGCCAAGTATTTCAGCCATAATGTTGAGCACCTCCTGAGGATCGTATGAATATCCTAATTACAATAATATAATGTCAGTCAACGATTCAAGTGTGAATTAAAATAATAAAAATTTCAACAAAGACATACCGCCATGCATAAGCCATTTTGAACCCAAGGTCGTGTGGACATTACTGGCCAAGTGCCTTAGACAGTATATGTGGGTTCAGCCATGTCGAGGCGCACCGATTACAAGTCCGTGATGCTAATTAGAGATCAAGGTTATGTTTCGATCGCCTATAATCTATTCCTTGAGAATTTGAAGAAACCATAACCAAGATTCATCATTTTCCTGTTCAACCTGCGTAAATGCAATAGGCAGTACTTTGTTGTTACCATCTTGGGATAAAGCTATCATTAAGGTTCTTTTGTACTTGTCGTACAAAAATATTTTGTCAACCTGGAGAATTGGCTTCAAGTGAGCCAAGGCATCTATGCAAGGTTTAAAGGACCAAAATACTCGCACAAACTTGCATTGTGGGTGACCATCTCTGTCAGTAGGTAATGGGTTAGTACGCCATTCCACTATAGAACCTGACATCACTTGCTCGATTGCTCCAAAAAATCGAGGTATATCCGCATATGATTGCTTCTAGTCCCCATATGCCTCACCAATGGCCTTCCACGACCAAGCTTTCCAGTAAGAAATTTTATAACTAAATTTGGAACGAATATGTGCAATTACTTGACTAATGGGGATCTCTGTCTTGTCTTTCACCAACTCCATAATATGCGTGGCTATAACATTTACATCTAATTTTGGGTGATCCTGGAGCAGCGACGCATTCAGACAAGTATGGGGACCAGGATAAATTGTAATATACCAATAACTATAAAACATCTTTCGAGTTGCCCTAAGTCTCCACCCATGACCTTCATCTTTTTTTGGGTACACATACAATTCAACATTTTTACTTTGGTGCTCCACTTTATAAGTCAAGTGATTCAAGACATGATATTCTTTTACCAGGTTCTTCGTCATCCATTACCTCATCCTCTGAAAGGCTTGTTAAAAACTTGTGTGCTGGCTCTCGATACTCATTGATGGGAGGGATTAAAACTCCCTCGTTAGGCCTGCCACGATCATCTGCAATATCGTCACCGTCATTGTCATCGCTATTAGCTAAATTACCAAAACACTCATCTTCGTCAGTAAAGTCATCCAGCATGGGCGAGGAGATAAAGGAGTATCATTTAGTTCTAGCACCGGTTCATCATCATCTGCTAACAATAGACAATTGAACATTCCTTGACTGGGGGGCTGTGATGAAATATCACAAGGAATGCTGACTTGTAATGTACCAACTTTGGTGTTAAGATTTATCTGATGACTTGAAGATTTGACCAGCAGCTCGAGATACTCAGCTTGAGACCTTAACACTTTGTTCATCATTGTTCTAATTGTATTGTCAGAACTCACATTTACTTTCCTATACTTTCTTTGAAAGAAATCCCTAACGAATATTTTATCCACTGATTCATTTGGGAGGAGATTTAAATTTTCGTGAATCGTACTTTTCAATTCATCCAGGGTGATATTCAGATCATTAAGTGTCATCATACTATAAATATCAAATATAAATGTAGCCCCCTGATCACGCTTAGCATTCTTTCTATTGACATAAATATATACGTTTATTCCTGCACTCATCTTGACTACCTATAGAATAAGTAAAAAGTAACAAATATTAATTTATTCAAAAAATAATTAATAGAAATTAATACAAAAATTTCAACATTTCCTAATTTTCAAAACAAATCATGTTTCTTCCATTCTAACATATCCTAATATAAATATACATAAGTAAACACTCAAAATAAAAATATATTTCCAATTACAATTTAAAATTTTTTTACTATTACAGATTCTTTCTTTTAGAAAATTGGTATTTCACCTTAAAAAAAAAGTCTACAACTCTTAATTTTACCTTAAAAATTGTAATTGGAAAAAAATCTAATTTATATAGTTCTTTATCTTTTTTATTGCGTTAGATATTTTGTATAATTTTAAGAAAATATATTTTTAAATTTTTATTTCTAATTAATATTTATATAATTTTTTTGGGTTTACAATTATTTTTTAATTGGTTTCTAATACAACTTTTTTATGAAATTAATTTTTGTCACTTTTAAATAATTTTACTTCATTTTATATCATTTTTAAACTCATAAATATATATAAATAACACAATAAAAAATGTCTAACACAATCTAATAAAGAAGCAAAGTATCAATGATTATTTTTCAAATTTTTCTCAAAAACAGTTTGATTTAGGAAATTGTTTCTTTTATCTTCAACTAACACAATTGCTTTTTAAATTTATTCAAAAAAATCTAATTTATAATAATTCTTTATCTTTTTTATTGTGTTAGATATTTGGTATAATTTTAAGAAAATATATTTTTAAATTTGTATTTCTAATTAATATTTATATAATTTTTTCTGTGTTTACAATTATTTTTTAATTGGGTTTCTAATACAACTTTTTTATGAAATTAATTTTTGTCAATTTTAAATAATTTACTTCATTTTATATAATTTTTTAAACTCATATATATATATATAACACAATAAAAATTGCCTAACACAATCTAATAAAAAAGCAAAGTGTCAATGATTATTTTTCAAATTTTTCTCAATTACAGTTTGATTTACCCAATTATTTCTTCTATCTTCAACTAACACAATTGCTTTTTAAATTTATTCAAATACATTTTTTTCTTACCTTCTAATAACTTTTTAAAAAATTATAAATATCAATGATATTGACTTATTCACATTACACTAATTTCATTACTTATATACATAAAAAACTATATATTCCAACTATGAATTTCTTTATTTTCCTATATTTGATATACTTTAAAATATTTAAATTTTCATTTTCTGTTCTTAATATTATTTTTTATGTAGCATCTGATTTTTTGTTTAAATTATATTTTTTTTCTACCTGTACCATATTTATAAACCAAATTTACAATTTTCTATTTATGTTTAAATTTTCTATTTAAAAAATAAAATAACCTAATATTCTTTTAGACACAATAAAAAGATATGATTATTACAACCTATAATATTATATTACAAAACTAACAATGTAATTATTTAAAACATGTTTTAGTTACACTCATACAATAAAAACATCATAAATCATCAATAAATAAAACAATTCAACTCACATAAATCTAGTTTATAAATAAATCATACTACTCATCAAACAATAAACAACACAATTAATACAAATATAGGTTATAATTAAAACATAGTCACAACATTGATCTAACCTTGATTTTGATCTGGAATGTAGCTCTACTTCTTATAAGAAGGAAACAATTTCTGGAGAATTTTGACAAGTAAAACAAAGGGGAGAAGAGAGGATATGGGTGTGTGAAAAATATGAGGGGAGCTGTGCTTCTTATATAGGGGAAGCATCTAGGGACTAAAACGAAAAAAAAAATATCAAGGGACCAAAATTTTAAAATATTAGTCCCAAGGTAAATGCATACAGTCTGCAGCGTGGTGGTAGCCTTTGGAAAAAAAAGGCTGTCCTTGACAGAAGCTCGGCCTCTCTCAGGTCGAGCTTCTGTCAGAAATTTTTTTTTGAAAAAAAAAAACTTGTCAGGAGCTCCAAGAGGATAAAAATCTGATTTGACAAATTTCGTAGTATTGGCCTAAATTTTTTGAGAAAGTTAATATATGCCTAAATTTTTTTTAAATTTATAGTATTAGGACAAATGCTTCTAATAATACAGACAGAAATATCCTTGTTGTAACGTACTATTTTTCTCCCGTTTTTGTTTACCTAATCATAAATGAGTCTAATCTATACTTCGGGTCGTCTGTTTATCACAAAGAAATCAAATCATGGCAGAAGCAACAACCTATAAGGCTGAGAAAATGTAGACTAGTACGTGCTACGAAGTTGAACTAGGTAATCAAAATGAGATCTGGAAAGTAGTTACATCCTCGTAACTAGTTCCCCTGTTTTGTGTATGCAAATCACCTTTGTCATCTTCACTGCTAACATTCTCTACTACATCCTCAGATCTCTTCGTATACCTCGTTTTGTCGCCGTGTTCCTCGTAAGTTCATTCGTTTTATGTATAATTGAAGAAACTTTGTACTTATTGGAATAACAAGCAGATGGTTTTTTTTTTTTTTCCACTCTGAATATTTTAGTTGCTTTGAATTTATATGCAGGCTGGTTTCATTCTAAGTCCTGTTTTATTGGGGAAAACCACATTTGTGGCGAAGCTTTTGCCTAGGGAGGGAATCCTTCATATTGAAACCTACACAAATATAGGGCTCATGGGCTACGCCTTCCTTTGTGGCTTTGAAATGAATTTGGCTAACATCTTACAAGTGCAAAAGATGGCCATGAGGATTGCCATTGCTGGTATTATCATTCCAATGGTAATTGGAATGGCCTTGTTTTCTATAATACAAAGAGTTTACGTAAATCCTGTGGAGTCAAATCGTGATGATGATGCAGATGACAAATATGCTAAAGCTTATATGCTATGGAGTTTAGCTCTAATTGTCACTAGTTTTCCAGTGCTTGCTCGTATCCTCACTGATCTCAAGCTACTTTACAGCAAGTTAGGCAGAGTTTGTTTAACAGCAGCCATGATTAGTGACACCTGTGGCTGGGTTCTATTTATAATATTAATTCCATTTTCTGGTAACAATACTGGAGTAATCTTTTCGGTGCTCAGTACGATAGCATTCATCATTTTCTGCATCTTTGCTTTACGTCCTCTCATTACAAAGCTCACTGATAGAAGACAGGACCAGGATGGGTGGGAAGATTCTCAATTGCTCTGTGTTATTGGGAGTTTTTTTTTGTTCGTATATCACAGAAACACTTGGCACACATCCTGTTGTTGGGGCATTTGTGTATGGACTGATTTTACCTCATGGGAAATTCACAGAATTGGCGATGAGAAGAATAGATTATTTTGTTTTTGGGGTCATATCGCCTCTCTTCTTCTTCCGTACTGGGTTTACAGTTGACTTGTCAGCGGTTGCACATCAAAAGTATTGGCCTATATTGTTCTTAGTTAAGATCTTGCTATCCATCCCAAAAATTGTTAGTACTTTGATAGCTACTTTCTTCTTTGGAATACGCACTCGAGATGGTATAAGCATTGGTCTTCTTCTCAACTCCAAAGGCGTCTTGGCACTAATAATATTGAACATAGCCTGGGAGAGAAAGGTATATTGATATTCTTGTTTGGTTATTCAAAATTATAGCAACTTCATAAATAGCTTTTATCTATGACGTCGTGTGACTAATTAATGAACTGCTTACTTGATTTTGTGTAGATTTTGCCTGTGGTAGACTTTTCAATTATGGTGGCTGCAACTATCCTAATGACTATGATGACACCTTTTTTCCTTAATGTCATATACAAACCAAGGAAACAATACGAGAGGTACAGGCTAAGTACCATTGAAAAGTTACGGTTCGATTCAGAGCTTCGAGTTCTATCTTGCGGCCACAACATTTGCCAAGCTACTAGCTTGTTCAATGTCTTGAAAGCTTTCAATACTGTTAGAATTTCCCCGTTGCAAGTGTTCGGAGTTCAACTTGTTGATCTTGATGGACACACCACTACTCTATATACAGCCCATATGGAGCAGCCTTCCCACTCTGGAGCACAAAACCACACTCAACCACAGCCAAAGTTAGAAAGCATTGCCATTATCTTCAACACTTTGGCAGAGCAAAAAAGGGCAGCCTTAATTCTCCTTCCCTTTCACACACAGCCAAATGACATAGGTGCTCTGGAGACAATCAGTGTGGCATACAAAAACACAAACCATAATGTTTTGAGAGATGCACCTTGTTCTGTTGCGATATTTGTTGATCGTGGTCTTGGGTCATTATCCAAGTTTCAATTGCGCATTATAATGCTCTTCGTTGGGGGGCCTGACGACGTGAAGCCTTAGCCGTTGCTTGGAGAATGGCTGGGCATCCTGCAAATCAACTCTTGATGATGCGGATTCTTCTGCGTGGCGAAGCTGCTAAAGTGAATATGTTAGCCCATGGTGAAACTCAATGGCTATCGTCTGCAGATGAAAGACAACGGAAATTGGATGAAGAGTATGTGGATTCATTTAGATTCAAGGCAGTCTATAACGATGATTCAATCACATACATAGAGGAGGAAGTTCACCGTCCTGATGATTTAACTGTACTCCTCCACGACTACAAAGATGATTGTGATTTATACGTTGTTGGACAAGGGAGTGGCAGGGATTCTGCTTTCTTTTCAGATTTTTTGGAATGGTGTGACAACCCGGAACTTGGAGTCATAGGAGACATTATAGTATCAAACTCCTTCAATGCACGATCGTCATTGCTTGTTGTTCAACAATATGGATCTCAGGGATTAGTGTGTGGCAGTGGTCCAACTCAACATCCTAGAAAGTGTCCCCCACAAAGTGATGGATCTGAGACGCTTGCAAATACAGCATGACATAAGTTGTGCTTGTTTGTAATTAGCTAGGAACCAAGGGACTTTACCATTTCAAACTTGCTACAAATTTGACAGGTTTGAAGTGGCAACTTTATTCTTTGTTCACTGGGTTGTCATAAATACAAAATGTATATATCATTCTTTTTTTATTGTTTTTTTCCCACTTTTGTTGTCCTTTTATCTTTTAACTGTGTGAGGAACAAGTCCAACGTCCCTTCATTTGACGCACCAACTACACT
The DNA here is from genome assembly GCA_037074585.1 of Biancaea sappan. Classification (NCBI taxonomy): domain Eukaryota; kingdom Viridiplantae; phylum Streptophyta; class Magnoliopsida; order Fabales; family Fabaceae; genus Biancaea; species Biancaea sappan. Next base: position 57,937,174 of record CM073490.1, read on the forward strand.
CTGTAGTTGGCACGTCAACGTCAGTCGTCCAATTTAGGGCAATTAGATCATTTGCGAGCTGCCACGTGTCATCTCTTACTGCATCTGTGAGCTGCCATCACGCCGTCCAATTGCCGCCACATATCCCTCCCGTCTGTTGCACTACGAAAACTTATTCAACTCCTTCCTAATTCCTATTTTGCTGCAATTTGCATGGGATTGCTTTTTTTTTTTCTTTTTCTTTTTTCCTTCAGAAAAGAAAAAGCCATTGCCTCTCAAACATTCTAAACAGAAGAATGAGCAGCAATCTTCTTCCTCAATCCTCATTACACATGATTCCATATCTCAAACCAGATTCATATGACACCATCTTCCACTATACATCTACACTAATCACAAGATTTGTATCACAGATATGATGTGGAGGACCAAACCGTAAGAAAAAAGTATGAAAGTGAAGAACATGGACTAAAGTGAACAAATTGAAAAGTTTGTAGAGGATAATTTTGATAAGGAGAAAAATATATTCTTAAACTAGGGACCTAAACAAAGTAAAAAACATATTTATATCAAAAATTGGACAAAAGGAAAATTTTAACCAAGGACCTAAGTGAATAAAAGGTCAGCTTTGAAACTTAAATTTTATTTCATTTCTTGTATTATTTTTGGGTAGAAATGATAGACTAAATCATATCATGATTAAAAATAAATTATAGACTGATTTGGAGGACCAAACGTGTGAAAAAAAAATGAAAGTGATGAACAAGGACTAAAGTGAACAAAACAAAAATTTTGTAGTGGTATGATTTTGACAAAGAATAAATATATTCTTAAACTAGGAACCTAGACGAAGTAGAAGATGAGTTTATATCAAAAATTGGATAAAAGGAAAATTTTAACTAACGACCTAACTAAATAAACTAAAACTTTTTTTTGGAGTCCACGTGGCTAATCCACATTAGCATAAATGATACATAGTCAACGCTGACATGGATTTTAATACTAACATCAGTATCCTAGTCAGCGTTGACTAACAGTTGACTAACCAAAAACTAACCCTTTCGCCGTCCCGGTGCCCCTTCATTTGACGCACCAACTACACTCTATAATTGGCACGTCAACCGTCCAATTTGGGGAAATCAGATTGTCTACGATCTGCCATGTGTCATCTCTTACTGCATCTGTGAGCTACCATTGCGCCGTCTAGCTGCCGCCACGTGTCCCTGCCATCTGTCGCACTTCTACCTTCACGAAAATTGATTCAACTCCTTCCTAATTCCTATTTTGCTGCAATTTTCGTGGGATTGCTTTTTTTCTTTTTCTTTTATTTTCAGAAAAGAAAAAGCCATTGCATGTTATAAACAGAAGAATGCGCAACAATCTTTTTCCTCAATCCTCAGTACACATGATTCCATATCTCAAACTAGATTCATATGACACCATCTTCCACTATACATCTACACTAATCACATATATGATTTGGAGGAAAAACCGTGAGAAAAAAGCATGAAAGTGAAGAATAGGGACTCAAGTGAACAAATAAAAAGTTTGCAAGGGATAATTTTGACAAAAAGAAAAATATATTCTTAAACTAGAGACCTATACAAAGCAGAAGACGAATTTATATAAAAAATTGGACAAAAAAAGTAAGCTTTGAAACTTGAATTTTAGTTCATTTCTTATATTATTTTTAAGTAAAAATGATAGATTAAATCATATCATGACTAAAAAATGAATTATAGACTGATTTGGAGGACCAAACCGTGTAAAAAAAAGCATGAAAGTGATGAACAAGGACTAAAGTAAACAAAATAAAAAGTTTGTAGGGGCATATTTGATAAAGAAAAAAAATATTCTTAAACTAGGGATCTAGACAAAGTAGAAGACGAGTTTATATCAAAAATTAGACAAAAGAAAATTTTTGAATAACGACCTAACTGAATAAACTAAAACTTCTTTGTGGCTAGTCCACACCAGCATAAATGGTACATAGTCAACACTAACATAGATTTTAATACTGACATCAGCATCCTAGTCAACGTTGACTAACAGTAGACTAACCAAAAACTAACCCTTCGTGCTGTCCAGTACCCCTACATTTGACGCACCAACTGCGCTCTGTAGTTGGCGTGTCAGTTGTCCAATTTGGGGTAATCAGACTGTCTGCGAGCTGTCACGTGTCTTCTCTTACTGCACCTGTGAGCTGACATCGCACCGTCCAACTGCTGCCATGTGTCCCTCCCATCTGTTGCACTTCTACCTTCACGAAAACTAATTCAACTCTTCCTTATTCCTATTTTGTTGCAATTTTCGTGGGATTTCTTTTTTTCTTTTTCTTTTTATTTTAGAAAAGAAAAAGTCATTGCATCTCAAAAATTATAAACAAAAGAATGAGCAACAATCTTCTTTGTCAATCATCAATACACATGATTCCATATCTCAAACCAGATTCATATGACACCATCTTCCACTATACATCTACACTAATCACATATATGATTTGGAGGACCAAACCGTGAGAAAAAAGTATGAAAGTGAAGAACATGGACTAAGTGACCAAATTAAAAAGTTTGGGGATAATTTTGATAGAGAAAAAAAAATTCTTAAACTAGATACTTACACAAAGTGGAAAACGAGTTTATATAAAAAATTAGACAAAAAAAAAAGGTAAGTTTTGAAACTTAAATTTTAGTTCATTTCTTATATTGTTTTTGAGTAAAAATAATAAACTAAATTATATCATGATTAAAAATTGAATTATAGATTGATTTGGAGAACCAAATTGTGTGAAAAAAGCATGAAAATGCTAAACAAGGACTAAAGTGAACAAAATTAAAAGTTTGTAGGGGCATGATTTCGACAAAGAAAAAATATATTCTTAAACTAGGGACCTAGATGAAGTAGAAGATGAGTTTATATATAAAAAATTAGACAAAAGGAAAAATTTGACCAAGGATCTAACTGAATAAACTGAAACTTTTTTTAGAGAGTCCACGTGGTTAGTCTATATCAGCATAAATGGTACATAGTCAGCATTGACATAGATTTTAATACTGATATTAGCATTCCACTCAGCATTGACTAACAAAAAACTAATCCCGAAACTTATTTCATAGTTTTAAAAACTAAAAGGACTAAATTTATTATTTTCAAATTATAAGAATTAAAATAATTTTTTAATAAAACTATATAAACCTCGAGTATATTTAAACCAACATTTTACCATTCAAATGCACAATGCCTTATTGACAGCATTGTAGCATTCAATATCCAAAAGAATTGCAAGTAAGATATTATTCTTTTTTTTTTAATTGAACTTTTAACTAAGAATGATTTGAGGAAAGTTTATGGGGAGCTCCACTGATCTTGAGAGATTAATTTTTCTACTCTTAAATTATCTTGAGAGCTATGTGTGTGATGATATATATATATATATATATATATATATATATATATATATATATATATATATATATACATATCTTATACAAATTTCAATGTAATTTAAAAAAGTTGACCTCCTTATAGACTCACCCAATGATTTATATCCCGCCCTCCTCTATATCTTCATTCTATCTCGACTCATTGATTACCAATACTCCCAAGCCCTAAATTTCTAAATAGAATAAAATGTGGGTAATCAAATGTTTAGAGATAAATTATATTTGTATATAAAAGTTTTCAAAATTGTACAATTAATTATAAAATAAATTATATTATATTATACACATGAAAGATGAATAAACAACATATGAAAATTAATATAAAATATTAGAATAATTTTTTTCCACTAACAATAATTTTTGAGACATTATTTTTTTAATTAGTGGTTGCACATATGATAATGTCATCATGTGATTTAAAGCCTCAATTTCTTTTTTAAGTTCTCTTTTTTTTTGGTCCCAAATGATTTAAATCACACTCAAAACTTAACTTTTATGAATCTTAAAACTTAAAAACACAAGGGGGATTGATGAAACTTTAAATTTAATTAGTGAAAACCATTTTAGTTCACCCAAAATACACACAACAAATTTGAAAAATTAAGAGATTGTTTGATTTAGACATTTCTTATTTTCATTTTTACTGAAAATAAGAAATGAGTTTGAAAATGTCTTTGTTTAAGTTTAATAAAAATATTTTTTTGAAAATATTTCTTAAAATAAACTAAAAACTGAAAACATCAAACAGTCCCTAAGGTTTTTGATAGATTCAAACCTAATTTGCAAGAAAATTCAAAAGTTTGATCAATACACTAATAATCAAAATATAATTGAGATAAACATGTCTTTACAGACACAAATTTCATTGAATTGAGATAAACATGACATACACACATATAATATCGTCTCATTCCGTATAATTTTTTCAATAACACATATAATGTCATCTCAATCCATATAATTGAAATATACGAATTGATCCAATAAGGTCATCTCAATCACGTCAATTTTTAATCAATATAATATGATTCTCCCACATATTCAGTTGCAATTATATATACATGAATTGATTATTTAAAGGATCTTGATAAACAAACTGACAATAATAACTCATAAATAATATAGATGAGCGTACCTTGATCCACAACAATTAATCTCCAAAGAGGTTAAACTCTTCAAGGTTAGTAAGGGTGGTTTTTCACAAATTAAATTTTGTTTGATGGATATTAAGTTACATACTCACGTATTTATAGACTTTCTTAAAACTTAAAAGTCAAATCCTTAAAACTCTGAGAATCATAACCAACTTATCAAATTCAATGAGTTGGCCCAATAGATTGACCCTCTTTATTAATAACGCCCCATCACTGTTATTAATTTAGGTTAAGTATCCACACATATTATAATATTAATTTTAAAACATCCAAACTAATTTTAATATATTAAATAGGTCTAACCCAAAATAGAATTTATAAATATCAATAATTTACACCTCATTATAGATAACAACATATATGTTCTAATATATATATATATATATATATATATATATATATATATATATATACATATATACAATAATTAATATGTAAGTCTACCCAAATAGTTGTTAACTATCAATATATTTATAAAAATAAATCTTTACATATATAAAAAAATAAAATAATGCTAACATACATTTAGCCTCTCTTTTTGTCAAAGTAACTTTTAGCAAAGAAAATTTTGAGATTTAGTAATGGTAAAATTTTGTGATTTAGAAGACTAAATTTGTCACATCCCAAAAATTGAGTATGTGAAAAGATACTACTCATTTGATATAATTCTCAAACATACGTTATATACATATATTCTGTAAGGTGTTACATTCAACCTTAATCATTCATTCCACACTACAGAATTATATTCATCTGATAAGCAAATATAGACATACATAGTCTGATATTTCTATCTCATCGCAAGCCTAGGAGACCTATAGAAAATACAGAGCTTTTCTAATATCCACATTAATAAGTACTGGTGTCCCACCAGACAGAAATAGAGAATAATCCCAAGGGGCTTCTAATCTTCAAACAGATTCTCTTCTTCTCTGTTTTCTGTATCTGAAAAAAAATAATCATAGGGAGTGTGAGTTTATTTAAAAACTCAGTAAGTAAATAACTGTACTATATAAAATATCAAAAGTACAAATACCACATTTACTCATATAATTAATTATCTTATACATCGAGTAGTATGGGACTCTAACCCTTTCAAACTCATGAATAAGATTTCATAGATATACACCGAGTAGTATGGGACTTTAACCCTTTCAACTCGTGTATAGATTTCATAGATATGCACTGAGTAGTATGGGACTTTAACCCTTTCACACTCGTGTATAAGATTTCTTAGATATACACCGAGTAGTATGGGACTTTAACCCTTTCACACTCGTGTATTAGATCCCGTAGATCTTTACTCATTAATAAAATAGTGAGAATTCATCACATAGTACAATTGTCATGAAATAAATAGTTTCTTCATACTCTTATTTCTACTGATCATCATATACTCCCATATGAAAAATTAATTGCTTATTATCCAAATAATATTGTAAATGAGACTTATATTGTACTTTGACTAGTAATATCAAAGTAGCTGAGCAAGGTTATTCACTCACCTTGATGTTTGTCCAAGTTTACCTTGTTCCACACTAGAATTTGTGTAGGAAAATTTCCTAGTAAAATATATTACAAGGAATCATAAGAAAGGAAACAAAATCACGAAAATACGTAAAATTTTCTGACTGCTACAGTAACGGGTTGCTACAGTACGGTTTGCTACAGTAACAGTTTGCTACAGTGTCGGTTCGCTACAGTACGGTTCACTACAGTACCGGTTCGCTACAGTACGTTGACTGCTACAGTACGTTGACTGCCGACACTACAGTACTGCTATAGTAACCCGAAGAAAATTTTCCAGATTTTGTTTCGAAATCCCTGGTCGCTACAGTACTCGGTTTTGCAGAAAAATCTTTCAAAAATTCATCCTTTCCTTTCTTGTTTCAAAACCAGAATTTCAACTCTTTTAACCGATTATAACTCAAATATAACTTCTAAAACAACTGAGATTCATGAATTATCATGAAAATCTTCAAGAACAAAACCTCCTCTGATCTTCTACATAAACTGAAATTTAAGGAAAATAATCAGATTAAAGCTTACCTTTGATCCTTACAAAGCTTTTGAACCGAACAAATAATCGAACTTCTGAAGATCAAGGAAAGGATTTGAGAAGAAAATGAAGAACTGAGAAAGAATCTTTTCTGCTTCCTTCGGCTCAAGTTTCAAATATGATGTTACTATTGAAACTTTATATTAAATATTTATAATGGGTTATTCAATAACCCATGGGTATCCATAACCCAACATCCAAACCCATCCAGTCAATTTACAATAAATGGATTAATTGACCATTCTGCAACCACTTTTCCATGAATTTCACCATTCTTAGAATATATCCCTCATTGTGCAAATATTTAGTCCAGTCATTTAACTCAATTTTCATAAATAATATTCAAAGAGAACAATTAAATATGAAAATTAAAAATGACCAAAATAAATAACTAAAGTAACGTTGTAGAATTCTAAAATACTCTTAAGCGAATTATATTCTGAAATTAACGGGTATTACATTCTACCCCCCTTAAAAGAATTCGGTCCTCCGAATTAAAATCTTACCTCAAGTTTCAAATAAATGTGGATAGTTTTTCCACATCTCATCTTCTGCCTCCCACGTAGCTTCCTCGCGAGAATGATTTCTCCAAAGAACCTTGACAGTAGGAATTTCTTTGGTACGCAATTTCTTGACTTTTCTATCAAGGATAGCTACTGGTACCTCTTCGTAGGTGAGAGTTTCATCAAAATGAACTTCTTGGGGTTGAATGACATGAGAAGGATCAGGAAGATACTTCCGTAGCATGGACACATGAAATATTGGATGAACTCCCTCTAGGTTGGAAGGTAGGTCTAGGCGATATGCCACATTACCCACTCTGTCTACAACCTCATATGGGCCAACATACCTCGGACTAAGCTTGCCTTTCTTCCCGAATCTCATTACTCCTTTCATAGGTGAGATTCGTAAGAAAACCATATCACCTATTGCAAATTCAAGGTCACGTCGTCAGTTGTCTGCATAAGACTTCTATCTACTCTGAGCAGTTAACAACTTCTCTCTGATCAGTTTAACTTTATTTATATCTTCCTGTATCATCTCAGGTCCAAATATTTTGGTTTCACCAAGTTCAAACCAACCTATAGGAGATCGACACCGTCTCCCATATAAAGCCTCAAAAGGTGCCATCTGAATACTGGCTTGGTAACTGTTGTTATAAGCAAATTCAATAAGAGACAAATGATCTTCCCAACTTCCACTGAAATCCATCACACAAGCTCTTAGCATATCCTCTAAAGTCTGAATTGTCCTTTCGGACTGTCCATCAGTCTGAGGATGGAATGCTGTGCTAAGATTCACTTTGGTACCCAAAGCCTCTTGAAAGACTTTCCAGAACCGAGAAGTAAATTGAGGTCCTCGGTCTGATATAATGGATATTGGTACACCATGAAGTTTCACTATTTCTTTAACATAAAGTCGAGCAAGTTTTGCTACACTGAAAGTGGTATGAACAGGAAGAAAATGTGCTGACTTAGTAAGTCGATCCACTATGACCCATATTGAATCATTTCCTTTTGTTGACCGAGGTAAACCTACTACAAAATTCATGGTGATCCTTTCCCACTTCCATTCGGGAATATCTAGTTTTTGCATCAATCCAGGTGGTCGTCGATGTTCAGCTTTAACTTGCTGACAAGTCAAACATCGAGCTACAAAGTCAGTCACGTCTCGCTTCATGCCCTCCCACCAATAAACTTGTTTCAAGTCCTGATACATTTTCACAGCACCAGGATGTACAACGTAGGGTGAACCATGAGCTTCCATTAAGATTTCATGCTTCAAAGATTCAATGTTGGGAACACAGAGTCTACCATTAAACCATAAGACTCCTTCTTCATCTACCAAGAAACTTGGTGCTAGACCTTGCCTTGCCTTATCTCTTATTTTGACCATATCAATGTCACCTTCTAAAGTTACTTTTACTTTTTCAACAAGGGATGATCTAACTGTTAAATGAGCCAGAAATGTACCTGACTCAGTGATCTCGAAGAATACTCCATCAGCTTCCAATTCTTGTAGTTCATGTATTAGAGACCTCCTTATAGTGGCAATGTGAGCTAAACTTCCCATAGACTTTCGACTTAGAGCATCAGCCACTACATTTGCTTTACCTGGATGGTAAAGGATGGTACAATCATAATCTTTCAGAAGTTCCATCCACCTTCGTTGCCTTAGATTGAGATCTCTCTGCTCAAAAATGTACTTAAGGCTTTTGTGATCTGTAAAAATTTTACAAGTTTCCCCATACAAGTAATGTCTCCATATCTTTAGGGCAAACACTACAGCTGCCATTTCCAAATCATGAGTGGGGTAATTCAATTCATGCTTTTTAAGCTGACGTGAGCCATAAGCTATGACTTTACCATGTTGCATCAACACACACCCTAAGCCTATCTTTGAGGCATCACAGAATACAGAGTAACCCCCTGGTCCTGATGGTAAAATTAAGACTGGTGCAGAAGTTAAACACTCTTTCAATTGGGTGAAACTTTGTTCACATGAATCATCCCAAATGTATTTAACATTCTTTCGGGTTAACTTATTTAATGGAAGAGCCGTCTTAGAGAAATCTTTGACAAAGCGACGGTAATACCCTGCTAAGCCAAGAAAACTACGTACTTCAGACACAGTTGTTGGTCGAGGCCATTGTTTTACTGCTTCAATTTTACTTGGATCTACATGAATACCTTCTTGGGAAATAACATGTCCCAAAAATGTTACATGACTCATCCAGAATTCACATTTTGAGAGCTTTGCGTACAACTGATGCTCTCTCAAAGTCTGAAGCACTTTTCTCAAATGTTCAGTATGTTCTTCATGACTCTTTGAATATACCAAAATATCATCAATAAACACAATTACAAACTTATCAAGGAATGATTTGAACACTCTGTTCATTAAATCCATAAATGCTGCTGGTGCATTTGTCAACCCAAAAGACATCACAAGAAACTCATAATGTCCATACCGTGTACGAAAAGCAGTCTTAGGTGTATCATCACTCTTAATTCGTAACTGATGATATCCAGACCTTAGATCAATCTTTGAGAAGTATTTTGCTCCTTGAAGCTGATCAAACAAATCATCTATCCTTGGTAAAGGATACTTATTCTTCACTGTGACTTTATTCAGTTGACGATAATCTATACATAATCTCATAGAACCATCTTTCTTTTTCACAAAAAGAACAGGAGCACCCCAAGGTGAAAAACTTGGGCGAATGAACCCTTTGTTTAACAAATCTTCCAATTGTTCTTTAAGTTCTTTTAGCTCAACAGGAGCCATACGATAAGGTGGAATAGAAATTGGTCTTGTGTCTGGGACCAAATCAATACTGAACTCAATATCTCTTTCTGGCGGTAATCCAGGTAAATCTTCTGGGAACACATCTGGGAATTCATTAACCACATGAATGTCTTCTAACTTCTGTTCTTTCTTTTCTAAATCTTTGATAAAAGCTAGAAATCCCTGACATCCCTTTCGCAACATACGCTGGGCACTTAACATAGATATCATGTTGCAAGGTACATCACTTCGATCTCCTTGAAACACAAAATTACTCCTCCCCGGTATATTAAAGGAAATAACTTTGTCACGACAATTTATAGTAGCATGACAAGAAGATAGCCAGTCCATCCCTAGAATCACATCAAAATCTAACATATTGAGAACCATAAGATCTATCTCAGTTTCCATGCCTCCAACGATTATTTTACAAGAACGATAACATGTTTTAACCATCAAAGTCTCTCTCATCGGTGTGGAAACCAAGAATGGTTCTTTAAGAATAATCGAATCAATTGCAAATCTCTTGGCAAATAGGGGTGACACATATAAGTGAGTAGAACCGGGGTCAAACAAAATACGTGCAGCAAAAGTATTAACAGATAATATACCTGTAACTACAGCATTGGATGTTTGAGCATTTTGTCGGGTTAGAGCATATATTCTTGCATTTCCTCTGCCAGCAGCTTGTTTTCCACGGTCACCTTGGCCTCTTCCAGAACCTCTTCCCATACTACCCCCTGTTGAAGGGGTTGGTGTTTGAGTAATAGATTGTGGTCGAGGTGGCAAAGTAGACCCTTGACCTGGTCTTGTCATGAGCTGAGGGCATTCCCTTATAAAATGTCCTTTTTGTCCACAGTGAAAACAGCCTGTACCAACAGTGTTTAACCTGCATTCTCCGAAGTGAAACTTTCCACATTCAGGACATTGAGGTTTTTCCCTTCTACCTTGAGTACCTCCTCTACTAGAAGAGCTAAAACCACCCCTGCTCTCTGAACGAGGCTTAGCCACACTGGCTATAGAATAAGATGACTTAGTAGGAGTGGCTGGAGCATGTTGTGGTGCAGTAAAAGTCCCTGAGTCTTCCCCTTGATTAAAAGATCTCCTATATCTGGCCTTCTTCTTTTGACGATATTCTTCTTTATTCTTTGACCTCCTTTCCATTCTTCGGGCCACATCAACAGCTTCTGAGTACGAAGAGTAATCATTCATATTAGAACCCACTTGATCATATAAGGCATCACGAAGCCCTTCCACAAACTTTTCTATTTTCTTCCTTTCAGAAGGAATGATTTCAGGGGCATATTCAGATAATTTAACAAACTGAGCTGAATATTCATCAACAGTCATGGTTCCCTGCCGTAGATACAGAAAATCTCTGGCCCTGGATGATCGTTCACTTGCCGGAAGAAATTCATCCATAACCAATCTGTAAAATTCTGTCCACATAACTGGCGGTGCGCCTTGAATTCTAGCTTTCTTCCAGTTCCTCCACCATTTACCAGCCCTACCTTTTAACTGAAAGGAAGTGAATTCTACCTTTTGAGTAGGAGAACACCCTATAGCATCACAGATTGCTTCACAATCTTCAAGAAAACATTGTGGGTCCTCTTTGGGATCTTCCCCTGAAAAAGTAGGAGGCCTCATTTTCTGGAATTCAGACATTCTTACCTCTCTTACATTAACTCCTCCCGCTAACGGAGCTGGTGGTACATTTTCAGCTTCAACAATAGGAGGATCCACTGGCAGGTTAGCTTGTGCAGCTCGACCTCTCATTTCAGCCTCAAATCGGTCAAATCGTTCATTCATCAAATGAATCACATGTGCAATAGTTGCATTACCGACATGAGCATCAAGTTCGACTCTTCTTGCTTGCTCACTAGTTGCGCCATCAGTACTTTGAGCATGTAAACTATCACCACGGTTAGGATCATCTTGCACATGTACTGGTGGATTTATGGCCCTCCTTGGACCCATATGCTCATTATTATTAGAAGATCCTTCTGACATTGATCTGTCACAGATCTACACACATAACAAACAATTTTCAGACATAAACAAAATATCACTTACTAGCCCCACTGAGAAGTTATCTATAAAATGACGTTATACTCTACAAGGTCTTTTATGGAACCTAATCCTATGGTCATGCCGCGGCTCATGACAATAGGGAAGGGCCCACAAAGATCACTTTGCTCTGTACTCTATAGGGGACCTATAAAACCTTTCCTCTGATACCAAATTTGTCACATCCCAAAAATTGAGTATGTGAAAAGATACTACTCATTTGATATAATTCTCAAACATACGTTATATACATATATTCTGTAAGGTTTTACATTCAACCTTAATCATTCATTCCACACTACAGAATTATATTCATCTGATAAGCAAATATAGACATACATAGTCTGATATTTCTATCTCATCGCAAGCCTAGGAGACCTATAGAAAATACAGAGCTTTTCTAATATCCACATTAATAAGTACTGGTGTCCCACCAGACAGAAATAGAGAATAATCCCAAGGGGCTTCTAATCTTCAAACAGATTCTCTTCTTCTCTGTTTTCTGTATCTGAAAAAAAATAATCATAGGGAGTGTGAGTTTATTTAAAAACTCAGTAAGTAAATAACTGTACTATATAAAATATCAAAAGTACAAATACCACATTTACTCATATAATTAATTATCTTATACATCGAGTAGTATGGGACTCTAACCCTTTCAAACTCATGAATAAGATTTCATAGATATACACCGAGTAGTATGGGACTTTAACCCTTTCAACTCGTGTATAGATTTCATAGATATGCACTGAGTAGTATGGGACTTTAACCCTTTCACACTCGTGTATAAGATTTCTTAGATATACACCGAGTAGTATGGGACTTTAACCCTTTCACACTCGTGTATTAGATCCCGTAGATCTTTACTCATTAATAAAATAGTGAGAATTCATCACATAGTACAATTGTCATGAAATAAATAGTTTCTTCATACTCTTATTTCTACTGATCATCATATACTCCCATATGAAAAATTAATTGCTTATTATCCAAATAATATTGTAAATGAGACTTATATTGTACTTTGACTAGTAATATCAAAGTAGCTGAGCAAGGTTATTCACTCACCTTGATGTTTGTCCAAGTTTACCTTGTTCCACACTAGAATTTGTGTAGGAAAATTTCCTAGTAAAATATATTACAAGGAATCATAAGAAAGGAAACAAAATCACGAAAATACGTAAAATTTTCTGACTGCTACAGTAACGGGTTGCTACAGTAACAATTTGCTACAGTGTCGGTTCGCTACAGTAACGGTTCGCTACAGTACCGGTTCGCTACAGTACGTTGACTGCTACAGTACAGTTGACTGCCGACACCACAGTACTGCTACAGTACCCCGAAGAAAATTTTCCAGATTTTGTTTCGAAATCCCTGGTCGCTACAGTAACTCGGTTTTGCAGAAAAATCTTTCAAAAATTCATCCTTTCCTTTCTTGTTTCAAAACCAGAATTTCAACTCTTTTAACCGATTATAACTCAAATATAACTTCTAAAACAACTGAGATTCATGAATTATCATGAAAATCTTCAAGAACAAAACCTCCTCTGATCTTCTACATAAACTGAAATTTAAGGAAAATAATCAGATTAAAGCTTACCTTTGATCCTTACAAAGCTTTTGAACCGAACAAATAATCGAACTTCTGAAGATCAAGGAAAGGATTTGAGAAGAAAATGAAGAACTAAGAAAGAATCTTTTCTGCTTCCTTCGGCTCAAGTTTCAAATATGATGTTACTATTGAAACTTTATATTAAATATTTCTAATGGGTTATTCAATAACCCATGGGTATCCATAACCCAACATCCAAACCCATCCAGTCAATTTACAATAAATGGATTAATTGACCATTCTGCAACCACTTTTCCATGAATTTCACCATTCTTAGAATATATCCCTCATTGTGCAAATATTTAGTCCAGTCATTTAACTCAATTTTCATAAATAATATTCAAAGAGAACAATTAAATATGAAAATTAAAAATGACCAAAATAAATAACTAAAGTAACGTTGTAGAATTCTAAAATACTCTTAAGCGAATTATATTCTGAAATTAACGGGTATTACAAAATTAAAACAAATGTAATCTTTTAAGTACTAATTAAATTGAGAAACTTGATCTTTTAAAGGTTAAATTAAAAAAATATAATCTTTCAAAAAATAAATCAATAATTTACTAATAAAAAAATTGTAATTTATTATAATCTTTTTCAAAGCCCACATAATATAAACCATTAACCTCACCAATTTTTCAAAAATTAATTGTACTTCAACTAATCTGATTTAAGTCAAATCAAATTACAAAGGTATAAAGTTCTCCTAATACTGATTTTTTCTATTTACAAACTTAAAAAGAATATGTCAAACTACTTGAACTAACCAATATTTATAAGATATGAATAATTTAAATACGATTGAAATGGTGACAAGGAACTTAAAATTTTATATTAAAAACTTTGAGCTTACTTGAAAAATCTCTTCGATCTCTAATTTTGAAGAAAATGAATGCCTAATTGTGATGGGTAGGACGAAACTTTAGGGCGAGAAATCAAAGGCTTGATCAGAATTTGGAAAATGTTATTCATCAGCGGAATTGCATCTTTTTCCTCAAGCAAAAGGTCGCAGTGAGGAACTTCAGTTTCAAGTACCTTTCACATCGGACAACACTTGTAACCTTTATATGCTTCCAAAGAAAAATGTTGTCTTTTTTATAAGAGGTTTTTGGAAGACAAGAGTAACATGGCTTCACATGTTCATCATCTAATATGGTCACTATCTACGTGTAGACGCAAAGGCATTTTTCTGATTAGGCATTACATTATGGTCTGCTTGTTTTTGAGTTTTGACAATGATAAGCTCTCTTTCTACGTTTCTTTTGTATACAACCATTTTTGGATAAGAATTCATTGGCTGAAGATTGTTCAAAATTCAAAGTCTAAACCAATATTTTTCAGATTGAAGACTATAAGAATAGTGGCAAAGACAGTCTTTGGTCTTGCAATGTAAAAGGGATATAAAATTGAAAAGTAAAATTTCATTTCTCCAAAAATAACCCTTGTATCAGTTGGCACTTTCAAAAATTTTGTATCACTTTAGTTCTTGAAATCTTTAGTTTATTTCAATTTTATCTTATAGGTTAACTCAATTTTTATTTTGATCTCTATGATTTAAAATTTTTCGATTAAATCTTTATAATTTTATAAATTTTTAATTTAGTCCATATCATTAAACTAACTTTATTTAGTGTTTCGTTAAATTTTATTAATATGGTTTATCGTGTATATTTACACTCTAAATATACATACCTTATACCAAAAAAAAAGGAAAAATAAGTAATTAAGTGAAATTAACTTACATGTATGACATATAATGCAACTTATGTCAAATTATTTAAATGATTAGTTTAAATCATGTTTATTTCAAATGTCAAGATAATTGACCATGTCATCAAAGATTATCAAAATATCAATAAAAGTTTAACAAAAGAGACAAAATTAAAAATCTTTAAAAGTATACTTATAAAAAAAAAATTAAAATTATGACCATCAAATTATAAGTTTTTAAACTAAAGGGACCTAATTGAAACTTGAATAAAACTCTAGGGACTAAAAGACTAACTTAACCTATCCTATACTATATAATCTTTCAAGTAAATTATTTGTTTGGTTGAAACAACAAATTTTGGAATAAGAATTTGGAAAAGAAAATCTCTGACGAGCCAATTGATAGCTAACTTTGGAGGACGAAAATGAAAATTTACTCAAAATTGAAAGTGAGTCTTGACAATTGAGAATAAACCTATTATAATAATAAGGCAAGAGCAAAGTCAGGGGCTAAAGCTACGTGGTATTCGCACTATTCATAGGCCCATTGAAATCTTTTGGATATATATTGTACCCAAATGGATAAAATAAGATTAAATTAGTTCATCTTCCAAAACAACACAGTTGTCTTATTTTAATATTTGAAAATCAAGAGTTTTAATTTTATTTTTGAAAATCTTTGTTTGATCTAATTAGATTCCTTATTTTATCAAAATTTTTTTTATAACCAAAATTTTAAGTTTTAACAATAGTAAACTTATAATTTAATAACGAAAACAGCTAACTTAGAATAAATATAATTTCTCAAATTCTAAATTAAAACACTTAATTTTTTAAAAATTAAATTGAAGAAATATATATTTTTCAATTACTAAATCAATAATTTATTCATAAAATAACGAGGTGCAATATTGTTTTGCCATGTGTTTTTCTTAAGAGAAAATGTAAAATATTCTCTCCGATCTCACTTCATTTGTAAATAATCTCCTACACTTTTCAAATTTATGATTAGTTTTTGTTTATTTTTTTTTTCTGGTGGTAACTCATTGCCATTTTAAACTCCTTACATGTCAGACTAAATTATACTTTGGGGGCATTTGTTAAGATTAAGAGAATTGAATTTGAATAAACATATGAATATTAATATATTATTTTTAAATTTGCATACTAAACCATTAAGATTGTTTGTTCTTTTAATATTTGTACACATTAATTACACTTAATAAAAGATGTATCTAGAACAATTAATATACTGAAGAGTTTTTAAACTTTTCATAAGATTTGATTTAATCAGAGACATTAAGAATCATTGAATACTTTAAAACAAAAAAAAAATGCAATTAATAGTCTGGAATATGAACTCATTAGATATTCATTAAGTGTAAACAAATACCCCCTTAGTATTCTTATAAAAAGAAAAGCAAAAGTATATTTTTTATTCCTACAGTTTACCTTGAGTTTCAATTTCGTTTTTAATGTTTTTTTTGTCAATTTTATTTCACATGTTTCTTTTTTGTTTCAATTTTGTCAATAAGGATTAATATTATTAATGAAAAATGTTGATATAAATTTTTTCATTTGACTCGTCCACTACCAAAAATGTCATACTAATTAATTTTAGTTTTAATTTTGTCCTAAACATTTATTGACTAAGCTTCAATCGCCCCAAATAATTTTTTTTTTCATTTATCTCATTCGTTTCAAATTATATGTTAAACGTTTGATATGTTACATGAAATAGTCTACATGTCATTTAGAAGAGTTCACGTTAATATTTTTCGTCAACTTTATTAACGACATCAATTCTAGGGATAAATTGAAACAAAAAGAAAACATATATGATAAAATTGGTACAGAAAAACGTTATAAACGAAATTGAAACTTAAGGTTAACGTTTGGGACAAAAATATATTTTTGTCTAAAAAGAAATTAAATAAAATGATATATTCCTTTGCAAAAATACTAATAATGTTCATAAACTTAGGTAAATGACTGAATATATAATGTAAGAAAAATTTAGGTTTTGAGAAAAAGAAACCCACTTTTTCTTTTCTTTTTTTTTTTTTTCTGTTGCAAAGGAGACACAAAGCTTGGAGAAAGGAGATGAGCAAAGACATGGTAGGAGTAGAACCCTCACCTATCAAGATTCTGGATTAGGATTCATTGACTTAGTTGTGTTCTACGTCGCGATAACATTGATTTTCCACCGTTGGATTAAGATTCCCTAGACCTTTCGCTGAAATCACTGCTTCTCCAACACGATTAGTGCTTCTCATAATCGGTCTTCTCTGAGAAGTCTTCTTCCATCAGTTATCGACAAAATTCACCGCCACACGAGATCGATTATCCTCGCTCATTAACTTCTCTTTAGACTATTCTCTTCTCTTCTCTAAATGCCAAATAATCAAACACAAGACAAACTTCATCGGAGTTTCGACGATTCTTCACCACACCACCAGTATGAGTCGGTTCCATTCCCCAGTTTGTTCTTTCCTATCTTGCATTTCAGAAATAGCTTCATTAATTCTCATACCCAAATGAATCATGCGTTTCAATCTCATACTCCAAATGGCCAGATTCACCTTAATCGAAATTGTTTACCCACTGTAATCAAGAAGGAAAATGCGTTTTCAATTTTCATCAACATATTCTAAGAGATAAGGACAAAGATTTGATAGATCTAGGGAATCCTGATCTAACGATGGAAAATCAACGTTACCATGACTTAGAATATGGCTACGTCTGTGAATCATGATCCCAAAATTCTTTAGAGTTTATATCCAAGGACCAAGGTAACTGCCATTTGAGTGAAGGGTCTTGGGCAAAAAGAGGCTCACTTTTATTTTTGGTTACAAAAAAAGTACAAAAACAAACCCTAAACCGGTGAAATGGAAGTGGGAAAGAGTCGTGAAATGGATAGATCTTCTGAAACTTACATCCAAGAGAAGTGTTACTCGAGTTAGGGTTGTTAGCAAAAAGAGGGCCATTTTGTTTCTTGAGAAAGCGGCAGGAAAGGGAAAGTCGGGCGGAGATGAAACTTAGGTTTCCTTGTCAACAAATTCCCCTGTAACACTAAAAGCTGTACTACGTACTTGTCTCCACACCCACATGACTCTGTTTTAGAGGACCATTATCACCCTTCATATATATATATATATATATATATATGAATATATACCTCATTACTCCTAACCCCTCAATCACACACCTCCCTAAGCTGTTTCTCTTTTTTTGATTCTCGCATCCCTCCCCGCCAAAAAAATTCAAATGGCTATCAGAAAACACAAGAAGCTACCCCAAGCCGTTGTTCTGAAGCAAATCCTCAGAAAATGCTCGAGTTTGGGAAAGAAACAGGGCTACAACGAGGAGGGTCTTCCCGAGGATGTCCCTAAAGGCCACTTTGCTGTGTATGTCGGAGAAAACAGGACGAGGCACATCGTGCCTATTTCGTGGCTAGCTCACCCACAGTTTCAGAGTCTTCTCCGTAAAGCCGAGGAGGAGTTTGGGTTTAATCATGACACAGGAATTACCATCCCCTGCGATGAACATGATTTTGAGTCCTTAACTTCAATGATTGGATAAGAGCAAGGAAGGACGAGGCAGAGTTGTTCGTAGATCGACATAAATCTATTTGTCATGTGGGGATTTAGCGTTTTATGGTTTGACAGTGTCATCTGTTGTGTATATATAGATTGATGTCCCTGCAGTTTTCCTTGGCAATAGCATTTGTATCCTTAGAGTTATGATATGTGAAGTTAACTTTAGTCAGGGCCCTACTGGTTAAATTAAAGAGGTATTGGTTTTCGAAATTAGGGTATGTTTGGATGAAAAGTAATATTGGAAGAAAAAGAAATGAAAGGGAAGGTTTCCAAAATTTTATTTTATTTCGGTGTTTTTGACAAGGAGAAATCCATTTTTCACTGAACTTTCAAAACTCGAAAGTTTTTTTCTCATATTGAAGAGAATGTAAAAGGAAAATAATAAGCCACAGCAAGGGGTGAGAATTTATGATTAAATAATTATTTCTCTTTCTTATCTTCCTTTTTGGTCCCCCTAGATGTCTTTAATTCTTCTTTCTTAGTGAAGGAGCAAACAGAGAGATGATAAGATTGATTGTGTAACTTTTTGAAAAACAAATTATTATGAAGATGGGTTTTTTTTTTTCTACTGAGAGAAAGGGTGCAGGAAAATAATTGTGATGTTTCAAGAAAGGGTGAGCATAACTCAACCAATTCATTTCCACCTGACTGAACTCGAAATATATATATACATATATATAATTTTTGTCAGGTTCAAGTGGATTAATGGTTTCTGTTGGTGTAATTTTATGCAACCATCTCTATTTGGTTTCATTGACATGTACACACTATCAAAAGAAAAAGGATTTGGTTCCAATTCATTATGGTTTTAGCAGCGGTTGGCTAAAACTGTCGCCTTGTTACAATGTTTACTAGTATTAAACCGCTGCTAAGTCCATGTACTTCTAAAAGATCAAATACAAAACATACCTAACATAATCATAAAACTGTTTTTATCACGAATCGTATAAAAGACGTACAAACATACTTTGATCAACCTTTCAATGAGACTCGTCTATATGATTTATTTATAATTTGTTTAATTTCCTCATATTTAATAAATTAAATTTACTAAATAATCCTTCTTTAATTAGTTACTTTCGTGCCATCATTTGTGCTGCAATGACTTAAATACATAATGATCGTTATGTCACATTGTGTTTAGATATTTAGGATACCATTATTGGAGGAGCAAGATTCCCCTTCTTTTTTTAATGAAAGATAGTCTTAGTCACCAGTTTGTCTGCAAATAACACAGACAAGAAGAGAAGTAGCCAGAATTAGGTTTAGCATCGAATGAAAAAAATGTTTGCTCATTGGCCACTAATGACAAGTTGCTGTCTAATTATTAATTTAGTCTTTAAAAAATTATAATTTTTTATTTAATAATATTTTAATTTAATCTCTAAAAAATTATATTTGCTTCTTGATTCTTTTTATTACTAAATTGTAAAATTCTCCATTACTAAATTTCAGTTTTGTTTTATTACCAAAGTTACCTTTAACAAATACAGGGATCAAATTGATACAAATATAATTTTTTTAAGAATTAAATTGAGATACTTAATATTTAAAAATCTAAATTAAAATAATTACAATCTTTTAGGGACCTGATCAATAATTTTCTTTTTCCTCTAAGGTTAAAGATTCTCAACAATTTTCATTTTATAAATATTCTCAACAATTTTCATTTTACTCTTATACTCCAAAGGACAAACTATCTCATCCACATTATTATAATTAAGGAAAGTTACATATAACATTCTAAATTATAATTTTAGTATCCAGACGTTAAAAGATAATATTTAACTTCTTAAACTATCATAAAAAAGTAAAAACATTACAAATGAAGTAATAATATCTAAGAATCATTTAATTTTGAGTTCGATCTTTGAGGTGATGTGTATGTAACAAACATAGTTAGGAGAAGTCCTCGCCTTTAGCACATGAGTATACCGTGAAAGATTAAATTCTTATCATTCGAGTGAGAATACTATGGGCTAATTAAAAAAAAATCATAATTTTATTCACACACAGAGTATATGCCTTCGTTATAAATTTTTTTTTTTTCAATTTTAAACTCTTCACACCCTCTGACTTATATTTATTTCAAGATCATGTAATCAATATAACTTCTTATATAATTTAAGAGTGGTATATGTAAGTTCTTGTAATTGCTTGAAAGTGAAAATCTTTCTCATATCATTACCTGAGAATTCTAGTGCATCGCAATTGGACCCATATATAATATATTAATGTCCACGGATCAGTACTAATAAAACTCTATAATTGACCACAATTAAATTCTACACTCCTCACAAATGCATGGTCTGTCCATTATTTGCACTTGCATATGGGGTCTCATTGGGGTATCTAGGAGAATTAAATACTTAGATTATGTTTGTTTGTTAGAATTGAAATAAGAAATTAAAATGAGAATGAAAATTGTCTATGTTCTTATGTTTAGTTGTTGGAATTCACATTCCTTTGAGAATCTACATTCCCTCAAGTTATATAATTGAGAGAAAGTATGATTCCAAGGTCAAGTGATTGAATTGACTTTCCCATGCTTCCAATCTAACAATTTGACTATTATACCTTCTTAGGCAAAATAGTGTCTGAAGGACTATAATGAAAATAATAATAATAATAATAATAATAATAATAATAATAATAATAATAATAATAATAATAATAATAATGATGATGATGATATTAGTTTGAGAGGAAAATTGTAAATGGAAATAAAGCAAATTTTTTCTCTTTTGAGAAAAGCTGGAAAAAAAATATTAGAAATAAATTTTGGTGATAAATAAAATTTTTCCATTTACACCAAGGACCTATTTGTAAATACAAAAAATTGTGAATGGCCTATCTAGAATTTTAGCTATACAAAATTTGATGAAAATAGACACATGGGAGACCATGCAAGGGTTACATATTTTCTTCTTCATCCGAATCGTAGCATTGAACCAACAAGAAGAGGGGCCATTTCATTTTTTTTCTCTTTCTCTTTCTCCTTGAATGCTTTCCTTCACGTGCTCAAGAGTTTGGCCAGCTTTTCTCCTTGCTACAGAAGGAATATACCATCATTTGAGGGCAGAAGGCTGTGCAATTGAAAAGGAGGATAGGAATATGAGAAAAAGGGAATTGGGAATGAAGAAAACACTTAAGGCATGGAAAGCTTGGCTACATCTTCTTGGGCAGCAACACAAAGCT
Source organism: Biancaea sappan (assembly GCA_037074585.1). NCBI lineage: Eukaryota > Viridiplantae > Streptophyta > Magnoliopsida > Fabales > Fabaceae > Biancaea > Biancaea sappan. The sequence goes on from CM073490.1 coordinate 57,959,286, forward strand.
TTATGCAGTAGAATCTCATCTAGTGCAGGCCATGGTAGCCACGTGAGGATGCTGCGAAGTGAACCTATGGAAAGAAAGGTGACTTGTCTTCAAGATATATAGCCACGAGCTTCTTCAAGGCAAAGCACAACATGTAAGCTGACCATATGTGAAATGAGGAAAAGAGGGTTTGTGAGAAATAGGTAATTTGTCTTTCTCTTTGTGTTGGGTAGCCACGTGAATCACCATCTGTGCTTTAAAGGGACACTTAGGATAAAAGACTAAGCTTAGCTTCATCTTTTGCTGTTCTAAGTGATGAACCCAAGAAAGAAAGAGAGAAAATTCTGGGAAGTCTTCGTGAGCTGAAATCGAGAGAGAGAAGCTATTTTCCTTGAATTGGTTGCCACGTAAGGGACCCTTAGGATATAAAGGAGGGTCTGTAGCTCCATTTTCTACTATCCTAACAGAGAACCCCAGAGAGAGAAGATGTTTGCTGCAAAACTTTCTCCTTTTCTGCATAAACCGAGGGAGATAGAAAGAAAGCTCTAAAAACCAGAAAATTTTTCTTGAGATATTAGAGAGCCACCTTTGGGAAACTTTGATGCTAACAAAAAGGTCATCTTAATAGTAGATTTGAGGTCCTAAATACACATTCACAGCAGCAAGAATAAAGACATATAAGTGCAGAAAAGCAAAGGAGAAAAGTGAGCTTGACACATTGGTAAGCTTTAAATCCCTTCTTTTAGGCTTGCATGTGCTTTAGAAATGATTAAACATGTCTTAGAGAGTCCCTAGATGAGTTTGGAAGAGCCATGCAGTAAGAAGAATGGAAAAACATGGAGTTTAGAAGTATGCATGCATGACAGGGACTAAACTCAATAAAATCAAAAGTTTGTAGGAGTAGCTATAATTTTGGAACAAGATATGTTTGTGACCTATACACTTAGATGAAACTAAATATGGTCTTAGATCATGAAAAAGATAAGGGACAAATAATTACTGAGGACCTAAGTGAATAAACTGAGAAGTTGTAGGGAAAGAGTAAAATTTCTAAAAATTGAGAATAATGGTTGGAACCCAAGAGGGGGGTGAATTGGGTTTTAAAAAACTAATTGGAAGTTCAAGCATAATCAAATTCTTATTTGAAAAATATTAACAATGCAAAACAGAGATATATCAAGATGAATGAGAATGAAGGCAATAAACCAAATATAAAGCTTTAAACAGCTGAAGAGATAAAGTAGAGAGAAGAACACAAATATATATACTGGTTCAGCTTAATCCAAGCCTACATCCAGTCCTCAAGAGCACTTCTTGAGTATTCCATTGTGAACCACAAGTTTAAACAGAAAGGGCACTTGTGAGCCATTACAACAGAGAACTTTTTCTTTCTAAGGGTGTCTTTCCCCCTTACAAATTGTTTTCTCTCAAAAGACAAACTCAAGGAACACTTTCCTTGGTCAATACAAGCAAATGAAAGAGTAGAAAATATGTGACTCTCTAAAACAGAGTGAGTATGCAAGTGAAGAGCAATATAGACTCAATAGATTGACAAGAAATATAGCAATTCAAGATTCAGAGCTAAGAATTCGTGTGTTGTATTTCTTTGGCTGCCTCTAAGGTCAATATATAGGCCCTAAAAGTTTTAGGTCCGTTGGAGGTGTATCCTTGATGATATCAGCTGAAATCTCCATGAAATAGCCTTTGAAACTGATGTCATCATGCCGGCAGTCGACTGATTCTGCATCATCAATTGACTAATGCTCTTTAATGCCTCGATAGTCGACTGATGAGAGTGCAGCAGTCGACCGATTTGTTCCTGCCTCAAAAGTTCAAAAAGCTCAGACTTGATCAGTCGACTGATGGAAGAGGATCAGTCGACTGATGGGTACTAGAGATTACTTTGAAATAAGACAGTGATAGATTAGTCGACTGATATTGTGGAGCCAGTCGACTGATGAGTCTCTGTCTTAAAATTTCAAATTCTTCAAAGTCTATCAGTTGACTGATGCAAGGGATCAGTCAACTGATCGAAACTTGCAACATTTGGAATTTAAGACAAAGGCAGAATCGACTGATGAAAAGCAATCAGTCGACTGTTGTTATCGATACTGAGTTGAAATATTAGGCAATGAGCCATCAGTCGACTGTTATATGCATATCAGTCGACTGATGTCTTCTAATCTAGTATTTTTCAAGAAATCTTTGCTTTTGGCATCAATAACAACTTTTTATCTTCAAAGAAATTTTCAAAATAAGTTTTCCAAAAAAGAACTTCCTTGAGTAATATGGAACAATTTTCAATTTAAATTTGTTTGTTGATCATCTAAAGTTTTAAGAGAACCTTTGAAAGCAATGGGGTCAACAATCTCCCCCTTTTTGATGATGACAAACATATTTAAATTGGTTGGATGACCTCCCCCTGAATTGCATATTTTCTTTTTTGAGCACAGCAAGATAAGATAACATAAGGTATGGATTGCAATATGTATCAGAGTTAAGCAGCAACTTAAAAACATATAACAATTAATCAACAATGGAAATATAACATGAGTCTGATGTTAGTTTCTAAATCAACAAATATAAAATAAACAGCAGAAACAACAAATTTTTCTCCCCCTTTGTCATCAATAAAAAGAAGGGGGGTCTTCATCCTCATCCCATGGCCACTCAATCCTTGTGTTGAAGAGCTCGAACAGCTTCAGTCAGATCACGAGTCACCTCAGACTGATTTGTTGAAGTGCTTTCTAGATGAGAAAGCCTGGCATCAAAAGTTTCCATACCATCTCTCATTTCAGCTATCATACCCATCATAGTGGTAGAGTTGTCAAGTAACTCATTGAGTAACCGGATGTGCTCTCAAATATGAAAACCATGAGTAAATGGTTCTGAGGCTATGTCTTCTTTTTCTTCTCCCATATCTTCATCTTCTTCCCCAGCTTCCTCAGCTTCTTGCTGTCTTCTTCCTCTTGCTCGTTGGACAGTTTTATTTGGTTCTCCTCTCAGCCATTCTTCCTTAAGATAAATAAATCCCATTCTCTTAAGAGAATTTTCATCAATGACTGAGGACTTAGTTTCACATCCAAAATGGGCATTAATATTAGCATCCTCAAGGATTCGAGAGGTATGCCCGGCATAAGGGAGAGGAGATTTCCTCCTAGTGCAGGATTCCATTCTTTTCATAATAAAGTGGGGAAGATTGATGGCTTTCCCTTGCATGATACATGCCATCACAAAGTATTCAGATTTACATGAATTGGCATAGCTCCCAGATTTGTTGAAGATAATGTGGCTAATTATGTAGAGAATGAGCCGGTCATTGGCATTCATTTCACTAACCCGTATGTCCTGTCCGTCCCAATCTTCTATTCTCAAAATAGTGTTAAAAAGTATCAAATTTATTATAGAAGATAGGAGAAAGGGAAGATGGGAGTTCATTGAACCGTAGGTCATCTAGGTTAGGGGCAGGTATCCCTAAAATCCTAGCCAAAGATCCTTCAGTGATTTCCACAGGCATGTCTCTAACAGAGGAGGTGATTTTACCAAGTCTAACACTATTTACATATTAGAGTAAAAAGTCTTAATCATTTCCTCACTCCAACTACTTTTACAGCTAACAAAGCTCCTCAACCCATAATTTTGAAGCAAACCAATGAATTCAAAGTTCTGAATAGAGAAATAATTCCAATCAAGATGACGACTTGGGATTACCTTGCGTTTTTCAAAGCCTTCCTGGAATTTCTCTAGTTGGTTAGGGTTCAGCAAATTCCCCATTGGTCGCTTGGACACATCCTCAGTGCGGGGGCGTTTTGAAGAGGAGGCCATCTGGAGATGTAGAGAGTAGTAGAAGACATGAATAGGTTGAGATTTCTTTAGAGAGGCCTGGTCCTTGAAATTGTCGACCTTAGAGAGGAGAAGAGATGAGGGAGAAGATGATTCCAGAGAAAGGAGCATCTTCAGTGTGAGGAGCTCGAGGGAGATACTGATAACTGATGCCCATCAGTCGACCTAATTTCCTTTAAAGGTCTACTATTAATGGTCCATCAGTCGATTGTCAAGGACACAGCAGTCGACTGATTTTAGGAAATTTTGAAGATTTCAAAGTCACTTTGAATCAATCGACTATCGAGGGGGCATTAGTCGACTGATGGCTCAGGTTCTCATTTTAAAAGAAATTAAGGAACTAACGCTGGACGTTCATCACAGCATTCGATGCTGGTACCAGCGCCTGGTGCTCAAGCCAAATATAAAGGTATCAGTCGACCGATTCTTGCTCATTAATTGACTAATGAGTTCTACAGTTTGAAAGAAAATTTTGGCAGAGAATCATCGGTCGACTGATGATATTTGATTGGTCGACTGATTGCTTCTGCTCTTAATGGAAATGTTGATCAGTGAGTCATTAGTCGACTGATGACTTCTACACTTATACATAGATTTGAGCAGAGAGCAATTAGTCAACTGGTTTAGTTATGGCAGTCGACTGATCTTTCATGGATTTTTAAAAATTGTATCCGTTGAGCCGTCAGTCGACTGGTCGACTGATGCCATGTAGAACCTTGTTTTTGATGACCTTTGCAGTAGATGAGGGAATGAGTGCCTTAGGGGATGGTTTGAGGATTCATACCTGCAAAACAAGTTTTGTGGACACTCCGATGCTTAAGTTAGTAAAGAAATCAATCATGGAACAAAAATTTAAAGGAGTATGCAATAGGGAAACAATTAAAGTTCATTTGGATTTGCCATCCCAAGTTCTCTTCTAATAAAACTGAATCTATCTTCAGCTAAAGGTTTAGTGAAAATGTCAGCTAATTAAAAATTCGTTTGCGCAAATTCAAGAGAGACATCATTCTTTTGAACATGATCTCTAATAAAATGATGTCTTATTTCAATATGTTTTGTTCTAGAGTGCTGTATAGGATTTTTGGACAGACATATGGCACTTGTATTATCACATCTAATGGGTATATTTTCAAGTAAAACACCAAGATCTTCTAGCTTTTGTTTCATCCACAAAACTTGAGCACAACAACTACCAGCTGCAAAATACTCAGCTTCTGCTGTGGATAAGGCAACACTATTTTGTTTTTTGCTAAACCAAGAGACAAGAGAATTATCAAGAAATTGGCAAGTTCCACTTGTACTATTTCTATCAGTTTTGCTACCCGCAAAATCAGCATCCGAGTAGCCAATTAAAACATTTGAAGAACCTTTGGGATACCATAAACCCATTTTAGATGTGCTAGTCAAGTATCTAAAATTTCTTTTCACAGTTTTAAAATGAGATTCCTTTGGGCAGGCTTGAAAATATGCACACATGCATACACTAAACATGATATCGGGTCTACTAGCGGTTAAGTACAAGAGTGATCTGATCATACCTCGATACTTAGTTATGTCAAATGGTTTACCCTCTTCATCCATGTCCAAGTTTGTTGAGGTGCTCATTGGTGTAGATGCAGGTTTTGTATTTTCCATTCCAAATTTCTTGAGCAACTCATTTGTATATTTTCCTTGACTTACAAATGTTCCATGATCCATTTGTTTGATTTGAAGGCCAAGGAAGAAGTTGAGTTCACCCATCATTGACATCTCAAATTCACCCTGCATAGTCTTGGAAAACTCTTTGCAAAGTTTTTCATTAGTAGCCCCAAAAATAATATCATCAACATAGATTTGCACAATGATCAAGTCATGCTTTTCCCTTTTAAAAAACAATGTTGTATCAACCTTTCCCCTTGAAAAATTATTTTCTAATAGAAAAGAACTCAATCTGTCATACCAAGCTCTAGGAGCTTGTTTGAGACCATAAAGAGCCTTTTTTAATTTAAACACATAGTTAGGCTTTTCAGCATTTTCAAAACCAGAAGGTTGCTCAACATAGACTTCTTCTAAAATATTGCCATTGAGCACTTTTTACATCCATTTGATAAAGTTTAAAGTTATGTATGCATGCATGAGCCAAAAGCATTCTAATAGCTTCAAGTCTAGTAATAGGAGCAAAAGTTTCATGATAATCAATGCCTTCCTCTTGATTATAATCTTTTTTAACAAGTCTAGCCTTGTTTCTAACCACAACTCCATTCTCATCAAGTTTATTTCTAAATATCCATTTTGTGCCAATTATTGTATGATTATTGGGTCTAGGTACCAAATCTCAGACTTGGCTTCTTTCAAATTGGTTTAGCTCTTCTTGCATAGCCAAGATCCAATATTCATCAATAATAGCATCATCAATGGTCTTTGGTTCAATATGAGAAAGGAAGGCGGAGTGATTACAAACATTTCTAAGAGAGTTTCGAGTTGTTACCCTTTGAGATGCATCCCCTATGATGAGCTCCTTGGGATGACTTTTGGCATACTTATAATCTTTTGGAAGATCATCATTGTTGCTAGTAGAGATTTCCTCAAGAGGTATTTTCTCTTTTTGTGACATATCTTCTTGGTGTGTAGTGATATTTTCTTCACGATCCTCCTTCACTTTATCATCTAGGGAGAGGTTTGTGAAGGAATCTAACACTTCATAGTCATTAGCACAATCTTTAAGAGAGGGGTTAAATTTATCAAAAACAACATGTATTGATGCTTCAATAGTTTGGGTTCTTTTGTTGTAGACTCTATAAGCTTTGCTAGTGCTAGAGTAACCAAGGAAAATTCCTTCATCAGCTTTGGCATCAAATTTACCCAAATTTTCTTTTCCATTGTTCAGCACAAAGCATTTACAACCAAAAACTTGGAGATGGGAGATATTGGGCTTTCTTCCTCTATACAATTCATATGGGGTTTTCTTTAAAATTAGCCTTATCAAGGCTCTATTCATTACATAGCAAGTTGTGTTAAAAGCATCAGCCCAAAAGTATTGAGGAAGATCCCTTTCATTGAGCATTGTTCTTGCTATCTCCCCTAGAGTTCTATTTTTCCTCTCAACAACACCATTTTGTTGAGGGGTTCTAGGAGATGAGAAGTTATGTTCAATCTCATTTTCATCACAGAATTTCATAAAGTTATTATTGTCAAATTCTCCACCATGGTCACTTCTAATTCTCACAATGGTCAAGCTTTGTTCCTTTTGAATGAATTTTGCCAATTTAAGAAAAGCTTGGAAAACTTGATCCTTTTGAGCTAAGAAGAAAGTCCATGTATATCTTGAATAATCATCTACAACAACTAGTGCATAGGAGTTGCCTCCTAGACTCTTTGTCCTAGATGGTCCTACAAGATCCATATGGAGAAGTTGTAAGGGCTTTGTAGTTGAAACAATGTCCTTAGTCTTGAAGGAACTTTTGACTTGCTTACCCTTTTGACATGCATCACAAAGCCTATCATTTTCAAATCTTATTTTGGGTAAGCCAATCACAAGATCCTTTTTGACTAATTTATCCAAATAATTCATGCTAGCATGAGCCAATTTTCTATGCCAAAGCTAACTTTCCTCATTTACACTAATTAAGCATGTAGGGTCTATAGAAAGATCTTCATCAAGATTTATAACATAGACATTATTGATCCTTTGACCAACAAGCTTAATTTGCTTATCATTGATGTTTTCAACTATGCAACGAGATGAATAAAAAATAACTCTATTTCCTTTGTCACATAGTTGACTAATGCTAAGCAAATTATGATTGAGGCCTTTAACGAATAAGACATTTTCAATGGATGTTGAAGAATTCTTACCAACCTTACCAATACTTTTGATCAACCCTTTGTCGTTTCCTCCAAAGGTCACTTTGCCTCCTTTTGGAGATAGGGAATAGAACTTGGATTTGTCTTTGGTCATGTGCTTGGAACAACCACTATCCAAGTACCATTTTTCACTCCTAGATTTAAGCCAAACCTGTAAAAAATTCAACTTCTTTTAGGTACCCAAATTTGTTTGGGTCCTTCCTTGTTAGTTATTCCTTTAACAACCCATTTTTTCTTATTTCCATTTGGAGTCATTTTCTTGTAACAGCAGGAGTTGGAACTATGTCCTTTTAAACCACAATAGAAACAAGTGATGAAGGGACTATTTGACATTGTTGCTGGAACAAAGAAATTCTCGTAATATTTTTATCTAGCTTTAGTTTTGTAGCCTATTCCAGCTTTATCAAAAACACACCTTTGTTTCCCAAGCAATATGTTCAAATTATCTCTTCCTTGTGTAAATTTTGCAAGGGTGGTATTCAAATCCTTATTTTCCTTTTCTAAATCACTGTATTTACAACAAGGACAATTATCTTTTGGAGAATTGACCAATGATTTCATGCTTGCATTTTCTTCTATCAAAATTGAATTTTTTTTTCAAGGTCCAGATTTTCTTTCTTGAGTGTGTTGAGATCATTTTTCAAACTTGAAATTTCACTCTCAAGCAAAGAAATCTTTTGTTTTGAAATCCTTAATTTTTTTGCAAGTTGTACAAATTCATCATGCAATTCTTCAAAAGCTTCTTGCAATTTATCAAATGAATATAAGGGTTCAAAAGGAGTTACCTCTTCATTATCTCTTCCCATGAGACGAAGATCAGCTTCTCTACTTTCCTCCTTTTTTGAATTGCTTGAAGTCCCCAGCTGTATAGCCAATTTTTGAATTTCTTTTGCCATGAGGCAGAGGTTAGCTTCTTCATTATCTTCATCTGATTCACTGTCAGCCCAAATTGAAGAGACATATGCCTTCTTTTTTTTGTCATGGCCTTTCTTTTCTTCTTGTTCTTTGTTGAGTTGTGGACATTCCCATTTGAGATGCCCAACCTTTTTGCATTTATAACATGTGGGGCCTTCTTTACTATCTTGGTCTCTTCTCCATTTTCTTGTGTTTTTGTTTCTCATAAATTTTTTGAATTTTCTGACAAAGAGACCAAGATCTTCTTCATTAATCTCTTCTTCTTCATCATCACTAATTGCTTCTGGTTTCTTGGAGGAGGAGGATTTCAAAGAGAGAGTCTTCTTTTTCTTGGACTCATCCTCTTGCCTCATTTCCAAAATTTTTGGCTTATAGTTTTGGAGATTTCCAAACAGAGCTGTAAGTGATTTCATGGATTCTCGTCTGACTTCCATGATAGTTGTCCTATTGGCTTCCCATTCAGGAGTGAGACACCTCAATATCTTGGTGGTTTGAGAAGATTCTATATAAGTCACACCAAGAGCTCTTAAATGGTTAGTGATGTGAGTAAATCTTAATTGCATTTCACTTATGCTTTCATCACTCTTCATCTTGAAATTTTCATACTCATTTGTGAGAGTACTATTTTTTGATTCCTTAACCCCTTAAGTTCCCTCATATGCAACTTCCAAAGTGTCCCATATTTCTTTGGCAGTTGTACAGCTAGAAACTCTAAAATATTTATCTTGACTCAAGGTACTAACAATAATCATTATAGCTTTAGCATTTAGATGAACAAGTTTTTTTTTTCTGATTCAGACCATTCCTTTTTGAGTATTGGAATACTTTGCCCTTTAACAACCTTTAAAGGTATGTAGGGACCATTTTTCACAATATCCCAAAGATCTAGGTCTACTGCATTAAAGAATAGTTTCATCTTGGATTTCCAATAGCTATAATGATTACCATTAAAACCAGGGGGTTTTGTAAAAGAACTTCCTTCAGGCAAAATACAATCACCAAGGCCAGCCATTGTATACTCTTAGACTGTTAAGTCTTTAATCAAGAGCCCAATCTCTGATACCAATTGAGAATAATGGTTGGAACCCAAGAGGGGGTGAATTGGGTTTTAAAAAACTAATTAGAAGTTCAAGTGGAATAAAATTCTTTTTTGAAAAATATTAACAATGCAAAACTGAGATATATCAAGATGAATGAGAATGAAGGCAATAAACCAAATACTAAGCTTTAAACAGCTGAAGAGATAAAGTAGAGAGAAGAACACAAATATTTATACTGGTTCAGCTTAACCCAAGCCTACATCCAGTCCTCAAGAGGACTTACTTGAGTATTCCACTATGAACCACAAGTTTAAACAGAAAGGGCACTTGTGAGCCACTACAACAGAGAACTTTTTCTTTCCAAGGGTGTCTCTCCCCCTTACAAATTGTTTTCTCTCAAAAGACAAACTCAAGGAACATTTTCCTTGGTCAATACAAGCAAATGAAAGAGTAGAAAATATGTGACTCTCTAAAACAGAGTGAGTGTGCAAGTGAATAGCAATATAGACTCAATAGATTGACAAGAGATATAGCAATTCAAGATTCAGGGCTAAGAATTCGTGTGTTGTTTTCTTTGGCTACCTTTGAGGTCAATATATAGGCCCTAAAAGTTTTAGGTCCGTTGGAGGTGTATCCTTGATGATATCAGCTGAAATCTCCATGAAATAGCTGTTGAAACTGATGTCATCATGCCGGCAGTCGACTAATTCTACATCATCAGTCGACTGATGAGAGTGTAGCAGTCGACTGATTTGTTCCTGCCTCAAAAGTTCAAAAAGCTCAGACTTGATCAGTCGACTGATGGAAGAGGATCAGTCGACTGATGGGTACTGGAGATTAATTCAAAATAAGACAGTGATAGATTAGTCGACTGATATTGTGGAGCCAGTCAACTGATGAATCTCTGTCTTAAAATTTCAAATTCTTCAGAGTCTATCAGTCGACTGATGCAAGGAGATCAGTCGACTGATCGAAACTTGCAACATTTGGAATTTAAGACAGAGGTGGATCAATCGACTGATGATAAGCGATCAGTCGACTGTTGTTATCGATGCTGAGTTGAAATATTAGGCAGTGAGCCATCGGTTAACTGTTATATGCATATCAGTCGACTGATGTCTTTGATCTGGTATTTTTCAAGAAATCTTTGCTTTTGGCATCAATAACAAATTTTTATCTTCAAAGAAATTTTCAAAATAAGTTTTCCAAAAAAGAACTTTCTTGAATAATATGGAACAATTTTCAATTTAAATTTGTTTGTTGATTATCAAAAGTTTAAAGAGAACCTTTGAAAGCAATGGGGTCAACAAAAATGTCTAGATTTAATATATATAGGATTTTAATTAAAATTTGATAAATTGTATCAAATTTTGAAAGTTATTTATATGATTAAAGTTTACATTAAGGACCAAAGTGAATTAACTCAAAGTTTCTGAAGAAAAAGGAAATAGGGTGGAATTTGGGAAATAAATTAAAAGAATTTTAGCTAGTTATAATTATCTGAATTTGGGACTATAAATGGGATTATAGATATTACGTAATTAATTTTTGAGGCACAAGATTTAATTAATTATGGAATAGTAATTTTAATCTCTTCCCTATTAGGATATTTTTAGCTAATTATATTTATTTAAATTTGGGATTAGAAATAAGATTGTGAATAATAAGTAATTTTTATTTAGTGCATAGAAATTGTATTTAAAAATGGAATAATATTTTTAAGTATTCCATATTAGGATTTTAATAACTAATTTATTTTACCAGTACCTTGGAATAATTTCAAGCTGAATCAGTACATGACAGTAATTCCAGGTAGCCAGTTACATTTCATAAAAGCGTTGTTCATATATTCTTGAAATTTGTTTATACAAAAAAATGATTTATTTATGAATTATGTGATATTCAACTCTATGCATTGTTATGTATATATTTGTATTATTATAATACTCATGTGCTAAGACAGTGTATGCCAAGCATCTGGGGTACGACGGTACGTGCTATTATAAGACTTGCTATGGTTAGGGCGGAAGTAGCTATGCATGACGATGCTAGTGTCAGTCTTGCTGACCTTTGGCCACAGGGTATAATCAAACCCTGGTGGTAGGCACTGAGAATAGTGATGACCCCTGGCACCACTTGAGGTGAAACAGACTCTTGTGGTACTAAGACCCACGGATAATCTCTGCATGACAGTGGCATAGATGAGTTAAACTGAATTATGAATGGAGTTATGAACTTGCTTTTATGACTGGGAATGGTTCTTGTTTTCAAGATTAACTACTGGCTACTGAGATTTCTATGTCTCATGATTTTGTACTGTATTAACCATTTTCTAGGTACAAGTCAAAGTGGGAATAACGAGGTTGCAGCAGGGAGTTAGTAGCTGTAGCCTAAATTTTATGGTTATTATAAAATAATAGTGATGTATATATATATATATATATATATATATATATATATATATATATATATATATATATATATATATATATATATATATATATATATATATATATATATATATATAATGGCAGCAATGTAAAACCTATGTGGATTTCGAGGTTTTATCTAATGATGATAACACTGGTTCCTAGTCGTTCTTAGTTACGGATTTATGATCTTTCGAATTTTGAAGGTTTTAAAAATTGGCTTAATTATTTTATGAGGAACCTTATTTTCGAAATCTATTAGACTGGAGATAGTCTCAAGCGATCTTAAGGTGTTACAAATTATCTTGGGTATTCATAGCATTTACATTGATACACTTGAGAGTATTGGGACTATGACCACCACTCACTAACAATGGTGTTGTAATACCCATGAATTTTTTAATTCACTTGATGAATATGTTAATCTTGTTATATGTTTATATGTGAAATTTAGGAGTTAATTTAAAATTTAGTAGAAACATAAAAATCTTAAAATCTCTAAATTTTGTTGTGAGAAATTTAGAAATAAATCCTCAATGAAAAGGAATTGACCGAAAATAATGATAATAATTTTTAGGAAAGTATGACAAGGGAGAAATAAAAATAATTTTAGACTTTGAGAGTGTTTTGGGAATTATTATTTGAAAAGCTCAAGGACCCAATTGAATTAAAAGTAAAAGAGATGGTGGCTTTGTGAAAATTGAGCCAAAAATTAGTGGGGCACATAAGATGGAGATATTTGTAATGTTCTTATCCATTGGAAGAGATTGGCTTCTCATAGAAGCCAATTGGAGGCTCCCATCGACAAAAAGAAGAAAGTAAGAGAAAGAAGAAAGGGAAAATCTGAGAGAGAGAGAGAGAGGAGGAGGGCTATGGTGAGCATGAGTGAGCTCTGACCACCCCCTTCAGCTCCGTTCCCATTTCTAGTGAGGCCATTGCCTATTGGTGGTCTTCTTCCTTCGTCTTGGTAGTCAAAGTAGAGGTTCCCAACATTGAAGCTGATTAGTGAGAGGTAAGAGTGGTTTATGATCTACATGTTTTTCTTCCTTCATTTCCTTGTGTGTGTGATCGAAGAGGAAGGGAAATGAGCTGGTTCTCCTAATCTAACTTTCAAGGGGCTAATAAGGAGGCAACTCAAAGCTGGAAGCTATCCTTCCTCACGAATTGGAGAGAGAAACTTGAGAACAGTAAGAAGAGGGGGAAATAGAGCAGTTGAGAGGTAAGGGGGAATTAATCTCATGATCTTCTATGCAAAATTCTGATTTATAGCCTTTTTGAGTTGCTTGGTTGTGTTGGTTTGGATAGGGGGATTTAGTAATGTATATGTATATATATGTTGTGTGAGCTGCTTCTTAAAGATATATATATATATATATATATATATATATATATATATATATATATATATATCTTTGAGAGTGGAATTTCTGGTTTGAGATGTTAAGGATTGAGGAATATATGAAAGTGAGATTGGAAAGGTTCTTTTTCTATATAGTTAAGCGAAAAACTTGGGATGTATAGCTATGGCAATGGAAGAAGTGGCAAGATTATCATTGAAAGATGTAATGAATAAGCCAAAAGAATTTTATTTTAATTTGGTATCCAAAACTAGGAAGTTAGACAAGGATTGTATTATGGGATTGAGGTGTTCATGTAGGTTACTGTCATTTTTGCTGCTATGGAAGTTTTGGCTTAATTGTACCATTAAATCATCTCCATTTGATTTGAAAATTGGTATGCCTCTTGTATTGATATCATAGAAAATGCTTGCAAAGTTTTATTGGAATCTAACTTCATTAGACCTCCTAAATAAGATTTTTTTTATATTGGTATACTTTTTAAGGTAGAAATATATCTAAATCAAGTCGTTTTGGCTTGAAATTTTTGTGAGACATTCCTTGGCATGTGTAGCTATGAAATGGATAGTTTCATAGTGTTTGGGAAGTCATTGCTAGGTCAAATAATAGAGAAACTGATACTATCTCAGAAACTAAAATAATCTGACTAGTTTTATTTAAAGCTATGTTATACTGTCCAAATGGTCAAATTTTGCTTTGAAATTTTTATGAAAGGATTTCATAATACGAAAGTATAAATCTAACAAGTTTTAGGGGTTTTCGAGTTGAGACAGTTTGGCAACTGTTGTGAATTATTGGTTTTGAAGGGGAAAATTAAGATATTTCTTTCTAAAATTTTTATCCAAGATTTTAGACATATTAGGATGTTGTCTACCAAATTTCATAAATTTTTGAGTTATGATGGCTGCCTAGTAAATTCACAAAGTCTAGGGTTCAAAATTTGGGCTTAAACAAAACAATGTTGGATGTTTGGTAACCTATGTTCTAAATGGGTCTTGTTTCTTTCTTTGGCAATTTTTCTAGGCTTTCTACGAGTTCTTTGGCATCTCCTTCCGGTTTAGAGTGTGGAAGCTTTTCTTAGATCCGAGGTGAGAGATAATTTCTACTCTTAACTTAATTGTGTGACAAATCTATCTCTAGTATCTCGAAATTTAAAATGTAATAGTTATATGGTTGGATGTATAATTAATTATACTGGAATACACGGATGTGCATTAGGTGATATTGGAATGTGAGGAATGATTTCTACTCTCACTTAATTTGTGAAACTAATATAACCCAACTTCTTGGAATCCTTATTTTGTGTATGTGTATTATGGGAATGGTATTAGGTTGGTAATGAGAATCATACGGTTGGGCTTATTAGTGAGGGATGACTTCCACTTCTAATTTAAATGTGCATTAATATCTTCTCAAATTCTCTTGGAAAATTTATTTTTGAATCTTATTCAAATAGGATAAATGATTGCCTTGGGTATTTAATATAAGGGTTTAAATTTAAAGGCTTTATACTCATGCTTGAGATGGGCAACACCATTTTTGTTGATCTGGTGTTAAATCATTTTTAACCCTTTGGAAAGAATTTATAACTTAGGTGGAAACTTATTTGGGCAGTATTTCATTTGGAATTAATACTTAAGGTTTGATTCTTTAATATGGCATTGGTGCGTTTCTTTTTATTTCTTGTTTATCATTAAGTGGTGCAAATCTTAATGTTCTTTGAGTATACTAGTGAAGGAAATTTCTAACCTTATATGGTTGTGTGTCAATGGAATTAATTTTTACAATAATGGTCTTGTGGCGCATATTAGATCCTTTGTGTACGGTGATGGAATTAGAATGATATGTATTGAAATAATTTAACCGGAATATGGAATGGTGTAATAGTATTATTCCTTATGGATTTATTGACAAATTTCATGGTTGGTGTGTGAGGATAAATTACCTTTCACTTACATCTATATTCATTACTTATGCGTAATGCTTACTGGAATGGTTACAGATTGGTACATATATATATAGTTTGGAAAAGCCACTTGTTGGCAAATTATATAGTTGCTGTAAAGGTGTGGCGAACTCAAAATGTCTTATAGAAACTATTGTAAAGGTGCATTATGTCATTATAGTTACATACTCTTATGAGGAATTTAAAGGAAGCCCTCGAGCAAAATTTTGGGCTATTTAATTGCACTATAGGAGAGTGTTTTATATATATATGTATATAAACTTAATTTCATGGTTTCTTGCTTACGGATTATATGATGGTTGGTATTGTGGTTTGTTGAGGTCTTGGCACTGGAATTATTATTACTTTGATATGTTTGTGGTATGCAACTTGTGCTGTGTATATGGAATATGTGAAAGGCTTATGAGGATAAACTAGTCTAAGTGACCTAAAACAATGGTGTAGTATCCCATTGTTTACGGGGTTTTTTGGTCTGACAGGAATTGGATAACAAATTTCTTGTGTCAATTTATTTTTCGGTCGAAGGCCAAATCCAACAACAAATACTTGATTCTATCGAAAAAGATTATGTTTTCAAAGTTATGTAGTAATCTCGTTTATGATGAAAGTCTGTCGAAAGAGATTTACTTCACAAAAGAACATAAGGCCTGAAAAGTAATTTTTGTGGAAAAGTTAAATGAAAATGGTAAAAATGGAAAGTAAGTGCAGAAAGGAAATTGCAAAATGTAACGTGCAAAAAGGTAAACTGCAGAAAGTAAAAAGAATAAAGTAAACGACATAATGTAAATTGCAGAAAGTTTAAGTGCGAAATATAAATGAAAGTGATTAAATTGCTGGAAGATAAACAAAAGTGCAGTAAATTACTGAAAGATAAAAGAGACTAGAATGTAAAAGCCTTTGAATTTAAACTTGATTGAAATGTAAGGTGGAAAGCATACTTTGATGTTGATTTGTTAAACTGCTCGTATGAGATGTTAGGATTTTTAATCAAGAGTTGCCAACCCCTTTTACAATAATTAAACTAGTATTTATAAGTAAATGACTGAAGTAACTACCTATCTAGCTATTTGTGGTGTACATGACGGTTTATGATTACACTTTATCAACATAACTACCTAAACCCACATACATAGCAATTTACAAGATCTGACAAAACTACCCTGCCCACCTAATGGAGTAGTAATTGTCTTTGACGGCTTCATCCTGACAAATTCCCTTGCCTTTGATGTTTGACAAATGATTTATATTCAAATAATAGACCTTCGTCTCTCAACATAGATGATTGGCTCAAAGACCATGTATTTGCTCGTCGAGTGATGAAATTTTGCTTCGCCATACACAAGTGTTGTCACAAAGATGTCCATCTAGTCTTTTGGTTGACTTTGCCTTTGTCGAGTAATTGATCTTTATCGAGTAGCCAGACTATTGCTTTGACAGTTAGACTATCGGCACTAATTTATTGTAAAATTGAGGACGATTACTTGTCGATTAAGCAAACTTGTCTAACAAATATAAATACTATATATATTTTAAAATAATCATCCAACAGATGCCTACCAAATTTTTGTTTCCGACAGACACGGAGAGAATTAAAATTCAAACGGCCCCTTAACTAACACCATATTTCTAGGAATTTGGCTCAGTATCATGATTATCCCTAATACGATAGCCCTATTTCAGCATGTGAATCGTCACTACACTCCTGATGTTTTATGTCCCCCAAGCCTTTAAAACCCTAAACCCTAATCGTCATGCTGCTTACTCTGCCATTTACACCATTCGCAATCCATTCCTTTTCTCAGCATTTTTAGAAACCTTCATCCCAAATTAATCTCGACGATGGCCTCTTTATCCAAACCTGGAACTTCTTCTTTTGCTAAGCAAGTTGTCGTTGCTAAAAACAAAATCATGATTCGTGACCCAATCGTAGATCCTTCAGAGATGTGGCTGAAATCCAAGGTAATAATCCTTGTCACTGATTCTTCTTCTACTCCCCTATCTACTTTTTTGGGACTTATACTGTCCCCAGAGACTTTTTCGATGAACCTCTGGTTAGTTTTCCCTTGCAAGACTCCAGACGAGGCTATTCTTGCTTCAGGCTCATTAATACCCATTCACTACTTCAAGAAGGCTCAAAGGATGTTCTAGACTCCGCCTTTTTGAGTTACCTAGCTCGACAGAGTACAAACCAAGAAAGGTGACTTTTGGAAAAAGATGGGTATTTTTTATTTCATCCAACTTTCCTGACACACCATCAAAATCAACCTTGCCATGGTGGGAGCTTCAGTCTTTTTCTGGAATAAGACCACCAACAATTTCCATTTTCCATATGGCATAATGGGTCTAACAGTCTTTGATATACCAATTATCATGGGTCTTCGACCAGATGGGAAAGTCATTCACCCGTACCTTCGACCTCATCAAAATATAAAGGTTTATTCTTCCAAACATACCTCTTTTTCTTCTTTTGTGGACTTCCACCATAAAAGTTTAGACTAAGTGTCGGATGAAGAACATGTTGCCTTCCTTCTACTTTGGCTGTCAACTTATGCATTTAGCTTGAAATCTATAATTGTAGCTAAATCATTTCAACCCTTGGCCAACCTCATCCATGAAGGCACTCGACTGGCCGTGAACCAATAGCTCCATGCTAATCTCTTCCAAAGTATGAGTCAAATGGTTAACAACTTCAGGGCTTAGACAAAGAAGGAAAATGTCGAAGGCCTCATCTGGTTACTACAGCTATGGTTAAATGCTATTTTAGAGCCACGCCTAACAACCTGGCCTATGAAAGATGAATTGATGGGATATATGTCCAGTTCATATGGACTAAGGCTTTGTTATCTGGTTTGTGATTCCCTCACCAAGAATGAAAAACAAAACTTTTACTACTTCGTCAAAATTTTTCATTAAGTTACCAAAGGTTCGACAAAAATAAACTTTGCCCTTTTTACTGAGTACTAAAAGGGTCCAAGATGGTTTGTTCTACCAGTAACATCTGACAAGGAAAGCGTTTTGATTTGGTTGAAATTCCTCTATCAGTAAGTCATCTTTGGAAGGGCTCTTAAACATGGAAGATGCCAGCTTTTATGTGTACTTGCCCAACACAGTCACTCGACAAATGGGCCTCTGTCAATCAATCCCAGTGCCTTACTCATCTACTCTAGAAGATTATTTTGTCGACATCCATATCTCTAAAGAAGAGAATGTCAAGCAACTGATGAAGGAAAATGAGAAGTGTCGTCAATACTTTGAGCCTGTTCTTTTTACAGTCTCGCAAGGAGTGTCCAAATGTTTTGTCTATTGGTGGTTAAAATATGACCAATCATTTCGTCAAAGTATCAAAACCTGTTTTGACATCATTGTTGACTTTCCTATGCAGGGACGTAATCTAACAACGAAAACCAAAGGTGAGCATTTGGAGGAAATTCGAGCCTTTGAGAAATACTACAAGATAAAGTAGAGGATCATAGCCAAACGAAAACAATAGCATAGGTTTTGACACTAGTTCAAACATTTAGAATTTTGTATATCGAGACTCCACAAGAGTTTGTTAAAAAAGTTCCTTTTCAAGACCCAGTGCCCTTACCTTGTGCTCGTTTTGGTTTAGCTGATGCATTTCTTGGGGAACCGATGAAAGTAGGTAACTTTAAAGTTGTCAAAAGACACGGGTTTGTCACGAATCTTTTTCGATCAAAGAATGGTGAGGTCACTTTAACTAGTCAGTTTGCCTTCCCGTCTGAACAATCTAACGTTGTGACGATTGCCAGCAAGTTTCCCCAAGGTATTCAATCTTTTACTTCAAGGCAATGAAGGTTTCTAACCACTGACATTTATAAATTTTCTTACAATGCTTCCTCTAAAGGAACCTTGGCCTACAAGTGACCAATAGAGTAAATTGGTAATCGTCGAGTTAGAGGAAGAGAAAGAGGATTGTCAACCTCTTCATTAGAGAAGAAAGAGACTGATCAAAGCGAGTGACCAATCGAGGACTGTAATAATCTGCCGTCCAGCTGCTACTTCTTCTCAAACCGACATATCCAAGGCAACTACTATGCCAAAGGTTCCAGCAAAAGAAAAATAATTTTTTCTGATGCTGACCATGCTACCAAGAAATCCAAAGCATGTAAAGGCTTAGTAGTACCTGACCCTACTGTCAAGGCTCAGGTATGTTTATCTGTCGGATGTTATGATCTGTTGAAATGAAATGTACTCACTTCATTTCTTTTGGCAAGACAAAGAGTCCACTCTTGAGCACTCAGCTTTGCTTGCAACATCTGACGAACTAGACCTTCAAACCCTAAGAGTATGGTCCCTGACAAAAATTTATTTTTACATTAAGCATATATACTATCTTTCATAAATTTGTTTTCAAATTTGTCCTAAGATTTGGGTTGAAAGGTCTTGAACCAGATTGCGGAAGAATCTGTCAAGGCTCTCTAGGGTAGAGCTCCTATTACTGCAATAGTTCCAGCAGCTAAGGAATATGACAGAGCTTTCCAAGAAGTATCAGCCACAGAAACCTCTGCTGAAACCCTCAGTTTGTGGCTTCGCATGTTGACACTCTTCAAAAGTAAGCTCTAACAGTGCTGCTTGGCCTTGAACAGCTTGTCAGATTACCTCAAGAAAGGCTGACTATCGATGCAACTGAGGCTTTTCTGGCCAAGGAACGAGCAGTTGTTGATTCTTCATCTCTACAACCTCCACCTTTTGAAGAACATGGGCAGGATCTTGTTTCCTCTTATTCCCAACAGTCCGACCAAAGTCATACCACTGTCAACCTACCTTCACGGATGATCCGCCACTTGTGATCAGGGATAATTTTGACATGGAGGCTTTAATGGCTAATATCCCTCATATCTCTCATCTCTAGTCCAATTCACCTAACAAATCAAGTGAATCCTTCTGCTCGTTGAAGTACTGGTGATTTGGATCTAGATGCAATAATAAGTCTTTTGTCAAGTGACCCAATTCCTTTCATCTCTTTGGCTCTAGAGAAGTCTTCGACAGACCTCGAAGGTCGATGAACTATTAAAAGAGTTGAAGAACTTCTTGGATTATTCTTTCGAGGCTCTTGCATCTGTTGAGTCTCTGAGAAGCAGAGTTCAAGTTACTTTAGATGAACTTGAACTTGTAAGATCACAGCTCCCCATCTTTTGTCGAAACCTTTACTCAAATTTTAAAGGTTTTATTGACGATTTATCTAACGAAGCTCCTACTTTCAATTGTATCATTTCTTCTTATAAAGAGGAAATGTCAAAAAAAGAAATCATTCTTAGCCAGTTATGAGACATAAAGGCTAGCAAAGACTGGCAGGATGAAAAAATAGCTAAATGTAAAAAAGTTGGGGCCGTGTTAATCACATCATTACCATATCAAGGCAATTGCTCAACGAGCTAGAAAAAAGAACCAAAGAAGCCAAAGAAGAATTGGTGTCACTTGAGACGACAAAAGACAGAATTGACAATAATATAGCTGAATGCTCAGCAAAAAGGGAGAAGATTAATGAAAATGCTATGACCATTGCAGTCAGAGCCCAAGCACTTGCCGAGAAGATTAAACTTTTAGAGGTTGACTATCTGATGGCCTAAGCCAAAAAGGAAAAATTAGCTTCTGTTTGGGACTAGCTTTGTCAAATGTAGTGGTTTTCTCTGACAAATTTATTTGATGTATTATCAATTTTTTCAATTTGACAAATTTTATTCATCCCATTTTTTTAGCATTCAACAATGTAATATGAAAATTTTAATACAATAAAGATTCATTCAATTTTTACTTCACACATTGTCAGCCTATATGGCTTTAAGTATTTGCCATTGATTAATTTTACTTTTATCCTGGTATTAACTTCGTCAAGAGCATAAGCGTTTCCTGAGAATACTTGTGCAATTATAAATGATCCTTCCCATTTCGGTGACCATTTACCATATTCTTGACAATGTTTGTCAATTGGAGAAACTACCTTCCATACTAAATAGCCCAAATTAAAAGCTTTAAATTTAACTCGATGGTCATAAAATTTTGTAATTCATTCCTTTTGTCGAATTAAATTTTCTAAAGCAATTAATCTTTCATCTATTAACTCGTTCAATTCATCGAACATTGAATCCCAATAACTTTCAACTAGTAATTCATCTTTTTTTTGAATGTGAATTGATTGGAGATTGATCTCAACAGGCAAGATAGCATCATGACTATAGACTAATTTATATGGTGATGTGCCTGTCGATTCTCTTATTAAGTTTCTATATGCCCATAGAATCTGGTCAAGGGTATTATGCCAATTTCTAGATTGTAGGCTAGCATGCTTTTTTATCAGGCATATAAGAATTTTGTTAATGGCTTCAACTTGGCCGTTTGCCTACACATAGTATGGTGTCGATGTAATTAACTTTATCTTCCTAGAATCAGCATATTCGACAATTCTTCGTCCAGTGAAAATGGTTCCTTGATCAGTTGTCAGAGTTTGAGGTGTCCCTAATCTACAAATGATGCGACTTTCAACAAAATTAATCACATCTTGTTGGGTGACATCTTTTAATATAATTGCTTCAACTCACATGGTAAAATAGTCAACCCCAACTAAAATATACCTATGCCCCTTCGATGAAAGAGGGTGTATCTGGCCAATTAAGTCTAAAGCCTACCCCTGAAATGGCCAAGGTTTAACAATCGAATGTAACTCACTAGCTAGAATATTTTGTATATCTTTGACATTTTTCACAAGACTTGGCAAACGTTATGCAATCCTTAACTAGTGTTGGCCAATAAATCTTCATTGTCGAAGGATCCACTTCATTTTTTCATCTGCTTGATGAGCTCCACAGATGCCTTTATGGACTTTCAACAAGGCAATGTATGCCTATGACTCACTCAAGTATTCTTTCAACTGTCCGTCGACAGTTTTCCTATATAATTGTCCACCCGATAGTACAAAACTTAATGCCCTATATTTGAGTTTCCATTCTACATCAGAACTCGGATTTTCTAAGTAAGCAATGATTTTTTTTCTCCAATCATTACTTGTATGGACATTGTTTTGTAACACATCTCTTTCTTCTAAAGGTTACAAAAGTTCTCTGATTTCTATTAAATCTGACAATACCTTTTGAGAAATTTTGTATCTAGAAGCTATTTAAGCTAAGTCATTAGCTTCTTTGTTCGACCCTCTAGGAATGTGTTGGACAATTACTTCATTAAACTTTTTCATTAACTTACTCGCTACAACACAATATTTTATCAGGTTTTGATTAACACATTTGTATTCCCGAGTAAGTTGTTTAACGGCTAAATGGGAATCTCTAAGTATATGCACCCTTCTTGCTTTCATTTGACAAAGTATTTCTAACCTGAAAATTAAAGCTTCATACTCAACCTCATTGTCAGAACAAGAATACTAAATTTCAAACATAAGTTTAGTTGGAGTTCCCCGAGGGTATATAATTAAAATCCCAATACCACTTCTTTTTTTGTACCTCGAACTGTCAAAATAAAGACGCCAAGGTTTCAATCCAACAAAATTTATGTCATTATCAACGTCTAAATCAGGATGGTCCAGTAAAAAGTCAATAATGCTTGGCCTTTGACGACTTTTGCTAGAATATAAATTGTAAAGAAAATTCTGACAGCGCAATTGTCCATTCATCAATACGTCCATTGAGAACAGGTTTGGATAATATAAATTTTATTATATCGGTCCTCGACACGACAAACACATTACAAGTCATCATATAATATTTCAACTTAGTACAAGAAAAATACAAAGATAAGCATAATTTTTCAATTGTACTATATATTGTTTCTGCATCGTTTAGGACTCGACTGAGGTAGTAAATAGCTCTTTCAACACTATTCTCATTTTCTTGAGAACATTCTACTGTTTCCTCAGAAGCTAAAATATATAACTTCAGTGGCTATCGTGGTATTAGTGACATCATAACCGGGTTTATCAGATAATGCTTGATTTGATCAAAAGCTTCCTAGTGTCAAGGCTCCCAAATGAACTCTTGCTCGGCTTTCAGCTTGACCAAAGGTGAAAATACTCTAGTCTTATCCGACAAATTGGATATGAATCTTCTTAAGTTCACCTTTCCCAAGAAATATTGTAGTTCCTTCTTATCCGTTGGTGCAGCGGCTTCCAAAACTGCTTTATTTTTGTTCTTGTCCACTTCAATTCCTTTTTATGGACTAAAAATCCTAGAAATTTGGCTGCCGACACTCTAAAAGCACATTGTTTTGGATTCATTTTAAGGTTGTTCTTTCTCATTCTTTCGAAATCCTGCCTCAAATGTGTCAAGCAGTTTTGCTTATATTCCGAGTTGATAATGACATCGTCGATGTAAACCACCATAAACCTCCCAATCACATCGTGAAAGATGGTGTTCATCTCTCTTTGATAGGTGGCTTTTGCATTCTTTAATACGAAAGGCATGACAACTCATTCTTATGTCCCAATAGCTCCTGGGCATCTGAAAGCGAATTTTGGCTTGCCCTCCTCGATTATAAAAAATAGATTATAACCTGTATAACTATCTATACAACTTAAAATTTCATGCCCGGATGCAGCATCTACTAATATATCCGCTATGGGCATAGAATATTCATCTTTAGGAGTTTCCATATTTAAATTCCTAAAATCAATGCATACCCTTAGCTTGTCATTTTTCTTAACAACTGGAACTACATTAGTGTAATAAAGTTATTTTAGGAACTTATTGGCAAATTAAATTATGTGCATATTTTTTTATTAAGGACTTATTTGAAAATTTTATAAAGTTGTATGAATATATATATATATATATATATATATATATATATATATATATATGATGATAAAACATAAAGAGATAATTGACAATAATTTTTAAGGTATAAATATAATTTTACCCATTGGACTATGGACCTTATTGAAAAAGTAAAAAGTTTAGGGAGGGTATTTTAACATTTTAACCAAAAGAAATATTAATGGCAACCAAATCACATCAATGTGTATCCCACTACCACTTTCACTATCTTTGCCTTGATGGAGTCAAATGGAAAAAGAAGAAAAGGAGAAAAAAATGGTTTGGGAAACTAAAAGAGAGAGGAAGTAGATAGGAATTGATTGAGAGAGTGAGACACGTAGCGTAATCTCGTTCACTCTCATCAACTACATTTTCTTTTCTATCATTCCTCCAGTTCTCTTCTCTCATGCATACTCAATCTCTCTCTCAAGATAAACACACATATTCCATTTTATCTCTTGGTCAAACTCTCTCTCCCTTCCAATCCTTCAAGAGCTTGCTTCTGCTCAAGTTTCCGATGGGTTCCTTCCTCCAGCAACATTCCTCTATGCTGGAAAACTCTGATTTATGGTAAGTTTCATCAAAATCCCTCAATTTCTCTAATTTTCATGCATAGTAAATCCTAGGTGAAATTATGGGAAAATCATGACAGTTTTGCTATGCTTCTGATTTCTGTGTATTTTGGATGGTCAATGATGTTTGTAAATTATGAAAATTTTACAGGGAGCTCCTAACATTTATTAATCTGATCTACAAAGTTTTGTAATTTTTGGGAGAGTCTAGGTTGGTAAACTAACCCAAGAATAAAACCTTAATCACTGTAAAGACAAACCCAGCCAGGTTGGGTTTGTGGATCTGTTTGGGTGACCAATAATATCTTTAATTCTTGAAATTTTTATGAGCTACTCTTAACATCATACTTATTCAAAATGAAAAGTTTCAAGCTCATTAAAATTCGTTTGCTTGGTCAGATAATCATGGGAATAACCCTTTGTTCAGTGCAGAACAAATCTGGGTAGTTTCAAAAATTGATTTGGTTTTGATAGCTAAAGACCTCTTGTTAAACTAAAATTTTTGTAACACTTAGCTAAAACATGAAAATAATTATTTACAAAATTTCATGGCTTTTGGACATAGTTAACTAAGTCTAAAACATATAACACTATACCTATTTAGAATTTAGACAGTTTTGACCTACAGTTAGTAAAAGGGTCTTTATTGAGACCAAATTATAGAATTAAATTATAAAATTTTTATCCTAGTATGTAAACATACTAAAAAGGCTCTATAACAAATTTCATAATTTTAGAGCTATGGATTAATGCCAGAATTTTTCTAAATTTTGGATCTGAATTTAGCCTTAAAATAGAATGAAGTTAGACGATTGATAGCTTATGTTCTGAATTAGTATTGTTACTTGCTTGATTTAATTTCTAGGCTTACAATGAGGTTCTTGAAGTCTCTTTTTGAGTATAAAGTGTAGAAATATAGCTTGGACTCCAAGTGAGGGATCTAATCTTTCCTTGTTTGATTTATTTTTAGAATTTTGTTTCCTAGAGATGTAATAAAGTAATGGATGAATATATTTTCTATATATTTGGATTGAACTTGCAAAGGAAATGCATATGAATGGTTAATGATTATGAATGACATGGATTTATTAAAGTTCATGATGTACATTTGGATGCTCTTGTTTGTGCATGTGATTGTATTTGAAAGAAACAAAGATTTCAGACACTTTTGCATCCCTTTAAGGACGGGGGTGAAATAAGGTTGAATTGTTTGACGTTCCTTTAAGGACAGGGGTAAAATAAGGTTGAATTAGATATACCTTTGGGTGGGGACATCGCTTACAGGCGGGATGACGCCTTAAGACAGGGTATATGTAAATATGTATGAACTCTCTCATGATGTTTTCCTCTTGACACATATTTACTTCATGAATTATTTATGTTATGAGTACTCATATGCTCATGCATGATTATATGTACTTTTGGCATGCATTGTCAAATATGTGTGATAGGTAGGATTAGTTTTTATGGTGAGCCAAGTGGATCGGACTCGCCCCCTCACTGTTTCAGGTACAAAAGGCTTTTTAGCTTCAATGACGTGAATGCCAAGAATACCTCCCCTTTTGTTCAGGGTAAAGGTATAATACCTTAGTTTATGTTAAGTTGTATAATTATAGAAAGGCTCTGTAATCGAGTAGGTCATGTATTGTTATGTGATATGATTATGTATTGTGAGGGAAAATACTAGTGAATGTAGTAAATCTAGTAAAGCTAGGAAACCTGTAATTTAATTGAAGGAATGCTTATTTATACTTTTATGTATAGTTATAAAAAGAAAGATGACTTTGTGTCACCTATACTTATAAAAATTTTGATTTGTTTTAAATTAAAGAATGCTTGAGATAATGAAAGTAAGAATTTTAAAGAAGTTCTAGGCTTGCAACGATGTAGGGTTAGGCACCGTCTACACCAGTCACGGACCCAGATTTGGGGCATGACAAAGTTGGTATCAAAGAATAGTTTATGTCTCATACTGATTATAAAGCTAGGTAACCTTAGTGGGTCCTCCTCTATTGCTATGAACCTGGGCACAAATATAGAGAGATAGCTCCACTGAAGGCCCTGTAGGATGTTTTCATTTCCTTTCCCTTCGAGACTTGTCTTTTCTTAGGAATTACATTTTCAGTTTTAGTTTTGGACAAATGTGGCTACGCTTTTGAATTTGGTAATGGAAATATTGTTATTTGTTTTGATTCCATTGCCGTCGGTTCAGAATTTTTATGTGATGGGCCTTATAAGTTGAATTCATGATTGATTTTGTATGGTTGATTTCCTTTTTCTTTATTTATGATTATTATTTTTTTATTTGAGAGTACCATCCCACAAAAGAAACCACTGGCAAGCTGAAGGATTACATTGCTAAAAAAAAAATTTACTCATGCATTAGTAATCTACTGGCAAGGTGGCCTCGAATTAGGAGGGTTGTATTGCAACATCATCCCTTAGCCATTCCTTGGACTGAGAGACAGAGCAATATCATGGAAGGTAGTGTAAATCTCATTCATACAATCAACACTTCTTTGTTGTTGATTGCAGAAGCATTGGTGTACCAATAGAAGAACCTGTCTATTCTCAAAGTCATTGCCACATTATGGCATTTAGCTAACTTCTCCAGCTCCTCTATCATATTCTTCAGATCTTATACTGCCTGCTTTGGATGAGCGATTTTGTCTTCTAAGGTACAGCCCATGCTAATCTCTTCAGGTTCCTCATTCTTCTTCTTCTTTTCCTTTTACTTATCTTGAGACCCCTCGAAAGGTCTTTTGCCCTTATCCTTGCCTAAACACAAGTTTAAGTTGAGCTCTTCTTCCTTAGCCTCCACCGTGAGATCAATGAACTTCCTTGTGGCCATGATTTGCAAAATTTAGAAACTTTTATAGGAATATGAGGAGAGAGGAATGCTAGAAAGTTGTAGGCTCATAGATGATTACTCTTTGTAGTATGGTAACTGAGAACTTGAGGGTAGTTTTTATAGAGAAAAATTAAAACATAGAGTCAAAAAAAAGATATCTCTTCGTCGTACCCATACACGCTCAACCTATTGATTTCAATAAGCTGGGAGCTAGAAGTCTAGGGTAATCATGCACACCAGCAGCACACTACATTAATGTCAAAACCACGAAAGTCAATTTCGGTGGATTTGCAGCTAATTTAGTTTGTTTTGATTGAAAATTTTAAGGATTAATGAAATAGTGATAAACTAAACTGTATTTCTTTGCTTTCTTGTATTGTTCTTAAGAGCCTTTAGTAGAGTATAATATACATGATTGATTGAATCAAGTTTTGACTATATGTTTCAAGAACATATGATGTGTATGCTATTCACGCATAATGAGTGAAGGCTACAGCCAAGAATAATATTTAATGATTCAACATGCACTCATAGAGAATGAGAAGTCAAAAATTTCAAATGACTTGAATAAAATGAATTGTGTAGAGGATGATGCATCTTCATATTTACACATACATACATAATGCTCTTGTGGGAAAATGAAAGGCAATGATTTCTTTGCACTATGATAATACTTGATGCATGCGACTATAAGCAGTTATCTCTATTTTAATATATATATATATATATATATATATATATATATTATGTAAGCCTAGAGTAAAGATACAGATTAGAACCTAAGATAAGGCTAATATGAGACTACTTAATCATGGAGTAATATCGTGATATGAGATTACAAGATAAGATAAGTTTAGAGTGAGAAAATCTTAGACTGAAAGGGGTAGTTAGTCGAAATTTTGAGAAAGGTCAAGATTAGCCAAATTTCTTTTTTGAGGAAATCTTTGACTTGTGTTAATTGCATTAAATTATATTTACTACTTACTTGCATGTCCAACATCAATTGCTAGCATTTCGACGTATGTGATCTGTAAACCTTTTAGGGAGTGGCGTATAGGTTGTGGTGACTCTAGTTCGAGGGGCTTGGGGTTTCTTATAAATTTTGTATACTCGTTACCCCATTCATCACACCAAGCAAACCTACTTCTCTCATTACATACCTATTCCTCAATCTTCATTCCTTTCTCACTTGAACTTAATTGTAGAGTAATGGCCGGCAATAAATCTTTCAACCTGAATTTTGAGACCAGCAATGTAGAGTTTGATTTAAATCTAATTCTTGGAAATAATAAAGGGAAGAGGGTTGTAAATAGGTCATCAGAAATTAAGAAGAGAAAGAGGGATGTAATAGAGCTAGAGGAAGACAGTACTGTGACATCCTCAGAAAACAAGTTTGCGTTCCTAGAGCGTAAGATAGAGAACTTAGAACACAAGATAAAGGACCAGGAGAGGCTGATAAATTATCTCTTTGAAGACCAAGAGAAACTGATAAACCATCGTTTTGGGGAGTTGGTTAATCGAGTTAATAAACATTCTATGTTTGCAACTCAAAACTTCCGTGATCAACAAGCAAGATATATGGATTGCATAAACGAAGTAAATTTTGCTCTTCGCCAAATTTCTCAAGCACTTCCTCCAGAAACACTTTCTGGGCTGCAATGATTAACTTCCTCCTTAAGGTCTAAAGCACCTTTCTCTTCTAGACCCGGAGCATATTCTATGTCCCAGAATCTTCCTCGCCCCTGGTCTATCTTTTCTTTGCTTGTATGTGAAGTTGTAGTTTGATCTAAGTTTTGATTGATAAATTTTTGTATTTTAAGTTAACCTTGTTTCTGTAACTTATGCATTAGAAATAAAATTTAAGTCAGTTTTTGAATCCTCTTTTGTTGAGGTGATTCTTTTATTGAAAGAACTTGAGAAATGTAACTATGTTGGACTTTGTTATATTTTGTATTTGATTGTAGAAAATCTAAAGCAAAGTATAATAATTCCTTTTGACTTAGCAGAATTACTAAAATGATATCTGATTACACTTATAAGCATTGGAAGAGTACTAAATTAGTATTTTATGAACCTTTACATTGAGAACTACGAATGGCTTAGCCATGATGGTAGTTACTAACAACTAGAAAGATTTAGAGACCTAGTACGGCTTGTTATCAAATATGGAAATTCAGAGGATCAAATTTCTTAAGGGGGGAGAATGTATTACCCCTAGAATTTAAATGAATATTTAAAGTTATTTTAGGAACTTGTTGACAAATTAAATTATGTGGATATTTTTATTTTTTTAAGGACTTATTTGAAAATTTTATAAAGTTGTATGAATATATATATATATATATATATATGATAAAACATAAAGAGATAGTTGTCAATAATTTTTGAGGTATAAATATAATTTTACCCATTGGACTATAGGCCTTATTGAATAAGCAAAAAGTTTTGGGAGAGTATTTTAACATTTCAACCAAATGACATATTAGTGGCAACCAAATCATATCAATGTGTATCCCACTACCACTTTCACTATCTTTGTCGTGATGGAGTCAAATGGAAAAAGAAGAAAAGTAGAAAAAAGAAAATGGTCTAGGAGACCGAAAGAGAGAGGAAGCAGATAAGAATTGATTGAGAGAGTGAGACGCATGGCATACTCTCCTTCACTCTCACCAACTACATTTTCTTTTCTTTCCTTCCTCCCATGCACTCTCTTCTTTCACGCATACTCAATCTCTTTCACAAGACAAACACACATATTCCATCTCAGTCAAACTCTCTCTCCCTTCCAACCCTTCAAGAGCTTGCTTCCGATCAAGTCTCCGGTGGGTTCCTTCCTCCAACAACATTCCTCTATGCTGGAAAACTCTTGATTTAAGGTAAGTTTAATCAAAATCCTCCAATTTCTTTAATTTTCATGCATAGTAAATCCTAGGTGAAATTATGGGAAAATTATGACAGTTTTTCTATGCTTCTGGTTTCTTTGTATTTTGGATAGTCAATGATGTTCGTAAATCATGAAAATTTTACAGGGAGCTCTTAACATGTCATTAATCTGATCAGGAGAGTTTTGTAATTTTTAGGAGAGTCTAGCTTGGTAAACTAACCCAAGAATAGAACCTTAATCACTGTAAAGATAGACCTGGGAAGCTTGGGTGTTTAGACCTGTTTGGGTGAACAATTAATATCTTTAATTCTTGAAATTTTTATGAGCTACTCTTAACATCATACTTATTCAAAATGGAAAGTTTCAAGCTCATTAAAATTCATTTGCTTGGTCAAATAATCATGGGAATAACCCTTTGTTCAGTGCAGAACAAATCTGGGCAGTTTCGAAAATTGATTTGGTTTTGATAGCTAAAGACCTCTTGTTAATCTGAAATTTTTGTAACAATTAGCTAAAACATGAAAATAATTATTTACAAAATTTCATGACTTTTGGACATAGTTAACTAAGTCTAAAACATATAACACTATACCTATTTAGAATTTAGACAATTTTGACCTACAGTTACTAAAAGGGTCTTTATTGAGACCAAATTATAGAATTAAATTCTAAAATTTTTATCCTAGTATGTCAATGTACTAACAAGGCTCTATAACAAATTTCATAATTTTAGAGCTACGGATTAATACTAGAATTTTTCTAAAGTTTGGATACTAATTTAGCCTCAAAATAGAATAAAGTTAGATAATTGATAGCTTATCTTCTGAATTGGTGTTGTTACTTGCTTGATTTAATTTCTAGGCTTACAACGAGGTTCTTGAAGTCTCTTTTTGAGTATAAAGTTTAGAAATATAGCTTGGACTCCAAGTGAGGGATCTAGTCTTGCCTTGTTTAATTTATTTTTAGAATTTTGTTTCCTAGAGATGCAATAAAGTAATGAAGTAATGGATGAATATATTTTCTATATATTTGGATTGAACTTGCAAAGGAAACGCATGTAAATGGTTGATCATTATGAATTACATGGATTTATTAGAGTTCATGATGTGCATTTAGATGCTCATGTTTGTGCATGTGATTGTATTTGAAAGAAACAGAGATTTTAGACACTTTTGCATCCCTTTGAGAATGGGGGTGAAATAAGGTTGAATTGGATACAACTTTAGGTGAGGACATCACCTACAGGCGAGATGATGCCTTCAGACGGGGTATATGTAAATATTTATAAACTCTCTCATGATGTTTTCCTCTTGACACATATTTACTTCATGAATTGTTTATGTTATGAGTACTCATATGTTCATGCATGATTAAATGTACTTTTGGCATGCATAGTCGAATGTGTGTGATAGGTAGGACTAGTTTTTGTGATAAGCCAAGTGGACCAGACTCACCCCCTCATTGTTTTAGGAACAGAAGACATTTTAGCTTCGATGATGTGAATGCCAAGAATACCTCCATTTTTGTTCAGGGTAAAGTTATAATACCTCAGTTTATGTTAAATTTTATAATTCTAGAAAAGCTCTATAATCGGGTAGGTCATGTATTGTTGTGTGATATGATTACGTATTGTAAGGAAAAATACTAATGAATGTAGTAAAGTTAGAAAACCTATAATTTAATTGAAGGAGTTATTTATACTTTTATGTATAGTTATAAAAAGAAAGATGACTTTGTAATCACCTACACTTAAAAATTTTGATTTGTTTTAAATTAAGAATACTTTGAGATAATGAAAGTAAGAATTTTAAGGAAGTTCTAGGCTTGCAAGGTATAAGGTTAGACATCGTCTGTGCTGGTCACAGGCTTAGATTTGGGGCGTGACAATTAGAAAGCCATTCGACATACTTGGTAGTTCTGATGTACTTAGCTTCGAGTAGCCTTTCGACCTCTTCTTTAATTTTCAGCACCACTTCAAGTGCAAATTTCCTATTTACCTGTTTGCCAGATCTGCATCCTTCTTTGAGTGGTAGTTTGTGTTTAGCAAGGTCTCTACTTAAACCAGGCATTTCGTTGTAATCTCAGGCAAAGCAATGTCTATATTCAGAAATGAGCATGACAAGTTTTTCTTTGAGCTCCTTTGGTAGAAACGCGCTTATAAAAATAGGTCTCTTATTCTCTTCAATGCCTAAGTTCACTTCTTCCAAAGGATCTTCTGCTTCGACATTTATCTTTTCATCAAGCCCTTTCTCAAATCCTAAAGGGCCAACATCAATAATGCAGTCTGACAACATACCTTC
Source organism: Biancaea sappan (assembly GCA_037074585.1). Classification (NCBI taxonomy): domain Eukaryota; kingdom Viridiplantae; phylum Streptophyta; class Magnoliopsida; order Fabales; family Fabaceae; genus Biancaea; species Biancaea sappan. The sequence goes on from CM073490.1 coordinate 57,992,049, forward strand.
TGTTGTATTGACTGCACCAGGCTGACAATCTATCCAATTGAGTTTTAAGACTCATGGCTGTCACTTGGCCAATTTTCATCGACCTCTTCTATACTTGACTGATTCTCATTGGTCACATCTATTAATTTGAAACCAAATTGATCTATTAAACAGACTTCTAAAGAATCTTTATTAATCATCCCATTCTCTGTTGTGACTGTCTGACATTTGGAGCATAAATCTTAAAGTCGACATGGAGTTGCTGCAAGTAACACGGATTGTCATCCACTTCAACGACCGCCACTTGTCCTTCGCTATTCCAAAGGATCAATTTCTAGTGCACAGTCGACAGGATAGCTCTGACAACATGGATCCAATCTCTGCCTAAAAGTATATTGTAACTAGACTTAGGAGAAATTACCACAAAAGGGTAGCCCTTTCAACTGATTCGACACAGATGTGTAGCATTACCATTTCATCAAAAGGAGAAGATTTGCCATTAAAATTAGTGACAACCATGTCCATTTGAATTAAGTCAGATTCATCCTTCCCAAGCCTCTTAAATGTGGCTCTTGGTATCAGGTTGATGGTAGCTCCAGCATCTATTAGGATCTTGTTTGTAGGCTTTCCTTCCACTGAGGCCTTGATATGCAGAGAGTGTAAGTGTGCCTTTTGCATGTTAGTTGGTTTCTCAAATTTGGCAAAATTATCAAGTCCTGCTTCCTAATCATCTCCTAGACTGTCAAATCCTGAATACATGTCATCTTTTACAAATAACCAATCCTCCATCAAATCTTCAAGGTCCTCTTCATTCTCCCCGACATAAATCTTGTAATGAGCTTCATATTCTGGTGGTATCATGGAGATAAGATTCTAACCGATGCCAACAGGGTGTTCACCTGTATTCTCTTTCTCTTCGACATCCTCATCTTTGACATCTCTGAATTTTCCTCTAACTGGTTCCCAATCATCTTCATCCATGAATAAACCATATTCATTCGTAAATGGCCCAAGCTTGAAGTAATCTTTATCTATTGGACAATCATCAGATCCTACTTCTGACAAAGTTGTACACATAGCCATTATCATGTCATCTAGATCTATGTCAAAGTCTAGATCAAATTCTTCATCATCATTAAGACCTAACAGGTCTTTAGGATTGTTAAGGGCTTTGATAATCTCGTTAGTTGACAAATCCATGTCGATTGCATGACATTCAGGTTTGAACTCAACTAGTTGCTCCCTCATTTAACCTTGGATAAAGTTTCTCTCTTCTGGTCCATGTCAGTTTTGGGATCCCCCAAGATTGCCTTGACCTCTTTGTGAGACCAGTCTTCAATGTCTTTCCCTTTTACTTCTACCATGGCCACATGTTTTCCCTTATCACGTCTGGTCTTTTCAATCTTGACCAGCCTGACTGGCTAGCTTTTCTTAGGAATAGAGAGAAATATATTCTTGTCAACGTCTGATCTTGGAGGTGTCATCTGCATCGATTTTTGAACCTTTGCAATCTCTACCTCAAGCCTTGCACTCAAAAGGTTTGGCAGTGGTTGTGCACTCTCCTCTTGTGGTTTGGAAGTTTCTTGTCGGGTTACCTCAGTATTTTGAGCTGCTAGCTTGGTCTTGACTACCAAACATTTTTTTCTCGAACCTGATGATTCCTCTTTGAATTGAAGTGCATCTGCCAAGACTCTTCTTTTCTATGCTTATCTATATCTCTATAACCTTCTTTTCTGGCTTTTTGACAACGGTCAACCAGATGTTCTAGGATCTCTTTGACCAAATGGCATTATTTTTCCATGACGATAATCTTCATTCCATAAAGGCTAATTCTTCTAGAAGCTACTCTTCCTGGCACAATCTTTATTTGCCATTGCAGAGTTTTTATACCATTAGCCAATCTTTACATTTGTGGATGGCACTTGTGTTTTGACATGTCAGTATGGTCTTAGGAACTTGGCTTATTAACCAATTGACTCCTTCAGCTTCTCAGTCCACCAACCATTAGAATTTAGCCTATTTGAGTGATGCAGCTGAGATCTTGGTGTATAGGATGATATCTGTTGAGAATTCTTCTTACAAAATTTCTATTTCTTCTGATCTTTGAGTAATCGGGCATCAGCCTTACTTTTCGATGTGATTCTATGGCCTTTCGATCATATAAGTGAAAACATCTCGGGCACATCTTGATTGCCACTTTGTCTCTTTTTCTAAACATGAACTCTTCATATGTTTCCCATGACTTTTGATAAATATCAAAATTATCAAAATTGTCTTTCATAGGATCATCACTGTCATGCAACTCATCTAAGTTTATTTCATCATTCATCTTCCCTTTTCCTTTTACGTCGTCCATGCCAACATTCAAGTGAATTTGGCTATCAATGTCAACAATATTTATCTGAAAAGGATCGGTGTCAACTTTCATATCTGCCTTTATATCAGCAAACTTCAATCTTCCTTCTGGCAAAGCCTTTTGAATTAAGTCCTTGAAATGTACACATTCGTTAGTCACATGTCCGAATACGTTATGAAATTTACAATATTTCGATCTTTAATTTCATCAGGTTTCAACAGCCTATTAGTATCTGATAATTTTATTTGTTTCTCTTTTAACAAAACATCAAAAATTTGTTCAGCTTTTGTTATGTCGAACGTATGCACTTTTCTATTGACATAGCTCATCTTTGCTTTGGCCCTCATTGGCTTTATAGCCCGATAAGTGAAGGGAGGTCCATTTTTCAGCTCAGCAAGATTTATGTCATACTCAGTGTTTTCTTCCTCTTTGTCAAATATTTCTATCCCAACATAGTTTACTTTTTCCCTTTTGAGGAATTTCTTTTGTTTTTGCACTTTTTTAGCTTTCAACTGTCTATTTGTCAAACTTTGCCTCCAGTTAGACAAGGTTAACTAAATGTTGGTTTACAAGCTTCTTTCTGACATAAAAATCTAGGCCTCCAATAGCCATTTTGACAATCTCAGCTTCGAGAATCAGAGTAAAATATCTACTCCTCATCTGCCTAAATCTTACCAAATAATCCTTGACAGATTCGTTGTATAATCTTTTAATATTAAACAAATTTGTTAGACTAACTTTCAAATCTCCTCTGAAGAATTGGTCATGGAAACTTTTTTCTATTTGTGCCTGCGAATGAATGGAATTTAGTCTCAATGTAGAGAACCATGCAAAGGCATTCTTTGTTAGTGAACTAGGAAAGAATCTCATTTTGAGTTTTTCATCTGTCGCTAGATCTCCCATCTCAATGGTATACTATGTGACATGCTCGACAGTCGATTCACCACTTTCTCCAGCAAACTTGGATAATTTAGATACCTTAACTATTCCTCTAGGCAATTCTGCTTGTTGAACCTAATCAGGGAACGGCTGAAGCAAAATAAGGCTGATTAGTATAACCTACGTTGAAACCAAATCTATTAAGAACATGTTCAACGACTTGTTTTACATTGCATTCAACTTGATTCCCTACAAAGTTTTTTTGGAACTCTCTTACAGCATTATTTACTTGCGACTCATTTTGACGCAACATCTATACTTGACCATGTCTCAACTGAGGTTAAGGTTGGTCTTACCCCTATACTAGGTTATTTTGTCTATTTGTAAATTTAACATGGTTACAGCAGTTAGTGAACTTGTCAATTGACTAGTGTCGTTTGCGTTACTCATGATGTCAGAATTGTGAGTATGAGAATAACAAGGTATGAATTTACCACTTCTCAAATGCATACATAAAATGAGTTACTCCGAACTTGTCTCACCGGGCATGCCAATTTGTTTATAGGGTTTTTTGGTCTGACCGGGATTCGATAACAAATCTCTTGTGCCAATTTGTTTTTCGGTCGAAGGCCAAATCTGACAACAAATACTTGATCTATCGAGAACGATTATGTTTTCAAAGTTATGTAGTAATCTCATTTATGATGAAATTCTGTCGAAAGAGATTTACTTCACAAAAGAACGTGAGGCCTAAAATGTACTTTTTGTAGAAAAGTTAAATGCAAATTGTAAAAGTAGAAAGTTAGTGCAGAAAATAAATTGCAAAATGCAATGTGCAGAAAGGCAAACTGCAGAAAGTAAAGAGTAGAAAGCAAACAATAGAATGTAAATTGCAAAAAGTTTAAGTGCGAAATATAAATGAAAGCGAGTAAATTGCTGGAAGATAACAAAAGTGCAGTAAATTTTTAAAAGATAAAAGAGACCGGAATGTAAAAGCCTTTAAATTTGAACTTGACTGAAATGTAAGGTGGAAAGCATACTTTCATGTTGATCCTTTAATCTGCTCGTGTGAGATATTAGGATTTTTAATCAAGAGTTGTCAACCCCTTTTACAATGATTAAACTAGTATTTATAGGCAAATTACTGAAGTAACTACCTATCTAGCTATTTGCCTTATACATGATGGTTTATGATTACACTTTATCAACATAATTACCTAAACCCACGTACATAGCAGTTTACAAGATCCGACAAAACTACGCTAGCCACTTGATGGCGGAATAACTGTCTTTGACAGCTTCATCCTGACAAATTCCATTGCCTTCGATGTTTGACAAACGATTTATGTTCAAATAACAGACCTTCGTCTCTTGACATAGATGACTTACTCAAAGACCATGTATTGCTTATTGAGTGACGAACTTTTGCTTTGCCATACACAAGTATTGTCACAAAGATGTCTATCTAACCCTTCTGCTGACTTTTCCCTTGTCGTGTAATTGATCTTTGTCGAGCGGCCAGACTATTACTTTGACACTTAGACACTTGGCACTAATTTATTTTAGCATTGAGGATGATTACTTGTCGATCAAGCGAACTTGTCTAACAAATATAAATATTATTTTTTTTTTAAAATAATCGTCCAACACCTATGTTTTTAAAATAGTATGGTGGACTTCTAAATTTAAGAAGAAAATTTTTAAGGAACAAAAATTTAAATTTTGAATATCTGAAGGATTTAATTGCAATTAAAATAATAATAAAAGATTTTTGAGGACTTATTTGAAAATTTTTACTTTTGGTTGGAGAGTTAATTAAATGGGAAAGGTCAAGCTAAGAATGGTAAAAGATTAATTTTTTTGAATTTATGGTGAAGTTTGAAATTTTTATAAAATTGTGAAGGACCCATATGAAAACTTAATTTAAAGAAGGTTAAGTTGTATAATTTTATCAAAAGGGAATAAATGTGGCATTTGGAGATGGTGACATGTGTAATATTCCAACTAAATAATTATGGTGAAATATAGTTTTAATACATTCAGAAGGATTATTGTGAAAACAGAAGGGACCAAAATGAAATAAAATTATGTAATAAGGAAAAGGCCAAAAATTAGTAAAAGAGGATTACAAGAATGAAGCAAATTGTGACAAGTGGCTCCCTCTTGACCAAAATAACTTGATTCCTATATTAACCACACCTTTTCCCTTAATTCCCTCTAGTTCCCCCACTATATTTCCTAAATACCCTTTATGTCCCAAAATTTCCAAAAATGCCTAGATTGCCCTTATTAAGTCAACCATTCCATAAGAAGCAATCAAATGAATTGTTTCATCATCATTTTTATCATATTGGCTGTCCACAATGGAGAAGAGAGAGAGAGAGAGAGAGTTCACGTGAAGAAGAGAAAGAGGAAGATAAGGGTGGAATTGAAAGAAAATCTTGAAGAAAACTTGAGAGAAGCTTCTAATCCTCCTCTAGTTTCATATTCTCCAATTAGAATTTTAATTTTTAGCCCTTTGATAGTGAGATTCTAGAGAGAGAAGGAAGAACTCTAGAGAGAGAAAGTCATAGAAATATTAGAAAAACTTAAGGTAAGTGTTTCAACTTAAAATTTTCTCTCTAGTTTCATAATTTTCATCTAGTAGTCTCATTATGTCCTTGTATGGTTAGAAATTGTCACGACCCCAACTGGGTGCATGACCAGTGTGGACGATGCCTTAACTACACCACCACAAGCCTAACTTCCCTTAACCCAAATCACTTATATTATCTTTGACAAAACATTTCAAAGTTCATTTCTTCCGCAAAGAAAAGAAAATTTTGAAATGAAATCTCATTACACAAGTTCGTGGACACAACTTTACATTCTCATGTACTCATAATAATAACAAAACACTCCAAGCACTTATTTACATCAAACAGAAAAACCTACCAGATTACAGAGCCTTTTTACAATATCCAAATTTCTTACATAAATAAATAAATCTATCTCAGATGATGTCATACCCCGAACAAAGGGGAGGTCTCCGAGTACGCGTACTTCTGAATAGTGGGAACCACCATTACTTGAAACTGTAAAGAGGTGAGTCCAAACCACGAGACTCTACCTATTAACGAACATAAGACAAGTACACTAATATACTAAAGATAACGATAATGTAAGATATAAGTTCATGTTCAACATATATTCAAATTGACTTGTACTAGCTACATACATTTATTCCATGTTCATTCTATCTGATGCAAGGAAATCATTTATATCACTTGACATAGCATGCACCATCATTTAGCAATCAAAAGAAAAAAAATAATTATTCATACATAAAAATGTGATTAGGTAATCCATTAAAACCATGTACACACATGGATTGGTAGCCAATAGACTCCTCAGCAACTCAACGACCGCAACATATTTGCCATGTACATGTAGCAACGTGAGACCAAGGATGTCGAAGCCTAAGCATATCACAATCACACAAAAGTTGGAAGCTAATCGATTCCTAAGTAACTCACGACCACAACGCACAGGCCCATACTGTGCGTGCAGCAACGCGAGACCGGGATATCGAAGGCCTATAATGTACAATACACAACATACGCTTTTGCATGACATGCTATACAGTCACAATTCATGACATTCATAAAATCTTTTACATTACATTTCAAGGGCACATGATGCACAACACAAGTGCTTTCACATTCTTGTAACTACACTTATCTCATTCATATTTTCAAAATAACCATTATGTAAACCATTGTTTTCCCATCATACTGGTTTACACAATTTATTACCAAAACAACAGTACACATAGTCACATATAACATAATAACATAGTCACGATTTATGATATCACTATACATGGGACTTAGTCATAACAAATATAATTTATATACTTGTACTTCGTTCCCATATGTATCATAATTTCATTCTGTTATAACTACTTGTCACATCATCTGAGTCAATCACATTTGTATGTTCACAAAAATCATAATACCATCAAGCGTACATATTTTACACATAACTCATATTGGTAAGACATGCATCACATATTATTAAGGGAAGCCCACTTTCTTAACGAGAGGCTCTTTGATGATTAATCTCAAGCAAAAACACCTTGTAAAAACTGTAATACATGATAAGTGAACAAGAATATGCATATATATATATATATATATATATAAAATCGTACATATTAATGACTTGACATCTCATATGCACAATTATTTCCGAATGGGTAATTCCGATTGACTTGTATTAGATTACCCATAATGTCAATAGTCATCGGGATTAGTCTTAGGGATTTAGTTCCACCCCTTTCATAAACTTAAGTAAATAATTCCACATATCCATACACATCTTAGTTATCTACACTTAATTCATACTTGTAAGAGCCAGTACATTCATATCCATTTGATAACAATTTAAGCAATTGTTACCTATATATCTTTACCTTATATGAATGAAGTCATATTGGCCTTTACAAGGTCCTCTTTCAACTTGATCATACAACAAATGCAATGAAGGAAAATTACTTACCTAGTCAGTCCTATGTTGACAACATTAATTATTAACACACGTGCTTGTTCCCTAATACGCATGCCTTGATGATTCTTAATAGTTGTAAAAAGGTATACATAAGAAAGTTTGAAATTTGTCTCTTATTTATCACGTTTATAGCATTTGTAGTTTGGGAAACTTAACTCATATCTAATTCGTGATGACCTAACTTGGTTCATGAAGTATTTACAAATGCAAACAATTTCAATAACATTTACACAAATAAGCACATGAGGTAGGAAAGGTTCCCTCACCTTAGCTTAGTTTCCCCCACCAACTTCACCATCTTAAAGAAGAATTTGCAAGCTCCAAGAAGGCCTAAGAAGCCCAAGATATTTCCCTACACTTAGGATCTAAGGAAACATGAGAAAAATAGGTCAAAAGACAACCTTGGATCAAGGTATAGATGCTAGCACTTTGGGCGCAGGTTCAGGTAGTTGGAGCCTTGGCACCTATCCTGGCACCCAAGGCACTAGCCCCTGAAGCCATAGGTTTAGGCTAGCTTAGGGTGCCCAAGGCGCCACAGCTGGTACCTGGGGTGCCCTAGCCTGGGCAAATACGAACCTTCACGGTCTGGCTCTAAAAAATGTGCTAAATCAATCCTTTTGGTTCCAATCACTTCAAGGCTTCATCTAAGGTAGTTCTAAGCAAAATAAGGATACTCTAAAAGCCACAAAACTCAGAAATTCAGAGCCACATTCAAGGAGAAAAGATTTTAAGGAAAAATTCTCTCAAACTCATCCTTTCAACAACTTGAGTTTTCCTTCCAAAGATAAATTATTTTCAGCAATAGTTTTCTTCTATCAACACTTTAGAACACTCATATACCCAAATTTCCGTAATTTCCTCATCTAGGGTTTGGTGTACAAGAAAAGAATGGAAGAGGAAAAAAAGAGAACTTTTAAGAAGGAACCTTACCTTGAGGGAAGATCAAGATGATGATGGAGAAGCAAGAAATTTCCCATGGCTTCAATGTATGTGTGTCATTGTAGCTGGTCAGCTGAGAGAGAGAGAGAGGAGATGCATAAGAGAAGAGAGGAAATGCCTTAGTGAAGCATGAGTATATGTGTATATAAGTGAAGGCATGAATGGGGCCCATTACTTTTCCTTCGAAATTGGTCCCTCTAGGGGCAGCTTCTTTTAAATTGAAACTTACAAGGAGATCAAGTAAATTTTTAATTTATTAGTAGGACACCCAACCATACTTTCTTAGGATCACACAATGTCAAATCTAATTTTTCACCAAAACCTCAAGGCTTCACATACGTTCACTTTAGTCACTTTCCATGCCTCAGCATCTACTCTAGCCTCAAGTTCAACAGTTTTAAAGCATTGGTTTCAAAGGTTCATCCCTCTAAGGTCAATTCCTTCCCAAGAGTCCCTATTCGATCCTTTCGTTTTCCCTAATCGGAGCTCCGTAGATTGCAAAAACATTTTTACCCCCACAGATTTACGTACTTTTACCAACATAGTAATACCTGGGGTATTATAGAAATTCTAGAGGGAGAAAGTGAAGAAAACCTTAGGGAAAGAAAGTAGTATATTCTTGACAAAAGCTTGAAGAAGAGACTTTCCAAGAGCAAACAGAGGAAACTTGATAAAAGTAGCTAGCTAAACTCATGAAAGTATGGCTTTTGTATTAAGTGTAATGTTTCTACATATTTTGAGATGACATAGTTCATAGTTTGTAATTGTGTAAAAATTGTGTAAAGGATCAAAGATGTAACAAGATTTAAATATTGATGGAATATGTCATAAAGTGAAGTTTTGAACTGGTTTGGGAAGCAAAACCGAGAGATAGATATGTTATATATATGACAGGGACTAAACTAAACAAACTCAAAAGTTTATAGGGTTTGATTTAATTTTAGAACAAAATATATTATGCGACTAGAGACCTAAATGAAGCTTAATATGACCTTAAATCATGCAAAAGATAAAATAAAAAATTGGACCAAGGATATGAGTGAATAAACAAAATTCCTCTTAATTGCCATTTTTGACTTGTTGTTTTCATTCCATTTTGATCTAATTATAGGAATCAGATTGGGAGACATCTTGGAGCATAAATTGTGTGGGTAAACAAAATTTAATTGGTAATTCAAATACCAATTCAAGGTGAATGGGTTGATACTTCCTATGACTAAGTGTTTTTCTTTTATAACCCTTGCATCATAGTGAGAGAATGTAATATATTTAATTTATGGAGAATCATGATTAATTTATACAAGAATATGTTGAAGTCATATTGCTATTGTGGAGTGATGGAAAATAATTAATTGATATATTTGTAATTATGTATAAATATTCATGATCTTTCATGAGTGGAGATGTGAAGAGTAAAAATTTTAGATGAGCGTATATGTGTATGTATATATATATATATATATGCACGTGTTAAAATGGTGCACAAGAGAACTCAGCAAGTATGTATGTATATACATCTTTTCTTTACCCTTTGTAGATGTGAAAAAGTATATATATATATATATATATATACATGGAAACTTATAAAGTTCTATGTCTTAAATTTAAAGAAATACATGCAAGTGTATATATATACAAACATATATACATATATATATATATATATAATAAGTTAATCAGGAGATGCATGTATATATATATATATATATATATATATACCTATATCTACTTTGTAAGGTATTGTTTGGAAGGTTTTGCTTTGATGAATGTATATATAAACATATGCACACATAGGGACATCTTAACCTTGAGATGGAAATATGGAAGTTATAACTCTTTTGTGTATTAAATTAGGTATGATATATTGAAAATATATATAGAGTAGATGTAAACTCTTAAGTAAGCGATGTGTATTGAATATTGAGATCATACTATGATTTGTGTATGATATGGGAATTGTGTGGAAATGTGATAAGTTTTGATTATTGAATTCATTTAATTGCGGATAGCTGAAGTATGCTATTGTTGAATAATTGTTCTATAATATGAGTTATGTTGTGATAGAATTTTTGAATGTGTTTATCTATGGATGATTGATACATAATTGTGTATGAGTAATCGTTTTACGATATGAGATTTTAATTTGTGAATATGTTTGTGTTTGAGAAAGAAAGGAAAGGCATAGTGGTGCACCCTATGAGAAATTCTACAAGAAGCCATAAGGGTGGAGATCTATAAATAGAGTGATAAGGATGGTTGAGATGATGGCCGCAGGCAATGATCCAGTGGTACCCTGGACGACTCAGTTAGTACAGAAAATTTATGTAATTGATTGAATTACTTATTGTTGTGAATTATCCTAAATTATGTTATATTGAAATGCTATTAATTTAATTGGATGTTATTGAGAACTATTTTGGATTATGTTGTATCGTGTTACTATTGGTTTATAAATGATTGATGCATATTATTACTATGATGCTTGATAACTATTTTTCGTCGTAGCATAGTACTGTCCTCTCACTAGATAAGTGGTTTGCTTATACCCTCCTATTAACACTTTTTTTTAGAGTTAATAGTTGAAGACGAGTATTCGTTTAGGAAATAATGGATTCTCAGTTAAAGACCCTACCTGATTCCAGAGACGATTTAAATCATGTTATTGTATCTTTTATTTAACAATCTAGAGTTGCTCCATGATTAAGTAACCTAGGAATTGGATTTCTGGCATTTTAAGTTGAGAAATGATGTATATGAATGATTTAGCTATATTAAAGATTTGATTCTAAGTGTTTAATTAAATTTATTTGTCATGATGGGATGTATAAAATATATTTGTGGTGATAAATTAGTTGTATATTACTATTCATGAATAATTAAAAGAAAAGTTTCTTTAGATGACAATTTATTTCTATTGTCTATTTTAAGAATATTATGCATATTAGTCAAATAAAATGGATTAGGTTCAAAGGTAAGGCTAGACTCACTCTCATACCGATCACGTATCCTAGGTGGGACATGACAGCTAGGATGGTGCATTATTGAGTTGCCAGTGGGATGGTCTAGTAATGAGTCACAGTTTGGCTATGCAACCATACCCCTCGAGAATGCCATACTCGGGGATGCTGCCTTGTGAAGGAAAAATGATGAGCATTATAGTCTCCTTGTGAAAGAAAAGCAATGAACATTCTATAGTGTATTTGCTCACTCACATGTACATATACATATTGTTGAGAAGGAAACTCTTGAGATGGATGAACTGTGAAATCATAGATTTACCCCCTAGTGGTAGTTAATTAGTGTAATTAGGTTTTAACTAGTGTAATCAATGTTAAAATAATTAATTATGCAATTAGAAATAAGACTCTACAAGAGAATACGACCTAGGACGATCACAATACTACAAGTTATCACAAATTTAATTCTAAGCGATTCGGCAGTCGTAGTGGCATGAACCACTAACATCCACAAAACTCATGCCATCACACATGATGAAACTCCTCAAATATCAAAATAATTTAGATGTTAATCAATTTAATTACTAAAATCACATAAATTTTGGTACAACAGTTTCACGCAAAAGTACTCATAAAATTTACAGACCCCTAAAACCAAATGTTACAAAACCCAGTGGACATAGTCTTGAAATAGAAATCAAGTTCCATGAGAAATTTGGTACATAAAATTTTCTTTCCAAAGTTAAAATAAAGTCACTACTTAAAATCAGGGTGCATGTTTCAATGGCCTCCACATCTAAGCCCATCTTATTGCCTAATAAGATACTTAGCTCACTTCCCACGAGCTTCTTTAGGTTTTGCATACCTTACAAAGAGTATGCAATATGGATTGCAAAACCAAAATCAACCCACCAAGTGTTAATATTAACATTAACCATATTAGATTCATAACAGACAAAAGAGGATAGATTAGGCTGCATTGCACTTTCACCCAATTTCATGACAAGCCTTTCCTTTTCCTAAATACATATGGTCATTAATTCATTAATAGACCATTTATACTTATGTGTGTTGTACGAGATCTTAAAAGACTCGTACTATTGTGGAAAGGTATACAAAATAAAGTGCACCAAGCAGATCTCCAACATATCTACATTAAGTTTCTTAAGTTGAATGGCAATGTCCTGCATCTTCATGATGTGCTCACACACACCCTTAATGGTTGTGAGACAAAGAGAAGGGAATTTCATGATTAGGGTACTTGCCAAAGCCTTTTTTGAAGTGACGAATTGTTCGTCAATGGCTTTAAGCAATTCTTGGATTTTCTCATACTACTCAATGGAATCCCTAATATCAAAAGTGATTTTTGTCTTAAAGAATATTATGCTGAGCCGATTGGATTTCTCACATCGCTCATATAGTGCAACTTCAGCAGGAGTGCTTTCTTCAGTCACTACTGGTTGTTCCTCTTTCCTCATAGCATAATCAATGCCCATTCACCCTAGATAAAGAAGAACCCTTTCTTTCCATACTTTTTAGTTGTCACCACTAAGTTCTAGGATATCTAGGAGCATATCTGTGTAACTAGCAGACTGAAATACTATAGAGAATCCAAAAGCTTATGTTATATTTGAGGCCTAGATAATTTAATTGCATGTGTTACCAATATAAAACATGCACCAGATTATATCTAATTGAATAAAAATTGTCTATGAGCTAAAATTTTTATTCAAATAGTTTACTTCAACTTTATAATAGAAATGCCAAATTATTTACTTTATGGGTACTTTATTGAAATAATTTGCATTTTCTATCCTCAAAGATAAAACTACCAAACTATGTTCTAATTCATAATTCCTGTGGGTAAACTATGAAAATAATCTGACATTTTATCCTAATTAATTATATAAAAATAAAAACATTTTCTGTGGGACAAATGTTATTATATTAAGTATAATTAATTACAATTTTACGTCTTATTTTTTATGTGATCTTAATCTTAATATATAATTTTAATTAATTAAAGATGTGGTTACTCTAATTAATTAAAATTATATTGATCACTAATTATATAATTAATTCTTTTAAAAACTTTTTACTCGCTCTAATTTTAGTGAAAATCCAATTAGTAAAAATAAAAAATTAAAAAAATGCATATAAATGTTTAAAAAAACTTTGATGAGCCTTTTCTATTTATTTTTTAAAAATATAAGCATTCCGAGGACGTAACAAACCAACTAGAGTTAGCATCAGATTCCGGTTACGGAGTTACATGCAGGCACAAAGTTCATATATCAAAACATATCGGGATTCCGGCAATTTTTACTAAAACTTAGTCCAATCTCGTAATTTGAATAATCCATTTTGAATTAAAAAGTTTAAATTAAAGAAATGTTTTTTTAATTTTTTATTTTTAATTTAAATTGACAAAATAAATAGTAAATAGTTGTAGGACTAAACCCTGTAATTCTAACTAAAACTTCCAAAAACAAAAAAGAAAGTCCTATCAAAAGGCAACTTACAAAATGGTTGAACAAGGTCAATATCTGCGGATTTGGATTTGGATCCCTTCTAGCAACTGCAATCTCCAGCAAATTGAAGGAGAGGCTAAATAATTATTAAAAAAATAAAAAAATTGAAAATTAACCTTTTTTTTTTACTCGTTAAATCTAATATCTAACATGATTTCCCCCATAATGAAGTGATGAAGGGAATCCAAATACCAATACCTACAAAAAGAATTAAACGCATTTCAAAACTCTTAATCTCAATTAAAATGTGCTCAACATTCTTACATTTTCTTTATGATTAACTTAATTTGTTTTTTTTTTATAAATTAGTATTCATGTCGCCATTTACTATGATGATCAAGTTGCTTTTAACAACGGTAAAGAAGCACATTTATCAAGAACCTGGGACAGGGGAACAGCCATCCGTCCCCCATCCCTTTGAACAGTTAGAACTACAAGGAATAACGTCGGAACTTAAAATGATGGACTATTGAAGCCTACATAAAACGTACTAAGAATATAATTATTAATGTATCAAGAAATTATAACTCTAAACACCGAAAGAAAAAACAAACAAAAAGGCGGGACCAAAATATATTGAGAAAAGTTCCAAGAGCATCGAGAAATACAGATCTTACACCCAAACTCTTCTATATCAAATCAATATTCTTAGTAATTATACATCTTTCAGAGACTGCAATGCACTGCCACTAAATAATAATCATGCAAACATAGTGAGCCTATCATTAAAATCCACCTTTCTGCTGACAAAATACATGCTGGAAAACCAAAAAAAAAAAAAAAACTCAAGCAGATCAGTGTGTGCAACATTCTAACTAATCAATTCAACATTACATTACATTGAGGGGATGTATGGGTGCCATTCTCTGAGTTTTACACCTGCAAATGATAATTATTCAAGTTTCAGTTCAATTTTGGAAGCCTGCAACAAAATTATAAATCTACATTGCAGTCCTGAGCTCTCTTTACAATAAAAAGACAATAAAAATAGTAAAACAGTCATTTAACAATCATAAATGAATACCATGGCATTGGTCTTCACAATAATGTTCTATGTCCACTATTTTTTTTTTCCTTCCAAAACAATTTGCTGGGGGCAACAATGGCAAAATTGAGATTCTTCCTTCCTTTGTCAAGGAAGCAAATGGCAAAAATGGGAATCTAAGCCCTGGATGAGAGAGGGAAAAGAAACACAAGGGGAGATTTTTCTTCATTTTGGGAAAAAATTTACTTCCTTAGGCACAAAGAAAAATACTATCAGCCTATTTCAGAATGATTGAACTGTATTTGAGTAATCACTGATGTCAACGTGTATGCTGGCTGGACAAATATATATTTATTTTCATATGAAGGATTATGTTTAGAACAAAAAGTCCAAAACAAATCAACTACAAATAAGAATTGCCTCGGAAAATCATATAGGAGAATGACCTGTTACATTGTTGTCTGGAAGCATAATTGTGATTGTTACAATTTGTGCACATCCAATCTCCATTACGCCATTGCTTTGCTCTGATAACTCAAAAAGGTTAACTATCAAATTACAACTCCAGGAAGTATTAGTAAATAATAAGTTGTGTCACTTGACTCACTTCTACTTTTGGGTCAACCAAACTTCTTTTCAACATTCTCAAAAACTTTCTATTTCAAAAAAAAAAAAAATGAAAACTGCTGCTCGGTGTTGATTCCTGAAAGCAGCATCCAGAAGAAAACTGAAGTTTTTAAATTGTCCTATATTTATTTGACCATGCTTTGAGCTAAATGGGAAGGAATTAGGAATCCCACAATAATCAGAAGAGTTTGCATTTATTACCCAAAGGGGGTGATTCAGTTGGAAAAAAATAAGGGTTTTGACCTGCAAAGATAATTTATAATTTTATATGTCCTAAATAAATATAGGAAACTCAGGTAAGAGGAATTAATTACCCTTTTCCAATGAGTGCAGGTGTAGTAATTTGTGGTGGAAACAGCATTGGCATTGGCAAATTCGGAGCTGTATTTGAGTTTATACTGGCATTAGATAAGACACCAAAATTTAAATCTGCACTGGCCCCTACCACTTGATCAACACTTGTATATGTTTGTTGCTCATTTGTCTTTACATTTGATAAGAAAAGTGAAAAAGTAAAAAAGAGAATGTAAGCCAAAAAAAGAAAGAAAGAAGACTACAGAACTTGAGTAAAATTTAAGAAGAAAATTATATTCTTACGTGTCCCACATTCAACCTCTTGTTATCCCAGTCATAAACCAACTCTTCAGAAGCTAATCGTTTTATCCCAAGAGCTTTACACCAAAAAAGAGGAAAGAGATATGGAAGTTAACATCAATCGCTACAAAAGAATTGCATCTATATTTAGTGACCATAAGCCTCCTAGTTATACATGCAATGAGCCCCATCGTGATTAGGTAGCATACATTAGAGCAACCAATACTGCTTATGCATTTTGTACTTACTATACCAAAGTACCAAACCCAGAGAAATAAAAGAAATCGTACCAGGTGGAAAAGCATTGCATTTTTTACACTGCAAAAGAAAATAGAACTTGAATCAGAAAAATAATGAATACTTACACCCTTCAATAATTAGACATCATTTAGAAGTTAAATGCAAAACCATACCTGTGAGCGTGATGAGTAATTATGGAAGCCACAATTACATATCCAGTCTCCATTGCGCCATCCTTTTGGAACATATGGATTTGAATTGGTGGAACTATCATAAGGAAGTTCAGAACCATAACTTCCACCTGGTGGCCATATGGAAACAGACTGAACACCATACTTATCTGTCCCTGCAACAGGCCAATTGGAATTTAAAGGAAGTGACTGCAGTGGAGCACCATTGCCAATCAATCCAATATTCATTTTTTGTTCTGGTCCTCCTGGAGCCCTGGAAAAATAATGTGAATAAGTTGGGAAAGATGCTCCAGTCATTGCAATTGCCGGCATGGCTGCTACCTCCTTTGGTTGTCCACACTTCTTGCACTTCTCTCTTGATGCATAATTGTTGTTAGTGCAACCTATTGTTCCATTGCATACAAACCCAGCCCAGAAAGCATCCAGAGGGAAAGGAAGCCAAGCATATGCAGTTACGCACACCAACACGTCCATCCCACACAAAATACACATACAAAAAGCACAAACATCTTAACCTATTTGATATTAAGTCCTTCATCTCAATTTACAACAGAAGATTATAAATCAAAATATCTCATCGCCTAAATACACTCGAGAATCACGGATACCCATCAACTCTGTTATGTTCCATGCCTAAGCAGATAGACCATAATCAAATGACAAAATATTTCTCATAATTAGAAGAGGGGGAAAAAAGACAGTGAACAAATAAAAAGAAAACCCGATAATTGTTAAAACCACAGACCCACCAAAATAAACAGAGAAAGGGAGCCAACCTGTGCAGATCCAATCGCCAATACGGGGGAGCCACTTAGAATCAGCGGGGGTTTTGTTGTCAACGAGAAGGCGGGGTTGCTTGCAACGATTGCAGAATGACCTGAAGGCATAGTTCCTGTTTTTACATCCACTGCACTCCCAATCCCCTTCTCTCCCCTCCCCCATTCTTCTTCTTCTTCTTTCTCTTCTTTCTCTTCTTCCTCTTCCCTCACTGGTATATATCTATCTAAATCGTATACGTTTGTATATATTTGAGCCAAACTAGGTGTAAACTAGGGAGAAGAGGTGGAATCGAGGGTTTTGGTCCTGAGATAACTGCAGGAGAGGGGCGAGAAGGGAAGGGAACTGAGTAGCGTATACATTCCCTCGTGTAAATCGAGTCCATCGTTGATGTTTACCCCCCAAAAAACAACGAGCAAAATTACCTCATTGGTCCTTTGGTTGAATTATAATTTGGTCCCTTTTATGTAAATTTAATTTCATTTAGTTTACCAATAAACCGAAGTTACCAACTAAAAATGTTAATGTATCCAGAAGCGTAAATTCATTAGATAAATTTTAATCTCGCTTTTACGTTTAAAATAAGCTTTATTTCATCTTATATGTTTACAAAAGAGTGTCAATTTTGTACATTTTATTTTAAAAAAAAGAATTAATTTTGTCTTAATTACTAATATTATTAAATCATTGACGAAAAATACTCTCCTATCAATATCAACGCAGACAGTAGCTAATTTGGCATTACTAATATATTATATATACATTTAACTAGAGACATGAAGATTTGGATTGGATATCATTATTTTACTCCCAAAATTAAGCTAAATGTGATTTATTTGTTCTTCACTTAATTTTTCTTTTCCTTTTACATTGAGATTTCAATTTAGTGCTCTCTTAGTATTGCGATTTTGGTAATATTTTTTATTGCTTCCCTTACTTTTGTTTAATGAAGTTTTGCATTTTTATAGATTATAATGAGAAAGTGTTTAAAGGATCATATCAAATTATTATCTACACTAGTAATATTGAAAAAAAAAAAAAAGTTGGTACATGTACAATAACAAAACTAATAAATTTATCATTTCAAAACTTGGACAAAATTAACACATTTTTACAAACATGCGGGTCGAAATTAAAATTGATCTTAAATGTGTGAAAAAAAATTGAAATTCAAACCTATATACTAGCAACATTAATGAGTCATTTTCTACATGTTTGGACATGTTAACTTTTTTTTTTAATTAATGATTTAGATAACATTAATAATTAAAATGAAATTGACATATTTTATAAAAAATAAAATTAAAAGAAAATAAATATGTAAAATTAGAAATAAGAGACCCAAAAAAAATTCCTTTTACCAAAAAAAAAAAAACAAGACAAAAAGTATTGATGACGAATCGAACTCCAACCCATGATCGAAAAGATCGAAAAGCCTCCAGATATCCAAAGACAAGAAGTTAGCTTACTTAAGGCAAAAAGACCAAGACCTCAATAATCACTTCAACATTTTTTTTTTACCAAATTAAATATACAAGGACTGAAAGTTGTAATGAAAACGAAATAAAATTTTGAGCTTTTTTTTCTAGATTGCATATCTACAATCAAAACTTACAGAATTTTTATGTTTTAGAGAGAAAGAATAATAGAATTTTAAAATTTTAACATTATTAAAATTTTTAATTTTAGAAGGTTTAGGCCATCCTACAATGGAACAAATAGATAATAGGGTCAGTTGTTATTAAATTAACCGAATATATTTAAGTAAAAATGTATGTGGCATTAAATTATTAAATGTCCAAAAAAGATTTTGACATACCTTTAGACAAAAAATAGCGTTGTGACCTTGCAAATTCACAGTTATAAAACTTTCGTAACATATAAAAATAATAATAATAAATTGATAAAAAAATATAATGGTTAGCATAAGAGATAAAGTCAAAGCACTGTAATTTAGGCAAAATCAAATAATATTGTATTAATTGATAACAAATGATGTTTTTAGATTATATTAATTAATTACATAATTAACTTATATCATTAGTTATATTATTGTTTATATTATATATTATTAATTATTTATAGTACTTTAATGAATTGAATGAATTTGGGAAAAAGTAAATATAGAATTAACATTACAAAGTATTAACTGATATATAATTAAAGAATATTAAATGAAATAGTATTAATCGTATTAGAAAGTTTACCCATGAATGCTCATGTTGTACACGTGCTAAATCAATCATGACAAGTATCATCATCATCATCATCATCACCACTTTCACTCTATTCATAGTCTTATTTCCTACCATTAGTTTTTTCTCTCCTCGATCTTTGTAGTATTGGTTATGAGATTCAACTGCTAAGACTTCAATTTATAGTGATATGTAATCATTTCCAATAGGGAATGTATTACGCTCCAAAAATCGAGCATGTGAATATACATAAATCCCAGGATGTACCTCTGTAGTAACCCATAAACTCCTTGAACAGTTCTAATATCCACAACTAGTCAAATTATAAATTTCAAGGAAAAGAAATTTACATATTGCTTTCTCTCACATTCCATAACATCAAGAGATTTCCTCAATAAATAACAAAGCGAATTACAGCTAACATATAATAAATTTTCTAACTACAGCAAGACCTAGGTAGTCTATAGAATTACAAAGCATTCATCTTAGCATACAGCCCAAAATTGGTTCCATGAACCCTCCAATAAAAAATAGAGTATGTCTCCAAAGCCGCTAAATCTCCATCCTCCTTAGCTGTTGTATCTGAAAAGAATAATAATAGAGAATGTGAGTTCATCAAAACTCAGTGAGCAAATGATTATGCAAATAAAATAAGACACAAGTACAAATACCAGCATTACTGCCAAATCCAGAAGGATATAATATAAACATGACTAGGCACAAATAAAATACACACTTGTATACCATGCAACAGCGACATGCCTTCCTATTCTTGAGTCTACATTCTCACGTATTCCTTGAGGTTCATCCACAAGGAACTCAACCATTCCAAAACTATTACTCATCTTAAATTCTTGAGGTTCATCCAAAAGGAACTCAACCATTCTAAGACTACTACTTGGCTTGAATTCGCTTCTCTGCATGCATTTTTCCACACAAATATCATAGATTAATATAAATAAGCAACAATCTATAAAAATCAATAAAATTCCATAATCTAGTTACCACCTCTAACTAGAGGAATTTTACTAATTAATTTCATCTCTAGCGTGAATAAGATTTATATTGTACTTAAACAATTTTAAATTAAAAACAAAGAAAAAACTCAACTAGTATGATCACCCACTCACTTTGGTGCCAATAAGGATTTATCATAAAAGAATCCCGAGAAACATAATCCACGAATCTTCCAAAATTACCTGAAACCAAATCTAGCAACTTAGCAACAAAACCCTACGTTTTTCCCTTGAAAGCCCCTCTTTTCTATCTCTAAAAGACCAGGCGCCTGGGCACCAAAGTGGTCCTCAAGAGGCCGAGCCTTTGCCCTCTTGGCGCCTGGGTGCCAAGACCCAAATCCTCTTTGTTCCATGGGCACCTAGGCATCAATCTTGGCGCCTGGGCGCCCAAATCTAGGTTTCCCTATACCCTTTTGGTTTTGAGCTCCAAAACCACCAAAAATCCCATTTTCCCATTCAATTTCTTCTTCCTTTGGTTCTTGAACTTAAATGGATATTGATAATTCTATTTCATAGAATTATTATGGTTCTAAAGTTATCATTTTTAGCTAGTTCATGAGTTAAATGTAATTGATTTATTGTTTATTTGATTGTGTTTCTAGCTTTTTTAGAGTTTTGTTAATTGTGTAGTTTGTCCTTGTTTTAAGCTGGTTTTACATGGTTTTCTGATCTATTTTTTTATGGTTTCTGTAGGATAAAGCAGTCAAGAGAACTGGAGGCTCGAAGTTGAAGTTTTGGAGACGCATCGCTGAGCACTGGCCCTGCAACGCTCAGCGATGATGTGGTAGAAGCAGGTTTTTGATGAGT
This sequence comes from Biancaea sappan, assembly GCA_037074585.1. Lineage (NCBI taxonomy): Eukaryota > Viridiplantae > Streptophyta > Magnoliopsida > Fabales > Fabaceae > Biancaea > Biancaea sappan. Next base: position 58,013,670 of record CM073490.1, read on the forward strand.
GATGCATCGTTGAGGAATGGCTTGACATCCTCCAGTTTCTGTGTTCCTCCCAGCGGGTTCATCTCTGAGTGATGATCTCGCAGCACTCAGCGATGACGTTAGTGTTGTTATACGTTTTGAAAGCCTTTAAAAGTCCTATTTTGCTGTTGACCTAAGGACTTTTGGAGAAATCTCAAATTTGGAGGTAAGGATGGCTGGGAGACAAAGGAGACCAAGGAGAACTCAATTGGGGACGATCGAGACCTCCGATTCTCTTATTTTTACTTCTAAACTTTCACTCTGATCTTTGTTTTTGTTGTTTTCTCCTTTAGAATCATGAATCACTAAACTCTTAGAGCTAGGGATTGATGTAGCTTATTTCAAATAAGGTTTTACTGATTGTAGGGATTCTTTTTAATGCAAATTTGATTGTTAGAGTAATTTTTACTGTTTAAATTGCCTCTTGAATAATTGATCACCATTATATGAAATTTGATCTTTATATTCATAATTTGATACTAAGGATAGTTCAATATAAAGTCACCCTTGTAATTATTACCATAAACCGGGTTAATCTAGGGATAGATAACTTGTTTATGTGGTTTTTGTGAATTTCTTGAGCTTAATCACCTAATCAAAATGACTGTACTAAGGAATTGGGCAATTATTTGAATTAGGTCGGGTTGAATTCCAAGGATTAGGTTTAATCAACTTTGAGAAATTAGCCAACAACAAAAGAATTTCAAATTAAGAGGAATCATCTTTTAGTAATTCAAAGATTAATTTATCTATGAATTAACCGAACTAAGAAACAAGTGAAATCAATCCATTGCTCCCTTTCATCCATTGTTGAATTTGAACCCTTGTTTTTGTTCTTTGTTTTCCAAATTTCTGTTTAAAACTTTCCTTTAACCCAATCTATATTTTGGTCAAATAAAATTTTTATTAGCAAAATTAACAATTGTCAAGAATCAATCCCTGTGGATACGATACTTTTCTAACTACTTTACTACTTGTGTGAGACTCAGTACACTATCTGGAAAATTCACATCAATATTCAAGAGTGATTTATGGTGAGCAAAACCCCACAACAATCAAGAAAACAATGGTTCTATGTTTTTATTAAAATTTCTCAATCTTTTCTTCCAAATACACTTTTAACCATTTCCTTCCATAAAATCAGTTTTATTCCCTCAATCAGTTGTGTTTCACCATGCAAGAAAGCCAAAGAAAGGAGAAAAGAAAATGAGTTTTACAGCAAAACTAAAAAAACCCATTTTTTCCTTCAAGTAGAGCATCAATTGAAGAAATGGAGGAAAAAGAGGAAGATGAAGTTACCTCTTGCCTCAGAAATCCCTAATGAGCCAGAAAGTAACCGGAAACAAGGATTTACTTGGAAGAATATAAGAGATGAAGTTGAGAGAAATCAACTTTCTCCTTCCTGCCCCCTCTACGTTTCTAGCAAAAATGAAGAAGAAAAGGAAAGAAAAGACTTTAAGGGGTGTTGGGTCTTGGATGTCCCACAAATATCCATACCCAGATATCCCAAACTCGAGTGATCTAAGTATAATTATTTCTCAATAATTATGTAGGTTCTACTAAATTTCCTCTTCCTCATGTTTTCCTCAAATCACCGAAAATACCACACAATAAAATACTCATTCTAATCATTTATCTCAATTTTCACAAATAATCATTCAATTAGAATAAATTAAATATGGAGACTAAAAATGACTAATTGAATTAAATTATTTTACAATGTAAAATATTGTAATACCCCAAACGCATGACCCCAATTTTGACGGCTATTATAGAATGTTGTTGATTTTTGCATGCAATTAAGAGTGAGGTCAACTGTCTTAATTAAGGTCATAAACTTGATTAGGTATCATGTTTAATATATAGATGGAAAATTGAGGAATCTTATTAACGCTTGATTGATTATTAGTTGATTTGTAAATGAGAACATATCACATAATATGTTCCGAAATGTCCTCTATTATTCTGGAACCAATATTTGAGTTTCTCTTTCAAATTCTTCTTATTTCTTTTTAGTTTAATGACTTTCCCTTTTCAAGGTCCTCAAAGGAAAGAAGGAACAAAAAGTTTTCGCCACTATGTATAGAGCTATCAAAATTACTTATAGTACTTTAATGAATTGAATGAACTTGGAAAAAATGAATATAAAATTAACATTAAAGAGTATTAACATATATAGAATTAAAGATATAAACTGAAATAATATTAGACATAGTAAGAAATTTACTCAAATATGAATGGAAAGAGACAAAGTCAAATCACTGTAATTTAAGGAAAAGAAGTAATTTTAGGAGAAATTTTAGGAAAAAAAAAGTAAATCAGAAAAAAAAACAATGGGAATATAACATTAAAGAGTATCATATTAATTAATATAAGACTTCATGAACCAACAAATGATGTTTCAGATTATACTAATTGAATTAATTAATTAAATATATTGTTAATTTATATTATTATTTATTTAATTATTGAAATTCTTTTGATGTGTTTAATGTAATATGATTAATTTAATGTTATTGAAGTTTAATTATAATTCAATTCAATATATTTGAAAGTACAACTTGAAATTTGAAATTCAATATATTTGAAAAAAAATTATTATGTTAATAAGTAGATAAAAATGTTAATTTAAGTATATTTTTCATTTTAATTATTTTCAATTAACAGTTATCATTTAATACGTCAGATTGTTATAAAAATGTTAATTCTATATTTTAAGTAGATTTTTTATTTATATTAACTTTCTAAAAATGTTAATAATGAATAATAAAAAAATAGTACTCTGTCATTTGAGAAAATGATTGACAGTCATTATTAAATACGTCATATTGTTCTATCTGATTGCGAAGCTATCATGAGAAACAACCTACAACATTGGGAAGATAATTGTTAATTGAAGATATACGAAATTTGATTAATTGTATTTATAAATAATTAACTCATTCACATTTGTTAAGCTTTATTTCGAAATCTAACAGACGAATTAAATATATTTAAGTAGATGAGTAATAAAACAATAAATAAAAATACACGTTTAAATTGTGCGCATTTAAAAATAAAATGCTTAACTAAGAAAAAATGAAAAATAATAAAGTCCAATGAATGCACTTTATATTCATACAAAATAATAAAAAACCAAGCACTGCCTTGGAGTTTATTGATTAAAATATTATTATAGGTAAAATACATAGAACAATATCTATGAATCACTCAACATCTTTAATAGACTCATCAATTTTTTATTCTTTATGACTTTTTTAACTAACGTTAGAAGACATGTGAAAAGCACTCAAATCATTATCATCTTTGTTGACTTCAGCAAAAGGCCCTTTCGTGGGTGAAATAGAACATGAAGTATTTCCATCTTTAGATTCTGAAACATTTGAACTACATATCTACACAATATGATATGAATAATTAAGTGAATAACAAAATAAAATCAAGAAGCAAAATGCACATATAAAAAAAACAGAATAATTTAATAGTATGAATCTTCCACGAGTCACTTGTACTGTTGCTCTCCAAGTTTCTATTATAAGACTGACTTGTTTTATAACCAAGAACACATTGACTTAGTAGGTCAGTGTCATATGTCAAGCGATTAACCAAATAGACTGAATTGATACTTCTAACACTGCGTGAATCAATACTAACTCTAAATAAAAACATTTTTTAACAAATATGTCCAACTTTTTTGGGGTCTGAGTAACATCACCAGACTTCTACACAACAAAAAAAAAATTCACATTAAAATCAAATTTGTAAAAGATCGAAAATTTAAAAACAATCAATAATGAAGAAGTCACTATTAATCAAATAAACGAAGTCCAGAAGCTCTTTTACATTAAACTACAAAAATTTGCACACCTAATAGTCAAAAACAACGAACGAAGTACCACTTGTATCATCGGCGACCTTCATTTCAACCTTGAACCTACAATTTTGTAACAGATAGGAAATTGATAAATAATAATTATAGGTATTGAGAAGCAGCATCTGATAAAAAATTAAAAAAATTGCAAACCTTGAAACTACAGAAGAAAAGTAATCATTACACTTTTCACAGTAAAATTGACTTCCATCTGGCATTAGTTTCTTTAAGCACTTCTTACAAAAATTATAGAACCAATCATGTTTTGTAACTATGTGAAAGATGGTAGTGACAAAAACACATACAGATTTTTATCAGCAAAATCAAAACATTAAAAAAATTGATATAAACTAATTCTGCAGGAAGATTAAACAATATAAATACTGGAGCAATACATAATAATTAAAATAACCCTTTGTTTATATAACAGGAGTAAGGAATATAAATAATTCATGATTATTAGATATTGAACATAATAAATTAAATATAATAATAATTATATAGCAATTAATGTTATTGAATTTCAATTCAAATCAAATAATAAAGGTAATTGTTATTGAATTTCAATTTAAATCAAATAATTTATTTAACATGATATCATTAATTTAACAAATTTATTAATTTACCTAATTTATTCTATTATTCTTAATTTAATGACATACTTGCAGTTAATGTCTAAGAATGAAACTGTTTTAGTCTATTATATATAGATTGTAAAATTAAGCTAAAGTATAATATATTTTATAATTATGAGGATGAGCTTTGCATTTTAAAAGTTAAGAGAAGGAGAATATAATTATAAAAAGGTATAAGAGAAGGATAGTATAATTTTGAGAACTTATTAAAAAAATATAACGTGTAATTTACTCCTATGCTGAAATGATTCCCATACAATTGGAGGTGAAGTTATGTTCAAGAGCACGGCGGAAACTTCGCACATGAATTTTTTCTTGTAGTAGCAAGATCTTGTTAAAGTTTTCAACACATGTATTAAAATAAAAAATTTATTAAATAACTTCGATATAAATTATATAAAATTTATTTTTTTAAAATTTTAACACATATGTCAAAATATACCAACATCTCATTATAAAAACTATTTTTGGTCTCGGACCAAGTAATCGAACTAGTGATTTAACAACCCAAAGTCTAAACTGGTCCAAGTGTCCCTATCAAATTGGTGTGCAATCAACCCAACCAGATTTCACCTGAATCACGAATCCGATCATCAAGAGAACTTGTCAACCCAGTCTAATTTGAGAAAAAAAAATTGACTTAAAATATAGCACATGGGGCTAGCCTGAAGACTTTTAGCCACCTAGCTCTAGGGGTCTCCAAATGCTAGGAATGTATGAGCTAAGTGAGGGAGGCTACTATCATACTTGATCGACATCGGACTTGTAATTCAACATTATAAGACTTTCTTCTCTTCCCTTCAGAAGCAGAAGGAGAAGGAAGAGGTAGAGAGAGGGAATTGAAGTGAGCTCGCTATGGTTTTCATGGAGGGATTGAAGCCTAGTGTGAAGGAGTGTGAATCTTTTAATTTGGTGCATCATCTATGTGATTCGTTATTATCACCATGAAGTTGTTGCTCACATCCATTTCTCAAGTTTATTCCTTTCTTCTTAGTCTTTTCTTCTGCTGTGTCGCTTGTAAATGGTTGATGCAAAAATATTTATAGAAAAACTGAATAATTGGTCACCTCTTTCCACATGTATATATGTTCACATAAGACAAGCACTAATTAAGAAATGAAACCACTTGTCAAAGAAAGACGATGATAATAATAATAAATTAATAATTGAAAATAATATGTTCCATTAAAAAGTTTAATATTACTAAAGTACCTTCAGTAATAATATTTATTTTATATTAAAAATATTTTTAAATTTTGATTTCAATATCATTTGTTTTGTTTTGGCCACTATAATTCAAATATTATAAAATTTAAACTCTGATTTTTTTTGAATTAATTAAACATATACTTAATGTTTTTTAATCATATAAATATATTTCATTATATTAATATGTGAAGTTTACATATAAGTTATTTGTTTTACTTTCTTTGATATTTATTTGTGAACATAGTTGTCAAAATTGAGATCTTATGCAAGATCGGAAGAGACACATAATAGATCAAATTGTAAAATTCTATACAACAACAACAACAACAAAGCCTTATTCCATTAGGTGGGGTCGGCTATATGGATCACACGATGTCATTGAGCTCTATCATGACCAACTCTTTAGATATCTCATTTATCAAAAGATCTCATTCAATAACTTCTGTAAGTGTCCTTCTTGGTCTTCATCGACCTTTTTTCACAGGACTCCAAACCATCTGCTTAACTCTCCTTACTGGTACTTCCAACGGTCTTCTTTAAATATTCCCAAACTACCTTAAACGGTTTTCAACTATTTTTTCCTCAGTATATGCCACTCCAACACTATTTCGTATACGATCATTACGAATCATTTTTTTTATGACTACACATTCATCGCAACATCCTCATCTTCGCTACTCCAATTTTTTGTTCTTATTGTCCTTTCATCGCCCAATATTCACTTTTATATAAAATTGCTAGTCTTATAGTAGTACAATAAAACTTTCCTTTGAGCTTATCAGGTACTTTTCGATCACAAACAACTTTTGATGTCATTCTCCACTTCAACCACCCAGCTTGTATCCTATGTGCCACATCTCCAATAATTTCACCGTCATCTTGTATAACTAATCCCAGATACATAAACTTTGACACTTATAATATAACCTGATCTCTAATTTTAACCTCTAATTCATTTCTAGCTTATCGTTTGTTAAACTTACAATGCATATATTCTATCTTACTCCTTCTTAGACGAAAACCCTTCGATTCCAAAGTAGCTCTACATAACTCGAGTTTAAAATTAATCTCTTCCCTTGACTCTGTTATGAGAATAATATCATCTGTAAAAAGTATGCATTTGAGGATTTCTTCTTGGATGTGTTTCGTCAAAACATCTAAAACCAAGTCAAACAAATAAGGGCTCAAAGACAATCCCTGATGCAAGCCAATCTTAATAGGAAAGTTTCATATCTTCCATCCAGACGTTCTCACACTAGTTGTAGCCCCCTCATACATATTTTTAATAGCTCTAATATACGCAACCCGTACACCTTTCTTTTCCAAGACTTTCCACAGCACTTCTCTTGGTATTCGATCGTAAGATTCTATAAAAAATATAAAATAATATATAAAAATATATATAAAATAAAATAATATATAATGATATAAATTTTGTTCTTTGTTTCATTATATTTCAATAAAACAAGTTCAAATATCATACAATTAGTAAAGAAAAAAATAGAGGGCAAATTTCACTTTTTATTGTATTTAGAAACCTCTTCTTTTTTACTAAATAGATATTTTTTTCTTCAAAACTTATAATACTATATCTCATTATCATCCTTCACTAAGTTAAAAATTAAACAAATTATAAGTGGTGAGATTGTAATTGTATAGTATTAGTAAAGACTTAAGTTAGTTTAATGGTTTTTTCCATCTCAATTAACCTAATAGATTAGAAAATATCAACAAATAAAAAAATGATAAAAATTCAAAATGTTATAAGATTGATAAAATCATAAAATCATACGATTTTAAAAATTAAATCAAGATTATAATAGATTTAGATCTTATATGAAATCAAGATCATTTGAGTTGTTTAAAATTGTAAGGTCTTACAATTTAAATCGAGATCTTGATAATCATGTTTGTGAATATATACATGTGTGTGTATATATATATATATGTATATATATATATATATATTCTCTCAAATCAGTATTTGACTCGATAACCTAACAATTAGATCAATGACTCAAACTTTTTTTCGTGTTTTCGAGTAAATGGTTAAACCAATCCTCAAAACTATAATTGAAAGAGTGCCTCGTATACCACCGTGAGTGTCGTTATCACCGGGAAGGCCACTTGCGTCTTTCTTTTGCACAATCAGAAGAAACGACATGCCGTCTATGGATTGATTGTAACATTTTTCATAAACACATCAGTACTTACAAGTGACAATTACTCCTACATTTATAATATTATCCAGCGAAGAAAATTAAAAAAGCATTAAGAAAAAAAACAGAGACAAAAATTCGCGCGCCCAACAAACTTGATTCCTTTCCATTCCATCTTCATATAACCAAAATCGTATCCCCTTGTCTGAATCTTCTTAGTGGAACCACTCTTCGGCAACAAGAACCCCTATCAATTATTCGCGGCTGCGTCTTTGATTGTTGTAATTATATTAAGATTCCAAAGGCCAGTCATGTTATATCACCATCATTTAACTACAACGACGGAACATTCTCTGTTCTTTATCTTGTACATTCCAACATTTCCGATTATTCTATTATCCAATGGGTTTCAATCAATGCGATTACCATGGGTTTATAATTAGTTGGTTTCTCATCAGTCATCACAATCCTCAGTTGCATCTATTTGAATGGAGACTAAGATCGCTGATACAAAAAGGTTCAACGTCGCCTGGTTCTGGTGGTTGACGGTGTTCGCCATCGGCGTTCTCGTTCTCACCGCTAGTGTACTCTCCATACTTAGCAAGTTTCATCGCTCCGATTCAACTCAGCTCCCAACTCGGCCCGCCAGCGTTGTGCAAAACTACGCCACTGCTCTTGAATTGGCTCTGCAATTCTTCGACGTTCAAAAATGTAACGTGCCTAGAATTCCTTATTCCTAATTTTTCCCCCTACTAGACTCTAATTGTTGAAATTTATGGTTGATGCAACTTGCAGCTGGTAAGTTACATAATAATAAGGTTTCATGGAGGGGGAATTCAGGGCTACGAGATGGGAGTGAAGCGAATTTGGATTTATCCATGGGAATGTACGATGCCGGAGATCTTATGAAATTTGGGTTTCCTATGGCTTTTACCGCTACGGTTTTGTCGTGGGCGATTCTTGAATACGGAGGTCACTTGGATGCCGTGAAGCAGCTAGAATATGCGCTGGAATCTCTTAAGTGGATCACTGATTATCTTATCAATGCCCATCCTTTTGCAGATGTCCTCTACATTCAGGTGAGCCATTTGTTTGAACCTTGAAACTTTCTTATTCATGGGAATTTCTCTTTTCCATAAAGAAATTGAGTTCAGAATTCAAGAGTTTCTGATCTGAAATAGGTTATTCTAGGTACATGGTGGACGTAGTTGTGATGGTCCAACTTGGTTGTGGGCCTAATTGAAATAAATTTTTAACACCCAAATTTAATTATAATGACAATATTTTAAATAACCATCCAATTGATTTGAAAATCAAGGGCTTTTCCAATAAAAGTATTTGACTAAAGGCAAAAATAATTTTATTAAAAGACAAGGAATGTCATTTGCTTTTGACCGCCTCAATTTGTTGTATTTGACCGAAATTTCCCTCAATCACTTTAATACTCATAGCTCCTTTATTGTAACTTTTTGAAAATGATAATGAGAGAGATCATGCGAGATGAAGAAAAAGGATATAAAGAATAGATATATATAGATCTGAGAAAGATAAGAGTTTGATAGATAAGAGAAATTCAAAAAATAAGAGAGAGAAGACAAAGATAGATATTTTGAAAAGAGAAATAAGAATTGAGAAAGAAAGAGAGAAAAGACTATAGAGAGATTCGGGAAGAAGAAGAAAGAGAAGAGAAAGGATTTAGAAAAATAAGATAGGTATTTTTATTCATTCATTGATATTTTTTTTTTGAATACATCATTCTTTTTTATATTGTCTCTCTCCTAAAACTTCTCCTCTGTAGTAAAGATGATGGAGTAATTTTCTCTCAATTGAAATCATGTTGATTATAACGGTTTAGATAATGATGACTATTTTTCTAGAATCTATTATAATTTTCTTAATGCTTTGTTGAAATTAATTAATTCTAATAAATGATGATAATTTATTTGAGGTATGTGATGACACATCACAGTAGTCATCCAAGACAATGATAGATAGCAAAAATATAAAACAAGAATAAAAATGAAAATATAAATTTTAGGAGGAATATATTATTGGACTAAAACTCTATTTTGGTCCCTCACAAATGCCCATTATTTCAATTTGGTCCCTCACAAATTTTCATTCTCAATTTGGTCTCTCATAAATCCAAATGTTCTCAATTTGATCTCCCATATTTTTATTATCAATTTGGTCCCTTATATATCGAAATATTTTCAATTTGGTTCCTCACAAATTTATTCTCATTTTGGTCCCTGACAAATTCAAACGCTTTCAATATGGTTCCTCATGGATCCCTTACATATCCAAGCATTCTCAATTTGGTCCATCATAAATCCAAACATTCTTAATTTAGTCCTTTCTCTAGTAAAGCTATCAAAGTTGAATCCTAGACACTACACATTATATTAGCGAAATTGAGAAAGTTTAAATTTGTGAAAAAGCAAATTGAAAATAAAAATTTTTGAAGGACCAAATTAAAAATGTTTGGATTTTTTAGGACCTAAATTTAGAATAAAAATCTATGAGGGACCGAATTAAGAAAAAAGGATATATGTGAGGGACCAAAATAGAGTTTTACTCTAAACTATCATGCTTTCTTCCTTAGAATTCTTGGATAAGTAAGGAAGAACTAACATTTAGTGTTTTTTCTTTTTCTTTCTTCGTGTTGTATTGTGTGATTACAGGTGGGAAATCCTGAAGTGGACCATAATTGCTGGGAAAGACCTGAAACGACGACTGAAGAAAGGCCTGTGACTCAAGTTAATTCATCTTTTCCAGGAACGGAAGTTGCGGCAGAAACTGCAGCTGCTTTGGCCTCAGCATCTCTGGTGTATAAGGAAATCGATCGCACCTATTCTGAGATTCTCCTAAGACATGCTGAACAGCTGTTTACTTTTGCTGACACTCATAGAGGCTCCTACAGTGTCAGCATCCCTCAAGTGCAGAAATACTACAACTCTTCAGGATATGGGGATGAACTATTGTGGGCAGGAAGCTGGCTCTATCATGCAACTAGAGATCCATCATACCTTTATTATGTGACTGAGCAGAATGAGGAAGCATTTGGTAATTTGGGAAGCCTATCCTGGTTTAGTTGGGATGATAAGCATGCTGCAACTCAGGTACCGAGTATGATGCAGTGATTTATTCAGACCTAGGTTATACTAATTTTGTATTGTATTTTGTTATATGTTCAATTTGGTTTAGTTCTTTCTTGGAGTAGATTTGGTAGACATATTCTAAATTTAGTTACCAATGATCTCATGCACCACAAGTAAATTTGTATATATGAGCTGAGTTATCATTTGGTGATCTTGAACTAGGTTCTATTGTCCAGGATTAATTTCTTTGGTACAAGAGACATCTCAAATGTGGAGAATCTTGACCTCCAGATGTACAGAGAAACTGCTGAAATCATTATGTGCGGCCTTCTACCTGATTCACCAACAGCGACCACTAATAGAACTGACAGTAAGATTGATTTCTTCCTTGGAGCATTTTTATAAGGGATATTTCTAATTTTCCCATGATATTCTCTCAGACGGTTATTGCTGTTTGGGAATATACAGAAGGCACTGTCGCCTTTCTCCTGAGTTAATTCAGTTTCAACTTTGATTGTGCTCAAGAGGATGATCAAGATTTCAAAACATACCGTTACCTTCTAATTTATTGTATCCTGGAAATACTAGCTGATTCTCATTAAGTTATTTAAACTTTATTTTCAATGCAGGTGGGCTGATTTGGATAGTAGAATGGAACCCATTGCAGCATTCTGTGGCTTCTGCATTCCTAGCCGTCCTTTATAGCGATTACATGGTTACATCTCAAACCGAATTTCTATATTGCAGTGGAAAGTTGTTTAAGCCAGAAGATCTTCGTAATTTTGCCATTTCACAGGTATGCAGGCTGTTGGAAATGAGGTGCAATATTTTTGCGTCCTAATCCCCTCTGTTTAAACTCAAACTGCTTCAACTTCAAACTCCCTTGTCAAGCAGCACCATAATTTGATCTTTTGTCATCTTAACCTTTCATCTCTGGAAATATAATATGATCTCAAGTTTAGCTGCCCATATAGGATGCTTCGTGATGCACTTATGTGAATCTAAGAAACTATGGTTTGAAGATATGCTAGCAGTTTTATGTTTGTGTTGTTTCTAATTTCTCCACTTTAGAAACTTGGATTTCATAAAATTCTCGTAGCCTTTGGAAGGTGGGTATCTTAATCTTTCAAGACCCTGGAAACATAGGTATAAAAAAATTAGAGCTTAACAGGAACACACTCACACAAGTCATTCCTATATTATTGAGGACTCAAAACACAAATTTCATTTTTTTTTTCTCTCTTATATCCCCACATTTTATAAATATTTTTTAGGTGCTTGGGAATTCTAATTTCCCATATACCAAACTGTAATGATTTCAGTATAGTTGATCACTCCCGAGTCCTGACAATGACAAATTCAAACAATTGCAGGCAGATTATGTGTTGGGAAAGAATCCATTGAAGATGAGTTATGTTGTTGGATATGGAAGTCATTACCCTCAATACGTACATCACAGAGGATCTTCCATTCCAAAAAATGCTACGACTGGCTGCAGCGATGGATTCAAGTGGTTTCACTCACCTTACCGCAATCCAAATGTAGCTGTTGGAGCTCTTGTGGGTGGCCCCTTCTTCAATGAGACATACAATGATTATCGGAATAACTCAATGCAGGGTGAACCAAACACTTACAATTCTGCACTCTTGGTTGCCCTCCTCTCTGGCTTGGTAGCATCTTCCTCTGTGGTTAGGTCTTTCTAGAATCAATATAAGTTACAATTTTTTAATGCAATACGTAGGTAGGACTAGGGTTATATGTAGTCTTTTTATATCTTTGTTATCAAGTCCTGTACTAAAAATAAAGCATATGTAAAAATTTACTTGAAAGAATCAATTATATACTGAGTTGTAAAATATGTAGTTATTTTTAAAGATCATACGCTTGTTATATTATGATTAGAAAACTTGATAATTAAGAGATAAGAAATACTTTTAAGTACTAAGTTTTCTCCATGTAGATATCTCTTGTCCCATATAGCATTACTTCTTTTTATTCTCCCTCCTAGGAGCTTTTCTTTACAATGTATTAACACTTGTTACCTGTTGATTTAGACCACAAGAATCTAATTTAGTTTGAAATAAGTTAAATTACAAATGTATAAAGTTCTCCGAGTTATTTTTTTTTTATTCACAAAATTTGAATCTCAAATCTTGCTTAAGAGAATAAGTGTTGAAACACTTAACCAGTGTTGGTTAATGAAGTGCCCTTCTGTCCATGCATTGCTTTATGGAAGAGTTCTTCAAGAAGTCTATTAATTGCTAAACCCTAATCAGTATTGAAATTGATTAAAGTGTATTAAATATTTTTAGAAAATGTATAAATTATATATTATTAATAATTATTTTTTTCAAATTAATTATTATCAATATTCAATTCCTTCAATATAACAAAACTTACTATTGAAACAATAATTTTTTTTTTAAAATTTATAGCATTTGATGATGATTTTTTTTAAAAAAAAAAATTGTCATCTAAATATTCCTAGTACAATTTCTAGAAGTGTGCCGGCTTGAATTTTTTTTCAATGTACAAACAGCCATGACTATACACTCCATAACTGAAAAGCTAATACATATTGAATCAGTTAATCAAACTATGCTAGTACTTATAAGAGCCCAGAGAGTCTGAAGCAAATGAGGCCAATAGGATTGTGTAACGGCAGTTACAAGATTGTCTAAAATACTGACAATGCCTTTGATTGTGGCGTCGAACCAATGTAGCTTCGTCGAAGGCAGGCATAGCTCAGACAATGTTGTGATAGCGCAAGAAGTAATTCATAGCATGAGAGTGAGGAAACGGAAGAAAGCATTTATGGCTTGAAAGGGGATCTTGAGAAGGCATATGATAGATTGGACTGGAAGTCCAGTACACTAGTGGACATTGGTTTTCCTAACAAGTTTATTAAACTTGTCATGGCTTGTGTGACCACGTGCTCTATGCAAGTGTTGATTAATGGAGAGCCGTTAGAGAGCTTCACCCCTTCAAGGGGGGTGTTAGACAAGAATAAAGGGGAGTTTGAATTGTGTATTTATGATTTTTGCCAAAAACCATTTCTTTTAAATTTCAGGAAGATATGACAGACATTAGAGAGATACTGAATAATGCAAGAAAGTTAACTTTAAAAAGAAGATAGGAACACTAGAAATTTAAAGAGGTTCAGATCTTTTTCTTCAATGATCCTACGTCCTTTCCATTAGCTAATAGCCAAGGACCTTTATAAAAACAATCCTGAGATTTACAAGACAACCCTATAAGGGACAAGCCTCCTAACATTTACAAGATAATCTTTTTTGGGACAACCTCTCCAGCTTTTACACTCTATAATCAGCTTACTGACTGTTACAAAATAGGACATTTAAAACCTCGTACAAACACAACTAAAGATAGTTTCTCTCGGCTCCTATACACACAGGAGAATAGATAAGTAAAATGAAATATTAATGAATGAAGATTCACAAACTTTCTCTTTCCAGAAGTAGCTCACATAAAGCATTAAATGAAATTTAAGAGCAGTGAAATTTAAGATCACAGTAACTCTTTAGTGCTTCATTAGCTCAGACATGGAGATTCTTCAGCCATAAATAAGAGATGAAGGAGACTATCCGTAGCAAGCTTGAATCTCCAAACGGCAAAAACATTTAATTCATGATTCATCTTCTTCATGGCCCTATTAATGAGCAGCATGAGAGAAGAGAGCAAGAAGCGGCAGAAGGAATAAAAAGAGTTCTTATATTATAATTGATGCTTCCAATGTTCTGATAGTTAGTCATTTCTTCCTGCTACACCTGATAGCTTCCTACACTTCCTGACCTTCTGAAATATGTATCAAAAGTAGAGAAGAGAAAGCTAGTTTACGTGAGGAAAAAAGAGAGAAATGGGCCAAGGCATTTTAGGACAATTTTAGGCCTTAAACTTCAATAGTCCATTATCAAAAGCATAATTATTGGGCTTAAGAGATTTTGCTTCAACAGGGGGTTTGACAAGGGGATCCGCTTTCAGCATATCTTTTTGTTCTGCGTATGGGGAGGCTTGGGCATATTATTTCTTGGGTAGTAGATCAAAGATTATGGAAGCTGATTGCGTTGAAAAAAGGTAGGCCATATATATCACATCTTTTTCGCCGGATGATGTTGTCCAATTTGGGGAGACATCCAGTGAGCAAGTAGAAGTATTGCTTAAATGTATTAAATATTGTTGTGAAGGCATCTACCTATGCAATGCAAACGACACTTATTCTAAGAAGAGTGTGTGACGAAGTGGAGAAACTTACTAGAGGTTTTATTTGGAGATCAAAAGGGGAGGAGAGGAAATGCCACCTTGTGGCTTGGGGTTACATGTGTCAACCAAAAGAGTGTGGAGGTTTGGGGCTCAGAAACTTGAGAAATATGAATTCGCTCTGTTAATGAAGCTTGGATAGGATTGCATTATGAGAAAGGATGAGATACGGGCAAAAGTGTTAGAAATAAATATAGATGTGGGAGTTATATGATTCCACAATAAAATACAAAATGATTCTAATGTGTCAATTTGTAGTTCATGGAACCATGTCATAAGTGGTTGTAGGTGGCAAGTAGGAAAGGATGATTTAGTGCTATTTTGAAGGGATAGATGGTTGGATTTGGAAGAGCATTTGGCTTCTTTCTACTTGAGGCCATTGGAGGAAAGCAAAAACAAATGAGAGGTTGCTTGATGAAATATGTAATCTGATTATTTCACACCACTGTCTGAGTGTGGAGTTGGAAGAGGATGTGATTAGGTGGATGGGAATCATGGATGGCGAGTTTAAAACTGAGAAATTGTTTGTTTTTCAAAAAAGTGAACTTAGTCCTGTATTGACTAAAAATAAAGAATGAAAATTTATAAACTAATATGTGTTGGTAGGCTCATAAGGAAAGAGGTGAGCTTGCGCATTCATATTCCTTAGCTATTTGCAGTGCAAATGCGCTCACGATAAAGTTGATCGGGCCTGATTTTACTCTTTCTGAAAAAACAGAGGTGAAAATTGTAGTTTGCAAAAATTATTTGGTCAAACATCAGAAAATCAAATGACTGACAGTTTCAATTTGACTATTTAATTTGTTTTGAAAATTTGTAATAGCCCTTTAATTTTCTTTTAACTACCTTTAATCATTGTTTGCGTCTGTTACAAATTTTGCACTATAAAAAGACACTCCTCCCCCTCATATTTCACACAAAAAAATTTGATCTTCTCTCCTTTCCTCTCACACGTCTGCTCTCTTATTTTTTGGGTTACAATTTCTTATTCTTTTACTGTTTTGGTTCCTGCAAAAATCTCAGACTGGTAGTTTAATCCTAGAGGAAGTTTTGCAGATGCAAAATAATTCCATAAAGACAGTGTCTCTTAAGAAGAAATAACTCAGGCTATGTTGGTATTGATTTTTTATAACAGAAAGCATATGAACAGATAAGTTAGAGGAATTGGGGTGGAAGGGATAAAAAATTAGAGGGAAATACGGTGTTGGGAAGGGCCTTAAAGAATTAAAACTTTTATATGGTTGCTCTGCAACATTGGACTTATGACTAATAAAAGGAGAAGGAAAGCTAATCTCACTCAGTCTAATTTATATGACAGGTGCAAGTGCGCAGGGGAGAGCAGACTACATGTTGTGAGGGATTGCTTTAAAATTAAAGAGGTATGGAAGAAATTAGTTACTAGAGAACTGTGGAATAATTTCTTCTGCTTGGATTTTGGACTGTTTGTGCAAATCTGTCACAAAATTGGGAGAACCGAGATGATTGGAAATTAGTGTTTATTGTAACAATATGGAAGGCGTGGGAGAATACAAACGAAACAGTCTTTCAAGGTTCATGGAGGACTGTAATAGAGCTACTAAATGCAATATGTGGGATGGTGAGAGATATTAAGGAGGCAAGATATGATTCAGTGACGAGGTGAGGAAAGGAAACTAACTCAAAAGAGATACACATTAGGCGGGAGGCTCCTGATTATGGGTGGATTAAATTAACTGTAATACAGATGGGGCATATAAGGAACATCTAAAGTTAGCGAGATGTGGGGATGTAGCAAGAGATCATTGTGGGAGGTGGATTTGGGGTTTTAGTAAGTTGATTGGGAATTGTAATCCTTTGATGGCAGAGTTATGGGGATGCCTTGTTGCTTTAGAATTATTGTGGGACAATGGTTTTAGGAGGGTACACGTGGAAATGAGCTATCTAGTAGCAATCATGATGATTAAGGAGGGAGTGGGGGCTGCTCACATGTGGGTAGGTTTGGTGAATATAATTAGAAGTTGGTGCAACAAGGAATGGGAAATGGTGATTTCTCAGGCTTACAGGGAGGCGAATAGGGTTGCAGATTCGCTTGCAAGGAAGGCTTTGCTGTCTAGTGATTGTTTTGTTTTGTATTGTTTTAATTATGTTCTTATTGGTTGTAGCTTATTAGCTAGGGAAGATTGTATGGGAGTTTATCTCCATAAAACTGTGGTTTGTATAGCTGGGCTTTGACCCCCTTGCCTAAAAATAATTTAAAAAAAAAAAAGAAGCTAATACATAAATAACTAATGAATTGAAGAACGCTTCTCGTACTTCCTTGAGCTCAGTCTCAAATCCTATTATCCTGAATCTCCAGATTCCACTTGAATGTTAATCAAGGCATCCTGCTAAACTCATGAATCTAAAAATTCCATCTTCACTTAAGTTAATGCGTTCTAGAACCTAGTTCCCAACTTGACACATGTTACTCTGGAGTTTCTTGTGAGGCGTAGACACAAAGTTCATTTATTCAACTTTGGTACATTTATTTTTATTTTTTTTCAAGGGTTATACATAATTTTTACTCACAAATGTCAATTAAATTGATATCAACATCTATACACTCATTAATTTATAACCTTTTTTTTAGGGTTCACAACTTCTAAGTTTATTTGTCTCTGCATCTATGATTCTTCATATATCAATATAGAACATAAAAATCACAATAGATCAAACTAATATTAACATAGAAGAATTTCATTTTTATTCCATCCCTCATATATTACAAAGAATCTTATACATCCATAAGGTAAATTTACAAATTATAGGACATTTTTGACATCTCAAATATTAATTACAACATGAATTTGCAAAGGTATATTTGTTTGTGGCTTCACTTGACTATGTCTTATCATATCTACTATGTAACATAAAAGAAAGATCCCTCGACTCTTGTTTTAATATATTTCTTTTTCAAAAAAAAAAAAGAAAAAGAAAAAGAAAAATTCATCACAATGAAATCATCAGAGCTTTTCCAAGGACCCGACAAGGATCATGATGATGATCGAGGCCTCCAAGTTATTGTATACACAATGTATATCATATGCATATTTCTACATACTTCTATAAGCTCAGCCACTATATAGATGTGATAGAAATGACTAATACTTAAAGGGAGATGAATAGGGTAATTAAATTTTTTTTTTTTGAAAAACTTATTGGAAGTTGAAAATGATCTTAATGCATAAAACAATCTAAAGAAAAATATTGTATAGAGAAAAATAGAGCATAAGCCAAGATGAGTATATAGAAGTGCAAAGAATCACAAATAAGTCCAAGAAATTACAAGAGGTAGGGAAGAGAAAAATCAAACTCTATCTTGGTTTAGCTTAAAAACTCATGCTTATATCTAGTCCTGAAGATTTCTCTTGAGATTTTCCACTATATCTACAAGTTTAAAAATGGCAGTTGTAAGCCACAGTACAACCAAAGAATTTTTTTACCTCTTAAGAGTTTCTCTCCTCCTTACACAGTGTTTTTCCCATAATCCTACTCAAGGAACCCAAATCTTTGAGTAATCAAGTCAAAAAAGTATAAAAAATGAATTAGGTGATCTCTTTCTTATAGAGCAAATATGTAATTAAAGCTTATTAAGAACTTTTGAGATGCACTTTGTGAAGAATTTAAAAAAGTTTTTCCCAAAATATTCAATTATTCTAGCTCAAACATGGCTCTTACTTATAAAGAAAAACATAAAATAGATGTTGGAATCCTTAGGTAATCAATTTGGTACAAAAATAGCCATTGAACTTTTGCTTTTTCTACTTTTTCATACGAGCTAGTCGACTGTCAAAGGTCAACAGTCAACTATGCCTTTAAGAAATCTGCCAGTTGATTGCTCAAGGCAACTAGTCAAGTAGTTGTCTTTTGGAGTCCCATTTTTTGATTGTCAAAGATAAGCCAATCGGTTGGCACAGGGAGCCAGTCAACTAGTGGCTTCTTTGGAATACTCACCAAGTCATGGTAGAGGTGAGCTAGTCGACTACCTGGGTAGACTAGTTAACTAGTTGGCTTCAATTGTGCAAACTTATAAAATTTTTAGACTTGGAATAATTTTAGAGCCGACCAATTTGATAAAAACTGTAACATCCGTGTCCTAAGGGCTTCTACTTTTATGAAGGTATGTGGTTATTAGTATGCTTATGATTAGGGGTGCCTTATTTAGGTTAGTAACAAAGTCTTAGTGTTGGAAATTCATGGCAATGATGGTCATTAATTTCTAGAATTCTGGCTTGGAAATATTTTATTTTGATGTCACCATATTCTCATGTTGGTTTTATTTAAATTATGATTGGTGACTATGCATATAAACATGAAAATGACTATATTCTGATATGGAACCTTTTATGTGTAAGAGTAACTTGTTTCATATGGGAATAAGCTTATGAGGAAAGTTTGGGCCTTGTGTGGGAGTCTAAGACACAAGCAATATTTTTGAAATTTTATTCTCACTTAGTATACTCCTGAGGCATCCGGAACATCCACTTTCTTCCTCATTTTTCTTTTCGCTCTTCCTTTTCCTTGATACCCTGAGCCCTAGTCTTCTTCTTCCTTCTCTTGGTTGTGATAGTTGCTTCCTGGTGGCTTCCTCCTCTCTGTTGTGCATCTAGGTAATTGATAATGGTTTTCCTTCTTTCCTTTTCTTTGTTTCCCTTTTTCTGCATTTATTATACATAAGGGAGCCCTAGGTGGAGAAGCAGAGAAATTTTAACTTGTGAGGAATGGGTATGGTTTCAGTGTTTTTCCATTTGTGAATTCTGATTAAGGTGAGTGTGTTTTGGTGGAATACCCCACAAAAAGGATATGGAAAGGAGAAAATGACCAAAATGATTTTGCTCCGAATGTCCTTAATCTTGTGCTAGAGATGTTAGGAATGATAAATGTTGGATTAATATGGTGAATTCTGAGTTAGGTACCTAAAACATTAGTTGAATTAAGCTGGTGACAGGCGTATAATAGAGTAAATGTGATTTTGCAGAAATTTTATTCTGTAGACCATCGCTGCAGCACAGCAACAACGTAGTCGCTACAATGACCATATTGGTCGCTATAGCGACAGGTTGGACAGAGAAGCAATACTCTTTATCACCCACTGTTATAGCGACCATGTTGGTCGCTGCAGCGGTAGGCTTATTTCAAAATATTTTTCTTTTTTATTTTATTTTATTTTATTTATTTATTCTACCTTTCCTTGATTTAAAACATAGGGAATCATTCAAAAATCTCCTAGAGACATACTCTAGTAAGCATCCCCCATTTTCAAGGTAGTCTTGTGCATCAACGAGGTGAGTAGGACAATTCATTATTCTTTATAAATTCTTTTGGATTTAGCCTTGATAAAGATAAAGCTTTATTTTCTTAGATTCAAGAGTAGTCAATTAATGAGTAAAATGGTTGGGTTTTAGACCTTGTTGTTAGCTTGAGAATTCCAATAGATGATGGGAATTAATGAGTTGATTGCATTATTTGGGCCAAATTATTGTATGTTAATTTTTCCTTGTTGTATTGTGATGAATTGATTACATGCTGGAGTTTTTGGCATTCATACAAATGTGTCGGAGTTAATGGCACTTAAAACATCTTAAATATGCCAGAATTATTAGCACCCAATTCATTCAACTGTGCCGGGTTATTGGCACCCAACACCATAAATGTGCCGGAGTTATTGGCACCCAATTTACTCTAATGTGCCGAAGTTTTTGGCACCAAACTATTCTAAATATGCCAGAGTTTTTGGCATTTGTGATGATTTTATGTTGGATATGGTTTTATTTTATTGTTATCAAAAATTTATTTGGTTAATTTATAAATTATGAGAAGTGACATTGTAAAGTAAAATACCGTAGTTTGGTTTCTCGTGTTCCTTGTTGCCTACTCATTGAGTATTAAATCACTCACTTTGCTCTTGAATTTTTTCTTTTAGAGACGGAACCTGAGGTAGATGGCCCCCTTGAGGAGTGATAGGCTCTCATTCTGCCAACTCATCCTCCACTCCTTGGGTTGGTTTTGTTATTTTGGTTACGTGGATCCTGTTGGTCTTCTATCACTTGCTCTGTGATTGCGTAGGTTACTTAGGAGTCTATTTGTATTTTTGTGAAATGACCTTAGGTTATGAATCGTTCTTTTGGGAACTATTGTTGGTTATACCAACATTCTTTTGTATTAAACTATGTTTTCAACTATTATCTAGTATATGCATTTCTTCTGAATCTTGTTGTGTATAAAGATATGGATTACTTGTCAATGTTGTCACATCCCAAAAATCAGACATGTCAGATAAACATAAAAGGCCTAGGGTATACCTTTGTGGTACCCTTTAATCTCCCTAAACATTCCTAATATTCACAACTATATAAATCATAAATTTTTTCAAAAAGATATTTTGTATACATATACAGAAATGTTCAACCTTTATACATTACTTAGTACGATACAACCTCACAAGTCTAGGTGACCTATACAGACGACAAAGCATTTCTTAATCCTTTACCAAAAATTAGATCCAAGAGCCCACCAGACGAAAGTGGAGTATAACTCCAAAGAGCTATTAATCATCCTCCTCAACTACTGTATCTATATATATATATATATATATATATATATATATATATATATATATATATTCATAGCAAGTGTGAGTTTATCAAAACTCAGTGAGTAAATAATTGTGCATGAAAACATCACAAGCACAAATACCACATTGTTAATATAGCTAAACCATAATTTAATTTAATATACCATTCATCCTTATATAAGCTATAACTTGCATCAGGTTTCTTCGATGATCAAGCCCTCAACCATCTATGTGTCATATTCGATTATATCCTAGCATCATATTTCTTGGGAAAACAAGCCCTCAATCTTCCATGTTTAAAATTCAGTTATATCCTAGCATCATATTTCTTGGGAGATTAAGCCCTCAATCTTCCATGCTTAAAATTTAGTTATATCTTAACATCAAACTTCTTGGGAGATCAAGCCCTTGATCTTCCATACTTAAAATTTGATTACAACCTTACATCAGATTTCTTGAGAATTTAACCCTCAACCTTCCATGCAACAACAAATAGAGATATTTACTCAATAGCAAAGTAATATAAGATATAATTGTCATCACATCATTCCTCATCTTAAACATATATCAATGTCCTCTTGAATCTCTTTCAAGAGTTAGGGTAATCTAACAATCATCTTTAACTAAAAAAAAAAAGTATATCCAATGTTCCAACAATATTGCAAAAGGGACTTATATTATACATTGATTAATTGTACTAATTTAGTTTAGCAAGGTAGTCTACTAACCTTATCTTGCATTAGATTTCTTGGATGATCAACCCTCAATCTTTAATGCATCAAACACAATCACAATTATGACATATAATCATATTTTCACAAATATATTCCACTTATTCAAGGAACTACCACATTTAGTTATTTAGTCAACTAGAAAAATTAATTCATATAAGGTAATAAAATAATTCTCAATGATATTGTGATTTTTCTCAATTTAAACATACACTGGTAATCTTCTCAATTTCACAAATAATACAAATGAGATTTATATTGTGCTTTGACTAATTTAGTAAATTAATTTTGCAAGGTTGTCTACTCACCTTAACGTTTTCCCAATTTTACATTGAACATTCCTCGAAGATGTGTTAGATGATGGAAGGTGCATCAAAAAATCCATCCCTATAAGATAATCATGCAAAATCATGTCAAGGTCACAAAATAGGAAAGTTTTTACTACTAATACTGACCTTTGACCACTCTTCTGGACATAACTCTAAAAAGTTAATGAATTTCAAATGAAACTTATTTCATTTGAAACTAGACTCAAAGGGAATTCCAACAATGTCTTATTTTCTAAAAACGGAGTCCGGATGAAAGCATTATAGCCATTTTAAAATTGATGCTATATTAACGGTTTGCTACAATGACGGTTTGCCATAGTAACGGTTGTCACAATTTGTTAACCGCTATAGTACCGTTGACTGCCGATGTTACATTAAACTCAAAAATTTTCCAGATTTTCTAGATGCTATAGTACCGAATCTGGAAAAAATTTTCCAATATGAACAATATTTTTGCTATAGTAACTATGATATTTTTTTAGGATTTTAGGATCAAATCTTCATCGTTTAACTTGAGTTCTTCCATGGGATTTCATCATTGATATCTAAGGAGTATTTTGACACCAAAACTCTCTAATTTTAACCAACAATCCAACTTCCAATTATCAAATTTCATCAAGAACACAAACTTCTGCAAATATCCAAATCTATGAATTTCTCCTAGTTTTCTCCAAATTTCTTATTCTATAATTATTATCTAACATGTAAAAATGTTTTAAACCAACATCTATACTTAAATTCATCCAAAGAAACATTATACAAAGATTTTCCAAATCGATAACCTAGGACTTCTTCTTGTAAGATGAGGAAGAAAAAGAATATCTACTTATCAATCTTCCTAGTTTTCATGGCTTCCTTCCCCAAGTGAAATGACATGAATAGATGATGAAGGAGATGGCATGAGAGTGGCTGAAAAAGAGATGGAGAGAGCTTCAGGAGGAAAGAGAAGAAATGAATAGGAAGAGAGGAGGATGAGTGTTTAAGTGAGTGTATGTGTGAGCCCTACTAATTTTTCTTTCATTTTGGTCCCTTTGGTAAAATTAGGACTTTGCAAGGGAATTAGAAAAACTTGATCATAAATAAGGCATCCAAATAAACTTCCATAAAGTACACGCCATCACATCCTATTTTATTTAAATACCAAAATCCTGCATTTGTTCACTTTAGTCCTTCTCGTTGCCTTAAAATCTACTCTAGCCTCCAATCCATCATCCTTAAGGTACCGGCCTCATAATTATGTCCTCATTTAATCTATTCTTCTTCTCGGACTCTTATTTGGTCTTTTCTCAAAAGTACTCCATATTTTCTTTTCTTTGCACTTTAGTCCTTGAATGTAATTCCTATGCTCAAAACACATGTTTCCTTTTCCCGATGCAATCTTACCTGACCAAAGGCAATTCTTAGTCCTTACTAAACTTTAAGAACCCTCATCCCTCTAATCAAAACTCATAGATTCATGAAAATTTTCATTCTGATGAATTGATGTACTTTTAACTATACTGTGATACCAAGATATTATATTCTTCCCCCTTAACAAAATTCGGTCCCACAAATTCAAAACTCACCTCAAGACTGAAACAATTCATCCCTTAGTTCTCTTTCTTCTTGAACCTCATCACTACTTTCATTGGTGAAATTCACAAGAACATCATACCATCAACTGAAAACTCTTGATCGCATTGCCGATGGTCTGCATAGGACTTTTGCCTATCCTAAATAGTAAGCAATCTCTCTCTAATTAGTCTGATCTTCTCCACAACCTCCTGTACCATAACGTGTTTCATCTCTCTTACTTTACTAAGCTCAAACCAACTAATCATAGACTAACTCTGTCTCTATATAAAGCCTCAAATAAGTGTCATCTTAAAAGTGGCAAGTGGTCTTCTCAATTCACACTGAAAACCATAACACATACTACCACACACATAACTCATAAGATTAATAAATACAAGAACCCCGCTTGAAGGCATTATGCTGCCCATAGGCAATATCTCTACCTGAAGGCATATCTTGCCAATAGGTGATATCTCTTCCTGAAGGCGTCGTCCACAAGGCATAATCACATGATATCATAACATGAAACTCTAGGAAGAACAATCCCAGAAAAATAACATAAGTAGATAACATACCCCACATGCATAACTATAAGATACATATGGAAATCTCTCTGTACAGAGTTACACAAGTCTTGCCACAACAAATCATATAAAGTCATACCCCTTCCGTGATCGAGGAAAATCCACTACAAAATCCATAACGATCCATTATCATTTCCACTCGAAAATCTCAAGCGACTACATCAATCCTGAAGGTCTCTGATGTTCAGCCTTGACCTGCCGGCATGCCAAACATCACATTACAAAGTTTGTCATATCTCTCCTCATCTCTCCCACCAGTAGACTTACTTCAAGTCCCGATATATCCTGGTGGCACTGGGATAATTTTCCTCTTTAATGGCTCAACACTTAGAATTTGAAGTCTCCTATTGAACCACAGAACACTCCCTTCACCCAATGAGAACTCCAATACTAAACCTTCCCTTGTCCTATCTATGATTTTCACCATATTTGCATTATCTCCTGATGCTCACCTCGCCTAACCTAACTACTCGAAACCCTTCTTCTTCCCTTAGAAAAAGTTGATGAAGTTCCTTTAGAACTTCCCCCCTTAGTTCTAAAGTCACTTCCAAGGCAAGTCTCTCTTGCGACAACATATCATCTGGAATTTTGATTCCAGACATCTAGTCTGAAATTCATTTCTCTTTCTTATTTGGTTTCTGTTGCATCAAACCTATCAACATCCTCCCCTTGTTGAGAGGTGTCACTCCCTCATGATCTCACCCAACTAAAAGGAAGTTTTGAAAGGACTAAGGAATCCTTAAAGAGTTCAACTAACTCTCTTCAAATTTTTGCCTTGCCAAACTCTAGCACAATCCTTTTTTCTCTCCTTCGAAGAGGTTCCATCAATAATGTTCACCACATTTCTCATGTGTTACTCTGATATGAATAGAGGTCACCTTAACAAGAGGTTCCCCTATTTTGTATAATGAACTACCTTGTATACAACTCTTGTGCTTTAAGAGCATGACCTCAAACTTCCTTGACTATCATCCAAGCAATATCTAAGATTAAAGAATTCACCTCTGCTTAGCAGGGCTTGCCATAACCAGCAACAAGCTGTGCCAAGCTTTCATCAAGTATCAACCCACTAGTTACTCCTAGGGGTGATCTAACTCAATGCTATCAGTTCACATGCATCTCACGCATGCATATAAGACAAAGCATATACAACTATGCATTCACAACTACATAACACACAGAGGTCATAAAGATTAAAGATGCACTCATGGTAAAAGCACAAGTGTTCATCTAAATCTTTTAGTTATGGGATTAAATCAAGCTCATCCTCCAACTTTTCATAACACAACCTTTTATTTCAAGTCCATTACTAACCCTTCGACTAAACCTAAATAATAGACATTATCTATGTATATTCATACATGAGCAACCACGCTTCCACATAAATCTAAATGCATTCTACCTTTAGCTAATCCACATAATATCTAGGACACTTTTCATTATACAAGGGAGCTTAGGATTAACCTGAGCTCATCCCAAGCCATACTCGTGACATCATCCCTTTGCTCTCAACATCAACCATAATCAATGATCACACAACTAATTTATACCCTCAATCTTATTCGGTCGTATAAAATTACTCAAGTGTTCTACATAACCATCAATGTGTATACACTATTGAATCGTTCTATCTGTACATTATGTTTAACAACTACATATGTATATATGCCAATAGTTTACCTACAACAAGCTCTAGTCATTCTACAGTTACGAAACTTCACATTCTTTCCTATGGTAGAGATTCTTATAAGTCATCCTTCACGCTATCCAGCTTCATTAGTTTAAGAACTTCATGCATCATCACTTCCCATACATACGGTTTCCTTACTCAACTTACCTCTGTGGACTATTCTTTTTTTTAGCACATCTATCACACAATACCATCACGACAAACCTTAACCAAATAGATGCAACTTAAGCAAGTCACCCCTAGAGAAGATTAATAACTTACCCCAACATTTCTTATGTCGGGTCCTACTAATTCACTGTCTCCCTCAAGAAAACTACATAGTCCACATTGGTTTCCTCAATCGAGCTCCCATCAAGAAACATATTGTTCAAGCATTCATGCCTTTTTCTCTGTTCGGTGTCCACTGAAATTGAATCCTAGATCTGTCCCTTAAGGGTTCTAGCTTATGTCTACACTGGCAACTCGTGCTGTATAACCCAGGGAAATCCCTCTTGAATTCCGGCCCATGCCTCACAATCAACCTTACCCCATCAAGTACATCCCTCTTGGCCCTAACCCACATGCCATACTCTGGTAACTATCGGTCTCCAGCCCCAAAAGTGCACCACAAAGTCACATTTCCAGTTCCTTAAAAATTCTCAAAGAATCTTCCAGATCCCTTGTATTAAAAATATAAGCAGGTGGAATTACATGCATTACAAGTCTCCACAAGGCTTTCTCTTCCATGAACTTCTAATCCATTATTTGTGTAGTCTTCGTACTCTACGAGCACAGTCTCTACTCTCATCAGACCATATCCTTCATCGATGTCCCTATCGCAAATTATCTCGATATCGAGGATTCCTCCACGAAATCCTACCATTGCCTCACTTTTTCTTTATACAGTCCAGTTGATCATTAATTAAATTGAATATTTTCATCACTATGGCAAGATCAATCTGTAGGGTGGCTTTGACTCTCTTCACTTGACAATAAGCTAAGCCCCCGATGTTCTAAGCATGTGCACAATCCGCATGGTTAGAAAAGGTGTCCTGCATATTAACTGATAAGGCCACAGATGTTATTAAGGCCTCTTCTAAGCTCACTGGCTCACTATGTTCTGAGGATTTCTCCTCCATCAAGGTGCAACAAATCTACACATAAAGCAAACATTTCTCAAATTAACAAAATTATCTCCTACTAACTCTACCGAGGAGTAAGTTACCACTCGACTCTATAAGGTCTTTTATGAAACTTAATCCCATGGTCATGCCGTGGCCCACAACAATGAGGAATGGCCCATAAAGAACACTTTGAGCTATGATCTATAGAAGACCTAAAAACCATCCTCTAATACCAATTTGTCACATCCCAAAAATCAAACAGGTGAGATAAATATAAAAAGCCTAGGGTATACCTCGGTGGTACCCTTTAATCACCCTGAACATTCCTAATATCCATAACTATACAAATCATAAATTTTCCAAAAAGATATTTTGTAAACATATACAGAAATGGTCAACCTTCATACATTACTTAGTATGATACAACCTTGCAAGCCTAGCTGACCTATACAGACAACAGAACATTTCTCAATCCTTTACCAAAAATTATATCCAAGAGCCCACTAGACAAAAGTGGAGTATAATTCCAAAGAGTTATTAATCCTCCTCCTTAACCACTGTATCTGAAAAAGAAACATTCATAGAGAGTGTGAGTTCATCAAAACTCAATGAGTAAACAATTGTGCATGAAAACATCACAAGCATAAATACCATATTGCTAATATAGCTAGACCATAATTTAATTTAACACATCATTCATCTTTATATAAGCTATAACTTGCATTATGTTTCTTTGGTGATCAAGCCCTCAACCATCCATACGTCATATTCGGTTATATCCTAGCATCAGATTTCTTGGGAGATCAAGCACTTAATCTTCCATGCTTAAAATTTAGTTATATCCTAGCATCAGATCTCTTGGGAGATCAAGCTCTCAATCTTCCATGCTTAAAATTCAATTACAACCTTGCATCAAATTTCTTAGAAATTTAACCCTCAACCTTCCATGCAACAACAAATAGAGATATTTACTCAATAACAAAGTAATATGAGATATAATCG
Organism: Biancaea sappan; assembly: GCA_037074585.1. NCBI lineage: Eukaryota > Viridiplantae > Streptophyta > Magnoliopsida > Fabales > Fabaceae > Biancaea > Biancaea sappan. Next base: position 58,042,526 of record CM073490.1, read on the forward strand.
TTATCACATCATTCCTCATCTCAAACATACATTAGTCCTCTTGAATCTCTTTCAAGAGTTAGGGTAATCTAGTAATCATCTTTAACTAAAAAAAAGAGTATATCCGACGTTTCAACAATATTACAAATGGGACTTATATTATATATTGATTGATTGCAATAATTTAGTTTAGTAAGGTCATCTACTCACCTTATCTTGCATCAAATTTCTTGGGTGATCAACCCTCAATCTTTAATGCATCAAACACAATCACAATCATGACATATAATCATATTCTCACAAAAATATTCCAGCTATTCAAGAAACTACCACATCTAGTTATTTAGTCAACTAGAGAAATTAATTTACATAAGATAATAAAATAATTCTCAATGATATTGTAATTTTTCTCAACTTGAACATACACTGGTAATCTTCTCAATTTCACAAATAATGCAAATAGGATTTATATTGTGCTTTAACTAATTTAGTAAATTAATTTTACAAGGTTGTCCACTCACCTTAACATTTGTCCAATTTTACCTTGAACCTTCCTTGAAGATGTGTTAGATGATGGCAGGTGCATCAAAGAATCCATTCCTATAAGATAATCATGCAAAATCATATCAAGGTCACAAAATAGGGAAGTTCTTACCACTAATTCTGACCTTTGACCACTCCTTTAGACATAACTCTAAAATGTTAATGAATTTTCAAATGAAACTTATTTCATTTGAAACTAGGCTCAAACGAAATTCCAACGATATCTTATTTTCTCAAAACGAAGTCTTGATGAAAGCATTATAGCCATTTTAAAACTGATGCTATAGTAACAGTTTGCTACAACTTGTTGACCGCTACAGTACTATTGACTACTGACGCTACAGCAGACTAAAAAATTTTCCAGATTTTACAGATGCTACAGTACCGAATCTGGAAAATTTTCCCGAATGACCAATATTTTTGCTAAGTAACTGCGATCTTTTTTAATGATTTTGGGGTCAAATCTTCACCATTTAACTTGATTTCTTCTATCAGATTTCATTCTTGATATCTAAGGAGTGTTTTGACACCAAAACTCCCAATTTTAACCAACAATGCAACTCCTATTTATCAAATTTCATCAAGAACACAAACTTTTTCAAATATCCGAATTCTATGAATTTCTCCTAGTTTTCTCCAAATTTCTTGTTCCATTATTATTATCTAACATATAGAAATATTTTAAACCAACATCTATACTTAAATTCATCCAAAGAAACATTATACAAAGATTTCCCAAATTGATAACCTAGGATTTGTTCTTGTAAGAAGAGGAAGAAAAAGAAAAACACCTACTTACCAATCCTCCTAGTTTCATGGTTTCCTTCCCCAAGCGAAATGACATGAATGGATGATGAAGGAGATGGCATGAGAGTGGTTGTGAAAGAGATGGAGAGAGCTACGGGAGGAAAGAGAAAAAATGAATAGGAAGAGAGGAGGATAAGTGCTTAAGTGAGTGTATGTGTGGGCCCTACTAATTTTTCTTTCATTTTGGTCCCTTTGGCAAAATTAGGACCTTGCAAGGGAATTAGAAAAAATTGATCATAAATAAGGCACTGACATAAACTTCCATAAAATAGACACCATCACATCCTATTTTATTAAAATACCAAAATCCTGCATTTGTTCACTTTAGTCCCTCTCGTTGCCTCACAATCTACTCTAGCCTCCAATTCATCATCCTTAAGGTAACAGCCTCATAATTTTGTCCTCATTTAATCCATTCTCCTTCTCGGGCTCTTATTCAGTCTTTTCTTGAGAGTACTCCATATTTTCTTTTCACTTTAGTCCTTGAATGTAATTCCTACACTCAGAACACATATTTCCTTTTCCTGATGCAATCTTACATGACCAAAGGCAATTCTTAGTCCTTACTAAACTTTAAAAACCCTCGTCCCTCTAATCAAAACTCCTGAATTCATGAAAATTTTCACTCTGACGAATTTATGTACTTTTAACTATACTGTAATACCGGGGTATTACAAATGTACTCATGTTTCTAGTAAATATTTTGTTTTGGGTTTGGAATTGTATTAAGTTGTTTGGTTGGCTTACAGTGTAGAGTTAGTCCTACTACCATGCCAATCACATATTGTTTTAGGGATGTGACAAATACTAAGTTTTAATCTCAGTGCATTTTATTACGTGGCTTCAAGGGATTAAGCAAAGTGATTTTATGAGATTTAGTCTAGTGGGAGAGTTAGTGCTAGATGACTTTCTTATAATTTTGCTTGGTGGAATCATGGGATAAAAACTAGATCGGACTGACAAGTTTAGTCAAGAATCAATTTGTGGTCTAATTCTAAAAATCAACCAAAAATTGGTATAACCAACTAGAAACCAGTGGAACCAATTAAATCAGCTAGGTAACTTGCCACTTTCAACACTCTGGTGTTGGAACCCCACAAGAAGGACAACATCCTCAAAGACCTTGTCAAGTTCCAAAATGGCAAACAATACTAAAAGAATATCAGAAAGGTTTAGAAGCATGGTCATTTGCTCTATGGTCCTCTGGGAATTGGTAAATTTGCTATGATAGTTGTCATGGCTAATTTAAAGAAAAATATAGAGTTGATTAATAATATATAGAAGTCTTATTTTGTCTTGTTTAAAAGATTGAGAAATAAAGAGGATTGCATAATAATATATGAAATGGTTAGTCAATTTAAAGAAGAGGTTAATCAAACTCAAAAATTTTAGATTTTAACCTTTTTGCCTAACCGATTAAGAAACTTAACGCAAAATGTTGTGTTGTTCGAGTTTCCCTCAAGTTAATGACTATTTAACGTTCTGAAACTGCTAAATTTTGGTTTTCACAATGGGATTAATGAGCAGTGTCTTCAAGTTAACAAAAAGTAGTCGTAACTTAACACTGTATCTTTATGAATTTCAATATTGCCTTTATTGGCTCAAGGGTTGGCAATTGACTTTGATGATAAAAAAAAGAAAAATATTTTTAAAGCATTAAATTCTTAAGAAATAATTGAGTATATCAAAAAATCCCTACGATTATGAAATCATTGATTTTGAGACTAAAGACATATTTATCACATGGCAAAATCTTTTATGATCTTAAAAGTTTAAAGGAAAGTTTACTAAACAAAGTTTATTCAATCAAATCTTTCTCTTAAAAGAAACTTTATCATATCAAGTTATTCCTTGATTTACACTTCACTATGTGTGGAAATTATTTGAATTAGACAAGAACAATATTTGGAAAGATTACAATCAAATAAAGTGGAATTCATGATTGAATATTCTTATGGAAAGAAAGCGAATTGAAGCAAAATTAAAGGAAGCATTCAACTGACTCGAAGTTGTATACATAGAAGGGTTTCAAATGTCAAGTTCAAAAAGGAAGTTATTTGAAAAAACAAGACTCAAACAATCAAGATTTGAAAGGCTAACATAAACGAGGATTGCATTCATTAATCAACTTATCTTGCAAATATAGAAAGAAAGCTTGATAATGAAAAATCCTATTATTCAAGGAAATCAATCAACGAGTCAAAGCTTCTCAAATGGAAAGATTTCGAATTCAATATTCAAGAAAAAAGATTGATGCTCCAGAACTAATTCTGAATGAAGATCAACATGATTTAAGGAGGAATTAGTGCTAACAATCAAAAATCAATTCAAGAAAGGAAACAATCAGAACCATGTGACTGTATCCTAAAGATACTGATGAAGATTGATTATGACCTCAATGTTTCAATCCTACCAATTTGGAAATTGCTTTATTTCCTACTATATGCTAATATCTTTTTGGAAAGAGTTTCAAGTATAGATCACAAATCAAGGATGCAATTAAAAACACAAATCCGTCAACATACAATAAAGGAGAGAATGAAGATTTAATGGAAGGTCACCTTGATTCAAGGGAGCAATCAAATGGGTCAAACAAAGCACTAGGATGAAAACAATATGAATCATATACAAAAATGGAAGGAAATAATGCTTGATTAAAGAAGATTGAAGACCATCATGCAATCAAGATCAAATCACTTAAATTGGTCAACAATCAAGAATGTAATGATTGAAGCAAATCAAGCAACTAAATTTATCATTGAAGGATTCCAACATTCATATTCTAACGGCTAAGGCTTGGAGCTACATATATAATCACATCTTTGCAAGCCAAGAAAACAAGCCAAGAGAGCAGAACATTTTGAGAAGAAAAATCATATTATTCTGAATTATTTTGTATTGAGCTAAGTGTCCTAGAATATCAAGCTTTGAGAGCTACAAGTTTCAAAGAGCTGTAAGTGTGACCCATTGTGTATTAGGGTTAAAATCTTCTTTGTCTATCTCTCTTTATCGTTGTGGTTAAGCTGTGAAACCTTCAAGTTGATCGTGATCTATAGAAACCTTTGTGGTTATGGGTGAGCTGTGAAACCTCTTCAGTTGCTTGTGAGTTGTGAAAACCTTATTTAGTTTGGGTGAGTTTGGGAAAACCCTCTAGTTATTGGTAATCTAGAAAAACCTTTGAGTTATGGGTGAACGACTAAAGACCCTCAAGTTTGTAGGGCACTTGGGAACCATTCTGTTTGTAATTTCTCATTATTATAGTGCAAGAAAATCTCTTGCTTTACAAAGGGACTAGAGGTAGGCAAATGTTGGCTGAACCATGACACATCTGTCACAACCTAGACCTAGGGCTATTACCAGCGTGGACTGCATGTCATCCACACCACCGCAAGCCGAATATCTCACCAACTATCCCAAACAAGATAAATAAATCCTAGGAGGCCTACCTAATTATAGAGCATACTAAAAGATTAATTTTAAACTTAAACAGAAAATACCTTACCTCGAACAATGGGAAGGCATCCTCACTACTCGAACTGCTGATTTGAAACATCTTCAATACCTAAAAACTATGAGGGGTGGGTTTAATCTACTGACTTACCCAAAAATTGTACCTTACACTTTAGTTCATTAGGGGTAACTTACCCAAAAACATATGATATTTTGTCATTCTCAACCGTGGGAGTTCTTCCCTAGAATTATAATTAGACTTCAGTTCATTGTACTGCTTGTCTTCCACAATCCTCTCAAAGTGCTTGAAGAATTGTACAATATCCAAGTTTAGTCTTATCAACACCTTTAGGTCAGCATTGAAACTATTATTGAGTTGTCTGCTTTGCATTCCAAGGGTTAGAGTTTGCCTTATAAAACACGCCACCCATTTTTGCTTGAAACTATAAAGTGATGCCAGCCACTAATTATCTTCAACACTATGGTCTACCAATAATTTAATTCATGCCACCTGAAATTATTGTTCGTCTATAATGTTGTACATACACTGTGAAATATCAATTAAAAACATGAAAATCACCCTTAGGTAGATGAGACAAGTGTTTGGTGGCATTTTGCATCAAATGCCAACTGCACTATCCATGGACTGTGTTAGGCATCACCTCACTTAATGCCTTTACCATTGCTGCATCCTAGTCAGTGAATATTGTAAGAGGTATTTTTTTGCCAATGAGCCTCTAAAAATGTTTCAAAAAGCCATTTGAAAGAGTCAGCAGTTTCATCATATAATAAAGTCACTCCGAATATAATCATTCCTCTATAATGATTAAACCCACAGAACACAATGAGTGACCTATTTCCTTTCTTGGTGCCGAATGTTTTATCAAGTGACACGACATCCCTAAAGAACTCATAATCAATTAGCATTTTTGGATTAGCCAGAAAAACATTTATTATCTGCTCATCTAAATCCATCTGATAAGCATGAAAATATGATGGATTTTCTAACAATTGCTTTTGAAAATAATTCAACAATGCACTAGCCTCTCCATACTCCATGTTTCTTTGCCTTCTCGACTTCAAATAATTTTTCACATCTGTGCTCATGTATTTAAGATTAGATCTTCCTCCCACATGCATACTCATCAAGTCAAAAGAGGCTTTTTGTTGGATTCCAAAATCCTCTGCTAATTCAATCTCATGTGCTTGCACTTTCGAGATTTGACATTGAGATTGAAGCATAAGACTAGTCTCCATAATATGAAGTTCATGATTATGTTCCTCTACAAATTCATGAACTTTAAATTTACCATTACTACTTTTCAATAACACATTCACCATGCAACCGGTTCTAATGTCTTGGTGGGGATTCTTAGGGTTCAAATGTCTTTTATCCAGTTTTCGAAATCCCTTCTTTGAACAAACAAATCTCTGAGCTATTATGCTTTTATCCTTCTTGCACTTTTTGTGTTGTTCATTTCTCACTCCAAATCCAATTCGTCCACCATATGCCTTCCAAAATTCTCATGTCTCATCTAAAATGTTAAATTTCATCCCAACCTCAAGTTTCAATATGGCTTCCATTGAAGTTTTCAACTACATAATTGGATTGAACTTTAGATTGATTACCCTATTCAAATAATGAACAAATAAAAACAAAAAAGGAATCAAAAAGCTAACTAGAACTCAACACAAATAAAAGAATGAAATAATGGAAAAAAGAATGTACTATTTGAAATATTGAAATAAGATTTTGAAATTTGAAAAAAAAAATTGTAATAAAGGATATATTTTACATGATGGCATTACATGAGTTGAATGTTAGACTACTTTCTTTTGGTTCATAGCAATCATTTTGCTTAGGTTTACATAATGACTATTTGTAGTAATTCTAGCATATTTTGCATTTTGTAGTAAAATGATGACTGCCATTGTAACACTTGACCATGATTATTACAAGTCTAGTCAATATTTGTCTCTTCTTTGCTAGAAGTTAAGTCCTATTCTCTGCTCTTGCTCTGTCTAATTAGTTATTTGTATTTGTTTAGGATTTGGTCTATATGAAAATTTTTCAATGTCAGTATAAATTGGATATACCACTTGCACTTGCCAACTATTCTTTGCCAAAAGGTAGACTTATACCTTAGTATTCTAATTTTTTCTTATTTGTTTCAAAGATAAATGAAATCTCATTTTCGTCTCTCTTTTTTTTTTTTGTCTATATACAGTAATGGTGATGAGATTTCATGGGCATTTTATTATTTCTATGGGGGCCTAGTTTATTACATAACAGCAGTGGTACATGTAGATTAAGTGCCTAGCTCACCAACTAGAACGTAAAAATAGAAAGCAACTATATACAAAGGGGTAAGACTATTTCAATCCTGTCCAGTGTGATGTGAAGCTGAAGGTCCCTTCTAATACAAATGTGTATCACATTGTAGTAAGTACACCTTAAATCATTCTCAATACTTCTTTTTTGAGATCATCAGTGGGCCTTAACAATGACGCTTTTTGGTATGTTGTAAGGTTGAGTTCTGTGGTTACACATCCTAATATATGGCTATATGCAACCCTTTTTTTTGTAAACTTTTGAGGACAAAAAATATGGTTAAAAGGAAAAAGTATTATTAAAAAAATTGATTGTCAATAAGAGGTTTAACCTTTTTAAAACATTGATTAATAATTATTATCATTAGAATAAAATACTTTCATCTTCTTCAGTTTAGCTCCTTTCCTATATATATATATATATATATATATATATATATATATATATATAATTAGGAGTTATTTTTATGTTTCTCATTTTTCCCCATTTTTTAGGCTTATAAGCTTGTTGATGGTAATATTATGCTTGCAGTTTCTAATGAATGTTTTTTCCACTTCATATATATGGTAGAAACTTTGATTCTTGAATAAAATTCCCTCATTATGATGCAACTATTTGGTAATATCTTTATTTTTCGTTCCTTTTTTGCACATTTACTTGCAACCAAGTTTTCATAACATATATCTTGACATATGGACTCCTTTTTATTACAATTTCTCAGATTTTGCTCAATTGCTCAGTTAACATAATGGAATTTTCTTGGTTCTTAAAGAAACACTTAAAGATAGCTTGAGAATAGACTATGTCAGTAGCCATCTTTCATATGTTAAGCAAGGTCAGAGCATGGGAGTTAGGAGATACTTAGAAGTTTGATGATGTGTCTTTTAAATTTTTCCATTTTATATACTGATGAATGATTTGGGCATTTAAAATATGAATTTCGGACAAAGACAGAAACAAAGAGGATAGTGCACTATAAACATGTGGGATTCACATGTAACACCTGCAAATAAATTCATCAACACATAACTGACTCACCCACACATAACAGGTATCGTTAAAGGTAGCAAACCTCACACACAAAGAAAATTAATCTCATTTTAATCATAAAGAAAAAAAATTTTAGCAGTATACACATGACATATCTCATCAAAGGCACAGACGGTAAGGTTGAGTTTTTACCACAGCAATTGATACAAGTATTAAATCTTGGAGTGCTTTAGACCAACGATGAACAACAAACCGACATAACAACTAACAGACCTCACACAGATTGCTAAGGAACGATGGCAGACACGGTTGTCACGACCCGTTTTCTGGGCACATGACCAGCATAATGATGAATATCCCATCATTATAAGCCTTTCAATAAATGTTACCCACGAATTAAATTCTTATCTATTATCTCTATGTTATCAAAATTATCATTTCTTAATAAATATGAAGAAAATATATCAAATTTTCTTATTTGAAATATATAGAGATGATTTGTATATAATGATAGATCCTCCTTATGAAATACATTATTATACTGAAATACAAGCCAAATATACCAAACCTCTGACCTAGATGTCCTAGACAATTACAGAGTAATATAATCTATGACAAAAGAGGGGTCTACCTGACAACGGGAAGATTTGAAGTGATCTACTCTTCTAGTGGATATTCTTCATCAGAAACCTGATCTGAACAAAAAGATTTCACAGAAAGTTTGAGCTTTAAAAACTCAGTAAGCAAATTGGCCCCGCGTTAATAAAATTCAAATACATTACCAGTCATGCAAGTATACCCGAAGGCTCAAACTCAACCAATAGACAAAGTTAGAAATTACATACTAGAAGATATAAATTTATCTAATTCAACTAACGGTACTAGCACTCATCAATAGCAATATATCCCGGAGAACGCACATGGATTGACTCACCAAATTTGTTTATTTCAGCCATGATGCATAACCTCATCCTCTCATCTAGGGTGCCTCACGGATCTGTTACCGACCTAGGCTATATCCCTACTGAGAAAATCATTGTCTCCATACTCATTAGTCAAGACACCTTTATACTAGGTTTTATGCCTTGCCGTGAGATGGGGTACTATCCCGCTTAATCACAATAAATAGTACAGTATTTCATATCATAATCAGAAGTATAATGTAATATTCATTCATATAACAGGTATCGTATATAACTATATTATAGGTTTATAAACCACAAATCAAGATAATAATTAAATTGTTTTTAGAAAGATTTAAACTTCATATCATCATAAAATACTTGTTTCGTCTTATCCATACTTCTAGATTAATTATCTCTCTAAATTTGCCATTCTAATTTTAGTTTACCCCTATGAATCTTGGGAGTGTCCCACGACATACTTTTTATCACCAGTAATGCTAAAACCTTATTAAAACGGGGTCGTTTTACTCACTTGAATTCTGTACGAGTATCACTTCTCTAAATCGTTATGGACAAGAGTACCCAAGTGAATTTCAGTGTTCCGCTACGAAGATTTTCATGAAAGATTAGAGGAAAACAAGTTAAGGTTGTTTTCGTATAGATACTGTTCATACATACAATTATTATTCATAAGTATGGGCACTATTCATACCAAAAATAAAGAATACAATGTACAAAAGAGTACACAAGTAAGTTCCTAGGAAAGAGTAGATAATCGCAATGGACACACCTAAGTATCAGGTCTTTCTTTAGCCAAAACTTTCCTAGACATGTATTCTTCACAATTTACATTCTATTTTGGTAATCAGAGAATCAAAATAACATATAGGCAGCTAAGGACAGTTTTTCTAATGTGGAAGATCAGCCAAAGCCGCAACCACAGAGCATGCTTAAGAAAATAACTTCTAAAATTTAAAAGACAAAAAAATGGCATAGTATCCTCACCTAAGCTAAAAAGGAAAAGCCCAAAATCTCAGAGGTCTAGCGTCGAAGCAAGAAAACTTAAGGAGAGAAAAATAAAAGTTGAAGGTGTGAGTTTAGAAGTGAAATGGAATGACCTATTTATAGGAAAAGTCAAGGGTACTATTTGATACTATGTGCTAATGAAATATTTAATTTACTATTCATGAAAATGATATTTCTAATAAAATAATTTAATTTACTGTGCATGTTAATCATTTAGTTTACTGTGTAATCATAGAAAAGTCGAAGGCGGCTTTACTATTGATAACTTAAGGAAAAACTATTCTTTCACTTTAAACCTTTAAGTTTCTTTTCAATTTAGTCATTTCCTTTTAGTCCCTGAGAGTATTATCTCACATAAAATGTTATTTTCTCCTACGAACTTCTTTCTAGTTTTCTTTTATGACCAAACCACATATAGTACTTGACATTTCGATTGTATAAGTAAACAGTACCGTATACATAAATAGTATTATACATGTGAATAGTGTCATATACTGAAATAGTAATCATAGTTTGAGAACACACCTTTATACTTTATTTTTCACAGGTATTACAATGGTGGTGACAGAAGCAGGGACGAGCCAGTGGTAGCGGTAGAAACTTCTCTAACCAACGTTAATGGCTTGTGGAAGACGCGATTGATTGAAGATCTTAGGGTGGGAATGGATTGTGGAAGATGCGAAACATTGAAGACTGAGGAGACAAGTCAGGTCGGATCACACACAAAAGCCAAAGACGGGCCAATTAGGATGGCACGTGTTGCATCCTGGTTGGCTGCCACATTAACACAAAACGCATCGTTTAAAGTTATTTATTTATTTTTTTAGAAAAAAGTAAGTATGCGTGGGTAGAATTGGATCAAATTGATCCAACGACTACAAAGCCGCGTAGGAGCAGAGCCAGACTCTTTACACACACTAAAATCTCATCTAGACTTGAGCAACCAACCAAATTGAGCCCTTTAAGAGTACAGTATAACACTATATAACACTCTAAAGGTCCAGGCAAAAAAAGAGGTTTGATTCAAAGGGGGTGTCTAACAGTACCACAACCTCAACCAATAATTATTAATTTAAGAGGTTAACAAATGAGGAAGGTGACTCAAAAGAGGGAAATGGGCCTTTGTTTAGGTGTGACGAGAAATTTAGGTCCAATCACAAGTGCAAAAAAATTATAAAGAATTGGAGATTCTAATTTTGCCTGAGGGGAAAGACAAACTAGAAGAGGATTGGGAATATACAAATGTAGAAGAGGAGGAGCTCACTAAAATAAGAATGAGAAAATTCCTATGGCTCTCTCTATGAAGTTCAAAGGAAAAATTAAGGGGATCAAGGTGCTAATCCTAATAGACAGTGTTGCTTCTCATAATTTTATCTCTACTGGGTTGAAACTCCAGAGATTCCAATAGATAGAGGGAACAAATTTGAGGTGCAAGAGGCTGATGGTTATAATGTTAAGGGAGCTGGAGTTTTTCATAACATCGTAATGGAGATGGAAGGAGTGAAGGTACAACAGGCCTTCTATCCTTTTGATTTGGGAAGAGAAAATGTTCTTTTAGGAGTGTGACTAGATTTATTAGGAGACATGAGAGTTAATTGGAAGAAATCCACTCTTAAGACCAATATGAAAGAAAAATGAGTGCGTTTGCAAGGAGACCTGTTACCATCTATAAGTCATTGATATTCACTTAAAACCATGATAAAAACTATGAAATGAGGTACCTATGGATTTTTGGTGGAGTTTGGAGAGATGACCCTTGTAAACCAAGGAGATCAATTAGTGGCAATAGAGTAAGAAGTGCTACTAAAGAAGTTCAAAGAAATTTGTGAAGCAAAAGAAAGAATTACCCCCAACAAGATTCAAAAAGACCATGCTTTTGAGAGAATAAGCCAAGGGCGCAACCACCAAATGTATAGGCCACTCCAATACCCTCATTCTCAAAAAAAAAAAATGAAAGATTAGCCTTAGGAATTATAAGGCCATGTAGTAGTCCTTATTCTAGTTTGTTGTTGCTAGTTTATAACAAGGAGGATTGCACATGGAAGTTTTGTGTAGACTATAGGGCTCTGAACAAAATTACAATACCCAACAAGTTTTCAATTCCGATTTTTGATGAGTTGCTTGATGAGTTAGGAGGGGCTAAGCTTGACTTGAAATCTAGGTACCACCAAATTCAAATGGAAGGTGATGAATATAATATAGATTTTAGGATGTATGAAGGACATTATGAATTTATGGTGATGCCTTTTAGGCTCACTAATGCCTCTTCCACATTTCCATTTTTTATGAATGACATCTTTAAAGCCTATCTTAAAAAATTTGTTCTTGGCTTCTTTTTTTTTTTAAACGATATCTTGGTGTATAGTTCAAATGTGGAGGCTCATTAATCTAAAGTATATATTTGGCCAACCACAGCAATTTTGGGCCAAATCATTTCTGGGGAGGAAGTGCAGGTTGTCCCTTCTAAAGTGGATTGTATGGTAAAGTGGTCAATACCTGAGGATCTTAAAGCTTTATGGGGATTTTTAGGCTTAACCAATTACTATTGCAAATTTGTAAGAGATCACAGTAAGATTGCAATACCTCTAACTAATTTGTTGAAAAGAAAAAAAGGCTTTCCCTTGGGATGACAAAGCATTAGAGCCCTCAAAATGGCTGTGACCACCACTCCAATATTATCTCTTCATAATTTCTCAACCATTTGTCATTGAAATCGATGATTCGAGCAAGGGAGTCTGGGTTGTACTCATGCAACAAGGGAAACCAATAGCATTTCATAGTCAAGTGCTTTCAAAGGAAGCAAAAAAGAGGTCAATGTGTGAGAGAGCTAATGGCCAATGTATTGGCAGTGAAGAAACGGAGACATTACTTAATGCACTATTTTATAATAAAGACAAATCAAAAGGCCTTAAACTATATGCTAGAGAAGAGAATCATTGGTAAAGCTCAAGTTTATGGCATTAAAATTATAGGTCAGTAAAAACCGAGCAAGGAAAATAGTGTATTTGATGCTTTGTTTAGAAGATAAAGAGCCTAAAGAACTTACTAGATGTTCTCTATGGCAGCCATTTAATTGGGAAGAATAGGAGAATGAGGTCAAGTAAGATTTCGAAATCTGCTTCTATTAGTCAATCACTAGCCACTGGACAGGATATGGAGCTAAAGCCTCCCAAGTTGTATTCCAAACGAGAACTTCAACCAATGGCAGAGTGAAGGTGCTGATTAAATAGCAACACCTTCCAGAAGATGACAATACATGGGATGATTATGAAGTTATTAATAACTAATTTCCAAAATTTCGCCTTGAGAAATGTGAGACTGATTGGTGGGCAATGTTGTTATTATGATATTATCTGGAGGGCATAAAGGGAATTAAGGAAATTTTCACTAATTTAAGGACTGGTGTAATCTATTAGGAGAGAGAATGTGTGCTTATCAGTTAGTGGGAACATAGGAGGCAGCACTGTTTGTGGAGAAGCGAAAATCTAACTTGATGTGCGCGGGACAAGCCTCTTAAACGTTAGACTTAGTTTCTTTCTTTCTACATTTTCTTTGTTATAAGAGTGCTTTATCTATATTGGTTCTGAAAATAAAATCAGTCATTAAATTGTCTGCACCAATGATAAAATATTAAAATATATATAAAATCACTCATAAATATCTATTAAGCTCATAACCATTCACTAAATAGTAAATAACTATGTTTATATTTCTTAAATATCAAAATATAAGTAAAAACTAAAAACTTGTAAGTTAAAAAAAATTATAAAAATAAAGTAAAAAAATTGAAAAAAGAAAATGTTTAAAACTGACTAGATCAATTCTTGGCAATTTTTTATTCACATATTTTTATCGATTCAAGGCTAATTTGACAAGTTCTTGATCAATTCATTTTCTTATTGAACCAGAAAATTGTTCTTGATCAATTCATTTTCTCATTGAACCAGAAAATTGATCATTTTAACGGGTCAAACTAGCTAGTAGGATTCAATTATCTAAACTCTGACAATGACCATTCCCATCCCTTGTAAGTTTCACTGTGAGGCATATTTCCTACCATAATTCAGACTATTCAGTTTACATCAAAAGACAATTTTGTCGTAAGAAGTTTGATAGAAAATACAGTTAAAGTTACATTGCAAAACCAGGGTCTTTATATGCTGCTGGCACAGTAAAGAGTAAGGGGATTCTGGTACGGAGATCAGGGTCAAAGGTTCCATGATAACTAATCCCCAGTATTCATACTAAACTAGAACCATAAAATTATCCTGAAAACAAACGAATGCAATATGTTGACATTTTGATTAAATGATTGGATCAAACTGCAACCAGTGCTATTGATGTTGCATCTAAAAAGCGGAGAAAAGTGACTCTCTGTAGCATAAACAAGCAATTATAATAATATGAACCCATACAAACAATACATGAACATAAGGCGCAGAATTACATTTAGATAGCACAACATCATGTACAATTAAAATGGTGACCCTTGAAGCATCCAAGCTTTCTGGAGAAGAACATTTACAAATAGCCGCTGTCGTTTCTTTGAATATAATTTTCCTGCCGTAGATCACGCAATGTACCAAAGGCAAAAAATGAGAAAAATAGCATCTTTTGCCTGTCATAGCAGACATAAACTTTGAGTAGGTTGACTGTCGAAATCTAGCCGTATAGAGCATTGGTTCTACTTTCTTCCCACATAGGCCCCAAACTTAGACAAATCTGGAATCCAAAATGACAACTCAGAAGATCCAGTTGCAAACATAAGACTTCCAGGAGCCCACTTTATAACCGGCGGTCCAGTATCAGAAGTTGCACTCATCCAACTTGCAACCTAGACAATACGAGCATTAACATTGGAAAGGCACAGAGCCATTCAAATTCGAACTCCACAAACGGGAAAGAATAATGTGTATATATAAAGCCGCACAATTTTTTTTAGCATAAATCTCTTTATTGAAATTGAGCATCAATTACCATATTATGCTTCAGTATTTATTCAAATTATGAAATCTCTGCTTTGAAACATTTGACTTTCACACTTTCCTCTTACCTCTGGCCAATCAAAAAGATTCAGCAGAAAAAGAAAAATGGAAAATATTTTAAGCACTTATTAATTCTACCAATCAACTTCTTCCCAATTAAATGTTTCCCAAGTTATACTAAGATTCATTATATAAGAAAAAATCTGATAATAAAAAAAAATATGTGAACAATTAAGAAATTAATTATGAAATGAAGAGGAAAGGAAGAATGTAGCTTATCATACTTCTTTCCCACTTCGAACACTCCATGCATAGACACTGCCATCCCCTGAACCTGTCAAAAATTCTAAAGTCTCAGAATGTATATCTTGCATAACAGGTCATCACATCAAAATCTAGTCAGCAACCAAAAAGTGATATACATACTCGGGTAAGAAAATGAAGTTATTGATAAAAGAAACATGAATAGCAAGAAGCAAGATGTTATGCAATAATGAAAATGAATTCTGAGGCTTTCTTCCAAAACCTGGTCAAAAGCATGAAATGAAAGAGAGGGGGGAAAAAAACTTATTAAAATGCTTTACCTGATATTACAAACATCCCCTCAGGGCTGAAGGAAGCTTCTAACGTGGAATTGCATGAGACTGGGGCTACATTATATGTGGATAGCTATGTACACCAAGGATAAGAAAGAATTGTCATACTGAAAGCCTTTCAAAGTAAGTATAAATCAACTTATAAAATGAAAACGGGCTGATTTTAAGTAGGAAAGATACAAACAAGTGTGCCACGAAATGAATCAAGAACATGAATGTGTCCTTCTGCAGTTGTTAAAAGCATGAGTCTCCCATCATTACTGAACTTCACAACATTTGCATCAGAAACATCTGCCCCAACAGAAAATATTTCAAAGGGACCCTGTCAGAGTGAATTTCATCACATAAGGTCAAGTGCCATCTCAGATTGACAATTCAAGGGAGAGCTAAATCTTTTAATATTCTAATATGGCCTTTGCTAACCTTTTCATACTTGCGAGCATCAAACATTCTTATAAATCCTCCAAAAGCAATTGCAAATACCAGCCCTTGATCATCATATGATATAGCAGGCCTTCCCTGAACCCGCAAAAGTCCCTATGTTGTTTTCAAATTAAGTAAGAAGTGCCTAGGAAATTTATATGACGCACCAGATACAAAATGATGGTAAAGAGAAACAAGCCTTTGCATGAAAAGCCTCTACCTGGCACTTCTCAGCCCTTTGGTCCCATAGCAAAACAGTTCGATCAAGAGAACCAGATATGAAGCAGTCTTTGCGAGAGCACAGGCTAAGGGAGACAACCCTAGGAAAAGAACAAAAATTTATTGCGCTATATAACAAATAGATTGTGTATTGAGCTATGGCAGAAAATTAAAGATTGGAACATGTACATGATGGTGCCAAAAGCCAAACCTGTCATGGTGACCTTTAAAATATCTCAAGTACTTGTTGTCATGCAATGATAGAAGCCGCAAAGATTCTGGATTAATTGGTCATATTAGAAAGTGAACGTAAGAATATCATTATGTCATTCAAGGCATGTACCAGTAAGCAGGGAGGACAGACTTACCATCCCAGCCATTTTTTGATGAGTAGATGACTGTTGTAGGATGAGATGTAAAGCAAACCAGATCAACCCCATACTTCTTGCTATTAATTGTCTTCAAACATCTAGTAACAGTAAAGGTATCCCAAAAATAAGCAACAATGTAATTATACCAAAAAACAGAGCTAAAGAATAAAGCATCACAAATTCACTTGTCAACTATAAACATATAAGCTAGATATTCATCTACAACAGAAATTGCTCTATAGAAACTTTCTCAGATAACATCATAGCTAAGAATGCCCTTATTTTGCTTATTTTGATTGCTTACTCAGCGTGCCTACTCAACCATTGGTTGCAGCCTCGCAGGTGATGGCACTATTTTGCTTCTTTGTAGTTTTTCACAATTTTCAACCACAATTGAATTTAAATTACCCTCGATGAAAATTGCACCAAAAAAGAAATCACGTCTTGAGAATCTCTCTCATATTACAAATATTAAGAACCCCGAAAGGCACCTATAATTTCACTACGTCAAGTTATGAAATTATCGTAAGTTATAAATTAATTAAAAGGCATCAGAGACATCAACTGCTTCGCTGAAAAGAAAGAAACTAAGATCAAATTAACATTATGTAGCAGATTAGACAATTTATTAAAAAGAAAAAAGCCGATTTTTTGAATTCGTCAGTCGTTTACATATTCGAAGGCAACAAAATTGGGGCTTACGGCTTACGTTCCACTGGTGACATCATAAAGGCGAATAGATTCGTCATCACTAGCGGTCACAAGATAACTCGAAGCCCGGTGAAAATCCATCGAACTAATTCTACCGTTCTGTTGAAACATGGAAAAAAGCCTCAATGTGTATGTGTAAGTATAGCAAAATGAACTACAAGATGATGAGAATGTTGCGCTAAGGTGCTTCATTCATAGGCATAGAATCTGCTCTTTACAAAACAATTGATTGACATCGGAGTCTGGAGCAAACTAACTGAATATGTTCTCCTATGACAGATAATTGAATTTTATGTAGTTCACCGAAAAGTAATAAATGAATTTCACATTCGAAATTTCGGTGTTGCCTCAAACAGTTGGAAACAAAGACAGCCCTGAAACTTGAAAACCCATGGAAAAACATCACAGTAAAAGTACTCACATAGTCCTTGAAGGCCATTCCTACTTCCATACTCTGAAGAATTTCTTCACTCAGCTCCAAAGACGCCTTCTCCTCTCTCTCGGGTTGTGTCCCTGCAA
This sequence comes from Biancaea sappan, assembly GCA_037074585.1. NCBI lineage: Eukaryota > Viridiplantae > Streptophyta > Magnoliopsida > Fabales > Fabaceae > Biancaea > Biancaea sappan. The sequence continues at coordinate 58,060,382 of CM073490.1, forward strand.
ACGTTCAAAATTAAGAAAACTGGGGAAAATACCAAACAGAACAAAGCTAACATCTACCACCAGCAGATACAAGGAAAATATTTCCACTACCACCCATCATAGCATCAGATATCTTTGGAATCCGAAAAGGTTCTGGAAAATATCTCTTCGGAGACAGTTAGTCCGAGCTCAATCGAGAGGTTTAATCGAACTCCAAGAACCGCCAACCGCCGAAAAGTATCAGCTAGAGGTATTGCGAGTCTTGACGGGGCTAACCTGGCCCAAATTAGAAGCCGACATGGACTTCTACGAATGGCCCAACACACACAATAGTACTACCAAAATGAACCAAAGTTTGCCCACCGTATTTTGGTCAGTTTGGACATGAGTATTTTGATTTGTTTAAAAATACATCAAAACAGCTCTTTTTTTTAATTCTTTATAAAATTATATTATTTAGTATATAAATAACTTTACTTTATCACTTTTTTTATATTTTTTAACATTATATTCGATAATTATAATAAATTTAAATATGAAATTTTTTATAATTTTTAAAAATTAAATATAAAATTTTTAAATTTAAATATAATATAATTAATTTTAAAATAAAATATAAAAAATTAAAGTTATTAATTATTTAAAAATATTAAAGAAATAATGTTTTATATGTATAAATTAGATTTCAATAAAAAAATTGAATTTTTTACTAAAAAAATTTAAATATTTTATTATTTAAATATTTAAAAAAAATTGGCCCACGGGCCAACCCGTTAGCTCGCGGGCCAAGTAATGGGAGAGTTTAGACATTAGATTCCAAGCCAGTTGAAAAATAGGTTAGGCCATTTTGACAGTACTAACAATATATTAGTCTTTTCACATACTACATTCCTCACGCTATGGACCCAAAAAAAAAAGACATACATTATTATATTTTTATAATATTTTATATATATATATATATATATATATATATATATATATATATATATATATTCTAATAAATCAATTCCACCTCTAACACTATTCAAGCTAAGAGTGAGCACGGGTTAGGTTGAGTAAAATTCTCAACCCGGACCAACCAAAAAACTTCAAGTCCGATCTGGCAGGTGCCTATGTGTATGTTGTGTGTGTTTTTTTTCCCCTTCTCTTTTCCTTCTTCTTTTTCTTCTTTCTATTTTTTGCATCCTCAGCTTCTTCACCTCTATATGCCATCACAACCCACCCTCAACTTGTGTTCGCAATAGCCACAGTTCTCGTCGTCAGCTCCGTCTGAGCTTCACCGACTAGAGACGAGCACCTCCATCAACTGTCATCGAGGCAATGCGTTTTTGGTGAGAAGCATCACTTTCTCTCTTTGTTCTATCACAACCAACGATCTTTGCCATTCGTCACCACATCCCTGGTCTTTGTCAGCATCATCTATGTTTCTCCAACTAGAGAGGAGTGTCTCCAGTGGCCCTCGTCCATGCAGAGGTGATTTCATCGATTTGGTTTTTTTTTTTTTCCTTTTGCTGCCTTTTGCATCTAACGTTGAAGACGACACCAAGAGTGGAGAGACGGGAAAGGAAGGGGAAGGCGCAAAGACGATGAAGTGGACAAAGCAAAGAGGAAAGGTCTAAGCCATAGCAAAGGCGAAGGTTCCAATTGGGTTGATCAAGTTGAAAATTTTTCAACCCGCTACCTAAATCGCTAATGGTATGGTTGGGATTTTGTTACCCAATCCAATCTAAACTAAACCAAATGTGCAATTTGGGTCAGGTCAATCAAGTCAACCCAACCCACTGTTCACCCACAATTCAAACATTAAATGCAACATAGATGAAATTGTAGCTCCATTGAATACTCTAGCTATACAAATTGATATATCATCATTTCAGTCTACTTTTCTCTCATGGCGTCCAAATTGCCTGCTTGTCTTTTGAAGACAAACAGGCTGCTTATCCATTTTCAGTCATTGAATCTATGGATCCGACAAGTAGGCAGGCTTCTTCTCTTTTTTTTTAACACTCAGCTAATTATAGTGTGACACTTGGCCCAAACAATCACACACATTCTTTCTTCATCTTCTTGGCTAGCTTCCTCTTGATAGAACAACATGTACACACATGCCCACCCCATTTTGAACACATACACACCCACTCCAGTCTATGTCGATATACAACACACACACACACACACATTCTAGTGTCTCGATATACAACACACACCTACTCTATTTTTTGAACACAGATACACCCAATCCATTTTCGAACACACACATTCCCTTTGAATCGTTCCCACTCGGATGCACGTCGTCTTTGACCTCTGTTGCTCCCCCTTTATTCTTCTTCTTCTTCTGTCTTCTTTCTCATTATATATATTTCTCTCTCTATTTTGATGAACTCTTTTATGTAAGCTCAAACTCTCTCTTTTGTTCAAGCTCCTTCCTTCTGAGTTCTCTATTTTTCTTTTCACTCTCTATCTTGCTCTCCCTCTCTTCCTTTCTCTTTTACTCACGGTATCTCGACTCTCTCTCTCTCTCCATTTTCTATTCAATTTTTCTCTCTCTCCTTCCACAGCCTTCTCTCTATTTCAAGCTCTGTCACTCTCTCCTATTGTTCCTCTCTACCTCTCACTCTGTCACTCTCTCCTCAGACCTTCAGATTTGGGACCAATAAAATAGAGGGACAACATCTCTCAACGCTCTTTCTTGTCACTCTCTTTAGGGATAAGCACGAGTCGGGTTTGAGGAAATGTTCAACCTGACCATATCAAAATGCAAGCAGGTCGGGTCAGGCTATTGATTTTTTAGAAATAGACCTAAACCAACCTAACCCGTACTTTAACAAATTAGGTCGGGTTGGGTGGCGGGTTGCTTCTCTTTTCTTCTTCTACTTCTTCTTCTTCTTCTTCTTCTTCTTCTTCTTGTTGTTGTTCTTCTTCTTCTTCTCTATTTCTTTTCCTTCACCATTGTCATCTCCCTGTCGTGTTTGACCATCTCCCATGATTCCATCTCTTTCTCTCTATATATCCAGTCTTCTCTGACTGAGGAGAATAGCAAATCAAGTCAACAAGGGATCAAAGGCGAAGACTGGAACCAGAAATTATTTTCTAGTTCAAAACCAGATCAGAAAATTTTTTAGTCTAGAATCACATACCAACCATTTTATTTGTATACTGTGTTACTGATCTGTGTATTTTGTTACTGAATCATTTGATCTTTGTACTAACAAGCAGTAAGACAAGAGAGAAGAAGATGAAGATGGAAAAGAAGGTGGCATTGAAGAAGGGGAGACAAGTGCTTCCTTGACTGAAGTGACCTTTTGACTGGAGAAGAGAGGAAAGATCAGAGAGGTAGAGAGAGATGGCGGCTGAGATTGGAGAAGTAATTAAGGAAGAAAGGAGATGAGAGTGAGATATAGAGAGATAGACTAAGAAGTGAGAAGACTGAAGAAAATGTTTTTAAAAAAAATTATATATCTATCTGTAATACCCGATAATTTCAGAATATAATTCGCTTAAGAGTATTTTAGAATTTTACTACGTTACTTTAGTTATTTATTTTGGTCATATTTAATTTTCATATTTAATTGTTCTCTTTGAATATTATTTATGAAAATTGAGTTAAATGACTGGACTAAATATTTGCACAATGTGGGATATATTCTAAGAATGGTGAAATTCATGGAAAAGTTGTTTCAGAATGGTCAATTAGTCCATTTATTGTAAATTGACTGGATGGGTTTGGATGTTGGGTTATGGATACCCATGGGTTATTGAATAACCCATTAGAAATATTTAATATAAAGTTTCAATAGTACCCCCTTATTTTTTTCTCACGATCGAAGCAGCTGAAGTGAATAGTAAATTCACTTTCTCTCGTTTCTTCACCCTCTTCTCAAATCCTTTCCTTGATCTTCAGAATTTCGATTATCTGTTCGGTTCAAAAGCTTTGTAAGGATTAAAGGTAAGCTTTAATCTCATTATTTTCCTTAAATTTCAGTTTATGTAGAAGATCAGAGGAGGTTTTGTTCTTGAAGATTTTGATGATAATTCATGAATCTCAGTAGTTTTAGAAGTTATATTTGAGTTATAATTGGTTAAAAGAGTTGAAATTCTGGTTTTGAAACAAGAAAGGAAAGGATGAATTTTTGAAAGATTTTTCTGCAAAAATTCGAGTTACTGTAGCGACCAGAGATTTTGAAAAAATTCTGGAAAATTTTCTTCGAGTTACTGTAGCAGTACTGTAGTGTTGGCAGTCAACGTACTGTAGCAGTCAACGTTACTGTAGCGAACCGACACTGTAGCGAACTGGCACTGTAGCAAACCGTTACTGTAGCAATCAGGAAATTTTGCTTATTTTCATGATTTTGTTTCCTTTCTTATGTTTCCTTGTAATATATTTTACTAGGAAATTTCCTACACAAATTCTAGTGTGGAACAAGGTAAACTTAGACAAACATCAAGGTGAGTGAATAACCTTACTCAGCTAATTTGATATTACTAGTCAAAGTACAATATAAGTCCCATTTACAATATTACTTGGATAATAAGCAATCAAGTTTCATATGGGAGTATATGATGATCGGTAGAAATAAGAGTATGTAGAAATTATTTTATTTCATGACAATTGTGCTATGTGATAAATTCTCACTATCTTGTCAATGAGTAAAGATCTACGGGATCTAATACACGAGTTTGAAAGGGTTAAAGTCCCATACTACTCAGTGCATATCTATGAAACCTATACACGAGTTGAAAGGGTTAAAGTCCCATACTACTCGGTGTATATCTAAGAAAGCTTATACACGAGTTTGAAAGGGTTAAAGTCCCATACTACTCAGTACATATCTATGAAACTTATACACGAGTTGAAAGGGTTAGAGTCCCATACTACTCGGTGTATACCGATGAGATCTTATTCACGAGTTTGAAATGGTTAAAGTCCCATACTACTCGTTGTATATCTAAGAAATCTTATTCATGAGTTTGAAAGGGGTTAGAGTCTCATACTACTCGATGTATAAGACAATTAATTATATGAGTAAATGTGGTATTTGTACTTTTGATATTCTATATAGTACAATTATTTACTTACTGAGTTTTTAAATAAACTCACACTCCCTATGATTATTTTTCAGATACAGAAAACAAAGAAGAAGAGTATCCGTTGGAAGATTAGAAGTCCCTTGGGACTACTCTCTATTTCTGTCTGGTGGGATACCAGTACTTATTAATGTGGATATTAGAAACGCTCTGTACTTTCTATAGGTCTCCTAGGCTTGCGATGAGATAGAAATATCAGACTATGTATGTCTATATGTGCTTATCAGATGAATATAATTCTGTAGTGTGGAATGAATGATTAAGGTTGAATGTAAAACCTTACAGAATATATGTAAATAACGTATGTTTGAGAATTTTATCAAATGAGTAGTATCTTTTCACATGCTCAATTTTTGGGATGTGACACTATCGAGTTTGCAGGTCGGGTTGTGTTGAAAGTTTTCAACCCATAACCTGATTTGTCATTGGTTGGGTTGAGTAATTTTAACCCAAACCAACCCAACTGTGCGGGTTAGGTTGGGTTTGGCAGGTTAGCTAGTTGGTTGCTTACCCCTAACTCTCTCCTTACTGTATTTCTGTCAGATGAGCTTCATGCTCTATTTTAAAGATAGAAAACATGGGTGAAGGACTATGAAAATGGCGAGTAGACGTGAGTGAGGATGTGTGTGCTATATAGGAGTGCTATGTGTAAAGATGTCGAGAGTGGTCACGAGGGTGAGTAAGGGAATATGTATGTGTGTTTGAAAACGGAGTGGGTATGCTTGTGTTCCAAAAAAAGAGTAGGTGTGTTTGTTTTGTATATCGAGAGAGACTAGAGTGGGTGTGTATGTGTTGTATATTGACAGAGACTAGAGTGGGTGTGAGTGTTCAAAAAATGTAATAGGTGTGTGTATGTTGTTCTATCAAGAGGAGGCGAGCCGAGAACACGTCACACTGTAATTGGATAAGCGTTTAAAAAAAAAAAAGAGACAGAGAGAAGAAGAAGAAGAAACCAACTTACTGCTTGTCTCTCATGCCTTCCTTTTCAAGTATCCCACCTTTCAATTTTTATTTCAAAATTCAAAATTCAAAATCCAAACCAAATATTAGATCTTTTATACATCTTTTTCTCATCATTCATATATTTCCTCTCTCTCTCTCTCTCTCTTCCCCCCTCTTTCTTCTCAATTTCCCTTCTTCCTCTAATGATGGTATGCTCTTAGTCAGCGATTTTCTTGCAATTTTTCTCTCTCTCTCCATTTTTATTTGCAAGTTCTTTTGTTGTTACTTTATGTTTCGCTATCTCTTTTTCTCTCTTGCTCTCTTCTATTTCTTCTCATTTTTTCCTTCTTCCTTTGATGGCGGTTTGCTTTCAATTGGCAATCCTATATTGCAAGTGGTCTAGGAAATTTGGTAAATGTAGTTGTTTGTGTTCTTAATTATTCTGAGATGGATTTCATTTAGATTGGTTCAATAGGAAAATTATGTTATTAGAGTATTTTTGTTTGGTACAACAAAACAATTTTAGAGATGATAAGAAATACAAACTGTATGTCTAAGAGTCTTGAGGGTGTGCATAACAAGATTAACAAACTCCTATCTTTTCAATCTTCCTTATGCACAACCGTAACTTTTTCCTTCCCTTGTGATGGCGAGCTTGACCTGAATGTCCTTGATCAAATTACGATCACTCCATGCTATCACTAGATTATCCCTGATGATAGCAACCACAATATTCCTAGGAACAATGAAGGTGATATCCTTAAATCCGAGTAGATGGACTTTCTTGAGGGCGATGTTGATAAAAACCAAAGAGGGAGTCGTGATACCCCTTCTTCATTTGTTTCTTATTGTTAGGCATTTTTTTATGATATACAATCTAGTAATGTGATCCATCTACAGCTCAACAATAAGAAAGCAGTTTCTTCTTTGGTGAACCTTCTGACATTTTAGCATTACATAACTCTCAAAATTATGATTTAACATTTGGCTGGGGTGACATTTATACGTCCTATGCTATAAGATTATGCAATATCAAACTCCCTGCCAAATTTATTACACTCCCTCCACCTGGCATTAATTTCCCATAAGGTTTCACTATTATCAACTTTCGCACTGAAGTGCTTGGTTGAATTCCTTGCTTTCCAAATGCAATCAAGGGTTATCATAATCAACATGATAGTAACATAAAGGCTACCTTTATTCCTTACCTAGTTTTGGAACCAACTACTCAACCATGATACTATGAAATCCACTTGTAGAAGGTTAGTCCTAATGGAAGGGCTCCTCTAAACCAAATACTTCGAGCAAAAAGGCAGTAGAGGAAGATTTGGTCTAAAGACTCCTTTTAGTCAAAGAACAGAGGGCATCCTTCCTTAACAAGGACATGATGCTCCCTAAGGATTCAGAGCAAGGAATGGCTCTATTCTTCACCCTCCAAGTGAAAACAAATAGCCTAAGAGGTGCTTTAAAGGTCCAAAGATCCTTCCAAGGAAAATCATCTTGTGCAGAGAATGGCCTATTATGCAAATAGTTCTTTGCCAAATTATAAGCCTTAATTGTCATGTATCATCTTGTCCTTGAACCTTTCCAAACAAGATTGTCGTCAACATGATCAGCTATATTGATTTTACAGACCTCCTTAGTTTGTTCAAGACCATAGATGCTTAGGACCTCTCTTTTCTATCATTTTACTTGTAATACCCCCGGTATTATGACGTCGTAAGAAAGCGTGAATGTGGGCAAGTAGAAATTTTTTAAAGAATAGATGAATGTTCGTAGGGATTTTTTGTGTCTGTTATATTAATTATGTGTACCTAGGGTACATGCATGACTTTGTCTATGTGTGGACAATTGATTGTGTGCAATATGCATCCATTTATCCGCAAAATATGTGGTATGATCAAGGGTTATGATGTGATGGTTATTCTGTTTGTGGATTGTGATTTAGGCTAATAAGGGATTAAAATGAAAAATAAAACTTGGTTAGGGGTTGGACGAAACTACACAAAATGGGACCAATAGTTAGAGATTAATTTAGTAAGGATAATGTGAGGTTATAAAAGGTGATTAGAAATTTAAAATTTGAGAAAATTAAATGTACGGAAAATGAAGGAAAAAATTCTCTTAGATAAAATAAAATTTAAGGAAGATCAGATAATATAAATTAAATTAATAATTAAAGAAAACAAAATAAGATAATATCTTAGTAGACTAGGTGTGAGGCCTCGGGAAAAAGCATAAGGAACCAAAGATCAAGAAAAATTAAAATAAAGGGCCCAAGCTAGAGTGTTACAAAAAAAAAATACATCTATATGTAATGGTTTACATATAGGTTAATTAAAAAGTACAACCCAATAAAATAATATATATATATATATATATATATATATATATATATATATATATATATATATATTAAGGAAACCCAACATATTGGGCGCCTAGGTTAAGCCAAAAAAGTATATATTATAATAATAATATAAATATAATAGATAATAGAATAGAAAGAGTGAATAAAACGTATAAAATAAAAATGATATAAGAGGATAACAAAGATTTAGTTATTTTAGGATAGAATAGAACATATATAATAAGTAAATTAAAAATAGTGGTTTAGTTGTAGGAGGAAGTTAGAATATAATAATATAGTAATACAAAAGAGGATTTAGGATTGGATTAGGAAAGAAGTTATTAGCATAGTTATTGGACCCAGCTTAGCCATTGACCTGGGCAAGCATTCGGGTCATCAGGTTACTAGTTTAATTACTGGGTCATCAAGTCAATTGATGACTTAGGTAATTAAATTAAAAAATTTAAAATTATATATATATATATATATATACACCTATATATCTCTACAAATAAATTAAAAAATAATTAAAATAAATAATTTATATGCAAATTTCACACTTAAAGTTATAAACATCTATAATAGTTCATAAACATTAATAGACATGTTGTCAGTTTTGTAATTTTATGGTTTTTATATAAACTTGATCCCCTTAATCTTACGTATACATTAATAGACATGGACTACCATATAATCTTAATTATTGTTCATAATTCATATTTATAATCTAAGACAAAAACCAAATTAGATGAGAAGAAAAAAGTACAAGAAAAATCAATAGAGTAAGCTAAGAAAGTAGAAGAAAGAATGAGAGGAAATGAGGAAGTATTATACTTGAGCAAAAGTCCCACATCGGTTGGCACCACATGATGACCCTCCACAATTCCCTATATATATATATATATATATATGCTTCAATCACTCACCATTTCCTAACTATAATAGTGGGCTAAATTTGTGCTTGGGCTTATAATTGGGGAACTGGGTTGCATTTTGAATCAGTTAATGTTATTATTATTATTTTTAAAGGAAGCCGGGTCACAAGACCTGGTTGGGTCACTCGGGCCAGCCAAGACCTGACCAGGTCATCTCCAAGTCATTTGTTGACCAATCCAAATGATTGATCATGACCAGTTCTAGCCCTAGGTTGTTAGGTCTCGAGTCCATTAACATTGGTTATTAGGATTAGGTTATTGCAAAAAAAAAATTATATATATATATAGATAGGGACATGCACCCCTTAAACAACAACAACAATAACAACAACAACAACAACAACAATAATAATAATAATAATAATAATAATAATAATAATAAATATTAAATAATAAGAATAATAAAATGTAATAATAATAATTTATGCATAAAATAATATTACCAACTAAATATAAGGATCGTAATTGGATTAGGATACATCTAAAGACTTTCTAGAAACAAATTTAAAACAAACAATTCAATTAAGACTTGGATAACTAAACAAATAATATAATAAGGAATAATCTGCACAAATAATATAATACAATAAATGAATGGATAAGAATATAATATAATAAATAAGTGGGTAAGGAACTAGGAATATAATAATATTATTTAAGTGGATAACTAAAAAAATAAAATTAAATCATAGTCCTACTTAACCTAAGCTAGTAGGTAGCCACTACACCTTCTTTATAAATACCACCCAAGCCCTCAACACCTAGCAACTCAGGAAAATATGGACATCTTCTCTCTCCTCTCTTTTCTCTTCTTTCTCTAAAAAACACAAGAACCATAGACGTCACACCTCCACACATAAAACCTCATGGAACACGTCTCTGGTGGTCATTCCCGATGTCAAAAAATTTCAAAGAAACAAATGTAAGAACTAAAAAACTCGATTTATCGCACTTCTATTTTTAAGAAAATTAAATCGATTATAACTTCATCAATCGGACTCTGTTTTCAAAAAATAAGATATCAATGAAAATTCCTTTGGTCTAGTTTCTAACACAATAAATTTCGTTCAAAAATTTCTTACCATTTGGAAGATATGACTATAATAGGTAAAATGCAAAAATGAATAGTTTTCTTAATACATTATTTTGATTTCTTTTCGCCACCTTTTTGTTGTTTTGCTAGAAATTAATATCAAAACCTTGCATACACCTTTTTCCCTTCGTATAACGTGAAACCTGAGAAACAAAGCGATAGAATTCAGGTGAGTAGAGACTTCTCTTTAACTTAGTTCTAGTATCAGATATCATACAGGGTGATGTAGAGTAGTCTCCCAGTATTGATAGGACAAAGGCGTCTAGCTTCAGAATGAAATCATAAATACAGACTAGGCATGGCTTGTGAATTAAAGATTACGAATTATTAATTTATCATAATAAAGTTGTTATTATGAATCAACTATAATTATTAATTTATCATAATAAAGTTTTTACTATGAATTGACTATAATCATTAATTTATTATAATAAAGTCTTTCTTGTGGATCTGCTATGATTATTAATTTATCATAATAAAATTATTATTATGAATCAGCTATAATTCCCATGATTAAATCATATGGTATGATTTTATAATTAGGTATAATTAAACTTAATTTACATACGAGTAAGATATGGGTAATGTATACTTTGAATATTCATTTGAATGAGTAATGATGTTATCACGGATATATTACTATGGAATATACATGCTTAAACTGTTGTTTGAATATTGTTTGATCTTGAATGGTACACCCCCTCATGGTGAGGTCAAGGAAGTGGCCTAGGCGAGCTTTGACTCCCAATAAGCACCTTGGCCGGTGAATGGTGGGAGGCAACCCTCATGGAGAGGTCACAGAGGTGGCTCAGGTGAGCTTTGACTCCTAATAGGTGCCTTGATAGGTGAGGTGAGATCCATCATGGTAAGGAGGTGACCCGGGTGAGCCTTGACTCCTGATGGGCGCCTTGCCACTGACAAGAATCTTTGGTTAGATGATTCGGTAATGTTGTGGCAAGGAGGTGGCCCGGGTGAGTAGGGGTGAGCACGGGTTGGGTTGGGTTGGGTTGGGTTGGGTTTGGGAAAAATTTCAACCCAAGCCAATCAAATTTGATCGGGTTGGGATGGGTCGGGTTGTTAATTTTTTTATGATGGACCGGAACCAACCCAACCCGCACGGGTTGACGGGTTGTCTTTTTTTTTTTTCAAAAATTTTAAATTTTAAATTTTTATTTATTTATTTATTTTTGTTTTGCTTTCTTCTTCTTCTCTCTTTTTTCTTTCTTTCTTTATTCACACTACATAGAAGACAAATAAATTAGTAAAGGCATACATTATTCTTTATTCCATCTAACAAGATAATAATAGTCAACAGTAGGCTATAATACTATAGGCAAATTAATTCAATTCAAATTTCAATATATATAATCCAAATTTTAATAAATACATAACACATAAATATTTACTTATAAATAATGAGTATAACAAAAAATCCTAAGTGGCTAAGTCCCTAAAAAAATTTTTTTTTTTTAAAAAAAAAAATATATATATATATATTGGGCGGGTTGGCGGGTTGGGTTGGGTTGAGAAATTCCCAACCCGCCACCCGACCCGCTACTTAGCAAGTTGGGAATTTTTCAACCCAACCCAACCCGCCAACCCAACCCAAATGTGCGGGTTGGGCGGGTTGAGCGGGTTGGGTGGGTTTTTTGCTCACCCCTACGGGTGAGTCTTGACTCCTAATGGGTGCCTTGTAACTGACAAGCACCATTGATTTTCATGAGATTCAGTGCTGTATAACTATTATGCTTTTTGAACTTCTAATTTTGGTATATGAGATTTTGGCCCGACAAGTACTTTGTAAGATATTTGATTTAATTGAACTTTGTTACAGCGAAGCTGTACCATTCACTGAGTTTTAAAAACTCACACTCTCTGTGATTTATTTCCTATAGATCTAGTTGTAGTTGAGGAGCACCTACCTGAGGAGTAGTGGGACTTATATGGACCTTCCCACTGCCGGGTAGGGTCTTGTTTTGTTTTATAAGGTCTGTAGGTCGCTCTACCTGGATTTACTAAGTTTTGATCATTGAACAATTCAAAGTATTTTTATTTTATATTTGAACAATTTAGAACATTTATATTAAAGGCATGACTTTTACTAAAAAGGAATTTACAGTTTTAGCTCTTTAGAACTTTAATTAGTTTATTTCATTTTAAATCATGGAAACCTTCACGTTGATATTGGAAATCTGTGGGGCATTTCGGGGGCAGGTTAGGCTTACAGTAACGGAAAACTGTTGTTATTATGCTGGTCACATTATCGTGTAGCTAGTTCCCTTTCATCAATGAGGTCAGTCACGTGCTTAAACTATGGCTAGTTTGTGTGATGGGCTTGAACCAAAATTTATCATTAATACAGATGGACTTATCATTTCCCAAATTCCATTAGAGATTATTATCTGAAAATTTTCAGCTTCCAATAATATATTTCCCAGACCAAGAGGAAAGACTTGAACTCCTATTTTGCTCGAAACCTGTTATCCCTCCATATTTGTTGTGAATCCATTTGCTTATAAGAGAATTCTTTTTTCCACTAATAGCCTTCCAAAGCATTTTCCTCATCTAAGCTCGGTTAACTAGATCCATTTTCCTAATTGCCAGCCCACCTATCCTTTTGGGAGAAAAGAGGGCATTCATGTTAGTAAGGTGAATCTCTCTTTTATCTTGACTACCACCCCAAAAGAAATTGACATTGGTTGCATCACTTTTCTGAGATAAGCTGATTGGAACCCTGTTAAGGGACATTTGATATATGGGAATAGAATTGGGCACTACTTTTATAAGCATGAGCCTACTAGCTTGGGATAATAGGTTGCTTTTCCCCAAGGCCAGCTTCTTCTCAATTTTTTCAATCATCTTTTTGAAGCCATATTTCATGTTTTCCTTTCTATTTAAATAGACTCCCAAATATTTGCCAAGGTTGTCTTAATTATATTGGATTTTAAAATACCAGCCATTAATTTTTTGGACCTTTTAGGAGTATTGGGACTAAAAACAATGGTAAATTTCTTCTTGTTAATATCAAGCGCAACTAAACTACAACAGTCAATTAAAACCCTATTAACTTCTGATAATTGTCTAGGGTGGCTTTGAAGAAGACAACAGTATCATCAGCATACATAAGGTAAGATATCTAAGGTCCTCTCCTTGCAAACTGGATTCTTCTGATGGCTTTGTTATTTTCCTCCTTAATAAGCATGCAGGATAAGATATTAGAGCATAAGATAATTAAAGAGGTAGGATGATAATGGATCACCCTGCCTAAAGCCCCTTTTGGGTAGAAAGCTAGATGTCTTCTAGCCAGTAGCCATTAAACAGGAGTGTATGAGACAGTACAAACACAATGCATCACAATCTTGAGGAAAGCCCATGACTATGAGAACTTCAAGGAAATTTCATGATATTCTACCATATGCTTATTGGAGGTCAACTTTAATAACACACCACCTGCTTTTAGTCTTGTAGGCTTTCTGGATGTAGGTCATAAGTTTAGAGGCCAAAAAGATGTTATCTATTATAACTCTACCTTTCACAAAATATATTTGAGTGAAGTTAAAACAAAGTCTTTCTCATTCTGGCTAAATTATTTAAGGGATTACCGTGACAAGATATGCTCTCCTCTCTTTGGCTAAATTTAAAATAATATTTACTTGCCTTTAATTTGAATTAGCGTAACTCCAAAGTTAATTCTCTATTATTTTGTTTCAAGATTCTTTTTTATAACATGTGATAAATTGGAAATAATGCAAAGTAAACAGAGGTTTTGTGCAAAGTTATACACCTTAGGCATTGATGAGCACCTACTATTGAAAAATATGTGCTTTGCTCAATAGCTTATTAGCCTGTAGTAGAAATTGTCATTTTAAATTCTAACATAGTTTCAGGAATTGCATTAGATATTTTGCACTCAAAAGCCATTTTTGGGTGGATGGTGTAGAGACTAGAAAGTGTTGTGATAATGAAATTTTAGATGCCTACTGATTAATGACATACCTTAATTTTTGTCTAAAGAAATTCGTCCTTGCTACAAACAATTACTGGACTTAATTGGGGTTAGTTCATTGTTTATATGAATATGCATAATTTCTGTTTAACTTTGTCAGTGCGCTATTGACATTCAGATAATTTTTGAACCTCACATAATTGACAAGTTTGATAGTTATTTCTCTTCTTTCTTCTCTTTCAAGATGTTGTGTCACTTATAATTCTTAATTAAATTAATTTTACGTTCAATATCTCACTTTGGTGATACTTTTATTTGTCACTAAAAACCAAATCAAACGTCACTTATTTTTTCAATGAATTTTTTATCTCTTGCCAACAACTTTAAGTTTTAGATATGCTTTGTATCTTCACTATAAATTACCAAAAAAAAAAATCATGAATAAGCTTTGTTCAAGAGACGCATATAAATATTATCAAAAGACCAATAAAACGTATACCTTTTTGCTTACACACAAAACCGCATCACAAATTTTCCTCTTTTTCGTCTCGAACTCTTCCATTATCCATGATGATTTTTTTTTTTTCATCATTATTGTTAGAAAATATTTGTCACTAAATTTTCAGTTGTTGGTGACAAATATGGTCATCATGGACTGTTGAAATTGTCACAAGACAATTTTTTAGTGACGTAAAAAATGTATTACTAAATAGTAATTACGGAATAGTGATAAGATGGAGACAAGCTCATCTAATTGTTACAGGGGGACAAGTACGGTATTTGTTCCATATGAGCTGTTGGATCATAGGAAACAATAACATACTCCTGATCTAACGGCTCATAGATAATAAGTCTGTGCTTGTCCCCTTGTGATAAGTAGAAGATCCCCTTTGAATAAGATGTAAAATATATACTTACATTTGATAGTTATATCTTAGGGTTTTGAAATTTCCGATTCTCTTTTCTTTGCATGAACCCAATTGATAATTTTATTCTTAGTAGATCCATGTGCCTTTTCTCTCATCCATATAACTTCAGGTATTTACAACTATAAGTAGCTTACTTTACTTGCTCATTTGTACATGGCATTACTTATATACTTTCCTTTTGATTATAATTAATATTGCAGATAATTGCTAAAGTTGAATTCCAACGAATGACAAGCAAGTTAATTTATTAGTATAACGTTCGGTATAACATTGGGTAACTGCTTAAGTTCCTCCATAAATACAAATGGTCCCCTTCTTGTTTAGATATTATATATTGATAAACCATTTTTTACTTTCCATACTTTCTACCGATATGTAACGTTGATAAATTATTTTCCAAAGAACGTGTTTAGAGATGCCATATAATTTCCGATACCCACATAAATTACATACACGGTTGTCATCAGGCCAAAAAGAGAAATTATATACAAAGTTTATGAAAAGAAAAATAAATAAATAAAGACTTGCTTTCGTAGTTGTAATTATTGTTGTTTGATGATGTCAAAATTATATAAGTTTATAAAGTATCAACAAATTAAAATTGTTTAGGCACCATTTTTTTTTTGGGAGAAAGCAAAGGAAACTTTTAAATTAAATATTTTGTTAACATACATTTGTCTAAAAATTCTCATTCATGATACAAAGATAATCTAAAAAAGGGATTAAAATATTATTTTATTTTGTTTATGTTATATCCGAATATGATTTTCAAAGCAAAATGAAGGAAGTTTTTTCAAGAAATAAAAGTTAGGCATTTTAAAAAGAAAAAAAATTAGATGTAATTTCTGATATATTTGCTATCAAATTCTCTAATTAGAATATCACAATGTATAGTTTTCTAATCAAAACGCGACAAGTATATAATTTTTAAAAAATAATATTATAATTTTTACAACTCAACATTCTATTAATTTTTTAAAGGACTTTTTACGCATGTTATATTTCTATTGAAAAACTATAATAAATATATAAGAAACTTTATATAAATTTTTTTCCTTTCAAAAAAAAGCCAAAATTTCATGAACTTCATTCTTAATATCCTACTGCTAACTGAGGAAGCTTTCGACAAAAGCAAGAACGAAGAAGAAGAACACTCATACTGTGAAAAATAAAACGCTTTAATTTTCTTCATCTTCATTTTTCTTATTCTGAATTTTGTATGAGGTTTATCTAGCTAAAAACTTTCTAATTTTAATTATCGGATGTATCGAAGGAACAGTTTTATCTAACTAAAGAGAGTTGAAAATAAGTATATGTAATCCCTTATGTAAAAGGGATGCAAAACTTCCATTTCTTCCTTCTCGGTAAAAATCGTTTCTAGATGCCAAAAGTTAATTAAAATGAGAAAAGAATTTCATTTACAAAAGTTGAGGATGAGCTTTAAAAACTCGCAACCACATGGTCTATATATAATATTCTGAATTCTAATTATTTGTTGTTAAAAGAAATTTTCTATAGAGCTTCAAAAGAATCTCTTGTTTTCTGTACTTTATTTTCTTCTGTTAAGCTGTCTACCTCGAGTTTTAATCAAATTCTAGTTTCAGTTAATCGAAATTTATCCTCAAAATCTTTGAATTAAAATCCTTTTTTCTTGTACAAAACACACATCCACCCCTGCATCTGTGTAAATATCCCTCATAATCTAATTACACTATTCCTAAATTAAAAACACCAGGAAACCAAAGAGAGATGGTGAGGAAAATCTATACATTATACAAAATAAAAAAAATACATAAAATACTGAACTCTACATCGCCGTCTCCTGATCAAATCAGCTCATGGATTCAACAAGAAGCCCTTTTCAAAAAAAAAAAAAAAAAAACACACACACACACACACAGGGAGATTAATAGAGGACCTATACATATTTTTTTCATATCTCTTCTATTGAAAATGATTCTATTGAAACATTGTAGAACACGAAATATATATATGAGAATACTATTTTGCACAGAGATTCGAACTATAATTCATTATTTTATAAGAGACTAATTAATTCATTTTGTTAGAACAAATTACCCGATAATAATTGGACATATATATATATATATATATATATAGCTAGTTATATGTGTTGCAATACAGAGGCACGACAACCTCAGTCGTGGACTGGACGGATCTACCGGCGGTGGAGTGACGGGTTCCATTGTCGGCGGCGGCCTTCTCCTTAATGAACTCGATGCAATCTGCAACGGCTTCAGTGTGGTGAGAGTCATTTGGGTAATAACGGCGGCGTTGCCCTCTGTCGCTGGAGGCGCCGCCGTGGTTGGTGGCCTTTGAAAGAGCTGACAGCATCATCAGGCGGAGCACAGCCTCCCGGAAACGCTCTAACAAGCTCATCGGAGACGACGGATTTCTGTTCTTAGTGGAGTTGCTTCTCAACCTGGGAATGCATTGACCCTTCATCATTGATTCTTTAATTCTGGACCCTCAACTCCTCTATCTCTCTGGGGTTTAATTTTGTGCTTTTAATCTTCAGTTGTTTCCGATCTATGACCCATCGACAGCCCAAGAAGCCTATATTTATAGGAGAATCAATGCCATGCCATACATATGGGCCAGTGACTCATAAATATATGTTGGTTTAGTTGGACAAAGGCATGCCAAGCCGAGACCATGGCTGTCTCTGCATGTGCCTAAATGGTACCTTGTCTATAGCTAACCCAATATTTTGTTGGATATCACTTAAATGTGTATTTCACAATTTGTTCTTTCTTTAGTTGAAATATTTTTCAAGCATGGCTATCTTAAAATAATTTTAGGTATTGAGTATTAACATTTTTTTAAAAACTTTTCAACGGTATTCTCTCAGTAATGGAAAAAAAGATTTATTTTTTTTCAAATTTATTAAGCATAAATGATAGAGTTTTCGTTAAAATAATGTCTATTATCATTTAATTTCAAACAACTACTATTATTATAACAAACTTATTTTAAATATTGACACATAAGATTTTAGACTAATTATACTTTTTGCAAAATTTTAAAGGTTTGAAAGATTAAACTCAGAATGTTCTCCATAAAAAATTGAAGATTCTACATGGAATCTAGTCTCTAGACCTTAATTATAAAATTGCCATCCCAACTCAGAAGGTTGACTAAGTTTATTTTTTTATAGATTGAAAAAATTATTTTAAAATATTAACACCATTATATTAATTATGTTATAGACAACACATAAATTTTAAATGTGTATATTAATTATCTTCAACTAACAAAGCAAGGTAGAAGGCGCTAGCGACAAGCTGGATATTGAGTGTTGACTTAATTAGTTGAAGTAGAAAGGGAGGCACGATGCACAGATGGCGCACGTTAGCGTGTCATGGGAACTCTTGTCTTTGATTGGGGCTTGGGGAGGACTCACATGGGCACATGTGGAGCGTTAGGTTATTGTATTTAATATCAACAATTAACCATATCCAATAATCACTTCCTCCACACATGCACAAGCATATGTAGGTAATGGCTACATAAAACAAAACAAGGGAGAAACCACACCCACACGTGTCGCTCCAAACAAAGCGTTAAGGTTCTATAACCAACTTCTTGCTTTTCATTAGAGCTTTTAAAACGAGAGCCAAATCGACGAGTTGCAAGTTGGGCTTGTTTAGAAGGGACGGGCCAATATTTTTTGGCCCAATTAAAATCAAGATAAAATGGTCTAGCTTGTCTAACTAGGGGAGCAGCTTCTCTACTTGACAAGCATAGACCATTAGATTTGATGTGGGTCCCATATAGCAGGTGGAGCTCACCCCCATTCAGTGATTTATGCTTAGCAAGTACATGCTTGCCAAACAGACAACCTAGACCCCCTAACCAGCCCTTTTTTTTAACTTTTTATTATATATATATATATATATATATATTAAACATTAATAATTATTAAGTTGAAAAAAATAAAAGAAGTAATAGACATTATTTGAAGATAATTTCATATTAAATTTGTATAATCATTTGATCTTAATTATTAATTAATAAAAAAGATAACATTTAAAAAAAGAATAATTCCATATATAACTTTTTTTTAGTTTCAAATATCTAAATTCATATATTTATCTTTTTTTTTAAGAAAATAAACTATTTTTTATTAGTTTTTATTTAAATAAAAAGTAATTTTAAAAAAATAGTGCGATCTAGAGAACTGACCCATTTAACCCACTGGCCCATTTTAAAAAAGGACCAACCTAGTCATGCCCATTTTGAGGCAACCCAAAGTGAGTCAAGTTGGTTTGTTTGACACCTCTACTTCCCATCCCTATCCCATGTCATTCGCCACAATTGCATATTTGCATTGCATTCACTATCACATTTATATTTATATTTTTCTATCAAATTTTTTTTTTGTTAAATATAAAACATATGTAAATTTTTTTAAAAAAAAGACTAATTATCTAATGTTAAATTATAAAAATATACTGTTACTTTTAGGATAAATATTTTTATCAATTGAGTTTCTAAAATATTGTGTTTATTTTAATTTAACATTTTATATGTCAAAATAACTTTTAATAACAAAAAAATTTGAGATTTAGTATCAATTAATTTTATAATTTAACAACGAAAATAACTAAATAGAAATAAATATAATTTTTAAAGATCAAATTAAAAAAATTATAAATTTTTAAGAACTAAATCACTAATTTACTCTTAATTATAAAAATCATATATATATATATATATATATATATATATATATTGTATTCTAATTATAAATAGCCTGATGATTATAATGTTAAAATTTCAGGTAAATTCTAAATTCGATGTCACCATGTTATGCTTGTATGGTAATTGACTGGTTATATATATATATCATCTGCCAACTCATGCCTACTTTTACGGGTTGTTTGGTGCATTGTAATGATGCCAATGGAATGGTTCAAGAAACACACATTTTTTTTTGGTAAAAAAAGAAACAAAGGCGGTAATCCAAATTTTTCTAAATAATTTACCCTTGGCTTTTCCCTCCTTTCTCTCACATTTTAATGAGGAGCAATTTGCTCCAATATTACTTAAATCTTTTCTTTTCATTATCTTAAACTATATACTAAACAAAGTGATTACTTTTTCATTGCACTTGTAATTTTTATTTCTTTTTTCATTTTCATTTTCATTTCCTCTCTACCAACTAAATGTACTTACTCTCTTTGCTTGAATATGGAATAAACCCATCTATTTCTACTTTTAATTTTATATTAGCCTCCTCTGTTTTATATAAAAAAAAATTTTACAAAAAAAATTTCTTTATAAAATTTTAAAATATAATTTATAATAAAATCTTATATTATTTATTTGTAGAAGGAAGAAGAAAGAAAATTAATTAATATAAATTAAATAAGAGGAAATTTGAGCGTGTTTTCAAAATAAAAAATAATATTAAGAAAAGTTAATTGTAATTTTCTTAATCATGAAAGATGCTAAATAACCAGGATAATGAAACAATTTTATCGCATTTCCCATTACACCTTCAAATAAGTGTATGCAGTTCACAAAAAGTCTTGCTTCTGTACTCTAAGGCGGTCCAGCTCACTGGCTCAGTAAGGTGTTGTTTGATTCTTACTGTTGTTTGATTTCAAGGGAATAGATGGGAGGGAAGAAATTTTTTAAAATTAACTTTGTTTGTTTTAATTGGTTGAAGGGAAAGGAGGAAAAAATGGAAGGGAAAAATTATTCCCTCCTTCTCATTTTATTTCCTTCTAAAAGTAGAAAAAATTGGAGGAAAGGAAAATTATATTGTAACAATGTAAAAAAATATAAGTATTTTCAATAATTTTCCTTTCTTCTTTTTCTCATGCGTTTAACTCTTGTCTTCCAATATTCAAGTTTCTCTATTCTTTTTCTTAACTCTCATCCTCCAGTATTCAAGTTTCTTTGTAAGAACTGAATCATATATTTGAAATAAAAACAAAAACACAACAAAAAACTAAACAAATCTAGAAAGATCAATTTATTTTATTCTTAAAGGAATCTAATTTATTATTATTATTATTATTATTATTATTATTACTATTGTAATATGTAAACCGACATGGAAGTTCTGGAGTTGAAATAACTAATAAAATTGATCATTAAAGTTTCAATTGCATAACTGACGTGGATGTTTTGAAATTTTTAAATATTCTAATTGGCATACATTTTATAAATTCTACTAACTATTTATTTTTAAATATTCTTTTAATATGTTTTGGAATTTTTTTAGCTATTTATCAAAGTTTCAATTGACATGCACTTTATAAATTTATTTTTAAATATTCTTTTACGTGTATGTTCTAAAAAATTTTTTTCTTATACTTTGTGTTTGATAGATGATGTTAAATATGTTTATGTCATCTCCTTTTGCTAGTGGAATATAAGTGATACCAAATTTATCATATTTTATTAGTTATACAATCAAAGGGTTATAATAGTTATTTTGTTTTATTTTTCTTCCCATTCTCTTGCAAACTAAATAAAAAAAATTGTATTTTTTCTCTAAACAGTCCTTTTAAACAAACGTACGTGAATCACATAACTACAAAATTGAAGGGAAAAGTGCTTTTCTTTTCTAGTAAGTTACTAATTTAATTTCTAAAAATTTACAATTGTCTGAATTTAATTCTTACAAGATTAAGTATTTCAATTTAATCAACTGAAAAATTATATTTATCTCAATTTTATTATTTTTCATTGTTAAATTACAAATTTTGTTATTGTCAAATTTTAAATTTTACGTTGTTAAAAGTTATTTTGACAAATAAAAAAATTAAGAAAATATAATTTTTAAAAATTAAATTGTGATGATTTTTTTAAAAATTAAATTGAGATAAGACCAATTTAGTTATCTACTATATCTTTTTTTTTCTTTTTTTTTTTTTTGCCAGGATGAGTTCTGAGGACAATGGCCACAAAGTGAAATGAAAATGGGGAGGGCAATTAGTAATCAGAAGATGGAAAAAAGGCTTCCAAAACACAGTACTTACACACTTTTATATATATATATATATATATATATATATGAGAACAAGGTTAAGGTGAACTTGATTTCTTAAGAGATTGAGTGAGTGTTTGGTTGGGCAGCGAAGCTCCATAAATGTGCGTCTGTCCCTCCATAATCAATTTTGCAAT
The DNA here is from genome assembly GCA_037074585.1 of Biancaea sappan. NCBI lineage: Eukaryota > Viridiplantae > Streptophyta > Magnoliopsida > Fabales > Fabaceae > Biancaea > Biancaea sappan. The sequence continues at coordinate 58,082,805 of CM073490.1, forward strand.
GAAAATGAGGTACATAGTAGTGCATTCAATTAGAATAGGATAATCCATTTTAGGATTGAAATCCAAGTTTGTCTCAAGTGACTTAGTATATCTTCTACTATAATCAATGGATTTCACTTCTACTATGCTCTCATTTTTTTTTTTTCACTTTCCTCCGCTATCTCTCCTCCCATCAGAAAAAAATTGCAGAGACAGAGAGACAGAACCAAGAGAGATACAGAGAAAAAATAAAAAAAGGAGAGAAAGATTCATAAATACAGAGGAAATCACAAACCAACATAGCATAGTAGATCAAATATCCAGAACAAACTTACTCGAAGCCAGCAATGTCGCCGTCATCGTTGCGCCACTGTCTGCGAAAACAGAGAAGACGAGAGACTCCTACAAGGATTCGTGAAAGATGAGTGGGGTCCATGGATTAGTATTTATTTAAAAAACTAAAATGGTATTTATAATTTTTTTAATCTAACACTAGTAGTAATACTGAAAAAGATATTTTATACAAATTTCAAATGGATATTATTTTATACAAATTTCAAATGGATCAAACAGTCAAAAAAAAATTAACCTCTTAAAAGGTTAAGTGTCTATAAATATATCCTCAATATATTTATAAGAGAGTGATATATAGGAGCCGCCAGTTCTTTTATTTCTCTCCATAACAATTTTTATTTTTTAAAACAAATTGGGAGAATCAAATTCGCCTGAGCTAATGACAGCCAAAAAAACAAGAGTGAACTATAAAGTGGTGATGAGAGTGGGAGGAGCTCCTCAGGCTCCCCCAGAGTCACTTTCTGCCTTCTTTCTGGCGAAAAGCCATCCTATAATAGGCATCAGTGTCTTCCTTTTGGCCTTCTTCTTCACCGAAGCATCTCTCTGCATCATTTCATCCTGGCTGCCTTTAATAACATGAGCCAGACCATGAGGGCTCGCGAATTTCACGTATCTTCTCTTTTCAAACTCCACATCCTTTCCTTGTGCTTCCTCATCAGTCCTAATCTGCGTTTTGATCGCCTCCTGATCCACTTTGTTTGCATTTTCAACGAACTTCAAGTCTTCCGTCTCTGCCTTATCAACATCCCTATCTCGCAGCAACATTAGCTCTCTGGCCTTGGCTTCGCGGAGTTCTGTCTTTGTCTGTTCCATCTCTTGTTTCAGTGACTGAATGCAGCGAGCCATGAAGTTGGCTTCCTCTCTGGCTTTCTCCAGCCTTTGCTTTGTCTCTTCCAGCTCTGCTCTCAATGCTCCAATACTCCCTCTTTCACTCCATTCACCTCGCATCTCACTTATCTAGCATACAAATTTGAGCACATTAACAATACATCATATCAACAATTTCATCCTTAAAAACATATATGATTTAATTTTACGTAATTTAATCTGTAAATACGTTTAATACTTTTATTGAATTTGTCTCTCAAACATAAATAAATATACAATTTAATCTTTTGTTAACATTGTGAGAGTTTTAATTTTATATATATATATATATATATATATATATATATATAATATTAAGTAAACTAATAATTATTTTGAAAAAAATTTGCAAACATCCCTTTCAACTATGACTTAATTACAAATGTTTTTGAAATTAACAATGATTTATTTGCAAATAACTCTAATTTATAAAATCTGACAAATTCTCCATGCAATATTGCATATTTATATTAAATCCATTTGCCATAGAGTTTATAAGTTTTCATGTTAGTCTCTACATATGACCTAATTTAAAATAAAAACAAATATGTAGAAAATTAATTTTAAAAAAAAATCTAATGTGAAATATAAAAGCAGAAGCTTGTGGTTCAAAACAAAAAAGTATGAATTATTTTCTAAAAGGAAATAATTGTGTAAATGTTGTTTCTAAACTAACATAATTATACTAGCTTGTAAGTGACTTGAAGACTCGCGTCAAGTCAAAAAATGGACAAATTGAGTTAAAACATATGGAAGTGCAGGAAAATTAGCAAGGTTTTTGCAATGAGTCGTAGTTAGAAGGAGGGAGTTGTGAGAGTATTTTTTTTATTTTCCCCCTAATTTTACTTTTGTGAATTGTAAATTTGGAAGTGATAGAGAGAGAAGAGAACCTCTTGGAGCTTCGCAGCGTAAATCTCCCCAGCTAAGACTCTCTCCCCAAACAAGGAAACGGCTTGTTTAACGGAGGCGAAGGGGGAGCGAGTGTCAATCTCGGCGCGTGGGCGTCCCATGAGCGCCGCTTCTTCTCCCTGCTTTGCGTCCATGGAATTGGAAGCAGAATGAGAGATGAGGCAGAGAGAAGGTGCATTTAAACGAAGCCCAGGGAGGGGGGCTATTCTGCTGCCTCCTAGGAGTTATAGGGTGGTTACAAATGAATGGGGTTGGGATCTAATTGGTGGTTCCGTTTGATTTGATGTGGACAAATTTAAAAGGAAGTTAGTGGAAATTAGGATTAGAGTGGCTGTGTTTTCTTCGCGTCCACTTCACTAGTATTTTGTTAATTGATGTTGACAAGGGTTGTTGCGCCAGTTTTTAAGGACTAGTCCTTTTAAACTAGATTTTCCTATTACTGTATTATGGGCTCCATTTCGAGTATTGGTGGAGACCGCATTTTGGGGAAGAAGGTAATCATTAATTAGGGATAAGGAATTTCTAAAGTTTTTCAAATAAATATATAAATTAGGCTTTGAAACACTAAATTGAATAAATTAATTCCACTAAATTATATATTTACTCATTGTTTTAAAAACTAACTCAATGATAATGTATAACAAACTTACAACATTAGGGGCTAAATTGTAAAGAATTTAATTTTTAGATATTGAACATTTTGCTTATGTATTTTTTAAAAAGCCAAATTGTTAACACAATTTTTTTCTTATATTACCCGCTTGAAATTCCTATATTACCCCTCTAATAGAATGCCCCCATTTGATACCTATCATTACCCCCTTTACGATAAGCCTTGTCCTCAAGGCTGAAATAGGAAAAACAATCAATCTATTTCGTCATCCTCTATCTCCAAAGCAACTACCTCCCTTGTTAATTGATAGCTTCCTGATCCCCTAAAACAATCAACCTTAGTTGCCTTTCAATGCATCAATGCAAAGGGTGGAATTTGTCACTACAACGGAAGTAGAGACCATTAGCCTTGCGTTCCATCAACTGTACGTAGGTGAGGTGTCTGATACCTCTATTTTTCTCATGGTTGACTCATTAGTCTCCTTCAAAATGCTTCGCCAAGGAATCTTGCACCATAGTCGACATCATCTACACCTTGGCCGAGCTTCTGTGAGACGATATACCCTTTTTGCCCTTGTGCGACTGATTTCTCAGGGAAAACATGAGAGAGGACCCCATTTTTGAGCTTTGAAACTAGGCCTGCCCATTATTAGCTTAACAGCCACCCACGACCCATGTTCCAAAGCCCAACCTAGACTTCATAACCCGACCCGCTATCTTGCCTTTACTAACCTTATAGCATCTTCTCCCTTCAACGCTAGAAACTCAGCCTCAATATCCTGTGCGAGTTGCATCGTAGTGTAGCGATTCTTAGGCATATGGGTTATGACTTTACTTCGAATCTCCGATTGCATACGCTCAATGAAATACCCAAGAAGTTGGTTTCTGGTAGCCTTCCATACTGAGACGAGAACAACTCAAATTTAGTGATGTAATCTTTGATACTCCCAATCTGATGAAGCTCTTTTAACTCTTCAAATGGGTTTTCTAGTCTTCCCAATCCAAACCTTATAACCATCGCCTCCTTCAAGCTTTTTCATGTCACTATGATTGTTGACTCTCACCATAGATTAAACCAGTGAATAGCTCCTTCCATGCTTAGCTTGGTTAACTGAACCTCCTCTAATGTTTGTTTCACTTCAAAGTATGTCTCAGCCCTTGTTATCCATGCAATAGGATTGCTACCATTGAAGGTAGGTAATTCAACCTTCTTAGTCGACAATCTGAATTCATCATATCCGTCTTGAGTGTGTATTCAAGGCTAAGTCAAATTACCTCCCTTGAAGGGGCCTCATTCTCCTTCTTGGCTGACTGACACACCCACAAGATTTTTTCCCATCAACCTTCTATTCTCCGATAGGATTGATTGTTTCAAGTCATCCATCCTGCCCTCTAATCTTTCAAAATGAGCTTCCAACACAACTACTCTATCGGACATCTTTGGTGGCATGAATGTATCATGCTAGCTCTCCTCGGTATCTGGTAGCTCGGGCCAAATGATAGGAAGCCGGATTTAATAAGGGAAAAAGCTATAGTTTTATTTCTAAAGATGCAAGAAAATACATAAAAAGGAACATCTAATCAACAAGAAAAACTCCAGAGACTCAAGAGCCTCCTACCAAAGTAGACAATTGCTCTTCTAGAGCAGAAATTCTCCTACATTTAAATAGAAAGATTCTCTACACATATCTCTCTCACACTCACCCTTCATATATAACTAACTTTGCCCCCTTGAAATTCCTATATTACCCCTCTAATAGAATGCCAACATTTGATACCTATTAGAAAGAAATAGATAGGTTTAAGTTCAACCCAAACTAGGAAGAAAAATAACAATGATCTGAGAGCATTCTTGGTAAATTTCAAAAGGGAGAATGAAAAATATAGAAAAAGGATCGCAACAACAAAAGAAGAAACTAAGGTGTAATGCCTGGATATTATGAAGTGATTAAAAGTATGTATTTTCATATAGATGAAAATTTTTCTCGAATTTAGGAGTTCTGACTTGAGGAAACGAGGGGTCCTAAATGTTAATAAGGAGCTAAGACTCACTTTTGGCCAAGTGAAAATAGCACCAAAAGAAGAAACATAGTTTCAATTTTAGAATTTTTTTCGGGGACCAAAGTGAAAGAATTATAAAGTGTTACGTTGATGTTGAGAAAAATGGGCAAATGGGGAATCCGTAAGTAGAAATGGAGCCTTTGATGATAAGCCATGATGCAAGTGCCACAGAAATAGTGGAAGTGGGATTGTGGAGAATTTTAGGGACACCGAAAGGGACTAAAGTGAGCAAATGTGAGATCTTCGTAAATTTATCAAAATGGTGTAGACTAGTTTCAGAAGATTATGTACATTTTACGAAGGTGTAGTTGGACACCTTACTCATGATTCAAGAGAATTACTAAATTTCCTTGAAAGGACCTAAAAGTAAGCTCGTTTAAAAATGGGCCAAATGAGCTGGGTCGAGGGCTACCCACAAGTAGGCCCATATTCTTTTTTTTTTTTATGTTTAGTTTTTTTTCTCTTGGACTTCATCAGTGATCAGGCTTCATTTTGGCCTAGCCTTAGCCCCAACTTCATGAGTCATGCCTTAAGTCTAACAGTTCATCCTTAAGCTATTAAAGATATGGGAAGTGTGAATTTTCCTTTGGCTGTTTTAGTTCTGTCGTGCCTCTATATGTTCACCATCATTTGTGTCCTTCTTCTTCTTCGATGCCAACTATCATAGTAGAGCTTAAGGCGGCATAAGGAGTAGCAACGATGGGTAAGGTGAGTAAAATGTTCTGTTTTAGAATCGTCCCTATCTCTCTTTTGTTTTGGTGTTTTTATGACCAAGGATGAGAAAAATATAATCCTAACCAGAATTATGGTTGGAATGATTAATAAACAGCCGAAATGATTTGGATGATGGTTGAAAGTCTAACTGGAAAATGAGAGAAAGAGATGGAAGACAAAGGGAAGAATGGAGGAGACAGAGTAGCATGACTGAGAGAAAGAGTTTTAAATTCTAATCAAAATTTTTTTGGCTTAACAGTAGATATATAAAGTAATTGGGAAATTCAAGGCTGAATCGAAACCCAAAAATTTGGTTTGTCAAATATGAGATTCCGTCCTTTTATTATTATTATTTTTCTTATCACTTCCTTTTGATTCTGAGTTCCACTGCGTCTGCCAGCCTCAGCCTTTCCCTTTCAAGTTTCAGCCTTCCTTTCCCTTCTCATGTAACAACTGACAGCCGACAAGTTAGTAAGGAAAACAAAAGTGTTTCAATCTTCATTCTTCATCTTTTAGTATGTTGTTTTTTCTTCTGTGGAAAAATTATATGTTGAAAGTTGGAGAGGAAAGAGAAAAGTAGGTGTGAGAAGTGGAAAAATAATGGTGAGATTGAAAAAGAGAAAGGGATATAAAACTCAAGAAAACATGAAGGTCGGACTTGGAGAATAGAGTGCAAAGATATTTAGTTTAATTTTTTTAAAAAAAAAAAATTGGCCCGTAGGCTAGCCCGCGAGCTTGGACTTAGAAATCCATGCCTGTTTAAAAAACGGGCATGTTCTAGGCTAGCCCATATTGCTAGGGCTACACTAGAGGGACTAATCTCAAAGAATAATGGTGGGCCCCACACACACCAACTTAAAATACATATACACAATGTTTTCCTCCCTCATTCTCTCATCCCACGCTTCCTTTTTTTGCCTCAAGTCCAGATGCCCTTCTTCTTCAACTCACAACCACCAATGCTTGAGGAAGAGTCATGCTAGCCTAAGGAATGGATTGCAAGTGAGTTTCTTCTTCTCTTGTCTTCACATCTGTCCTTTCCCTTTTTGTGCGAATTAAAACCCTAGGCTATGAGAAGTTCTTGGGTGGAAATTCATAGTGGAAATGAGGGGGTCTTAACCTTGTGATGAATTTTTTATGTTATAAATTTGTTAAGAAATGTCCCTTGCCAAATGTGGTTGGGATTTTGGGAGATAGTCTAACCATTATTAAAAGTAGAAATTTACCATTTCCTGTAAAACTCTTAATTAGATGACTTCATTCGAATTTATGTGATTTTGGGCTATTTTGGAAGAGTTTTCTGTCTACAATTACCTAAGTAAGGGTCCTTGAATTTTTAGAGCAAAAGAGGAGGCTTTAGGCATTGTTTTGGGTGGTGGTCGAGGTATACCAGTGGCTGGCCAGATATAGGTGCAAGCCCTAGTGCCTAAGGTGCCTTGGTCTAGGTAGTAGCCCATGAAGATGGTCAGGTGGCGCCACTATGATTGCTTGAACCCGAGAGCACACAAGGTGGGCACCCAAGTTACCACCGGCTGGTCCTTCACAAAAATGTTGGATTTCATGCTTTTTTCTTTGCATCTTGTTTTCCTTAGATGTTGGGAAGCTTTGGGCATTTTGGAGGCTCATTCTTCGGCTTTAAGTCAGTGGATTTGGTAAGGGTAGCTCAAGCTAAGTTGAGGAAGTTTTCCTATCTTGATATTCCTATGTTTTATGAATGTGTTGAGACATATTATGTGTTAATATATATATATATATATACACACACACACATGTGTAAGTGTCACTTCCACTCCAAGATAGTGTCTTATTGAAATAGTTTCAATGTGTAAGTGGGAGGGACATGAATTACGTAGCCATATTTGGAAGAAAAAAGAAATCCAAGGTATGGCTTCCATCATTACTCTCTAGGCAAGTATGTGATGTAATATATTTAAACTAAGAGGTTATTTGGCATTTAGGGCTGTAATGAGTTTGCAATTAGAAATGATTTGTTGTGATTAGATCATATGAGTTATGTAAAGGCTTCAGTTGTAAATCTCCGCAAATGGTTGATTAAAGACATTGTTGGTTTATTGTGCACGAGGATAAGTGTGTAAGAATAAGATGTAAATATAAATGGAATCGTATAACTTACATGTTTGAAATAAATGTGAAAGTAATTTTCTAATTCACCCATGGTATCTTGTACCGATGCTTAAGTGATCGTGAACTAGTAACCTTGTACATAGGAATCAAGTTGATTGAAAATGTTTAAACTTTGTTATTTTAAATTCTCATGATGTAAATGGGCAATTGTGATTGGTTCAGACAATGTGGCTTATGTGTGTAAATAATATGTACTTACTTGTATTTGTGATAGTGTGTGAAATAGTCTGGTTTTGTTGTCTTTGGTCTCACATTGCCATAAGCATATAAGGGAAAGACATGGGAGGATTCCTGTGCTTTTGTGGTCATGGGTTGTTTAGGATCGATTGGCTTACCATCGCATAGACTACTTTCTATGTTGATGACATGATAACTATACTTGTTGATGTACTTGTATATTATGATTCATGCATGTTCATAAGGTGAAGCTGAGACAGGGAGACTTAATTGTAGGATAAGGTTGGACGTGGTCACTGCAGATGCCTTATGACATCGTGAGCATGATGTGTTCGAGAATAAAAGGGGAATGTTCTGTGCCACGAAGTGTCATTGGGTACAAGGGGGACCGATGTGAGCTATTCACATTCTCATGCTCTTGACAAGTAAAGTATAACAGTAAAATATTGATTCTTTTTACCATAAGGTAAGGGCTCTTAACCACTTATTGGAATTCACTAAACATTCTTACACTACCTCTAAGTTTGAAGAACTTTTATCTCTATAGAAACTACAATTTGGGAAAGCAAAAGTTTGGAAGCAAGAACAAAGTTTTTCTAGAAAGAAGCATTTAGTCTCAACTTCTAATTCTCACCTTGAGGGCAAGGTAAAGCTTCAAGGGTTGGGTAATGATGGAGCAAGTATAAAATATAGGTAGGGGTGAAGGAAAGGAAATATCTGATAGCAAAGTATGGATTGAGAAAAAGGTTAAGAGAGATAGAACATGTGTTCAACTTAGGTTGAATGGATGGGGACCAGTTATTCACGAAGAGAGGTTTAAAAGGTAGGAGGTAGGAGAATGAAGGGTGTGAGGAAATTATGGAGAGTGGTCGAAAGAGTGCTAGCCTCTTGAATGCCTAGCAACATTACTATCTTGTGCGTGTTTACCTCGAATGTCTCACTTTATCAGTGTTTCCTTTATGTTTTCCTACATTTAACATTCACTTATTGTGTGTAGTATTGTTTTGATTTTTTTTTCATTGTGATTGGTGTTTATAGCTTATGGGCTCCATTGGACTCCATTGTTTTGTCTCTTTGTGATTAAATATCAATGTTATTCAAAGTATTTCAGCATTTTAGTGTCTTAGGTTCTATCACATTTGATTAAGTATGGTAATGATAATGCCAATTGCATAATATACATAAAAAAAGGGCATACTGTGTTACAAACATTTTCTAGTGCTTTCTTTTGGTTGCCTTGAGTCTAAGTGTTAGTTGGAAGTTTAGTTGTTCTCAATTCACAAGCTATCATTATTTTGTAATGTCTTCAAATAATTTTACACCCATGTTAGATTTATTTGGGTAGAAAATATGATCAATAATAGCTTAGGTTTTTGACTTTTTAGATTGACACTCTCATGCATGTTGGCTTCAAAATGGAAGAGACCTGAAATGTTGACTCATTTTACTATTGTTTGTTAGCTTGGTGGAGGCACATTTCTTTTGGGATTTGGTAAGGAGGTTACAGGCCGAAACACAAAAGCTGGCTTAAATTTATTGTGTATTGGAAACTATAAAAGATTATTCACAACAAGTTTGTGCATTATACTTACATGAATGTAATTTAAATGCTTTTAATCCTTATATTGAACACTTCTTATTCATGTAATTTGATTGCATTTGTCTCTAGTTATCTATTAGTATGTGCTATTTATGTCATTTAAAAAAAAATTTAGTGGCACTTATAGCCATTGCAAATCTTTTTTTTGAGAAAATTGCACTTTACTCCCTAAACTTTCCCCTATATGCAATAAACCCCCCTGAAGTTTCAAACTCAGCAAAAGATCCTCCTTAACTTTCATTTCATGCAAAAAACTCTCTTCTATTAGTTGACTGTCATTTAAATACTAACGTGGACTGGACCTGTGCCACATCATCAGTAGATTGTATACTTAAATTCCATATCACCCATCTTTTTACAAATCACTTGCCACATTGGAGCTCCTGCCACATCACCTATCTGATATTACCATATCACTCTTTTTCAATCCGGAATAGTTCTCTTCCCCATGCATGCTCTTGTTGAGCCAGATATTATTGATCTAATCCATAATCACAAAGATCCTGCAAACCATCCGTTGCAGCGCCTCCACTTCCTGGCCCATGCACACTCCGATGCAGAGCACTTTAAAGGAGTCTCTCAGAAGACTCTCGCACTGGAACCTCTTAAAGAAGTGCACAAACACCGAGATCATGCAGTCCCAGTCTTGCATGGTCCAGATCCTGCGGAGCTTTGGGTTGAGTGTCTTGTTGAGTTGGCATTGGATGTAGGCATCGTAAAACATATAGCCAGGTCGAATCCTAAGGTCTTAGCACTAAGATCTAAGAACTAAGTGGTGGTGTGGAGGTGAAGAATAGGGGAAAAAGAAATGGTGGAAATAGAGGAGGAAAAGGAACAGGAAGAAGATGAAAACAGAGACCATCCGTTGATTATATTCTCAGTGAGGATCTAACATGATAGCAAGAACAAGTAAGGAGTGGCGGATCAGATGATGTGTTCGTCACCTCTAGTGAAGCCACCGAGCATATAAGCGAGAGGCAAGAAAAGGGATCATTTGCCTATATGCTATTTTTTTAAAAAAAATTTAGGTAAATACTACTTTTATAAAAATATTTAGACAAATGCTATAAAATCTGTCACATCACAAATTACAATTTTTTTATTCTGTCAGAACTCGGCCTCTGTCAAGCCGAGCTTCTGATAATTTTTTTTTAATATCTGTCAAAAGCTCGGCTTGACACAGGCCGAACTTCTATTAGATACCAATTTTTTTTAAAAAATAAAAAAGTAATGAAGAGGCCGAGCTTCATTAAAATAAATGATGAGGCTCACTTGTATGTGAGCCTCATCATTTATATATATATATATATATATATATATATATATATATATATATTATTTATATATTTATATTATATATATATATGTGTGTGTGTGTGTGTGTATATATTTAAATTTATAAATTTAATTATAAATTAATTAATATGTAATAATAAATTAATTAATTAATGTAATTAAGTTATATTAGTTAAAATATAATTAAATTTATGTAAATTATATAGAATTAAATTAGTCAATTAATTTATATATAATTAAATAAAAATTAGTATATATTTTATGAAATTTATATTAATTAATTTTAATAGAAATAGTTAATTTTCAAATAATTGATTATATAATATTTTATTTAATAAATTGATTGTATAGTTAAAATTAGTTTATTTTTGTATAATTATGAAAATAATATTTAATTTACATTTGATTAATTAAATTGAAATTAGTATGTAAATAAATAGAGAACGTATAAATAAAAATAGTTAAGTGATAGAAAGTAAAAAATGTTGAATAATGTTGAGATATATATTAGATGAAAGAGAAAATCTAGAAGAAAATACTCTTAGTCTCACAACGCTTGAAATGATATCAGCATATAACAATTAGCATCTGATGGAGGAAAAGTAAACTACGGTTGCACAGGCACATAGTGTGTGTTTGGAACCTGGATGAAATGAAATATGAGCTCAAATCAAGTAAAGAACAAAAAGAAAAATGTTGACATAAACTAAACTGCATAAAATAAAAAGTTTATAGGGGTTTATTTAAATTAAAAAAATATATTCTAAAACTAGCGATTTAGATGAAGTTAAACATGATCTTAAATTAAGTGAAAGACAAAATAAAAATTTTGATCTAGGACCTAATTGAATAAATTAAAAAGTTTACAGGGGTAGATTTAAATTCAAAATAAAATATATCCTAGAACTAGGGATCTAAATGATGTCAAATATGATCTTAAATTAAGTAAAAGACAAGAAAAATTTTGATCTAGGACCCAACTGCATAAATTAAAAAGTTTACAAGGGTCAATTTAAATTCAAAACAAAATATATTTTGGAACTAAGGACCTAGATGGAGTTAAATATGATCTTAAAGCATGTTCATCCAAACCTAGTTTCTCCAACCACATTCAATAAACCTAGTTTGTCCTACCCACGTTTAACCCACCAAACTCCCAAACACACCTATAGTCTGAAGAACTAAAGCCTTCAACATATGTAAAAGAGGTACCGATGCTACTATAACCTACGTTTGGTTGAGTATGGCAGTAGACTGAAGACGTTACACTCTCGTATGGCATGTATGCACTTGGGTTGTAACATGCATCGTAAGAAATAGGTTTCGCGCATGTAGAGCTGGATGAGAGCTTGTCTAGTATAGTAGGTGGAGCTGGGTAAGAGCTTGTTTAGTAATGAGAATTGTAATCAAAATATATTAAGATGTAAAAAAATATAATTTATAAATATGATATACTTATAAATAAACAAATATAATTTAGACAAAAATTAAAATTAGGAAATTCTAATATGATTTATTTACAAACAAACAAATGTAATTTATATAGAAAATAATAAGTTAAAAAAATCGTAATTAGAAAATATAATTTTTTTATATGAAAAAAATAATATATATGAAAATAAGATTAGTTGGATGTGAAAAATAGTCAATATTATTTTATTGATAACTTTACAAATATGATATACTTACAAACAAACAAATGTATTTTAAACAAAAATTCAAATTAGGCATATATGCGTTAGCATACTCAAAGTATGTTATGTGATGTATATCAGAATGATGATTGATTATGTGAATACTATCAGTCAAGTATAAGTTATGCATAAGGTATCATAGTCCTCAGGTATAAGTTAAGCATAGAAATATATGTGTGTTATGTGTGTATATCTTCTTCTTAATGTATTTGTTTAAAGCCTAAAACACTTATTTTTATTAATTGTGCTTTTTTTTTATCTTAACCTTTCAATAAAAGACCATTAGAATTAGAGTTTCTTTAGAAATAAGGGTTCTCTTTCTCTATAAAAGGGACCTCCTCCACTCCTTAGAAGATACACAGTTGGCTCTCTATAACCAGTGAGTTTGGGTTCAAGAGTTTATATTATTAGTTCATGGTTCTTTTATAACTACGAGGTCAATAATTTTTGTCCAATTTGTTGTTATTCTATTTTATTTAATAAATTTTTTTTTGAGTTCTGAATCTATGTTTGGATGATCCAACTCTGTTAATCAATGTAGTGTTATCGAGTCTCACGACATTGTTCGGAGAGGTTCGCATCAATTAGTATGCATTTCTCGGAGTAGAAACTCAGAGGATTTTTCTTCTCCATTATGTGTGTGTAGAGATATGTTAAGACTTGCAGGTTAGGAGTTAGTATGACTTATGTTACTTAGGCATATGAAAGTCACGTGTTGAGGCACAAACCTTAGGAGTCCCTCGGTCATATATCTAATTAATCAAATATAAATTAAATATTTATTTTTGCAATTATATAAAAATAAACTAATGTTAACTATACAATCAATTTATAAGATTAGTATTACATTTGTTTGTTTGTAAGTATATCATATTTGTAAAGTTATCAATATAAAATAATATTGACTATTTTTGACATCCCACTAATCTTATTTTCATATATATTATTTTTTCATATAAAAAAATTATATTTTCTAATTACGATTTTTTAACTTATTATTTTCCATATAAATTACATTTGTTTGTTTGTAGATAAATCATATTAGAATTTTCTAACTTTAATTTTTGTCTAAATTATATTTGTTTGTTTGTAAGTATATCATATTTATAAATATATTTTTTATATCTTAATATATTTTGATTACAACTCTCATTACTGGGCAAGGTTTTATTTTATGCAGTTTAATCCATGTCAACATTTTTCCTTTTGTTCTTTACTTGATTTGAGCTTATATTTCATTTCATCTAGGTCCCAAACACACACTATGTGCCTGTGCAACCGCAGTTTACTTTTCCTCCATCAAGTGCTGATTGTTATATACTGATATTATTTCAAGCGTTGTGAGATTAAGAGTAATTTCTTCTAGATTTTCTCTATCATCTAATGTATATCTTAACATTATTCAACATTTTTTACTTTCTATCACTTAAATATTTTTGTTTGTACGTTATTTATTTCTTTACATACTAATTTCAATTTAATTAATTAAATGTAAATTAAATATTTTTTTCGTAATTAAACAAAAATAAACTAATTTTAACTATACAATCAATTTATTAAATAAAATATTATATAATCAATTATTTGAAAATTAACTATTTTTATTAAAATTAATTGATATAAATTTCATAAAATGTATATTAATTTTTATTTAATTATATATAAATTAATTGACTAATTTAATTTTATATAATTTACATAAATTTAATTATATTTTAATTAATATAATTTAATTATATTAATCAATTAATTTATTATTATATATTAATTAATTTATAATTAAATTTATAAATTTAAATATATACATATATATATATAATATAAATATAAAAATATAATATATATATATATATATATATATATATATATATATATATATATATATATATAATGATGAGGCTCACGTACAAGTGAGCCTCATCATTTATTTTAATGAGGCCGAGCTTCATTACTTTTTATTTTTTTTAAAATAAATATTTGACAAAAGCTCGACCTGTGTCAGGCTGAGCTTCTGACAGATATTAAAAAAAATTGTCAGAAGCTCGGTCTGACACAGGCCGAGTTCTGACAGAAAAAAAATTGTAATTTGTGATGTGACAGATTCTATAGCATTGCTTAAATATTTTTATAAAAGTAGTATTTACCTAAATTTTTTTTAAAAAAAATAGCATATTGGCAAATGATCCCAAGAAAAGGTTGACAGTGGTTCCAAGAATGACGTAGAGTCTAAATATTTTGCTTCCATGGAAGATCTCAAGGAAGGCAAAGGAATTAGCATCATGGGAAAGGAAGGCGAGGCGCGCTAGGGCAAAGAAGTAAGTGGAGACGAAGGCTGGTAATGCTAAGTTTCAGATTGAAGATGGGTAATGTGGCAATATACGGTGGGTAATGTGGCAATATCAGATGAGTCATGTGACAATATCAGATGAGTGATGTGGTAGGAGCTCTAATGTGGCAAGGATTTGTAAAAAGATAGGTAACATTGAAATTTGAGTATATAATCTACTGATGACATGGCACAGGTCCAGTTCACGTCAGCATTTAAATGACGGTCAACGGACAAAAGGGGGTTTTCTGCATGGAATGAAAGTTAAGGAGGATCTTTTGTTGAGTTTGAAACTTCATGAGGGTTTATTGCACATAGACGAAAGTTTCAAGGGGTAAAGTGAAATTTTCTCTTTTTTTTTTTTGAAAAATTTACACTTTAAGTGGTGACTTGCAATAGTTGCCTTAGAAAGCCCCTTAAAGTCGCCACTAAAAGTCAAGTTTTAATGGCAACAAAGAATTATAGCCACTAAAGCTTTTTAGCAACGACATTTGTCGCCACTGAAAATTCATTGGTTAAACTTTTTGTGGCAATAATTATCTGCTTTTGGTGTTGACAAAGTTGCCACTGAAACCACTTTTAGAGGCAAATTTTTGGTCACCACTTAAAATATTTAGCGATAGTTGAATCAACCACAATTTAGTATCCATACCTCATTAGACATTTTTTACCAATCATATATCATATCAAACTCAAAATTCACAACAATCATAACTCATGCTACAGTCAATCAAGCTCTCTTCGATCTTAACCAAATCAAGCATATATCACACGCATTACATTCACCCTGCGTAAGTCTACATCCCTACAGGAACCTCACTCAAGAGCTTCATTAACGAGGGTCTATATTCCCATATATTCTTTGCTCAAAAGTTCTACTACATGGGTCTACATTCCCACGGTTCAGTTTCTCAAAGTTTCATCAATGTGGGTCTACATTCCCACTGATTCGTTGCCAAGAATTCATCATATGGTTCTACATTTTTGCAGACTAATCATTTGAGAATCTCATCCACATGGGTCTACATTCCCATGGGATAGCCAAACACAATCACATTCCATACAAAACATATATAATGATCTCAATCAAGTCATAACCGAACAAATCTGTCCATAAACTCTTTGTTCACACAGGTTACCACTCATGGGTTTCATCTACATGAGTCTACGTTCTCACTGATTCATTACTCAAGAGTTCCGTCACATGGGTCTACATTCCCACGGACTATTCTTTCACCAATTGCATTCACATCACAATCATACAACACTTCAAGGAGATACAATGTCTCGATTCAAAACATCACAAAAATTACAATCACCTAATTTCTTCATGCTAATCATGCATTTTCACAGTCCATTCCATAGTGTTATAGCCATTAGTTCTTGGGTCTCAAAGGACTCCTACAAGCATGCATGTAAGCCTCATCACAACTCAACTTATACATTTTAACGCAAACAATGGATTATTATGCATTCACGGGTTATATTTTTGAACCACAAAATGCCCATGTTGTTTGCTTATATAAGGTTTTGTTTCATATCACATGGTGCCAAGTTCTCCATGGCCCTATTAATATTATTAAATACATGAATTTTAGCCTTCCTTTGTTGACAAGTTTTTATCTTACCAATTACCACACTGCTTCTATGCGTGTTCTTTTCTAACTAATACCATGCATTACCCTACGATTATGTTTAACCTTCTCCATGAGGTATTGCCCAATGAGGATGCACTTAACCAACCCAACAATTTATACATATGCGGTGGTCGGGCACCCAACCATGTCGAACCTTTTAACATCTTTCCATGAGTCGGATATACTCTCGGCAAGTATACAACATGTCGATTTTCAATCAAGCAACACATACACAACATTTGAGTTACTCACCCTATTCAGATACTCTAATATTAGGGCAATTTTGACATTTAACAAAATGGGGTTTCCTCACATTACCTTTTGAGGCCTTACCTCTTCTCAAACATCAAGCATTCAATTATTTACCATAATAGATTTGCCATAATCTAAATAAGGTTAGCTACTTACCTCTTTTCTAAGTTATTTGACATCCTTACAGTCATTAGAAAGTACTAGACAAAGCTCGAAGCCTATGGATTAAACCACATGAAAACACATCAAAATCCATACTTTTTGGAACACATCGGGCTATAGTGTCACATTCTTTGATCTAAAAACACTAAGTCAGGTGGCGTCTCAAGCTAGGGCGCTTGGAGCGCCAAGCCTAAACTCTCTGACCTATGGGCGCCCATGGTTAGGCATAATGCCTAGCCACAGAATTTGCTCCTCAAAACCATTCCCAACTCAATTTTGCATCAAATAAAACATCCAATAACCTCCAAGATGATATAATCTATAACTAAATAGCCTTGATTGCAACAATAGTCCTCCTAATCAAGATTTCATTCATAAACACTAAGCTAGGGTTTCAAACTTGTGAATTCATGAGGAAGGGAAGGGAAAATTTTAGTTGGTAGAATTTGCTTAACTTCTTATTGTTAGACTGTATATCTATTGAAGGTTAAATTTGTTTAACGGTCCATTTTGTGGGAACAATTAGAAATTAAATAGCAAGATTCTTGTTTTTTGTAAAGTGAAACCACCACAAACTAGTCAAGAGTTGGCTTGATTTTACTTTCCTTAAGGAATGAGGAATTGACAAAAAAAAAATTCTTTTACTTTGGACAATGCTTCTACTAATGACAACAAGCAAAACATCTTAAAAGAGCATTTGTCTTTGCAAAATAGCTTGTTGTGTGGTGGAAAATTCTTTTATTTTCGTTGTTGTGCACATATTTTAAATCTGATTGTTCAAGAGGGATTGAAGGCAACTAGTGAGGCTCTACATAAAATAAGAGAAAATATTAAGTTTATTAGAGCTTCTAAGTAAAGGAAAATAAGCTTTCATAAATATGTTGATCAAGTTGGTGGTATTGATACTATTATGGGTTTGCGGTTAGATGTCATTATTAGATAGAATTCGACATTCGTGATGTTAGAAAGTGCACTAAAGTATCAATATGTTTTTGGAAGCTTAGCTTTATATGACAATAACTTTATGACTTGTCTATCACAAGATGTCATGCACCAAATCCGGGGACATGATTGGCACAGTGATAGAGCCTATACCACCATCGTAAGCCTATCTTCACATGTTAAGACACATAACAAAAGTATAAAGATAATATGAAACCATTTGATTACAATATTCGATATGATCCTAGGAATTCTATCCACTATAGAGCGATTCAAAAGAACCCAGATGTACCTGACATCAACATTAACCCGAAATCAAAGGGGTTGAAGACACGGAAGCTCCGCTACTCCTCATACAGAGTTCCAAAACAGAAGGACCTGCAAGGGCACAAAAAAAGGGTGAGTATAAAAATACTCAGGGAGGGAAAAGCCTAACTATAAAAATTGCCACCGTGTGCCACTCACTAGGGTAGAACATAGAAGCAATGTCCCATCCACCAAAACTTGACCGTGATTTTAATCTACACAACCTGTATAGCCAAGAAGGAAAATCTACCATGAATATATAGTATCACTGAATCACATTCTCAAGTAAATTACAGATCTAGTATGCAAACATTAAGCGAAATACCAAGATAGAGCTTTCTACCGTTTCACCATACATGCATATATATATGTAGATGTATTTAAATAAAAGTAAAACCAAAGTCCTCCATAGAATACACATGAGGTAAAAGCTCTTTAATTTAGCAAAATCCAAGTTTACAATATGTCCACCATTCCAAGACAATAGTAAAAAGATTAAGAGATGTCCCCTGGTGCCCATCATTCTAGGACAATAATAAAATGATTAGGAGATGTCCCCTGATGCCCACCATTTTAGGACAATAATAAAATGGTACGATTCCCTCTTGGCAAGCCGCAGGAATATAATTTATATAAACCCACTATAACCATTGCATGTAATCAATTATAATGAAATATTACTTCAGCATCAACAATATTCAACCAAGGAAAGTATGCCAACATATGTACATCACATAAGTATATCATAGTACAATAAGTAAATTGACAACTTCCACCCCATAACATGATCTCCTACACATAAATGACTATCACCGGAGGTGTCACTTATTCGAGTAAGGAAAAGATAGTAACCTTAATTGTTAGAAAAGTAACTCATTACAACACGTCATATACCGCTTACTACCATAAGATTCCTTTAAAGTTTTTCCATTCTCAGATGTCCCATAATCCAGGGGTAAAACTCGTTTACAAGTAATTTACATACTTGACAAACAACATTATTAGAATTTATCAATTTCAAGCTAACCTAGTGGCCGTTATCAAGTAATTTAAACTTATACTTTCATTTGTTAAAACAAGGGAACCACAATCACATGCAAAAATATGGCACAAGGGAATGTATTATTCAAACTTACAGGTGATTTAGCATGGTCTATCAAATAGGGTCGTAAACTCTACTCAAGGGATATCTAAATACATTATCCTTCCCTACTTTCATTCCTTTCGAACAACTATAATCTTTTACACAAGTAATAATAATTACGCACTTTACTATACTACATTTATCACCACACATGTGGCAAAATGGATTTATTCTTTCACACAACCAAGGCTTTTAGTTCCAGCATAGAAATATCATCATTTTAATCGTTTCTCATACACGTGCATAACTTTTACTTTCATAAGCACATGAAAGGTATTTTGAATGGCTATATTCTTATTGATAAGGTTAAGTTTATATAGAGAATATGACCAAAGTAAAGATCCCCTCACCTGGGTATGGAGCACTTTCAACCTCTGACAAATGTCCTAGCCAAGTCTCAAACCAATCGATCATCTCTCAACACCTATGGACCAAGCCAATCGAGAAAAAAGGAAATAAAAAATCACACTTCAATGCTCGTTAGGAAGCTGGCGCCCTTTCAACTTTCAGCTAGCTGTAGAAGGCCTGGTACCTAGGGCGCCAACCATGGTGCTTGGGGTACTAGGAGTTCGAGTATCAGTTTGGTTTTAACGCCCAAGCTCCAAAATCAACCAAATTTTCATCATTTTCCATAATTCCTTTTAGGGGTTTTCTTCCTTAATGTTCTAAGATCAATATGGCTAAAAAATCCCAAGCTAATTCCACGATTCTAAGCTTAAATCATTAATCTTTCAAGATAACCCTAACTTCCACTTCTCCTCTTTTCCTATGAATTCTACTTCTAAGCATGATACATTCTCAAATCTCTAATTCTAGACTTATCATAGATCAGCCAAGAGTGTTTTAGAAAGTTATCCAAACTTGAAAGCTTGTAAACAAAGCATTTATCTTCCAAAAATTCCCAAGATCTAAAAATGAAGAAAAGAGGAAAAGAAAGAGATGTTCACCTTGTCCTCTCCACTCTTTTTGGCGTGGTGGTCGGCCAGAGATCCATCCCTTTGTTGGTGATTAACTGTCAGGAACTTGTATGAAAGGGGAGAGGCTCATGGCTGATGGGGGATTGAGAGAGAGACCATGAGGGAGAAGAACGAGAGAAGAATGGGAAATGAGAGAAAGATGATGAGTTTAAATGGTGTGTGGAGTCCACTAGCTCTTCTTTCAGTTTAGTCCTTCCTTACAAGCAACTAACAAGCATTTCATAAAATATTGAAATAACTTGATCATTAGTAGGGCATCCTAATACACTTCATAGTTACTCATTATCACACCTCGTTTCATTAAAACATCACAATTTCTCTTCTGTTCACTTTAGTCCTTCTCCGACTCAACAATTTTCCATGCCTCTTAGCCTCATGCTCATCCCCACCCCAAGGTTGCTTATTGATTTATATGTTTAGTCTCTTGAAATCATTGAAGCTTCCTTTGAAATAAAATGAAAATTTTTCCTACACTCCAAATACCACTCAAGAAGTCCCGATAAACTAATATCCGAAAGTGACGGACATTACACAAGAGGAGTGAAGAAGAGGACAGTTGATTCATGATTTCTTGCATCCTTTTTTTGCCATCACTAACATGTTCTTTGGTTCTTCTTATCCCTATGCCAATGTGTGTTTCATGCAAATTTGGACAATTGAATGTTTTGTTGAGTGTTGAGCAAGTATAGATGCTCCATTTTTCTAAACAATATTTAAGCACTTTCATAATTGGTTACATGGATTTAATTTTGAAGGTAATTATTATCTCAAATTAGTTTTAATTTTAATTTTAATTTTAATGATTTGGTTTTAATTTTGGTTCTTAATTTTTTATGTTAATGTTATGATATATGAGGTGTAGATGATGATATTTCTCAAGATGGTGATGAATCCAATAAGAGAGGTTCAGATACTGCTGTTCAAGTTGATGAAGTTTGATGGTGATAGAATGATGCTAATAAATTTTAGTTTTAGAATTAGTACTTGAAAGCTTGATGATTTTGTTGAAATTTTGTATGTTGATGTTTGTTTTAATTAGTAATATTCTTTTGATATTTTGTTTTGTAGTTTGATGGATGGAATCATGGAAGATTGATGGATTTTGTAGTTTGATGATTGTGGAACTGTTGTACTTAAAATATTGTTGTGTTAAAAATGGATATTTGTCTCCTAAGTCCTTAGTGATGATAGTGGCAGATTTATTATGTTATCATTAGGATTTTTCTTCATGCTTTTGAACTTGGATGTTCAATTTTCAAATACTTTCTTGGATGTTCATATTTTAATGAATTAATTTTCTATTTTCAAGTTCAAGTATATTGTGTTGCTATATACTTGGAAGTTCATGCTTTTAATGAATTAATTAGAACTGGTCAATTGGAGAGTGAAGTTGCAGTGAAGTTGATAAATTGATAATTTTTCAATTTACTAAATGAAGTTGTAGTGAAATTCATTAAAATGAATTGAAGTTTGTTTTATAATTGATTTGAGTGTTAGTTTTAAATTCTTAAAGTCAATGTAATACCCGTGATTTAGTGATGGTAATTAAGTAATAATGGGAATTTTTTTGTGGCTAAATTTCAAATGTCCATTTGTAGGACCTACGAAGAGGAATTGGAAATTTACCTAGTGGATTAATTAAAGTTTTAAGAAAAAATGGGTGATGTTGAGGTGCTAATTAACAAAATTGTAGTAAGAGAGATTTTAAATAAAATAAAATAAAAGGGATGAGTTAAGTCTAGGAAGGGGAGTAAGAAGGGACATGGAAGGAATTTTGAAAAAAGGGAGTTTAGGTATTTGTATCCTAGTGGTCTCTCCCTCTATCATTTTTTCTCTCCATTGTTTCTTCTCTATGTGCCACTCTCCCTCTCTCGTTGGCCGACCGAAGGCATGGGAAGGGAAGGGAACTTTCATTTATTGGTTCAACCTTGAGAAATATTCAATTAAGTGCACAGTCTCTCTTCCTCCTCTTTCCTTTATCTTCTTGCACATGAAACCCTAAGTTAGCAAACTTAGGGGAATCTTAAATAAGGTTTTTATTGTTCATTTGGGATACTATTCCAATAATTTTCTTCTGGAGTTATGGCATTAAAAAACCCAATTGAAAGAACAACCATTGATGGAATGGAAATGAATATTAAATTGTGGAATCTCTTGAAGAGAATTTGGGAAATCCTTGTGAAGGAAGAATGGTGGGTGTATAAAAGTTGTTTGTGTGTGTTTTGGTTGATCTTAAAGCATCCTAATCATCTCAAACCTCCCTAGAAAAAACCCTTAAAGCCTTGGAACCATGAGGAAGAAATTTGGGACTTTTGGGCACCATTTTCGAGTACTAGCTGAGGCTGCCTAGCCATGGGCACCTAAGGTGCCCTGGCCTGGGAAGCAAGGCCGTAATGGTCTTTATGGGGTGCCAACTAGATAGAAGCTTCTAAAGGTGGTGCCCCATTGTACCCTGATCCCTAGTTATTGGAAAAGGCTTTGGACCTCTTACACCAAGATTAAGGTTTGGATCTTGGCTCCAACTGAAGGATTCTTGGTGAGTTTGACTCAATTAAAGGTAAAGGATATTTCTTAATCTCTTAAGCCATGAAATTTTATTTGCATATTAAATTGTATTGAAAATCTTTGGAACCCCTCAAATATATGGTTGTATATTCTTGGAAACATCCTTATGGAAAAATTTACAAATTTGGGTAAATATCACTTCAATTATAATTATGTAAGGGAATATTATATCAAAGTATGAATATGGTGGTGAAGGATAAACTCCATCCTAAACTTTTGGTTATAAGTACTTTGTATTAGTTCATATGCATTGAATTCTTGTGATATGTGGTGTGGTGATGGTGTTCTTAAGTTTTGGAATATCTAGAGCTGGGAAATTGGAGTGAATCCTTGTGAATGCATGTAAATGTGGTGAAAGTATATATAGTCATTCATGCTCCTAGATTTGTAATTTCTTTGTCCTTCATTGTAATTATCCTAAGTGATATCCATATGGACTAAGACTATGGTGGCTTAGGAATAGACTTGCATGTAGCCTTCGTCGTGGTCTTCTTGGGAAGTTTCTTCTTAGAGGTAGCAGCAGTAGTGGAAACAGAGGCAGAAGTAGAGGTGGTGCCTGGTGAAGGAGCTACCTTTCTCTTCTTAGTCAAGGGCACAGAACCAGTGGTTAGGATGGTCTTGACCAAGTCTACTAGCTCCTCGTCCTGGTGAGCTAGGTTGTATGGGTCTTTTGTCATCCATATAGCCTTTGTATACATATGTACATAAACATGGAACTCCGGAGATAGACCTCATAATATGGTGGTATAGTGGAACCTTGGAACTTCCTTGGTCCTTATAATTGTAGAGCTATTTTTGTAGGTGATATTAGTAAGTCTTGTACATTGCTATCATCAATGTATAGATAATAATCATAGTTGTAAAACACCTTAATGAAGAAAGGGGGATACTCCCTCGCCTAAATTGATGGTTGGGAAAATTATAAATTTCAACTCGAACTTACAAATTAAACTAATACCTCAATTGAGTGAGAAACCTAACTCTACCCTCATCTATGGTAGGATAATTATTTCTTGACTCATACTACTCCTATGTGTATAGTTGCTATGGTTAGTGTAGTATGTTAGATGGATTATTATGTATTGGAGTTAAATCTCGAGTGCCAAGATTTGTTGATTGTATACATGCCATATATCATATTGAGTATAATGAGTGAGAACATTCTCCTATTTGTTGACTTAACCTTGTGTTTAGAATGATGATTTGTGTTGATTGAGTTCTCATACACTTAATGTGACCCCTTTGTGTTGGAATTACATTGGCCATCCCTCAATGAGCTAGGATTATTGTCAACTATCAGTGTGTATGATGTATACATATATATATATATATATAATGCATGATAATACTTTATTTTGAGTTGAATGCATTGTTTATGCCTTAAAGGATGTAATGTGATGGACGGGCATGTGTGTGAAGCTTAAGTGGCTAATGTGGCCTAAATGACCCACGTTGCTAGGGATGGTGCAATGTTGGAAATGCCCCCTATGTGTTGGGAAGGTAAAGAAGCTTATATGATGGAAAGCTTAGTTGCTACATGGTAAAATGACCTTACCCTTTGAGTATGCCACACTCGAGGATGTCACCTATGTGAAGGAAAGGCGAGGGAATTATTTAATAACTATCTATATGAATGGTGCCTCAGTGACTCTTAAATGCCAAAGTGCCATTATATTGCATATTGTGATCATGGTGAAATTCTCAGATCATGTAATTGCTTGATGTTTGTGTATTAAATTTGTGCCATTGAACTATGTGACGGAATGGACTTTGTAATCCAATTATGAGGCATGGTTTAGTGAAATTGTGTTCATATGGTACGATTTCTCTACTTGACTATGTAGATTGTGTAAGGTGAAACTTTTGGTCTAGTACTGGTGGATGGGATCTCACTTTTATGTCTCATACCTATGAGCAGTACACAGGTTACATTTAAATTTTTGGTTATCTCTCTCTTACTGAGTATTTCCATACTCACCCTTTCTTGTGTACCGTTGTAGATTCTTACTTAGTTGGTGAGACTCCGTACCTTAACTTGTTCCAATTACTAACTGATGTTAGTGCTGGGTATGTTTGGTTTCTTCGAGCCGCTCTATAGTGAATAAAACTCCTAAGACTATTGTGAATATTGTGATGGAATTACAAAGGATTTACATTTTTTTCCGCTAATCAAAACTTCTAGTTGAATTTGATTTGACTAATGACATGATGGAAATATTTTATTTTTATTGTTATCTATCGAAGTTGTGTGTGTTGAGCGTGTGTGATGTTAGGCTTATGGTGGTGTTGTGTACCCCACCGTCGCACTAGTCATGTTCCCAAATTTGGTGATGTGACAATCAATTTCTAGTGGCAATATGTTATTAATTCAACATATGCAGTTGATCTCAATGATTAGTCAATTTGACAATTTTTGGTGGCAGCATATGCATTTGAAGTCAGAAATTTGGTATCCAATTTAGCCAAATGAACATTTTAGAGGAGAAAAAAAAACATATGCGGGCTGGGAATTTTCCAGCACATTTAAAAACAAGCTAGCCCAGCTCAGCCCATATTTTGCATGAATTGAGACGGGTTAGGCTAACCCATATTGACAGGTCTAATCCATAGTAATTTGGGTGACTAAAATTCATGAGAAATTTGGTTTTGATGATGAAATCTAAGCTTGAATGGGAAAACATGAAAATAGAGTGATGTTTGAGAAATTTGATTTGGATCTAGAAATCCTTATGAGAATGAGCTTTTAAATTGTTTTTGTATATTGAAATTTTTCATTTTGTCATGACCCAAAAATCGGGCACATCATCGGCACGGACGAAGCCTAGCCCATATAGCTGCAACCTTAACTTTTCTTATAATCCTTATACTTTCATTAAACTTAACTATCCTTGAACTTTAAAGTAGATAAAATAGCAGCTGAACTTAGCCAAGATTTCTTTTCATTTGTAATCTAATATTCAATTAAATAATATCTTTACACATAGCTTATTCATGATCATTTTACATTTCATAACTTTGTGCTAGTTCCTACTATTTCTTACGTGAGTACACACCGTAATGTAGCCTACTCGATTACAAAGCTTAAGTAAGAATATCTAGTAGGACATGACTTCTAAGGTACTTTATCCCAGTCAACGGGAAGTATACTTGACATGTACATCATCGAACTATGAAGTCTTCTTTACCTAAAATTGTGAGGAGATCAGTTCAACTATTTGACTCACTGAAAACAGCCCTATCGCAACAATTACAAACAAAGGTGTGTATATATATATATATATATATTGCCATACATGCAATAGGAAATAAGGAAACGAAATAACATGAGAAATTCATAAGTGAACATGAGTAATTGAAGCTCTTCCGGATATATACACCTACCAGGCATATAACAATTTAATACATATAAAGTAAGAAATAGAAAAACTTATTGCAAATACATACATACAATTCTTTAGATACATACTCATAAATATATTATGCAATCATCAAACATGCTCATTTGATTGGGTCTCTATGGGCCATCACCATCACTGGCTTTGATAACCACCAAACTCGCTCGAGAAACTTCGGGTCATTAAGGAAGTCATCCCACCAAGCCCTTTCACTATTGAGAACTTTGGTGACCTAGGGCCTACCAAGTTCCTTTTGCTACTAAGGTCTTTGTAAGCCCTTATCAACCTAGCCCCTCACCTCACCATGGCCATGGAATTGCAAGAAATGAATCAATCGTTCATGAAAACTTAGCACAACTCTTGTGCATAAAATCAATCACACACATATATGCACATAATAATTTATATCAAGACACATACATATGTATACACATGATGCATGTCCATGTATTTACTTAACTTGTTCATAGAACAATGGTTCAACTTATATATCTTCAATAGTTATATATATATATATATATATATATATCATAATAATTCTATGATATTCAGCATCATGCATCATTACATACATTCTCGTGTAATCCTCATTTCATTAAAAGAACATCACACATGTCTATACTCATGTATAAAAGCAATCAAGGTAGAATGAGAATTTCTCACCTTTGCTCAAGCTTGTCAATTCTATAGAATTTCAATGAAGAATGTAGAAATTAAGCCTTCATGTAATTCATACTCTACAACACTTGATTATACTTCAAGAATATGATATAAACTTCTCTCTTTCCCTATATTCACTCATAGAGTTCTCAATAATCATGATCCCTTTAAAGAATTTATTGTTATAAATGGAACAAGGAGTGACAAGTGATAACTTTATCATTCCATAGTCGTATACCACCAATTATATTTAGTGATTATCATGTGATAGGGAAATTTTAAACTTAGCCTTAAATCATTCTTAAGCATTCCTCATATGCATTTCTAGTACATCAAATGAAATCATTGATTTTAGGAGTTTAAAATCAAGTAAAGAAAAGGGCTAGTTCCCTCACCTTTACTCCAAGATAACCATTGCATCCCAAAAGATGTAGAAGGCACATCAAGGATTCATCCCTATAAGACAACCATGTAAAAACATGTCAAGATCACAAAATAGGAAAATTCTTATTATCAATTCTGACATTTGATCACTCCTTTGGTCATTACACTTAAATTGTAAAGCATTTTCAAATGAAACTTGTACCATTGGAAACTAGATTTAAAGATCTTTACAATGGTATAAGATTTGCTAAAGATGGAGTCCGGATGAAAGAGCTATAACCATTTGAAAACTGAGTTAAATTAAGGGTGCCAACACAATCTTCTTTCCATCCTTCTCAAAAGCGTAGGTGTTTTTGAAGTCATCATGTAGTTCTCTTCTATCAAATTGCCATGGCTTCCCAAGTAGAAGATGACTAACATCCATAGAGACTATGTCACACAACACCCGATCTTTGTAATTCTTCCTTATAAAGAAAGGTACCTTCACTTGTTTGGTGACCTTCATCTCACTATGATCATTCAGCCATTGTAGCTTGTATAGACGGGGATGATTGATGATAGATAGCTTCAATTTGCCAACCAAGGTGGTTGAAGCAAAGTTAGTGCAGCTCCTACTATCAATTATCACGTTACAAACTTTTCCTCCAATAATGCACCTTGTTTGAAAAATATTCTCCCTCTGTTCTTCTTCTACCTTGGCTTGGGTATTCAAGGCACGTCTAATAACCAAAGCAGCACCTTCATTAGCATACTCAACAACTTCTTCTTCTTCAGAATATTCTTCCTCTTTAATTCCTCTATAATATCCTCATCTTCACTCTTTATTTCCCCTTGTTTCTCCTTTAAGATCATCACTCTTCTATTAGGACATTCGGATGCTATATTGCCATGACCTAAGCACTTAAAGCACTTAATGTCCCAACTTCTTTTAGAGGGTTGGTTGTCTTCTCTCTTCTCCTTCCCCTTAGAACTTTCATTTTTGTTTGGCTCCTTCTTCCATATCTCCTTATTACTCCCTTTAGTAGTGTTTGAGGTTTCGGAAAGTGTTTGGAAAGGTTTACTCCCCAATGGTTTAGACACTCTATTGTTTCTTCCATAAACTCTCTTTTTCTGTCTCTTCACCTTAATTGCCAATTTAATTACATATTCTAAGAAAACATAATTTTGTAACTCTACTAAGTCAGCAACTTCTTTGTTCAAACCACCCAAAAATCGAGCTATAGTTTGCTCTTGGGGTTCATTAAGCTCACATCAAATCATCAAAGTTTCAAATTCTTTAACATAATCTTCAACATACATACCTCCTTGCCTCAAGCTTTGAAGCTTAAATAAGCCTTTTGCTTGCAGTAATCAGGTATAAAACGCCTCTGCATGAGCCTTTTCATCAATCTCCAATTTTGAACTTCCTCCTCTCCATTTCTTCTTCGTTGATTCTTCAAATTTTCCCAGCATTGATTCGCATAATCAGTGAATTCAAGGGCTGCAAGACAGCATTTGGTAGCTTCTGAATATTCTTGATATTAAAAAATCTTCTCTACTCATTGTACCCATTCTAAGTATTCTTCAGAAAAACTTGTTCCCTTAAATGGAGGAATCTTTATTTTGATGTTGGCATCACGTTCCCTCTGCTGCCTTCTTTGCCTAAGTTGTTCACCTTCTTCAGCTTCAGATTCTTCTCCATGGTGTTCAACATAAACTCCTCTTCTTAGTTGTCATTGTTGTAGCTCTATAAATCTAGCCATTTGAGTGGTTAGTTGAGCTATTTGTTCTATCATTTCTTCTTGACTTATTTGTAGGCCAACAATTTGAGCTTGTTGTAGGCTAAGTCCAAGAGGAACTTCAGAACTATCTTCCCCTGTCATAGTGATTTGTGGTTACTGGTTTGAGTTTGGTAAAGGGTAGGTTTACTCTCTAAGTGTTTATACTCGGATTAACAATGAACAGTAACGATGAATAATGAATAGTAACGATGAATTTTTTTTTTTCAATAGAAGAGCTGGAACAAAGTAGAACAATATAAGAACAGAAGTAAGAATAAAAATGAACAGACCTGAAAATTAACCCTCCATGTAGGTGGCAGATTACAAAATAAGGAAAACTAAGCCTTCTATGTAGGTGGTAGAATACAAAATAAGGAAAACTAAACCCTCCATGTAGATGGCAAAATACAAGATAAAATGCAGAAAAAATAAGCCTTCCATAAAGGGGCAAAACACAAGACAAAAAATAGAACCTGATTTGAAGTGGCTTTGATACCAATATGATGTGATTTTCGGAGAGGAAACACTTAGTTGACTTTCTAGATAGGTTGAAAGAAACAAACAAAGAAAAAAAAATCAAATCACTCAATTGATAAGCCAAAGGGTGCCACAACTAAGAGAAATAGGTTAATTTCGCCACACTCAAGAAAGAAAAAGGTGATTGATAAGAAATCTAGTTGCTCTCGCCACTAACCTAAGTTAGATAAGAGAAATAACTCAAGAATCCTTTTGAAAAGCAAAATGCCAATATCTCATATGATTCAAGGATGGTGTATAAAACATATGGTAATGACCCTTTTTATAGAGGATCTCTAAAATAAAAGACAAAAGATTCCAACTAATACATTAAATGCATCAACTAAAAGTCAAATAGTGTAGGTTAAATGTCAAAGACAATAAATGCATAGATAATAGAATTCAACTATATTTAACAAATGCAACCTTCCCACATGCAATCTTGTTCACACTTCTTCCATTTTCAACAATGTGGTTAAGCCCAATCTAAGTCCTTTAGCTCTTGTACGAGTTAGAGGCCCAATTAAAGTATTCTCCCTTGCTTGGGCTATAATTGGGTTATCCTTGATTACATCACCCCCTCACCAGCATGTAGCTCTACCACTGATCGCGAGCTACCCTTACCCTTATCACCAAGGGGTGCAACAAGAGACATTATTGTTTTAGTCTTGTTTAGAGAGATCAAATTAGAGCATATTCATCGCGAAGAAAATTGTACAATAGACTGGTTGGCTAATTTTGCCCAACAACTCCCTATAGGGCTTAGGATCTTCTAAATATGTCACGCCCCAATTTAGGAATATGACTGGTACGGAAGTGGACTCCGTCCACCCCTATAAGCCTAACCTCAACTGATATCACATGAAATAAATATAATATATATAAGTTCATTTTCACAACTAATGCAAGATTTCCTAGGTATTTTATCTAACTACAAAGTGACTTAGATACACAACTATTAGACGTACCAGTATTCCAAAATAGAGGAACACAGGCCCGGAGACTCAGCTACTCCTCATATAGAGACTCGCCTTCTAACACAGAACCTACAATGGTATACAAAGGAAGGGATGAGTATGAAAATACTTAGTAAGAGAAAAAATTAGAAATTAAAATATGACCTGTGTATCACTCACAAGGATGGGATATAAAGAGGGACCCCATCTACCAATATAAGACCAAGGACTCACCTCACATAACCTGCAAATTAAGTAAAAAATACCACCATACACACACAAGTATCCCTTAAAACATGCATCATAAGTGGATTACTAAGCTTATCTCAATCCATTCTGGAGTAGACTATTAGTAGGCACACACACACACACACACACACACACATATATATATATAAATTAGGATTAGAGTCCCCACAAAAAGAATACTCATAGATAAGCATACATATTTATTATTTTTTTCTATACTCTCCACCGACAGGTCGCCCCTTGGGAGCCAATGCTCAACTCGGGCTTTCCACATTACCATCATAACTCATTCGCCCCTTGGGAGCTAAGCTTACCCCTGGCCTCAATCATAATACCAGCAAGTCACTCTTTGGGAGCTAAGCTTACCTCTGGCCTCAATTATAATACCGGCAAGTCGCCCCTTGGGAGCTAAGCTCACCCCTAGCCTCAATTATAATACCAGCAAGTCACCCCTTGGGAGCTAAGCTCACCCCTAGCCTTAATCATAATACCAATAGAAGTTCCATTTCTATATAATAGGCAAAGAATTTAATTTATTACATGAAAATTGTGCCTCAAAGGTTAACCTTTCATATAAGATGATTCCGAGTATACAACATCAAATGTTAATGGAACATTAGTAAAATAATTATGATCACGTCATATAAGATAAAGTGAAAGTGGTATTTATTCCTCACTTACACGTATCCCAGAATGTAGTATTGGCAACTCCCTTAACACACACACTCTTATATATATATATATATATATATATATATATATATATATATATATATGCATATGTAATTGGCCTAAACATTAGGAAGGGTAGTGATTTCCACATACACAAAATAATAACAAGAGACAAGAATAAAGTAATTTGTCATTTACATGAGTGACATTCATAGCATTCAACATCTCTAAGTTATCTTGCCAACATACGATATAATTTTATTCATATCCATGCTTGAAAATTCATACAAAAGTATTATTGTTCATTTTCATTAGGATCACATTATTGTTTCACTAGACTCGGTGTGACAACTTAAATCAGCATTGAATAGACTTATCTAGGAGTTAAAAGCCATGAGACTACTCATTTATATGTTAGTTACCACTTCCTACAAAGCTTAGAAGCCAATCCCCTCTAAACTAATTTAAATTCTACACATGCTCTGATTTAGGCCAAATTTTGGATCCTGAATTTTATGAATTTACTGGATAGTCCTTACAACTCCAAAATTCATGAAATTTGATAGGAAATATCCCTAATATGTCTAGAATCTTAGATAAAATTTTCAAAAAAAAAAATACTTTGATTTGCTCCTTCAAAATCATTAAAATACAGATGCTGCCCAGACTGACTTTGCAGCTACTATAGCCTTGGTTTTACAAGAATTTGGCCCACTAAAACAATTCCAAAATTTATGAAATTTTGTAGGTATAATTATTTATTTGTTATCACACTATGATAAAAATTCCAGGTCAAAAATCTACAATTTGACCCCTCAATTGGTCACTATAGTACCCATACATTAAGATTGCTTAATTCTGCTATAGGTTCAGTTCTGTCATGCAATAAACCATCCAAAACATATCCAAATACAATGAAATTTTCTAGATCATGATATTTATGTCTTGGCTATGTGCCATAAAAATTCCAAGTCAAAAAGAGACATTTAACTACTAAAACCAAAAAAAATTTCAAAACTACACAAATTCTTCCCTACACTAAACAATTGCTGCTCTTATGCTCATTTGACCAAGCAAACTAATTTAAAATAGCTTGAAACTTTCCAGAATAAAGAATATTTCCACCAAGTTTTATGATTTTAGGAGTTGGTTTGGTCATTAAAAAGCACATAAAACCAGAAGCATGACAGAGCAGTCATGTTATGCCTTTTTCAGACTTCAACTATTGTTCTAATGACTTTTAGGATACCAAGCCAGCCCATAAAATTTTGGGATAATATAGACACATGCTTGATATTATACCTCATTACATACCAAATTTCAAATCAATAAAAGCTCATCTAGTGCCACAAACAGATCAAAGTTCAGCAACATCCATGACAGCAACAATTCTAAGTAAAGTTTTAATTCCATTTTCTCAATTTTTGGCTACCAACTCAATATAGGATTTCTTTAGCTTACTTAAAACTCTTTTCATGATTATTCAACCACTTTCTTCTATTTCTATTACCATACATCCCAAATTTTCCATATAACTATATAGATAACATCTTCTAATATTACTTTCACTTATTTCTCAATTGTTCATAACTCAAACCAGAAATTTTATACTCATAATACATATACCATACAAAATAGCTCTTACAACTACAAATATACCCATATATACACTGAACCTTCTTCTCCATCCAATACCCAACACCAATACTCAACACAAGAAGGTTCTAAATTAAAAGCATTTGCAGAATGGGTTCATGGGTCAGTTCCCTTACCTCTCGATGGTCTATTCTTCTATTTCCCTTCCTCTTTGTCTCCTTCTTCTGTTAAAACTTTTGCTATGGACCTTCACCTAACTTCTATACATCCCTGACAACCCAAACTGCAGGTTAAAAGAAAGAAGACTCCTCTTCTTAGCCACACACGCTATAGCACAAAGAAGAAAGGAAAAATCCCAACAAAATCAATCTCTATTCACTCTTACCTACTATCAAGGGTTTTGCCATCGTGACCCACTGCTCCAGCACCTTTCACGGTGAAAAACCACCACACATAGCAGAAAAATGGTCAAGAACAGAGGACACTTGAAGGTGGAGTCATGGAATGAGTTGAAACCATTGTCTTCTCCTTTCTCTTCCTTTTCTCAGTTTCTCCCTCTTCTCCTTTTTCTTTTTATTCTTCTGTCAACTGATTGGAGCTTAAATGGCTTCTATTAGAAGCTAACTCCATCCAATGGTTGAGAGTATTAATGTGTCTCCATCCTCATGTACCCTACTTTCCTCTTTGCCTCAAATTTCACCAAGCCACCTCCTCTATTACTTTTAATTCACTCGGGTCCTTATGATTTCCAAATAAATTTCCAAATCACTCATTGTCTAAAATATTTTTATTTCCCCATTGCCACACTTTCCTGAAAATTATTATCATTAATTCAGATAAGTCCCTTGTTGAAATTTTTTTTGGAAATTTCTCACAATAAATTTTAGAGAATCCAAGATTTTTATGATTTCATAAAATTTCAAATTAACCCAAAATTTCACATATATGCATATAACAAGATTAACATATTTATCAAGTGAATTAAAATTCATAGATATTACAAAATATCTCTTGGAGCCCTTACTCAGATAGTCTTGCATAATATGTAGGGAGTTATGCTCCTGCATTTTGTTAGAGTCTAGTTTTCCTTTGTACATTTTGTTTTACAAAAAAAAAAGCCTCATAACTAAACCCGATGGCCATGTCCATTGCCGCAAAACAAAAGTTGTTTTTATCTCATCATTACACCTTATAGTTTAATATACTTAGACAAAACATCATTTATAAGACGCACATTTGAAAATTTAAGATTCACATTTAAAAAATTTTTTAGTGTGTGTAAGGTAATTTTACTGTCATCATAAAGCCCAATTTTTTTTTTAAATTTAATCATATATTCTAAATTAGGGCTACCAATTTTTACAAGAATGACTTTAACTAAATTATATGGCAACAATAAATTATTGTTTAGTTTTATTTTATACTCATAATTCAAATCGAACCTTGGCAGAAAAGAAACACTTAAACAACATGATAAGTAGCTCTAATTAAAAATTTCTAAACTATACAAGCAAGGCAATAAAGTTTTTGCAAGAAAGTAATATATAAGAGTTAGGTGAGAAGAGAAACCAGTATCAAATTTGTTCTAATTCAAT
The DNA here is from genome assembly GCA_037074585.1 of Biancaea sappan. Classification (NCBI taxonomy): domain Eukaryota; kingdom Viridiplantae; phylum Streptophyta; class Magnoliopsida; order Fabales; family Fabaceae; genus Biancaea; species Biancaea sappan. The sequence goes on from CM073490.1 coordinate 58,117,307, forward strand.
CTAATATAATTTATGTCTGGCCCTCTTGTCATGCAAGAGTCATTTGCTCAACACAAAATTTTTTGGCTAAAATGCACAGAACCTCCCCTAAAATTAAGATGAGTGCATTTTACTTTACCAAAACTTCTAAACTCACCAAATTACACCCTTTAACTTTTGACTTTATGCAGAAAACCCTTTCCATTAGCATTTCTATTAGTTGTCTATTAATCAATTTGATACATCAATCAAAACAAATGCCTAGTCAAATTAAATGAGTCCATGTGTCTTATGATGTGGCATGTGCATTTTAGGTATCATCAAAATACTATCTATACCTTTAAAATCTTAAAAAGCATCACAAAAAAAAAAACCAAACAAATAACCCTAAATCAAGATCTTTGTCTTTTCCTCTCCCTATGTGCGTCATCTTCCCTCTAGCAGCTTTGTGATTAGTTAATTATATAGCTATATATAAAAAAAGATACAAATTTGGAAATAATGAACAGATTCTAAAGAGAAAAAGATTGAAAATTATATGAGAATTTTTGATCCATTAAGAATGATAGCTTTAATGATAGAGAGTGAGGCATCAAACTTATTTCCTCAAACCATAACAAAGAGCAGAGATGGTGGTGAGGTGAGAAGGGGACAAGCTAATCATTTTACTCAAGTGAGTGGAATGGAAGGGTAGATGATATGCGAAAAGGAGGGGAAGAGGATGGAGACACCCATTTGGGGTTGTTCTTTTTTTTTTTGGTGATGCCTTTTAAGTTTTTTAAGATTTAGATAATATTTTCATAATACCTAAAATGTTCGTACCACATCATAAGACATATGGACACTTAATCTAACTATTTTGTTGTTGTTGTTGATGTGTCAATTGAATAACTGTCAACTGACAAGAATGCAATGGAGAGGGTTTTCTATATGATGCTAAAAGTTAATGGAGATATTTCAGAGAGTCTAGAAGTTCAAGGGAGTAAAACTATGCCTTACATTTAAAAAAACTTTATGCATTTTGGCCAATTTATTTTACAAGAACTCACAAGTAAGGACAACAAGAAGATTCTCATAATTCATCCTTAATGCTAATGTTTTATCCCACTTACCTAAAATAGTTTATTTTATTTAGCTTGCTCACCATTAATAACAATAAGATTTTACACCCTGCATGCCAAAAAATGGATTATTGTGAAGGTTTTACTCCTACTAACATACAACAAATACAAGAGGAAAAGAGGAAGACCCTTTTGTTAATAAGGGATTACAATAAAACTCAAGAATGAATATTTTCAAAGTATAGTTTTGCCTAGATACTAACCTGATTGGAACAATATCATTTTGCTAGAAAGCCTTGATTCTCATTTTGTGTTGCCTTGTTTCCTAATTTCTCCTATAGTAATATACTTCTTAATTTGCTTTCTTAGATGCTCATCATTACCAATGGAAAGAGCTAGTTCTCTAAAAAAATAGTGAACTTAGATTCAAATACTCATTGTAAGGAGTGTTTACATTTAATGTTCAACAATAGTTGTCAAGATAAATTTTAAGGAAATATTTTTAATCCTATTTAATGGATAAACCATTCCTAAATCAATTTTTTAAAAAATAATCTTCTTCATGTGTAATGTTTTTAAAGAGTATTTAATTTAGAAAACGAATCCCAATTTATTGATTTTGTTATCACTACAATTTATTTTTGGAAGTCCTAGTGGAAAATTTGGCACCAACAATTGTTGTCTTATTGGTCCTAAATTAATTGAGTTATAAAAAAAAGACTAATTTTGAATAATTAAAAGCTTGGAGATTTTATAAAAAAATTTAAGACATTAAAATAATTTTTAAATAAATTAAGGGACAAATAACATTTTAGCCTAAATTGTTTTATTTCAAATCTCTCAATTTAGGAAGATTGATAGGTTGGAGATCACAATCATTATAAGGAATTTAAGTAAATCTATCAAAAAGGGCCAGCCCGAAAGAAAGTGAGAAAAATGAGCAAGGCTGGGCCAGCCCATTTTTGAACGAAGTGGAAAATTGGTAGCCCGGCCCACCTATGTGTCGGCTGGAGGACTAAACGGGGCTAGTGTGCACAGTTTTTTTTTTTTTTAATGTCATCATTTTTTTTGGGTTCCCACTCCCCAGCACACTGTTAGTTGGATTTGGGCCTAAAGGCCTTCTTAGTGATGGCTTCTCTAGCTATCAAAAAGAAAAAAAGAAACCCTAGTTGCATCGTGAGACTGAGATGAGAGGTGTCGAATCCAGACAGACAGCGTGAGACTGAGAGTGAGAGGAGAGATGGGAAGAGAACTCAGAATTATGGGACGCCAGCCAATGCACACAGAGGTAGAGTTAGATGAAGTGGCAAACTGAGAGGGACGTTGGCCGATGCAAGTAGAGGGACGATTCGTTGTCACGAGTAGTTGAGCATGATAAGGAAGAGGAAGATCAAGAGTACTAAGTAAGGACTCACGGTTACGAGCATTTGAGCACGATTCACGGTCATGGACTCATGGTCACGAGCAATCGAACTTTGAAGACGATGGTGGAAGCCGACGAACTTCGAAGACAATGGCAGAGACGAAGTATGGACCCGAATTAGAGGAACCAATTTGGGAATTTGGTTAAGGTTTCAAATGGAAGAGATCACTCAAAGCCGAAAAGGAATGAACCAATTTGGGAGGTCTAAGATGTTTGATCTGATGTGTCTATATGATATATAATATTTTTTAAAAAAAATAAATTAAAACGATTTATCGGGCTGGCTGAACCTCAAAGTGGGCTAAACAGGCCGTTTTGATAGTTCTTAAATCTGTTTTGACAGATCTAAATTTAAGAACTCATCTTTTTGGTTTGGACTAATATGAAACCTTAATTATATATTTTCCTTTATTATTTTTATTAATCGAAACAATAATTTTCACCCCATTCTATTTCATCTTCTTACCTGAAGTTTTAGATTTTGTGGCTGTTAAAAATTTTTTTGAAAGAGGTTGAAAGTGTTGTAAAACTTGGATACCAACACGAAAATAATCTGAGTTGCGTCTTTATAATAGACACTGTCCTTAAGGAATTTATTCCGCGACCACGGCTAAAAATCTGCGTCTACAGAATTCCCTCTAGGATTAAACAGATTCTTCTGAGAAAGGTTCTCAGGCCACAGAACAACAGAAATTTTGAAGAGCGTAACTCAAAGAATTTGAGAGAGGGAAGAGAGAAGACCACAACAGTTTGTTGTGTGAGTGTGTAAAATGAGGGGAATGAGTCCTCCTTTTATAGCTGCTAAATATTAATGAGGCAGACAAAGATTTTAATACAATTAAAATTTGGTTTCAAAAATTAATGGGCAGTTTCAAAAAGTTAATGGGCAGTTTCAAAATATTTAATTATATTTAAAACAAATAAAGCAAAACTGTCAGCCCTTAATTTTCTGACATTAATCCAAATTAATTTCATAATAATAAAATTTGCCTTTATTCAGGTAAGCTATAAAAATTAAATTAAAAAGATATTTTGAAATACAAAGCCTTTAAAAGGCTATTTTCACAACAATCCCCCACATATTTCAAAAGATATTTCAAAAACTTTTAGGTTACATAAATGGGTGTAGACGCATTAATCCAGTGTCTCTTTTTAGAGTATGAACTAGACCTAGACCGATAAGATTTATCTTACAGAGTAGTCAGTGAAGCATATAGCTTCTATGAACCAACATACTTTTAGTCGTAAGATAGTGACCTTAAGAGTCGCATCTCACCCCCCACATTTCTGCTGTTAACGCCGTTGTGCGCGTTATTTCGGCCGTGCGCGTGTCTGGAATTCATGAGTGCTCTAGAGACTTCGCCACGATCTCATGGGAGCAGCCCCACTCCACACTCATATAGGTGACTTCATTAAGTGTATCTGCAATGAATACACCACCCTTAATGTAGGGCTATGAAGATCATAAAGAGCTTACGCTCAACCCACAAGTCAATGCATTCGAGCACTTTCACACTTAACACCATAGGAAATGGACTGAGAATATAGTGCTAGCAGAATTAACAGACGACTTGTTATTACCCATATGAACCTTCTTCATGGGATCTCCAATCACAAAGGTTGGGTTCCCGCCGCTGTTAATTTCATATTGGCTTAAGTCCAATTCCCCTAGATGTGTGAAGGACTAATTTCCTTCTTACAAGCATGGTTAGTCAGTAAATTGGCCAAATTCACTTTTGACTTTATAGAACTGATCAGTATACTTCAAATTTCATATTTTAGCAATTGCTTGATAACTTTGTATCTCAACACAAGTGTCTACTCTTACCATTGAAAGTTTGTTCTTTACAATGGCTATTGCCATTTGGCAATCACAAAACATAGACACTAACATCATTGGGCTCTTACCCAATTAAAAAATTTGTTAAGTAGTTTTTCTACTACTTAGTCTTATTTTCAGCTAACTCCAGAGTATTAAACTCTGATTTTATAGTGAACCTATAAATTTATATAGCTGCTCTCTCCAAAATAACGTCCTACCACCCAGGGTGAGGTTTTAACCACTAGTGGACTTTGTCTCATTTGAATCAAAGATTCAGTTAACATTGTTGTATTTTTCTAATACAATGGGAAATCCACTTTATATGATATCGTAAATTACGATACCTTTCAACTCTTTTATTGGAATTGTGTACATATCGACACTCATCTGACACATAACACATGATATGTCAGGCTAGGTAAAGTTTATTAAATAAAATAGAGACTCTCCTCTATTTTCCTTAACTGAATGTTAAAAAATCATAAGGAGTTTTTCACTAGTTTATCATCTTGATGATCAAGCTTTTAAGATAATTTTGAACATAACGTTCTTGTGATAGTAAAATACCATCACCTTTCCTTATGGTTTTAATCCCAAAATCACATTTACTTCACCCATGTCTTTCATGTCAATATTAGATATAAAGGAATATTTGACGTTATGTAACATCTATGTCACATTTATACAAACAAATATTCATCCTTACCATCTATTACTTCCACATATATACACATCCATCTTTAATTAAGAGAGATATTTTCACTAATCATAAAGAGAAAATTAACAACATAATAACTAAGGTTTTATAGTTAATTTATTTTTCTCATAATCATGTAACATAAACTTTGCAAAATACCCCCACATTTTTAAATCTATAAGAGTATGATTACATAACTCATATAAAACCTCATACAAAACCTTATAATTATTATAGATGGGCACCAAACGCATAACATATATGCGCATCTAAATTCATCCATCAAATAATATTATTTTTCAAGAGAATAATTTCATAGAATTTTTTGGAACTTTTCAATCTCATTTTTGTGACCAATAATTCAACAACATTGTACCTCTATGTACAATTGAAGAGTTTTCATGGATTGGCATTAGAAAATGCTAATTCTAATTTATATATATATATATATATGGCATATCATCATCTCAATGAGATGGTTTCCTCAACTTGGAAATTAACAACATATTATCATCTCAATGAGATGGTTTTCTTAATTTCCAAATTGGCCCAAAATTTATATGCCAATATCTTCAAATTTGGTCATAAATCTACAAAAATCATGTTCCAAAATAAAACTCTCAAAAGCTTAAGATGAAGCTATTTTGAATTCTTAAATTAAAACCCTCACACATATGTTAATTTCAAGAATTCCACATTCCACATGAATAAAATTCTCAAAATAGAGAAATTTTTAAAATAGTTCACATGTGAGCTTTAAGAAAGCCTTTTCATACTATCAATAGTTAGTCAATGGAAATTTATAGGACATACTCAATACATAAATATAATAAACCCATAATTTCTATTAAATCACAATATCATTAACTATTGACCATAAAACATTTTTACCAAAATTTATATATTCTTATAACAACATACTTACATAACAACGTATATCCCCTACTTGTTGTTATAAAAATATTATCCAAAAATATTTTTCCTTTAGCCCTGGTGCGTATATTTTATAGCACATAAAATATTCCAGCAAGTATACTGGGTCGCAACAAGTAATAAAGTGATAAGTAGAGTATCGTCCCACAGAGATTGAGGTATCAAATGAAATTCAATTAGGCCAAGTGAAATGCTATTAAGACTTATGAAGGAAATTGTAGAAATTACACAAAAAGGGGGGTGATAATTGAAACAACAAAATATAAATAACTGAAATTTAAATAACTAAACAGAAAACAAAACAGAAAAAAGATGTGCAACTGGTCACAAATTCCATGGAATTGTACATCATCATCCTTTCCTTTGAATATTTTTGGCTAATTCTATTATGTAATCTTCAATCTAAAGTTCTTAAAAAGTCTTCTAAGACTGAATTATATTAAAATTATAGTTAGGAAGATTTTCACTAATCTATAACTCAAATATAATCTGATGAAGTTCTAATCACATCAATGCCCCGCAATCGCATATGACATGTTATCTCTTGTCCTACTCATTACAAATACATAGCAATCGCATGCAGGTATAAATAACAAGCTTCATAGGACAATAAATAAAATAGAACTTTGGTCAAGAAAATACTCATTGGTCCAAATGAATTAAAGTACAATTTTCATTTCATCAAATGACCGACTACACAAGAAAATGAGATTGATTTCATTGGTCTAATCCGATTAATTCATAGACAAATTAATCTTTGAATCATTGAAGAACAATTCAATTAAATTACAATCCATTCAATGTTGGCCAATTTTCTAAAATATGATTGAATCCAAAAGCTTTGAAATTACAATCTAACTTATCCAAAATAATTGACTAAAATCTTAGATCAACCATTCAATTAAGTCATGAAGCTCAAGAAAATTATTCAAGCCACATAAATAAAACTATATATATCTAGATAATCTAATTTATGGTGAAAATTACAAGGTCAAGCTCAATATCTAGCTAACTCTAGCATAGACATAAAAATCCCAAACTCATTGAATGTTCATCAAACATTCAAGAGGAAGAATAATCAGTAAAATCCATTCCATTAAACGAAAATGCATTAAAACTGAATATGTTCAACAATAAAGCTTCATAAAACCGAACTACATCAATCCTTAAACTCAGAAATTACATGGAAGAGAAGAAGAACATGACAGAAATCTGCAAAATACAACAGAAAACTAACAAACTATGAAGGAAAATGGAAGAAAAGGGGAGAAAATGGGAGAAGGAGAGCCATTCCCAAGTGGGAAGGCTTCCTTTCCCTCAAACCAAGCTCTGGAAGTCGCCTCTGTCTGCAGTAGCCGCGGGTCTGAAGTTTGGAGCGAAGCCTCCTCTTGTTTTGACCTAAAAATTGCATTTATAGTGGTTCTCTGCGGCGCCAGCGCCGGGCGCTGGCTTAACCTAATTTTTCACTATGTTCTGCGCCATACTTCTGACTCACTGCTCCTGGCGCCAGGCATTGGCTTCCTGGCACCGGGCGCCAGGCCATTTTTTCAGCATTTCTGATTTACTCTCTGTTGCTTTGTTTCTTGTCCGGTTCGAGCCCAGATGCCTCCAAACTCTGTAAAACACATAAATGAACCATTTTGGAGTAAAATTATGGAGTTAAAGCACATAAATCTATAATTAACTTTCACCCAAAATAATTCAAAACATTATAAAAATAGAGTTTTGACAAAAATCAAGATGCAAAAAGGGCTAGAATAGAGGCTAAAATATATGAAAAATTGCATGTTATCAAGCCCCCACTATTAATAAAAATTCTCAAAAGAAATACTAAAATAGTGTAACATATGTAACATCCCAAATTATTATGGAATAAATATTTAATATTTTTTTTGAGACTCTAGAAATCTCTTGAATGTCCTTGATGAATCTAGATTGTTCTAGAGGAATCTTGTATGTTCTACAGATATCTTGTATGTTCTTGAATTTCCTAGATAAGTATAGAATATTGTAGAATGGTATAGATAATTCTAGAGAATTCTAGGTTAGTCTAGGTTTATCTTGAGTTATCTTGAGTTTTCTAAACATTTCTAGTATAGATAATTCTAGAGAATTCTAGGTTAGTCTAGGTTTATCTTGAGTTTTCTAAACATTTCTAGTATAGATAATTCTAGAGAATTCTAGGTTAGTCTGGTATCTTGAGTTTTCTAAACATTTCTAGGCTTTAGAGAGATATTTGAATATTCAAAAGAAATTTTCCACTTGCCTCCCATTCTTAGCTATAAATAGCAACATCTTTCTCCCCTTTCCTTGCACCATTCACAGCCGAGAGAGAGTGAGAAAAAGAGAGTACAGCAGCTTGGACAGTAGCAGAAAAACATTCTCTGTTTTTTCAACCATAAAATAGAGGTTTTTGGAAGAAGCAAATAGCAATGTTAAACTCGATTTTTCTGAGCTACTTTGGGGAGATTCTTCTATTACTAACCCACACAAGTGTTAAGGGAGAAGTGGCAGTGAATAGGAAGCAAAAATCAGAACCAAAACCAGTGCAAACTACCCCACGGTCAACGGTCAGAAATCGTGAAACGAATTTCAAGACAGATTGAATAGCTATTTGAGCTAAAAAGTCAGACTACAAAGTACAGGTAGCTTAGCAATTCATAAAAGCTTGTTTTACTACTTGAATATTTTATGTCCATGAAGTTTTATTTAAAGTGAAATATGTTTTTCATGATGAAATTAGCATGATATCAGCTTGGAAGTTTACTTCCATGTTCAACTTGGGAGCTCTGCTTCCATGTCAGCTTGGAAATTCTATTTCCATGTTAGCTTGGAAATTCTATTTCCATGTTTTAGTTTGGAATCTTTCTAGCTTGAGTTAAAAGACTACAGTAGCCTTTTTCTCACGTTTAGCTTGGAAAAATAGTTCTGCAGACTATCTTTTCCATGTTGTTGAGTGTGCCACCAACTATTATTGATTCCATGATTTATTCATATATCAGCTTGTTAATTTTTCATCAACCTATTACACTGAACTGAGAATTTATATTACATGGACTGATTTTTATGATATAAATGCTTTTATGACTGAAATGGTATATTTATAAATGTTTATAAATTATGCTAGCTACTGAGATACCCTTATCTCACCTTTTTGTGCTTTTCCAACTGACCATTTCAGGGGCTGAGTATAAGGGGAAAGGTGGAAAGATTGATTGAAAATTTTTAAAGCACTCAAGTTTATTAAGTATTAGAATTATAGATTATTTTTTTAAGTTTAGATTATTTCAAACGAATGTAAAATTATCTTATGTTTAGAATTTCAATTATTATGTATAACCAATTATGATTTGTATTGAGAACAATTGTAGAATGTTCTTTTTGAAAATATGAGTATTAAGCATTGGAATTTGAAATTTTTTTTTTTCAGATTTTAGTATAGTAAAATAAGGACGTTACAACATACCTCATGATGTAGGGAGAAGAAATCACCATTGCACAAATTTTCTTCATGAGCAAAATTGATCACTTCATGATCACTCAAAATTAGAACTCAAAAATTATGAGTTGTGCTTATAAAAATAATAGCAAATAATAATTTCACTCCATGTATATGATATTTGAAAGTGGATTAAATCAATATGTATTTGTTCCATATAACGCAAATGCTATATATATATATATATGCATAATCTACTTTAAAAGAATTTTTTCAAACCAAGTTAAAAGAACCTATAATATTTTAGATACACAAGATAATATATAGCCAAAGCTAAATGCATATCATCATATGTATCTCATATAGTGAAAAAATTCTCTCATAAATAAAATCTCCTTTTGTAAGCAACAACAACAAAAAATTTTTTTTTAATAAGCTCACAAAAAATTAAAATACACATAATTGAAAATCAAATATTTATCACCTTAAATAAGGTGTAAAACCAAAATATCATATATTTGGAATCTAGAATATCCCACAAATATATATATATACATACCATTTTTTACCTGGATACTGGGGATCGTCGTTCTGTTGACTAACCTAAGGTCTTCAATTCTGGGGATCTAATTCTAAAAGCAGAAGAAATTTACAACATATATTCAAAAGTAAATCTAGAGCTTTCTATGGCGTCTCTAAATTCTATGTAAGTATGTTCTTGAACAACATAAATTCTAGAAATAGAAGAAATAACAAAATATTCAAATTCAACAACAAGCATTAAATCGGAAAATGGAATGGGAATAAAATGAGTATAAGAAACTCTCATATTTAAAGCAAAGGAAATTACAAAAGAGTTTTGAACTTACAATATTGAACAAACAGCTTAAAAGCTTCTTGAAAACAGAAACGATTACAAAGAGGTCTTTAACAGAAATTTTTATTCTCTATTTTCGCTCTGCTAAACTACTAATCAATTTCGCCTTTTATAGAAGTAAGAAGGTGGATTTGAACTAAGTTGAAGTCTGTGGATTTCAGAGGCTCTGGAGTCTGCGGATTTGAAAGTTTTGAAATCTGAAAAGTTGAGACGCTTGAGCGGCTTCTTTTCAAAAAGTTGAACACGGGTAGTCTTCTTTTCAAAAAGTAAGTTTGTCGTTTTGTGCCGACGCTTGCTTTTTGCTAAAGTGTGTCTGCCATTTTTGATCATGCTGAAGGAGACAGGGAATTTGAATTATTGAGCTGGCAGGAGTTTTGGATTCTTTTGTCGATGGCTTAACTCAACCGTAGTCAGTCGTGACTAAGGTGGGTGAAGTCAATATTGTAGCAGTCGTCTTTGTTTTGAAACTGGCTGCTGTCTTCTGGGTTGAATTCTTCAGAGGGAGCTTTGTCTGATGAAGCTTTCTCTGAGAGTTATTGAACAAGACAATTGAATTCTTCTTTCATCTGAGTTTGCAAGTTCTGCCATGATCTGGGATTTAGATGCCAGAAATGGACACTGCTGTTGAACTGCTTGAGGATAGTTCATTAGCTGAGAATTTTGACCGAGCCATTTTTCCACAGCTTTTTTGTTGAGCAAGTTGGGGTTGTAAGTAGACCACCATTTGATATTGAACGAGCGGCTGAGATAAAGAGGATAACCGTTATTGAGCCAATCTTTGAATTTAAAATCCCAGGACATAATCCAGGGTGTTCCAAATGTTGAGAAAAATTTTAAAAGCTTTTGTTCAGTGTGAAAACTGGTTTGAGCGGATAAAATTGAAAAGGATTCCTTCGCATAAGAGGGAAGGAATTCAATATTTGGACCAAAAAAGAAAAACCAATCGAAAAACCAGGCTGGAAAATCCTGATTTCCTTTGTTGAACCAGATAAACCAAGAGTGGGAGAAGGGACGAATCAGCAAAGCATTGTACCAAGCCATTTTGTAGTCCCAGTAGTTAAAACCTTGTGGCTGGAACTGTCTTGAAAAATTTTCAAAAGAAAATAGATGCTGATTCCATTGAAAAAGAGTAAAAACTTTATTGATTTTGAACTTTGAATATTGAATTCGATGAGGAAAAAGTGGATCATACTCGTGCGTGAGTGTGATCGAGTTTGTATCAACCAAAATAAATTCATAGAAAATTCTTGTTTTTTGTAAATCATCAGAAGAAAAGTATTTTCCTTCTTGAAAATATTTTTGAACAATTTCCCTAGGTGTAAAACCAGGGTTAGTTTTGAGCCATTCGGGTTCAATGGGACAGATCGGTGCATAGACCGATTTTGAAACATATTTGTCAGAAAGAGATCTCTTAAGTGGTGTTGCTTGAGAGAGTTGTACCAAGGAAGAAGATGGATGAACAGGGACTATGGCCTGTTGTGGTGGAGGTGTAGAGAGGGCTTGATCATAGGTGAGAGGAAGAAAACGGTTATGAGAAGAAGAGGGAGAAGAAAGAGTATGAGGTCGAGGACCTCTTACCTGTGGTCGAAGACCATTGCCGGAAGGGCTGTTGAACGAAGAAGGTGTCAACAGTAGAGGTGACGTTGTGTGAACCAGAGGAGTTCTTTGAACATTTAGAGCAGAATCCAGTGGGGATCCATATTGCTCTTTCTTTACTTCTTTTCCTTTTTTCTTATCCATTCTTCTGTCTTACCCTGCAAGAATTCTCGTGTGAGAAAATCAGGAAGGGCGTTCTCACTGCCTTTTATATGCTGGATTTCGAAATCAAAACAAGAAAGTAATGCTTGCCATCTGGCAAAAACATGTTTTGAAACTAAATTTTGAACATCTTTTTCTAAAATAGATTTGGCGGATTTGCAGTCCGTTTTGAGCAAAAAAGTTTTGTTGAAGACTTCTTTTTGAAACTTTTTTACGATTAAAACAATAGACAAAATTTCTCTTTTTATTGTGGAGTATTTTTGTTGGACTTCAGTCCATACTCCTGAATTAAACTTAACTATTTGTTCTTTTGAACTTCCTATGGGCTTTTGTTTAAGGACTCCTCCATAACCGTCTTTGGATGCATCGGTCTCGATGATCATAAAGGCTTCTGGGTCTGGTATTCCTAGACAGGGGAGTTTCTTAACTCTGGCCTTAAGGGTTTTGACAGCGTCCGTCATGGACTGATCCCATGGTGGGGATTTCTTTCTAAGTCTAGAGTAAAGAGGTTTACAGATTACTCTAAGGTCTTGAACAAAATAAGGTACATAATTAAGACAACCTAAAAATCTTTGTAGTTGATTTTTATCAGTTATCTCGTCTGGAAACTTGTCTGCAAATTCTATAGATCGGTTAATTAGTTTGATCATACCCTGATGGATATTATAACCTAAAAACCTAATCTTTGTCTTGAACAGTTTCATTTTCTTGGCTGAAACAACTAATCCATTGTCTTTAACAATTTGATAAAATTGATCAAGGTGCCTAAAGTGTTGTTCTATGTTGTTAGAGAACACTAAGATATCATCTATGTAAACTATTGAAAATTGAGAAAAAACATTAAAAATGGAATTCATAACATTTTGGAATTCAGATGGGGCATTCTTGAGTCCAAAGGGCATTACATTCCATTCATAATGTCCAAAGGGAACAACAAAGGATGTTTTGTACCTATCTTTTTCTTCAATTTGTATTTGATAAAAGCCCGATTTCATATCGAACTTGGAAAATAAAGATGCCTTTTGAACACGAGAGATTAAGTCACTCCTATCAGGTATAGGGTACCTAATCCATCTAAGGACCTTATTGAGCGGTTTGTAATTGATGACTATACGAGGGGCTCCTCGCTCTATCTCTGCTTGGTTTTGAACATAGAAGGCTGAACAACTCTAGGGGGACTTGCTGGGCCTAATCAGCTTCTTACCTAATAGATCTTGAATTTCCTTTTTACAGTACTCCAATGTTTCTTTATTCATTTGGATGGGCCTAGCTTTAGTTGGGATTTTATCTTCACTAAAACTGGGCTCATAAGGAAGCGAGACTGTGTGTCTCTTTCTATTCCAGAAAGCGTTGGGCTTTTCAGAACAGATTTCTTTTTCAAACTTTTGTTGAACAGACTCTATTCTAGTTTTGACCTGAGGCTTTTCTATTTGTTCCTCGATTTTTTTGTATTGGACTTCTTTATTGAGCATTTTAATTTGAGCTTGTTTCTTATTGATCAAATTAATATTAGAAATAGCTAAACTTTTGAGCAAATTAACATCTGTTGTTTTAGCAGGATTTAAAAATTCAAAGCAAAGTTCTTTGCCTGAGACAAATGTTGAAATTCCTAATTCTGAAACCTTAAAGGGGTAAATAAGGGTCAGAAAAGGTGTTCCTAAAATCATTGTCTGATTTAAATTCCTAACAAGAATAAAAGTTGTGTTGAACTTAATGCCTTGATTACATATCTTGGCATTAGACAATTTGTACCTAACCGGAAGTCTATTACCTCCTGCACCGCTGAGACTCTCAGTGGTTTTCTCATAGTATTGAGTGGGAATTAATCCTTCTTGAAGACAATTAAAATTAACGCCTGAGTCTATCAGAGTGACTAACTTAGTGCTAAAATTTCCTATGGTAAAGTTTACGTTACTATACCATCTTTGAACAGATATTTGAGAAATCAAATCTAAATAATTTTCTTTGGGTTCTGAGCTAGTTTCTCCTAACTCGTTTTGATCAGTGGAATTCCTAGCTTCTTTGTTAGTCATTAAACTTAAAATATCTAAGGACAAGTCATTATCCTTTTGTTTGAGCAATTTAATTTCTTCTTTAATAATTTTAATTTCTTTTTGGAGTTCATTGACAGAAACTCGTTCCTGGGTGGAAGTGTTTTGAAACCTATTAATTATTTCTTGAACATTGTAAGGTTTAACTACATGTTTTGATTCGGGTTCCTCCGAATCCATTAAATCCTTAATCTTGAGCAAATATTCTTTTCTAGTTTCTTCATCAGATATCTTATCTAAGATTTCTAATAAAGTTTGAACTTTATCTCTATTAATTACATTAATTATTTTTTAACAACTACCTGATTGTTTTAAACATTCTTTACAGGTACAGATTCCTATGTCTGAATGACTCTCGTCATCAGATTTTGAGCTAGAGGATGAATTACTCAGTTAATCTAATTGATATAACTCATTTTGAACACTAGACTGATCTGAATCATATTTTGACTCAGAGTTTTGATCTTCTAACAGAATGCTCATAAGACTCTGTTTGTACTTATCATTTATTTCTAATGAATTAATACGTTTTTTGAGCTTGCAATGTTTTGAAATATGACCATACCTCCCGCATTTAAAACAAACTACATGTTTGCGGTCGATATTTTTTGAACTACGGTGTCTAGGTTTACTAGACTGTTGAACAGGTTGGTTTGTTTGGAATGATCTAACAGGTTTGTCAGGGTAGCGACGATATGTCTTTCTGACAGTCTGGTACCTATGACTCTTCCTATTTCTTTTGTTTTGAGCAGAGGGGGCTCGAATCTTTTCGATTTCGTATTGATCACAAAAATTGCCTAATTCTCCATGGGTGCTTTTAAACTCAGTTTTTAACTTAGATTGAAACTTCATATCATTACATATGATAAGGGCTTCGTTTGTAACAAAATTAATTAATTCTCCGAAAGTCATCTGACCTAAGGGAAGTGTATTGTTGCATTGTCTCCTAATGCTTTCTTTAACTCGTTCGGCAAATAGGTTGGGTAAACCACCTAAAAACCTTTCTTTCCAGTAGTCTGCTTTACTATCAGACCGGGTGTATAATTTGGTAAGGAACATGTCCTTGTACCATCTAAAATCAGACATCGTGGGACATCTGAGGTTGATCAGTTGGTTACCTATCCTCTGTTGGAAATCTGTGGGATTTCCTACAAAGTGTTTTGTGAGTGCATAAATTAAAACTGCTACCGAATCTTGAACTTCTACTGTCTGACCACTAATTTCTTCTTGCTTAACAACGAATTTAATCACAGATCTTTCAGCTTCTGTGAGATAGTTATCCCACCAGCCTTTTAATTGACCAGTAAAACCAGTTGTTAACATGGTTACTATTAAACTTTCTTCATTATTTTTGAGCCTGTATGTCGTGGCACACATTGACATATTTTGAATTATTCCTAAAATTTGATACTCACTATGACCATCAATGTTCCTTTCTACTATAGACTCGCCGTTATAGCTAGCATCTGTAATTAAACTATTTTCTTCATATTGGGTGTCTGGGTAACTAGGCCTACGGTAGTAATTCCTAGTCACTGGTTTTGGATTCCTAAAGCTAATTCTATTAACTTCAGGGTGTTGACCACTTTTTGCTTTAGACAGTGTATTGATTTGGGGACCTTTTGACCTATTATTTGAGACATTTAGTTGATCTAATCTTTTGGTGATTTCATCAACTAAGTTTTGAGAAGACGAACCTAATTTTATCGATTTCAACTCTGCCTGAGTAAGTGTTGGAATCTTATACAGGGGTTGTTGAGGTATTGAACTAACTGAACTATGACCTAAGGAACTAGAAAGTGATTCTAGAGCCTTATTATTGACTACGTTCTCAATTCTATCTAACTGCTTACCTATTGTGTTGAGCGCTAAATTGGTAAAAATTTTTTGAGACTCAATGTTCTTAACATCTCGTTTTGAACTATATTGATCTTCGTTACCTTCTACAGTTTTGAACGGAGTTGCCTCTATCTCAGAACTTTCTTTCGAAATTTTCAAAATTTCTAAAGATGGATGGACTGAGATTATTCTTTAACCTAAAGTAGTATCCCATTCTACTGTAATCCTAGAGTAGGTGTTTACCTTTTTTTGAACAAAAGGATTTTCTATTTGATTATTGAAGCAATGCATTTCAAACCATGTAAAAAAGAAAATATGATCTCTTAATTTCTCTAAGAAATCATAATATTCTAATTTCCATTTTTGAACTTGTTCAGTGGAGAAAGTACTGAAGTACCATTCTCATCTTGACTTATTATGTGCTGGCATAAACTCAGCGTTTAGCATGGGTTTATTCATTTTGAATTCTTTTCTTATTATTAAAATTTGTGATCTAGTGGAAGAGTGATTTATTGAAGGTGTTTCTTGAACTGACTCATAGATGGGTTGTGGAATGGAAGGTTGGAAATCTACTCCTCTGAGACTGGTCGAAGTCTCAAGAGTTTCTGCTACAGATCGGTAATCGGTATCTACAGAGTGTCTTGAGCTAATATCTACTTCTGGATTATTGAACATTCTAATTCTGGACGAGGATGATCTATTCATAGATATCCTGACATGTCTTTCAGGACTTTGAACAAAATTTCCTAAACTTCTAGACTCTATCTTCTTAGAAGGTTGGATATTTTTCAAATCCCAAGAGTCTGGAAAGGAGGCCATGATTGCATCATGCCTGAGGGGTTTAGGAGTCATGATCATAGATTTTTGTAGGTTAGCCTCCATAAGGATGGTTTTATTCTTAGGTGACTCTTTCTTAACAGAAATTCTTACTCCAGTTTTGGAGACTTTGTAATGAATCCTAAAAATTATAGAAAGATTATCCAGTTCCTCACTGAATATTCCTTCTGTGGTCTTGACGTGTAACTTTAAAGCTTTTTTGACGTTTCTCAACGTCTTCATGTAATTAGGAAAACATTGAAAATAAATTGGACCATTGTAGAGATTTGACTCTACAAGACTTAACATGGAATCCTCGAAAGACAGTGCATGTCTATCTTGGAGAAGAACTAAGACGGGATGGTTGATGCCTAACCTGTGCATAGGTTTGACAGCTACCTGAATTAATCCTATATGAATGAATTTAAAATTTTCTTGTCTGTGTTGAGCTATCTGATCTTTATCTAACAGATTGATAGTGCCTTAGCACTTGCCTAACGGTATTGTACCTTCTATTGTTCTAACTATATCTTGAACTTTGAAATTAAAAGTTGAATGCTTGTATACCTCACTAGGACGTACCTGGGGCATTTCCCAGTTTCTTAACCTCTCTTCAGCTTCTACTATAGAAACTTCAGAATTATTGACCTCATCTTGATCAAGAGAACTTTGATCACTAATGACCGAGAGAACTCTGATCTCAGAACTATTTCTATTAAATAATCTTCTTACTAATTCAGACATTTTTAAGAAAATAAAATTTCTAAAATTCTTCTAACTTCGTCAAGGTTTAGTGGGACCACGTCCTACGGGAACACATGTCTGTCATATATATATATATATCTCATATATATATATATATATATATTATTCTATCTCATATATATTCTAGCTAAGAGATCTGTTGCCCACATAATATGAGAATAACTCTCATTAAATTAGAGCAAATAACATGAACAACCTATATATGTATATATAATAAACACCCATTGGCTCCACGATATATATATATATATATATATATCAATCAATGCTCCCAAAGTCTATATACATATATATATAAAGCCAATGATGAAGGTTCACGGTTACCGAAGCATTTTACACCTAGTAGTTCAACGTTTAGAATGCATTAAGGTGGTTAATGGATATAAATGTCTTTAAACGGATATATACACACACATAACGGTAGGCTGTTATAAACATAAAAAAAAAATTGTCAACAGTCTTCAATTTCACACATCCCATAAGCGACCTTTATGATAAAATTGGAGAATATAAATTACCACCATTTACATCAATAAAAATGAATAAAAGGCAACAATTTATAAAATATTTTAAGTAATATTTTATAATAATTTTTCAACACAAAATTTCATGCTCTTAGTGAGACAATATATATGTATCAAAACATATAACATGATATTACCTCTATGAATATTATGCTCAACTTGAGTTACGACTGTAGCAACGTTGGTATATAAATTCCTTAAGATTGTTGTAAAACTTGGATACTAACACGAAAATAATCTGAGTTGTGTCTTTATAATAGACACTGTCCTTAAGGAATTTATTCCGCGACCACAGCTAAAAATCTGCGTCTACAGAACTCCCTCTAGGATTAAACAGATTCTTCTGAGAAAGGTTCTCAGGCCACAGAACAGTAGAAATTTTGAAAAGCGTAACCCAAAGAGTTTGAGAGAGGGAAGAGAGAAGAGCACAACAGTTTGTTGTGTGAGTGTGTAAAATGAGGGGAATAAGTCCTCCTTTTATAGCTGCTGAACATTAATGAGGCAGATAAAAAATTTAATACAATTAAAATTCGATTTCATAAATTAATGGGCAGTTTCAGAAAGTTAATGGGCAGTTTCAAAATATTTAAAACAATAAAACAAAACTGTCAGCCCTTAATCTTCTGACATTAATCCAAATTAATTTCATAATAATAAAATTTTCCTCTGTTCAAGTAAGCTATAAAAATTAAATTAAAAAGATATTTTGAAATACAAAGCCTTTAAAAGGCTATTTTCACAACAAAGCGCATCCAAAAGATTTTTTTAATTTAATATACGATTTAGTTCTGAAGAATATATTCTTAGCACTCTAATTCCTAAAATTTAGTCTTCTAGCTCTATACAAGTTCATTTTTAAAAGTTTGTCGCTTGATAATCTTTTGGTCAATTAGACATGTTAATTTTTACAAATACGTTAATATTACACATTAACTGTTTAAATCCATTAATTACTTACGTGTGCATGCTACCATGGCATGATAATTGCATGTCTAATTATTCATTAGAGACAAGATAAAAAAATATATTATATTAAAAAATGTCCATAATAAAATTGAAAAAAAATAGGAAGGCTAAACTTCCTATTCTGACTAATGTTCAAACTAATAAAAAAAGTCATGTGCATATTTTTTAAAGTTTGAAAAGTTCTTTGTTAAATGTAGAAGCTGAAAAAAATAAAGTGCATAATCTTTTTAAATTTACGAAGATCTTATGCATTTTTGTCAAATAAAAAGAAATTTGAGACAAAAAGCTATTAAAGAAAGCGGCGGTCTCATCATTTTAATGTTTCAAAAATTTATTAGTGAAATTTGCTTAACGACAAAGTTGTGTTAAAATCCTAATTATAACGAAACAAAAATTGTTTAACCCAATTTCTTTTTCTAAACTCAACCATTCATTGGATAAAATAAATAATATTTTTTTTTGAGCTTATTGAATGTAAAGAATAAAGTTTCCAGATTTGACTTGCCTCCCATGGATGAAGGATATGAGAATAGTCTCTCTATTTAAGCTTAAATCAAATTGAAGACAATACATGTCTGCATGAGGGAAAAAAGGAAGCAAATGCATTCTTTTCTAATGGATGTATAAAGATTTGGTATGTATTGGTGTATATTAATTTTTTTAATTTATTTCAGATAAGTTTTAGTATAAAAATAGATTATCGTAATTTTATTAAAATAATAACAAATGAAGTTATTTAATTTTTCACTTTTTTCAGTCTTACGTGTACTTAAATACTTTTTTTTATTTTATTTTTTATATATATATGTTAATTTATAATTTTGGAGACTAATGATTAAAAGATCCCAAATCTATGTATAATACTTTCATTTAATAATTTTGTTAAATATTTAATGTGTTATGATTGTCTAATTAGTGAAAATTAACCTACTTGATTGATATAAAAAATAATAATTACAAGTTATAAATTGCAAGATTGCCTTGTGTTAAAACCAAAGTTCGAAGAATTGAACTGAGTTAGCTGGTTTGATCTGAAAACTAATGAACTAGGTAGGTCTTTAATCTAAGTTAGCTCTGAAAATCGGTAAGTGTTTGAACTAGTGAAAAATTAGTTAAATCGATTTGTTACTTTTTGTTATAAACTTTTGATTATAATTATTGTTTTATATTATTGGATATTAAATATTTTTTTAATTGAATGTGTAAATTTATATATATTCTCGGATATTTAATGATTTATAATTTCATGTATATTTTAAGTATTACTGATTAAATTAAAATTTGATCATGGTATGATTGCAATTTGATTACAGTTCGATCATTGATCCTTTAACTTGTATTTCAACCAGTTCAATGATTAGTTTGATTTTTAAAATTTTGGTTAAAACCTAAATTCAAGAAAAGGAGTATGATTTTTTTTAGCATAAATTACACTTATTTCTTATGAGATTTAGCTGCATTACATTTGACACCTTGGTTGTTTCAAATATTATATTGAGCTTTATTGACATTTTGATATACATTGTAAAAAAATTCTTTTTAATTTATTGTAAATCAAATCAATTAAATTTTAACACATCAAGATATTGCAATATTTTTTTTAAGATAACAACAAAACTAATTAAATCAATGTTATATAGCTTTATTTTAAAATATAATAATAAAATTTATTTAATTATTTTGTTGATTGAACAAACATATGTCGTGCCAAATGTTAATTTTAATAATAAAAATAATTTAGAAAAAATTGAGTATAATATTCAAAATTAGAGACGTTTTAGCGAAACCTTATGAATATTGAGTGTATTTTGTCCTAATATTTTATGTCGAGATTGTATAATTAATTTATTTAATTTCAATAATCACAGTTGATATTTTGAAATTTATAAGAAATTGTGCACTTCTATGTCTCTTTATCATATAAATATTTTTTATTTATTAATGGTCAAATAAAAAATAGAGCATAATTTAAAGTCATTTAAATATTTTGATTGGATATTAAAAATTAACACTTCATTTCCAAAATGATAAAAACATGTGCAAGTAGTTTAATTCTATGATGTAAATACTAAATACTATATTAAAGTATTGTAAATAATGTGTGGGATTTTTTTAGGGGTTGATGGAGATGGACATAAATATGCCACTACGTTTTAAAAATCACGATAATACCATTATATGCCTCGTTAAGGAACGTCGATTCTCCCCGCAGTGCCCGAGTCTCTCCTAGGAGGGCACGAGAAAGAGGAGGGAAAATACAGTTGCTTAAAGTGCCCATTCTCTCTAGCCCTAACTTTGATGCTTCTACTTCAACTTTCACCCAAAATCATTCATCTTTAGCCATACCAATCCCTCAAAGCTTTAGTTTCTGCTCTTGGCAAGAGGTCGAGTATCGATTGTTGGGAGCTCGCGTGTGCAGGAAATGGTTGCAGAGCCACGAAAAGACCATTCATTTATTGAACCCTAAAAGCATATGTTATAACGGAATTGACTCTACTTTGTGGGCATTTTGAAAGGGTGGAGCTAGGGTTTGAACTTGTTTTGATATCTGCTTCTCTTCCACAACTCCAACATGAGCCCTATTCAGAATTTCGAGCAACATTCAAGTCGTCTAGTGGGGCCGGACCTCCGTATGCCCTCTATCTCCCTCTCTTGTTGTAGCAAGCACAATTTAGTGTGTTCTGACTTCTGAGCTTCTTTACTGTTTGATTGCTGAGAGAAGCATAAAGATGAACTTTTACGGATATAATATGCGTGCATCCTACAGAAGAATGGATAATTCCCGTTACTTTCTGCTCGTGTTTTCTTTTCTGATTTCTTGGTTCACATGCTGTTAGAAAATAGACCCTTTCGACATCCAGTTAACGTTTTCTCAGTTTCCCTGCTTATAATATTTCCTTGGGCGCAAATTATTGTTTGAATTTGCATTTTGCTATCATTAGTATAAAATTGTTAAGCTCTTCGTTCTGTTTGGGTAGTTTTGATTTATTTCTACTTTGTTTTTTTTTTCTTTATGGGTGATAATAGCGATTCAGGCGAGGCTGCAGATGGTGATGGAGGTACGGGATAGTCTTGAGATTGCTCACACTGCTGAGTACTTGAATTTTCTAAAATGTTACTTTCGGGCATTCTCGGTGATACTTCTGCAAATTACAAAGCCACAATTTGTGGACAATCCTGAGCACAAGCTTCGAAATATTGTGGTGGAGATCTTAAATCGTCTTCCACATAGTGAAGTTCTCCGTCCCTTTGTTCAGGACCTCTTGAAGGTGGCCATGCAAGTACTTACCACAGATAATGAAGAGAATGGCTTAATTTGCATTCGTATAATCTTTGACCTCTTGAGGAATTTTAGACCGACTCTAGAAAATGAGGTTCAGCCATTTCTAGACTTTGTCTGTAAGATTTACCAAAATTTTAAATTGACCGTTAGCCATTTCTTTGAGAATGGGGCAATGGCTGGGGAAGATGTCAAGCCCATGGATACTTCGCTTTCTGATCAAGGAATGAGCACTGCCTCTTCTACTGGTTTGCAGCTTAACCCAAGTACTCGCTCGTTCAAGATAGTCACGGAGAGTCCACTGGTTGTGATGTTTCTATTCCAATTGTATAGTCGTCTTGTTCAAGCAAATATTCCTCAATTATTGCCATTGATGGTTGCTGCTATATCAGTTCCGGGCCCTGAAAAGGTTCCTCCTCGTTTAAAAACTCATTTTGTTGAGCTCAAGGGTGCACAGGTCAAGGTAAGTGGTTATTGTGAATGCTGTCAATTGTCATGATACTGTGGATTTTTGACTGAGGACATCATCAGAAGTTGTTGGACAAATTAGGCAATGATCACATGTTATATATATATATATATATTGGAATAACCACTTTTGCTTCTTAAAATGTCTTCCTTGGTTTGAATTCTCCCAATTATTTCTTCAGCGAAATATTGGAATTGAAACAGGTTGCAAGTTAGGAATTAAGATGGTCAAGGTATATATTGGTATTTCATTTTTGGAGTATTCTAGAGATGAGGAGAAAAAGTCACCCCATGAGAGTGGTCTGTCAGGGCATGTTAATATGTTACACTCACAAACCTTTCGACATTAATATATAGTTTTTGAAGTTGTTAAAAATAAAACAACTCAAACAAGTCCAAACCAAGTGAGGATTTCTTCAGCTTTTATTTGAGTAGTAAAATAATATCTTATTGAAGAAGCAAGGACCAAGTTTTTTTTTAATTTTTTTTAGGCAAGGAGACTTAAAGCCCCATATAACTTTCAAATGTCTTATTGGGAATTGCAAATTCATTTGCTGCATTAGTCTTATGGAAGTGAAGAACCAATGTTCAGTACTCTTCTTAATAGGATCAAATAGTCCATTTTGTCCAGAAGAATTTGGTAGCATTACTTTGATTGCTAAATAGATGGGTATTATTCTGCCCCACTGGCTCTCCTTAGGTGCATCCAATGATGTTATTAAAGTCATTCTTCATCCAGTATGAAGATGATGATGGATTTCTGTTGCAGGATTAGTTTTAGAAAGAAGCCTCAATGTGCTGGTCATAAGAGAAGAGATTAAACCTGCTTTATTATAGCTGTTTGGGCTTATTCTGTGAATTGATAACAGATTATATGATAATCTATTTGTATTTTTCTCCTAGTATCCTCCATTTTAAATGCTTATTAGTTTTATGTTTTTATCACTGCAGACAGTTTCGTTTCTAACTTATCTGTTGAAGAGTTATGCTGATTATATAAGGCCACACGAAGAAAGTATATGTAAAAGCATTGTGAATTTGCTTGTAACATGTTCTGATTCTGTTTCAATTAGAAAGGTGACACATTTATTATATGTGTTTTTTCTTAATTTACTTCTCTTTCTTTGATTTAATGCCAGAATTGTTGGGTGCAGGAATTGTTGATATCTCTGAAACATGTCCTTGGAACTGATTTCAGGAGGGGTTTATTTCCTCTGATTGACACCTTATTGGAAGAAAGGTAACATTTTGACCTCTTCCGAGATCCTGATGCAGAATTTTTTCTGTTAAAGTATACCTGTCTGAATTTTGGATGGTCATCAGTGATACATATCAAGATGATCGTAACTTTGTCACGTGGATAATTAAATACAGTTATTGTCAACAAAATATTAACACATATGAACTATCTTTGCAGTGGATGCTCATTTTTCAATTTTGTTAAGAGTCATAGAGGGTAGTTTAATATTATGTACTTGCATCGTTCCTTAGACTATGCTTTCGGATTTTAGTCTTTAATTATCAAGAAGTGAGAATTGGTCGACACGATGATTGGTTTGAGGTTGTAAGGAAGATAAATAATTTTAACAAAGGTTACCTGGCATGTTAGGGTAATTTTGCTTGCTTCATAGGAAATAAAATTTTATAGTTATACAACTGTTTTGAACAATTTCTTATAGTTATTCAATCTGTTAGGGTCCTAGTTGGAACTGGTCGAGCATGCTTTGAGACATTGAGGCCTTTGGCTTATAGTCTTCTGGCAGAGATTGTACATCATGTTCGGCAAGACCTGTCCTTATCACAGGTATGTTTATATTCTTTTATTTATTTTAGAATGGGATATATTTATTGCTGACTGTAACCCCTTGTAGAACATTCAATTCATGCTTAGCAATGATTAAATTCTATTATTTATCTTTTGATGGAAGATTAAATTCAATAACTCAATTCCTCAAAGGAGTACTTGTGTGAATACATGGTATAAAAATGGACAGTTGCATGA
Source organism: Biancaea sappan (assembly GCA_037074585.1). NCBI lineage: Eukaryota > Viridiplantae > Streptophyta > Magnoliopsida > Fabales > Fabaceae > Biancaea > Biancaea sappan. Next base: position 58,142,007 of record CM073490.1, read on the forward strand.
TCTATAGAATTTAATTATTATTGACTAATATGAAATACAGTGACCTCAATTGGTTATGATACATGGGCATCTGCTTCTGTTATGGAAAGGATTCTATGAATTCTTGTTACTGGGATTCTGACAGTTCAACAGTCATGCTGCAAGAATAAGACAAGCACAAAGATAGGATTTGTCATTCTTCTAAGATGGAGAGTGGAGCTCATTGTCTTGTTACCCCTAATATTGTTTTACTGTAACTTGCTGGAGCCAGCAATTTCTATTCCTAATGAGCAAGATGTTGTTATATTTGGTTGTGGATGTGCTCAAATAAGCCAGCAGAGGATTTACTTTTCCCCCTCTCATAAAAGATTTATATTGTAGAGAACTGTATGGCAGGTCCCGTTATCATCATCACACATTGAGTAGCGATTCTTACAGCATTCTTGACTTTCACCTGTGGCCTCCCTAGTCTGTTTTTAATAAATCTATTTTTGGTTAGAAAGTTGCTGCACAAATTTTAATTGATGTTCATCAGCTCTTAGATGGAGAGCTAGAGTTTAATAGGAACCTAAAATAATTTTGTGTTTAATAGGAAATGAGGTGACTTGTATAATTTTTTCCTTCAAATAATAATCCCAATGTATTATTATTATTTTTATTTTTCAGATTCTTCCCCTTTATGATTGCCACATTGTGATTCTGTTGTTTGCAACTGATACATCTTTTTGATGATTTAGATGGTGTAATTTATACATTTGTATCATGTTGTTGCAAATATTTATAACCGACAGACTTTAATTTCCCCTGGTATTGCAGTATGAGAATTGAGAAGGAGAAAGTAATGCTAATTATCTTCATGTCATGATTGGGATATCTTATTCCATGAAAGTGTATTTCGTTAGTTGTGTTTTAGCTGAATTAGGCTTGGTTTATTTTAAGTTAAGCTGGGTTTGTTTTGGTTTGCTAGATAAAGGCATGTCATCGGTTCTTAGGTTGTCACCTGATCTATCCTGATTTAAATTTTTATATGACTGCAGCTGTCGCGGATCATTTACTTGTTCTCAAGTAATATGCATGACGCTTCATTATCACTGAGTATTCACACCACTTGTGCTCGACTGATGCTTAATCTGGTGTGTAACTTAACTCTGCTCTTAAGAATTCAGTAGACATTCTCTGTTTACAATATTTTAGTGTCTACTTCCACACTCAATAATCTTTTGATATTTGTTCCTAGGGATTTGGTGAAAAGTTGGGAATGGGGACATAATTGTTTGGCTCTTATATGGTATTTTGCTTGATCTTTTTATGTGGTTTGACGTACTTTTTTAAATGAGGGTAGAGGGATTGATTGCATCATGTCTTATATTTTTGACATTTATCTTTTCTGTTGTTTATTATTGAACGGGACCTTTTAGTAAATTGGATATCTAAAAAGTTGGTCATTGATGGAGCTCAATGGCGTCGTGCGATCCATGTAGCCGACCCCACTTAGTGGGATAAGGCTATGTTGTTGTTGTTGTTGTTGTTGCATCTTTTCTGTTGTTTGTTTTCTGCTCTTTTTTAGAGGCTCCCCCCCCCCCTTCCTTTTTTCCTTTTTGAAACCTAGAATCTTGTTGCCTCATTTGTTATGGGTATTGAAATATATTTGTTTGCTTGGTTTTTTTGTGATGTTTGGCTTGTGGTCTTTTAGGGTGGTTTATCTTTTACAGAAGGGGCTGAAGGGATCATTACATGTATTACTTATTTTTATGTAATTTTTAGTTTTCTGTTATCTTTTTAGGTGACATCTTGTTTTGCCTTCTGTAATCTAATCTCATTTTCCCTGGTCAACAGATCTCTTCCTTTTAATCCCTTTTTGAGAAAGAGAGTTAGGATTTGTTTGCTGATCTATTAATGAAGTGTTCTCATGTTATGCTTTTCAATGGATTTAGGTGGAGCCAATCTTTGAAAAAGGTGTTGATCAACAGTCTATGGATGAAGCACGTATTCTGTTGGTCTGTGGAAAAAATTGTTCTATATTTTGTCAATTTGTAGTATTTATGGACTTAATGACTTTCTAGGAATGACTGGCATTATGTTTCTTTACAGGGGCGTATTCTAGATGCTTTTGTTGGTAAATTCAGTACTTTCAAGCGTACCATACCCCAGGTAATTATGTTCCTCCACTGTATATAGATCATTTTGTTCCAAAAAAAAAGTTGGATGGTTATGTTTATTAGATTGAATAGGAAATTCTAAATAATGAGATTGTTATATGGTTATTATATAATTGGCATCTGACATTTAAAAGTTTTTTATTATGTAAAAATCAGTCTCCTGTTGGCACTGTATTATTTATTAAATAGCCCAATATTCAATTCGTTGTTCCTAAAAGTAGTAGCCCCTTCTTTGCACTCATGATATAAGGTATATGTCTTTGTGTAAGTGCCCAAACGTGACTTGATTGCTTGATATGATCACATACTGTTTTTGTCTAAATGCCTCTAATGCCTTTGTTTTATTGGGCTCTAATCTAATGGTAATATTTTTTGTTATGCTATGTATCTTCTTAACTTGTTGACAATATTATGTTTGCCTCTGTTAATAGCTGTTGGAGGAGGGTGAGGAGGGAAAGGATCGTTCTACTTTGAGGTCTAAACTTGAACTGCCTGTTCAGGTAGGCAGAAATGCTTTTGTTTAATGATATATTGGTACTGTATTAATTTCACATTTGGATTGGTGTCACTTATTTGTTTAATTTTACTTTATTCAATTTTGGGTTGAAAGAAAGCAGAGAAGTATAACTCACTTGTAAAGAAAGCATTATTTATGCTTGACTTCATAAGAATGCTCTTTGCATATTTATTTTGCTTGCTCTTTATTGTAATTAATCTACTAAAATAATGTGCATTTGAATTAGCTAATAGAGTTGAATGCAGGACAAGAGAGAAGATAGAAGGGTAGAGAAGAATGCATAATATGACAAGAATGCATAATATGACACTATGTGGGAAATAAACATATTTCTTGATGCTAAGGGCTGTTGAGGTTATTTTCTAAATGTAAAATGGGATCATTTTAATTTAAGGTTGTGCTAAAAAATAGTCGGGGCATTTTGGTCCATAATATAAAAAATCATGATTTTTTCATTTTACCCAAGTGCCACATTCTATAATGGAATCTTTAATTGAGGTGACTGTTATTTATTTTCAATTTTGCACTCCTTGTTTACTGGATTTATCAAACATTTTTCATTTATTTAGAGTATAAGTGCATCTCTATTCATTTGGTTTTTATAGTAGAAAAAACGTTTCTTAGCTTAATTTTTTTAAGTTTCTTGGGATTGTTGTCCCTGAACTTTATGTGGATAAAATGCTTTCTATTAAACAAAAACTTATTAATACAGTTCAATTTTTAGTGTTTATAATATTCAGATGAGTGCAAGGGTCTACTAATACTAGGTCGCTTCCGCGCGTTGTATGGCTCGAGTACAGTGTCAAATGAGTTAGAGCCACTGCATCGTCGATTGAATGTAGTGTCACAAGGGCATGTTCTTGGAAGGTTGAGGGTAAAGAAGCTAGCCCAGGAAAGCAAAATCAGGATCGGTACGTGGAATATCGGGACTATGACAGGGAAATCCATGGAGGTTGTAGACACTATGAAGAGGAGGAAAATTAACATCTTGTGCCTTCAAGAGACTAAATGGGTTGGAGAAAAGGCTAAGAGGTTTGACGGTTCAGGCTTCAAGTTCTGGTACACGGGAAAAGTAAGGACAAAGAACGGTGTAGGTATTATGGTTGACAAGGATTGGACGCCGAGTGTGCTGGAGGTAAAAAGGATTGGGAATAGGATTTTATGCTTAAGAATGATTGTTGGAAGAGATACTATCCATATCATTAGTGCCTATGCACCCCAAGTAAGGGCGGATGCATATCTTAAGGAAAAGTTTTGGGAAGATCTGGAGGGATTGGTCAGAAGCATACCCTTAGAAGAGAAGATGTTCATCGGGGGGACCTTAATGGCCACGTTGGGAAAGAAGCAGGACAGTATGAGAGAGTTCATGGTGGCTTTGGTTTTGGGGAGCTTAACGAGGAAGGACAGTCTATACTCGATTTCTCAATGGCTTATAATTTTAAGGTTGTCAACACCTGCTTCAAGAAGCGAGAGGAGCATTTAATCACATACAAGAGTGGAGCTTCAACATCACAGATTGACTTCTTTTTGGTAAGGAATCCAGATAGGAAAATTTGTCAAAATTGTAAAGTTATTCCTGGGGAACCCGTGGCAACTCAACATAGGGTCTTGGTCCTTGATGTGAGTATTAAGGGTCGGAAACAACAGCATCGACAGGTGATGAACCCTAGGATAAAGTGGTGGCAGCTAAAGGGGGAGAATCTACAAACTTTCAAGAGAAGACTATTGGAGGAAGGGTCTTGGGAGTTACGAGAAAATGCTAACACCATCTGGGAGGAGATGGCCAACCGGGTTAGAAAGATAGCTAAAGCACTTTTAGGAGAATCTAAAGGTTTTGGACAAAGAGACAAGGAATCTTGGTGGTGGAATGAGACCGTTCAAGAGAAGATCAAATTTAAAAAAGATTACTTTAAAGCTATCTATTTGAGCAATAACTCAGAAAATTGGGAAAGGTATCGGAAGGCTAATAAGGAGGCTAAAAAAGCAGTAAGTGAAGCACGATTTAAAACGTTTGAAGAGTTTTACAAGGACTTAGGAACGAAAAAAGGGGAACAAAAGATTTACAAGATTGCGAAGACTAGAGAAAGGAAATCTAGAGATTTGGATCAAGTAAGATGTGTTAAGGATGAAGAAGGAAAAGTTTTGGTTACAGATGGAGATATTAAAAACAGATGGCAAGGTTACTTTCACAAGCTCTTTAATGACGGAGCAGGGTCGACCTGTAATAGGGAAGATTTAACAACCTTGGAGAGAGAACAAAATTTGACATATTATCGCAGGATTAAGGTTGATGAGGTTAAGGAAGTTCTAAGAAGAATGGATAATGGTAAAGCCGTTGGTCCTGATGGTATTCCTATTGAAGTTTGGAAGTGTTTAGGGGGTGAGGGTACTATCTGGCTAACTAAGCTCTTTAATGAGATTTTAAGGTCCAAGAAAATGCCGGAGGAATGGAGAAGTACTTTAGTGCCTATATACAAAAACAAAGGAGACATCCAGAACTGCGCAAACTACCGAGGGATTAAGCTTATGAGTCACACTCTAAAATTATGGGAAAGAGTGATTGAACATAGATTAAGAATGGAGACGAGTATTTCGGAAAATCAATTTGGATTCATGCCAGGGCGATCAACTATGGAAGCTATTTATCTGCTAAGAGGGTTGATGGAAAGGTATCGAAGCAAACAAAAAGACTTGCATATAGCGTTTATTGATTTGGAAAAAGCTTATGATCGAGTACCAAGAGAGGTGCTCTGGAAAGCCTTGGAACAAAAAGGTGTACGGGTTGCGTATATTAAAGTTATAAAAGATATGTATGAGGGGGCTACAACTAGTGTGAGAACGTCTGGAGGGGAGACTAGAGACTTTCCTATTAAGATTGGCCTATATCAGGGATCATCGTTGAGCCCTTATTTGTTTGACTTGGTTTTAGATGTTCTGACAGAATATATTCAATGAGAAATTCCTAAATGCATGCTTTTTGTTGATGATGTTGTTCTCATAGCAGAGTCAAGGGAAGAGATTAATGTTAAACTTGAGTTATGGAGAGCTACTTTTGAATCGAAGGGTTTTCGTCTGAGCAGGAGTAAGACAGAGTATATGCATTGTAAGTTTAACAAGCGACAAGCTAGAAACGAGTTGGAAGTTAAAATTAGAGATAATGTTGTATCACAAGTGTCAAAGTTTAGGTATCTGTGATCTGTTATACAAGATGACGGTGAAATTATTGGTGATGTGACACATAGGATACAAGCTGGGTGGTTAAAGTGGAGAATGGCATCAGGAGTTGTTTGTGATCGGAAAGTACCGCATAAGCTCAAAGGAAAGTTTTATCGTACTGCTATAAGACCTGTGATTTTATATGGGAGCGAATGTTGGGCGATGAAAGGACAACAAGAGCATAAAATTGGAGTAGCGGAGATGAGGATGTTGCGTTGGATGTGTGGTCATATAAGAAGAGATATAATCCGTAATAATCGTATACGAGGGAGAATTGGAGTGGCACCTATTGAGGAAAAAATGACTGAAAACCGTTTAAGGTGGTTTGGACATGTTCAAAGAAGATCATTAGAAGCGCCAGTAAGGAGAATTGAGAAGATGGTTTGGAGCTTTGTGAAAAAAGATCGAGAAAGACCAATAAGGACACTTAAAGAGGTTATTGAGAGGGATCTTCTGGTAAATGAGATCCCTAAAGAATTAGTCATTGATAGAGCTCAATGGCGTCGGGCGATCATGTAGCCGACCCTACCTAGTGGGATAAGGCTGTTGTTGTTGTTGTTGTTGTACAATATTCAGATGAAGTGAATGTTTCTTCTATTTGGTTAGAAAGATGAGTCCATTATTTCTTCTTATGCTATAAATGCAGTGTACAAAGTTGTCATTTGATATGGTGCACTATTTGTGCGTGTCTTTGAGTTAGAGTTGTCATTGTCATTGCTGATTTATTATTGTAATCCAAATTGATAAATAACTACTTTTTGTGATATATATATATATATATATTTTTTTTCTTTGGGCCTTGACTCCTACGATTTTCTTTGCAGGCGGTTTTGAATTTGCAGGTTCCTGTTGAACATTCTAAGGAAGTTAGTGATTGTAAGCATTTGATTAAGACATTAGTGATGGGTAACTTTTCTCTGATCCTTCCATATTTCCTTGTCTTTGTTTTGTTCAATCATTGTGTCAAGCTCTCAACTAGCTTTGATTCTTGTTTTCTTTGATTGGTAAAGTAATTGTTTTCTCTTTTGCTGTTAAATTTTATGGGCATTTGTACTTCCAGGAATGAAGACTATAATATGGAGCATCACTCATGCACATCTGCCCAGATCTCAGGTTATCAATCCTTTGCACAGTTAATACTTGTTTGTGGGTTGGCTTCCCCCATTCCCTCTCTGCATAATGTTCCTTATATATGAGATTTCTCCTATCCATGGGACATTGCAGGTGCTTGTCTCATCGTCATCTAATTTACCACCACCTCAGGCATTCAAGGGCATGAGAGAAGATGAGGTACTAATTTGATTGTTTATCTTTAAAATGGGTTTCCAAGGTTAATAGCTATATTTGACTTAAGTCTCATGTAGGTCTGGAAAGCCTCTGGTGTGCTAAAAAGTGGTGTTCACTGCTTAGCACTCTTCAAGGAGAAGGATGAGGAGAGGGAAATGCTTCATCTCTTTTCACAGATTTTGTCCATCATGGAACCTCGAGATCTGATGGATATGTTCTCTTTGTGTATGTCTGAGCTTTTTGATTGCATGATTGCCAACACACAACTTGTCCATATATTCTCTACCCTCCTGGCAGCCCCCAAAGTGTATCGGCCATTTGCTGATGTGCTGGTTAATTTTCTCGTGAGCAGCAAACTTGATGTCTTAAAGAACCCAGATTCACCTGCAGCAAAACTGGTTTTGCATCTTTTCCGGTTTATCTTTGGTGCTGTTGCTAAAGCACCTTCAGATTTTGAACGAATTTTGCAGCCTCATGTGCCTGTTATAATGGAATTTTGTATGAAAAATGCTACTGAAGTTGAAAGGCCTCTTGGTTATATGCAATTGCTTCGTACAATGTTTAGGGCACTGCAAGGATGCAAATTTGAACTTCTTCTGCGGGACTTGATCCCCATGTTGCAGCCCTGCCTCAACATGCTGTTGACTATGCTGGAGGGGCCAACTGGGGAAGATATGAGGGATCTGTTGCTGGAGCTTTGCTTGACCTTGCCTGCCCGTTTGAGCTCATTGTTACCATGCCTTTCTCGTCTTATGAGGCCTTTGGTATTATGTCTCAAAGGAAGTGATGACCTAGTCAGTCTAGGTCTACGAACACTTGAGTTTTGGGTTGATAGTCTAAATCCTGACTTCCTTGAACCCAGCATGGCCAATGTTATGTCTGAGGTGATTCTGGCCTTGTGGTCTCATTTAAGGCCTGCTCCCTATCCTTGGGGTGCAAAAGCATTGCAGCTTCTTGGCAAGCTAGGTGGCCGAAACAGACGCTTTCTTAAAGAGCCTCTGGCACTTGAGTGCAAAGAGAACCCTGAGCATGGGCTTCGCTTGATTCTGACATTTGAGCCTGCAACCCCTTTCTTGGTGCCGCTTGACCGATGCATAAATCTTGCTGTGGCATTTGTAATGCACAAAAGTGAAGGTATGGATGCTTTCTACCAAAAGCAGGCCCTAAATTTCCTGCGTGTTTGTCTATCATCTCAGCTCAATTTACCTGGAACGGTAGCTGATGAGGGGTATACACCCAAGCAGCTGTGTGCATTGCTGATATCTACAGTTGATCAATCATTGCGCAGATCCGAGTCACCGGATGTAAAGGTTAGTTTGGAACTCTTGTAGTATGAAAACAGGAATTTCTTGTATTTTAGAACCATGCACTTGCATATTTGAATAATCTGTAAAAGTACTTCTTTCTCTTGTTATTCATGGATCATTTCCACTTGAACATTTTTATGATCAATGACTCTGCCACAGTCCACAGGTCATTCATTTAGGTTTCTTTTGCTGTGTCTCATTGGTATTGGCTTAACTAGCCTTTGCATTATTTCTTCTTTAATTTCCCTGTCATCTTAGATCTTTTAATTTTAATTTCAGCACAAGCTGTGCATATTTGGATGGGTTTTTGTTTGGACTAATTATAGTTACTGCAATTATATATAACATCTCATTTCAGGCTGACTTAGGTGTGAAGACTAAGACCCAACTTATGGCCGAGAAGTCTGTTTTCAAGATTCTATTAATGACTGTCATTGCTGCTAGCGGCGAGCCAGACCTTGTGGATCCCATGGATGATTTTGTTGTTAATTTGTGCCGCCATTTTGCGGTCATATTTCATGTTGATTCTTCATCCATAAATGTTTCAACTGCTGCACTTGTTGCTTCGTCGCTGTCCAATAATGTTCATGCCAGTTCTAGACCAAAAAGTAATGCTTCTTCAAATCTGAAGGAACTGGACCCTTTAATATTCTTGGATGCTTTAGTTGATGTACTAGCAGATGAAAACAGGCTCCATGCCAAAGCTGCTCTTAGTGCTTTAAATGTGTTTGCAGAAACACTTGTGTTTCTAGCTCGTACAAAGCATACTGATGTAATTATGCCTAGAGGACCTGGTACACCAATGATTGTATCTAGTCCATCAATGAATCCTGTATATTCTCCACCACCAAGTGTTCGTGTTCCTGTATTTGAGCAACTCTTGCCCCGTCTTCTTCATTGTTGCTATGGACTTACATGGCAAGCACAAATGGGAGGTGTCATGGGACTTGGTGCTTTAGTTGGAAAGGTCACTGTGGAGACTCTGTGTGTTTTCCAAGTAAGGATTGTGCGTGGTCTGATATACGTTCTTAAAAAGCTTCCCATATATGCTAGCAAGGAGCAGGAAGAGACAAGTCAGGTGCTTACTCAAGTTCTTCGTGTTGTAAATAATGCTGATGAAGCAAATAGTGAGGCACGGAGGCAAAGTTTTCAAGGAGTAGTTGATTTTCTTGCTCAAGAGTTGTTCAACCAGAATGCATCTATCATTGTAAGAAAGAATGTACAGTCATGCTTGGCACTATTAGCTAGCAGGACTGGTAGTGAGGTGTCTGAATTACTTGAGCCATTGTATCAGCCTTTACTCCAGCCTCTTCTAATGCGGCCACTCAAGTTAAAGACTGTTGACCAACAGGTATTTTCTTTTTGATGATGGCTATTTTTTGGATCTAGTTATTGACTTCTATCAATTTATTTGTTTGCTTGATTTTATCTTTTGTAAGGTTGGAACGGTTACAGCATTGAATTTCTGCCTTGCATTGAGGCCACCCCTTCTCAAGTTGACCCCAGAGTTGGTTAACTTCCTGCAAGAAGCATTGCAAATAGCAGAGTCTGATGATAGTGTCTTGGCTACGAAGATTTTCAACCCCAAAGTGGTGACATCATTGACGAAACTTAGAACAGCATGCATTGAGCTACTCTGTACAACAATGGCGTGGGCTGATTTTAAGACTCCAAATCATTCTGAACTGCGTGCAAAGATCATTTCAATGTTTTTTAAGTCTCTAACTTGTAGGACACCAGAAATTGTTGCTGTCGCAAAGGAGGGCCTGCGACAGGTATAAATGGATTCTTATGTTATAGGTCCTGCATCTTTGCTGGATTGACTTAGATGTTTGCATATAAGTCTATATGTCCTTGGTGATGCATATTCAGGAATGCTGCTGTATCTATTGTAGATCATGTATTTTGAAGGCATCTTTTGTGTCCTTGATAATTTGTTCCTGATTATGCGGTCCCTTCCATCTTAATCTTTTCATGGTTATTTAGTAATATATTACTGTTGTGGTAGCTTAAATTATCTAAATGATATTGTTACATTTGTGGAACTCTTTTTTTTTTTTGTTTTAGATTGTAAATACATGTTTTTAATGGATTTTCTTGGGATTTTTTAAGTTCATTTTCTTCCGTCACTATATCAATTAGGTTATCAATCAAAGAATGCCCAAAGACCTCCTGCAAAGTAGCCTTAGGCCAATATTAGTCAATTTGGCGCACACAAAAAATCTCAGCATGCCTCTTCTGCAAGGCCTAGCTCGCCTACTTGAGCTGTTGTCCAATTGGTTTAATGTTACTTTGGGTGGCAAGCTTTTGGAGCATCTGAAGAGGTGGCTAGAGCCTGAAAAGCTTGCACAGAGTCAGAAGTCGTGGAAGGCTGGTGAAGAACCAAAGATTGCTGCAGGTTTTGCATCTATGGTTTAATTTATTTGGTTTTTGCTCTACATGCACTGATGACATCATTTTCTGTTGTCACAGCTATAATTGAGCTTTTTCACTTGCTTCCTGCTGCTGCTTCAAAATTCCTTGATGAACTTGTAACCTTGACTATTGATTTGGAAGGGGCTCTTCCCCCAGGACAAGTTTACAGTGAAATAAATAGTCCATACCGCCATCCACTCACCAAGTTTTTAAATCGTTATGCTCCCCTTGCAGTTGATTATTTTCTTGCTCAATTAAGTGAACCAAAATACTTCAGGCGGTAAGTTTGGTATGCTGGACTGGAATTATACACACCATATAAGATTAGATGCTAACTTATTTTACTTTTTTTGTCTTTTTTGGTTGGGGGTTTTATATCAGGTTCATGTATATAATTCGTTCAGATGTTGGTCAGCCATTGAGAGATGAACTTGCAAAATCACCACAGAAAATACTTGCAAGTGCGTTCTCTGAATTTCTGCCAAAGTCCGATGTTACAATGGCTCCAGCATCCACAAGTACACACAGTACTTTAATAGGTGAAGAGAGCCTTGTTGCTCCTTCAACTGATGCTTCTAATGCACCTGCTGTACCTCCGGGCGCAACTTCAGATGCTTACTTTCAGGGACTAGCACTGATAAAAACCTTGGTGAAATCCATTCCTGGCTGGTTGCAAAGTAATCGTATTGTGTTTGATACATTAGTACTTGTTTGGAAGTCACCTGCAAGAATATCCCGTCTGCAAAATGAACAAGAGTTGAGCTTAGTGCAGGTAAGTATTATAATAGATAAACAGCTTAATTTAGTTGCAGCTATAATATTTTTGTTGATTGGGAAAGTCTCTATATCAATATTTTGTTTTTGTTTCTTTCATTGGTTGCTGCCCAAAGGCACCCGAAGATAAACTATAGGCCACTGAGATAGAATTTCACAGACAGAGACAATAGGATGAGAGAGAAGTTTAGAGAGAGAATTCTGATGATATTACTGATAACTGGAGTACTTATACACACCAACCTACTATCAGATATAACAGACCAACAACTGACACAACAAAACATAGTAAAGACCAAACAGTAAAAGTAAAACAAAGGTAAAATGCCTAACATAAAACAATAACACCAACTAGACTCATTTATTTAACTGTACCCCTCAAACAAGAGGGTGCTTTAGTCAACCCGAGTTTGTCACAAAGTAGACTAAATCTTGAACCAATCAGAGAATTGGTGAAGATGTCAGCAGGATGCTCAGAGCTAGGATCATAGCCAATAGATATTTCCTGATTCAGAACTCTGTCTCTCACAAAGTGCAAATAGAATACTATCTAAGCTATGTCGGTCTAGTAAATTGATCTGTAGTAAGTTGCATTGGATATCATTTTTATGTTGTTTTGTTGCAAGAATATTGCAAAATGTCTTCAGCCTTTAGAAAATCTGTGCAGTCATTTTCTACACAAACTCTACCACGTAGGAATGTTATTGCTGTCATATCTTCACGCTCCAGGTCTCTGTCATCTATTATGAGTTGTTTCATATGTATGGTTTTTTTAAAATTTTTACCTGTTCAATTGCTGGTTCTGCTTTATTTTCCTTTTGGGTTCTTTTATTCTTTTTACCTGGGATGATCTCTTAGTTTATATATAAATTTGACATAGCGTTTGCTGTGGACTTACTAAATTGTCCAAGTCTTAAAGTGGGATTGAGATGATGAATGATGCCATCAATTTTGGTTGGCTAATTTGTTTTCATGATCATTTTTCATTTGCAGGTTAAAGAAAGTAAATGGCTTGTCAAATGCTTTCTGAATTACTTGAGGCATGACAAGAATGAAGTGAATGTTCTTTTCGACATACTTACCATATTCTTATTTCATAGTCGTATTGATTACACATTCCTGAAGGAGTTCTACATCATCGAGGTATTTCATTATATCTGAATTTCTGAGGTCTCAATTGATTCTTATATTTGAATAATATGCAAATTGTCTTGGTAACTTTCAGGTTGCAGAAGGTTACCCACCCAGCATGAAAAAGGCACTTTTATTGCATTTTCTGAACCTTTTCCAGTCAAAACAACTAGGTCATGACCATTTGGTGGTAGTAATGCAGATGCTCATTCTTCCAATGCTAGCTCATGCCTTTCAAAATGGCCAAAGCTGGGAGGTTGTTGATCCTGGTATTATAAAAACAATTGTTGATAAACTTCTTGATCCTCCAGAAGAGGTATATCCTGATCCTGTTGACAATTTGTCAAGTCTGCATGATCCAATATCTAATGCAATTTTTTTAATTTTTGTTTTAAAACTATAAATTGTGTTTGGTCGTCAGTGAATCACATTCCCCTTTTGTAGGTTTCTGCTGAGTATGATGAGCCTTTAAGGATAGAGCTATTGCAGCTTGCAACTTTGCTCCTTAAATATCTTCAGAATGATCTTGTCCATCACAGAAAGGAATTAATAAAGTTTGGGTGGAATCATCTGAAGCGTGAAGATACTGCAAGCAAACAATGGGCATTTGTGAATGTTTGCCACTTCTTGGAGGCTTATCAGGCCCCAGAAAAAATAATTCTTCAGGTATGGAAGCATGGTTTTTACTTAAATTGTTCTGTATTAAGTCATGTAAAGAGAGTCAAAGTTGCTTTAGTTAAACTTGGATTTCTCTTAATACTTCTGGGCTAGATGTTCCCTGATGATTGGCTGCACTGTTTTATTTTTGTAGAAAGACAAATTTCTTTTTAGTGGGGTTTACTTTATATAATTTGAAAATTTAAATATTGATGGCTTTGAGGGGTAAAAAATGAAAGCCTAACTAATGGTCATGATGATCGGCGTCTGGGAGTGGGTAACATGTAATCCTAATTTGAAAACTTTTTGGGCACCTACTAAATTTTTGTTTACTCATTTTTATTTCTTTTTCTCAGCATATGACATTGTACTATATTACATCTTGAAATGCTTGGCATATATTTCCTGGATCTCATTATTTATACACTTGCATATAGAAGGGTGATATAACATTGATGGGTTTCTTTCTTTTTTTTTTTTTTTTGGGGGGGGGGGGTTTATTGAAGTTGGAGGTGGTAGTGGTTTTTTTTTATTTTGGAAGCACTTGTTGGCTGGGGATAACATTTCAAATTGGCATAAATCCATAAGGAATTTTCAGTGACTTCTAATTCAAGACTGGATGGAATACCGTGTAAACTTCTTACTGAGCCATGCTCATATAAGGACTTTTAAGTTTAGTCTACAATCTGGGAGTGAGCTATGGAAGGTTGGCGTTATACTGCATATCTTACTTTATACATCTCATGCAATTGTGAAATACATGTGTGTACATTTGCATACATATGATGCACCATTACCTTACCATGGTTTGGAGCTGCAGGTTTTTGTAGCACTTCTTAGGACTTGCCAACCAGAAAATAAAATGCTGGTCAAGCAGGCTCTTGACATACTGATGCCAGCATTGCCACGACGTCTGCCTCTTGGTGATTCCCGGATGCCCATATGGATTAGATACACTAAGAAGATCCTAGTTGAAGAAGGTCATTCAATTCCAAATCTTATTCATATATTCCAGCTTATTGTCCGCCATTCAGATCTCTTTTACAGCTGCAGAGCACAATTTGTTCCTCAGATGGTAAATTCTCTTAGTCGTCTTGGATTGCCATATAACACCACAGCTGAAAACAGACGTCTTGCTATTGAACTTGCTGGATTGGTTGTTAACTGGGAGAGACAAAGGCAAAATGAGATGAAAGTTGTTAATGATGCTGATGCCCCTAATCAGATCAATGATGGCTTTAATCCCAGCTTAGCTGATACTAAGCGATCCATAGATGGGTCTACATTTCCTGATGATACAACTAAGCGAGTAAAAGTGGAACCTGGTTTGCAATCCCTATGTGTCATGTCACCTGGTGGTCCATCATCAATCCCTAACATAGAAACTCCTGGATCTGCTAGTCAACCTGATGAAGAATTTAAACCAAACGCTGCTATGGAGGAAATGATTATCAATTTTCTTATCAGAGTGAGGCGTTATTCTTAACTGTTCTTTTAACCTTTGCATAGTGTTTAAGCTGCTAAGTTAAGAAGTCCATAGTTAGATTCTGCTGTTTGCAAAGAAGCTTTATGTGATAATTTAAGGCTTCCAAACTGGTGTTGAACCATTTATTTGGGAAACTTATTTCAACTTGTTAAATGGTGCTTGAGAAATGCTATCTATGTTTATGTATAAGTTAGGGGTTAACTTACTTTTCCCAATTTCTTCTGCCATTATCTCCTGCCTCTTGATGTCTATAGCCAAAGACAAGTACTTGCGCATATGAGATGGTAGTTATATGTTGAGGCAAAAGTGAAAATTGATTAATTGTGCATTCAACAATTACCCCTTCTAGAGTAATCAATGTTTATTATATTAATTGTGATCATTGACTGCTGAAATTAGGTTGCCTTGGTCATAGAGCCTAAGGATAAAGAAGCAAGCGCTATGTACAAACAAGCTTTAGACTTGCTTTCCCAAGCTTTGGAGGTGTGGCCGACAGCCAATGTAAAATTTAATTATTTGGAAAAGCTGCTGAGCAGTATTCAGCCATCTCAGGCAAAGGACCCTTCCACAGCTCTGGCACAGGGTTTGGATGTCATGAACAAGGTTTTGGAGAAACAGCCACACTTGTTCATAAGAAACAACATTAACCAGATATCTCAAGTAGGCCTCTATACATTTTCTTTTTGTCTGACTTGCCAATAATTTCATAAATATAATAAGTTATTCCTGGTTTCCTCCCAGATTCTTGAACCATGTTTCAAGCATAAACTGTTAGATGCTGGAAAGTCTTTTTGCTCCCTGTTGAAGATGATCTTTGTTGCTTTTCCTCCTGAAGCAGCTACAACACCAGCAGATGTTAAGTTGTTGAACCAGAAGCTTGATGATTTGATACAGAAGCATGTTACCACTGTCACAGCTCCTCAAACATCTGGTGATGATAATATTGCTAGCTCAATTAGTTTCCTACTGCTTGTTATTAAAACCTTGACTGAGGTACAAAGAAACCTCATTGACCCTTCAACTTTAGTTCGCATCCTTCAACGGCTACAACGTGATATGGGTTCATCAGCAGGATCTCATCTAAGACAAGTAAGTGGTGTTTTTCCTTTTTTTTTTTTTTTTGTGCTTTTTGTTGGTGTGGTCATTCTTTGTTTTTAGGGGTTTTTCAAACCAAAAGGCTGTGATTGTAAGATTTTGAGGGCAATATGATAAAATCAATTTTTTTAAGTAGAATCTCTTTGTTCCATCTGTCTGCCCCAAGGGGCAAACAAGGTTGGGCCAAGAGTGGTGCAAGGGAAATCTATTCCCCTCCCCAACCAATTGAGCTCGCCACCTATCTCATACCCCCCCCCCCCCCTTTTTCTAAAAAACCAACAGCCCCGATTCATACCTTCCAACCCTCATTACCATTCTCCCCAACACATTGTATAGAAAAAGTGGCATCCCTTACAGGCTTTGGGGTTGAAACTAAAGAAGCGCCTTACCGTTCCAATTAAATGTAAGCCGGTTCTGGCTTGGGATTGTCTTTTACTCCTGCCACCTCCCTTTTTACCTCAGCTGCATCAGTTTGTGTATTTTGTCAAACATACCAGTTGTGTTAATTTATTTTGTTAAATATACCGTGATAAATTATATGTGTGTGTGTATATAACACATTTCAATGTGATTTGGTATATCTTGCATTGACAATATCTGCTTTAGATTTTGTTTGTAGTTATGTAGTGGGATTATTATTCCTATTATTGTTATCATCATCATCATAATCATCATCATCATCATTGGCTTTGGAGTCTTTTGGTCAATGGTTTATAAATCATATCTTAGCAGATACATAAAGATAAGTTAAAATGTAATGGGAGTGTGGAAGTTATTTAACTTTCCCTATTTATTTTTATTCTTCTAAAATATAAAAATTACTACCAGTTAATTTTATATTTAAAAAAATTACTTAAAAGAGAAGTGAAGTTAAAATATAAGTGGAAAGGTGGGAAGTTATTCAATTTCTCCAATTTCTTTTTATTATTTTTAAATTACTCTATTTCAATTCTCTATTAAAAAAATAATGTAAAATTATGTTAAAGAAAAAATTGTCATGCACTTTAGTGCATGCCAAGCCGCTAGTTGTTGTTATTATTATTATTATTATTGTTTGATTTCAAATCTTTTGATGAATTGCATTGAAAATCTTGTCCCACATGGTTAGGGTCAGAGAACAGACACAGATTCAGCAGTCACTTCTTCTCGTCAAGGTGCTGATGTCGGAGCAGTTATCTCTAATCTAAAATCTATTCTAAAGCTTATCACTGAAAGAGTGATGGTTGTTCCTGACTGCAAACGATCGGTATCTCAAATCTTGAATGCTTTGCTCTCAGAGAAAGGAACTGATGCTAGTGTACTTCTTTGCATACTTGATGTGATAAAGGGGTGGATTGAAGATGATTTTGGGAAACAAGGCACTCCAGTTACACCTAATTCCTTTCTCAATCCAAAGGAGATAGTCTCATTTCTTCAGAAGCTTTCACAAGTTGATAAACAAAACTTCCCTCCAGCTTCTCTGGAAGAGTGGGATAGGAAATATCTGGAGCTTCTTTATGGGATTTGTGCGGATTCAAATAAGTAAGTAATGATATTAAATTTGTCTGCACTATTCTTGGATTATATTTTGTCTTAGTTGTTTTTGTTCTTGATGTCCAGATACCCTTTACCTCTACGTCAAGAGGTCTTCCAGAAGGTGGAAAGGCAGTTTATGCTTGGTTTACGAGCAAAAGATCCTGAAGTTAGGATGAAATTTTTCACACTCTATCATGAATCTCTGGGGAAATCACTATTCACTAGGCTCCAGTTCATCATCCAAATTCAAGACTGGGAAGCTCTGAGTGATGTCTTCTGGCTCAAACAAGGACTCGATCTTCTTCTGGCAATACTAGTTGAGGATAAACCTATCACGCTTGCCCCAAATTCTGCCAGGGTTCCACCACTTTTGGTTTCAACCTCTCTTCCAGAATCATCTGGGATGCAGCTCAAGGTTAATGATGTCTCTGAAAGCACCGAGGAGACTCAGCTAACATTCGAGACCCTAGTGCATAAGCATGCCCAGTTTCTTAACAACATGAGCGAACTCCAGGTAAACAAATTGATGTTTGATGTCTAACTACTATAGTTGTCTGTCATATTAATGGGCTTGTCTCCTTCTTGAGTTTTATTTTCTTGGTAATTTTCATAGGTCAAGCTCAAGGAGGAATAAATATGTGATACGCTTGCACTATATGGAATGTTACTCTGTTTATTAATAAAATGGCTATGCTTCCAAAGCTATCATTTTTGTTTTTTTTTTTTTGGTTATTTCAATTTGATTGGTTGTTCATTCGTCCCTCAGTTTCATCAGTGTTCTCTGTGGTGGCTGCTGTCAGTCAACTGTCCTGCGCTTAAATTATTGGATAGGAAATATTTTAGTTTCTTTCTTACCTCATCTTCTCTTTCCAGGTGGCTGATCTTTTAATTCCATTGAGAGAGTTGGCCCATACAGATGCTAATGTTGCATATCATTTGTGGGTTTTGGTTTTTCCAATTGTCTGGGTTACATTACACAAAGAAGAACAAGTAACTCTTGCTAAACCAATGATTACTCTTCTGTCTAAAGATTATCATAAGAAGCAGCAAGCCAGCAGACCAAATGTTGTGCAAGCTCTACTAGAAGGGCTTCAGCTGAGTCATCCTCAACCCCGAATGCCAAGTGAACTCATTAAATATATTGGGAAAACTTATAATGCATGGCATATTGCATTGGCTTTGCTGGAAAGTCATGTTATGTTGTTCATGAATGAAACCAAGTGTTCTGAGTCTCTGGCTGAGCTCTATCGTTTGCTCAATGAAGAAGATATGAGGTGTGGATTGTGGAAGAAACGATCAATTACGGCAGAAACCAGGGCAGGGCTTTCTCTTGTTCAGCATGGTTATTGGCAGCGAGCCCAAAGCCTCTTTTACCAAGCCATGGTGAAGGCAACTCAAGGAACATATAACAACACTGTGCCGAAGGCTGAGATGTGTCTTTGGGAAGAGCAATGGCTATACTGTGCCAGTCAACTGAGTCAGTGGGATGCATTGGCAGACTTTGGTAAGAGTGTAGAGAATTATGAAATTCTTCTGGACAGTCTTTGGAAATTGCCTGATTGGACATATATGAAAGATCATGTAATTCCTAAAGCTCAAGTGGAAGAAACTCCAAAACTTCGTTTGATTCAGGCATACTTTGCTCTTCATGACAAAAACACAAATGGTGTAGTGGATGCTGAAAACATGTTGAATAAAGGTGTTGATCTTGCTCTAGAACAGTGGTGGCAGCTGCCTGAAATGTCTGTTCATTCCAAAATTCCCCTTCTGCAGCAATTCCAACAAATAGTTGAAGTTAAGGAGTCAGCCAGAATTCTTGTGGATATTTCCAGTGGAAATAAAGTCTCTGGAAATTCTGTTGGTGGTGTGCAAGGAAACCTTTATGCAGATCTCAAGGACATCCTTGAGACTTGGAGACTGAGAACTCCAAATGAATGGGATCATATGTCTGTTTGGTATGATTTGCTGCAGTGGAGGAATGAAATGTATAATGCTGTCATAGATGCTTTCAAAGATTTTGGCTCCACAAATTCACAACTTCATCACCTTGGCTACCGTGACAAAGCATGGAATGTCAACAGGCTTGCTCACATTGCTCGAAAGCAAGGCCTATATGATGTTTGTGTTACCATACTTGAAAAATTGTATGGGCACTCAACCATGGAAGTGCAGGTAAGATGACTAGATTTTAGTAGTTCAAGATTGAAAGAACTGCTTCCCTTTTGCCATTGTCAGCATACATTATTAGACAGCTGGTATGGCACTTGCATAGTAGTTGGTCTATATTCTTCAAAGGACAAAAAGATTTATTATTATCATCTTAATAACAATTTAATTATTATTTATTATTGTCTTATTTTATTTATTATTTTTGGATATATATTATGGTAGAAGTGGGCAAAATAGTCTCTTTCAATAACTGAAATATTCTCATGGGAATCCAACATTCTCACCTAATGGGAGGGTTTTTGTGGGAATGTTGTATTCCTGGGAACGTAACAATCCCAGTAATATTTCTCTAGAACTTGTACCCTTTGTGGAAATTTATCATTCTCATTAAACATTCCGAGGAATCCAAAAAGATTTTTCAAAGAAACATTTTTAAGGAGTCAATCATGTATAAACATGTGGAGGAACATTTTTAATACTGAGTTAAAAAAAAATATTCAAGAGTCATGAATTTGTTGGAGAACCTAATAGTAAACATTTAATCAAGTCATCATTCTGTTATATGGAAACTTAGTATTTTAAGTTGACTTTACATGCATCATCCGGATGGTTCTACTTTTTTCACCATATCAACATACACGGTTGAATTTTAACACATCATATGTATATAGACATACTCATTTACGAGTGTACAGATATGCATACACAGACATAGCATGCTTGTTTTGTTACCTGATTTGTTATCTGTTTAAAAAATAGAATAAACTCTCATGTTTGGGGACTTCTTTAGATTTTATTTCATTTATTCTTTCTCGTATATTTGCAGGAAGCATTTGTTAAGATAACAGAGCAGGCCAAGGCATATTTAGAAATGAAGGGAGAACTAACAAGTGGTCTTAATGTAATTAACAGCACTAATTTAGAGTATTTTCCTCCAAAGCACAAGGCAGAAATTTACCGCCTAAAAGGAGATTTTCTCTTAAAATTAAATGACTCTGAAAGTGCTAATCTTGCTTATTCCAATGGCATTAGTCTTTTCAAGAACTTGCCTAAGGGATGGATAAGCTGGGGAAATTATTGTGATATGGTAATCTCACTTTTCTGTTCTTTGTGCTGTCAGAATGACTATGGACTTGAGATTGATATTTATCCTTCATATGTTTCTAATAGGCTTACAGAGAAACCCATGAAGAGATTTGGTTGGAATATGCTGTCAGCTGCTTCTTGCAAGGTATCAAATTTGGTGTGTCAAATTCAAGAAGTCATCTTGCTCGCGTGCTTTATCTTCTTAGCTTTGATACTCCTACTGAGCATGTGGGAAGGGCATTTGATAAGTACTTGGACCAGATACCTCATTGGGTTTGGCTCTCTTGGATTCCACAACTCCTGCTCTCCCTTCAGAGGACAGAAGCCCCTCACTGCAAACTTGTTTTACTGAAAATTGCAATCGTGTATCCTCAGGCAAGTGTTATTTGTATTCATATGTTGTAAATTGTGTAGAACTTTAATAATTTTGATTCTCTTAATTGAATTTCAGGCTCTGTATTACTGGCTACGCACATACTTGCTGGAACGACGTGACGTTGCAAATAAATCCGAAATTGGAAGAATGGCAATGGCTCAGCAAAGAGCACAGCAAAGTGTTTCTGGTACTAGTGCGGGTTCTCTTGGTGGGTTGACCGACGGAAATGCAAGAGTTCAAGCTCCAGGTGGTGGTGCTTTAACCTCTGATAACCAAGTTCACCATGGCTCTCAGTCTGCTGGTGGAATTGGATCCCATGATGGTGGAAACTCTCATGGGCAAGAACCTGAAAGGTCTACAAGTGCAGAAAGCAGTATGCATAATGGAAATGACCAGCCTTTGCAGCAAGGTTCTGCTAACATCAATGAAGGTGGTCAGAATACCTTAAGGCGTGCTGGTGCAATAGGTTTTGTGGCATCAGCTGCCAGTGCTTTTGATGCTGCAAAAGATATAATGGAGGCTCTAAGGAGCAAGCATGCTAATTTAGCTAGTGAACTTGAGGTGGTGTTTCAGATCTTATATCTTGCTCTAGATGCACTTTTTTTTTTAAAAAAAATATTTTTTTAAAGCTTGGCTAAAATGTTGCAGAAGCACTTAATGGCTAATATATGCAACCTCCCTCCCCTGCTCTCTGTTGGCCACGCCATATCTGCCTCAAAGTTATATTCTATGTGATTAAACTAAGTATTTGCTGCTAGCAACGTATATAAAATGATTATGTGAACTTGATATGACTTGTTTTGATCTAGCTAATTTTATATGGTGTTTGTAAACAGTAAGTCCTAGTTCAGATTCGAACTAAACTTGTATGATCACATCAAATATCAAACTCAGTTCTATGCGTTGTGCATTATTATACCTGTGTCTCGGAATGAGATCTGGGTCATTGGTTCACTAAAAGTTGCTTTTATTATATTGATGAGCCCGTTCATTTTGCAGGTTCTACTGACAGAAATTGGCTCGAGGTTTGTCACTCTTCCTGAGGAGAGACTTCTGGCAGTGGTCAATGCTTTGCTCCACCGCTGCTACAAATACCCGACAGCTACGACCGCTGAAGTTCCTCAATCTCTGAAAAAGGAGCTCTCAGGTGTTTGCAGGGCTTGCTTCTCAGCAGATGCTATAAACAAGCATGTTGATTTTGTGAGGGAATATAAGCAGGATTTTGAACGTGATCTTGATCCTGAAAGCACTGCAACTTTCCCAGCCACCCTATCTGAACTGACTGAGCGGTTGAAACACTGGAAAAATGTTCTCCAAAGCAATGTTGAGGACAGGTTTCCAGCAGTATTGAAGTTGGAAGAGGAAAGCAGGGTACTGCGCGACTTCCATGTTATTGATGTTGAAGTTCCCGGACAGTACTTCACAGATCAGGTCAACTTCTTAATTTTGTTTTTTATGCTGCCAAATCTTATTATTTCTTATTATTTCAATACTCTACAGTCCTTGTTGGAAATGGTCCCTTTTAAGCTGAAGTTGGCATGAGTATTTGGTGCATCATGCGCTGATTTCTGTATTAATATTAAATTTCAATACAGGAAATTGCACCAGATCATACTGTGAAATTGGATAGGGTTGCAGCTGATATACCAATTGTTCGAAGACATGGAAGTAGTTTCCGGCGTTTGACTCTAATTGGCTCTGATGGTTCCCAACGCCATTTCATTGTCCAGACATCTTTGACTCCTAATGCTAGAAGTGACGAGCGCATATTGCAGCTTTTCCGTGTGATGAACCAAATGTTTGAGAAGCAAAAAGAATCAAGACGCCGTCACATATGCATTCATACGCCAATAATTATTCCTGTTTGGTCCCAGGTTAGAACGATTGTCCTCATATACATTGTTGTTTATTTTGTGAGATAGACCCATAGCGTTCTACTTTACTATATATCAGAATTGTAGTATTACTTGGAATGAGACTACAAAAAGTGCAGAGGAACCATTATCCTATTTGAAGTTATCCGCTGAACCCTACTTTAAATGTTGTATAAACAGGTGCGCATGGTAGAAGATGATTTAATGTACAGCACCTTCCTTGAGGTCTATGAAAATCATTGTGCTAGGAATGACCGAGAGGCTGATCTTCCAATAACCTATTTCAAGGAACAGTTGAACCAGGCTATATCTGGGCAAATATCACCAGAAGCTGTTGTAGATCTCCGACTGCAGGCTTATAATGAAATAACAAAAAATCTGGTTACTGACAACATTTTTTCGCAGTATATGTACAAGACTCTGCCAAGTGGCAACCATATGTGGGCTTTTAAGAAGCAATTTGCCATCCAGTTGGCCCTTTCAAGTTTCATGTCCTTCATGCTCCAAATCGGAGGGAGGTCTCCAAACAAGATCTTGTTTGCCAAAAACACTGGAAAAATATTCCAAACTGATTTTCATCCTGCATATGATGCAAATGGGCTGATTGAGTTTAATGAGCCAGTTCCTTTTCGGCTAACAAGGAACATGCAAGCATTCTTCTCCCACTTCGGAGTGGAAGGTCTTGTTGTTTCTTCAATGTGTGCTGCAGCCCAGGCTGTTGTTTCGCCTAAGGTGAGCATAAATACATGCATACATACATGGGAGCACATGCGGACATTTGTCTTTTCATTTTGATGATTCTTGTAATTCATGTTATTTAAAGATATCAATTGATTTAATCTCAAATTTTTATATTGCAGCAAAGTCAGCATCTATGGCATCACCTTGCAATGTTTTTCCGTGACGAGCTGCTCTCTTGGTCTTGGAGAAGGCCGCTTGGGATGCCTATGGCCCCTATGGCTGGAGGTGGTACTATGAGCCCCCATGACTTCAAACAGAAGGTCACCACAAATGTGGAACAAGTTATTACCCGGGTTAAGAACATAGCCCCACAAAATTTTTCTGAAGAGGTTAGCCACTGAACAAATTTGCATAACTTGGTAGTTTTGTTACCTTTAAATGCTTTACGATAATAGATTTTCTACCCTCCCATCTGTACAACAAATCTGTCTATTGTGTTTTTACTATTTAATGCCTGCTATTTACATGTCCTACATTTGTGTTGACTTAGGAGGATAATCCCATGGATCCAGCCCAACCAGTGCAGAGGGGGGTCGCTGAGTTGGTTGAAGCTGCCTTGAACCCAAGGAATTTGTGCATGATGGATCCAACGTGGCACCCCTGGTTTTAAGATCTCTGAAACGTGGAAGCTCAGATTGCAGCCTCCCGTTTGGATGTCAATAGCAGTGCTATAGGTAGGTGTGTAAATATTCGAGCTGATACTGCTGCTTATTGATATTCTGGAAAACGTGTGTATAGAAGCTCGTACTCTGTATTTTAGTTCCTCCTCTTTTAGATTTCTTCAGGCTAGATTGGTTAGTTCACAGCTGTCTTCCTGCCCTAATGATGTATAGTAATTACAGGAGAAGCTTGACCCTAGGGGTTTCGCAGTCCATTGCTTTTGTGGAATTGAACTGTAGGAATGTATGCATCCCTTGGGAAAATGCTTATACCAGCCATTTTTTATGATAAATTATGCTTACATGGGAGCAGTGCAGTCCCGTTTGTTTTAATTAAAAGCATTATATCTCCTTTAAATTATTAAGAGTACTTCAAATGTCGATTAAAATATTTTTTTTCCTTCAATTGTAAGTGAATATAATTAAAAACAATTAAATGAGTTAATACTTCAATTTTGTTAATTCATAAGTTGTCTTCAAATTTTTTTTTTTAAATAACCATGGTAAATACAGTTTAAATGATGAACTTAATGGCCTTTTTGTTAAATGTAAATACAGTTTAAAGGATGAACTTAATGGACTTTTTGTTAAATTTGGAAAACTAAGTGTAGAAATTACTCTTCCTTAACTTAAAAACTAAGTTATAATTTATTAAATTTTTTAAAGAAACAAATTTCCTAAATCAAAATAACTGCCTTTTTAATTCAAAAGAAGAATGTATAACTATTAAATAGAAATAAAAAATTACTACACAATATCACGTATCTAAAACCTTTTTTGTTCTCTATTATTAAAAACTTCTGACACTATCATTTCTATAAATTTCTTATAAAATCATTTTTAATTTTATAAAATATTATATATATATATATATATACACACTAATACATAAATATAATTTTTGTAACTTGGAATATATTTTTACTTAATTTAGCCCTTTTCAACCGACAAGCAGTGTAAAAAAAGAAGTCACAAAATGACAACTATAAATGTAGGAGATTTTATTGTCAATTTTTAAAATTAAGGAACTAAATTGTACTACTCTATGCTTTTTTTGTTTTTGTTTTTTGGGTAGAAACTACTCTGTTAATACTTTCTATGTTAAAGGGATTCTTTGCTTTTTTACTTTTTCTTTAAGAAATTGCCAACTTTTGCCTACTTTTAAAAGAAAAAGCCAAATGAAAAAATATATATAATACACATAACCCATTTTAAGAGATGTTTTTTTTTAAAAAATAATAACCAGAAGTCATTATTTTTGTCACCTTAGATTATTAGCATAATGTATTTTTTTTTTTATTTAGCCTCTTGCAGCTTGCATAGAAAGTTGTGTTGGTATTTTGCACAAAATTAAAAATTTATTTTATTGCGCTACCCTCTGTTTTAAAAAGATTCTTTGTATTTCATTTTTTATTGAAAAGAAATTTGAGTATTTGAAAAAAATAAAGAAGATGCATTCTTATCTATCTATATATATATATATATATATATGTATATTCCTAAACCCGAAAAAATTATTTTTTTAAAGAATCAGTTTCTAATAAAATTGGAAAACATTGCAAATATTAAAAATAGCGATGTCATGATATCTGTCATTTTTCAAGGTTATATGTATATTTTTCCCATTTGACTGTCAAATAAATTATCCTTCATAATTATCTAATATGCTTTCAGAAACTAATCTAATATGCTTTTCGGAGACTTTCCAACTCTTGGCGGTGAAAATTAATCAAGGAGGACAAATTAATCAAGGAGGACCTTTGAAACAAGGTTTAACATCGCAGATCAGATTTTCCCTCCCTCTGTGTTTCTCAATTCATGAATTCCCCATCTTCTTCTTCCTCCTCAGGAAATCTGGTGTGCTTTCTGACGCCTTCTTCTTCATCAACAAGCTCGTCATCACTGTTGTATATAAATCTCGTGTGCTTCCCTGTGAACTTGGAATCAACCCTTTCATTTACACTAACGTTATTCAAGCCTCTACACAATTCATCAAGCATTCCTGTATCTCCTTCCTCTTCTTCTTCTTCTTCTTCTTCTGCATCCTCATAATCTTCTTCGGTGTCTGCTATTTCCTTCTCGTCTTCATCATGTGTGCCTGCATTGACCTGTATTGACCAATTGGAAGAAACATCGTCTTCTGTTGGAGTCAGCTCAGAAATCTCAGATTTCTCCGAGAAATCCATTAGAGACCTCGTTATCACACTCTTTTCTGATTCGGTACTCTCTTCACTCTTCCCTTCGAACAAATAATTCACCACCTGTCACGAAATCAATAAACAACTTAATATACAAATAAACAAACTCCATTGCATAAAAATCAAATTTTGTCCTCAAGTATTTTAGTCCTTCTGTTTCAATTTCAACTTAATCTTTTAAGGGACTAAATTAAGAAACTGTAATATTTCAAGGACTAATTCAGTGATTTATTCTACTGTCAATTTCTTGACACATGAATTGCGTGACCTAATAAATTGAGAGGACCAATCCAAATCCATCAAGAACAGATCTGAACCTGAGAAATTAATTGTTCTTCAACCATCGGAGAAGGTGTCACTGAAGCCGAATCGCCGCCCCTAAGATTCGGGACTTGGGGGGTGTTCACCGGAGTCGGGGCGAGAAGAGCCATCGGAGAAGTCACGAGTTGAAGGAAGGGACGGCTTTCCAACGAGAGTTTCGAAAGCTCAGCCTCTTCTTCCACCTTCTGCAAGAGCGTCTTCACCTGACCCCTCAGTAAGGCCTCGCCGGCCCCTGACCCCGGCGTGCTCTTCACTCGGCTTGCCTTCTGCTTCGCTACCGATGACGACAACGGCGTCTCAAGATTGCCGCCGGAAGCAACCCCCACAATTGGAGAATCGTTCGTTATATCAATCAGGACACATCGATCTTGCTGCTTCTGACCGCTTTTAATCTGCCTCGATTTTGACATGCTCAATTCAGAATCTTCAATCTTTTCTGAAAATATCATCAAGAAAAATCGATGAAAAAGGGCATTGGATTGCTTGTTTGGAAGAAAAGAAAATGAAAGAGAAAATCACTCACTTGAAACACAGACGATGTTGCTGCTGTTGATACTGTTGTTGGAAGATGGGGTCTCCATTGAAACGATAGGCGATATTGACAAAAAGAGAGTGATCGAAACAGAGGAAGACAAGAATTCAAACAAAAAACAGAATGAAAGCAATTATGGTGAATGATACGGGGTTTATAGTAGGAGATAATAGAATGGATAGTTATGACCGTTGGCGCGTGGATATTTTACCAAAAACACAAAAAGAACTAGCCGTTATTGTGTTTGAATTTTGAGCCAATTCATTTGGGCCTTCTTCATGGGCATTTTACATGGATCATCCATGACCCGTTGACCAAAAAATAAATGACTAAACTACTGATTTAATCCTTGAAAAAGTTTAATTGTTTTAATTTCATTCGTAATTTTTTTAATATAAAATAAGTAACTTTTAATAATAAGAAAATTAAAAATAAATTTTGTAATTTAGTAAAAATAAATAAATACAAATGTTATAGACGAAATTAAGACTTATAATCTCCAAAGAAGACTAGATCAGTTATATACTAAAGAAACCATTAACAAATTAATAAAAAATGACTTACATTTGACCGCTATAAAATTTCACTTGTTGAACGCCATCATTTCTGTTCTTCAATTTACCTATCAAATTCAAGAAATGATGTAAACTGAGCTGATATTTTCCGGATTTTATGCCTTGCATATCGATTCTCGAGGAACGGATTTCAAACTCACCCATAGAAATAATAGATAAAAAAAAATTAAAGATAAGAAATCGATTTGAGGGAGGGTAAAGTCGAATTAGTGTACATTTGCATTTTGAATAACAAATACCCACCAAAGCTATACTCCATTCTTTCAAAGCTTGCATTCTCCTCTAAACTCCATCAACTTTTTCTGACTATATTTCATCAATTAAATTTTATATTTAGCAAAATAATAATTATAAAATAATTAAATTGACATTTTCATTTCAAGTTTTTTTTAAAAGGAATTTCGAAATCACAATAAATAAATCTTTCAGAATAATGAAGAAGTAAATATGTCAAAATAATATAAAAAATGCTAAATTATCTTCTTTTTAATTGACTGTTTTTTTTCAACAATTAATCGGATTATATTTTTGTGCAGATAAATTGAACATTTTTTTTTTGGGTAGAATAGAGAAAGCAAAACGAAAATAGAAAAAAATACATTAAAATTTTTAAGGAACACTAGAGATGTAGTTAGTTAACAAGGCTAGGCGAATCTCATGAGGAGGCTACTCCCAAAGACAAAAGCTAGAAGCACTCTTAGACTCCATCTTGGCAAACAAGTTTGCACATTGGTTGGTTTTACGAAGAATGTGAGAGATATAAAAACCACTATTATCAGCAAGTGTTGGGTTTGACTTGAATTTTGTAGGTGACCCGGTTTGTAACCCAACCCACGACCCATGACCCATGACCCATTTGTCTATATATATATGAGTGAGGGAATTCATTGTAAGAGGGGTTGATGTAATTTCTCTCTGTATAGCCTCCGTCAGAAAATAATACAGATATTCTCTCTGTCCGTAGACGTAGGTCGCATTGACCGAACCACGTAATTTCTTTGTGTGTTCTTCTCAATCCTTCTCCTTGATTTATTGCCTTTCAGTAACCTAACAAGTGGTATCAGAGCCTTGGTTCATTTTTTGTTCGTTGGTTACTGTAGCACGTCCGAAAATTTTCAGATCCGGCTCCAAAATTTCAGATCTTGCCTCGATTTAGTTGTTCTGAAGCATAGGAGACCATTCTCTGCATCTTTGGTGCGTTGAAGAACGTCGGAGACCAATTTTTGGTGGTAAGAAAATTTTCAGATATAGTTTTAAATTTCAGATCTAGCTTGATTCGCTTGTTTTTGGGCAAAAAGAGATCGTTTATTGCATTTCTAGTGCATTGGAGATCGTTTTTCAGTTGTTTTGGTGAGTTTTTACGGTTGCGAGTACTGTTCATCGCCGGAATCTTCATCGGAAGTACTGTTCATTACCAGAATCTTCATCGGAAGCACTGTTCATCGTCTTCTACGGCGAGGCACTATAGCAGTCAACGGTCAACGGCAATGTAGCGACTCGGATACTGTAGCGGCTCAGAACTGTAGCGACTCGGCATTGTAGCACGGTCAATGGTCAACGGTACTATTTGGTCAAAGTTACTGTTTGGTCAAAGTTACTGTTTAGTCAAAGCTGTTGTTTGGTCAAAGCTGCTGTTTGGTTAAAGTTGCTGTTTGGTCAAAAAAATGTTGTTTGGTCAAAGCTGCTGTTTGGTCATAGTTGCTGTTTGGACCAAGTTTTCTGTTGCGATCGTTATTGTTTCGTCGACACGGTTCTGGTGAGTTTATGTTTAATTCAGAAAAGAATTCTGAATTTCTGTGTGAATTTACTGGATTGTGTTGGATTGTGCTGGATTGGATTTCTGGTTTACTGCTGTGAATTTTGTTGGACTGCTATGTTGAATTTCTGTTAGTGAAGTTCTTGTCAGTTTGCAAGGTTCTGAACAGTTTTGTGAAATTCAATTTCTGATTGCGAAATTTGCTAGTAATTTATCTGCTGTTATTTGAGAAGATGTCGACTCATAAATTCGATATTGAGAAGTTCAATGGATCGAATGATTTCACTTTGTGCAAGGTAAAAATGAGGGCACTTCTGGTTCAGCAGGGATGTGCATGGGCATTAGAAGGAGAAAGTAGTCTACCTAACACGTTGAAAGAAGAAGAGAAGAAGGAAATTTTGGCAAAGGCTCATAGTGCATTACTATTGAGTCTGACAGATGAGGTGTTGAGAGAAGTAGTTGATGAATCAACTCCTGCAGGTTTGTGGAAGAAATTGGATGATAAATACCAGAAAAAGTCTCTCACAAACCGGTTATATCAAAAGCAGCATTTGTATACCCTGCGGATGACAGAAAATATACAGGTAAAAGATCATCTTGATAATTTTAACCGGATTATCCTGGATTTACAGGGTGTTGGGGTTAAGATAGATGATGAAGATCAGGCTATCATTCTTTTGTGTTCTCTACCAAATTCATATGAGAACTTTGTTGACACTATGTTGTATGGTAGAGATAGTATCTCTGTTAATGATGTCAAAGATGCTTTGCAGTCTAAAGAGCTGAAGAGAAGAGTCTCTAGTTCTAATGAGGATGGTGCAGAAGCAGGTTTGTATGTTGGCAGAGGCAGAGACACTAAAAGGGATGATGGAAAAAGAAGCAAGTCACGGTCTAAGTCAAGGAACAAAGGAGGACCTCAATGTTATCACTGTAAACAAAAGGGGCACATCAGGAAGAATTGTCCACAAAGGAAGAAGGGAAATGATGAGAAGGAACCGAATACCAGTGGTAGTGCTGCGGTGGTGCAAGATAGTTCTGACGAAGAAGAAGACATTGATGTTCTCACAGTCAGCACTTCTGGTTCTGCAAATACTTGGGTCCTGGACACAGGTACATCTTATCATATGACTTTCTCACGTGAACTGTTTACTTCTTTCAAGGAGTGGAATGGTGTTGTGAGGTTGGGTGATGATGAGCAGCTCAGTGTTAAGGGCAGTGGTTCTGTGCAGATTCAGATGTATGATGGAATAGTCAGGACGCTTGATGCTTGGTATGTTCCTGGTCTACGAAAGAACTTGATTTCTCTTGGTACTCTAGACAAACAAGGGTACAAGTACTCTGGAGAGAATGGACAGTTGAGAATTTCCAAAGGTGCTCTGGTTATAATGAAGGGTAAATTGCAGCATGGCATTTACTTTCTGATTGGTAATTCTGTGATGGGGACAGTGGCTGTATCTAAATCTTTAGGGAAGGATGATGATTATACAGAGTTGTGACATTGCCGATTGGGACACATGAGTGAGAAAGGGCTGTCAATTCTAAGTAAACAAGGATTGTTAGAAGGAACAGAAATTGAGAAACTGAAATTCTGTGAAGTTTGTGTTATGGGTAAACAACGCAGAGTTAAGTTCAGTTCTGGGAAGCATACTTCTATGGATGTTCTGCAATATGTTCACTCAGACTTGTGGGGTCCTTCTCCAGTTGAATCTCAGGACAAATGCAAGTACTTTGTTACTTTTATTGATGACTACTCTAGAAGGGTTTGGGTATACTTTCTGAAATCCAAAGATGAAGTGTTTGGGAAGTTCAAGGAGTGGAAGACCATGGTTGAGAAACGGACTGGAAAACAGGTCAAAACACTCAAAACTGATAATGGGTTGGAGTTCTGTAACGCTCCATTTGATGAATTTTGCAAGAAAGAAGGTATAGTGAGGCATCGCACTGTACGTCATACACCACAGCAAAATGGAGTTGCAGAACGTATGAATCAAACATTGTTGCAGCGTGCGAGATGTATGCGATTAAACGCTGGCTTGCCAAAACAATTCTGGGCTGAAGCAGTTAACACTGCTTGTTATCTGGTGAATAGATCGCCATCTACTGCAATTGATTTTAAGACTCCTCAAGAGGTATGGTCCGGTAAACCTTCTGATTATTCTGGCCTGCATATATTTGGTTGTCCTGCTTATGCTCATGTGAATGATGGTAAACTAGAGCCTAGGGCAATGAAATTCATATTTCTAGGGTATGCACCTGGAGTTAAAGGGTACAGACTGTGGTGTACTGAAAAGGATAGAACTCCAAAATTTATTACTAGCAGAGATGTAACTTTTGATGAGTCTGCTATGTTTGGTCAGAAGGAGGAGCTTGGTAGTCATGCAGGTAATAATGATCAAGGTGCCAACCAGAAGGTGGAAATTGAAGTTCAAACTTCAAAAAGGGTTATAACAGACCCTGTACAGCAGCCCAGGGAAGAAGAAGAATCACAACTTATAGTAACAATGAGGGAAAGAAGGGAAATCAGAAAACCTATAATGTATGCAATGGTGTGTACTAGGCCTGATCTGGCTCATGCAGTCAGTGTGGTAAGCAGGTTTATGAGTAATCCTGGGAGAGCTCACTGGAGTGCAGTTAAATGGATTATGCGGTATCTGAAAGGTACGAGTAACATTTGCTTGGTTTATGGTGCTGATAAATCTGATAGTGGCTTGGTTGGTTATACAGATTCAGATTATGCTGGAGATCTTTTGAGGAGGAGATCCTTAACATGCTATGTCTTGACTCTGAATGGATGTGCTGTCAGTTGGAAGGCAACACTTCAATCTACAGTTGCCTTGTTTACCACTGAAGCAGAATACATGTCATTGGCAGAAGGAGTTAAGGAAGGTATGTGGTTACATGGTTTGATTGATAGTCTGGGGTTAAATATTCAGAGACCTATCATTTATTGTGATAGTCAGAGTGCATTAAGTTTGGCCAAGAATCCAGTCTACCATGAGAGGTCGAAGCATATTGATATCAGATTGAATTTTATTCGAGATGTGATAGAAGACAATAAATTATCCATTGAGAAGATAGCCACAGCAGATAATCCAGCAGATATGTTGACAAAAGCTCTATCTTCAGAGAAGTTCAAGCATAGCTTGGACTTGGTGAATGTTCGCATTCCATGAAGCCCTACAGGGCTTGAATGACAGAGATGAATTTGTACTTAGTTCTGGTGATTTGAGAGAATTCAAGTCAAGGAGGAAAATTGTTGGGTTTGACTTGAATTTTGTGGGTGACCCGGTTTGTAACCCAACCCACGACCCATGACCCATGACCCATGACCCATTTGTCTCTATATATATGAGTGTGAGGGAATTCATTGTAAGAGGAGTTGATGTAATTTCTCTCTGTATAGCCTCCATCAGAAAATAATACAGATATTCTCTCTGTCCGTGGACGTAGGTCGCATTGACCAAACCACGTAATTTCTTTGTGTGTTCTTCTCAATCCTTCTCCTTGATTTATTGCCTTTCAGTAACCTAACAGCAAGGATCTTCTTAATACCAGCAATGATAACACCAAGGGCATGGTTGGATATGTCTGATGGTAGCCAACTTGGCATGCATGTTAGTGGCACAACCAATGTGGTCCGAATAGTCGTCGGTGATCCAGTTCCCAAGCTTGTACCAAACAAGTTCACCTATACCAGCTCTCTCGGGGTTGGGTTGCCCAAAGAACTTCCATCTGTATTCACCTTTAAGAAACCAACTAACCAGACAATGATTGCGGCTCCTGTCCATCTGTTGACCACCAAAGACTTTTGAGCATAGCTACATAAAACTCATAATGTTATTACAAGCACTTATGGGAGTAAGAGTATTTTTACCAAAGACATTATCATTTCGCAGCCTCCAGCACCACCAAACCATGCATAGGAAGAGAATATGATCATCCTTAAGACCACAGCTTCTCAACACGTTCTCAGTAGCATTTTTGTGAACCCACTCTCTGAGATTATCAACGGAGAAGTCAGTGGAATTGACAAAGCCTAGGTGATAGTCTCTCAAATAACGAAGAATAATCTCAGAATTTCCCTGGCATCTGGAGCAGCTACTACTAGAACCCAAACCTCTATGGTTCTTGAAGACATTAGTAAGAAGCGCCTCAGTCAACACGTGCCAGAAAAAGAGAATCAAATTCTCAAGGCAACGGAACTTCCATACCCAGTTCCATGTATCCATTGGACTACAATCTCTAAAAGTTTTGTTAAGGAAAGAATAGCCTGATCGGGCACAGTACATCCTTGAGGGGTCCAATATAAGAACATCCAAAAGGGCCAGGTAAGGATAACCGATAATGATTTTTACAATTTTGAAAGATTGAGAGAATTTTTTGGTTGAGTTTAAAAATTGAGAGAAGTAAATAACACAATTAAGAGGGACATTTTAACTTCAATATATATATTTGTTGCACACACTAAATTGTAGACTCTTTAATTTTGTTTCCTCCATAAATTTTCCTGTAAAAACTACGCTAATTTTATAATTAACAAAATAACTACAACTATATTATAAAGAATGATATATATATATATAACCCACTTACTTGTATGTTTGGTTTACTGATGCGTTGGGACTGAACCATGTTTGGGAAGTATAAACATGGTTTGCATAGTTTTTGAGATGTTTGGATTTTCGTCTTTCTCTGCCACCGCCACCACACGTTCAACCTCAACCACGTTCAAGCCAATGCTCCCCCAAGTTGCTTCTGCGGATCATGAAATGTGGTTTGGTGGTGTCTTTCTTTCAAATTCTACGAAATACCCCTGGAAGACATGGCCGCTGAAGATCGTGTGTGTCATCTTTATGTGTGTTTGGTGCGTGGTGTTCCTCGTCAAAGAGAGAGTTGCTCGTGAATTGCCATTGGTCCTGTTTGTGTATTTCCATCACTAACCATGCTCTTGTCTCCCCTGTTTTATGTGGTGTTTGTTGACGATCGAAGTGTTGTGGCTATTTTCTGTGTTTTTTTGGCATTCTTTGAGGACAGCAGCTAGAGTTGTGGAAAACACCTCATCAGCATCCCAAAAGCCGCTAAATTGACGGGTCACAAAATCAGGTCCTTCGTGACCTTCCAACCTGAGAAGACCATAACTCCATGTAATCTTCATCTCGCTGCTGTGTCGCATGCTCTGATATGGTGGTTGGTGGAGGAGGAAAGGGAGGAGCTTGTTTGGTGGAGGAGAGAAGATGGTGGTTGCAACGTTTGTGTGTCATGCTCTCTCTTTCTCTCTTGGTCTCTCTAGCACATAGAGAACAGGGAGAGTATATCGTAGGGAAGGGAAAACAACTTTGAGTTCCCAAAAACTTCGAATTATATAACGGTTTAATCATTCTTCCTTTTCAAATTATTCTTTCTTGCACTTCTTTCTTCCTTTATCTAATTTTATTAATTCCAATTCTTGTATTTAGTCATTCATGTATGTAGAAACTTTATTATTATGTATATTTTAATATATTTTACTGCTTTAATTAAATTGATTATATAATTAAAAAACTAAATTAATAAACTAATTAAGTAATTAATGTTGTTAATATAATTAATTGAATTATATTAATTATATAGTTGTACAATTAAAAAACCTTAATATTTTAATTTATATTATTAACCTTAAATTCAAACTTGTATAATTTAATCGCCATAATTAATTTGGTTAATACAAGCAAATGATTAAATTAATTATATAATTATGTAATTAAAAAATATTTTATTTAATTATATAATTAACTTAAAAAACTAATTTATATAATTAAATAACCATAAGTAATGTTGTTAATATAATTAATTGAAATATATTAATTATATAGTAATAACTATACATCAAAAAATGGTTAGACTTTGATAATAAATAATATTGAAATATAAAATTTATGTCTTTTTTGGTAATTACACATCTAAAATCATGTTTACAAACTAACATTTAAACATAAAATTATGTTTATGGAATGCCAAACTTAGATTTGTCTAATTGTCTTTCAAATATAAATCACATTCACCGAAATCTAAATCTACCCAAATTACATTCTGCAAACTATGATTTGTCTAAATCACATTTGTCCAACTATTTTCTAAATGCACACTTAACATATAAATAGAGTATACTGTTATGAGTATGCCTTTTACCATAGAAAAAAATTTGAAGTGTAATAACAAATAACACATCATACTTTTTTTATTAAAATAAAAACTATTTTTATAATTTTTAATAATAATTTGAGCATAAAAATTCTCTGTCATCCTTATTAGTGTTATGACAAGACAGTCATAATTATCTACTTCATGTTTATCTATACAAATATTTATTTATTTATTTATTTGTATTATCTAGATTTGATAAGATGTTAATTACGAGTCTTTTTTTAATAAATTATGTAATTTTTATTAGATTAAAATTGGACTTTGTATAGACTAATTAATAATATTAGGGTTTCACAAGGAGTGGTTCATACTCTCTGCTTATATATGTGGTGTAACTGCTTTTATTGAAGATACACCTTATGAAAGCATATTAGGTCAAGAGGGCAGTTTTACTCTTTTTAGTCGTTTTCTTTTCTTTTCTTTTCTTTTCTTCTCTCTTACTTATACCCGATCATCAATTATTATTATGAGTTTTGCTACTGCTCCAAGTACGTATATATCTTTTATTATTCATATATGCTATGCAGTTATTTGCAATATTAGTATATAAGAATTATTTATAAATTTCTTCAGTTGGTATCAGAGGTTGATTAACATATTGTTTTATATGAAATTGAAATCATATGACGATTACTATATTCGCTCATATTAATTGAAAAAAATTATTGTCAAATTTTTTTTTATAGAACCCTAAATTTTTTAATTTCAAATGAATTGATGATAAATTAATAAATTTATTATCACATTAATATAATTATGTCGATAATCAAGGTTACAAAATTTATGTCGTTTGCCGCCGTCACCAAATTCTTGATTGAATCTATCCAAATTTCTTGAGTGTATGATTGACGTCAATTTGTTA
Organism: Biancaea sappan; assembly: GCA_037074585.1. NCBI lineage: Eukaryota > Viridiplantae > Streptophyta > Magnoliopsida > Fabales > Fabaceae > Biancaea > Biancaea sappan. Next base: position 58,178,877 of record CM073490.1, read on the forward strand.
GTTGAGATCAATGCCGAGACGCTAATCGATTGAATTTGATGATTTTACATGGTGAGTGGATTCAATGTCTATTTGATACTCATATGAGTGGTGATTTGATACCATCACGTCAAATTTTGTTTTATACATGACAATTGATTCAATCCCAAATTCCAGTTCCATTATATCAATTGTATATATGCATATGTACAAGGGCTTACAATTGACTATGATAATTTTAAAATTGACTCAATTGATTCAATCAATTGAATCACATGTATATGATTTGAGAAGGTGTAATTCAATTTATTGAAATTTGCATGATTGGAATTACGTAACTGAGTTTCATGTTCATCGACGTAATCCTCCTTATTTATACATAATTAAATCTCATTTGGAAGGAATGATTCGAGTTCGATTACGTATTGCGAAAGTGCCTCAATCGACGTGTAATGCGACGCGATTCTCATATGGAAGTATGGGATTGAAATTATGTGATTGCAAATATGTTTTAATATGCAATTAGTGATGTGTACATCGTGAATATATGATGACTGTTTTTTTCATTATTCCATGACGATTGCGCCAATCACTCTCTTGGATATATATATATATATATATATATATATATATATATATATATATATATATATATATATATATATATATATATATATATATGATTTGCTGATCATAATTATATTTTCAATTTAACTAGTACTACGGGAAAATCATAATTCTAAAATTTTTTTAATTTATAATAATAATAATAATAATTACAATTGATTTATATAAAATTTATGAGTTATGACATATACTTTTTAAATATAATATCTGAATTGATTTTTATAATTAAATCTATTTTACCTACTCAAACTTTAATTTGAATTGATTTATTTATTTAATAAAATAAATTTAAATGAATAAAATAGATAAATTTGTTAGTTTGCGGATTATTTATTATTTGTTATAAATTATTTGTTGCATAGATTAGTGATTAATTGAATATTGATTCTATCTTTATTTTTGAATGCGTTTTTTTTGTTTCAATCAAATTCAAAGAAGAAAAACACTAAATGTTACTGTTACGTTTGGATTGAATCTCCAAGTCTCAAATTTTGTCTTTTAAGAATTTGATTTTCATATCTTTGTTTAGTCAATGGATTATGATTTAAAGATTCATAAATACAAACTTTGATTTTAAGAACTATTTTAGAAAGAAATCAAAATAAAGTCACATAAAGTAAACTTTTTAATTCACATATCAATTCCACAATTAAGTTTATTTTATCTACTAAAAAAAATCCTTTAAGACACTACAATGGTCAAATAATAAAGTAATTATTTTTCAATTTCAATTCAAATCAAATAATTAATATTATGTAATGTCATTAATTTACCAAATTTATCAATTTTTCTAATTTATTTATTCATTCAAATCAAATAAAATAATGAAATTGACTAATTATCAATTTCACTAATTTCGCTAATTAATAATTATTATAATATATTCTGATAAAAATATATTCTAATATTCATTTTAACATTAACCCACATAATATATTAAATATATTGGGACCCACATAATATGATAATAATACTGTAATTTATAAATTTATGAAACTTATGAGACTTATGATTTATGACATATACTTTTTAAACGTAAATATTCTGATATAAAATTTGATTATTTATACAAATATATATTATAAATTTTAATATAAAATTTATGATAATAAATGACTGCATTATATTATGATATAAAATAGGTTATCAAATGGAATAAAATAATGAGACGTATATGTAATCAATAAAAAAATTTTAATTTAAATTTTTTTGCAAAAAAATAATAATCAAATTAAAAATGTTCATATGAAATGTAGGATAATCAACTATAAAGAAATTTTATACTTTTGATCAAGAATTGATGCCAATATGTCTTGATCCTCGTGTATATATATATATTTCAACAATTTATTATGTATATATTTCAATTCAAATAAATTCAAATCAAATAATAAAGATAATTATTTTTGAATTTCAATTCAAATTAAATAATTCATTTAATGTGATGTTATTAATTATCCTATAATAGTTAAATAATAAAGGTAATTATTTTTTAATTTCAATTCAAATCATTTCAATAAATTCAAATCAAATAATTAATATTATGTGATGTCATTAATTTACTAAATTTATCAAATTTATTAATTTACCTAAATAAAGAAATGATGACACGTGTGTTAGTTTCTAATTCAAGGTTTTTCACTACCTCACAATTTAGACAATACAATTACAAAACATAATTTTATAGATACTGTGTGTAACAGTGTAGCACGAGGTTCAAGTTTATATGAGATTAATTGTACAAAAAGAATCTACTCTGAAAGTCAAATAGAAAAAATATTAAGATCTGATGAAGACAAAAGTTTATACCTGGAAAAGTTCAAAGGGACTGCTTCGACGATAGACACCACTATTCTTACTATTGCTAGCCAAAAAGTACCTACATTTGAGATATATGGGAAAATAGGTTTGGATTTTGGGATAAGAATTACTAGGATTTGGAGGAAGATAGAGGTGAGTCTATGAGAATATTGAAGTCCATACAAATATGGAAAAAAAAAGTTTATGGAGTAAGGATATATGTTAAAAATAGAAATTTTACAGAATGTGTAAGAAAAGTGATAATATACTTACAACACAAATCAAAAGAATTTACCAGTGTGAGAATTATAGAAAAGTTAATCCCTTTGAGATTTTTCTTGGAAGAAAATTTGCAACTCTTAGAGGAAACAAATTGTTGCAGTAATAGGCATAAAGATTGAGCAGATAGTCTACCAAAGCTACGAAGGAACACAACACTAGAAAAATAGTGCTAGTTCATTAGACCATGATCTTCTTCTTTGATGCAGAAAAATGGTGGCAGAGAAATAGTGTCAGTCTATTATATCATGATCTTCTTATATATATATGGACGAAAAAAAAAAGAATTGAAGAAACATACCTAAAAGGGAGAAAAGATTGGAATCTTAAGAAACCATATCACCAAGTGTCAGTTGGATTCTCAATCAACATGAGAAGGTGATCCAACAGCAAAAGATGAGCAGCGAGAGCTTGGTTGGGAGAGAGAGTGTTGTCGAGTTACACCAATAAATTCAGAAAAGGAAAATGAACAGACATGATAGAAAATAAGACTTTATAGTTTATCACTTCTAAAGATAGATATATAACAATTAATTATTTGATTATTTGTATATAATAAATGTTAATTTACCAAAAGACAACATATTATATTTTAATCGAAAAGTTTACCTGATTTATTAATTATATATTAATTATAGCAGTAATATAGTAATTTACCCTAATTTTTTTAAATTTATTTAATGTGATTATATAGCAATTATATAGTAATTTATCTTGATTTATTCAAATTCATTTAATGTGATGTGATTAATTTATCAAATTTATTAATTTACCTAATTTGTATATTAAATTCATTCATTTAAATTTATTTTATTATACATAATTTAATGATCTACTAGTAATTAATACTTTAGAGTGAAATTGTTTTAGTCTATTATATAGATTGGTGATATAAACTCTTTAACATGATTGGATGTCGATAATCAAGTTATTGGTGATCTTTGATAATATTTTGAATTTAATTGTTGATTACATTGATTCTACGAAATTAAAATCGATGTCAGCTTTGGGGTTTTCATCAATCAATGATGATTGTTATATTTGATCATTAATCAATTGAATCTCGGTTTGCGTTTTCTTTTCTTTTGGTGTGGATGAGTATCTATGATTTGAATTTTTCTTTGCTATCATATGCTTATTAATATTCAATTGATTTGTTAACGTGGTTTGATCGTTATATATTTATCTCAACTTCATATGGATGCCTAAATAATTTTGATCATGAGTGTATTGATCAAATTTTTTGAGTTTTCTTGTGAATTTGAGATTGAATCTATCAAGAATCCTATTTTTGATATTGTACTCTCGAAAAATTCAGCCTAAAAACTTTTTTATATATACATAAATTTTGGATATTATCATATGTTAATATCTCTCATACTCTCTCTGGTAGCACCATTGTGTATTTTAATTATATTTTAGAGACAATTTACAATTATTTAACTATTTAAATTGTATAGTTTTATTATAATTGTTTCTAAATGATCTACAAAATTATTTTGATATCCAAAGATGCTATTTAGATAATTTTGTGAGGTTGTAAGCTCACCTATCGTGGGTCCACTCTTTGGTATTGTTTTTGCAAATAATATGTGTGTGTATGTGCGCGCTTTATTCATTACAAAATAATTAAGGCTAAAAAAAGGGGGAAAATAACAATTATGATGATGATAAATAATTGTTTTGAAATGTTATTAGTGTACACACTCTATTAGAATGACATAAATGTGTGTTTTTTGTGGTAACTTTTTTTCTTTTTCCTTTTTTGGTGTTGCTTTTGTATTTGGGTTAAATCTAATTTGGTTTATCTTTTTCCTAATTCTTGGTGGTTCTTTTTTTTTTTTTTTTCAAAAATAGATGTTAAGATGACACTCTTAAACAGTAATTTTTTTAGATGATGTGTACATGGACCAACATGGTTTTTAGATATAGGGTTAAGAGCATCCAGTATGCAAATTAAAGAGATCCATATACGATTTGCAATAGGCCTCGAGGCAATGGTACCAAAAATTACACTATGTTGTCAGTTTGATCAGCTTCAAGGAGAATGTGTCTCATCGGTGCTTTTATATGACGACTAGTGGGAGTAAATTTATGATTTTAAATACTGTAATCTCGATTTTTGGGCCTAAAATTTTTATGAGCATTCCTTACTATGCTGGTGGCACATTGGTGTATCATACTCTCCCTATTGATGTGTCATAGTCAAGGAATTACTTTTTTGATCTATATGTGAATTGAATAATTTCATTAGGCATGATATATATTTATTATTTTTTTAAATATAATTGTTGATGGTCTGTATAACTGTAAATTCACCTATCATAAGTATAATTATGAAAATTTTGTGAGTTAAATGATTAAATTTTTTAAATTATTATTTTATTGAATTAATAATAATTATTCCCTATCAGTGTGTTGTCATTAATGTAATTTGTTGTACAATACATTGTTAGTCTTATGTCAATTATCTTTCGAGTACCATATCGGTATTACAAACTTTGGTGATATAAGATTTGTGCATTGTAATTATTACATTTCTTATTTATTATGGGTCGGGACCCTTAGGTGGGACCACGGTAAGTAAGAAATTTTTTCTAAAGGGCATGATTGGCTGTGCAAACCATTTAATTCTCTTATTGCATGATGACATTGTGTATATTAAATGTTTCCTTTTGTTATTACCATGTCAGCCTCTTTGCCTGTGTAATTGACTTCTATCAAACTTTGAATAGGACCAATTTTGAGAACTGGAAAGAATCTATAGATCTCTATTTAGCTATCACTAATATGGACTTCGCTTTGAGATAAGAAGAGCCTGTTACTCTTACTGCCTCGTCCATTGCTGTTGAAAAGGCTTCTCGTGAAAAATGGGAACATTCAAACAAGATGTGTCTCATGGTAATAAAAGGCACTATGGAGAAGTCAATTAGATAGAGCATTCTAGAGACCAAAAAGGTCCCATATGCTTCTGCTATTGGCAGTTTAATGTATGATCAAGTTTGTACTCGTTCTGATACTGTTTTTGCTGTTAATACTTTAGGGATATACCTGAGCAACCTAGGTTTGGGTCATTGAAAAGCCGTGAAAAAGGTCATGAGATATTTGTAGGGAATCAAGGATTATATATTGACCTATAAGAAGTCTGATCAACTTCAGGTCATTGGTTATTCTGATTCTGATTTAGATTTAACAAGTTGCTCTGACTACTAAAAGTCTACTTTCAGCTCTATCTTTATGATGATAGGAGTAGCTATCTCTTGGAAGAGTATTAAATAAACTCTTACAGCTATGTTTACCATGGAGGCAGAGTATGTCACTTGCTATGAGACTACTTGTCAAGCCATGTAGCTGAAAAACTTAAACTCTAGCTTTTATATTATTGAAAGCATATCTGGCAACTTGTGATACATTGCGACAATACTGCTGCTATGCATTTTTCTCAAAACAATAGAAACTTTTCTCGCTCAAAACACTTTGATATTAAATATCTATTTGTTAAAGAGGAAATTCTGGAGTTTCAAACTCATATTGAGCATTTTGCTACAAAGAACATATTAGCAAATCCACTAACTAAAGGCTTAACCGTTGGAGCTTTTTATAATCATGTAGCTCATATGAGTTTAGTTAAGTCTTTTGATGTTTTGGGTTAATGAGAGTCTGAAATTTTATATTTACTTAATGTCATTCTTATGAGATATGTGTGAGATGACATCACTTTTACTATCATATCTCTTAGAGCATTTTCAGATGCTTGGACCATTGGTCAGGACTGCACAAGGATCACATTTTTGTAATGCATATTTTGACACCAGTTTCACATATTACTCAGATCTTTAATTGAGGATTGAGTATCTTTAAATGTATGATGTCAGTGTCCTTATCAGACATGACTTTTGTATTGTCAAATACTTATTGTCTTTTGTTATTTGACTTGAGGATTGTTAACTTAAAGTGACAACTCATAATTGACATATTAATTGCATATGACAATTTTGTTGTATTATTAAATCTGGAAATTATTTTTTCTTTAAATCAATGATTTATGTTGTTCAAGTTGAAGATTGTTGGATTTTTCATGTGGACTACCATAAATCATGTTTATCTATACAAATATATATTTATTTATTTGTATTTTCTATATTTGATAAGAGGTTAATTATGAGTCCTTTTTATAAATTATGCAATCTTTATTGGATTAAAACTAGGTCTTGTGTGGGCTGACTAATGATGGAAAGGTCAGCCCATTAGGGTTTCACAATGAGGAATCCTTACTCTCTGCCTATATATGTAGTGTAATAGCCTCAATGAAAATACATCTTCTGAAAACATATTAGGTCAAGAGGGTAGTTTTACTCTCCTTAGTTGTTTTCTTTCTTCTCTTCTCTCTTACTTATACCCGATCATCAATTATCATCATAAATTTTGTTGCTACCCCAGGTACGCATATGTCTATGATTATTTATATATGCTATAGAGCTATCTACAATATTGGTATATACGAGTTGTTCATAAATTCCTTCACTTTGTATATCTGATCTAATATTTACAATCACATGAAGATTCCAGATTAAATTAAAAAATTTTAAAAAAAAACTAAATAACAACAACTAATTAGGATTTAAAACACCAACAAATGTGAACCAGAAAAACTTTTTGGTCTATCAAGAAAGATAGATCAAAAAATCTATCTTAGGACTCTCATAAGAGACAAATTTAAAGAGATTTATTTGTTAAAAAAGCAAAAATTAAGGGGGGAAAAGGAGTGAAAGTAAACATCTGTTGGTGTTTAAGATTTATTTGATGAAATAGGATTTTGTTATTGAGGTGTTTGTTTCAAGATTGATAGTTTAAGATTAAATTGTAATTTTTTATTAAAAAATTTGGATTGTTGATTTTTGAAAATTAAGGGTCTAGATTTTGAGAATATGACTCTTGTGTTCTTATAAAAACAAAAAAAAAATCCTATTTCGTAGGGATTGAGATTGTTTCCAGTTAGCCCATGAACGTGACTATCTTATTCTCATCTATTAGCGTGAGATCTAATAGCCATAAGCATAACCATGTTACACCTTCATTTGACTCAAAATGTGTAATAAAATGAAAGTTGAATAAGGATACACCCCATTTGGAGCTCCTAATTAGTAGAATTAAACCACAATATTCAAATTCAGGCCATTATAGCCTCTTCCGCATGATTAAATCAACCAATATGGTGAGATCCGTGGAGGAGAGCCTCAGGGTCTGAATCAAAAGATTATTCCAAAGATAGATAATTTCAGTGCACAAAAAAGCCATCCTAATGCAATGTTTTACTGTATTAAAGTTTAGAATATTAAATATGATAATATTTCATTCAAGTAGTATTCTGAGTACATGAGTAATTATATATATATATGTGTGTGTGTGTGTGTGTGTGTGTGTGTGTGTGTGTGTGTGTGTGTGTGTGTGTGTGTGTGTGTGTGTTTATATCTATACATGAGAGGAATAATAAATAGAGACAAGAGTACTGGTTTACAACAGAAATTAAACAACCACTAACCACAATTTAACTAATTCAAATCTAACTAAATATGTACACCTGGAAGCTAATATGTAAAAATGACATTTGACGTGGTCATTAGTTCATTGATATTTCTACACTCCATCCTCAAGTTGGAGTTGTGATTACTTGCATCAGACCCAACTTGGAGAACAAATGGCTAAACAAAGGCAAAGCAAGGGCCTTAGTAAGGATATATGCCACCTGATACTTAGTAGATACGTGTATAGGCAAAATGAACCATCCTTATATTTATCTCTTACTATGTGACAATCAATCTCCAGATGTTTTGTCCTCTCATGAAATGCAGCGTTTCGTGAAATATGAATGGCAGCTTGGGAATCATAGTGTATATTAACAGGTAAAGGCACTAAAATATTGAAATATTTCAACAAATGAACTATCCATTGGATTTCACACACCGTTGTAGCCATACTTATGTATTTGGCTTCCGCAGAAGATCGAGACACCGTTGGTTGTTTCTTAGATTTCCATGATAGGAGAGATGAACCCAAAAAAATACAAAAACCAGTTATAGAACGTCTAGTATCCTTGCAAGCCACCCAATCCGCATTATAGACGGCTTTTAATACAAAAGAATTTTTAGCAGAAAAAACAAGCCAACTGTGGAAATAGACTTCAAATGCCTGACTATATGTAATACAACCAACCAATGAGGATTTTTGGGATGTTGTAAAAACTGACTAAGCAAATGAACAGAGTCGGCAATATTAGGCCTTCTAAAGCTGAGGTACAGTAATCTACCAATCAAATTTCTATTCTTAGCAGCATCTTCATATAAGTCACCATCATCTCTTTGCAATTGAATCGATTTGGGTAATGGTGTATGAGCTTCATTAGCATGTACCAATCCTATGTTAACAACTATATCAAATATTTACTTTTTTTGATTCACATATATGCCTTTTGAGGACCTTGCAATTTCAAGGCCAAGAAAATACTTGGCTTGACCGACATCTTTAATGGTAAAAGCAGTATGAAGTGACTGTTTTGATTCATGAATTAAAGTAGCAGAAGTCCCCAAAATTAAAAGATCATCAACATACACAATTAGAATCAAAACACCTTTAGGAGAATTATATGTGAAAAGACAACTATCTGCCTTAGACTGAACAAAATCGAATGAATATAGGTGTTTGGTAAATTCAGTATTCCATTAATGTGAAGCCTGTTCAAGGCCATACAAGGAACTTTTTAAGAGACAAACCTCTCCTGCCTTTGCTTTATGCTAACCCTCAGGTGGAGACATATAGACCTCTTCAACCCAAAAACCATGGAGAAAGGCGTTATTGATGTCTACTTGATGCAAAGGGCCATCCTTTTTCGACGATAATAATGAAGAAAAGTCTCACAGTTACAACCTTAGCTACTGGAGAAAAGGAATCATGATAGTCAACCCCCTTGATTTGATTATAACCTTTCACTACTAATCGTGCTTTGAACCATTCCACAGAACCATCTGCCTTTAATTTCACCTTATATACTCACTTGGAACCAATTGTTTTCTTTTTTTCAGGCAACTGAACAATCTCCCAAGTTTGATTCTTTTCAAGAGCATACAATTCATCATTCATAGTTTGAATCCAATGAAAAGACTTACATGCTTGAGCATAAGTACGTGGTTCTTCAATATCTATAAGCTTGGCAAGGAAATTAATGTGGGTAGCAAAGAAAAATAAAGAGGAAATGGAAGATATGACTGATTTAGAGGTTGAAGAGAAAATATGAAGGCTAGAAGTAGAAATTTTGTTAGTGACAAAATCTGATAACCAAGAAGGATGTTTAATGGATCTATTGTTGTGTCTAATAAGAGGATAAGAAGAATCATTACCTGAGGAGGGAGAAGAAGTTCCTACATATAGGGTAGTGGTATAATCATTTGCAGTAACTAAAATAGGAGGTACAGTGACAGTGGACTGAAATGGGACTGTATCAGTGGACTAAAATGGCATTATATCAGTTGATTCTGAGGAAATATCACTTTGCAAATTAGTAATGCAAAGGCAAAGAAGCAAAATCATGGAAAGTATTTTTAAATTTGGAATCAAGGAAAGGGAATTTAAATTCTTGGAAATTTGCATCTCTAGTTATAACCATTTTTCTATGAACAAGATCATATACTTTAAAAGCTTTAAACCCAGTTTGATACCCAAGAAAAATTAAAGAATTAGCTCTGGGTTCTAGTTTGTTTTTATGAGGGAGAGTGTTGATAGTAAAACACAAACACCCAAAAACCTTTAGTGAAGTATAATGAGGTGGTTTCCCATATAAATTTTCATAAGGAGTTTTCCATAACAAGAGTGTGGGTAGTCTATTTATGAGGAAAGTGGAATGTAATAAAGCTTCACCCTAAAACTGTGTGGGTAATCCAGATTGAAAAAGGAGGGCCTTAGTAATTTGCAAGAGGTGCCTATGTTTCCTCTCTACCACTCCATTTTGTTATGGGGTGTATAGACAAGTTCTCTCATGCAAAATACCTCACCCAAAAATTATATACCATTGTCTGTTCTAATAGTTTTAGGTGTGGTTTGGAACATATTTTTGATACGATGAAGAAATCTTGTAAGAACATATGGAGTTTGGATTTTAGTAAAACATCAGATAGATCCAAGTTGCCCTAGTAAAATCATCTACTAAGGTTAAGAAATAGGTTGCTCCTGTCAAGGTAGTGATATTATATGGCCCCCAAATGTCTGCATGAATTAATTCAAAATGGCATGTGGTCTATATAAAACTATGAGGAAAAGGGCTTCTTGTTTGTTTTGCCATAGGTCAAACTTAGCAGTCCATATCAGTAAATTTTGTATCAAATAAGAAAGGTAAGTGATGTAAGATTGGGTCACTAAGGTGACCAAGTCTTGAGTGCCATATTAGCAAATCATTTTTTAAGGTGGCAGTATTCATTGTAGAAGTGGAATGAGATACAATGCAATCTGAATTACATTGTCCAAGAAAATCAGAATTATCAAAATGCCTAACAACATCTAAAGAAAAAGAATCATGATTGATAAAATAAAGGTCTCCAACTACTTTCCCCACAGCTAAGACTTTCTCACTCTTTTGGTCTTGCAGTAAGCAAAAGTTTTGAAAGAAGGCACAAAAGATTGGACTAGTCATGGTAAGTTTTCAAATAGACAAAAGATTATGAGTAAAACTTGGAATAAATAGGGTATTAGTGAGTTAAAGGCCATTGAAACATATATTAGCTACTTGAGTTACCAATGTTATAGTACCATTGGGGAGATACATAGAAGTGGGATGTTTCAAAGTAATTAATGTATCACACAGCTCATGATTAACACAGATATAACTTGATGCACCTGTGTTTATGATCCATGAATGTTTAAAACCTTCATTCAACTTTAAACTTGCCATACTTGCATAGTCAGTATAGTGTATGAAATTTACATTGCTACTGCCCTTTTTTCCACTCTGTGTTGCTTTGATTGCTCTAGCTACTTCTTGCCTAATTAGATTAGCCAAATCTGATGGTTTATTATTTGTGGATTTCTCCTTCTCCACTGTAGTGGCTGCCATATTCACCTGCTTCACAAATTTCTTATCCTTTTTCGTCTTTAGTAGCTCAACATACCAGTCTAGATACCCGTGGATTTGAAACAATTCTCCTTAAGCTGCCCTTGTGCCTTGTAGTGCTCACAATACCTATCCTCTTTCTTATCAGCAATGTCTTTCTTCCTAAATCTCGTCTTATTGTTTGTATTTCTTCCATTGTTTTGTATCTTAACCATCATAGCACTAGCATCTAGAGTTTCTTTAAAACTCCTATGAACTATTTTATGTGATTCTACATTTTGTAGCATGGCATATGCCTTGTTGGCATTGGGTATGGGATCTAACATAAGGATTTGATTCTAGCACCATCAAATGCCTCATTTAGTCCCATTAAGAACTATATCATCTTGGTTAAGGAGTCCATTTCTGCTAACTTATTTGAAACTCTACATCTACATCCTCCACACTCATAGTAAGGTAGAGGTTTCAATCAATTCAAATCATCCCATAATTTTTTCAATTTAATGTAATAACCAACAAGATTATTATTACCTTGCTATACTGACATGATCTCTCATTGAATCTAATAAACTTGAGGACCATTGCTTTCATTGAACCTCTCCTTCAAATCTTCCTAGAGCATCTTAGCAGTAGGACAATAGAGTTTCGACAATGATCCTAAGATCTAGGACCTCACCATATAAACCACCCTCTATTATTTCTGAAATTTAGCATTGCTTTCACTTAGCTTCTCAATCCTGCCATTATAAATTTGAGCTTATCTTTCGCACCTAAGGAGATTTGAATGGATGTACTCCATATTAGGTAATTATTCCCTATGAAAGGCATTGTTACAATCGCGATCCCTAAATAATCATTGTTTATGAGTTGAAAATGTCTAACTTTGACTCTTTGATTCTAGTTTGGTTGCTCAGTCTGTGAAGTATCGGTGCTCGCCATGGATATAGAAAAGGAAAACAAGAAGGTGAACGAAAAAACAAAGACTTTTGTCATAAGGAGAAGCTACAATGAAAAGAAAAAAACATAGCTAAAATAGAGACTCGTGTCAAGTATAAGAACTCTAAAAGGAAATAGAAGCTACAATTAAAAAAATAGGATAGCTCTGATACCATATTACAGTTTCGAAATATTAAATTTGATAATATTTCATTCAAGTAGTATTTTGAATACATGAATAAGTATATATATCTGTACATGAGAGGAATAATAAATAGAGACAAGAGTACTGGTTTACAACAGAAATTAAACTACCACTAACCACAATTTAACTAATTCAGAACTAACTAAATATGCACACCTAGAAGCTGACATGTACCAATGACATCTGACGTGGACATTAGTTCACTGATATTTCTACATAATGCATCTCATAAACAATCTCTTGAATTAATAAACTTCAAACTCGTCTTTGTTCTTTTTCTCCCAAAAAGAAATTCAAAAGAAAAACAATTTCAACAGAAAATAATAGACATCTTACTATAGGAAGATCATAAGATAAAAAAGGGAAAAGAAAGAAAAAATACACAATGAAATACTGCAACAGAAACCCAATCTATCTCCACAACATATCAAAGAGATCCCACCTAAAATCATGTAAACAGAGAAGGAGAAAGAGACAAAAGCACAGAGATGGTCAGCCACTACACAATCTGCATCTAGCTTTTGCCTTTCACACTCCAATAACGGCTACTCCATCCACTACACTTGGTCTTCAACCTCGTGATGGAACTATTTCGGTCGAAGTCTAGATTGTCCAATTCGAAGGTGTCACTGCTCTGTTCTTTGTCATATTTGCCATCGTGCTCTACCAAACATTCGTATAGGTTTGTACGATGTGTTAAAGCATTGACAGATCTAGATTTGGTTGAAATGCTCCAACTTGAAAGATATTAGTGGGTCTGATCGTCAGAAGGATATGCATGGCCATTAGGAACCTCACTGACGTGGCAATGGTCCACGTGCAAGTCGATGGTTGACTTCAGGTGACTCAACAACGCGGCTACAAGGGCAAATTTTGTTGTATCCAAAAGAGACGAACCACAAAACCAAATACTAATTTGCTGCCTCTAGCATTGAACGCTGCATTACAAAAGGGCACTTTTGAGACACGTCGCAGATATCAGTGATAGAGGAGGATATAAACTGAAGAAAATTGTGGTGCAACATCACTGCATTTTGGTTGATAGATTACACGCTAACAAATGGTTCAAATGAGAACAGGATAGTCCTATTCACAGGCTAACTAAACAACATCCATTTTTTGTAGTTGATGCTTGTAATTCGAGGTGCTCCTAAAAGAAAAAGTTAATTTTGTCCCAAAAAAAAAAAGCAAACGACTATGAGGGATATGAAGAGAGAACCTATATCTGAAAATACTTTTGATGAGTCAAAGATTACTTAATTCATCCAATGGAAGGTGGATTCCAAAGTCGATTGGTAAGACTTACAAGCAATGTAAACAAGAGAAGGTCTTCCATTTATATCTTCAATGAAAAAGAAAGTTATTGTTTAAATGAAAAGAGTTGCAAGATAATCTTTCCTAGAATGTGAGCTATTTATAGTGCATTAACTTTGGTGATTGAGCAAATGCTCTGGTCATGGATATTGTTCGTAGTTAGGGTTTTGGGTTTAATAGGATGACTGGAATATGTTGTACATGTTCAATCAAAGCTTCGTATCTTTAGAATGATGAGCAATTTCCCATTGTAGAGGATGTCAATAAGAAATTTGAAATATTTTTAGGAGCAAGTTATTGGGCATACATATAGTAAACCTGTTTTCAGCAAATTATAAAGTTGGGGGCAGTCGAAATATGATTTATTATCACTATCATTTCAAGTGCAAGTTGAAAGTATATTATAACCATAAAATATACATTCTTTATAACATAATGATCATATTTTAATTGTAATTATTTTGTTATAAATATAGTTATTCCAAAAAAGAAAAATAATGACTAATTAAGGGCCCTTTTGACAATATTGTAAGTTTGATACCTTCAAGTGGCCTTATAAATGTTAATTATTAATAAAGTTTAGTTCAATCCTATAAGAGATAGAGTTGTCAAAATGAGCTAAATTCATTGGGTCAGTTCGACCCAGTCCTATAAATGAGGTAAGATGGGTTTAAAATGTAGTGGCCCATATTTAACAAGAGTTTTTAGTCTAACCTATTTAGGTCCATATGACTGGAGTGAGTTGGGTTGGGCCGGCCTTGATGGGTTTTTTTTAATAGATTGAAAATTAGTTTCTTCAAGAACTATTTTTCTTTCAAGAATGCTTGAAAATTAATTTCTTCAAGAATTCTTTGATTCTAAGTTGACAAATTATAGGAATTTTATTTTTCCTTTCCCCTTTCTTTTTACAAATTGTAGATGTGTTGTATACAATACAAGAGATTACGTGGGATCCCAATAAGTAACAATCTCCCTTAATTTTTACCATAAAAGCTATACTTTTTTTTTTGAATCTTTGACACTCGCCAATTTTTCTTTTTCATTGTTTGAGTTTCATTGAACAAATATATCATGTATAATGTTTTTTATTTTGTTATGTATTATATTTAAATTTATAATATATATTTAAATTAGGGATAAAAGAAAAAACAAATTTAATGAAAAAATGTGGCCTAGGTTGGCTGTTGAAGGGCTAGGTTGGGCCATGATTTTCAACCTATTTATCTATCTAAGCCTGGCCTAGCCCAATCCTTGTTTATTATAGGCTCCGCAGGGCTTGGGCTGGCTTGGCCCAGCCCAACCCATATGACACCTCTAATCAGATGTTTTGAAAGATTTAATATATTATAAAAAATATAAGATTATTAGATTTGAATTTCAATCTCTACCAAGACCAAATTAATAAAAAAGAAATCAACATTGTCCAAGCATATATGCTTAGTAGGCGTTGTATACTAATACATCACGATATCTTAGATTGATATAATATTTGTGTATGACATGGCGCAATTGGTCATATATATTTTATCCTAGTAGTAAAATCAAGGCAGTCAAACTCAAAAGTTTATCTCAACTCGGAAAAGGAGGTAAACTCGGATCGTAAACTAGTAAGAGTTTATATATACCATCCCCTTCAATATATATATATATATATATATATATATATATATATATATAACACTATAACACATAAAGTCATAAATAATTAAAAATACTTAAACTAACATAAGAACAACCATAAGCTAGTTATAATATACTATATCCATTAGGTATCAACATCCTTCTTTTTAAAAATGATATAATTGAGAATAACTACTAATTCAATATATACACAGACAATAAAGCCCATAGAACTAGACATTATGAGTCATCAATGATCGATAAGTATTTCAGTCCTTATACATGTAAAGTTAAATTTGCTTAAAATAGAGTTGAAATGATAGTTATGAATATTTAAATTAAACTTAAAAATTACAAGTTGACTAGTAGCACCCAGAAGTCTACAACTTCTGACCTTTAGTCATTCTTTTAATCACATATACTAATGGTAAAGAATTTTTTAATGAAACTTATCTTTAATTGAAACTAGACTCAAATTTCTTTACAACGATATATCATTTGCTTAAAATGGAGCTAAAATGAGAAAGTTATGGTTGTTTAAAGTAAAATTGAAAACTAAAAAAATTAACTTTTTTTATCTTTAGTCACTCTTTTGATCATATCTCCTAAACCACAAAGATTTTTTTAAAAAAACTTATTTCATTTGAAACTAAAATAAAAGATCTTGCCAACGATGTGTCATTTGCTTAAAACATAGTCTAAATAAAAAAGTTGAGACTTTAAATTCAAACTCATTTGACTCGTTCTAACTCGACGATTTTGAACAATTTTGACTGAGTTTGACAGATTTTTGAGTTTAGGACTAAGTTGACTTGACTTTGAGACTAGAAATTATAAACTTGTGCGAGTTTAATAATTAACTCTAGAGTTTGACTATCTTAAATATAATATATGTATGTTTGATTTTACATGTTTATATTTGTATTATAAATGTAATTTTCGTGTAATTAATTAATTATTTTAAATAACAATAGTAATAAAATGACAAAATATGCTGAGAAACAACTAACTGTTGCTAAAACTGTTTCAAATTTTTATTATTTTAAAAATAATTACTCAAATTGAATTGTCACACGGAATTGTAAAAACTCAACAAAAATTTCTTAAAAATATACGTAATACTAATATAATAGAGAGGAGAAGAGACCAAGTCCCACACGATGACTCGGCCTTTCTTGAGTCATCATCCAACATAAAGTTTTCGTACCGTATCATCAAGATAGTTACGTCTCTCAAACTTGGGTAATAAAGTCTCAGCAAAAGTACACTCTATCTATGACGTTTAATGGAGGATATTTTTAAAATTTTAAGTTTGAGTTGTAGTTGACATGTTATTTAAAATTTATTATGTAAATTATCTAATTAATATTTTTTTTATTAGTCTCTTTAATAGCGTTAGTGAAAAGGGTATATTTAAAAAAAAATATAAGACATATTTGATAAAATAAAATATTAGGAATAAAAGAAAAATTTAATATAAACGTTAAAAACATGAAGTGAACTTTTGCCTAAATTCTTATAAACAAATCTGTCTATACATTTTTTTAGAGATAATTAAAAATCAAAAGCTTGCTGAGAATTTTTAAATTCAAAACAATTAGAGTAAATTATTAATTTAATTTTTAAGAGACTATAGTTATTTCAATTTAATTTTTAATTTAATTCTTAAAAGATTATATTTAATTTATTATTTTTTATTGTTAAATAACAAAATTTGTTGTTTCTCAATCTCAAATATTTTATCATAAAAAATCAATTTAATAAATAAAACAACTAAATTAAAACAAAAAAATATTTTAAAGATTAAATTAATATATTTAATTTTTTAAAAATTAAATTGGGAAAATTATAAATTTATACCTATCAAATCAATAATATACTCAAATAATTAAAAGCATAGGCCATGTCGTCCTCCAACAAGAATTAGGTCAGCTTTTTTACACATACCTCCAATTTTTTATTTATTTTATTTTATTTCTAAATTTTGTTTCACTTTTGAAGTATGAGGATTTCAAATAAAACTAGGGGGGAAGCTCTGATCATTTCATTTGACTTGTAGATAATGTTATTAGATCCGGAACGACCTAGCAAGTCAATCCGAGACTCAACGATCTAGGGCTGTGTCTGGTACGGGTCATGCTATCAAACCGAGTTACAAATGATTCGGCTAAAACTTGGTCAACCAAGTTGGGTCTTGGCTGACCTAGCAACCCGGGTTCCTTTAGAAAAAATGATTCAACTTCTCCCAAATCCCCTTCATTTGAGTTGCAGAGACGCAGCGAGAGAGAGCCATCTTACAGAGATGCAACGAGAGAGAGAGAGAGAGAGAGAGAGAGAGAGAGAGAGAGAGAGAGCCATGTATGAGTATGATGCTCTTATCTTACAAACTACAGAGACACAGAGAGAGAGGCTCTCATCTTACAAACTATGGAGAGAGAGAGAGAGAGAGAAAGAAGATGAAAGGTGCACATAAGAGGAAAGAGAAAGGTGAGGAAATGAATTGAAATTATGGGAAATTGGAAATAGTTGGGAAATAGAGATTTCAGATGGAATTAGTTGGGAATTGTCTAATAATTCAGTTAGATAGGAGGAAAGAGAAATGTGAAAAGAAAGTGAAATAGTGGAAACTGTTGAAAAATGGAGAGAGATAAGTATTAAATAATTAATTGGCAAGTATATAAATTATTTTTTAACATTATTGTTATTAATTTATGAGTTTTATTATGTGATGTGATATGTATATTAATCTAGCTATTTTTATGAATTATTATGGATATTTACATTATGGATATGCAAAAGTAAATAATTATGACTTTAATGTGTGAAATTTACATGTAAATTATTTATTTATTTTTTTGAATTTATTTGTAAAGATATATATATATAATTTTAAAATTTTTTAATTTATTTAACCTGAGTCAACAATTAATCAAGTGATCTGATAACTCGAAAGCCTACTGAGTCAATGGCCCAACTTGGTCTGGTAACACTGCTTCTAGTAGCTTATACCATTTACATAATACGTTAGTCACAACTATCATGTAATTATTACACACCATAAGAAATAAAATAAGTTATTGATTTAGTTTAAAAAAATTATACTTATTTTATTTTAGTCTTCAAAATATTAAATATTTTATTTATTTTTTAAATATACTTACTTCAATTTTATGATTTTATCTATTAAATTAATTTTGACAATAACACATTTAATATTTAACAATAATAAATTTAATGATTTAGTAACAAAATATTTAATTTGAGATAAAATAATAAATAGGAAAGAAGATTTTAATTTCAAGATTCGTATCATCTAATCAATTTTTATCAAGGTTGTTAAGATTGAAATCTTACTTAAGATTGGTTAATGGACAAAATAAATTGAATAGTAGGATTGAATCGATGATTAAAAGATTTTACTTTTAAAGAAATATAATATTTAAAAATTTACCTTGTAAGTTGAAAATCTCACAATTAAGGATCTTGACTTTTATGTTTCACACAAACAGAAACTTAAACATACCTGGATTCATGCTTTTCTTTTGCGTAGTCGAATTCGTGTTCTTTCCTCTGAATTTCTTTCTTTTAGATATTCTTAATGATTTGGAGGAAAAACAGTAAACGGCAAACCTATTCTTAACCAATGTTTTTTTTTCTTTTATTACTATTATTTAAAATTTGAAATCAGAGTAAAAGGAGTATATTATCTTTTTACCCCTATAAAGTTTTTAATTACTTAATAGCCTCTCAACCATCACAAGAAGGTTCCAATATATTAAAAACTTCTCATTTAGGTCCTTTAATATTATATTATATGAATTTAATAATTAATGCCATTAAACTTAATTACATGGGCCACATATTAGAAAATAATCTAACATTCTCCCACTTGGCTCTTGTAATTACTTAATAGTTTAACAACAACTGTAAGTGTGCTTCATACATTAAATTCACTAACATCTCTAAATTTAGTTGAATTAGTTCTGAGCGGATCATGATGGTCATATGTTATTCTGCAACATAATCCCTTCCATGTATCGCAGAACATCCCTAACCTAACATCAACTTGAATTGAGGAAAACTGTAAGCCTAAACATAACCTGTCATCTAACACAAACATATGTACATAGATGCCAAAATGATAACAAGTGTAATATGCAGAAACATAACTATAAGTGAATTCATAGTGTCACAAACATAATAAGCACAATAAATACAGTACTATAATCAACATAACAAGGTTTTGTCTATAATGCCTATATGCTCTACATGACTAGAAAATAATTTGGGTGGTAATCCCTTAGTTAACGGATTTGCTAAATAGACACTCTTTGCTTATGTACTTCCTCCGTAAATGACAAATATTTCAACTCCATGTGTTTGGCACCCTTAAAGTACTTGTTGTTCTTTGAGAAAAATACGGCTGCAGAATTACCACAATAAATTCTCAGCGATCTGGATATACTATCGACAATCCTAAGTCCTGAGATAAATTTAATAATGGCCTCAAAGTGTGCCACAAATTCAGCCTCCATAGTAGAAGTATCAATGACATACTGCTTTCCACTCTTCCATGAAACTACTCCTTCATCCGATAGGAATAAGTAGCCAAACGTAAACTTCCTGGTGTCCACACATTCGGCATAATTTGAATCTATATATTTGAACTTCCAAATGATTAAACCTCTTGTACATGAGCATGTGTTCATTGGTACCTTACAAATACTGAAGAACTTTCTTTGCAGCCTTCCAGTGGTCTATACCGGGATTGCTTTGGTGTCTACCAAGCATACCAACAACAAAGCTAATGTCTAGCCTAATACAGGTCATGGTATACATCAAGCTCCCAACCACTGATGCATAAGGAATTGTTTCCATTTCTGTTTCCATTTCTTTACGTTCCAATTCATTTTTAGGACTTTGCATTCGACTGAACTTATCTCCCTTCTGAATTGGAACTATTCCTACGGAGCATTTATCCATTTTGAATCTCTCTAAGACCTTATTGATATATCCTTTCTGAGATAAATGTAAAAGTTCTTGTGACTTGTCCCGAATTATTTCTATCCCAATCACATAGGACGCCTCACTCATATCTTTCATTTCAAAGCTCTTAGAGAGAAACTTCTTAATATCATGTAACATTCCCAAATCATTTGCAGCAAGTAATATATCATCAACATACAGAACTAAATAACGAATTTACTCCCACTGACCTTCATATAGATACACCGATCAACGGTGTTCTCTATAAAACCATTAGACATGATGGTATCATTGAATTTGAAATACCATTAACGGGAGTCTTGTTTTAGTCCATATATTAACTTCTTCAGCTTACACACTAGGTTTTCTTTTAGAAAACCTTTAGGTCGGTCCATATAGACTTCCTCTTCCAGGTCCTTATTCAGAAAGGCAGTCTTAACATCCATCTGGTGAAGTTCCAAGTCATAATAAGCCACCAAAGCCATAACAATCCTCAAGGAGTCTTAGCCACCAAAGTCATAACAATCCTCAAGGAGTCTTTCTTTGAAACTGGAGAGAAAGTCTCCTTGTAGTCAATGCCATCTTTCTGGGTGTAATCTTTAGCAACAAGTTTAGCCTTGAACCTTTCAATATTGCCATTTAAGTCACGTTTGGTCTTTAAGACCCATTTACAACCGACTCTCTTAGAACCTTCAGGCAATTAAACCATTTTCTAGCATTGTTGTCAACCGACCCATTTACAACCGACTCTCTTTAAGTCCCAAACTTTGTTGTCATCCATTAATTTAAGTTCTTCTTTCATGGCATTAAACCATTTTCTAGCATTGTTATAGTTCATGACTTGTTTAAATGAGATTGGATCCTCAGCAATGCTCAAGTCACAGTCATTCTCAAGATTGTATATCACAAAATCACTATGAATAACATATCTCTTTTGCCTTACAGATCGTCTTAATGCTACTTCCTATTGAGGTTCTTCTTTAGGTTCCCTTTGTGGTTCTCCTTGAGGTATATCAATTTCTTGATCAATAGTGGCTGGTTCATTCTCTATAATCTGAACAGGTGGGTTTGGGACATTGATTGGTTTTTTTGGTACATTGTGAGACTGTGATACAACGATGAGAATAACAACATGAGAAGAAATCTTGGGTATAGGTACTAAAACCTGAGTTTCTTGTATGTCCACCTTTCGTGGTTCACCATTCCCACTATTTTGACTATTCTCAATGAACTGAGCATTGCAATAATCTACAATCCTTGTAGTATGGCTAGGACAATAAAACCTATACCCCTTTGACTTTTTAGGATAGCCAATGAAAAAACCACTGATCGTCCTAGGATCTAACTTTTTTCATGTGGATTATACACCCTTACTTCTGCTTAACAATCCCAAACATATAGATGTCTCAAACTAGGTTTCCTGCCTGTCTACAATTCATAAGGTGTCTTAGGAATTGCCTTACTAAGAACCCAGTTGAGCAGATACACAGCAATTTTTAATGCGTGTATCCACAATGAGAAGGGTAGAGAGCAATTACTCAACATGCTCCTAATCATATCCATTAAGGTGCGGTTCTGTCTTTTAGCTATACCATTCTGTTGAGGTGTGCCAGGCATTGTGTATTGTGCACATATGCCCTTACTCTCAAAGAACCTTGCAAATGGACCTGGACATTGTCCACTTTCATTGGACTTGCCATAAAACTTACCACCTCTATCTGACCTCATTACTTTCACTTTCTTATCTAACTGCCTTTCCACCTCATCAATGAACACCTTAAGGAAGTCCACGGATTGAGATTTATTATGCAGTAAATAGATATAACCATAACGTGGGAAATCATCTATAAAGGTGATAAAATATCTTTCACCACCCCAAGAAGGGACATCAAAAGGACTACAAATATTAGTGTGTATAAGCTCAAGAAGTTGAGTGCTTCTTATGACTGTTTTCTTTAATGTACGTTTGGTTTACTTTCCCTTAATGCAATTCACACATATATCCATGTCACTAAAATCCAACTGAGGTAAGATATCATTTTTCACCAACTTCATTATCATTTCTTTGGACATGTGACTTAATCTTTGATGCCACGAAAAAGCAAAATTTTCGTTTGGTGTAATACTTTTAATGCCTACACTACTTTTAACATGAAACAGAGATTCAACAAATTCATTATTCAAATTGAAATGGTAAAGCAAATCACATAAGGTACTAGATCAATAAAAGTATTTGTTTTTATACAATGAAAATGTATCGTTACCAAATTGGAAAGAAAAACCTAAAATATCCAGTTTCCCAACTAAAACAAGATTTCTAGCACAATTAGGTACATAGAGACACTTTTCAAGATCTAAATGACATCTAGTGCCTAAGATCAATTTATAAGTCCCAATGCCTTTTATTCGTGCTTTCATCCTGTTTCCCATGAACAAGTACTGTTTAGTTCTTTTTATAGGCTGGATCGAACTGAATCCCTATAAAACATGAGATACATGTGTAGTAGCACCAAAATCTAACCACCAGGTATTATTAGGAACCTCTATAAGGTTTGATTCAAAGCATATAAAAACATAATGCATACCTTTCTTTTCGAACTAAGCCTTTCTTTTAGGACAAACTTTCTTTAAGTGTCTCATCTTATTGTGAACAACTGAAATACACTTATAATAAATGTCAAATTTTCAATCTAACTAGACCACTTTGGTGATAAACTAGTTTCCATCATATGGATAATTTACAAAGTGTAAAATAACTTTCTTAGTGAACATATATATATTCACATAATTCGGCACCTTATAACACATTCACTTTAATGCCTCTTATGCAGATTAGATCAGCGGAGCCCCCGAAAGGTAAACAAAAATAAAAAATTCACTACAAAAAAATGACTTTACTTGCCACCAAAAGTCTTAAAGTCGCCACCAAAAGGCGACTAAGTTGTTGTTGAAAATTCGCAGCTGAAAGGTTTTTGGTGGCAACTAAAGGAGTCGCCACCAAAAGTCACCCTTTGATTTTTGTTGCTAAAAAATTTTTTTTTTCTTGTCAAAAAATGATTTTTCGTCATCTTTGGTGGTGACTTTAAAAGTTTCCACCAAAAGTAACTTTTAGTGGTAACTTTAAAAGTTACCACTAAAAGACTTTTGGTGAATACCGCCACCTAAAAAGTCACCACCAAAGGTCTTAAGTCTCTACCAAAAATCAATCGCCATTTTTTAAGACTCGAATTGGCCCGACCGGTCGACTTGAGACCCATTCGACCCATGCGGGTCTTGGGCAGTCCACTAACTTGCTGTCCTGGGGTGACTCGATTTTTTTTTGTGTAATATATTGAAATTAAATCAAACATATATATACCTGATATTCAAATCCGGGTTCCTTACCTTTCAACCATGTGTGCCTTGCCACTATGCCATCACTTCATTTGTGTTATATATATAAGGGCAAAATATTATATATATATATATATAAAATTATTTTAAGCCAAAAAAATCATAAAAGTGAAATGAAACAATATTTAATTTAACATAAAACAAATATATTATTATTAATAAATTAAGAGATAAGAAAAAATATAATTATATATATATATATATATATATATATTAAAAATTGACTTTTGGTGACAACTAAGAGAGTTGCTATTGAAAGTTTGACTTTTGGGGGCAACTATGGGAGTTGCCACCAAAAGTCTCATTTTTTCGAACTTTTGTTATTATTATTTAAAAATAATTAACTTTTGATGGTAACTTTTAAAAGTCGCCACCAAAAGTCTAACTTTCAGTTGCGACTATCGAGGTCGCCACCAAAAGGCTAATTATTTTTAATTCTATTTTTAAAAATTAGACTTTTTGTGGCGACTCAAAAAGTATGACTTTCATTAGTGATTATCGGAGTCGCCACCGAAAGTCTAATTTTTTAAATTTTATTTAAAAATAATTAACTTTTGGTGGTGATTTTCAAAAGTCGCCACCAAAAGTCTGACTTTTGGTGGCAACTCCTTTAGTCGCCACCAAAGGTCGATTTTCAGTGACGATGTCATTTTTTTTAGTGATTCTTAATACATGGCATTTTAAGTTTCGCCTCACTGCTATAGTGATTATAATCCATCGCTATAGTGGTACGCGATAGAGGCTATTACGCGATTTTCACAGAAAATCAGTTATTTCACGCAGAACCAGTAATAGTGTTTCCACAGTATTCATGTGTTTTCCATAAACAGTGCAAAAACACAAAAAACACACAGAAAAAGAAAATAATGATTTCTAGAAACAAAAAACAGTCATGTGATTTGCATAAATACATAAACAGTAATGTTTGATTTTTAGAAACGCAAAATAGTAATTTGCGATTTTTTAGAAATGCATAAACAATGATCGCAAAAACAATTTTCATCAGAAAATGCACAACTAGTAATTGCAAAAAAAAAAAAAAAGACAATGCTCATATACGGCAATTCGCAAAATTCACAAAACATAGATTCATGTTCGCATAGATTCATGTTGGCAAAAAATTCATAAACGAAAACACAGATTCATGAATGTGTGCATATTTCTATGTTTTCTAGATAATAAATTTTAATGGTGGATCATGAAAGTTAGAACCAGGCTCTGATACTACATGTAAGTCGAAAATCCCACAATTAAGGATTTTGACTTTCATGATTCATATAAACAGAAACTTAAACATACTTGGATCCATGCTTCTGCGTAGCTGAATTCGTCTTCTTTCCTCTGAATTTCTTTCTTTTGGATCTCGTTGATGATTAGGAAGGAAAACAGTAAACGGCGAATCTATTTTGAACCAACGTTCTTATTCTTTTATTACTGTTATTTAAAATTTGAAATCAAAGTAAAAGGGATATATTACCTTTTTACCCCTATAAAGTTTTTAATTACTTAATAGCCTCTCAACCATCACAAAAATGTCCCAATTTTTTAAAAACTTCTCATTTAGGTATTTTAATGTCATATTATGTGAATTTAATAATTAATACTATTAAACTTAATTACATGGGCCACATATTAGAAAATAATCTAACATACCTATGTATATCAAATAAATATATAATATTATATTAAAATAATCAATTAATGTATAATTTTAATAAATAAGACTAAAACATGATAATAGAGAAGCCACTTTGCAATAATAAGAAGAAATATTTTTATACAAGATTTAAAAACATTTAATCGAGATCTTGATAATTTTGATTATTATTACTATTATTGTTTTTGTTTTTGTTGTTGTTATTATTATTATTATTGCACATTTAGTTAATTTTTTATCCAAATTATATAATTTATTTTTCTTAAAATTTTAGTTGAATTTTAGATTTTAAATTAAATAAGGACAGCAAAATTAATTTTATAATGTTAAAGAAGTACAATAAAAATAATTTCTATAAGTGACAACAAAATTTTGATATCATTACAATCTTTAAGGTTTCTTTCATGAGCCACCATTTAAAGGATTAATTTGCTTCTTTTCATAGAATCAGACTAACTTAAGACTAGCTGAGGATTATTCCTTAACACCCGATATTCTCTCTCAAAATCATTTTTTTATGTACATTTTGTTTTTGAATCAGTTGATTTTTAAATTTTTTAGAAAATAAAAAACTACACAATATATCTTCTAAGAAGAAGAGCTCAGAGACATCATATTCCACTAATTTGAATTTAGGCTATATATTTTTTCTTTAAATCACCAATATTAAAAAAAATTACTGAGCTTTTATTAATCTAGTTCATGGTTAAATTACAAAAGTACAAAGTTCTCTCAATATTTTTCACTTATAACGTTCAAATTGATCTTGCTGAAAAGAAAATAACTGTCGAATCATTTAGATCAACTAGTAATTTTTTTTATGCTAAATCCTCTTTGTGAATTTTTTATCTTTAAATTTTATCTAGCATTTCCTTTTTTTTTTTCGTTTATAACATATGTGAACAAAGTTTTCTAAGCTTTGATTTTTTTTTCCTATCTACAGATTTTAAAAAAAAGGTTTAGCTTTATGTTTCAATTTAAGTGGAATTTTGAATTTGTTCTTATTTCTTATGCTCAAGATTCATATACTGTAAGGAATTCGACAAATTTGATATATATAAAGGAAATAAAAGTAAATGCCTTGTTGCAGTCTTCAAGATTAGATCAACAAAACTTAAATAAGTCCCTTTAGTTTCAAAAAGAAATTATGGATGTTTTACTTTAGTATTAAATGTAAAAGTTTGCTGGATATTATTTTGTGGATAAATAAACATATATATATATATATATATATAGGCAAAAAACTATTTACCAAGACTAATTAATTTAAATGATTTGGCACTTATTTTCCTTAAGTAAAATTTTGAATTCAAATTTTGTGAATGCAAAAAAAAAAAAGTGTCATGAGAGTTCTATATTTTTATAATCTAACTTAGTTTGAATCTGATTAATTAAAATCTAATGAAATTTCGAATACTGTAGGTTAAATAATGTCACGCCCTCAAATTAGAGAAATGATTGGCACTGATATTGAGAATCTTGCATCTA
This sequence comes from Biancaea sappan, assembly GCA_037074585.1. Classification (NCBI taxonomy): domain Eukaryota; kingdom Viridiplantae; phylum Streptophyta; class Magnoliopsida; order Fabales; family Fabaceae; genus Biancaea; species Biancaea sappan. The sequence goes on from CM073490.1 coordinate 58,206,258, forward strand.
TAAGCATAACAAAACATACAAGATTAAAGTCAATTACAAGAAAATCTTTCGATAACTTGAGAAGCTACTTGCGAATATAATTTAATTTTAACTCCTAATTCCTTTATGTACATAAATGACTGTTTTTTTCTACAAATTAAATTTCAGCATAGTCAACCTAAAAGTGGGAGCTCTAAAAAATTATATAATGGACTAACAAACTGTTAGTTGAGATGGTAAGCGATCTCAACCTTTGTAAAAAAAAAGAACACAAATTCGAATCTTAGAAAGTTTATTTGTTAGGAGGGTTTTAACTTTAATGCTTATGGTTCAAACAAAAATTAGTTTCAAGTTCAAAGCGGCTTAAAGATACCCTAGGTTCAAACTAAAAAAAAATATATAATGGGAAATAAACACAATTTCGATCTACAAAATGAGTCAATTAATCAAATTAGAACATAAAAATTACAATTGGTAAAATAGTATAGGAAGCATCTGAATGAAACCAATTTAAGATAACAGACACGAGCACATAGTTCGCAAGGGCAAGTAACCATACAGACATGAGCATCTAGTTCGCAAGGATAAATAACCATACAAACATGAGCATACCGCTTAGAAATGGATCGAAATCACAAAGCAGATCCACATGTGGGAAGGGGCGAGCCACAGCCACATGTGGCCAGTGGCGTATCCAGAACCCTTGGATCGGGGGGCAAAATATTTTAAAAAATTAATAATAATTAAAAGCCATACATATAAAAATAAAGACATAAATGTTAAAATCGTAAAATTTTAATATATCTAATCAAATAAATTACATACTTTATAATTGTCCTCTACGTGATTTCATATTCTGAAATCGTTGAATAATTAGCTCATTGTCAATATTATTGAAGACATCTCCCTCAATATAAGTCACCAGACAATCATTCATCCATACATCTCCCATTCGATTACGTAACCTATTCTTCACAATCTTCATAGCAAAAAAGGCTCTTTCTACAATTGTCGTGGCAACAGGCAAAATCATTGCTAACTTCAGAAGAAGAAAAACTAATGGATAAACAATATGTCTTCCAGTTTCAACCAATTTCTCTGAAAGATTACTGATTCCTTTCAATGATGCAAATTCAACATTCATACGCATATCAATGATGTAAGTCTCAAGTTGATTATCAAGCATCACTAAATCAGTTGAAGAAAATTCACATAGACAAAACTTCGCAAATTCAATCAACCTTGTCTTATCAAAAGCATAGAACAAATTCACTGGATTCAAACAAGCCATACAAGGAAGCAACCGAGTATTTGTCTCACTGAAACGATCATTGAGTTCCTGAATCTGCATGTCCACAACAGTATAAAATAATTCAACACGATAACGATGTTCTATTGTGATAGCTTGAGTTTTGCCTCCATGTCGTGATCTTCCCTTAGAAAAAAATATATCCTCCATATTAGGGATGTTAATAGCATGCATATTGCAAAATAAAGTTACTTCTTGCAATAAAGACTCCCATCCATTATCCCTCATAGATTGTAATCGTTGCTTTGTGATGTTAACCAAGTTCATAGCATTGATGATGTCTTGATCTTTCTTTTGCAATGCCTGTGACAATTCATTTGAAATACCCAAGACAATTTTCATCAAATGCAATGTGAATGCAAAATCAAAATCCTCTAACAAATGTAAAAGACCATTGGCTTCGGCTCTTTGATCTGCATTTGATCCATCTTCTTTTATAATTTCAAGAACATCAATTACAGCAGAATACATCAATATCAAATTGATCAAAGTTGCATAATGCGAACTCCAACGAGTATCAACAGCTCGTTTAAGACTAGTTTCTTGATTCAAACCTTGCCTACTTAGAATTTCTCCTTTTCCCAATGCCTCTCTAACATTGATAATTTGTTTTTCACGAAGCATGTCGTGTTGTTTGCAAGATCCCCCAACAACATTTAATAATGTGGACACCAAATTAAAAATAGAGGCAACTTCAATATGATTTTTGGCAATAGCAACTAACGTAAGTTGTAACTGATGAGCAAAACAATATACATAAAATGCAGATGGATTCTCCCTTAAGATCAAACTTTTGAGACCACAAAATTCTCCTTGCATATTGCTAGCACCATCATAACCTTGCCCACGAATTCTTGATGTACTAAGCCCATGTTTGCTAAACAATTCATCAATTGCCATTTTCAATGATAAAGTTGTAGTGTCTTTAACATGAACAATACCAAAAAAACGCTCAACAATACTACCATTTTTGTTAACATAACGTAATGCAACAACCATTTGCTCCTTATTTGATATGTCACGGGCTTCATCAACAAGAATAGCAAATAATTCATCTATAAGATCAGACACAATAGCAGCAATGGTTTCCAATGCAGCAGCATTAACAATATCTTTTTGGATTTCTGGAGCAATTAATTGATGATTTTCTGGAGCATTTTCTAAGACAATAGAATTTAATGATTCATTGTGTCCAGAAAGAAATTTAAGAAGTTTAAGGAAATTACCTTGATTACTAGAATTGTTTGATTCATCATGACCACGAAAAGTTAATCCTTGCTTTAATAGAAAGCGAATGCAATCAATTGACGCTGTTAAACGCCTTCGATATAAGTCACGAACTTGTTCAGATTGCTTAGATATTGCAACTTCAATATGTTGATTTTGATTCATCAAATCTTGACTCATCTTCCAAGCAATGTTATGAGAACTATTAGGACCTCCAACATGAGCTAAGAGTTTTTCTTTCTTATTCCATTTCGTGAATCCCTCTGTCACAAATGTATCACCACCTGATTGCTTTCCAAAATCGGGCCTAAAAAGATAACAACATAATCAAAATACAGCATCTTTTTCTATACTATACTCTAACCAGTTGCCAAATTCACTAAACCAAGAGGGACAAAATCTCCTTAAAGAATTTCCAATTTTTCTTTGGGGAAAATTATGTTGAGTAGGTTGGCATGGTCCTCTTTGTAAATATGCTCTTCGTATCTTATCTCGATCATTAGGATGATACGATGAAATTTTCATTCGCTTTCCTGAATCTGATGGCAACTCATATAAATTAATTTCAATTTGTTGCTCATTTGATGGTGATTTCCTCTTGAAAACTCTTTCCATTACAAAATTCTCTCATCTTCTAAATCATAATAGCATAATCAATCAACAAATTTAATAGAATTAGACCTATGTACAAAAGCCCTAAATTTTACAAAGTCTCTAACAATGAAGTGAAAAATTAACTAAAAAATTTCATAAAATTAGCTTCACCAATATGTTAGTCATCATCCTAAATGTATAATTAATCAACTAATTTGATAGATTTATATCTATGTATAAAAACCCCCAAATTTTACAAAGAGCTCCTTAAGAATGAAAAAATTAATTATCATCAAAATTTTTTTTTATAAAATTAACTTCACAAATATGTTAATAATCATCCTAATATCATAATCAAACACCTAATTTAACAAAATTACATCAATTTGTAAAAACCCCCAAATTTGACAAGGTTTTCATTTTGGAAAGTGGGAAGGAAGAAGGCAAGAAGCTTACATAGAGGTGGAGTGGCGGTCGAAGCCTGGTGGTGGACTGGTGCTGGTGGTCGAAGCCTGGTGGCGGTGGCCAGTGACAGGTGGCTCACGACCTTGAGAGAAAGAACACGAAGGATGGGCGGCCACGGCTCCCGTGCGGCGTGTCGATCGAGACTGCAGAGAGAGGAGAGGGAGTCGGACCTTGAGAGAAAGAACTCGAAGGCCGGCAGGGCATGGGCGGTGGCCGGTGGACTGGCGTCGGCAGTCTCCAAGTGTTGCAACTTGCGAGGGAGGGGGGTCTCGGCTTGGGTCTGGTGAGGAAGAAGGAGGGCGTGTGCGTGGGGGTCTGGGGGGAAGATTGGTTAGAATAATAAGTTAAAAAAAATAAAGGGGGGTCAAAAAAAGGGGGTCAGAATTAAAAAAAAAAACAATGGCATTATTGTAATTTCAGGGGGTGCAAGTGCCCCCTTGGAAGCCAAGTGGCTCCGCCACTGCATGTGGCTAGCATAACACTCACGTATGTGTGTTACATATCACCGTCCTCAATGTAAGGTAAGCCCCTGCTAGCTAGGGTTTCATGGTGCACCAAGCCTAACAATTATTGATGATAACTGTAGGTAGGGGTGAGCACGGGTTGGGTTGGGTTGGGTTTGGGGAAAATTTCAACCCAACCCAATCAAATGTGATCGGGTTGGGTTGGGTCGGGTTGTTAATTTTTTTATGATGAACCCGAACCAACCCAACCCGCACCTTGGCGGGTTAGGTTGGGTCGGGTTGACGGGTTGTCTTTTTTTTTTTTCAAAAATTTTAAATTTTAAATTTTAAATTTTTATTTATTTATTTATTTATTTTTGTTTTGCTTTCTTCTTCTTCTTCTCTATTTTTTTTTCTTTCTTTATTCACACTACATAGAAGACAAATAAATTAGTAAAGGCACACATTATTCTTTATTCCATCTAACAAGATAATAATAGTCAACAATAGGCTATAATGCTATAGACAAATTAATTCAATTCAAATTTTAATATATATAATCCAAATTTTAATAAATACATAACACATAAATATTTACTTATAAATAATGAGTATAACAAAAAATCCTAAGTGGCTAAGTCCTTAAAAAAATTTTTTTTTAAAATATATATATATATATTTGGCGGGTTGGCGGGTTGGGTTGGGTTGAGAAATTCCCAACCCGCCACCCGATCCGCTATTTGGCGGGTTGGGAATTTTCCAACCCAACCCAACCCAACCCGCCAACCCAACCCAACCCAACCCAACCCAAATGTGCGGGTTGGTTTGGGTTGGGCTGGTTGGGCGGGTTTTTGCTCACCCCTAACTGTAGGGTTCTATACTAGACAATTTCCCATGAAGACAATCCATTTCTTAGTACTTGTCAAAAGAATATCCATTTTCAATTCATCAATTTCTTACACTACAAGAAAACTAGCAATCAGAAACGGAATCAGAAACAAAAAATTTTTCGTCTCTAAAAGGTTGGTGGCAAATGCTTGAAACTGGAATAATTTTCATTTCAGATTTAGGGACAAAATTAATTCCGTCTCAACATGGAAAAATCTATGTCAAATAATTTTGAGAAGTTGAGACGGAAAACAGTTTGTCCCTAATCTGATACAAAAAAATCGTCTCTGACATTAAACGAAATTTTTCCGTCTCAAAATTTTTCAACTTCCTACCAACATTAGTTCAAATTAGAGATGGATTCTGAGACGGTTTAGGGATGGATTCTGAGACGAAATAATTTCGTCTCTGAATTCCATCTATGATCATGGGTTTTCTTGTAGTGTCATCAAGATATCAAAAGACAAAAAAATCCTCATTTAATTTAGTCATTCTTGCTACAACTGACGTTATATGTACACAAATCTTAATTTCAAAAGAAAATAGATAAACAATTAAATAATTAACTAAAGAAAGAGGTGTAGCAAGAAAAGGAGTCATGTCATTAGAAAATTTTCGTAATTAATATTATCTATTCACCGTACTAAATAAAATCATTCTACCCAAAACAGTTCCTAACTACAATATTGTCCATAATATACAAATACATTCAGTCAACTCATTCTGATATTCTGTGGTATCTAAAGTGTGAATCACCTTAACCATTTACTCAACGTCTTTTCATTAGAAACACTAAACTTTTTCAATTTAAATATTTATTTATCTTCTATTTTCTACTCTCGATTCATAAGTTGAATTATTTTATCGGTATTATCGTTGTTGTTATTTCTATCTTATTTCGTTTCATAATTATTATTATTTGATCACTTCAAGTCCCATATTTGCAAAAATAATAATAAATAGAATTGAAGGCGTACACATACCTAGACAGAAAATTTATGGTAGACCAAGTGGGTTTTACGCCAACTCACAGAAGTGAAAAATTGTTTGGCAATGGGAGAGACTAACAATCTGTCAAAAAGAATAATAAGAGGATCTGGTCTGAACGAAAGGAAGAAGTCAAGTTTATAATGATAAATGGAAGAAGCAAACTTTCCAACTCAAAAGTCTCATTTCTATCCACCAAATTTAACCTTGTGGTTATTTTCTATTGGAGGGGAGGAAGAAAACAAATCAATTTTTATAGATAGGAAAGGCCTGTTTGGTTAATATTTTTAAAGACAATTTTTGTTTTTTTTTTAAAAATTGTTTGGTTTATTGCTTTTAAGAAATCTGTTTTGAATTTTTTTAAACAGAAAAAACAAGAACATATTTTACATGTTTTTAAAAATAGTATTTAGAAAAGAAAAACACTGGAATTATCGTAAATAAGTAGATCCATTAATAACCTATATGTAATTACAACTTTTTAAAACAAAAAACTAGTTATAGACTTACAGTTCAACTTTCTTTTTTATAATAATTTTCTTAAGTTTGAAAATTGTTTTCGAAACAAATCATCCGAACATATTTTCTTGTTTTTGTTTTTATTTTTAAAACGAGTTTCTAAAATAATTTTACAAGAGTTATTTTGAAAACAAAAACATTAAAAAAAAAATCGAAACAAGGGAGAAGTAATTGAAAACGAGTTTGAGGGTTTAGGATGAAAATGACTAGAAAACCAATAAGCTAATTACACGGAAGAGGGGAACATTGAATTTACTTACCTCATCTCAGCTGGCAGAAGCGGGAATTACACGAAAAGTAAAGAAAGATATGAGAGCAGATCGTGGGCCCAAGCCATTACGCACGAAGTAGAAGTAGGAGCAGCCACTTTTCTTATCACTTCTTCAGAAAAATGGGGATGGGATACATAAATCTTGAATCTTGATATGTAGGCTTGTCCGTGGAAAGAGTAAAGTTAGAGTGCGTCTAGTACGCAGAAAAAAAAAAAGAAGAAAAAAAAAGAAGATGAAAATGAAAAGGAAAAAGAAAAATGAGTGATAAAAAGAAAAAAAAATTGGTATAAAATAAAAAATAAATAAAAATATGTATTATTACGTTTAGTATGTATTTTTTTAAAAAAAAAAAGAGAATATGTGAGGTTATTATACGAAATTCCTTCTTAATTAAAAATTTTGTAAATGAAAAATTAAATATAATAAAAAGCTAAATAATAAATATCATCGAGAAGCATCTTCGATTTGCTCCATCAATCTTCTCCCTCTCTTAATCATTCTTTCTCTTAGATGAACGATCACTGATTTTATTAGGAATAAAACTTGAGTGCTATACTAACAATTTGGCTAATTAGCATCATAATTTGTAACCCAATGTCTTGCCAATAATGTTTTGGAATCGGTCCGATCATTAACTCTGCTTGACCTCTGAGTCACTTGTCAATTGCTGAACCTGATAAATAAATTAAATAATTAAAAAGTATATATATACTTATATTTATTTATAAATAAATTTAAAATTAAGTAAAATAAATAATTTATATACAAATTTCACACTTTAAAGTCTTAAAATCATAGTCATTAGTCATAAATAATTAAATAAAAAATATTCATAAATATTTTTTTGTCATAAAATTACAAATAATTTTTTTAAAATATTTGATTGTTATTTTTCATATTAGATGATTATATAAATTTTTTTATGCTCTTCAATTTTTCTTGATTTAAATTCTTTTTACATCAAACAATTATATAAATATAATAATTTTTTTATCTCCTAATGAATTAGTAATAATATACTTTTTTTCTATTAAGTTAGATGTCTTTTTTTTCTGACTCAATTTTTTTTGTATAATATTCAAATTTATATTGAAATTAAATCAAACATATGCATACTTGAGATTCAAACTCGAGTGCCTTACTTTCAATCATGTGTATCTTGCTACTATGCCACCATTTTATTTGCGCTATATATGGACAAAATATTATATATATATATATACATATATAATATGTTAAAATTATTTTAAGCCAAAACTAATATAAAACCAAAATGAAACAACATCTAACTAACAAAAAGTAAATATATTATTATTAATAGATTAAGAGATAATAAAAAAAATATAATTATATATATATATATATATATATATATATATATTAAAAAATTGACTTTTGGTGGCAACAATAAGAGTCGTCACTAAAAGTCTGACTTTTAGTGACGACTACCAAAAGTCTAATTTTTTAATTTTATTTAAAAATAAATTGACTTTTGGTGGTGACTTTGGGAGTCACAATTAAAAGTTTGACTTTCATTGATAAGTCTCAAAAGTTATCGCCAAAAGTCTGAACTTTATTTTTAATTTTATTAAAAATAATTGACTTTTGGTGGCAACTATGAAAGTCGTCACTGAAAGTCTGATTTTTTGTGACGACTATGTGAGTCGTCACCAAAAGTCTAATTTTTTTTAATTTCATTTAAAAATAATTAACTTTTGATGGTGACTATGCGAGTCGCCATTAAAAGTTCGACTTTCTGTAGCAAATCTCAAAAGTAGCCACCAAAAATTGACTTTTAGTTATGACTTTTTTAGTTGCCACAAAAAAAATCACCACTAAAAATCAATTTTCATGTAGTGTAATTTAAAACGTTGGAGAAAAAATGAAAAAATTATTTGAAGAATACCACGAATAAACTGTTGATCAATTTGATGCGTTATCTTCTACTCGTCCTACAGAACAATTCATGGGCGCAATAAAATTTGATCAATAAAATCTGTACACATTTTTAAATTAACATTGTTAATTAACTTACTAGCTGCGTATTCTAATTAAACTGTGGTAAAACAAAAAACTTGCGTTATCAGATATCGTAACTTTTTTGCCCAACAAACAGACTCAAAGGTGACACTTAATCTAAACATAAAATCTAAAGAATTTGAGAAGTTATGGGTTTGATTTCTTTCACCCACTCAAAAAGTGACACTTCTTCTATGTGTCTGGCATAACAAATCAAACATTATTATATAGATATAGCTTATTTATTTTGGTGGGTTACGTAAATTGTAGTTTATTTTGATGGATTTGTCTCCATATAGTTTGAAATATGTCATTTAAAATATTTGTAGTTCTTTCAATTAGTACTCTCGATTACCTTGTTACATTATTGAAAATATGGCTCTCCTCTTATTTTTCTTGCTCACTTTCGTTTTGGACGCGAAACTGGTAATTTTATGACGAACGAGAATAGAATAGAAAGAAATAAACTACATATACTGGAAGTTGTGATATAAAAGAAAGAAATTGGTGCATATAAAAGGTGACTTTTTGGCCAAAAGAAAAAGAAAAAAGGGTTCGACATCACTTGTAGTAGCGGTTTTGTTAAAACAGACTTCAGCACATGGATTTGTGGACTGGTAACAAAATAGTCTGGTGAAATTTATTTATTTATTATGTTCTTTACACATATTTTTTTATTGAAAATAATTTTGTTTGATGCACCTTAGACATTAAAGGTAAATAAAAAATTATGAGTGTTTAAATTAAATGTCACTATTTAAACTCGATTGACTCGGTTCAACTCGTTGATTTTGAACGATTTTGATTGAATTTAACTAGAGCTAGATTGATTTTTGAATTTAAGATCGAGTTGAGTCAATTTTAAAATCTGAAATGGTAAATTTGTGCCAATTTAATAGTTAACTCGAAAATTTGACTACCTTAAATACATAGTTTGATTTTACATGCTTATATTTTTATTATAAATGTAATTTTCTTGCAGTTAATTAATTATTTTAAATAACAATTGTAATAAAATAAAAAAAATATGTTGAGAAACAACTAATTGTAGCTAAAACTGTTTGAAATTTTTATTATTTAAAAAATAATCACTCAAATTGAATTGTCACATGGAATTGTAAAACTATCAAAATTTTCTCAAAAATATACGCAATACTAACATAATAGAGAAGAGACCAAGTCAAAAACGCTGGCTCGGGCTTTCTTGAGTCATGCAACATTAGTTTTCGTACCGTATTATCAAGATAGTAACGTTTCTCAAACTTTGGGCAATTCAGTCTCGGCAAAAGTACACTTTATAAACTTTGGGTTTGCTATTAATCCTAAGAAAACAGTCTGGTGAAATTTATTTATTTATTTATTTTGTTCTTTACGCATTTTTTTTAGTGAAAATAATTTTATTCAATGAACCTTAGACATTAAGGGTAAATAATTTTTCAAGGAGGATATGAACAAATTTAATTTTTAACTAGTATAAAAAGCTGACGACTTTTAGTTTAGATTACATTAAAGCTGTGTTTGAAAGGTAAAAAAAAAATTTATGATTTATTTGACTAACTTATAAGCTTATTAAAAATTTTTGATAAACAAACTTATTTCAATAACTTATAATTTATTTTGAAATGTTACTTTAAGTAATTTATAACTTTTTATATTTTTCTTCCTATTTTATTCTTATTAACTTATTAAAATTCTCATCATACCCTTATGACATATACATGCCCTACATCCCAAAATTGCATTCACACTTTTGTCTCGTCTTCTTCATCAATTTTTGTATCGTTGTCCATCTTTTCTATTGGCTTTTGCATTGTCATCTGTCTTCTTTGTCAGCTTCCGCATTATTGTTTCGTCTTTACCAATAGTTACTTTTATCCAACACTTCTAATTCAATAAATTAGCTTAACAACTTTCAGGTATTAACTAAAAATTAGCTTATCTGTTACTTTTTTAAAAAATAACCTAAATAATAAACCAATATTTTCGTTGAATCGGTTCGCTGGATGTAATTTTTTTTTTAAAACTATAATTTCTGGTTAATTGTGTAGTCTTAAAATGGCGAAACAACATCGGCCGAAGAAGCACAAGACAAAGAAATTGGAGGAGTAAATAAACATAAAAATAATGGACTGCACTCTGCACAACGTCAATTTGGGAGCATCCTCTCCGTTCAGCAAATCAAGCGCTCACATTAGCCTTAAGATTCTCTGCTTAGTCTTTTTTGTGCATGTCACTTGTGGACCATTGAATCAAGGATAGATCCCACCTGAATGTGTGAGACCCATTCTATCCACAACAACCACCATACTTGTCACCATGGACAAACAGAGGAGCTCGTCCCCACACATTATTATTCCAAAGCTAGTTCAACGCAGCGTTCCATTAAATACAAAAACTTAACGCCCTGGTTAATTGTTCTTTCCTCCACTATGATTGCAACACGTCGCTTCACGTAAGCAAAGCATGCATGCAATTCTTGCCTTACTTTTTTGGATATCACATTTCCAATCTGTCATTGTTCGATTTTTCCGTAACAAAATCAAATATAGACTGAAATCCCCCCTTTCTCCAAACCCCTTACCACCAATCCTTGCTTTCCAATTCAGAGCTAGATTTCATATTTTATTTAGTATATATAGGATAAATGTATAGTTATATATTATATAATTTGATATTCTATAATCAATTTTTGAAAATAAATTATTAATTTAGCCTCTACAATTTTATAGTAGTCTCAGTTTGGGCTTCAAAACATCAAATGTTGTAAGTTTATATTTGTCTTAATTTAATTTTTGATTGTTAAATGGCAAATTTTATTATTTTCAAATTTCAAAATTTTTATTGTTAAAAAATATTTTAATAAATAATAAATTTTAAAAAATACAATCTTTCAAGGATTAAGTTGAGATAATTATAAATTTTTAAAAACTAAAATAATAGTTTATTTGGTTTTTAATGAAAAAAATAATAATAACACATATAAGTTAAGCTTTTGTACCTTAAATTTGTTGTTGAAGCTTTAGAATGATGTGGGCGCTTGATGAATGATCTGGAAATGACACTGTGCAGTTGGATCCCAAACGCAGAGGATCCATCTCTATCAATTGTAGCGAACACACGCAAGCATCCATTAATTCTCAAAAAACAAATGTCATATACCACTCATATATTGGATCCCCTAATAATGGTCAAGAAGCTGTCTCAATTCTCAAACCGCACGAGCTCACAGTTAGGTGAAGCTGCCACCTTCTCTTCCCATTCTATAAATATCACTCATTCCCATTAATCCCTTCTCACATCCTAAACCTTAAACTCTAAACTTCTTTTTCTTGAATAGCTTCTGCCATGGCTTCCATTAACTGCCTCACAGCCATAGCCGATGATAAGAGCTTTCGGTCTCACTTCATTCGCGTCGACGAACACGAGCGTCCCACTGTGGCATACGACCAATTTAGCGACGAAATTCCGGTGATCTCGCTGGCGGGGATGGACGATGAGGATGGTGGGCGTCGAGCGGAGATATGTAAGCAGATTGTGGGGGCTTGTGAAGATTGGGGTATCTTCCAAATCGTTGACCACGGCCTTGACTCTAAACTCATATCTGAAATGCAACGTCTCTCCCGAGACTTCTTTGCTTTTCCTCCACAAGACAAGCTTCGCTATGACATGTCCGGTGGCAAAAAGGGCGGCTTCATTGTCTCCAGTCATCTCCAAGTACTCTATTTCCCTTTTGCTTCCCCTAATCCTGCATATATATATATATATATATATATATATATCTTCATCTTTCTTTTCATTGGACTTAATTATACAACCTTCTTGTTTATTATGAAACTATATAAATGTTTAAAATAAAAATAAAATACGCACTGCAAAGAAACTCAAAGTTAGATTTTTTTTTTCAATTTTTATTGTTCTACTTAATTTTTAATATTCTGTCCCTAAAATTAAAAAATTTGTATTGAACTTTATTCATTATTTTAAAAAATTTTAATTTAGTTCCCAGACTTTTATCATTAATCACGTACTATTTTAGAATGCTAATTATACATGATTCATGCTAACAAATGTTATATAATTTGATTTAATTTGAAGTCACAATTTATTTACTCTTTTTGTCAATATAAATTATGTACTTCAAGTTTTAATATGCACATGATTGGCCGCATAAATAAATTTAATGAAATACATATAGCAAGTACTAAATTAAACATTTGTAAAAATATAAGAACTTACAATTTTTTAAACTATAAGGACTAAATTAAAATTTGAGTGACACCAAAACTATGAAAAGATGAATAATTTAACTAAAGCTCAATTTAATCTTCAAAATACCTAGTATCATAATTTTTATAAAAATAATTTTCATTAATCATTCCATGTAATATTAGGTCTTAACAATATTATTTGCTGGCAAACAAGGGCGGAGAGAGGGAGGGACTAGAGGGGGCCATGGCCCCCTCTCCCCCCTCCCATATTCTTATCATATGGTAAATATGTATAAGAGTTTTTGACATAATCCTCAAAAAAATTGACATAGAATTTTCTCAAAAAATAAAATTTACATGAATATAAGAAATATAATAATATAACTAATAGTTATTAATACAACTGAATGAAAAATTGCATATTGTGCCATACTTTAAATGATAAAATACTATTAATTGAACAACAATTTATTTTAATAGATTTAAGTTCTTAAAAATTTATAAAATTAAAAAATAAAAAATTATTAGTCAAGTTCCTTATCTTTATAATTCTATATTTGTATGCTATTTTCCTTTTTATAAAAGAGTGAGGATCACTATTATTTTTTAATTTTCAAATTAATTTTATTTTTTTAATATTCACCTTTTTTTAAAAAAAATTTTCTCCTCTCTGTTGTTTAGTGTTTTAAAATTTCCCTTACAAATCTTTAATCTTTTATTACCTATAGGTTTGACAAATTATTTTACTTTATTATTGTTATCAAATTATAAATAAATACTTTTTTTAACTTCAAATTAGTTATGAAAGTCATAAAAAGTCAACTAATGATCACATTGATCACATCAGTCAGAAATTTTGCTTTTATTCATATATATTTCATGTCATAAGATCGTATAAGTAATTATAACAATACAGGCCATGGCAACCGTTAATTTCTTTATTAATACAATAATTGTTTTTCTTTTATAGCATAAATAATTTAGAGAAATTATAAAAACAAATTATTTAATATTATACTATTCAATTTGACCCCCTATAAAAAATTTTCTCCCTCCGCTCCTCAGGCAAACAAAAGATTTTATTTGCATGCCTGCAAAATAATCAAAGAGACCTAACGATTGTAAAGGTTAATTAATGAGGAACATATTGTCGTTAGACAAATGGCACTACGCCTTAACTAAACCGATGATATATATATATATATATAGATATATATTAATGGATGCTAAATGTCATGATGAGCAGGGGGAGGCAGTGTTAAATTGGAGAGAAATCTTCACATACATTTCATATCCGAAAGAGAGCAGGGACTATTCGCGGTGGCCGGAGAAGCCGGAGGGGTGGAGGAAGGTGACGGAGGAGTACAGTGAGAAGCTGATGGGGTTGACGGTGAAGGTGGTGGAGGTGCTGTCGGAGGCGATGGGGTTGGAGAAGGAAGCAATGGTAAAGGCGTGCGGGAAGATGGAGCAGAAGATAGTGATAAATTTCTACCCACCGTGCCCCCAGCCTGACCTCATCCTTGGGGTCAAGCGCCACACCGACCCTTCGACTGTTACCCTCTTGCTTCAGGACCAGGTGAGTGGCCTCCAGGCCACCACGGATGGCGGCAACACTTGGGCCACTGTGAAGCCCCTTGAGGGAGCTATCGTCGTCAACCTCGGCGATCACAGCCATGTGAGTGGCCTCTACTCCCTCTCTCGTGTTTCTAATTTCTTGGCAAAAGCATTATTTTTGTCTCTTTACTTTGTTTTATATCAGTTCCTTACCTCTTCGAGTAGAAAGATTTCATTCGTTTGAACTTCTTTTAAACACACTTGTCACGTTGCTGATTGGACGAGAAAGTATATATGTAGTTTGAAGAAGATATAGGTCTGAATGTGATTAGATTTTTTTACCTTAATTTTGATATTTATGACTCAACAACTACATTTTTTCTCGTAGGATAAAAGATTTAGATATTTATTAAATCAATAGTCAGCCATTTCTATCCATCAAGTTAGAAATTGATTGCAAAAAGGATCAAAATGAAATTATTTTTTTTAAAGTTAAGGGATTAATATGAAAGCAGGGTCAAAGTTGAGGCACCAATATGATGCTTCTGCCTAATTTCTTCCTATTTTGGTAAACATTTTTTGCATGAGAATAAGACATGACGCACAAGGTTAGAGCGTAGGCCAGCATATGGAGAGTAGAATGGCTGAGTCTGCTGTTAATTACGTTATCTTATTATTTGCATGCAGTTAATCTGATTCTGATGTTTGTTGAATTTTATATATATATGTGTGTGTGTGTGTAGTACTTGAGTAATGGAAGGTTCAGGAGTGCGGATCACCGAGCGGTGGTGAACTCGAACTGTAGCAGATTGTCCATAGCCACATTCCAAAACCCTAATTCAGAGGCAATGGTGTACCCTCTGAAGGTGAGAGAGGGAGAGCAACCTCTGCTGAAGGAGCCTATCACTTTCACTGAAATGTACAGAAGGCAAATGGTCGAGTTGATTAGGCTTAAGAAGCTGGCCGAGCAGCACCACAATGATAAAGCCCAGGAAAATACAGACATTGAGACACCGTCATTGAACAAGATTCTTGCTTAATATATAATTAGTTACTTTGATACCTCCTTGTGTCACACTACTTTGTTGTGTAATCACCATTACTCGTGTTAATTATAATTAGGAGATATTCAGTTGTCTTATATATGTACTGGTATGGAGTGAAGATACAAATAAGCCCATGGGATTTTCCTAAATTAGTTACAGCTCGTTTATGTATTATGAACCCGTTGTTATGTATTATGAACTTACAAGTTATTTACAGTTTATTTTGGTGATCCATAATTTTATCTGAGGTATTACAATGGTCCCTTAATTTTGTTTTTCCTATTTTAGTTCCTTTAGTTTACCTTTAGATTTCTCTATAGTCTTTATATGTTATTTTGATTCAATTTTGTCCTTCGTTTTGCAATATCCATTCAAATATTTTCTTCTCTTTATAACACCACCAAGAGGTTAATAAAAAAAAAATTGCGATTTCTTGCTTATCTCTGATAACCTTATAAAAATTTTTGCTAAGGATTTTGGTAATATTAAAGAGAAGGAAACATTTGTGTGATTTTTATAAGATGAAGGACCAAATTATATTGAAACAAAATAAAAGTAAAGGATCAAAGAAAAACTTAAGATAAAGTAAAGGGACAAAAATTAAACAAAATAAAATTAAGGGAATAAACTTGAGGTAAAGTTAAGGAAGGAACAAAATAAATATAAAGGACCAAATTGAAATCTAAGATTAAACAAAGGGATCAAATTGAGACAAAATTAGGAGACTAACATAACATTTTAGCCTTGGATTTAAGTCAAAATTATTTGAATTAAATCTTAAAATTTAAGTAAAAATTTATTTTTATTAAAATATTGATGATAATTATTTAATTTTCAAGCATTACAAAGAATAAAATAAATATATATAAACTCGAATTTTCCATTTAGTAATGACATAATAACTACTAAAAATAGAAAAACATTTTTACTATTCTATTAAATATTTTTATCTTTTTTTTTTGTTTCATTACTTTTTGGGTGAAGTGGTTTCTTCACTTCTAATACTATATATTATTCATTTATTCTTCATGCTCACGTCCAAGCTGTATTAGGTAATCTGATTTAGTATTCTATTTTGGAAATAGTGAAGTTGCATGGAGTCCCTTGTGATATTGTTTCAGATAGAGATCCCATATTCACCTCTGGATTTTGGTGATCTTTACAATATGCATTGGGTACTCGGCTGAATTTTAGTACCACATACCACCCACAGACTAACGGGCAATCAGAAAGGACGATACAGACTCTAGAGGATATGTTAAGGGCGTGTGTCTTAGAATTTAAGGGAAATTGGGATGAGTATCTGCCATATTCAGAGTTTGCTTACAACAACAGTTACCATTCCAGCATATGTATGGCATCATATGAAGCTCTGTACGGTCGAAAATGTCGATCCCCCATCTGTTGGGTAGAGGCTGGAGAAAGGAGACTTATAGGACTTGAGATAGTGGAACAAACGTTCAAACTAGTAGAGCTCATTCGAGATTGCTTGCTCACTGCACGGAGTAGACAAAAGAGTTATGCTGACAAGCAGCGAAGGCCCTTGGAATTTCAAACTGGCGAACATGTCTTTCTCAAAGTAACTTCTTTGACAGCAGTAGGAAGGTCTATTAAGTCAAAAAAGCTCAGTCCTAGGTATCTTGGCCCTTTTCAAATTTTGGATAAGTACGAGACTACAGCTTACAAAATTGCCCTACCACCAAACTTGGCAAACATTCATAATGTGTTTCATGTTTCTCAATTAAGGAAATATATTCCAGACCCATTGCACGTAATTGAATATGAACATATGCATTTATGGGATAATCTAACTTATGATTTGAGACCATATAAAATCATTGATACTCGAATGAAGAAACTGCGACACAAACAAATTCCCTTGGTGAAAGTGGTCTGGAAAGGGCAATCCCAAGAAGAGGCTACTTGGGAAACGGAGGACCGTATGAGGAAGCTCTTCCCTGAATTATTTGAGTCTGGTAAGTTCTATTAAGAGCTATGCATATTTATGATATTTCTTTTTCAAGAGAATTATGTGGAAAATTGAATTTTGGGGACAAAATTCTTTTTAGGGAGGTAAAAATTGTAACATCCCAAATTCTTATATAGGTAAATAAGTGTTTGAAGGACTATTATGAAAAAGAATATTTCTAAAACATATATATATATATATATATATATAAAGAAGAAGAGAAAATAAATTTGATATGCAATAGATGAAATTGAAAGAAAATATAAGGAAATGTTGGAAATGATTTTGGGTATCAAATTGAAAAATTTACCTTGAGGACCAAGGACACACTTGCAAGGATAGAAAAATGTGAAGGGTCTCCCTAGACTTTTAGCTAAGCCATTTGAGATGGCATTTCATTATTAAACTACGTAAGAAGGCATACACATGTCACTCCATTACTCTTTTCACTATAGCCTTGCACCAATAGGAGAAGACCACACATCACCCATCTACCTTAGCTTTCTTCCATCCATGTGGCACCACCTAAGCTCTCCATTGCACAACACTTTGATGCCCTCGGCCAGCATAGGAAGTTAGAGCACATGATGGAAAAGATGGAGGAATTTAGGCACATGAGCATGTGAAGATCTCAACCACATTCCCTTTTGGCAGTAGCACATCATGGGCACCAACTTCTGTGGTGATTCTCGGCTAAGTGCAGAAGAATGTTGGTAGCCACGTGAGAGAGCTTCAATTCCTATGTTATGCTGCTCTTAAACCCGTGGAAGGCTTGGGTGAGTTGTCTTCAAGTTAGGCAGCCACCAAAAACCTCTAAAGGACACCTATGCTTCATCCATGCTGACCAAATTTTGAGCTATCTTCGTGGAGGGTGTGAAACCGAAAAAGAGAGGAATTTGGTGCAGTAAAAACATGATTGTCTTCTCCTTTCTCTGCTGCCACGTGGGGCACCTCTTATGCCATTAAAATATGACCCTTAGTTGCATTTTCTACTGTCAAAACCGAGAGGAAGAGTGTGAGGTTCTGCTGTCATCAAACCTTGGTTTTCCTTGAGGATTTGGTGTGCAACCCGTGAGCTAATGAACCAGAATTTTTGCCTCTGTTCTACTGCACTAAAACAGAGCAAAAAGTGGAGATATTAGGCAAGTTTGCAAGGTCTTTTCTAGCCAAACCAATAAGCCACCCTTGGGAAACTTTGGTACTGACCAAAGGACCATCTTTGCAGTGGATTTGAGGTCCAAAGCACACCTTCATAGCAGCAAAAACAATAACAGGAAAGTGCATAAAATTTGGAGACAAAGTGAGCTTGGAGTCTCTAGTAAGCTTTAAATCCTTTCTTTTAGCTATGCATGTGTTTTAGAAATAATTAAACATGGCTTATAGAGTCCTTAGATGAGTTTGGGAGAGCCATGCAGCAAGAAGAATGGAAAAACATGGAGTTTAGAGGTATGCATCCATGACAGGGACTAAACTGAATAAAATCAAAAGTTTGTAGGAATAGCTATAATTTTGAAACAAGATATATTTGTAACCTATAGACTTAGAGGAAACTAAATATGGTCTTAGATCATGAAAAAGATAAGGGAAAAATAATTATTGAGGTCCTAAGTGAATGAAATGAAAAGTTGGAAGGAAAGAGTAAAAATTCTGAAAATGTCCAGATTGAGTATATATGGGATTTTAGCTAAAATTTGATGGAATTTACCAAAATTTGAAGGTTATTTACATGGTTAAAGTTCGCATTAAGGACTAAAGTGAATTAATTCAAGGTTGTTGAGGAAAAATGAAATAGGGTGGAATTTGAGAAATAAATTAGAAGAAATTTTGGCTGATTATAATTATTTGAATTTGGGACTATGAATGGGATTATAGATATTATGTAATTAATTTTTGAGGCACAAGATTTAATTAATTATGAAATAGTAATTTTAATCTCTTCCCTATTAGGATATTTTTTTTAACTAATTATATTTATTATTTTTAATTAAATTTGGGATTTGAAATAAGATTACGAATAATATGTAATTAATATTTAGTGCATAGAAATTTCATTTAAAAATGGAATAGTATTTTAAGTATTCCATATTAGGATTTTAATAGCTAATTTATTTTATCAGCACCTTGGAATAATTTCGAGTGGAATCAGTACGAGACGATAAATTCAGGTAGCCAGTTACATTTCATAAAAGCGCTGTTCATATATTTTGAAATTGTTTTATACTGAAAATGATTTAATTATGAATTATGTGATATTCAACTCTATGCATTGTTATGTATATATTTGTATTATTATTATACTCATGTGCTAAGGCAGTGTACGCTAAGCATTTGAGGTATGATGGTACGCGCCAGTATAAGACTTGCCATGGTTAGGGCGGAAGTAGCTATGCATGATGATGCTAGTGTCAGTCTTGCTGACCTTTGGGCCACAGGGTATAATCAGACCCTGGTGGTAGGCACTGAGAATAGTGATGACCCTTGGCACCACTTGAGGTGAAACAGACTCTTGTGGTATTAAGACCTAGGGATAATTTCTGCATGACAGTTGCATAGATGAGTTAAACTGAATTATGAATGGAGTTATGAACTTGCTTTTATGACTGGGAATAATTCTTGTTTTCAAGATTAACTACTGGCTACTGAGATTTCTATGTCTCATAATTTTGTACTGTATTAATCATTTCCAGGTACAAGTCAAAGTGGGAATAGCGGGGTTGTAGCAGGGAGTCAGTAGCTGTAGCCTAGATTTTATAGTTTTTGTAAAATAATTAAGACTTAATCTCCAGTGATATGTATATATGTCGAAATGATGGTGATGTAAGGCATGCGATGATGTCAATGGTTCCTTGTTGCTTTTAATTATGGACTGGATATCTTTGAAATTTAAGGTTTGAAAATTACCATAATTATTCACTAAGGAACCTTATCTTAAAAATCTTTTACCATGGAGATAGTTTTGTGAAATTTTGAGGTGTTACACTTTCACAAGGTGAGTTAAAGCATTAAGAGAGTACAACTTAAAATGTGCTGGGCGAACAAAACAGAAAACTACTAGAATACTTGGGCAATATATACATAAACCCCTCATATAATATTGGCGTACGAAAGGAAGGGGCATAAAATAGTTTCTTGTTGGAGCTACAGATTTCCTTGCTTCCCTAGCTAATTTGTTAGCGTAACGATTTTGTTCTCTTCTAATTTTAAGGATCTTGACATTTTCAAAGCTGGAAGAAAGGAACCTGCAGTTGCAAATTAATATAGATAGAGGGTGTTGATTAGTGGGGGATTATACGTAAGATTCCCAACAATTAGTTTCTATATTAAGTTTTTTGCTTCCAATGCTTTTTGCAATACCTATCCCTATTTTTTACGCTCACTGAGAAGGCTCTGCAGGGAGATCTTGGTTTGTGCTTCAGCTACTGCTAATTTTCTATTTCTAATTCTGCTTGGTCCATTGTTCTCCTACAACGAATTTCGTTGGTGTGATTTTTCCATTTCCTGCACCTCTTTTCCCTATCTCAACTTTCCTGGAAAATCCTGTTTCATTTTCCATCTCTCACGGGAAGATCGACTTTCACTAAAAAAAAAAAAACTAGCATTTAGAGTGGATCAAAAACACACTTTACCATCAGTTTTGACCCACACTAAATGACTTAATGTTGGTTTCCAAAACTGAAGTTAAGTGCTCCGTTGCAACGTCATTTAACGTCAATTTTAACAACCATGAGAATAACCGATGTTAAATGACTAAAATTTAGCGTCGGTCATTTAACATCGAGTTTTGACCAACGTTAAATGCTATTGTTTCACATTGGTTTTGACCGATGTTATATGCTATTGTTTAGTATCGGTTTGATTAACGTTAGATGCTACCATTTAGCGTTTATTTTAACTGATGTTATAGGTTTTGAGTTGCTTCAATTATTTAACAACGCTTACAACTGTCGCTATTTGTTTGTCATTTTTATATTTCATGTTTCCTAGCGACAGTTATAATTGTTCCTAATTTTTTTAATTAAACGATTAACATCAATCTTTTCATAAATTTCAATATAAGCTGAACAATACATAAAAAATGTATTTTAATTAAATAAATATTAATTTTCATTGTTATTAGTTCATAACAAAAGTAACTAATACAAGCTCAAAAGAATCAAAACATATCCTAAAAATACAAGTTTTAGAATAAATCACAGCTATAGGTTGTTGCTATGTCACGACCCAAATTTCGGGCATGTGACCGGCACAGTAACACGAATCCCATATTTAATTTAATCAAAACTTCATTCATTCATAAAATCACATCAACTTAAATAAATTCATAATTGGAATCTCAACTTCTACCATAATTCATGTCATAAATTCTCAAAATAAATCTACAAATTCAAATCAAATTCAATATAGTAAATAAAGTAGTTTATTAGTCCGAAATCCCTTAGATGTCCTAGTTAACCATAGAGCTTCCTAAATTTAACAAAATAAAACACTAACAACATGGGACCCACCCAACGATGGGATAGTCCAATGACAATTACTCCTCTAGTGGAACATCCTTATCCACTACCTGATCTGAAAATGAAAAGCCAATGAGTGTGAGATAATAATCTTAGTGAGTGAGCCAATCCCTACCCTAATAAAATCTGCTATATAAAAACAATAAAGTAAAAGTATAGGCAAAAATCAAAATTCACAAGAAAAAGATATCTACAAGAGAATTTACAATTCAATCAAACAATTCAGACCAATGGAACTAGTACTCGTCAATGGCAAAAGCACTCAGAGCACCTGTAGGCCTGCTCAACCAATCTCATCAAAACCTGCCATGACGCACAACCTTATCAGTAATGGTCAGGGCACCTTACGGATTAAATCCAAGTTTATCTCCCTACCAAAGGAATCGTTGTCTCTACTCTCAGAAGTCAAGTTATCCTATCACCCAAATTTCTTACTTGACATGAGAGAGGGTTCCCATCCAAACACACACAAAGTTCAAATAATTTCAAATAATTATCGAAATAATCATCATTATATTCAACAATATATTTATAATCATCATTATAAACATAATCATTATTCTAATTTCCATTGGATAACCATAGGTGTTCCAAATAACAAATAATTATATTTGTCTCACGAACTATGTCTTTTTCCTAACGTTTACTGTTAGTAATTCCATCAATAACTGAATTTTACAAAATTATCAATTTTGCTTCTAACCCAAATCCCTTAACCAGATTCCCTATTTTCTACCATGACTATTATTTATCTTTATACCCTATGACTTTAACATTTAAGATAATATTAAAGAAGGGTTGGTTCACTCACTTGGAGTCCAACGAATCCTACCGACCGAACTGATCAATTTCTCTTTGATTTGAAAAAAGAAATTTGTTCTATGATACTTGAGGTTTTTTAAAAAAAGAAAAAAAAGTCTAGATGTCAAAATAAATTCTTTATGTTTCTTTTAAAGGAGACAAATTGACGAGAGAAATAGTGATTTATGAAATACCTTGATTCCTCCTTGCCTCTTGAATGGTGGCTGAGAGAGATGTTGTATGAGATGGTGGGGTACGTGTGAACGTATGTGCTAGCTAACTGGACATGGTTGAGTGTGATGTATATGATTCATGGAATATATGGGATGGTGAGTATTAGGTGTATTTAAGTGTATATCAATATATGGAATGTGATGGGTGAGTGGGATGCATGTGTTGGAAAGGTGCTTGGAGATGGTGTGTATATGGAGTGGTATCGTGATTGTGTATATGTGCTGCTGTGAAGTTATGTATGTGGTTGTCAAATAGAGCATGAGGAGAGAGAGAGAGAGAGAGAGAGATCGATGGCTAGAGGAAGGAAGAGAAGGGGGAAACTGAGAAGCCTTAAGATTTGGGATCTAGGCTTTCCAATTTAGAGTTTAAAACAATTTGAAAGGATTTAAGGTTTAAAATTGAAAATAGTTTCTTTAAGTTAACTAAAGCTGAAGCATACTATTAAAATACTATGTTACTATGGTTTCATTCAAAGAAGGAAAAAAGAAAGAAAGAGAAAAAAAAAGGAAAAGGACGAAAACCTGTAGCTTTTGTTTAAGATATTTATTTAAATGTATTATCATTCATATACTAAGACTTATCCTTCTAAATTATTTCTTTCTTGTAAAAGAAATCGAAAATATCATCATGATAATCTAAAAAATAAAATCTGAGATTAAACTAGAGATAAGAAGGAAGAGAAGGAAATAGAAAAAGAAAAAAACAGAAAAAAGAATAGTCTAAGATTTGCTTACTAATTATCTTCCTAAAAAGCATAAACCTATATAGTTTAATTGTTTAAACTTAAAAAATTTGTTACACAAATCCTAGATTATTTTAAGTAAATATAATATGATTAAATCATATTTCCTTAAGATGCTCTTCAGATTAAATAAAGGAAGCTAATTATCTTTAATTTTAATAATAAGAAATTTGGTTAGTTAGATAAATAACCAATTACTTTAATGCTTTACCTTATCCAACACCTAGTATTACTATTTTTATTTAATTATATAATCTATCTAATTTCCAGAAATACTGTTCGTTCACTATTTAATTATTTCTTATTTTAAATTTTCTTTTATTTCTATAAACTAGTTAATAAATTGATCATTCTCCTTATTTCAAAAAATTAATATTTTGGGATTTAGAAACTATTTTCCACTTCAAATTTCACATCAAGGCTCTCAATAGTTTTCTCCATCTATTTCTATACTCTGTATCCATTTTTTGTTACACCCTACAAGATTCCAAAATCTTTCATTTTAGTCGCTATATGGCCTTGTGTCACACTTTGCTCGCCTACAGTCCAAAATCACATATATAAACACTATCACATCACAATATAACATCTTATACACATCTTGCATGCAAAATTTGCCAATACAATATTTGTGAAATAAAATTCAACAATTTAAATGAAAAATTAAATGGTGGGTATTACCAAGGAACTGAAAACCGGACCGGACCGGCCGGTCGGACTGGAAAATCGGTCAACCGGCCATGGTTCCGGTCCGGAACAACACAGAAAACCGGGGAAGCTAAGAACCGGTCAAGAACCGTACGAACCGGATCTGAACCGGAATAACCGGTAAAAACCGGGCGGGTCGCGGTTCTAACCGGTTCGGTATTGTTTTTTTTTTTGGGCTCTGTTGGTCTAAAAACGACGTCGTTTTGGTATCTGAATTAATCACCCCCTTCAGCTTCGAAGCCTTCAGCGCGATTTCAGCCTCCAAACCTCAGAAAGACAGAAACGTCTCGGCCTCCTCGATTTCTCACTCTCGAAGCTCTGGCCCCCTTTGTTCGAAGCTCCGGTGGCCTCTTTCGTAGCTCCAGTGACCTCGCGTTCAGCTTCAGCCTTCAGCAATTTCGGCCTCCAAACGTCAGAAACTCGTCTCGGCCTCCTCGCGTTCGAACTTCGAAGCTCTGGAATCTCACTGTCGAAGCTTTGGCCTCCTCTGTTTGAAGCTCCAGTGGCCTCTGTTCGCAGCTCCGGTGGCCCTGTTAGTAGCTCCGGCGGCCTTTATACTTCCTTCTTCATCTTCGCTTGTTGGCTGCTGCCTGCTGCTCGACAGACAAGGTTAGGGTTTTTAATTTTTTTTAGTTTATTTGTCAATGTTTGTTTATATATTGCTTTACGTTGTTAATTAAGTATGGTGATGACTAATTATTGATATGTTAGTGTGAATATGCTAATTATTGTAGAGATGAAGTAATTAGATTATTGGTGTGATATGAATAATTGAATATGATGTTGTTGTTCACGTTGTGCTCTGGCCTCTGAGTGATTAACTGATTATTGTTAATTAAGTATGTTGTTCACATTGTGCTCTAAGTCAGTTGTGCTCTGGCCTCTGAGTGATTAACTGATTATTGTTAATTAAGTATGTTGTTCACATTGTGCTCTAAGTCACTACTGTCAAGGGGCTTCAATTTGCAAATTTAAAAAGTTGTTAAACACTTAAATTAGGCAAAAGGATTTTTACCACCATGAAGTTTTGATTAGTTGTCAAGGGGCTTCAAATTAGGCAAAAGGCTTCGATTTATTTAAAGTTGTCAAGGGGCTTCAAATGCATACAAAGAACTTTTGATTATTTGGTAGATAAAAGCAATATAGAAATCAATCAAAACGCTTATAAAATTCCTTTTCCCACTACCATGAAGTTGTGTGCTCCAACTTGAATTTGTGTGTTCCATTCCAACTTCCAAGTTCCAACTCAGATTAGGCTATTGTTAATATACTATATAATTTATTGTGCTTGAATTTTTTATATCTTCATTTTTCAAGAACTCATAGTTTCAAACTTTTTATTAGTATGGATGTTCCTAATTGTGATGCCAACATCGATAATAATGTGGGGTCATCAGACAAGCAATCCACAGAAGGTTTTAGTGTACCAAGTCGTGGGAAAACTGATCCGGCATGGGATCATTTTGCCTTTAAGAAAGAGGGAAAGACTAATGTGTATACTTGCCTATACTGTTCATCAGTATATAGAGGAGGAGGCATAAATCGTATGAAACAACATCTTGCTGGTGCTGTGGGTCAAATACTTTCTTGCAAGAAAGTGCCTCATGATGTTCGCCATAGAATGATCGAGTCACTTCAGCAAATACAGTAAAAAAAGAAACATGCAGATATTGATGAAGCATACAGAGGAAGTGAAGGTGGAACAGAAGTTGAAGAAGTTGAAGTAATTTCACAAGTCAAAAAGAGAAAACCTGTTGACAATATTGAAAATTATTTTGCTCCAAGAACAACTGCAGGTTCCCAACCAACCTTAAAAAGTGTATTGGCTAGTAAAGAAGCACTACATAAGGTTAAGATGGCCATTGCTAGATGGTTTTTCGATGCTTGTATTCCATTTAATGCAGTTCAGTCTCCTTACTTTCAACTTGCTGTGGATGCAATTGCATCTGTAGGGCCTGGTTTTAAAGTCCCATCATATGATGAATTGAGAGTTAATTTATTAGGAGATTGTAAGAAGGAGTGTCAATTACTTGTGGAAGGTTATCGAAGCAATTGGGCTAAATTTGGGTGTACAGTCATGGCTGATGGTTGGAGTGATCAAAGACAGAGGACTTTGATAAACTTTCTTGTTTATTGTCCTACAGGTATAGTGTTTGTGAAATCTGTTGATGCTTTTGATCTTGTGAAAGATGCTAAAACATTGTGTGATTTATTTTGTGAGGTTATTGAATGGGTTGGACCTGCAAATGTTGTGCATGTAGTGACTGATAATGCATCTAATTATGTAGCTGCTGGAAAGTTAATTCATGAAAAGTATGATCATATTTTTTGGTCACCTTGTGCTGCACATTGTTTGAATCTCCTTTTGAAAGACATTGCTAGCATGCCTCATGTGGCAAATCTTGCATCAAAAGCATAAAAAATAACCATTTTTGTGTACAATCATATGGTGTTTTTGTCTTGGCTTAGAAGAAGAGAAGGTTGGAAAGAAATTGTTCGTCCTGGAGTGACTAGATTTGCTACTACATTTATCACTCTAAAAAGTCTTTATGATCACAAGCATCATTTGCAAGCTTTGGCTGTAGATAAACACTTTTTGAGTCATAGGCTAGCAAAGACCAATGCCGGAAAAGCTTTTAGTGTTATTGTCTTGGATAATAGATTTTGGAATGATTGCTTAATTTTGGTAAAAGTTGCTGGTCCTATAATTCGATTGCTAAGAATTGTAGATGCAGATGAGAAGCCTTCTATGGGCTATGTTTATGATGGCATGCATAGGACCAAAAAAGCTATAAAGGAGATGTTTAAACATAAGGTGCACTTGTATAAGCCTTATACAGATCTTATTAAGGCTCGATGGGACAAACACTTGAAGCGTGATCTTCATGCAGCGACATACTTTCTAAATCCTGCTTTCTTCTTTGATAATAACTATTCTGAAAAGAGCATAGTGATGGAATCACTTTTTGATTTGCTTGATGTAAAAAGCATTTGTAATGACTTATCTAAAGCTTTAAAGGAGATGCAAATGTATCGTGAGCGACAAGGAAGCTTTAGTCGAGAAAGTGCTTATAAGGTGACGAAGACAATACGACCAGGTAAGTATTATTTTACACAGAGTTACATATTATAGTCTTGAATTCTTGATTTTGAATATTTTCCTTTTAAATTTTATGCAGATGAATGGTGGAGTTATTATGGTGGTAGTGCTCCAATATTGCAAAGGTTGGCAATTCGTCTTCTTAGCCAGACGTCATCTTCTTCAGGATGTGAGCGAAATTGGAGTTTATTTGAACGTATTCATACAAAGAGGAGAAATAGATTGGAACATCAAAGACTAAGTGACCTTGTCTATACCACTTACAACTTGCGCTTGAAAAATAGGTATATAAATACATTGATATATATATTTTTTTGTTGGTTTGGATTCCATTGAACCTTTCTTTGATATTTTAATATCTTATTGTAGGATGTATTACAAGAAGAGAACTTATGACCCAATTGATTATGAGTCTATTGATAAGGTTGAATTCTGGATAGTTGAAGAAGAAACGCCTCCAGAATTTACTGATGAAGATCTTCAGAATGAAAACATTTATCAAAGTAATACAATGCCTATAGTTGGTGAATCCTCAAGGCATAATGAGGGTAAATATTCTTAATTTTATAAAAGTCTTAAAGTATTAATTTCGTTTGTTGATTTTATTTTTAACTTTCCTTATTATATAATTAGGTGATGAAGAATTTAACATCTCAGATCAGCCATTGTTAGAATCCTTTAATGAGATTGGACCTGGTGTTAGTGTTGGTGAAGATGACGGTAGCAATCTTGGTGGAGATGCCAACATACCAGAATTTGATATGAATGATTGTTATATTGATCCATGATCCATCTTTGTTAGTTTGTTAACTTTTGTTTAATGAATTTAACTATGTGTGTGATGATATTGTAAACTTTTTTCTTGATGGATGTTGTTTTATATTGAGATATTAAGTATTTAATTGAATTTGCATATTTATATTTATGAGATATTTAATTATTTATGATTTTATATATATTAATTATATATTTTAATATATTTTAATTACCACCGGTTCGACCGCAGTTCAACTCCGGTCCGACCACTGACCCTTGAACCGGTGCCTCATCCGGTTCAGTGACCGGTCCGGTTTTTTGAACCTTGGGTATTACAGGCTAGCTCCGATAATGACCAGTGGACAAGCTCCTTCACTAGTTGAACATTCTCCGTTCTACAAAAAGTTCTCCATCCATGGAATCTGCATTGGAAACACTACACAACAACAATAACAACAACAACAAAGCCTTATCCCAGTAGGTGGGATCGACTACATGGATCGCATTATGCCATTGAGTTCTATCAATGACCAACTATTTAGGTATCTCATTGGAAACACTACAGTGAGAATAAATTTTAATAAATATAAACATAAGTACTGTTAATAAATTAAGCAGTTGCAAACAAGATATGAAAATAACTCACAATAGATGCATTTTACATGTTCAATTAGTTAGCAATCCTAAAAGAAATTGACGAGGATGTAATTTGATGATACTGAACTAATATATCATTAACACAAAACAAGTACATAATATAGCAAATACAAATGACAAATGTCAATAACTACCTACTATAGAAAAGGAAATAATAATTACTGCAGTAAGGAAAATAAAAACCAAAAGTAAAAATAAAACAACTAATAAAATAAAAGATAATTGTTCTGCAGTTAGTTCACCAAGTTAAAATCTTCCAAAAATTTTAAAAATTTTCAGTTTGATTAAGTAAGATTCCATGAGTCCCTCATAAAAAAAAATTTCAAGATTTAAACGCATCACAATTCCCAATCTTGTAGTGGTAGAAAGATTTATGAATAAAGATGTTCATGCAAAAATCAATATTTGATATGCAATAGAAAATGTGGAATTCACTTTCTAATGAGTGAGGGCATTCTAACAGAATTTGGAAGTGCCTTATATGTCAAATTATGGACATCAAACAAGTATCTCTATAGATGGTTGAGGTGGGTGGAGAATCCAATAGAGGTTTGACACATCAACAAGACTTTCTTACTTTTCTTTTCTTTCACGTATTTTCATTTCACTTGCTATGATACTTTCTCATTGATGGATTCAGATTCTCTGCTCAGAATTTTGCCTGCTCAGTTTTTAGCAATAATTTTTATCGTTGCTAAAAACTTTCAGCAACAGTTTTATTGTTGCTAAACTGTTGCTAAAGGTTTTTAGCAACGGTAAAAACCGTTGCTAAAAACTGAGCAGGTCTCTGCTTGGTTTTTCTCCAAGCAGAGGATCCGCACGCGCGTCATGTGGGTTTAAAATGTTTTCACTTTTTTTTAATCCCCAGCATGTGCAACCTATATAGTGTTAACAAGATGCGCCACATATTAATTCCACCCTATTCTGCATTTCAATAGTTTAACAATGTTCTGACAAATTAACTGTCTTTAAATGTCTTGTATATATTGTTCAGGAAGATTTCTTCACATTCATTAAAAAAAGTGTCAACAGAGCTATCACAATTTAGACCACTAAAGCAAAATGAAATTATGCTCTATTCTCTTCCTTTCCATAAGTTAACCTCTCCTTATTTTCTGATTAAAACAACACTACTCCCTCTCACTTCTAGCACCTAAAAACCTGAATAGATAACGCTTTATTCAAAAGCATAAGACATGAATTCAGAGACTATTGAAATAGTCAAGAGTTAATATTTGTCAATTCAATATATAATATGAATCCATCTATGAAGATCATTTATAAGGGTTAATGTGTTATACCAAATAGAAATTCCAGATATCATGGAACAACTAGTTAATTCCCCAAAATGACATAAAACTATGTTAATTCTCATCTAATACCAAAGCTTGATTACTACAAATGAGAATAGCCACTATATTGATCACCATAATATTATTCTCTCAGAATTGGGTGGCATAGAGAATATATTGAAGTATAATTGTACGCTCACTTACAACAGCTGAAACACTGACATAAACCTCCAGAACCCAATAACTAATAGATAAAAGCTCGATTCATAAACCATACAGACAATGAAGAAAATAAACAAGGTGGATACAGTAACTTCCATAGAATGAGAACAAAAGTCATAAGCCTTACCTATTTATATGTAGAATTATTTTCATTCACTATTCCGGGATTTGACAAGAATGCCATTACTATGTTTCTTCTTCTTTTTTTTTTCCCTGTAAGGGGATATCCAAAAAGCTATGTATCTAAACAAGCCTAGGTATTAAAATTAAAAAACCTTAAATCTGTTTCTAATTTATAATTCAGATGATTTTTATTAAATTTTGTTTTGTTTTGTAGCATTAGTTATCATCATAGCCTTATGTTGTTGTCAAGAATAATCTCTTCTTACCCTGTAAAGTTGTCAATAACAATTATGTGATTAGCTATTATAAGTTTAGAAGTGTTGGGGTAAATATATTTGAAATCTAAATGGTTTTAAATATATTTAAGCCCACTTTAGTATTTTTGATAATGACTATTAATTGGGCCATCTTGCAAGAAAAAATATCATAAGCCCATGTAATATATCTGGCTTACTCTATCCCTTTGTAAAAGTTTTCTTGTTTGACTTCTGATATTATATAATATTCGTGATAGCTTTTTTGTTTGTCTCCTTCTCTGAAAAAAAGGGAGTTTAAAAGATAAAGTTGTCCAGTCCTTTCATATGAAGCATGCTGTCAGGAAACAAAGAAAAGTAAAATGCAACATCTAGGAATGTGCTCTGAAAGTCCAGCTTGCCACTTTCATGATACCTCGTATTTTACTCCCTGAGCTTGCTGTGATATTTTTTTGAAGATGATCAAAAGGCATTTAATGATAAAGACGTTGGGCTTCAACAAATGCATTCCTGATAGTTTTATTTAAGGTTGTCGTTGCTGCATTCATGAACTAACGAAGCTGAGCAAAAGAATTGATTATAGCATTCACTCCCTTCACCTACTTCTCTATGAAATTCCATTCAATTGCTCTATGTGAGCTTGAGCTTGAGTTTTGAGTGTGTTGTACTGCTATTAGAGAGAGAGTTTATATTTATTTTACTTCATCTTATTCTGAGTTTTTTAATTGCTTTAAGAAGGTTGTAAATTTGTTGAGCTGATCCTTTGGTTAAAGGTTGTAATTATCCTCCTTAGATAAAAGCATATATGGTCTGTTGCTTTAGGAAGTAAAAGTTTTAGGAAGCTTGTACCTTGTGAGGTTTTCTTGTAAAGTTCAAGACTTTAAATTTATAGAAAATCCCTTTTGCTTGTGTGCATTGGAAGGAGGATATAGGATTCAAGTGGTTATGATCTAAACCTTTTTAAATTTGATTGTGTAAACTTTTTCTCACTCACTTCTATCTTTCACAAAATATTTTATTTCAACACTGTTAAGAAGATAGACTACTTATCAAAAAATCTAACAAATGATTTTAAACACAATTCAACCCCTTTCTTGTGTCTAACATATGGTATAAGAGCTTTTGGTATCTATTCACGTAGGGTTCACAACCTTGAGAAAAGATCCTTAGGATGAATATTGCTCATGCTCCAGAAAGGACAATTTATCTCTCGACCTCCATTCTTTAATGGAACCAACTACTCCTACTAGAAAGCAAGAATGAAAATTTTCATTCAAGCTGCCAACAGATGAATCTAGAGAGTGATTGAAGTTAGACCATATGTTCCTACCAAGAGGAAGGAGAAACTGATGTTCCTAAACCAGAAGAGAAATAGGAAGAAGAAGATCACTTGCTGGGTGAATGTAACTATAAAGCTATCAATATGTTATACTATACAATCAACCCTAAAGAATTTAAGAGGCTTGTTCAATGCTCAATTGCAAAGGAAATGTGGGAAAAACAAGAATTGACCTATGAAGGAACCCAAGATGTGAGAATGGTTAGGAATGCAACTTTATCCAAAGATTTTGGTCTTTTTCATCAATTTGAAGGAGAACCTATACTGGAAACCTTCAATAGGTTTGGTAAGATCATTAATGATCTCGATGCCTTGGGAAAACACTATCTTGAGGAAGATTTGGTGGAGAAAATCGTCATGAGCGTAAATTCACCATGGGAATCCAAGGTAACAGCCATTATTGAAAATTCTAAATTTTCTACACTAACTCTTGATCAACTAAGGGGAAATATGATAGTATATGAAAGTACATTTGTAAGAGAAGAGATAGAGAAGAATAAGAAGCAACCAGAGATTGCTCTCACGATTCAAGAAAAACAGCCTCCTAAAGAAGATAAATCTCAGGAGGTCTCCGTCAACGGCAAAGAAATGACATTGATCTCTAGAACGATGTACTCATGCTTTAAGAAGAGACAATAAAATATAAGAGGATAGAGAAATAGTTCCTCAAGGTATGACATTCCTAAGGAATCTATAATTTGTTATGAATGTCAAAAACTAGGACACATAAAAGCAGAATGTTCTCAACTCAAAGGGAAACATGGGAAGAAAGTCATGATAGAAAATGCTACATGGAGTGACGATGACTTGCTAGAAGATTCGAAAGAGGAACCATAAATAGTAAACCTATGTCTAGTTGCAGAAGAAGATGTTGACACCTCTGATGATGAGAACCCTGAGGTAGAAAGAAATTCCTTTACTTATGATGAACTACTTTGTGCATTTGAAACAGTATTAGAAGATTCAAAAATTCTCATGAGAAAATACAATGATTTGAAAAAGGCTCATTATAAAATACTCAAGTGTTTTAATGTTTTAACAAATGAACAAAAAATTATTGAAGAAAAAATAAATCATTTTGAGAGTAGTTCCTATCTACCTTCCTTATTTATTGAAAATAAACTCTTAAAGGAAAAAGTAGAAATACTAACTCAAGATCTTGCAGGATTCGTTAAGGGACAAGATAACCTCGATATGTTGCTAGGAAGTAAAAAACACTCGCTAGATAAAGCTGGAATCAGTTTTTGTGAAGAAGAAAGTATATTTAAAAATTGTTTTACTTCCAACTCTCCTAAGGAAACCAGGACTTGCTACAATTATAGAAAGAAAGGGCATCTTGCAAAAGATTGCAGAAAAAGGGCTATTATAGTAAAGCAAGTATTGGTTCCAAAAGAAACTTTGATAATAGAAAATACTGTCTTCACAAGACAAAAGTTTTTGAATACCGAAATCACCATTTGTGCCTAGCAGGGTTGCTCTAAAGGAAAGGAAGTTCACTGGCTCCTGGACTCAGGATGTTCAAAACACATGACTAGTGATCTTAGCAATTTCCTCTCTTTAATAGCCAAAGCAATGGGGAATGTCACTTCTACAGACAATGGCAAAGAAAGAATCGCTGGTATAGGAAAGATTGGTATTTCTTCTCATTTATTTATAGATAATGTCTATATTGTAGATGGCCTTAAGTATAATCTTTTAAGTATTAGTCAATTACATGACAAAGGCCATAAGGTAGTCTTTGAATCTTCAAAATGTATGATTTTTAAAAGAAATTCTGATAAAGTTTTGACTTGTGGTCAGCATCATGATAATGTATACAAACTCTTTTTAGACTATCTTCCTATGGAATATAAATGTCTTGCATCTACAAATGACCTGAACTGGTTGTGGCACAAAAGATTAGGTTATGTAACCATGAGAACTATTTCAAAATTATCCAAAAAGGATCTTGTCATCGGATTACCTAAGGAAAAATTTGTAACATATCACATTTGTGAAGCATTTCAAAAAGGAAAACAAACCAAAACATCCTTTTCTTCAAAATATCAAATTTCAACTCAAAAACCTCTTGAACTACTATATATGCATTTATTTGGTCCTATTAGGACTAAGAGCCTTGGAGGAAAATATTATAGTTTCGTAATAGTAGATGATTACTCTAGATATACATGGATATTCTTTCTTGCTCAAAAAGGAGAATGTTTTGAAACCTTCAAAGTATTTTGAACAAGAGTTCAAAAAGAAAATAATCTTCCCATTATATCTATTCGAAGTGATCATGGAACTGAATTTGAAAATAAGGAGTTTGATCATCTCTATAATTCTTTTAGCATCTCACATAACTTTTCTACTCCCAAGATAACTCAACAAAATGGTATTGCTAAAAGAAAGAATCGCACCTTCCTTGAGATGACTCGAACCTTACTTTGTGAAAATTCTCTTCTTAAAAGTCTTTGGGCAGAAGCTGTCAGTACCTTCTACATCCTAAATCATTGCTTAATCAGACCAAGTTTGAATAAAACCCTCTATGAAATTTGGAAAGGAAGAAAGCCTAACATAGGTTATTTTTACTCTTTTGGTTACAAATGTTTTATTTTGAATGATAGAGAAAATATTAGAAAACTTGATTCGAAAACTGATGAAGGCATATTTTTGGGATATTCTATAAATAGAAAAGCATACAGAGTGTTTAATGGTATTTGATGAAATCAACTTTGTTACTAACAATAGTTCAGAAAAAAGTGATGAAGATGATGATGCTCCTATCTTCCCAAATCAACAACATCCAAAAGGTTTGGAAGACACATCTCCTACTAAAACAAGAGAAGAACCTACCACTGAAAATCTTCCTCCCTCAAGCCATGAAGTTCTTGAGACCATTGGCAAAAGCAAGCTTCCTAGAGAATGGAGACACTCCGCTTCCTATCCTCATGACTTCATCATAGAGACATATTTGAGGGAAGGAAAATGAGATCTTCATACAGAAGAATGAACTACATGGCCTTCATGTCCTAAATCGAGCCAAAGAATGGTCAGGAAGCTCTTGAAGATAACTCCTGGATCAATGCAATGCAGGATGAACTAAATCAATTCGAACGAAGTAATGTGTGGAAATTGGTCCCTACACTAGTTGATCAGTCAGTCATTGGGACTAAATGGGTCTTCAAGAACAAACTTGATGAAGCTGGAAATGTTGTCAAAAACAAGGCAAGATTGGTTGCACAGGGGTATAATAAAAAAGAAGGTATAGACTATGAAGAAACCTCCTATAGCTAAACTAGAATCAATTATATGCTTCTTGCTTTTGCTTGTATAAAGTATTTTAAGTTGTTTCAAATGGATGTCAAAAGTGCCTTTTTAAACGAAAATTTAAATAAGGAAGTTTATGTCAAACAATCCCCTGGTTTCAAAAATTTTGAACATCCTAATCATGTTTTTTTAACTCTTAAAAGCTTTGTATAGCTTAAAACAAGCTCCTAGGGCTTGGTATGATAGACTAAGTACATTTCTCGCTCAAAATGTTTTTTCTAGGGGAATAACTGATTCAACACTATTTTTTAAAAACTCTAAATCTAACTTATTGCTTGTTCAAATATATGTTGATATATTATTTTTGGATCAACTAATAAGTCTTTGTGTAAGGAATTTACTGAACTCATGACAAGTGAGTTTGAAATGAGTATGATGGGAGAACTATCATTTTTCCTTGGGCTGTAAATCAAGCAAAACTCTAATTGAATATTCATATCTCAAACAAAATATATTTGTGAGCTCCTAAAAAGTTCAATATAGAGAATGCAAAGAGTATAGGAACTCCTATGAGCATTTCTATTAAACTGGATCAGAACCCTTCAGGTAAGGATGTTGATCAACGAAAATACCGAGGTATGACTGGCTCCTTACTATATCTCACTGCTAGTAGACCGACATAGTCTTCAGTGTCTGTCTATGTGCTCATTTTTAATCTAATGCAAAGGAGTCATACTTGACTACTGTAAAGTGGATCCTAAGGTATCTTAAAAGAAACTCAATCCTTAGGACTATGGTATCCTAAATCACATGTTTGCAATTTAATTAGTTTTTCTGATACTGATTTTGGTGGTTGTAAAACTGATAAAAAAAAGTACAAATAGGACTTGTCAATTTTTAGGACATAATCTTGTTTCATGGCATAGCAAGAAACAAAATGTTGTTGCCTTATAAACTGCTGAAATAGAGTATGTTGCTGCAAGAAGCTGTTGTGCACAAATATTATGGATGAAGCAACAATTAAAAGATTATGGTCTAAATTATTGTCAAGTTCCTATCAAGTGCGATAATACAAGTAATATCAATATTTCAAAAAATCCCATTCAACACTCTCGAACAAAGCACATTGAAATTTGTCACCACTTTCTTAGAGATCATGTCCAAAAGGGTAACATCACTCTTGAATTTATCTCCACTGAGCATCAAATTGCTGATATCTTTACAAAACCATTACCTAAAGATAGATTTTGTGTCATTAGATGTGAGTTAGGAATATTGAATATATGCTCCTTAGGAATATCACATATAATATTCTTGATCTGTATATCTTATATTTCTATTCTATTTTCGTGAATGCATATTTCATCTTGGTCTTACATATTTCTCGTTCATGCTTAGCATCTTAGATTTGACAAAAAGTTGTTTCTAAATTAAAAAAAAGGGAATTATTTTTTCAAAAGTAAGGCTGCACGTCTTCCCAACACCTTATTAACTGCTGCATTACTATCCAAAATATCTGTTGCATGCCTCTGAACATGTAGCATGACCTCTCTCTCTCTTCCTGACTGAGCTAGTAACCGTCGGGTAATGTGAATGGGTCTTCATCTCTTTTTAAGTCTCTCTCTTCATTTTCTCCTTTACTCTTCTCCATATTATTCCTTCTTCTTTGAAACTCTATCTCTTTGGACTACTACAATGGCATCTCAAACAAACCTCAAACGAAAGCTCCAAAGTTCAGCTGCTCCTTCACATTACTCCATAGCTGGTAGACCAAAGCACTTAGATGGCCCAAATGCAAAACTCAGGTATGAGTCTGATTTCTCTCATCGCTCCTTTTCTACAAACCGTGAAGTAAATTTATGGTTCTTTGTTGGGGAAAAACTCTATCATTTTTACAAATTTAAAGAACTCGGTTGGGATGGTTTCCTTGGACTTACTGAACTTGTATAAGACGAGCTCACAAAATGGTTTTACTCAAATCCTTCTTTAAAAAAAGACCCTTTTTTGTGACTGCCTCCTACTTGGGTGTCATTTTAAAATTTCACCCTAAAGTATTAATTCCCTGCTAGGGCTACCGAATGGGATAGAAGCCTATGTCTCTGAGGGAAATATTGATCACCTAGGATATTCTCCTGAGGTAGTCGCATTTGAACTCACGCATAAGATGGATACTCTTGTGACTGTGCATAATATTGACGTGCATGATCGTCTCCTACTCCATCTCATTAATCAAGTTTTAATCCCCAAAGTAACTAAGTTGAATAACCCTACTGCCATTGAAATTTTCTATATATGGAGTGTACGACACTCGTTTCATATCAACCTAGGTTTTATCATTATGAGCCATATGTAGACAGTCATATCTCATTCCTTCTATGAACTGCCTTACAGAATCTTAATCACCAAGATTACCTAAGCCAATAGGGTGGACCTGTCTGATCTGGAACCTGAGAAAGCAAATAAACGTGCCACCTTTGATAAGAAGCTCCTAGACAGTAATGGGTATTCGAAAAATGAAAGGCATTTGGCTAAAAAAGGATGAGGAAGTTCCTAAATCCACCTCTAAGCCAAAACAATTAAAGACTTGGGACTTCAAATTAACACCTCTGAGACGAGTTAGACCTCTAACTGCTATTTAGGAGGGTAGCCTAACCAAAAGCATAGATGAAGAGCCAGCTTCTACCAGGGTTCCTGGTCCTCATCATGTTGTTGACTTGGAATACTCTGAGGAGGAGGAGGATTTTCCTCCTAAAGATCTATCACCACAACATCTACCTTATCCTTGTCCTTTAAAGTAGACAACAAAGGTACAACTACTGAACCGTCTTCTGTCAAGCCTCCTGGCGCCCCTATTGTTACAACTACCTCTTATCTGACTCTTGAGGAGGTCCTTCAGGCTGTTGAAGAGCTTTACAGGGCTGTTCTTAGTGAAGAATTGCTATTAGCTCCTCTTTTGAAGGAACCCAAGGGGCCACCTGCTGCTGAGGATTCTCCCTATCCCCCTTAATTTCATAATGCCATAGGGGGAGAAAACATTATGTATTAGTCTACTTATTTCTCTTATTTCTCCTGATGTTATGACTGTGCTATAATTTCTATGTTTGTACACTTAGGATATCTTTTGTCGTAAACTATATCTTGCCATGGGTTAAATTCTCTTGACGTTATATGTTTGATGGCATCGCTAAATTTTCTCTAATTTGATGTTTAAATTTCTTCTCTTCTATATATACTCATATATGCTTGATAATGTGATAACATTGCTCTGGCAAAATTCAAATCTAAACTCATCTAACTTGGAATGAGGAAGTATATCCCTAAAGTCAAAGTTCAAGAAGTATATTTTCAAGGAAGTGCAAATTGAGGGGGAGTTAAACTGAGGGGGAGCAATGCTGTGTTTTCTGACATACCTAAGCATCTTAGGAAAGTCTCTTCATCTTGAAAAACTTTATGTTATTTAAGATTGGATGTCATTATCAAAAAAGGGGGAGATTGTTGAGGTAAGTATATTTGAAATCTAAATGGTTTTAAATATATTTAAGCCCACTTTAGTATTTTTGATAATGACTATTAATTGGGCCATCTTGCAAGAAAAAAATATCATAACCATATCTGGCCTACTCCATCCATTTGTAAAAGTTTTCTTGTTTGACTTTTGATATTATATAATATTCCTGATAGATTTTTTGTTTGTCTCCTTCTCTGCAAAAAAGGGAGTTCAGAAGATAAAGTTGTCCAGTCCTTTCATATAAAGGATGCTGTCAAGAAACAAAGAAGAGTAAAGCGCAACATTTGGGAATATGCTTTGAAAATCCAGCTTGCCACTTTCATGATACGTCGTACTGCACTCCCTGAGCTTGCTGTGATATTTTTTGAAGAAGATCAGAGGGCATTTAATGATAGAGATGTTGGGCTACAACAGATACATTTTTGAGAGTTTTATTTAAGGGTGTGGCTGCTGCATTCAAGAACTAATGAAGCTGAGCAAAAGAATTGATTACAACATTCACTCCCTTCACCTACTTCTCTCTGAAATTCCATTCAGCTGCTCTGTGTGAGCTTGAGCTTAAGTTTTAAATGTGTTGTACTACTGTTAGAGAGAGAGAGTTTATATTTATTTTACTTCATCTTATTCTGAGTTTTTAAATTGCTTTAAGAAGGTTGTAAAAATTATTGAGTTGATCCTTTAGTTAAACGTTATAATTCATCTTCCTTAGATAAAAACATTTATGGTCTGTTGCTTTAGGAAGTAAAAGCTTTAGGAAGCTTGTACCTTGTAAGGTTTTCTTGTAAAGTTCAGGACCTTGAATTTATAGAAAATCCCCTTTGCTTGTGTGCATTAGGAGGAGGACATAGGATCCAAGTAGTTATGATCCGAACCTCTTTAAATTTGATTGTGTAAATTTTTTCTCACTCACTTCTGTCTATCACAAAATATTTTATTTCAACACTGTTAGGAAGATAGACTACTTGAAAAATTTAACAAATGATTTTAAACACAATTCAACTCCCTTCTTATGTTTAACAAGAAGACATAGGTTGATTAAATCAGATATCAAAGGCTTCAATGTCTATTGCCAAACTGAAAGTGTCCAAGTCAAGAAAATTTATACCTTGAGAAGATTTTCAGCAGAAATGATTTTACAAGATTCCAAAAATTGAACCCTGCAAGAGAATCAAATCAAAAACTTAATTAGACTCTAATGTCCCAACTACTACTATCCCCAAAACAGAGATTTACTCTTCCAACACCAAACAACAAACCTTACTTGAAGCAAGAGAGCCTGGTATTAAGCAGTTAGACCAAAATCCTGGAGTTGGAAAGAACAAAGGACACAAGTAATTATGCCGTGTGGATATTTTTTGATTACCTTTTAAAATTGTAATCTCTACATTCTTCCTAGAAATATCACAAGCATCCAAGAGTATTAACATATAAAGGAGGCAGAAGAACCAAAAAAACAAAACGGGTCTCACAAGAAGGCAGAGGCGAAGAAGATGAGACAATAGCTCACGTCTCAGTCTCGTTCTCGGACAGCACCTTCTTCAAGTTTGGCAACAGAGATGGTCAAAGAGAGATGGGAACCCACAGCAGACTAGTGGTGGTGGCCGACAATGGCCACTGTGCTAGACTCGCTCTTAATCGACATCGTTGTTCCCTCTCGCCCTCGATTCGCTCCACCTCTATCTGAAAGAAAGAGAATGGAATAAAAGAATAGCAAGAAGTGGTTGCTAGTGAGACTCCGGCCAGAGGACAATGTGATCGGATGACGTAGCTCTCTTTGAGCCCACAAGCTCGCCTGCTGTATTGTCTCTCTCGGACACTCTCCCCAAGAATGACGGAAGAAAAAATAGAGGGAAAATTTTTTTAAAAAATTGATATAATTTTAAAAGATTAACACTGAAGATGGGAATAAAGGTAACAATTGAAATTAACACTGAACAAAATAACTATTGAAAAAAATAATTATTTATTTTATTTAAAATAAAAATATATGACAAATAGAGATATAAATTTCAATGAAGATTGATGCTTGTTACAATTTAATCTCATATTCTCATGCAGGCATTCTCCCATTTTTTAATTATTTTATTTAAAAGAATTATTAGAAACTTGAAAATTTTATTCATTTTTTAATTATTTTATTTGAAAAATTAAAAATTAATTATTCATTTTATTTAAAAATTTGAGACATTTGATCACTAAGAATTAGACCATACTCATATCAATGTCTGAATTGTATGTAGGATTTAGTTGATTAGATGGATGAGCTAAAGTCTTGCAATTTATCTATAGTTTGTAATTATTAGTAAAGATAATAATCCTATTAAAAATAAATAATAAAATAAGAATTAAATTAAATTATCTTATAAATTATAGATTGAAAAATTAATTTTAGAATATGTATTATCTATATTTGTAACAAAAATATTTTGTAAATATATTAACTATTTATACCTACATGAAGTGTGAGAAGACACCAACTCACGTCGATGCCTTGTTTCTAACATCCCTCCCCTGACTGTCTCTCCACAAGATGAGAAGGTAGTTATTAGGGTTAAAAATGAAACTAATGGAGGGATTATGATCAAGAAGCAGGTGTGGAGGAAAATTTTGGAGGGAAGTTGAAATAGAGAGGGGACGTGAAACTAAAATATGAAAAAGGGTGTGAATAATATGTTTCATGGAAGAATTTTTCCAATTTTTTTTTCAAAATAAGGGGTTTAGCATCAGTTTTAACCAACGCTATAGAAACTGACATTAAATGTAGTATATTTAACGTCGGTTTTTGAAACCAACACTAAAAAACTAATGCTATATCTCCTTTTTTTGGTAGTGTTTCAGGACCCTCGAGGAAGCCTTCTTCTGTTACTACCATCACTAAATTATTTTTGTACTGTGTGAGCCTTGTCTACTCGGGAATTTTTAGTATTATTCTTCCGATAGAGCCTTCTCGATGAGCATAGGAACTCCTACGCATAGGAGCATATCCGGATCCAATTTTAAGGCTCAAGCTTCAGCTAAAAGAGAAGACCCCATGCCAATGAATTTACTAAAACTAAGATTTCAACCCATTTGTTTGTCCTTATTAATCCTCCAACTGCCATGAGATTGTCCTTTGCTGATCCATCGATGTTGAGCTTTGACCAACCCAAATCTAGTTTGACCCAGGCCAAGTCGGTAGTTCGAGGAACAATGATGATTTGATTGCCTGCAGTATTGCTTTGGGCACTAGAGAACCAAAATTCAGCTGATTTTGAAAGGATGGTTTTAGGGAAGGTTGAAATATTGATAGGAGAGCTTCGGAAGACAAAATTGTTTCTAGCCAGCCAAATGCTTCTTAAGGAGTAAATGAAGATAGAGCCCCAAGGAATTCCATGTATGGTGTGGGACATCGGCCTACAAATAAGTGCCTTTTTGATAATATTGTAAGATACCTTCATGTCGCACCTATATATATAGTATATAGTATATATGAAAATTATTGATAAAGTTTAGTTCAATCGTATTAGAGGTGTTTGAAAGATTAATATAATATCCAAGTCTAAATTAATTAAAAAAATCAACAAAGATTATCCAAGCATAAACACTTAGGAGGCGTACGTTGTATATACTAATACATCATGATATCTTACATAGATATGATATAGATTTATATTCGACATGGCCCAATTGGTCATATATATTATATCCCAATAGTGTAATATATGTATGTTTGATATTACATGTTTATATTTTTTTATAAATGTAATTTTTGTGTAATTAATCACTTTAAAAAAACAATTGTAGTAAAATGACAAAATATTTAACAAAGAACTAATCGCAGCTAAAACTGTTGAAATTTTACTCTTTTGAAAAAATCAATCAAATTGAATTGTCACATGGAATTGTAAAACTCCACAAATGTTTTTAAAAAATATACGTAATAGAATAGGAAAATATTTATTATATTCTTGTAGTATTGAAAATTCAGTACTAACTCTATTCATATTTCAACAAGTAAATATTTTTCACCTAAAATCTATAATCTAACTCAACCATAATTTAAATTGAAATTTTGTAGATTTTATAAAAATTAAAATAAATTATAAGACATAATATAAATAAAAATATTACTAAATTATTTAAATATTAGTTGAGTACCGAAAACGGACTCCAAAGAGGATAAGAGACCAAGTCCCACATAATGACTCAGTCATTCACTGATTCTTGAGGCTATCGACGCATATATACAACATAAAATTTCCGGCATGGCGTCAAGATAGTCACGTCTCTGAAATTTTGGGTAATAAAGGATCAGAACTTTTGACCATTGAATTTTTAAAACAAATATATAAGAATTAATAAATACAGTCTTAAACACAAATCTATCTCTACATTTTTTCAGAGATAATTAAAAATAATTAAGATCTAGCCCTTCCTAGACTTGCCAAAAAAATTTCCATTCAAAATGATTAGAATAAACTACTGATTTAGTACTTAAAAGATTATAATTATCTTAATTTGATTTTTAAAATATAAAGTATTTTAATTTAATTTTTGAAATATTATATTTGTTTGAATTTAGTGTTTTTCATTACTAAATTACAACACTTTTTGTTATTAAATTTTAAATTTTTCATTGTAAAAAATCACTTTAATAAACAGAGAGATTAAGTTAAAACAAATATAATATTTTAAGAACTAAATTAACAGACTTAATTCTTTAAATATTAAATTGAGATAATTATAAATTTTTAGAGATGAAATCAATTATTTTCTCAAATAATTAAAATCATAGGCCATATCGTCCTTCAACAAGAATTACTGTCAGCTTTTGGATCCATTCCTCCATTTTTGTAATATATATATATATATATATATATATATATATATATATATATATATATTTGTTTCACCCTGAAGTTTGAGGATTTCAGATAAAATGACGAGGGAAGTTCTTCTAAAAGCTCATACTCATGTACATTAGTGTCAACCATCATGTAATTATTACACGCAAAAATTTAACAATAATAAATTTAATAAACAAATAATTAAATTGGGATAAACTAATAAATGGGAAAGAGGATTTTAATTTCAATATTCGTATTAATTAATCAATTATTATGGTTATTATTATTGTTATCGTTATTATTACATAATTTAATTTAT
The DNA here is from genome assembly GCA_037074585.1 of Biancaea sappan. Lineage (NCBI taxonomy): Eukaryota > Viridiplantae > Streptophyta > Magnoliopsida > Fabales > Fabaceae > Biancaea > Biancaea sappan. The sequence goes on from CM073490.1 coordinate 58,250,381, forward strand.
TTTTAATTCAAATTAAATGACTTAATTTCTATTATATTTAGTTTAATTTTAGACTTTAAAATAAATAACGACAGTAAAGTTTAATTTTATAATATTTAAAAAAGTATAATAAAAATAATTTCGAAAAGTAACAATAAATTCTGATATATATATCATTGACCGTCAGTTTCCTTTCAAGAGCCACCATTTAAAGAATTAATTTGCTTCTTTTCACAGGATCATACTAACTTAAAAGTTAAGAGTAGCTGAGAATAATTACTTAACATCTGATATTCTTTCTCAAAATCTGTTTTTTATGTACATCTTGTTTTGAATGAATTAATTTTTTAAATTCATTTTTTATAATTTTTAAAAAAAACATATAACTACATAATATATCGTCTTTTGATCAAACCACAGCCAAATTCTTTTCTAAATATTCAGGTGTTTTTTTAATTAATAAAATATTTCAATGGCTCATTATTAACTTGGAAAAGGACGCTATAAAGAAATCGTTGCCCTGATTTGCAGGGAGGTGAATTGCAAAAACAATTCAAATATTACACGTCCAAGTTACATATATTTAATTTGCAAGTGAGAAAGGTCTTGAGATAACTTTCATGATGACCACGCAAATAGACCTTGAATTCATGAAATTTTGTTAGAGAAAATAGAAGAGGGAAGAAGATGGTGGGAAAAAAAAAAATCAAAGACATCAAAGCCCACTACTTTGATTTTAAACTTTTTTTCTTTTTGAACCATTGATATCCGATCTGAAAGTCCATTAGATTCTCACTAATTTGATAAAAATATAAAATTATCTTATTGTTAATTTCTAATTTTCTCACCTTAATTACTTAAAGAAAACAAATCTCACTCAATCACTGAATCAATTAATATTTGTTGATTTTAAATTTTGTATATATATATATATATATATATGAACGTTTCTGCACGCTATTTATATATTTTCGAGTTTTGTTGAGAAAAATTTTTTTAATTATTTTAGGGATGCAATTCTAATCAAAAATTCGAAAGTTCTTTATGGATTAAAACTATAAATTTTATACCTTAGGATCTTAACTTTCATAATTCACACAGTAAACAATATAAACATAAAATTACTTACCTGCATCCACGCTTTTCCAATTCTAGAAAATGATTTTACTTCTTCTGAGTTTCTCTCTTTACTGTCTCCTTCATGGTTAGGAGGAAAAAACTGTTATCACATTCTTTTTTGAATGAGAGTCTTTTATTTAAATAATTGTTATTTTAAATTTGAAATCAGAGTATAAGAGGTATTTATCTTTTGACCCCTACAAAGTTTTTAATTAATTAATGGCCTCTTAACTATTACAAGAAGGCCCCAATATATTAAAAACTTATCATTTTGGTCCTTCAATGTTATATAATGTGAATTCAACTATTAATATTATTAAACTTACATGGGCCACATAGATAGAAATAATCTAACATTCTTTTGCTTAGCCTTTGTAACTATTTGATGGCTTAACAACAATTGTAAGTGTGCTCCATACATCAAATTTACTAACATCAATAGACTTAGTTGAATTAGCTTTGAGTGGATCGTGGCAATTACTTATTATTTTGCAACACGATTCCTTCCATATATCACAAAACATGCTTAACCTAACATCAACTTTAATTGAGGAAAACTGTAAGCCTCAACATAACCCGTCATCTCACACAAACATATATACATAGATACCAAAATAATAACAAGTACAATATGCAGAAACATAACCATAAGTGGATTCACAGTGTCACAAAATATAACAAGCACAACAAACACAGTACTATAATCAATATAGCAAGGCTTTGTCCATAATGATCATATGCTCTACATGACTAGAAAATGCTTTGGGTGGTAATCCCTTTGTCAATGGATCTGCTATCATTAGATCAATACTGATATGCTCAATAGACACTTTCACTTTTGCACTTCCTCCTTAACTGACAAATACTTCAACTCCATGTGTTTGGCACCTTTTAGAGTACTTGTCATTCTTTATGAAAAATACGACTGCAGAATTATCACAATAAATTCTCAATGGCCTAAATATATTGTCGATAATCCCAAGTCCTAAGATAAAGTTATGCAACCATAATCCTTGAACAGTTGCCTCAAAGCAAGCCATGAATTCAGCCTCCAAAGTAGAAGCAACAATGATAAACTGCTTTCCCCTCTTCCATGACACTACACCTCTAACCAATAGGAATAAGTAGCCAAACGTAGACTTCTTGGTGTCCACGCACGCTGCATAATCTGAATCTATATATCTGATCATTTCCAGATGAACAGACCTCCTGTATGTGAGCATGTGTTCTTTAGTACCTTACAAATACCTAAGAACTTTCTTTGCAGCCTTCTAGTGGTCCATACTAGGATTACTTTGGTATCTTCCAAGCATACCAATAGTGAAGCTAATGTTTAGCCTAGTACAGGTCATGGCATACATCAAGCTCCTAACCACCAATGTATAAGGAATTGTTTCTATTGCCTTACGTTCCAATTCATTTTTAGGATATTGCATTTGACTTAATTTATCCCCTTTCTGAATTAAAACTATTCCTGCGGAGCATGTATCCATTCTGAACCTCTCTAAGACCTTATTGATATATCCTTTCTGTGATAATCTCAACAGTCCTTGTGACCTATCCTAGAATACTTCTATCCCAATCATGTAGAACTTCTTATCCATATCCTTCATTTCAAAGTTCTTAGAGAGAAACTTCTTTACATCATATAACATGCCCAAGTCATTTGTAGCAAGTGATATATCATCAACATATAGAACTAAAATGACAAATTTACTCCCATTGACCTTCATATAGATACACCGATCAATGGTGTTCTCTGTAAAACCATAAGATGTATGGTATCATTGAACTTGAGATACCATTGACAGGAAGCTTGCTTTAGTCCATATATTGATTTCTTTAGCTTACAAGCTAGATTTTCTTTTCTTGGGGTCAGAAAACCTTTAGGTTGGTCTATATAGACTTCCTCTTCCAAGTTCCTATTTAGAAAAGCAGTCTTAACGTCCATCTGGTGAAGCTCCAAGTCATAATGAGCCACCAAAGCCATAACAATCCTTAAGTAGTCTTTATTTGAAACTAGAGAGAAAGTCTCCTTGTAGTCAATGCCATCCTTCTAGGTGTGACCTTTAGCAATAAGTCTGGCTTTGAACCTTTCAACATTGTCTTTTGAGTCATGTTTAGTACCCATTTACAATTGATTCTTTTAGAACCTTCAGGCAATTAAACCATGTCATAGACTTTGTTGTCATTCATTGATTTAAGTTCTTCTTTCATAACATTAAACCACTTTTCAGGATTGCTACAGTCCATGGTTTGTTTAAATGAGACTGGATCCTTAGCAATGCTCAACTCATACTCAATCTCAAGATTGTATACCACAAAGTCACCAGGAATAGTTTTTTGCCTTATAGATGATCTTAATGCTACTTCCTGTCCAGGTTCCTGTTGTAGTACATCAATTTCTTAATCGACAGTAACTGGTTCATTCTTTACAATTTGAATAGGTGGGTTTGGGACATTGACTGATTTTTCTGATACATTGTAAGGCTGTGATACAATGACGGGAACAACAACATGAGAAGAAACCGTGGGTTTAGGTAATACATCCCGTGTTTCTTGAATGTCCACCTTTCGTGGTTCCCCACTTCCACTAGTGTCACGACCCAAATTCTAGGCACATGACCGGCATGCTGACACAAACTCATGTCATCGTAAGCCTAATCGACATCTCAATTTCTACCCCTTTTTTATTAAATAACATAGCTTTCATAATTATTTAGAAATCAATAAACAAGCAAATCCAAAAGAAGCAAACAAGACAACCTATTTTTAACTAATTTAAATACTCTCAACTGTTTGTATTTCGAAGACAATTCAGAGTTTGAAAAGAATTATGTATATATATATATATACATATATATTTATATGTGAAAATATGTATAATAAAATAAATACAAAAATTAGAAAATATTAATTAAATATAAATAAACATTAATTAAAATAGATATTAATTAAAACAAATGTTAATTTATAATTGAATATTAATTAAAAAAAGTATAAACAAATATCAAATATTTGTTAAATTAAATATTAATTTATAATATAAATTATTATGATCGTATACTATATATATACACAAGGGAAGATGACGACTTACTCCGAATACTTGTCAATGGCAAAATATCTGGGAGCTCCCGTAGGCCCACTCAACAAATCTTATCATATCCGGAAGCGCCTGTAGGCCTGCTCAACCAATTTCATCAATCTCATAAAAAACCCGGCATGATGCACAACCTCATCCTCAATGGTCAGGGTGTCCCACGGATTAAATCTGAACTTGAGGTCATACTAAAGGAATCGTTGTCTCTGCTCCCAGAGGTCAAGTCATCCTGTCATCCAAATTTTCTGCTTGACATGAGAGAGGATACTATCCCGCCCAAACATAATCAAGGTTCAAATAATTTCATATAAATCACCAAAAACAATTTATCGATATATTGGACAATATATTCATCAATATAATCGTCAATGTAATCATCATATCAATTTCTACTAGATAACTCTAAAGTATCCCAATCACAATAAATCACATTTGTCTCATGAACCATCTTTTTTCCCCCAATGTTTCTCATTGGTAATTTCACCAACAATTAAATTGTACATAAAAGTTTCAATTTCAATATTTCGAATTTCTTAACCGAGTTCTTGCTTTCTCACCATGATCATTACCTATCTTTATATCATATTACTTAAACATTTAAGATAATGTTAAAGAAATGTTGGTTCACTAACATAGATTCCAATGACGTTTTTATTGTCATCCGAATTTTGTCGTCGAGATTAATTCTGAAGATGCTACCATATTATTTAAGAAATTTAAAATACTATTAATCATCCTTCTTGTTAATTAAATTTTTAGAATATAAAGTTTTAGGATTTACATAAAAAGAAATATATATATATATATATATATATATATATATATATATATATATATATATATATATATATATGAGATTCAAGTTTTGTACTTACCCTAATCATAGAGAGAGTGGCGTTCTTGATGTTTGTGTGTACGAATGATGAGGGGAGATGGAATGATTGTCTGTGAGTGGAGATGGCTTGAAGCTTTTGGTGTGTGAGTGTGAGAGATGACGTGAATGGGAGAAATCAATGTATTGAAAAGGTGAATATGTTGAATATGTTGAACAGGTGATGGTGAATGAATATGAATGAAGAGATGGATGAACGAATTTGGTGAATTCATTAATTTAGATTGGAGTTGAATGAAGAGGTGGCGAGTGGGAGAAAGAGAGAGAGAAGGAGAGGTAGACGGCAATGAATTAATTTAGGTTTTAGAGTTTTTGGTTAATTGATTTAGTTTAGATGTTTGTTCCCTCTTTGAATTTGAAAAAAGCTAGTTTGAATTTAAAAATTAGATTTGATTGAGTGTTTGTTTAATTAGGCTTAAATTGAATTTGAAGGTGTTGAAGACAAATTGGTTTATTAGATGTTTATCTAAATATTTTGAAAATACCATACCTCTTAGATTAGGATTCCTTTAATTATTTCTCTAAAACTCATTCACACTATAAAATTATTTCTCTAAAAAAACTTAAAAAATACCATTGTGATATTCCAGTAAGTGAAATATGAATTTAAAGCTAGTTTTTGAAAACAAAAATTCATATTTGCTTACTAATTATTTTACTAGAAAGCATAAACTTAAATAATTTAATTATTTAAACACGAAAAGATTTGTAATACAAATCTTAGATTATCTTAAGTAAATATAATATGATTAAACCATATTTCTTAAGATACTCTTCAGATTTAATAATGGAAACCAAAATCCTTAATTTTAATATAAAAATGACTTGATTAATTAGATAAACAACTAATTACATTATTTAATTCCTTGCCTTATCCAATCATCTAATACTACTATTTTTATAATTTATTTAATTTTTCAGAAAACTGTTCATGCACTATTCACGCACCGTTCACTTATTTTTATTTTAAGTTTCCTTTTATTTCTAAGAGTCATTTAATAGATTAATCATACTCCTTATCCCAAAAATTAATATCTTGAGATTTAGAAATTAATTCCTGTTTCTTATTTCACATCAAGGTTCCATATAATTTTCTCCATTTATTCCCATACATTGTAACATTTTTGCTACAACCCACAAGATTCCAAAATCTTTCATTTTAGTCCCCATAATTTTCACTTTAGTCTTGTATGACCTGGCATCTCACATTACTAGTCTATAGCCCAAAATCACATACTAAAGCATCATCACATCACAATACAACATCACAAATGCATATTGCACAAAATTTGCAAACCAGTATTTGTGAAATAAAATTTAACATCGATCTAAAAATGGAAAATTAAATGGTGGGTATTACAATATTACCCCTTTTAAGAAATTCGGTCCTCCAAATTTAAATTACCTCTAGTCATGAAAATGTGTTGAGACCTAAAATGCATGTCTGCCCCTGTTTCTCACATGGCTTCTTCATGAGTTTGATTTCGTCGCAAAACCAAGATCGATAGAATCTCCCTAGACTGGAGTTTCTTTACCTAGCTATCTAAGATAGTTACCAAAACCTCCTTGTATGATAAATCCTCATTTAATTGGATGATATCTTGACTTAGCATTTGAGAAGGGTCAGGAAGATACTCATTTTAATTGTGAAAAATTTTCACATGCCCAAACTCACATTTTCTTCTGACATTATATTACTTGAGATATTACATTACTTCCCCCTTAAAGAAATTTGGTCCCCAAATTTCAACTACTACAAATGCCTTCCTCATTAAAGTTACTCAGTTTCATCAAAAACCCATTTGTTTCTTGGTTTCCAACCATAACACTTCTAGCACATTGCTAATTAGAGCTTGCCCTTTTATCGCACCTATCTCGATCTAAGTTCTGTATCATTTTCTCTTTATGGCCTTGAAGACGTGCCCCATGACTTGTGCCTTTTTACTAGCACTGATAGAGATTTGCCTCTATGTTTATCTTTTCTCTCCACTTTTATTTGGGAACTCTAGATTGTAGTAACTAATTTGCCATGTTATTTGTGCCTATACCTATTCTTGTGCATTTTAATAGTTTATACAAGTCCCATCGGGGACTTCTCCTTTAAAGGTCAACCTTCCCGTTTCACCTCATGTCCTAATCTCGAATCATACCAATGCCTCATAGCCATATGGCCTCACTTTGCCATACAGGCCCATCACACCCACTTAGGCTCGCACACCTTTACAATTGATATAATTTACTTCTACGAACCTTACACGGTTGTGTCAAGTTTCCATCATCACTCTAGCATTTCCATACCAAAAAGGCATCTTATGATTACTCAAGATTTCATCTTCTTTCATCTTGATTATGATTTCGCAAGTCTACCTTGCATTTAAGCCTAGTAGGTCATACTCCAAATCGGGTTGTATCCCTAAAAAAAAGTGTATTAACCACACGTTCTTCAAAAGGTCCTTAATCACAGAGCAACTTAGTCATTCTCAAACAGTTGACCTACTAACATAACCAACTCACAATGATTCTAGTGCTATGTTTCAATTCTCAAGATCTTGCTAAAATTTAACTATCCACCTTATGAACAAAACACCCTTGTGTCCATATAGCATGTTTGATCTGCTAGCCAACACGCTAAATACGCATAACGTCTTCCACAATTTAATAACTCTTTATCAAAATCATTGTAAGTGGAATAGAACTCCTTCCCACTGAACATCATAATCTCAAGTACAATCACATTTGGAATGAGTTAACGCAAATCCCTTTCCATTAAGCTTGATGTCATATGCAAACTTATATATATATATATATATATTGGAATTTCCTTTTAAATGGATTGAATATCAATTTAGAGTTTCTCTTCCTCATTGCTAAACATTTATGGTAATGAAATTTGAAAGGTTCAATCTCAGGTCACCACATATACAGACATATTCAACATGTCAAAATCCCAATCAAGTTTCCAAAAGTTCCATGTTCAAATCCAAGCATCTCCTAATCATCTGGGTATAGATCATCATAATCAGGGTAGTCTTAATGCAAGAAGTCATAAACACAATGTAGATTTTTCAAATAGATAACAATCATCCCTAATTTACTTGTCATATATGCATGGTTTCATGCCTTTGGTTCTCTTGGGTCATACTTTCAACTATGTTGAGTATCCGATCATGTTGGGTTATCCTCAATCTCATCGATCTGTTAGGTTTCACCTACAACCATAATCCATGACACCAGCAACATAGTCCAAGTTATCACTAAGGTAGTCTAGGGATCATCACGTTACTTGATCCATTATGGCCAACCATGGTACGTCACTCCTACTAAGGTAATTCTATTACGGTGGCCTTTGTTCTCTTTAAGACTGGGTTGTAAGACCTTACCACTAATTACATATTGTTTTGAACTGAAATATCACCACATACCATCATCATCCCAAAGTATTTAAGATTAAGACAATCATATTACCAAGTAAAATTACTGTTATTTCTCACCTGAGGTGTCACTAAATAGTATAATCCACCTAATTCGATGGGTTGTCATATTTTGCCCATATGAACATTCTAGATCTGAACCCCTACCATATTTGAACTCACAACTTTTATTTCAAGTTTACTAATGTCCAAACTACAAACTTTTTATATTCTAACCATAAACTATCCTTATCCCAAACCCTTCCATATAAAAAGAAGGACCCTGTTGACTCAAAAAGATAGGTTTGACACCTTTCGCATAATAATTTAGTCTTGAAATCTTATCTCTACATAACAAAATATGTTTGACCTACTAAGTTGTCATCTAACTTGCATCATGCCCACTTAGGTGTTTTAAGTCTTATCATCTCTCTTAACATATAGAGTTCACTGTTTGCACTCAAGCCCTTTACATAATTGCATCCACTTATATTCAATCATTATACAAAAGAAGGTACTAGGTGGCCTAGATAATAGGTACCTCCCCTTACTTAACTTAAAGGTAGAAATTTACCCCCTTACTAGGTTTAAACTTATGACTTCTATTTCAGGTTCTCTTATATCCAAATTATAAACAATTTATACCTTAAACATTTCACATAGGAAGGACCTTTCCAACTTAGAAGGGTAAGTTTAACATGACAAGATCATATATGGTGTGTACTAACAGTTTAATCATAAAATCCTATCCTTAAGTTCACCTTTACTAGGACTTATCTTCCAGGTACTCTTAGAGTGTTAATCGACAATAAGCAACATAACTACCGCCATTTCCTCAAGTAAAAGTATAATTACATCTCTACTCACTAACTTATTGTTCAAAATGCTTGACAAAGGCAAAATACATATACTAGGAAGATATGAACCAAGTTCTTGCACCGGTCAATTAATTAGTACTCCCCTATTTCCCACGAATTTAAAGCCTTGACCAATCTTTAACCATATTTGAATTTACGAACTTTTATTGAAACACTATGTCTCAAATACATGTTTATCCTTAACAACAGATTCAATAAAGCACTAAACTAGTTGGGGTACCTTCCCTTTTCACACAAGCATAATTTCTTATCTTTTATCCTTTCCCCTCCCCTGCTGTTATTCACATGCTATCTTAGGGTCATGTCATAATTGAGTGAAATCTTTCTCTAATCAAGGTCACGTCTATCATGTCCTTTTCATAATCTTGTGTTATCTCAATTTTCATATCTTTGAACCTCATTCAATTATCCAATAATGGCTTCTAGTAAGCCTATACATCTTACAATGGTGCTCTATCTGTATAAAAAATATGATAAACATTATCTCATATACGTCTCAGATGAAATGGAATGTCCAACCAGTTCCTGAGTTGCTCGTTCATTGGTGCAACGGGGCCGTATAGACGCATCCTTATGGTCTTATTCTAAAAAAATGCCCTCTGAATCTTATTAGAGGTGACAATGCTTTTACTCTACAAGCTCTTTACTCAAGATAGCGAAACTCCTATACAACTACTATTGCCCTCTAAATCTTATTAGAGGTGACAATGCTTTTACTCTACGAGCACTCTGCTCAAGATAGAGAAACACCTATACAACTACTATTGGTTGTATGACATGAAAGAAATAGCACAACCATAGGACTAGGATCCACAGAAGGCTATATATAGTTATGTATATTCCTATTTATTTCGTGTCATACAACCAATAGTAGTTGTATAGGTGTTTCTCTATCTTGAGCAGAGTGCTTGTAGAGTAAAAGCATTGTAACCTCTAATATGGCCTTCTGTGGATCCTAGTCCTATGGTCGTGCTATTTCTTTCATGTCATACAACCAATAGTAGTTGTATATGTGTTTCTCTAGGATCCACAGAAGGCCATATTAGAGGTTACAATGCTTTTACTCTACAAGCACTCTGCTCAAGATAGAGAAACACCTATACAACTACTATTGGTTGTATGACACGAAAGAAATAGGAATATACATAACTATATATAGCCTTCTATGGATCCTAGTCCTATGGTCGTGCTATAGTCAAGACAATAGGGGAGGGCCCACTAAAGATGTCTTACTTTATAGTCACTAGGAGACCTAATAACCAGGCTCTGATACTAACTTTGTCACGACCCAAATTTCGGCATGTGACCGGCACGCTGTCACAAACCCATGTCATCGTAAGCCTAATTGACATCTCAATTTCTGCCTCTTTTGTTTATTAAATAACATAGTTTTCATAACCATTTAGAAATCAACAAACAAGCAAATCCAAAAGAAGCAAACAAGACAACCTATTTTTAACTAATTTAAATACTCACAACTGTTTGTATTTCGAAGACAATTCAGAGTTTGAAAAAAATTATATATATATATATATATATATATATATATATATATATATATATATATATATATATATATATACATATATATATATATTTATATGTGAAAATGTGTATAATAAAATAAATACAAAAATTAGAAAATATTAATTAAATATAAATAAACATTAATTAAAATAGATATTAATTAAAACAAATGTTAATTTATAACTGAATATTAATTGAAATAAGTATAAACAAATATCAAATATTTGATAAATTAAATATTAATTTATAATATAAATTATTATGATCGTATACCATATATACACATAAGGGAAGATGACGACTTACTCAGATTCCTCGTAATCTCCCACAATTTAAAAGAAATAATATTTAAATTTAAAAAAATTATAAATGCACTAATATTCAAATAACATATTATCTTACTCCAATGGAAATTCAATTTATAATAAAATAAATAAAAATAATTCTTATAATTAACCAGTCTAAATAAAACATATTGTCCAATAAAATAATCGATTCGCCCCAGACCCCCAAGATGTCCTAGTTGACCACAGAGCTTGCTAATGCTTAATAAAATAAATATCAATATCTCGGGACCTACCAAACAATGGGATAGTCCAATGGCGACTTTAGCTCTTTTGTAGATACTCCTTTTCCACTACCTATTCTAAAAAAAATTAAGTCAATGAGTGTGAGATAAATATCTTATTGAGCCAGCCAATCTCCGCCCAAATAAAATTCGCTATGCAAAAGTAATAAAATAAAAGTAAAGGCATAAATCATAAATCACAAGGAAAGATACACATCAAAGAGTTTACAATTCAATTAAACAATTCAGATCAACGGAACAAATATTCGTCAATGACAAAATATCTAGTAGACCCTGTAGGCCAGCTCAACCAATCTCATCATATTCGGGAGCGCCCGTAGGCCCGCTCAACCAATCTCATCATACCTGGGAGCACCCTTAGGCCCGCCCAACCAATTTCATCAATCTCATTAAAAACTCGGCATGACGCACAATCTCATCCTCTATGGTCAGGGTGCCCCATGGATTAAATCGAAACTTGAGGTCCTACTGAAGGAATCTTTGTCTCTGCTCTCAGAGGTCAAGTCATCCTGTTATCCGAATTTCTTGCTTGACCGGAGAGAGGGTACTATCTCGCCCAAATACAATCAAGGTTCAAACAATTTTATATAAATCACCAAAAACAATTCATCGATATATTCGACAATATATTCATCAATGTAATCATCATATCAATTTCTACCGTATAACTCTAAAGTATCCCAAATCACAATAAATCAGATTTGTCTCATAGACCATCTTTTTTCCCCTCATGTTTCCCGTTGGTAATTTCACCAATAATTAAATTGTACATAAAAGTTTCAATTTCAATATTTCGAATTTCTTAACCGATTTCTTGCTTTCCCACCATGATCATTACCTATCTTTATATCCTATTACTTAAACATTTAAGATAATGTTAAAGAATGGTTGTTTCACTTACATGGATTCCAACGACATCTTTATTGTCACCCGAATGTTGTCGTGGACATTAATTTTGAAGATGCTACCATATTATTTAAGAAATTTAAAATACTATTAATCATCCTTCTTGTTAATTAAAAGTCTAGAATTTAAAGTTTTAGGATTTACATTATATATATATATATATATATATATATATATATAAGGTTCAAGATTTTGTACTTACCTTAATCATAGAGAGAGTGGTGGTCTTGATGTTTGTGTGTACAAATGATGAGGGGAGATGGAACGATTGTGTGGGTAAAGATGGCTTGAAGCTTTTGGTATGTGAGTATGAGAGATAACGTGAATAGGAGAAATCAATGTATTGAAAAAGTGATGAATATGTTGAACATGTGGCGGTGAATGAATATGAATGAAGAGATGGATGAACAAATATGTTCAATTCATTAATTTAGATTGGAGTTGAATGAAGAGGTGGCGAGTGGTAGAAAAAGAGAGAAGGAGAGATAGACATCAATGAATTAATTTAGGTTCTAGGGTTTTTGGTTAATTGATTTAGTTTAGATATTTGTTCCCTCCTTGAATTTGAAGAAAGCTAGTTTGAATTTAAAAATTAGATTTGATTGAGTGTTTGTTTAATTAGGCTTAAACTGAATTTGAAGGTGCTGAAGACAAATTGGTTTATTAGATATTTATCTAAATATTTCGAAAATACCATAGCTCTTAGATTAGGATTCCTTTAATTTAAAAAGTAATCTATTAATTACAAAAACTCATTCAAACTATAAAATTATTTCTCTAAAAAAATTCAAAAATACTATTGTGATATTCTAGTAAGTGAAATATGAATTTAAAGCTAGGTTTTGAAAACAAAAATTCATATTTGCTTACTAATTATTTTACTAGAAAACATAAACTTAAATAATTTAATTATTTAAACTCAAAAAGATTTGTTATACAAATCTTACATTATCTTAAGTAAATATAATATGATTAAATCATATTTCTTAAGATACTCTTCAGATTTAATAATAGAAACCAAAATACTTAATTTTAATATAAAAAGGACTTGATTAGTTAGATAAACAACTAATTACATTATTTAATTCCTTGCCTTATCCAATCATCTAATACTATTATTTTTATAATTTATTTAATTTTTCAGAAAACTGTTCATGCACTATTCACGCACCGTTCACTTATTTTTGTTTTAAATTTCTTTTTATTTCCAAAAGTCATTTAATAAATTAATCATACGCCTTATCCCAAAAATTAATATCTTGAGATTTAGAAATTAATTCCCATATGTTATTTCACATCAAGGTTCCCTATAATTTCATCTATCTACTCCTATACTTTGTACACATTTTGTTACACCCCACAAGATTCCAAAATCTTTCATTTTAGTCCCTATAATTTTCCCTTTAGTCCTTGTATGACCATGGATCTCACATTGCTATTCTATAGCCCAAAATCACATACTAAAGCATTACCACTTCACAATACAACATCAAAAATGCATATTGCACAAAATTTGCAAACCAATATTTGTGAAATAAAATTTAACATCTAAAAATGAAAAATTAAATTGCGGGTATTACAACTAGTTTGACCATTCTCAATGAATCGAGTAGTGCCAGAATCTACGATTCTTGTATTATGGCTAGGACAATAAAACCTACACCCCTTTGACTTTTCAGGATAGCCAATGAAAAAACCACTGACCTTTCTAGGATCTAATTTTTTTTTTGTCATGTGGGTTGTACACCCTTACTTCTGCTTGACAACCCCAAATATGGAGATGTCTCAAACTGGGTTTCCTGCCTATCCACAATTCATAAAGTGTCTTAGGAACTTCTTTGCTAGGAACGCCGTTAAGAAAATACATAGAGGTCTTTAATGGGTGCATCCACAATGAGAGGGGTAGTAAGCAATTACTCAACGTGCTTCTAACCATTTCCATTAAGGTACGATTCCGTCTTTTAGTTACACCATTCGGTTGAGGTTTGCTAGGCATTGTGTATTGTGCATAAATGCCCATACTCTCAAGGAACCTTGCAAATAGATCTAAACATTGTCCACTTTCATTGAACCTACGATAAAACTCACCATCCCTATCTGACCTCACTACTTTCACTTTCTTATCTAACTGCCTTTCCACCTCATCAATGAACACCTTAAGGAAGACCACAATTGAGATTTATCATGCAATAAATAGATGTAGCCATAACGTGAGAAATCGTCTATAAAGGTGATAAAATACTTTGCACCATCCCAAGAAGAGACGTCAAAAGAACCACAAATATCAGTATATATAAGCTTAAGAAGTTGAGTGCTTCTTGTGGTTGCTTTCTTTAATGTATGTTTGGTTTGCTTTCCTTAATACAATTCACACATATATCTATGTCACTAAAATCCAACTGAAGTAGGATTTCTTTTTTCACTAATTTCATTATCCTTTCTTTGGATATGTGACCTAACTTTTGATGCCACAAGAAAGCAAAACTTTCATTTAGTGCACTACATTTAATGCCTACACTACTTTCAACATGAAATAGAGATTCAGCAACTTCATTATCCAAATTGAAATGGTAAAACAAATCATATAAAATACCATATCCATAAAAGTACTTGTTTTTATACAATGCAAAAGTACCATTACCAAACTTGAAATAAAATCCTAAAATATCTAGTCTCCTTACTGAAACAAGATTCTTAGCACAATCAGAAACATAGAGACACTTTTCAAGATCTAAATGACATCCAGTGGCTAAGATAATATGTAAGTCCCAATGCCTTTTATCAGTGCCTTCATCCTATTTCCCATGAACAAGTATTATTGAGTTCCTTTTATGGGCTGGATCGAACTGAATCCCTGTATAACAAGATATACATGAGTAGTAGTACTAGAATCTAATCACCAGGTATTATTAGGAACCTCTATAAGGTTTGATTCAAAGCATACAAAAACATAATGCATACCTTTCTTCTCGAACTAAGCCTTTCTTTTAGGACAATCTTTCTTTAAGTGTCTCATGTTATTGTAGAAGAAACGCTTCATTTGTTTGCTGATTTGGCCCTCAACAACATTCCTTGGGACCTTGCCTTTCTTTTTGTCCTTTTCGCCTTTTTTCCTTGGCTTGAACTTGCTGCTACTATCCATCATGGACAGTGAGGTGGATGGATTGCACCAGAAACTGATTGCTCACTTCTATCCCCAAAGTCTTCAACTTTGTTGCTAGATTGGACATATGGGTTACATGATGATGAATGGTTTTTGACCAGTCAAACTTCTTTGTAGTCAGCTCACTCATCAAGCTTTCTACAGTTGACTTATCTGCCAAGTCTGACTCAGAATACTCCTTCACCTTTTCCATGAATTCCTTAGCATCATCTGTTTTCAGCATTGATGGCTTCACATTTTCAGCCATGGTCATCCTCATGAGGTACAAGCTCAATCTGTTTGAATGCTCCCACAGTTCATAAAGTGCAACATCATCATCTAAGCTTTCCTCAATAATGGCTACAGGCTTTTCCTTACTAACTATGGCTGCATCAACATTCCAAAGACCAAGATGAAACTTGATTTGTTCAGACCATTCACCATAGTTTAGCCTATTGAACTTCACAATATTGTTTATCGATTCTAAGAGACTAGCTGCATAACAAACATACATGCTTACCCATTAAAGCTTTTGAGTTAAATTGAAAAGATTCAGAAATTTCACATATAACTTTAAGCATGCATTTAAGTTCTCCTTTGGGCAATACTCAAATGGATAATCACAAAAATTGATGGCAAGCAAAGTAGACTTTAATGGACAAACACAACATACATCAATTAACTAAGTAGGTCATCTTTGGAAATACTCACTAATCAACTTAAGTATCATGGATCATCCCTTTAATGTTATAAATTATATGCAATGGTCCACCTTTAAGTGACCTCATAGTCATAAAACTTATAAATTCAATTGTTCAAACAAAATAGTCATGTCATTGCATTCATAGCATCTGTCAAATACGAACAACTGAAAACATAGTTATAATAAATGTCTAAACTTCAATTTAACTAGATCACTTTGGTGATTAACTAGCTTCCATCATGTAGACAATTTACAAAGTGCAAAACAACTTTCATACTGAATACACATATATTCACATTCACATAATCTAGCACCTCACATGCAGTTAAACATTTGTAATGCACTCACTATAATGCCTCTTACGCAGAGTTCTTAATACATGGAAATTACAACATTATGTAGAAAACAGACTATCAATATGAACTTTTATAGCAATTCGCAACCAAAGATTAATTAATTTTTTCATGCATTTTTTCTGAATTAGATAACTGTAGTTTCATGCGATTTGTTGAAACAATTAAATCACAATACAGTAACCACAGAAACATAGTAAACATAGGAAGTGCAGAAAACTAAAAAAAATCGCAAAAACTGTAAAACGCATCAAATGCAAAAACTACAGAAATAGTAATTTGATAAACGCAGAAATTGTAAAACGCATAAATGTAAAAACTGTAATGTGATTTTACAGAAATGCAAAAACAGTTATGCGGAAACGATTATGTGATTTGTAGAAACACAGAAACAATAATGTGATTTTTAGAAACATAGAAACAGTTATGTGATTTTTAGAAACATAGAAACATTTATGTGATTTTTAGAAACTATTATAACACAATGCGTAGAAATCGCAGTAACGTAGAAAACATAGATTCATGTTCACAAAAAATTCATAAACGCAGAAAATGAACAAACACAAACACATATTCATGAACGTATACATATTTCTACTTTTTTTGGGAAATAAATTTTTAATGGGGAATCATAAAAGTCAGAATTTGGATTTGATACCACATGCAATCAAAAATTTGAAAGTTCTTTATGGATTAAAACGATAAAATTTATGCCCTAGGATCTTTATTTTCATTATCCACACAGTAAACAATATAAACACAGAATTACTTACCTGCGTCCATGCTTTTGCAATTCTAGAAAACTATTTTACTTACTTTGAGTTTTTCTCTTTAATATCTCCTTGATTGTTAGAAAGGAAAAATTGTTATCACATTCCTTTTTGAATGAGAGTCTTTTATTTAAATGACTGTTATTTTAAATTTGAAATCAGAATAAGAGGGGTATTTATCTTTTGACTCTTACAAAGTTTTTATTACTTAATAGCCTTTTAACCATCATAAGAAGACCCCCATATATTAAAAACTTATTATTTAGGTCCTTCAATGTTACATAATGTGAATTCAACTATTAATGTTATTAAACTTAATTACATGGGCCACATAGATGGAAATAATCTAATAGCAATGGTAAATTGTTGAAACTTAAACTTAATTTATGACCCAATATTTTATAATTTTTGTAATGAGATCATAATCCAAGTTTCAGGCTTATTATATCTGAAGCCCATTGTTTAGAAATTATAAAGAATTATCTAGAGTATCTAGGATAATTCTGAATATCTAGAATTTTTTGGAATATCTTATTAATATAGAAGTAGGTGGTAGTTGGGAAAATGCATTTAATGTGAGACTAGAACTTTCCCATTAGTTTTATAAATAGAATAAGAGTCTTCCATTTTATAGCAAGCCAAGAACTTGAGAAATAATAAGATACCTCTTTTTTACCTTTTGTTTCATTCTCTCATCCAAATTCCTAATTATGACAAAATATATAGAAGCCTTCTTCTTTCAACAAAGTGGTATTAGAGCTAAGAGCCATGGTGAGCAATGGGATCCTTTCAAGTTCCTATGAAAGACCAACTATGACAATTGAAACAACAAAATAAGGCTCTTGTTGGAGCACATGATATTTGGGAAATCATTGAGAAAGGCTATAGTACAAGATGAGGCATCGTTATCCCAATCACAAAGGGATAACTTGAAGGATTCAAGGAAGTGAGACAAGAAAGCTCTCTTCCTCATCTATCAAGCACTACATGATGATAACTTTGAGAAGATTTCAAGTGCAACGACCACCAATATAATGTGGCATAGGAGAAGCTTCAAACCTCTTATAAATGGGCTGAGCAAGTGAAAAGATACATCTCTAAACACTAAGAAGTGAGTTTGAATCTTTACATATAAAAAAGTCCAAACCATTTCTGACTATTTCTTAAGGGTCTTGGCCATCTTCAATCAAATGAAAATAAATAGTGAAATGCTAGAAGATGTGAGAATGAAACAAGAGGCAAAAAGGAGAATGAAATAAGAAGTCGCCAAAAAAGACTCAAACCCTAATCACCTAACTAGTTGAAAGGAGCCAAGAGCCATGGCCCACCTTTGAGCTATGTTTCTCTTGCTTTATTTTAAAAAAATTGCATGGGTAATTTTCATTCATATGATCTCGGTCAATGACAATAGCATCTGACGATCTATACTAAAATTGCAATAAGTATAAAATTTAATTTATAAAAATATTAAATATACAAATTAATTTTAAAAATTGAGTGACTATTCATCAAGATCGAATGGATGAAGATTATCCATGTAATTTAAAAAAAAAAAAACAAGAGAAACATAGTTCAAAGGTTGGCTGTCGAATGTCATCCAAAGGTCAAAAAAAAAAAGCACAGGAGGCTTTTTCGCTTTTCAAGTGGATGAACGAATCCTAATTGCTAAATGTGGGTGTTTTTTAATAAAGATTCAAACCTTAATTTATTATATTGTAGGAGACTGGCTCCTTCTGCTAGATCCAACTCCATTGATAAATGTTTATAATGTTTTGACTTTAGTATTCAGATTGAATGGATGATACATGTCACGCACCACTTCCTGGAACATGATCGGCAAGACGGTAGGATCCTTACCACGGCCGTAAGCCTAAATTCACGAATACATAGTCCACACAGCCAAAAATAATAACTTGAGGAAACCTTCACACATCTTGATACATGGAATACTTAAGAGTTCTATATACTACAGAGCAATTTAAGGAACCCAGACATACTCGACTTAATGTTAACCCAAATCCGAATAGGGGTTGATGACAATGAAGCTCCGTAACTTGCTATATGGAGTCTAACCAATTGACCGAGTCCTGCAAGGGCATGAGAAAAGGAATGAGTATGAAAATACTCAGTGAGGAAATAACTATACTAAATAGATTACCACCACGTGCCACTTATAGTAATGGGACACGAAATTAATGTCCCAGTCACCAACACTAGGACCAAGCCTTGTTTCACACAACCTGTATAATCAGGTGAATAAATCATATCCAATGCACACGTTTGGCTTTAAATCATACCTTACCAGGGAAAATACAAGGTCTATACCACCACATGACCCAATCACACAAGATTAATGCATAACATCAAACAACCTTAAGATCAAAAGTGTTTTGCCATGCTCACCACACTTAAATAAATAAATTTAAAGCCTCTACATAAAGCACATAGTAGATGAATGGCCATTTAGCTCAACATAAGTCTAATCTATGCAACAAACCCACCATTCTAAGCACTGGCTGTGAATAATTAAATGGGGTCTTATCCACCGTTTCAGGATAAAGATTATTAACTAAATGGAGTCTTATCCACTATTCCAGGATAAAGACTATGATTAAATAAATGGAGTCTTGTCTATTGTTCCAAGACAAAGACCATGATTAAATAATCGGAGTCTTGTCCATCGTTCCAAGACAAAGACCATGATTAAATAAATATAGTCTCATCCACTGTTTCAGCACAAAGACTATGATTAAATAAATGAAGTCTCGTCCACTGTTCCAAGACAAAGACCATGATTAAATAAATGGAGTCTCGTCCACCATTCAAAGACAAAGACTATAGTTATTAATACAATTCCTTCTTTGCAAAGTTGTAAGATTATAATTTCCTCTTGACAAAGCCACAGGATTTATAGTTTATAACCGTCACATATGATCAATTATAATTAAATATTACATCAGCATCAACAATATTCAATCAAAGAAAGCATGTATAGATATATACATTACGCAAGCATATCATAATACAATAAGTCAATTGACAACTATCACCCCATAACATGATCTCCCACGCATAACTTATTATCATCGAGGGGGGTCACTTATTCAAGTAAGAATAAAATAGTAGACTTAATTGTTTAGAAGAGTAGTTTATCACAACACATCACATAGCATTTACAATCATAAGATCCTTCTAAAGTTCCCCAATCTCAGGTATCCCATAGTCTAAGGGTGAAATTTGCTTACGAAGCAATTTATATACATATATACAAGAGTACCTTCCTCAACCCCACAAATAGGACATAACCTTGTATATCTATACATATATGCTCTTGAAATCATTCTCATAATTATCTTAAACTCCACACCTTTACACACATACATACCTTCAATAATTTCCACATCCTTATCGGCTTAAAGTTATGACTAACTAATTACCATAAGTGGTCTTACTCATTTACAATACGGTTTACATTTATCTTGTTTATTTATACCACATAATCTCTTGATTCACCATAATCATAATCATTAATAACATTCACATAATATGAAAAATATATCTATCTGTGCTTACTCACATTTGGTAATTTGTTTAAGGGTTAACCATCATTAAACACAAGTAGCCACAACTTACGAATAATCTAGCACACATAAACATCTAACAAATAAATAATATAAGGTAGAGCAAGGTCCCTTCACCTTTGTCCAAGCTTCTTAAATGAGTCTGTCTCTTTAAAAGTGGCTTTACATTCTCCAAATGTACCAAAAGGATGCTCAATACATCATCCAATACCTAAGGATCAAAATTTCACACTTAGCATGCATTACGAGGGTAGCACTTCAAGTCTTGGTGACATTGGCGCCTGGGCCGCCAAGCTGCAGACCTTTGAACCTTTGCTATAGGATCATGCATTTTCAGCCAAATAATCACCATTTTCCCCCAAATTTCTTCATGGGTTTCCATTCCTAATGTTTTAGGATTACTATGGCAAAAATTTCTCAAGTTAAAACCAATTATATAGGCTTGAATCATCAAAAATTCATTCTGAGCCCTAACTTCCATCATTTCCCTTTATTCTCTTAAATCCAATCTCAAACGTGACAAAGCCATAAATTTATGGCTCCAATCTCATCACTAATCATCCAAGAGTATTTTAAAATGTCACTCAAACCTTAGAACTTGCAAAATGATCCATTCCCCTCCCAAAAACCCTAAAACCCAAAAATGGAGTACAAGGGAAAGAGAGAAGTGCTCATCTTGTCTTTCTCAGTTTTTCGGCATGGTGGTTTACTAGAGCTAGGCTTTCTTGTTGGAGAGCAGCCACCGGATGCTTGGATGGAGGCTTGGGAGAGGACAGAGGGAAGAAGGTCCATTGGTGCCAAGAAGTAGAGAAAAGTAGTGAGAAGGAAGAGGAAGAAAAAAATGGATGAAGAAAATGGAATGAGAATATTTAGATTAATTGTGTGGGATCCACCTACCTCTCTTCCAATTTGCTCCTTCTTGAATGTACTTCTAACCATTTTCTCGCAAGGTAGAAGGGACAATTCAATTGTTACAAAGGCACCCAATCGTATTCCCATAACATACACATCATCACGCCCCATTCCAATAAAATGCTGAGATTTGTCATTTATTCATTTTAGTCCTTCTCGGTGTCTTAACACCCATTTAGCCTCAATCCACCAGCTTCAAGGTGTTGGGTTCAAAATTTATGTTCAAGAAATTCGCTTGCCTACATGGTCAACCAATTCTATCATTTATCCCAAGTGTCCCATATTTTCTTTTCTTTTGACTTTAGTCCCCGAATCCACTCTTTATACTTCTCAAAAAAGTTTTTCCTTGCTAAACAAATGAAAATTTTTGTTGCTCTCAAAATACTCCTTAACAAAATTCCAATAAACTAATATTTGAAAATGACAGATATTACAGTATTATCCCCTCAAAGAAATTTGGTCCCCAAATTTCCATAATATACAACAACAACAATTGGTTGTGCATCCTACCATGTTGCTTCTTCCTTTTGCACCTATTTGTTTCGTCGCTGAGATAGTCCCACTTTGATATCCCATCTCAGAGATTCTCCTTTAGACTAAGATTCCTTCCCTTATCCACTCAAGATATCTTTCTATACATATGGGTCAACTAAAGTTGGGCGATGAAGTACAAAACGAGGAGATATCCCTTCCATATATCTCAAGGGATACCAGATGTTCGCCTATCAAGTCCACAAACAAACCCACGTAACAGGTCACTAAGTAGTTCTTTTCATTAGCTCTTTACATCCCAACATGTACATCGAATCTAGTTTTCCATTATCTCCATGTTGCATTCCTTCTTCACGGTGGCATTTTTTTAAGATGCCATATCCCTAGCTCTTCTTCAGGGCCAATAGTATATCATGCACTACACGAGTCCATTCTCAAGTACAAGATATTCTGATGACCATAGAACAGTGTACTCTTCCCCTGTCATCCTACACAGGTTAAGGAATTAAAGGGTATTCTATTACACCCAAATGGTACACGCCATCATCATCTAATTCCTTGTACTCATCCGCCAACCCATTAACCTCTGTCAACTTATTGTACCCTATTAGCTATATAGGCCTTCACCAAAATACATCTACCTACAACATATAACTGTAGTTCAAGGCCCAGGATATGCTGCTCTAAGATATTCGAAGGTGCCTCTTCATCTCATTCACAATCAACCTTTAACGACCATACCAATCTAAGTTTCCTATTAACATCTGATGACTCATGCACCTATCATGCCACGATGTCTATGCATAGGTCATACAAACCACCCATTATCTATTAATGATATGTCAACAGGCACATCATCACTTAACATTATCATTTCCTTAATGTTCAATTAACTTGTTCATAATGCACCCCAAATACCATGCACATAGCTCTCTTGAAAGAACTCACGATAATCATAATTTGGACGGAATCCCAGCAACTAAGCAATATGGTAGAATGATATTCACCCATGTGGATATCTTTTACTCCTTAAATACTACACATCCGTAGTCCCATTTCTTTTCCCAATTTCACCATCACTTATATATTCACACACTATACCATCTCTCCTTCTACAACTAGAGCCTTCCTAAGCACCATGCATTACTTAACATATAGACAAGGTCATCCATCATGCTCCCACACACTAGAGATATTCTTAGCTCTTAACACGATGAAAAATGCAGCAAGCATTCTTATAACACATTAAAAACACCCCCATCACATTCCATATACATTAGACATGGCTAATACATAAGAATGAATCTAGCACATACCACACAATACGGGCATGATTAAATTGATTCAACATTACTTGCCTATGTGATTTCTATTAGTTAGTTCCCATATACAACTATACTCAAATATTACATGGTTCACAAACCTAAATTTAACAAATAGAGATTTATTGCACATGCTTTCTCCCATCCATTCAACATTTATCAATATGATAGGGATATGGTACAAAAACACACATATTCGATAAAAGGAATACACCCAACATACAAAGATGCACATGCAAATGGTAATACAAAAAGACTGGTCGAGGTTAAAGTGTCACACATATAGATCGTACGCGAACTGAATTTCTTTTCCCTAGTGTTTTAAATTTCTAAATTCCACTTACCAAGGGTTCACCTAGTATACTCCATCCACCAGAGATATACTCCTACTCTTACAAAATTATACGAAGGTAACACACGCCATGTTATGCAAACCAAAATATGACTAATACATTTATATGATGAAAATGCAATTAGCACATAATAGTAAATCAGCACATTTCACACAACATAGCATATTTCACGCGTCCAACGCAATCCAATTATATAGTGGGTTACAATTCCTTCCCATTGTGGTTTATCACCCAATTACCCCCTCAGGGCACAAATTATTAATAAGAGAAGATAACCACTGCCACTTGTCAAGCAAAAATGAATTTATGCCCTCATATGTACTTGTGGTTTAGATACAAAAACAATTTATCATTTGATTTACCAATTGCCATCTAATCCAAGATTATTAATATGTCGAATCAAATATTTCCAAACAAGGCACGACACTCAAGAATACTAATGTGACCACATCCTAGATGTATGCTATGCTTCTATCAGGTTAATGCCCTTAACCAGAATGGTCCTATTGGGTCGTCCCCTCAACTGTATGCACACCTTATTTACCCAACCATGCTTACTTTACACACTAGTTACAACACAATAATATAATTTATTAACACATGATTAGTCACTCAAGAAAACAAAGTTCCCATTTTAAGGGAAATACGAATCATATGAGATGCCCTGTCTTTCCATGCCAGTTTAATTATCTTCATCCATTCTCACCCGTTATACTACTAATCATTACATAATCCCACTAGCATAAAAGCACATAAGTAACACTCACCAAACAGTTCCATGAGTAAACAACAATAGAGTTATCAAACAGACCATCAAGTTAAATTTGACCATGGGAAGGGTTAAGTATTCCACTTAATCTACAGTATCCATGCATCATCACAGCGGGCGACGGTGTAAAGACTTCCTCAGAGTCTACACGTCCACATAGCTCAAAATGCAAGGAGGGTCTAAATGACCACTATTGAGGAGTCTAACATGAAGAAAGACTATCCCGGGGCACCCCAAGGCCTTTAATAGAACCTCATCCTATGGTTGTGCCATAGATCACAACAATATGGGAGGGCCTACTAAGGTTACCTTGCTCTGTAGTAAATAGAAGACCTATGACTACCTTTGATACCAACTTCTTCATGCCCCACTTCTGGGAACATGACTGGCATGACGGTAGGATCCTTACCACCGTCGTAAGCCTAAATTCATGAATACATAGTCCACACAGCCAAAAATAATAACTTGAGAAAATCTTCATATATCCTAATACATAGAATACTTAGGAGTTCTATCTACTACAAAGTGATTCAAGGAACCAGACATACCTGACTTAATGTTAACCCAAATCCGAATAGGGGTTGATGATAATGGAGCTCCGTAACTCCCTGTATGGAGTACGACCAACTGACCAAATCTTGTAAGGGTACGAGAAAAGGAGTGAGTACAAAAATACTCAGTGAGGAAATAACTATACTAAACAGATTACCACCACGTGCCGTTCATAGGGATGAGACACGAAATTAATGTCTCAGTTACCAACACCAGGACCAAGCCTCGTTTCGCACAACGTGTATAGTCAAGTGAATAAATCCTATCCAATGCACACGATTAGATTAAATCATATCTTACCAGGGAAAATACAAGGTCTGTACCATCACATGACCCAATCACACAAGATTGACGCATAACATCGAACAACCTTAAGATCGAAAGTGTTCCGCCATGATCACTACACTTAAATAAATAAATTTAAAGCCTCCATATAAAGCACACAGTAGATGAATGGCCATTTAGCTCAACATAAGTCCAATCTATGCAATAGACCCACCATTCCAAGACATTTGCTGTGAATAATTAAATGGGATCTCGTCCACTGTTCTAAGACAAAGACTATGAATAACTAAATGGAGTCTTGTCCACTGTTCCAAGACAAAGACTCTAATTAAATAAATGGAGTCTTATCTACTATTCTAGGATAAAGGCTATGATTAAATAAATGGAGTCTCATCCACCGTTTCAGGACAAAGACTATAGTTATTAATAGAATTCCTTCTTGGCAAAGCCATTGGATTATAATTCCCTCTTGGCAAAGTCGCAAGATTTATATTTTGTATGGGTCTTCTATAACCGTCATATATGATCAAATATAATTAAATATTACATCAGCATCAACAATATTCAACCAAAGAAAGCATGTATACACATATACATTACGCAAACATATCATAGTACAATAAGTCAATTGACGACTATCACTCCATAACATGATCTTCCACACATAACTTATTATCATCGAGGGGGGTCACTTATTCAAGTAAGAATAAAATAGTAGACTGAATTGTTTAGAACAGTAGTTCATCACAACACATCATATAACATTTACAATCATAAGATCCCTCTAAAGTTCCCCAATCTCAGGTGTCCCATAGTCCAAGGGTAAAATTTACTTGCTAAGCAATTTATATACATATATACAAGAGTACCTTCGTCTACCCCACAAATAGGACATAACCTTGTGTATCTATACATATATGGATATTCTCTTGAAATCATTCTCACAATTATCTTAAACTCCACACCTTTACACATACACATACCTTCAATAATTTCCACGTCCATATAAGCATAAAGTTATAACTAACTAATTACCATGAGTGGTCTTGCTCATTTACAATACGGTTTACATTTATCTTGTTTATTTATACCACATAAGCTCTTGCTTCACCACATTCATAATCATCAATAACATTCACATAATAGGGAAAATATATCTATCGGCGCTTACTCATATTTGGTAATTTGTTTAAGGGTTAACCATCATTAAACATGAGTAGCCACAACTTACAAATGTCCCAGCACACATAAACATCTAACAAATATAATAGACTTTTGTAAACCACCAGATAAGGTAGAGCAAGGTGCCCTCACCTTTGTCTAAGCTTCTTAAATGAGTCTGTCTCTTTAAGAGTGGCTTTATAAGCTCCAAATGTACCTGAAGGATGCTCAATACATCACCCAATACCTCAGGATCAAAGATACATAAGAAAGAAGCCAAAATTCCATACTTAGCATGCATAACTTCAAGTCTCTGTGACATTGGCGCCCCAGGTGCCAAGCTGCAAACCTTCGAACCTCTGCTGCGGGTTCATTCATTTTTAGCCAAACAATCACCATTTTCCCCCAAATTTCTTCCTCGATTTTCATTCCTAATGTTTTAGGATTACTATAGCACAAACCTCTCCAGTTAAAACCAATTATATAGGATTGAATCATCAAAAATTCATTCTGAGCCCTAACTTTCATCATTTCCCTTTATTCTCTCAAATCCAATCTCAAACATGACAAAGCCATAAATTTCTGGTTCCAAATTTATCACTAATCCTCCAAGAGTATTTTAAGACCCAAACTTCAGAACTTGCAAAATGATCCATTCCGCTCCCAAAAACCCTAAAACCTGAAAATGGAGTACAAGGGAAAGAGAAAGGTACTCACTTTGTCTTTCTCACTTTTTCATCGTAGTGGTTTGCCGGAGCTCGGCTTTCTTACTGGGGAGCAGCCATTGGATGCTTGGATGGAGGCTTGAGAGAGGATGAAGGGAAAAGGTCCATTGGTACCAAGAAGTAGAGAAAAGCTGTGAGAAGGGAGAGGAAGAAAAAAATGGATGAAGAAAAGGGAATGCTATTTAGATTAGTTGTGTGGGGTCCACCTACCCCTCTTCCAATTTGGTCCTTCTTGATTGTACTTCTAACCATTGTCTTGCAAGATAGAAGGGACAATTTAGTTGTTACAAAGGCACCCAATCGCATTCCCATAAAGTACACATCATCACGCCCCATTCCAATAAAATGTTGAGATTTGTCATTTATTCATTTTAGTCCTTCTCAGTGTCTTAACACCTATTTAGCCTCAATTCACCAGCTTCAAGGTGTTGGGTTCACAATTTATCTTCAAGAAATTCGCTCACCCACATGGTCTACCCATCCCATCGTTTCTCTAGAGTGTTCCATTTTTTCTTTTCTTTTTACTTTAGTCCCCAGACGCACTCTTTATACTTCTCAAATAAGTTTTTCCTTGCTAAAAAGACAAAAATTTTTCTTGCTCTCAGAATACTCCTTGACAAAATTCCAATAAACTAATATCAGGAAATGACAGATATTACAATACATTTTAATTTTGAAGAAATTGTTCAAGCATCTTATTAAGTCGCTTTCAAAAAAAATCTTTATTTTCCACCAAACAATATTCTTTATTATTAATTAACATTCACATAATTTTTTTGTTAAAATTAAGTTTAAAATTACTACAATATAATCAAATAATAACAAAGAAAATTTTAAAATAAAATTAAACAAGACACTTTAAAATATAAGAAAGTAAAGTAATTTTTAACAAAATTTGGAATATGTCATACACTATATTCTACTCTTATATATTTACTAATTATCAATTTATTATATGGTTTCTAGCAATGTTATTAACTGAACTAGTAAATGTACTAGTTTAAGGTTCACTGGTTTAATTGTAGTTGAACTAGTAATAATTAAATAAATATTTTAATTTTTTATATTAAATCTAATATAATAATTTAATAAATCTTTCATATTTTTTTTATACTTTTACATTACTCCCGACCTGTTTTTCTTGCTCTTTCTCTCTTTTTGTGGCAGAATAGTACATATTATGAAGAACAAAGAATAGAAAGAAAGAAACTATTGATTCGAAGTTACTAGGTCTCACATTGACTGAGTTTGCTAATGGAAGCTAGTGTTATGGTATAAAAGAGAAAAAATTGTGTAAACAAAAAGTTCCACATGACTTTAGTTTTTGTAGTACGAGGCTGTAGCTGTCTTGCGAGCATGGGTTTGTCCGTTTGTGGACTAGTTTGTTGGTATCAAATTTAGTTTTTGACAAGGTTTAATCTAACGGATTATAGTTTCATTTGAACTGAATAATAGGCCAATTAATTTCTTGGTTGAACTGGTCAGCCTGATTTATTCTTTAAACCATAATTTCTGGCATGTGTACACGTAAAATGGTAATGTAGCATCAGCCCAGTAGAAGCACGAGACAAAGAAATGGGACAGGTTAAAGAAACATAAACAGATTGTCCCATCAATTATTCCGAAATAAATGGCATCCATTAATTCTCAATATAAACCAACAGCATATAAATATAAGATTAAATTATAATTTTGATCCTCTAGTTATACCAATATTATAATGGGTCCCTATAAAAAATTTTATATAAAATGATCTCTATAGTTTTTTCATCCATGTAAGTTAATCTTTGTTGTCAATATGGTTTATTTTACTATTAAAATAGTTCTACATAGTTAACTTTGCAAACATGCCAGCATGCTCAATCAATTATTAATTTTTGTATAACTCAACTGCTATATCAACAAAATTTTTATTTTGCTCTTAATTTCTAATTTCTTGAGTGCGTCAATATGGGAATTAATAGCAAAATGAGAATTTTGTTGACATAACAGCTAAAAATTGTTAAAAATTAATAATTGGACATGCTGACATACATGTTCACAAATGTACACATTAACTGCCACCTACGACCATTTTAATAACAAAGTTAATCATATTGATAGCAGGGACTAATTTACATAAATAAAAAAATTATAGGAACTATTTTACATGAAAATAAAATATAGGGACTAATTTTTAATTTTAGTAAACTTTAAAGACCAAAATTAAAATTTAACCTAAATATAACATATGACAGATATATCTTGTATCATAATATGGTCAAGAAGCTGACTCAAACTGCACGAGCTGACACGGTTTGGTGGAGCTGCCATGATCCCCTCTTCCCATTCTATATATAAATACAACTCCTTTCCATTCCTTCTCATATTGATGTCCTAAAACTTAAACTCTTAATTTTTTTTTTTTTTCTTTAGTTTCTATCATGGCTTCCCTTACCAGCCTCACTGCCATAGCCGACGAGAAGAGCCTCCGGTCTCGCTTCATTCGCGACGAAGATGAGCGTCCCAATGTGGCATACGACCAATTTAGCGACGAAATCCCGGTGATCTCGCTGGCCGGGATTGACGACGAGGCCGGTGGCCGTCGAGCGGAGATACGTGAGCAGATTATGGGGGCTTGTGAAGAGTGGGGCATCTTCCAAATCGTTGACCACGGCGTTGACCCCAAACTGGTATCTGAAATGACCCGTCTCGCTGGAGATTTCTTTGCATTGCCCCCACAAGACAAGCTTCGCTATGACATGTCTGGTGGCAAAAAGGGCGGCTTCATTGTCTCCAGTCATCTTCAAGTACTCTCCTTTTGCTTCTCTCTCTCTCTCTCTCTCTCTCTCTCTCTCTCTCTCTCTCTCTCTCTATTTATATAATCCTTTCGTTTATTATGAACATATATAAATTTTTAAATTTAAAAATACACACTACAATTAAATTAACTCAAGGTCAACTTCTTCTTCTTCTTTTTTTCAATTTTTATAGTTTTATTTAATTTTTAATTCTGTCCCTTTAATAATTTAAAAATTTTTAATTAAAATTTGATAGTTTTAAAAATTTTTATTTTAATTTCCATTATTAAAATTTCATCATCAACCATGTACTATTTTAAAATTCTAACTCTATATCTCACCACAAAGAATTCTTGCTATATATATATATATATATATATATATATATATGATTCTGGCCAACACATTACTTAAAAATTAAGATAGATTTCATCATATATGCCATATAATTAAAATTAATCTCAGGTCACATATAATTTACCTTTACTCCTCTTGTCAACATAGTTAACTTCAAAGTATCAATATACAAAATTAACCGCATCAGAAAAATTTAATGAAATACATACGCTATATCAGTGGTAAGACTAAAGTAAATATTTTTGAAAATATAAGGACTGTGTTACAAATTGTTGAATTATAGGGATTAAAATAAAGATCTATCAAGCACAACCTTTTAAGAATGAATAACGTAATTCAAGCTAAGCTCAACTTCATATTTTAAAAACCTAGTATCATACCTTTTATGAAGATATTTTCATTAATCATTCAATTATTATGTAATGTCTCATCAATTATTTGCATGAAAAAAAAAAGATTTGATTTGCGTGGCTGCAAAATAATTAAAGAAACCTAACGAAATTGAAGTATATATTATTCTAGTACGTAAGTCAATTAATGAGATTGAAGTATATATATTATTCTAGTAAGAAAAAAAAGATCAATAAGCTACAAGCACATTAGGCCTTAACCACAAAAAACACATTAAAGCCAACAGATGACACATAATAAGGATGGATGCAATCATATTATGTGATGATGAGCAGGGGGAGGCAGTGCTGGACTGGAGAGAAATATTCACATACTTGACATACCCGAGGGAGAGCAGGGACTACTCGCGGTGGGCGGAGAGGCCGGAGGGGTGGAGGAAGGTGACGGAGGAGTACGGCGAGAGGCTGATGGGGCTGGCGGGGAAGGTGGTGGAGGTGGTGTCGGAGGGGATGGGGTTGGAGAAGGAAGCAGTGGCTGGGGCGTGCGTGGAGATGGAGCAGAAGATGGTGATAAATTTCTACCCAAAATGCCCTCAGCCTGACCTCACGCTTGGGGTCAAGCGCCACACCGACCCTGGGACTATAACGCTGCTGCTTCAGGACGAGGTGGGTGGGCTCCAGGCCACCAGGGATGGTGGCCACACTTGGATCACTGTCAAGCCTGTCCAAGGAGCCTTCGTCGTCAACCTTGGCGATCACTGCCATGTGAGTTTATAATAATACATAATATGTTTGTCACCCAACTACATCATCGAAACCGATACATGAGCTTATGAATACTTCAGCAGGTTATCTATATAATGTTTTCTCAAAACTTACATATGAGCTTATGAATAATATATATATCTTAAAGCTTTACGATAGTTAAGAAAAAATGGTTTATGTTTTGACTTTGCATGTAGTTAATTTAAAAAATAAGGTAATCTGGAGATGTTTGGGAAAGGAATATTCTTAAGCATATATGACATACTAAATGATAACATAAATGAGCAAATAGAAATTTAGATATATTCAGTAACATACTTATTTTAATAAACTTTGTTAACCTTTTATTGTGTCTATGTTTAATTAATTTCTATCTGTTTTTGTAAAATATTTTTGCATTAGAATAAGACAAGGACGCAAGGTCAGAGACGCCACATATAGATTGATTGAGTCTGCTGTTAATTACGTAATCTTTGCTTCCTTTCATCGTTTTCCCTTCCCTCTCTCATGCTCTGGGTTGGACTTATGAATTTAGCGATATTATCTTATTTTTCCCTTTTTGATAAACATATTAAAACGTAACATCAATTCAATCCCATAGATTCCGCAATAGTGAGTAGTAGAGTACACAATAGTTGCCAAATCTATATGATCCATTTTTATGGAAAATATACACATAAAATATTGACTAAAATTTCATTTTCATTCTCAAAAAGAACATTTTTAAATGTAATCCTTTATAAAATTGATTTTTTCAGTTTGATCCTTTACTTATAGATATTTATCAATTTGATTCTTCACAAATAAATATATTACCCTTCTTTGATGTACTAACCAAAGTGAGAAACACCCTTTAAGAACCGATATGAAGTTTTAGTTTATTTGCATTTGCTAGAAAACTTAAAGGGTCCAATCTAAGTTTTATTTGAAGAGTGTTGATCAAATTAGCTTGGTTGAATTTGATGGGATTAAATTCAAAATACCTGAGACAATAAGATTTTGGCCCCTTGACACTTATATAAGCCATTATATTTCTTCTTATTGAATTTTATTTGACAATTAATTATGTTTATATATGTATATGTAGTACCTGAGTAATGGAAGGTTCAAGAGTGCGGATCACCGAGCAGTGGTGAACTCGAACTGTAGCAGACTGTCCATAGCCACATTCCAAAACCCTAAACCAGAGGCAATGGTGTACCCTCTGAAGGTGAGAGAGGGAGAGCAAGCTGTTCTGAAGGAGCCTATCACTTTCACTGAAATGTACAGAAGGAAGATGGCCAAGGACCTCGAGTTGGCTCGGCTCAAGAAGCTCGCCAAGCAGCACCACAATGATCAAACCCAAGAAAAAATAAACATGGAGACCACACCATTGGACAAGATTCTTGCTTAGTACATGATTAGTGACTTTGATATCTGGCTACTTGTGCAACACTTTAATGTAAAATTAACATTTCTCACGTTAATTATAATTCAGAGTAGGTTCTAATTGTCTTAAACATGTACTGGTATGAAGATATATATGAATAAGCCTATGGGGTTAATTTTCCTTAATTAATTTTAGCCCATGGTATGTATTATGAACTTTGTTATTTCCGGTTTATTTTGGCAATCTATAACTTTATCTTAGGTATTATTTGGGTCTCTTAATTTTATTTTATTCTAATTTTGTCTCTTAATTTTATTTTATTCTAATTTTGTCTCTTAATTTTACCTTAGATCTATTTCTATTAATTTAGTCCTTTAATTTTATATTGTTTCAAATTAGTTCTTTTTTTTTCTCATAGGTATTTTTTATTAGAAATAATCATGCTCAAGACATTGTCGAACATTAAATGTGAACATCTGATAACTCTATTTTATAGAGTTATTTGAACTATTGTTAGGATTAAGAAATTGAGGAAAATCAAGGTTTCAAGTCCTTTTGAGAATTAATTGAGTATTTTTATTTATTAAGTTTAATTTTATAGGGAGTTAGTTTTTCCTTATGATTTGTCTTAAAATTTAACTAAAATTAGGACTTATTAAAAGTAAATTTTCTTTTTGGAATTTCATGATTTATTTTGGTTGCTTAAGTTGATTTTTAGGGACTCAAATGAAAGGAGAAGATGGAAAAAGCATAAGAAGTCTGATATAAAAAGCCTACAACGCAATGTCAAAGCATTTAGATCTGATGCCATAGCACTGCACACTAATCTTAATACAATATAAAAACTAGCAAACGATACATGTCAAGTCATCTAGACTGGATGCTATAGCATCTGTGCATCAGAAATTAAAAAGGGGCAATTTCATCATTTTACCAAAACTCTGTGTATATATAAACTACGATTTTACGATGAAAGACACAGAAAACACCTCAAATATGCAAAGAAAATGCAGAGAGGCTGGTGGGACACGAATTCTTCCTCTTTTCTTCATCTCTTCATCATTTCTTTTAGTATTTATGTTATTTGTTGTTATGGATGAATTTTTTGCCATGAGTAGCTAGATTTTCCTTGTTAGAGGGGAAGATGTAGTTTCCCTTAAACTTTATGGATTAAATTTTCATGATAATCTAAGTTTTTTTTTTCTCTTGAGTGATTATTTTAGTATTTAATGCTTTCTAAAATTAGCCACTTGAGAATTGAATTAGAGTTCATGTAGGAATAGGAAAATTAATATATGAATACATGTCTTTGGAAGTAATTTACATGAGTAAATTTGATTTAGGAATAGATAAATTTCTTATGTGGTTTTGATAGAACTCAATTGCAATTCATGTCTTTCCCTAATTTAATTTGTCTAAGGAATATTAGAGAATTCAATTAGGTTAAGAGTGTTACTTTGCTAAGGAATTGGGTTTTAACTAAAATTGAGAGTTCAACTATCATTATAAATTGTAAAACTTAGATTAAAATTGAATTCAATTCATATTAGATAGGTTAGCAAAGTCAAATCCCTAACACTTTTATAATTTTTAATTCCCCAACATT
Source organism: Biancaea sappan (assembly GCA_037074585.1). Lineage (NCBI taxonomy): Eukaryota > Viridiplantae > Streptophyta > Magnoliopsida > Fabales > Fabaceae > Biancaea > Biancaea sappan. The sequence continues at coordinate 58,285,131 of CM073490.1, forward strand.
TGCTTTAGTTTATTTGTGTTTATTTTTGCCTAATATCTTCATTTTAATTAATTGCTAGTATTTTAGTTTAGTTATTTTCATCCCAAACATTTAAGTATGATTGTTTAGATAGCTTGGTAACGTGGGGCGTCGTCTACTCTATCCCAACCACACTACAACGATGAAGTACGATTCTGACGGAAAAAACAGTTTCAGTAGGAAAAGGTGATTAATGACCAATTTCCTACTGAAAATAGGCAGTCGGTAAAACAATAGTAACTAAGGGCCTATTTGGAAGAGCTTACTTTAAGCTTATTTACTTTATCTTATAAAATAAGCGCTTATGCACACGTTTGAGAGAGTTTATAGAAATAGCTTATGATATGCCAATAAGCTGTTTTCAGCTTAATTTTATAAGCTCTCCAGAATAGCTTATGAAAATAAGCTGAAAATAGCTTATGTGAAGTTTGCCCTCACAAACTCTTCAATTGTAGAAATTACTTATATATAAGCACTTATATGATAAGCACTTAAATAAGTTGTTTATCCAAATATGACCTAATTCCATTACAACTAATTTTCGACTGACTAAAAAATCCTACTAAAACTTTTCTACTATATTTTAGTTGCAGATTCAAGTCGCTGGGCTAAAATTATATTTTTTGATTCACGCCACATATAGAATATATATATATATATATATATATTGTATATGGCTTGGGGGACATATTTATATATATTTCAAGAAATTAAGTTTTTTTATATATGTACATTTTTATGGTAGTAGATGAAAAATAATGCTATCATGTCACAAAATAAAATTAAGATGTTATAAATAACAATAAATTTACAAACTCTCATATCAATGATTTTTTTTTAATTTTACATTGTGAATAACACAATCAATTAATTTACTGCAAAAATAAAAATAAGATGTTATTAACTCTCATATCAATGAATTTTTTTTATTTTACATTGTGAAGAAAACAATTAATTCACTGCATCAATCTTTCACTAATCTTTAATCTTCCTCTTCCTCTTGTATTTGCTCCAATCTTGTAGTAAAATTATTAATCTTCTTATTCCTCTTGTATTTGTTTATAATATTTCTGTTTAATCACTTTTGTCATTTTGTCTTCCTCTGACTATCTGCTTGTATTTATTCAAAAAGAACATAAGTTAATCTATTAACACATAAAAAATAAACACATTACAAAGGAAATGTTATAGAACAAAAAAAAAAGAAGGATACATTGCAGAAAATAATTGGATAAGTTATTGCCTCTAGTGCTCACCTTGACAAAAAAAAAATTAAAACAATATCCAACCTCCTCCTCTTACTATTAATGTCATACCTTGAAATTCAACAAATTAAATAAGCATGATAATATCAAATGCCACATCAAATAGTCCTAATTATCCACAGCTAGCCACAAACAAACCAGTCATACTTATAAAAGTAGTGATTATACATTCACATATGTATAGATATTTCCACAACACAAGAGTGCAACAAAGTCAAATATGAAAATAAATTACAGTTCAATTTATATTGTACAATTTCTTGCCCAAAGCCTAGGTGGTCTAATAGACTACAGAGCGTTCTCCTATACTTGTCAAAATTTGGTTCCAAGAACCCACCGACACAAAATAGGAGTACAACTTCAAAAGAGCCGCTATATCTCCAGCAGAAACTCCTCTTCCCCAATCTCCATATCTGAAAAAGAATAACTACAGAGGGTGTGAATTCATCAAAACTCACTGAAGAACCGATTATATAGAAAAATGATTATAATGCTCAAGTACAATTACCATAACTCCCTATCACCAATGGAAATTATCCAAATGCAATACAAACCTTAGATAGCTACAAACATATTATAAATATGCAATCATACACATGTTATGCTTTTCCCTATTTTTCTCGCTCTTACCACATTGAAGACCAATCCTCAATAGGTTTGATTCAGAGGTCCAACCCTCTATTTCCCACTATACACAGAAGACCACATTGTATGCAACAACTTTAATACACAACACGTTTCATAACAATGACAATGAATATTCCATACATACAATCCCATCTTCTAATTAATATCATTAATTAGAAATGTATTCAATTTATCTTCCATAAATGAGGGAAGAGGAATTTACATTATACTTGAAATAGAAATAAAGTTGGCAAGGTCACCCACTCACCTTAGCCCCTACAAAGTTTTTATTATACACGCGATCTCAAATCGGAGCCAAGTAATTCCACTAAAGCACCTAAAAGATGTCCTAACAACTAAGCATCAAAGATCCCTCAATAACTCCCTTAAAACACACACTTGAGCTCCTTTTTTGCTTAAAAGGGGCTTAGGGCACCAGCTGTGGCACCCTACCCAAACTCTCAACCACAAGCTTCCTCTTTGTGCTTGAGGTGCTGTGCCTAGCGCCTGGGGTGCCAGGCTTAAATCCCAAGTTGTGATGCTGGTGATAGAACCTAGATTTTTTGCTCTTTATGTGTTTTTCACAGATTTTGGGGAGAAATCCTCCAAAAATCCATCATTTTCACTCTTTCCCTTCTTTCTTTGGTTTTTAAGTCCAAATAATGTTCATGAACCAATTTGAAACAATTAAAACGCAAAACAAACAAATTTCATGAATTTCTCCAAATTCTTTAGAAATTCTTCAAGAACATGTTCTTGTGCTCTAATCCATGAAACTTGCTTGTTTTGCCACCATGGACTAGATTATAACAAAACCAACTGAACAAAATCCAAGAAAGGAGCCAAAGAGACAAAGTTTTCATGAAAAATCCTCAAAATTCATCTTCACCTAGGGCATGGGCTAATTCTAAAAATCAGAGGAGATTAATAAGATGTAATCTTACCTTTAATCCTAGAAATGCCCAAAGATGCAGAAAGCAACAGAAATTGAAGATTAATTGGAAGAAACCAAAGTTGGCTGATGAGAGGAAGAGAGAAAATGGGGTTTCACCAAAGCCCTAAATTTTTCTTAAGTGTAGAATGAGAAGGAAAAAGGGTAGAAGAACCCTTTTATTGATGGTCGGTCATGGGTTGACCCATGGACCCCATATCCAACCCACTTGACCTACTTCAAGAAAATCCCAACTAATCACATTAATTCTAATTAATCCCTCATCCACAAATTTTCGGACATCACAGAAAAATACCACAATGCAATAAAATATTTAATCCAATCATATAATATCGAATCCAAAATTCAATTACCCAAAAAGGATTCCCTAATTCATGGAAATTAAATGATTAGAAATAATAGAATAAAATAACGCTATTAAATATTGCATTAAAAATACCTCATTCCCACAATAGCATTTAAATATCGTAATACCATCAATTATATTAATATAAAATTGGCAAGTATTACATTCTCTCCCCTAAAAAGAATTTGGTCCCTTGAATTCAAAACTAACGTTGAGCCGCAAACAAGTGTAGACATTTTGTCCACATTTCTTTCTCTGCTTCCCACATAGCTTCCTCATGAGAATGGTTTCACCATAAAACTTTGATGGAAGAAATCTCTTTAGTACGAAGCTTCTTAACTTGTCTGTCAAGAATGGATACCAATACCTCCTTGTAGGTAAGAGTCTTGTCAAACTGTACCTCCTGGGATTGAATAACATGAGAAGGGTCAAGAAGATACTTCTGTAACATAGGCACATGGAAGACCAGATGCACTCCTTCCAAATCCAAAGGTAAAGCTAAGCGATAAGCCATGTTACCCACTCTCTCCATGATCTCATAGGGATTGATATATCTCGGGCTGAGTTTTCCCTTCTTACCAAATCTCATCACCACTTTTATGGGTGAGGTTCATAAGAAAACCATATCTCCAACAACAAACTCTAGATCTTGTCATCGATTGTCTGCATAGGACTTTTGTCTGTTCTGAGCAGTGAATAATCTTTCTCTAATCAGCTTGACCTTCTCAATAGCTTCCTGCACCATATCAGGTCTCATTACTTTAGCTTCCCTAAGCTCAAACCAGCCAATAGGAGATCGACAACGTCTCCCATATAAAGCCTTATAAGGTGCCATATGAATACTAGCTTGGTAGCTATTGTTGTAGGTGAATTCAACAAGTGGCAAATGATCTTCTTAGTTTCTGCCAAAATCTAGAACACGAGCCCGTAACATATCCTCAAGTGTCTGAATAGTTCTCTCAAACTGTCCATCCATCTGAGGATGAAAAGCTGTGCTCATGTCTACCCTAGTACCTAGTGCTTACTAAAAAGTTCTCCAAAACTGGGACGTAAATTGAGGTCCACAGTTTGAAATAATAGACACGGGTACACCATGAAGTTTAACAATCTCTTTCACATACAACTGAGCAAGTCTTGCAACATTGTAGGTGGTATGTACATGAAGAATATGTGCTGATTTAGTTTGTCGATCCACAATGACCCATATAGAGTCATATCCCTTTTGTGATCTAGGCAGACTTACCACGAAACCATGGTAATTCTCTCCCACTTCCATTCAAGAATTTTTAACCTTTGTATCTTTCCTGGTAGTCTCGAGTATTCGGCTTCAACCTGTTGGTAGGTCAAACAACAAACCACATAATCGGTCACATCTTGTTTCATACCCTCCCACTAGTAAACTTGCTTCAAATCTCGATATGTTTTGGTGGCTCTGGGGTGAACCATATATGCAGAACCATGAGCTTCCATGATCTCTCTTTTTAATTCTTTCACATTCAGAACACAAAGTCTCCCTTTAAACTGTAAGACACCTCTACCATCTACTGAGGAACCTAGTGCTAAACCAGCAGTTGCTTTGTCCCTAATTTCCGTCACGACAGGATCACTAACTATAGCTACTTTAATTATTTCCACCAAAGAAGACTTAGCTTTAAAATGGGCTAAGAATGCACTAGATTCTGTAATCTCGAATAGCACACCACTAGCCTCGAGTTCATGCAATTCTTGAACTAAAGATCTCCTTATCGTGGCAATATAGACTAGACTTCCAATAGACTTCCGACTAAGAGCATCCATTACTATATTGGCTTTCCCATAATAATAGAGGGTAGAACTGTCGTAGTCCTTTAAAAGCTCCATCCATCAATATTGCCTTAGGTTGAGATCTCTTTATTCAAAAATATACTTGAGACTCTTGTGGTCTGTAAATATCTCACAAGTCTCATCGTATGAGTAATGTCTCCATGTCTTTAAAGCATAGATGACAACTGTCATTTCTAGATCATGGGTAGGATAATTGTACTCATGCTTCTTAAGCTGACGAGAGCCATAAGCTATAACCCTACCATGTTGCATAAACACACACCCTAACCTTGTTCTAAAAGCATCACAATGCACAGTGAAACCTCACAATCATGATGGTAAAACAAGGACAGGTGTCGAAGTCAAAAGCTCCTTTAGTCCGGCAAAACCTTGCTCACAAGCATCATTCCAAATATACTTAACATTCTCCCAAGTTGACTTGTACAACTAAAAAGCCAACTTAGAGAAATCCAAAACAAAACGTCAGTAATATCCCGCTAAACCAAGAAAACTCTGGAGTTTAGATACTATCATTGGCCTAGGCCATTATTTTACTATTTCAATTTTACTGAGATCAACATGAATGCCTTTTTGTAAAATAACATGGCCTAAGAAAGTCACCTGATTCATCAGAATTCACACTTTGAAAACTTGGCATAAAGTTGGTGATCTCTCAAGGTTTGCAATACTATTTTCAAGTGCTCCACATGATCACGAGGATTCTTAGAATAGACCAGAATATCATCAATAAAGACAATAACAAATCTATTAAGAAAAGGTTTGAAGACCCTATTTATGAGATCCATAAAGGATGCCAGTGCATTAGTTAACCCGAAAGATATTACAAGAAACTCAAAATGCCCATAACATGTTCGAAAAGCCGTCTTAGGAATATCATCCTCCTTGATGCTCAACTTATGATAACTAGACCTCAGATCGATCATAGAAAAACATTATGCCCCTTGAAGCTGGTTAAACAAGTCATCTATCGTTGGTAAAGGATATTTATTCTTTATGGTGACTTTGTTCGATAATCAATATACAGCCTCAAAGAACCATTCTTTTTTCTTACAAAAAGGACTAGGGCACCCCACGATGAAAAACTAGGGTAGATAAATCATTTATCCTACAAATCTTTTAATTGCCCTTTAAGTTCTTTTAACTCAGTGGGCACCATCCTCTAAGGAGGAATTGAGATCGGTCACGTGCCCGGGACTAAATCAATAACAAAATCGATCTCCTGTATAGGTGGTAGACTAGGCAATTCATCTGGGAATACATCCGGAAAGTCACGAGCCACTAGTACCTAATCTAAAATCTTCTCCTCTTTCACCATGTCCTTGACAAAAGCCAGAAAACTTTGACAACCTTTTCTTAACATTCGTCAAGCACTCATCCAAGATATAATGTTATGAAGTACATCTGATCAGTCCCTCTAGAATACAAATTCCTACTGCCCCGGGATTTTGACAGAGATAATCTTATTATGGCAATCCATAGTAGCATGGTATAAGGAAAGTCAATCCATTCCCAGAATCTCATCAAATTCCACCATATCAAAGAGCATAAGATTCGCCTCTGTCTCTAATCCCTTTGCCAGGACCTTGCAGGAATGATATCCAGAATTTACTATAAGAGTCTCCCCGGTCGATGTACCGACCAAAAAGGGTTCTTCGAGTCTAACCAGTCCTAATAAGAATCTCTTCGCAAATAATGGTGATACATAAGAATGCGTAGACCCAGGGTCAAATAAAACATGTGTTGTAAATGAACACACTAGTAAAATACCTATCACCAAAGCATTAGATGCCTGAGCATCCTGTCGAGTCAAAGCATAAACTTAAGCAATTCGTCGACCAGTTGTAGGTTGTCCACGACCTTTCTGACCTCTGTCAGCTCCTCTCCCAGCGTTCCTACCTCCTACTAGATTAATCGGTGGTCGGGATATAGGAGGAGCAGTAGGCTGAACATGAACAGGATAAACTGGCCTTTGAGTGGGTTTAGGTAACAATAAAGGACATTCCCTCCTAAAATGACCTAGTTGACTATAGTTAAAGCATCCATATACTGGCCTTCTTTCCATAACATATACCAGAATGGAATCTCCCACACACTGCGCATAGAGGTTTCTCTTGTGCTCCCTGAGAACCTCCATGACCATTATATGAACAACCTCCACTAAACTCAAAACGGGGTCTAGCTACACTACCTGTGGATGCAGCTGGTCCTGAAGGTATCATTGGAGTAACTTGACTGGAAATAGCAAGTCTCTAGGCTCCTGAACTCCCTCTATAATCGATGAACTTATTTTCTTGATTTCTTTTCTTGTTCTTAGTATTTTCATGTCGACCCTTGGCCCTTCTCTCCATTCTTCAAGCAACTTCCATAGCATCTTTATAGCAATTAAAGTACTCCATCATAGGACCTATTCGATCATACAGGGGTTCCTGAAGACCTTTGAAAAACCTAATGATCATATCCTCCTCAGTAAGCACCATATTAAGCATGTACTCCACTAGTCGAACATATTAAGCATCATATTCATCAACACTCATGGAATCATGTTTTAACTGCTCAAACTCTTTAGCTCTAGCTACTCTCAAAGTTTTAGGAAGAAAAAGCCTTATGAAACTCTACCCACTACATTGGCGGTGCACCCTGTAGTCGTCCCTTTTTCAAAGTTGTCCACCATCTCTTAGCTCATCCCCTCAACTAGAAAGTAACCATTTCTACCCTCCTCACATCTGAACACCCTAAGGCACCACATATCACCTCGCAGTCATCAAGGAAACACTAAGGATCATCTTCAGGCTCTTCTCCAAAAAATACAAGTGGTCCCATTTTCAGAAACTCTGTCATTTTAATATCCTTCGCAATAACTTCCCTGGCTGGAGGAAGAAGTGGTACTAGGGCCACTGGGGCTACTGGCTGTGCTTCTGTAGTAGGAGGAACAATCGGTGGTACAAAAGTTGTATACCTCTCTTCCCATTTGGCTTCTATACAATCCATTCGAACAGTAAACATATCAACAATTCCTTCAATGACTGATGCGGCAATAGCAAGAGATGACCCACTGCTTCTAGCTAGACTCTGATTAGAATCCCTAACCTCCTCAACAAATTCATTCTTTGTATGCTCGGATAAGACATGCTGAGGATTTACAATGCAATCACCAAGGGCCGAGTCAACTATATTATGACCAAGCTCATTATGAGCATACTCATTCCCAGAATTCTCACCCTCCATCAGAAGATGTGAAAATCTACACACAAGCAACAAACACTTCAAAGTTAACAAAACATCTAAACCTACTCCACCTAGGAGTGGTTTAGTAAGAAAACACTTAACTTTATATAGTGCCTTTTATGGAACCTAAACCCATGGTCATGTTGCGGCTCATGACAATGGGGAAGGACCCACAAAGAACACTTTGATCTGTAATTCCTAGGAAACCTAAAAACTCTCCCTTTGATACCAATTTGTCACGCCCCAAAATTCTACACATTAAGCGTGATAATCTCAAATGCCACATCAAATAGTCCTAGTTATCCACAACTAGCCATAATATACCAGACATACTTATAATAGTAGTGATTATACATTCACATATGTATAGATATTTTCATAACACAAGATCGCATTCAAGTCAAATAAGAAAATAAATTACAGCCGAATTTATAATGTACAATTTCTCGCCCCAAGCCTAGGTGGTCTAATAGACTACAAAGCATTCTCCTATACTTGTCAAAATTTGATTCCAAGAACCCACCAACACAAAAGAAGAGTACAACTCTAAAAGAGTCGCTATATCTCCAACGGGAACTTCTCTTCCCTAATCTCCGTATCTGAAAAAGAATAATCACAGAGGGTATGAGTTCACCAAAACTTAGTGAGAAACCGACTGTGCAGAAAAATGATTATAATGCACAAGTACAATTACCATAACTCACTGTCACCAATGAAAATTATCCAAATGCAATACGAACCTTAGATAGCCACAAACAGATTACAAATATGCAATCATACACATGTTATGATTTTCCCTATTTTTCCCACTCTTATCACATTGAAGACTAACCTTCAATGGGTTTGATTTAGAGGTCCAATCCTCTATTTCTCACTACATATAGAGGACTAACCCTCTGTTTCCCTCATATTTCATATTAATATATTAAATGTTATGAATGTATGGAACAACTCAAATACACAACACATTTCATAACAATGACAATGAATATTCCATATATACATACAGTCTCATCTTCTAATTAATATCAATAATTAGAAATTTATTCAATTTATCTTCCATAAATGAGGGAGGAGGGATTTACATTATACTTGAAATAGAAATAAAGTTGGCAAGGTCACCCACTCACCTTAGTCCCTACAAAGTTTCTACGGTACGTGCAATCTCGAATCAGAGCCAAGTAATTCCACAAAAGCACCTAAAAGAAGTTCTAACAACTAAGCATCAAAGATCCCTCAACAATTCCTTTAAAACACACACTTCAGCTCCTTTTGTGCTCCAAAAGCACCTAGGGTGCCATAGCCTAAACTCTCGGCCACAAGCTTCCTCTTGGCACTTAAGGTGCATGCCTTATGTCTAGGGCGCCAGGCTTAAAGCCCAAGCTGTGATATTGGTGCCTAGGTGCCAGAACTAAGATTTTCTGCTCTTCATGTGTTCTTCACGAATTTTGGGGAGAAATCCTCCAAAAATCCATCATTTGCACTCTTTCCCTTCTTTCTTTGGTTTTCCAAGTCCAAATAATGTTCATGAAGCAATTTGAAACAATTAAAACGCAAAACAAATGAATTTCATGAATTTCCCCAAATTCTTTAGAAATTCTTCAAGAACATGTTCTTGTGTTCTAATCCATGAAACTTGCTTGTTTTGCCACCAGGAAATAGATTATAACAAAACCAACCGAACAAATCCAAGAAAGGAGCCAAAGAGACAAAGTTTTCATGAAAAATCCTCAAAATTCAACTTCACCTAGGGCATGGATTAATTCCAAAAGTTAGAGGAGCTTAGTGAGATGAAATCTTACCTTTAGTCCTAGAAATGCCAAAAGATGATGAAAGCAACCAGAAATTGAAGATTAATCGGAAGAAACCAAAGTTGGATGATGAGAGAGAAGAGAGAAAATGGGGTTTCACCAAAACCCTAAATTTTTCTAAGTGTAGAATGAGAAGGAAAAAGGGTGGAAGAACCCTTTTATTAATGGTGGGTCATGGGTTGACCCATGGATCTCATATCCAACCCACTTGACCCTCTTCAAGAAAATCTCAATTAATCACATTAATTCCAATTAATCCCTCATCCACAAGTTTCCAGACATCACAGAAAAATATCACAATGCAATAAAATATTTAATCCAATCATATAATATCGAATCCACAATTTAATTACCCAAAAAAGATTCCCCAATTCATAAAAATTAAATGATTAGAAATAATAGAATAAAATAACGCTATTAAATATTACATTAAAAAATAATGTCATTTCCACAATAGCATTTAAATACCATAATATTGTCAATTATATTAATATAAAATTGGCAGGTATTACAGTTAACATAAAAAATGAACAATGTTAAAAATCAAAGAAAATGTAGAAGGATATGTAGAAGAGAATAATTAGATAGATTAAGTTATTACCTTTACATAAAAAGAAAAAAGAACCATATTGTCATAGTAGAATAACACAAAAGAGAGAAAAGAGAGCAAGATGAGCAAAAGAAAATGACAGAAGGAAGAAGAATATGAAAAAGAGAAGAAAGAATTGTTAAATAAAAATGATTGGGTGGGAATTAAATTTTGGAAGCTTGAATTAGCTGCCAAAAAAAATTTGGTGAGAAGAAGAGAGCAAAATAAGCGGAAGAAAATGACAGAAGGAAGAAGAATGTGAAATAAAAAAAAGGAAGAATAATTAAATAAGGATTACTGGGAAGAAATTAAATTTTGGAAGCTCAAATTAGCCGCGAAAAAAATTTGGCACTTTTCATAGTCTCGACAAAAAGAAGCAGAAATTTCATTCCTTCTCACTCTCTCACCCTGATTTTAATTAAATGTAGCTTTTATATATTTTCTTTTATTTGTATGTTTATAAATAAACATAAATGAAAAATTCATTGAATTGTATTAAATACTTAGTAAGTATAATTATATTTGTAAATAAACACAAATGAACAATTTAATGAAAGTGTTTATTATTTAAGGTATTTTTGTTTTTCTTAATTTATAGTTTAAGTCAGAAGTAATTTTAAAATTATCTCTTTGCTTCACATTAATCTAAAATTTATTTTGTGCTTCATATTTATGTAAAATTAAATATTAGTATCAACCAATAAAACTAAAAATAATAATAAGATAAATTTAAAAAAATATGTAAATTCCGAGTCACATATATATATATATATATATATATATATATATATATATATAATCTATATATATATATAATATTATATAATATAATATAATATAAATGTATATTAAAAATATTTAAATAAAATTAATTATATTAAAAAATTTTAAAATTATTCTAAGTAATTTAAAATATGATTTTTTAATAATAAATTTAAGGTTTTTAATATAAAAGATTTCATATAATAAAGTATATTTTTCTTCTTTTTTTTTATTAACCCACCACTACTCTAATAATTTTATAGAAGTAATGATGAGTAATTTTAAATTACTAAAATTAGATTATGAATATTTGTATAATTTATAATTTTAGTATATACATATCTCAAATATATTATATATATATATATAGATAACATAAATAAGATTAATATATGTTCATATAAAGATATATAAGATTAGCATATATATATATATATATAGATAAGATTTATAAGAGTATTATATTCATATATATATATATATATAATATATAAAAATAATATATATTTAACAATTATTATAATATATATATATATAATACAGAAAAGTGGCTTGGGTGGAATCCCCCAAGCTAACTTTTGTGTTATATATATATATATATATATATATATGAGAAAAATAAGATTAGTATATATATTATAAAGATATATAAAATTAGCATGTATTTATATATAGATATAATATATAAGAGTAACTTATATTCATATATATTAGACTCTTAATTCTAGCATATATATATATATATATATAGACAAGGTACATAAATTATATATAATTATATTTATATATATATATATATATATATATATATATATATATATATATAATACACAAGTGGCTTAGGGGACAAAAGTGGCTCAGGGAGATTCTCCTGAGCCACTTTTATGTGTTTTATCTATCTATAGATAGATAGATAGATAGATAGATAGATAAAGTTAATACATATGTATTTTATAAGTATTATATATTATTATATATATAATAGTATTAAATACTTAGTAAGTATAATTATATTTGTAAATAAACACAAATGAACAATTTAATGAAAGTGTTTATTATTTAAGGTATTTTTGTTTTTCTTAATTTATAGTTTAAGTCAGAAGTAATTTTAAAATTATCTCTTTGCTTCACATTAATCTAAAATTTATTTTGTGCTTCATATTTATGTAAAATTAAATATTAGTATCAACCAATAAAACTAAAAATAATAATAAGATAAATTTTAAAAAATATGTAAATTCCGAGTCACATATATATATATATATAATCTATATATATATATATAATCTATATATATATATAATATTATATAATATAATATAATATAAATGTATATTAAAAATATTTAAATAAAATTAATTATATTAAAAATTTTAAAATTATTCTAAGTAATTTAAAATATGATTTTTTAATAATAAATTTAAGGTTTTTAATATAAAAGATTTCATATAATAAAGTATATTTTTCTTCTTTTTTTTTATTAACCCACCACTACTCTAATAATTTTATAGAAGTAATGATGAGTAATTTTAAATTACTAAAATTAGATTATGAATATTTGTATAATTTATAATTTTAGTATATACATATCTCAAATATATTATATATATATATATATAGATAACATAAATAAGATTAATATATGTTCATATAAAGATATATAAGATTAGCATATATATATATATATATAGATAAGATTTATAAGAGTATTATATTCATATATATATATATATATATATAATATATATATATAAATAATATATATTTAACAATTATTATAATATATATATATATATATATATATATATATAATACAGAAAAGTGGCTTGGGTGGAATCCCCCAAGCTAACTTTTGTGTTATATATATATATATATGAGAAAAATAAGATTAGTATATATATTATAAAGATATATAAAATTAGCATGTATTTATATATAGATATAATATATAAGAGTAACTTATATTCATATATATTAGACTCTTAATTCTAGCATATATATATATATATATATAGACAAGGTACATAAATTATATATAATTATATTTATATATATATATATATATATATATATATATATATATATAATACACAAGTGGCTTAGGGGACAAAAGTGGCTCAGGGAGATTCTCCTGAGCCACTTTTATGTGTTTTATCTATCTATAGATAGATAGATAGATAGATAGATAGATAGATAGATAGATAAAGTTAATACATATGTATTTTATAAGTATTATATATTATTATATATATAATAGTATTAAATACTTATTAAGTATAATTATATTTGTAAATAAACACAAATAAACAATTTAATGAAAGTGTTTATTATTTAAGATATTTTTGTTTTTTTAATTTATAGCTTAAGTGAGAACTAATTTTAAAATTATCTCTTTGCTTTATATTAATCTGAAATTTATTTTGTGTTTATTTATCTAAAATTAGATATTAGTATGAACCAATAAAACTAAAAAAATAATAATAAGATAATTTTAATAAAAATTATATGTAAACATTGAGTGACATATTTATATATTGCCCGAGCATCATATATATATATATATATATATAATAACATTATGTATATACAATTTTTTAATATGTAATTGTTTTATATTAGTTTGTGATTATTTTTAGGAAAAAAAAAAGACTTTGTTGCTGTTGTTATTGTGGTGATTATTTTTAGGAACTAAAATATCACCAAGACACATTTTCAAATATTTAAATATACTTAATATATATAATTATTATTTAAATAACTAATTAATTTTTTTATAATAGATATAGTTTTGAAATAATTTATATTTAAATATTACATGTGTTTTGGCGGGCCACCCACTGAGCCACATGAAATATATGGCTCGGTTGGATTTTCACCGTGCCACATATGACATGTGGCTTAGTGTGTGCCCTGCTAAGCTCAGTGGACCTTTCATTGATCTAGACAGACCATTGAACAAAATGCGTATTAAAAAAATTTAAAAATAAATTAAGAAACATGTACATCTTGATAAAAGAAAAAAAAAGCTAGTTATATAGTTTTGTGACTGATCATTAGTTACTGGGATTCTTAATAAATATTACGTACTGAACTTCAGTCACTAAATTAGTGAGAAAGTTTTTTTGGATGAAGTGAGGTGGACACATTTATTTCCTGTAGTTTATCAGTCAGAAACCTTAAGCAAGGCAGTGGCAAATCCTTTCAGTAGGATTCAGTAGGAAAATTTCTGTAGGAATTTTGATTGATTCTTGTACTGTCAATCCCTGCGGTTGCCAGCATTGTCAACGTTGTGCACCGTGATTGTAACGGTTCGCCTCATTCGTCGTTACCTTGGCCACGACTTGCTCCCTGTGATTCGCCTCATCTCAGTCATCATCGTCGATCACCCTCCTTGCTCCCTTTTGACCGATAACTGCAGCTGCCATGGTTGGTACTTCTTTGCTTTTTTTTTCTGCTTTTTTTTATGTCTATGCTTATGCCATTGAATGATGAAACTTTTGAACATGATTGGTGCTCAAGGCTACATAAAATGTTAGAACTTCAGTTTTTGTAAGTATATGCTCTTTAGTTCCTTTGTAGATTTATCTGTCTTTGGCTTCTTGAACCCCTTGGCATATCATGGGGTTAACATGGGCAAATAAAGTACCATATAAAACATTTTCATTTCCAAGTATAGATTTAGCTGTCACTGGCTTCTTGAACCCCTTGGAATATCATGGGGTTTGTTGAAATTTTCAGTCTCATTCTTTTCGTGTTTATTGGATTCACTTTGGTTCATGGAGCCACCCAAATTAAAAGGTGAGAGCTAAGAAGAGATGAGTACTTTGAATCATAGTTTGAGTCTTCAATTATGATTTGGTTTCCTTTTTATCAAAGTGAACCCGTGACTTTGATTCTAACATCAATTATTAGGATTAAGTGTTTATTATTACGTGAGGGCCAAATGCCCTCAATAGACAATTAATGAAGCATCTCTAGTAGCCAATAGTTAGCAAATGCCATTCTCCAAAATCCACGTTCCAAGTAATCAATATTAGTGTTCTAAGGATAATAGTAGGTTCGATCTAATATTAGTGTTCTCGTGTTTATATGAACTAATTAGAAGTTAGAATTACAACAGATGTAGTTTCCATATATACTTCCATTAAAAGGTAATGAACCTACTTTAGAATGAGGAGATTAAATTTTTGACTTGTTAATATGGCCCCCTACCAGGAAGAAAGAAAGAAGATTGGGATTTGGCCTACTTCTCTGTTGATTATGGACCCAATCAATATCATGTTGCTTACATTTCTTTTTTCTTTCTCCAATCTCCATCTTTTTAAACTCTGATCATACCCAATATTATAAGGGTGAAAAAATTTTCGTGGACTAGTTGTTATGCATCTGCTATGAAAATCATACTAATCCACCTTGTCTCTTCCAATAATGTAAGATTTATAGTTTTAACATATCACTAATTCTAATGGTCTTTTTCTTTTTATTTTATTTTTTCAGTTTCTGGCCCCTCTTTTTCATTCTGGCATCCATTCTGCTACAGTACCCCCATTGAAGATTTAGCTTCTTATTGATTAGGATATTTTTTTTATTGAGACAAGTATAGGAACTTCTTTGCTAGAGTTGACTTAATATTACGAGCTGAGTTAGTATTTCTTTACGTGTTCCATACTTATGACTTCTTTGCTAGAGTTAACTAAGTATGGAGACATGATTTAGTGTTTCTTTTATGTATTCAATACTTGGATTCAAATTTACTTTATATGAATGAAAAAGTAATTATTAACAAGTTTTATTAGTACATTTTATAAAAATTGCTATTGGGAATATTGTTGTGAACAATATACAGATCTGTAGAATGTTCGAGAAGAAAATAAAAAAAAAAAGATTCTAAAAGGTTTTTGAAAATTTAGTGGTAGTTTTAATAGCGGCTAAAAATTTGGTCAATTAAATGACGATTTAAACTGCTCCTAAATGCACATATAGTGGCAATTATAAAGGAACCGCCACTAAATATGCAACATAGGTCAGTGACAGTTTAAACCGTCACTAAACCATTATTTTTCTTACTTAGGGACAAGTTCATTGGCAGTTGAAACTGCCATTTTTTCAGTCACAAAATGTTTTTAGCTGCGGTTATTCTCACAGTCATCTATAATTGTTACTAAATTGCTTGTGGCTTATAATTTAGGGACGGTCTCTATAACCACCACTATATGCAGTTTTTAATCCCCAGTATGTGAAAAAAACATATTTTTGTAGTGTTATCCAATGTCTTTCAAAGTTGTCATAATCTCCTATAGTGACCATATATCCAACTTGCAATCAATAATTTTGTGCACTTTCGCCCCACATATCTAAGTTTCTAACCTTCTTAAGGCGTCTACTATGCCAAAAATAAACCACAAATTCATATGTTTGAGACAATGAAGGAAAACAATGTAAACATCGAAAGTGCCAAAGCAAAACACTAAACAATTATTTAACATGAGCGAAAGAAAAATTCAGTCAGTTATTAGATTTTCGGTCCAAACAATAAATTCTTGGCAAATTTTGCGTATTATTTGCTTGCCACCCTTTTAAAAGAACATATTATCTTTACATTAAATAACAATTGTAGGTCCATTATGCCACCACTTGTACAATTCAGGGTATGGTGGATCACTATTTCTTATTCTATTCTAAGTACACCATTACATTTACGAAATAATTCATGGAATAAGGTTGGACATTTCCATTTATATATATATATATATATTGGCAAAACTATAAGAGCCAAAATTGCATTTTAGCCATGATTAATTAAGGCGACTAGACGAGTGGATCTTAAGATTTCTTCTTTGTTAATGAAGCTTTTCAAATAAACCAACTTGTTAGGCCTACTCATTCAAGCAAACTCTAATGGGCCAACCAATCCAAATCCTAATCCATTAAATTATAAACCCCACTAACAAATTCCATAAATATGTTACCCCTAGTACCTAACAAGTTTAAGTAAATATATTCTTGTTAGAAGAGTGTTTATTAATTATTATTATCATTATGAATCTAGTCCACTGTTGCTTGTACTAAATGACATAAGATGCGCCAAAAGGGGTACAACCTTTTCTTTAATCAATATTAACACGTAAAAATTTCAATACAAATTTTGAATGTGATAAATTCACTTAAAATGATTAGTCATATTTGAACCCAAGCAATTCTATGTCAAATTAAGTTGCAGCCACAAAATCAATTCACATAAAACTTTTATTGGGATTATCCTAATATGAAGAGCTCTTCTTTTCTTTTCTTTTCTTTTCTTTTCTTTTCTTTTCTTCTCTTTTTTTGAGTAAATTAGAGGATCTGAACTTTTGAGCTAACCCAAATATTTTAATTTCTCCAATATTTACCTAATAGGTTCTTATATATATATATATATATATATATATATATATATATATATATATATATATATATATATATATATCATACGTGAATATCTGTTCTTAGTTTAATATTCCTAGATTTTTATTTTTACATTATTTTAGGCAAATTTTGCGTGATATTTTAATGTTCCATATCAAAATTATGACAAAATTATAATTGATAATTATATATAATTTTTTCGCCATGAAATCACAAATTTGTATGATTTCTGTCCATATTCCAATTCAAACCAGAAAACCATCTAAAGCCCATACTCCTTAATGCCATTGGACTTAAAACCCAAACCTCACAACACAATGGGCTCAAGATATTGGCCCAATACAGATTTTGCTCCAACACACAAGAAAATTAAGAATTAAAAAAAACAATCGAGGAGACCTGAACCTGAATATCTAGAAATGAAGTAATAGCAGTATATATTTGAAAAGGGTAAATTGGTAAGGAAAAAACAGAAAAAGATTAAATTATTCTTTCCTCCCTTGTAAATTTTCAAAATTATACTCTCATCTACACTTTCCTCTTTTGCAAGCTTTTCAAAATTATACACTCATTTTCTTTATTTTTTAAAATGTACAATTTCTCCTTTTGTAACGATAAGTAAAAAAAATACTTTTAGTTTCGATAATTTTACTCATTTTTTAATTTGATCCTTATATTCTCAATTGTTGTAATTTGGTCTTGTAGCTTCCAAACTCATGAAAAAAATTTCTTGTTAAAAATTGCCGATATGCCATTAGTTTGTGTATACGTGGCATTGTGTAAGATGTCCCAATCAACATATTAATACATATCAACATTCAAGTCATGACTCAGTCAGCATGGTTTTTTTTTTTTTCCTTAATGAAAATCCAACTTCTCTTCTTCTCAACTTTTCAAATGTCTAAGGATAGCAACGCTAGGTACCAAATGTACATTTTAATCTAAATTATATTATACTTTAGTCTAATTTTAAATTTTATGTGTAGAAAATATATTTTTTGATATTTGACAACTTAAAGGTATCTTTTGACTGAAATGCTATTCATTAATCTATGAACATCAATTTTTCGTATGTTATAATTTTTTTTTCTTTTGCGGTTAATCTAAAAAAAATGTCAAAAGTATGTTTATTTTATGTAAATAAAATAAAAAGCTTTCAATACAGTATTTTGGTTTAAAAAAATGATATTGAGTAACCAAAAATAAAAAACATACTAGAATAAATTTCTGTAAACAAAATATATAAAAAGTGAATTAAAATGTAATTTGATAATTTGATAAGTAGTGTGTATTTTAAAAATAGAATAAGAAGACATAATTTTAAAAATTTACAAAAGAAGAGAATGTTATTTAGTTTAAAAAATAAAAAGAAAAAAAGAGAGGCACGAGTGAATGAGAAGGAACAGAAAATGTAGTGGGTGTCACTGATTTTGAACCACATATTAAATTTAAGTATATAAAAAGTTAGTATTTTTGAATGAATTTGACTATGAATAGGTCGACCTCCCCAACAGTCGGCCTCCCAATCTCTCATTTTTTTTGTGGTCCTACTTTTAAAAAATAAAAAATTTTAACCAACACACAAAACAATACATGTTGATAAAAAAAAAATGATCGACGCTGAGAAAGTTGACCTTGATAAAATCCTCCTTGAATTGTTGTGATTAAAACTTGTCCCTTCATTGGAAATATCAAAGCCACAAGAAGAAAAGATGACATTGCTCGGGTTGGACCATTTCCCTTTAATCATTACTCATTAGGTCCAATTGTTTCATTGAAAGAAAATCCCCAATCGCCTACTTACTCTACCTTCCCAACATAACTAAAACTACACTACTCATATTTACCTTTTGTTTTTTTTAGCCTTTTTTTTAAAAAAATAACTTGATATTTATATAAGTTTATTAAAAAGTTCTAACTAGTCGAAAGATATTCTTAAATATTCTAAGAAAATAAATTATATGTGTTATATGTGGGATGAAATTTTTAACTTTATCTAATAGATGACTTAATAACATCTTCCTCTCATTTATTATGAAAATATACATAAAAGTTCATATGAATTCAAAAGATAAATTACGACTACACTCATTCATTTTACCTAAAATATTTGACTAATATAAATAGTTATTTTTAAATTTAGTAAATTATAAAAGTATTTAAAAATAAAGAATTATTAAAAAAAAAGAATAAAATCACAAAATATTTTTTAAAGAAGACTTGGAACTGTTAAAAATATCATAATTAATTTAAAAAATAGCATATGATTTAAATATTCATAAATCAACATACGTACAATCATACATTTAATAAAATTATAGAATACGTTATGTTTATAGTTTTTATAAAAACACAATAAAAATATAGAATTAATTAAAAAAATTTTAAGTATTCTGTTTAAATTGTTTAGTTTCAATGGAAATTCAAATATAATTTTAAAATAGAAGAAAGAACTAGATAATCAAATAACCTTTTAGAGAAAAAAGTGGCATATAATTCATACTGTACAAAGATCAACTTAATTCACAACGAGAGATAAATTTTTTCTTAATAATATTAGTTTGAATTTATATTTAAAAGATTCTAAAGTCAAAATCTTAGATGTATCAAACTGTTCTCAGAAAATACACTCTTAAAATTAATAAAAAAATATTTTCTATAAATGCGCTAATTAACTTACAATACTTTCTATGGACAAAAAAAAATATACAACTTATATACAAATTTTTTTATATCTTTACTGTCAAAATTTTCATTAAAAATAAAATATCTAATAAATACTTTTTTAAAAAATAATCATGCAAAATTGAATTGTAAAACAAAATATTTTTTTAAATAACATACAGTTATCATATTCTGATTGAAAAACAATTATATTTTTTATTGGAGAATCTTATAGTAAAAATATTAAAAATTGCACTTAAATTTTTTTTAAAAAAAAAACTCATGTTTTGGAGCTGCATAAACCACCAAACACCACAAATATGTGGTATGCAATTATTTTATTTTTTTTTTTCCAGAAGTCCCATTATACACTTAAACTTAGCCAAAAAACGAAAAAGGTATTGAAAAAAATTCCCACAATGACTGTGGAAAGCAACGTAATCAAGCACAAATGTTATTTTGCATTTGGGAATGGGTGCTCCATTTCAGCGAAATACAATTTTTTTTTTTCACATACGACAAGTCGTCATGGTAAAAAAAACTTATATTCTAATTAAAAAAATGTTTCTTGTCGTATGAGCTAGAACAAAGAGAGAATTGATCTGCCATCGCCAAAATAAAATCTTAAATTGTGAATGAGTCAAAAGCATAGTGGGACTGCCTGCACTTTCCGACCGCGTCTTCTACAGGTCATTCTCTCTTAATTCTCCAAAGTCCAAACAGATATGCATCACATTCACCAAAATTACTATATTAAAAAAAATGGTGTTAAAATCTAACAATAAATAGATATTAAAGAGTAAATTACTATTATAATCCTTAAAAAATTATAATTATTTTAATTTAATTATTCAAAGATCAAATTTTTTAATTTTGTCATTTCTAGTATTAAATCACAGAAGTCATTGGTGACAAATTTCAAATTTTTTTATCATCTAAAGTTTTTTCCAAAAATAAAGGGACTATATTGGGATAAATATATGTTTTTAAAAATTAAATTAAAATAATTATAATTTTTTAAAGATCAGTACTAAATATTAAACATAAAATAATATATTTTATAAAAGTATCTTAATATGAAAAATTAGACAGTTATATAAATTTACAATAAGAAATTACGCAATCATAGTTCATTATAAAATTTTACATAATTACTTTTAAAAATAAAAATATTTTATAATTGAACTCACTTTGACTATAATATTCTAATATTAGAATATTCTAATATGATAGTAGAAAACCACACGTTATTCCTTTTTTTTTTAAAAAAAAAGAACTTTTGATTAAGATTGCGCATTCACACTTCCTATCATCACTTGCGAAGGAAAAACTAAATCAAATATGATTAATGCCAATATTTTAGAAAATTTAAAATAACTGATGCATGCCTTTTCATTTAAATAAAGTAGCAAAAATATGTATGGAAGAATGAAGATCATAAAGAGGTGAGATTTATCTTTAGATTAAAACTTAATTTTGGTCCCTTATAAAATAGTTTTTTTTTTTTTACTTTGGTCATTTGTAGATTTGTCTTCTCTTTTTAATCCCTCACGTCTAGAATATTTCTAAATTTAGTCCTTCATGGATTACTTTCTCACAGAGAAGAAGAAAGAAGCAGTTTCGGTGAAGGGTACTTATAATAAAGTACGGACTATTTGTGGTTAATTTATGACGAGAAGTTTGCGCGTGTTTGGTTGTGCGGCTATTAAAGTATAAAGAATAAACTACCCAAGTGTGAACTGTGCCACTGGATACTCCAAAACCTCCACCTTCACCTATATAGAATTCAACGTGTTTCTTATTCACTACATGATCTATATTTCTATTATTTTAAATAAATTGTATTTATTTTTTAATAAGCAAAAACATTATTTATGTCCCTTATATTTTAATTATAATTCAAAACTTTATTTCATAACAATTATAATTAGTTATATGTTTCTAATTAATTTTAATTATACTCTAAGCAGTCTAATGTTGTTTAAATATTTAAATATTAACATGACATCACATATTACACACATCAGCACCTTCTAATTCATTCTGACTTTGCCACCTGAAATTGGAATCAATATTGACTAAAATAACCATCAATTCTAATCCCAAGTGACAAAGCCAAGGTAAACAATAGGTGCCGATATATGCAAGATAAGATGTTATTTTAGTATCTGTTGTTAAATATTTAGATGATATTAGGCTCAAAAGTATAATCGAAACTAATTAAAAAATATAAAGATTATAATTGATACAAAATAAATTTTTGCGTTATAAATAAAATATAAGTCAAAGTTCAAGGGTATTAATAGTACCTTTGCTTTTTATATTTTTAACATAATGTGATATTATAATTTGATTTTTTTGATATATCAATAATGTCATTTTTAACATACGATAAAAAATTGTTAAGTAGTTTATTCTTAATATATATATATATATATATATATATATATATATATATATATATATATATTGTAAACAAAATTAACTTTATAGATAAAATTAAATTGAATGAGAATCAAGTGTAATTTTTAAAATGAAAATAACATAAATAACTTAATTAAACTTTTGAAGTAAGGTAGTGTGGTTGTCACCTTTTTATTTTTTTTCCCTAAAATGTAATAATAAAAAAATAATATTAGACATAGTTCGCTTTCGGACTTCACAGCCACCAAATAAAAAATTTCATTTCTCGTGTTAACATATATGTGTGTGTGAGAGAGAGAGAGAGACAGAGAGAGTGAAATATGTTATTACCAATGAGTGATAGTTTATATCAGGTTGAATTTTATTTTTAAAATATATGGAGATAAATTTGATATATTTGTTTTTTCAACCTTGTTTTAATTTCTTAATTATATAAAAGTACAGGCGAGAGGTGATAGGGGCATGTGAGTCATTTCTCACCCAAGATTATTATTTATTAGGAATGACTTTAGGAGAGTGTAGAGCAGAAATGTTGGCAAATAAAGTGCACTTTTTCTTGCATTATTCCCATATAAACATCAACAAATGTATTTCTTTGTTAAAAATTAAAATATATTGTAGTACGCACTTCAGTTCCACAAAGTTATCAGGAATCTTTGAATTTTGGTGTCCAGTAAGTCGACCCACATTTGAAATTAAAATAACATTACAAAAAAAAAAAGGAAGGAAAACCCTAGTCAAGTCAAAGTCTTCATCGATAATTTAATACAGTTTTCTGCGAAGAAATATTGCACTTCTTGGGGAATATACCGACATACACTCATGAGGGAATATTACCCTATCCCCAAACAAAACTTCAATTTTTTTAAAAAAAATCAAAATGTATGTGTCTAATGATCTTCATAACATTATATCAAGACTAGACTTAGATGTTGGTAGCATTATTAAAATGAGCCAAAGTTCAAGGGTTAACCCATGCCTGTCTATATTTAGAGGGGCTTGTAAGTGTGTTTTTGGCCCATTTCTGTTTGGCTCAAGGGTTTGTTTTTTTTTTTTTACATAATTATATTATTTAATATATAAATAATTTCACTTTATCACATTTTTATATTTTATAATGTTATATTCAATAATTATCATATATATGAAAATTTTTTTAAATTTAAATATAATATAATTAATTTAAAAAGAAAATATGAAAAATTAAAGTTATTGATTATTTAAAAACACTAAAAGAGTAATATTTTATATTTATAAATTGTATTTCAATAATAAAATTATTATTTCTTTACTAAAATAAATTTAATATTGAATTATTTAAATATTAAAAAGATTTGGCTCGCAGGCTGGCCTATAAGCCTGTAGACAAGGCACAGACGGGCTTAGACATTGGATTCCAAGCCAGTCAAAAAAATGCTGACCTATGCCCACACCTCATTTTCTTTTAGCCTATTTTGACAGTACTAAATATTTAGTAAATCTGAAATTCCCCCCGACCCTTGCGCCCCAAAAAAAAAATTTGAAAATGTAAGTTGACACACCGCCAAAGCAATATTTTAAGAACTTCATGCCAAAATTATGCATAAGAAAATAATTCTAGCATAGCCGTGTTTCATTCTAGGAGCTTTTTCTATTTTGGAAAAGGATGAAATAATAAAAGCTTCTCAGTGGAGGAAATCACATTATAGATTTTAGAAATAATAATCAATCAACCTTTTAAAAGTTTATAAATGATATATTAATTAATTTGTATATCAATCCTTTTATATACACTTGATGATCTTATCTCAATTTTACAATCATTACATTATAGAGAACATTTTAAACATGTGGCCGAGTAACGCCAACAACAATTTATTGAAACAGATAAAGTTAGGGGTACTCTTTAACCAATTGAGCAACTCACATTGAACTCCCTGTCTCTGTTTTTTTTTCCCCTTTTCTGTTTAATCATTCAAATTTATCATCACCGCACCATCAAAGCTAATAATATAGAGTAAATTAAATAATTTTAACAATTTGTTTGCATTTTTCTTATGATAAAAACGATATATTAATCAAGCTACGGCCCAAGAATTTGCTGGAGAAGAAACCATAAGCCTAAAGCTTTTCCCATTTCGCAACTCCCTAGAAGTATTACCATTCTCCATCTTAATTAACACTAGTTGTTTATGGCTTTAATTTTAAGTCCAATTGTTACCACTAAGGTAGTTCTGAAGGGTTTAGTACAACTTAATTGCAAGAAGATCAACCAATATCCATAATTCCCAATAGCTATATAGCATGACTTAAAACCCTAGAGTTGTTAATTTACTCAAAATTCTTACAAAGACTATAAAACACAATTAATCCCTAATCTAAAAAGGATAAGAAAAGTGTACCTTGATCCATATCTATCGATCAATATTAGAGTAGGAAGAAAGAAAAATTTAAGGCTTGTTTGGTTTGGGCATTTTCTGTTTTCATTTTCACTGAAAACAAAAAAAGAACTTGAAAATGCGTTTGGTTAAGTTAACTGAAAACGTTTTCTTGAAAACATTTCTTAAAATAAGTCTAAATCTGAAAACAAAAAAAAGATGTTTTTAGTGTTTCAGGAAATGCATTTCAAGAAATGAAGATTGAAAATAAAAACAGAAAATGTTTTCACAAACCAAACAGACCCTTAGAGGGTTCTTCTAAAGGAAAATGTTATTAGCCTCACACAGAACTTTCACAGAGATGAGATTGTAAAAGTGACAATTAATTACTCATATAGATTTTACTCTCTTGGGGAACCACTACCCTAATTTCCTTAGTTCAAATTCATTATTATGGGCTCATTAATAATAGTAATGGTTTGACAGAGTTTTTACACATTTAGTCCAAACCAATTAATATTAAAATATAACCTATATATAGAAAAAATTAAAACTTTATTAAGGTCAATATTTCAAGCTATATAAAATTATTTGATAGCCCATCATGTACAATTATAATGGCATGTGAATCAACCGTAATAGGGAAAAATACTAACATTCTCCCACTTGGACAACATATATTTCTAAATATTGTACATGACAAAACTTAAATGCACGCATATAATAGTTATCAAATAATATCCTAAAGACAATTTGGTCCATAAATAATACCAGTAGAGGATCATAGCAGGCTTTCGTTATTAACGACATAAACCAAGTTTGGATTTATATCATGAAAATTATATGCAAATGACCTTATTTATGTCTATTTTCAACTAGTCCCACCTTATGACTTAGAGTCACAAACACTTTTTATACCTTTATGCAAAACCACAATAGAAACCCCACAAGGGAAGGGAGTTTGGGTTGGAAATGGTATATTTTTGAAAATTTCCAGTGTATTTTTGACGTAGGCGCCCTAGGGGCCTACCATATAGAGAGGATGTTGGGGAAGAGTGGTTGGTGCCAAACCTAGAAGACTTGTGCAAGGGCGGCGATTGGAACTTGGAGAGTGGATGATGGAGTGTGGCGCCTAGGCTAAGGGTTCTTCTCAAGTAGGCTAATTATTGAAATTTCATTTGATCTTGGCCCTTAGGTGGTTGGCGAGTTGTTGAATGTTGTTCGGGACTTTCTTAAGTCAATTGTGGCTCAAAAACAAGGTGAGGGTGGTTGGAGCCACTACGACCATCGAGTTACCCAGAATTGAATTCGTGGCAACTTGTAGTATAGTAGTCATCCTAAGTCGTTTCACTCTTAGAGCCTTGCTTCTAAATTACCTAATTAATTATTCCAGACACTAATCTACTTTAACTGCACTAATTATCTACTAATCTACCCTAATTAGCTACTAATTACCACCAGGGGGTGAGTGCAAATTAAGGATAAAACAGAATATAAACCTAAACTAAAGCTATAACAGAATCTGAAACATATAACAGAACAGGAACACAATGATAGAAACGAAATTACAGAACAACAAATATGCAACCAGCCACATTTTCCTAGAGTTGTATCAATCATAACCCTTATCTGTCACTTGGTTTTAGTTCCTACAATTTTCAGAAAATCCTCTAGAACTAGATTTCACTAGCTTTGACCCAAACCTAATGAAATCTGATAAAGCCCTAACCAAATCTTGTTCTACATATACGACAATGACATTCATACATGCAAAACTAGATTATTCCTCAGATAAAAAGATCAACACAGTAATCATAACTATATACCATTCCAATTAGAAGTGATCATGAGTATGAAAACAAAGAGGCAAGTAAAGGAGCAGAAACTAGACAAGAACAATAAGAACTTATCTAATAAATGCCCAAAAAGGGTTCAAGTACAACTCCAAATCATGTGTGACTGATTACATAATGTTTTAGCGTTCCATGGAAGCCCAAATACACAAAGAAGGGGGGGAACAAGAAAAACGAAAATACAAAGGAAGTGGAAGAAGAATGGTTTCTTCAACCACTGCAAAATGGCTTCTGAAGGGTGCTTTAACCAGCAGGAGAGAAGGAGAGATGAAATTGTAATTCTAGAGTCATGTGCTGTGCTGTCCCTTTCTGCTATTGCTTTTTCTGATGCTGCTATTTGCTGTCTGCTGCCTTGATGCTTCAGATGCATGCTGTTAGTTTCTATTTTCTAGAAGGTGTAGAAATGCCTTTCTGGTTACTGTTTGTATTTTCTGGAAAGTGTAGACCAATGGACCCCACTAGACTAGTCATCCCTGGTCAACCAGTCAATGCCCAATCAGCAAGCCATGTCATCAAATTTGTCCGTGTGGCATCCAAGTCAGCAAAACACTCTCCAAATAATTAAATCTACAAATTAAGCACAAGAATTAATTGTGATAAATTATATAATTAAAGCATATTAATTGTATAATTAATTTACACCCAATAAATCTAAAATATGATATAATAGGAGAGTTCACAATATTTAAGATGCAAAAAGGACTAAGATAGGGACTAAATTTGCATATAAAAATGCCCGATATCATAGGGACATTTCCTACCACTTCCATGATTATGTGAATATCTGTATATATGTTAATAAAATTTGGTTTGGTCCTATAAATACTTTACTGTAATTATGTACACACAAATGGTACATTTATTAAGATGTTCATTTTGATTAGTAATATTCCTTTTGTTGAAATTAAGAATTATGATCATGTGAGAGATACTTATTACCATTTTCGTGACTGTATGAACTTATATATGTGTTAAGAGAAGAAAATTTGGTTTGTTTTTCTCTAAGTGCTTTAAAGTGTATATATATATATATATATATATACACATGGATGGTATATTCCTTAAGATATCTCATTTTGACTAGTTTCATTTTCTTAGTTGAAACTACAAGTTACAATCATGTGAGGGATGATTTTTATCCTTGTTTTACTTGTGAAAATAATTTATTTCAAATTCCTTTGGAAACCTTTAAGTTGAAGAGGAAATCCCTTTTGGGATGGTGTCAAACCGTGAAGGAAAATATCATGGTAGGATTTTATAAGTGAGAAATAATCAATGTTTCGCTTGTGTTTACATGGTGGTACATTCCACCAAAGCTAATATCAGTGTTGGGAGGGATAATTATTATTTCTATTTAAATTGTGTGGTTTATTTATTTCCAATACTATGAGGCTTTTATGACATGTGACGATGGTGTAATTGGAAGGCTATTAAATCTAAACTTGAACTCTTGTTATGGAATACGTTGTTGAGGGATTAATTCCAATTATATCTTGGTTGTGTTATGTTATATATCTATTATGATATTTTAAATTTGCCACGTGGTGTCTAAACTGGAGTGAGTTTCTAGTGGCTTAGAAATAGACCCACCTAACCAAATGTTAAGTAATATGATAGATTTACGCATATGGATGTGGGCATTAGACTTTGGAAATCAAATTGTATGTGTTTGACATCCTAAAAAGGAGGATGGACTTAGGATGGCTTAGGAAACCATCCCTATAATTACATGTGTAATGTGTGACGAACCCTAGTGCTAGCTATCAAACACAACACTACGTAATAAAACATTGTGTTAATGACGTTATGTATTATTGCCTCAACTTCCAAGGGTTAAAGTTGTTATGATCGACTGAGGTGTTGGATACATTCTTGAATTGCATGCTTATGCTCATATATAAATATTTATTACTTTATTCCAATAGTTGATGCTGGAACATATTATTGAATGTTGCATATGGACTTCCCTGTCTGTAAAGTATTGGATTTGCTTTCCTTGAATTGGAATATGTGACTTGTGTTGTATTGATTGTGTGAGAAGCCTATGGGGCTAAATTGGTGTAAGGGACCTAAGATGCTAGGATGGTGCATCATTAAGTTGTTAGTGGAACAGTCTGTCAACGAGTCGCAATGTAGCTAAGCGACCTTATCCCTCAAGAATGCCACACTTGAGGATGCCGCTTATGGGAATTTTGGTTCATGCCACTACGATGCCAAATTGCCCAGAATTGAATTCGTGGCAATCTTGCAGTATAGTGATACTCAGTTCGTATTCACTCAAGGAGCCTCACTTCTAACTACTAATTGATTGTTCCTAACACTAATTACACTAATAATAAAACACATAAACTAGGAGGGTTTGGTTGTGACAGAATATAATCAGCATACAACAGAAATAATAAACAGTAATAAATAGCGAAGGAGAATATGTAACCAGCCACTAGGATTTATAGGAGTGCAACTATCATTGTTCAAATTTCAGTTTTATTCTCATTTCACCATTTGGTTTTTTTATAGAAAGGATTCTAGAGGAACTTCCAGAATTTATCATGCTTCTAGCTATAGTCAAGAAGAACTCCATTAATCTATAGCTAGATGCAACTTCAAAAGACCATAACCAAATCAAGTTAAATATCATCTAACTTGCCATTTCATTTTTACTCATTTTTCCAATTAGTTAAGCAAGGTTGTATCACAAATACAAATCAATTTATACCTCTATAAGTTCATATCAGAATTTATAATCAGCATAAACAGCATATGCAGAACAGAAAATGAAAATGAAATGAAATGGAGAATAAAACAACTTATCTTGCACTGAAAGTTCAAGCTACAACACCCCAAGGTCCTAATGACTGATTACAATGGAATTTTAGCTTTCCATGAGAGAAAAACAACACATAACAGAGAGAAAATAGAGAGGAAGAGTGACCTACAAAAATACTAAGTTCTAGCCTCCAAGAATAGTCTAATATACAAAACTAATGCCCCACTAAACCTAAGAAATATTCTACCCTAGATGCCTTCAGTTGACCTTTAAAAAGGGTTGAGGTGTGGCTGATTCCTTTCTGCAGAGGAGGCAACCAACAAACAAGCAGTAGAAGCACAAAATAGGTGCAGCAAAAGAGCTCTTTTATGTGCAAAATCTGAGGCCTTTCATTTTCAATGAAGTTTGGGGAAGAGAGGGGCTGCATGCATGGCAAAAAGGGCTGGAAAATTCTAAGATGAGGGCCTACACTTCCATGATTAGAAAAGTGCCACATCAATGTCCATGTCAGTAGGAGTGCCATGTTAGCCTCACATTATCAAGAAATCTCCAATATTAATTTATGCAAAATACATAAGATGGATTAAATTGAGTCTTTTATAATTTAAGTCCTAAAATACAAAAATAATTCATTTTTCATCCAAAATTGATTTAGACCCAATAAATTACAAAGTGTAATAAAATTAGAAAATTCCCATAGATGAAAATGTAAATAGACCAAGATGGGGTTAAAATGTATAAAAAAATGCTAGATATCAAATCCCCCATACTTAGTCTTTTGCATTCCTGGGCAAAATCAGTTAAAAGCAACAAAGGCACTAAAGGACACAACAAGAAGTGTAGAAAGTATGCAATAATGAAATAGTTCAAGTTTGAAAAGATTTAACGCTACGAGAGAGCAAATCTTAAATTTCTAAAAAGTTCAAGAATCATGGCAATTTCATTGACAAGAATGAATTCAAGTAATAATCTACTCACAAGTAAAGGTGTATATGCTCTATTCTCTCAAGGGTTTAAGGTAATGCACTCACATTTCAACCTATCACAATTTCACTACCATAAGCTTGTTAAGAATCTAAATCTCCACTACTTGGATCACATACATACTTGAATTATTAGGCCTTTACTATAGATGTAAGGTTAGGTGAAGGAATGATTGGAAGGTGGAAAGAAATACACAAAACAAAGTTTAACAAAAACATAAGGAAATGAAGAGCATCAATCAATCAAGTCATAAGAGATTGAATTATGAAACTTGGGCACAAAAATGCTACTTCTCTTTTCTTCTTTCTTGCTTTTTTCTCTTTTTTTTAATTCTTTTTTTATCTCCATACAATATATTTTTCATGAAGAATTGTCAAAATCTTCTTTTCTTTTGAGTAGTAAAACTAAATTTCAAAACAGCCTATAAAATCCTTCTTTTTGCACATGCTCAATCTCTTTTCAAAAGAAATTTCTAAAGCTCTTCAAATCCTAAGTTGGGGACAAGAAAGAATTTGTTTTAAGGTGGAAAAGGGGTTGAAACACAAGAAAGAAAGGTGGAAGCAAGGCACAAAGTGGCACACAATGGAAACAACATATATGATGGCTATTTGGCTAGAATGGTTACAAGAAACAAATGTCTAAATCATTTCCAAGCATGTACATGTAATGTAGCCTCAACAAAGATTCAAGACAAATTATAAAGTGAAAATCATGATAGGGAATACAGACAACAAGAAAGAATATTATTTTGCAATGAAGGCTCAAATTCTCACGGTTTAAAGACTGTTAATAAAAATTCATTAAAAACAACGTCATTGCCATTTTACTTGAGTTCCTTAGAAAAAGAAGACTGAATTCTTTTCATGCTAAATTAATCCACACTTAAGCTATTTCATCATGTGTGCTTTCATACAAAAACTCATCAAATTTTCCAAAAAGTGAGCATCAAATTCAGACAAAACAGAGTAGCAAAATTCTGCACTGCAAAATTTCTAGCCACTCGGATATACCGACACAAAACTAGACCAAAAAAATGCAAAAGATATGAAATAAAATTCTACAGCTAGAAGACATATAAAGCTTTAAAAACATGTAAAGAAAATAGCAAAATTCGTAGCCAAACAGTACAGAAAATTTGTGCAAGACAGCTCAAAAATTCTGAATAGAACCGAGAAAATAGAGAGAACATGCAGAAAAATTTTAAATCAGAAACCAATGCTTTCTCGAATTAAATTCTCTCCCCCCACACTTAAACATTGGATTGTCCTCAATGCAAATCATCACCAAACATCAAAAAAAAAAAATAAGACATAAATTAAAATGAGGGAAAGAGTATGGCCTTATCATGGAGTCTGCACATTGTAGAGTCGGATTTTCTCTACAGTTTCTTCTTGGAAGCCCTCGTAGAACTTCTTTAACCTTTGCCCATTTATCATGAATTGTTTGTTGGTGGCCTCATTTTGAAATTCTATAGCACCAAAAGGAAAGACATTGATAACAACAAAAGGGCCAACCCATCTAGAGTGAAGCTTACCGGGCATGAGCTTGAGGTGAGCATTATAGAGAAGGACTTTGTCTCCCACTTGGAATTCTTTCTTCTCAATTTTCTTATTATGGAGGGATTTTTTCCTTTCTTTGTAGATGTGTGCATTCTCATAAGCTGCTACCCTTAGTTCTTCTAATTCTTGAAGTTGCAACTTCTTTTCTTTACCGGCTAGGATCATGTCTATACTGCATTATTTAACTGCCCAATATGCCTTATATGCAATCTCCACCGACAAGTGACATGCTTTACCAAATACTAAACGGTATGGAGTCATGCCTGTGGGAGTCTTAAAGGCGGTTCTATAGGCCCAAAGCGCATCATCAAGCCTCTTACTCCAATCTTTTCTATTGGGCTGCACGATTTTCTCTAATATTTACTTTATCTCTCGGTTAGAGACTTCGGCTTGCCCATTGGGTTGGGGGTAGTAAGGTATAGAAGTTTTATGCACCACCCTATATTTCTTCAATAACCCTTGCATGTTTCTATTGCAAAAGTGTGATCCTTGATCACTGATTATGGCCTTGGGGACACCAAATCTGGAGAAAATATGTGAACAAAGGAAATTACAACAACAGAATCATCATTTCGGGTAGCTTTAGCTTCCACCCACTTCGACACATAATCTACAGCAACCAAAATGTACATGAAGCCAAACGGAACTGGAAAAGGACCCATAAAGTCTATACCCCAAACATAAAAAATATCATAGAAGAGAAGAGGTTGTTGTGGCATTTCATTTCTCCTAGACACATTTTCAGTTCTTTGAGACCTAGAACAATTCTTACAAAAATTATATGCATCCCTAAACAAAGTGGGCCAATACAAACCAGAATCTAACACTTTCCTAGCTGTTCTTTGGGGACCAAAGTGTCCACCACATGTAAGAGTATGATAGAAAATGAGCATAGATGCAAACTCATGATTTGGAACACATCTCTTAACAATTTGATCATTATAAATCTTCCATAAATAAGGGTCATCCCACACATAGTACCTAGCTTCACTTTTTAATTTATTTAATTGGTGTTTATTTTGGTATGTAGGTAATTCATATACAACAAGAAAATTCACTAAATCAGCATACCAAGGCTTACTAGTACCATGTAAAAGGAAAAGGCACTCATTTGGAAAGTTGTCTCTGAAAGTAACGGTTGGAATCCAAGAAAGGGTGAATTGGGTTTTATAAATTTTTCACAAAACTTTATTGGAAGTTAAAATGATTTTCTATAAAAGTACAATGCTTAGGATAATAAATATAATATAGAAAATCAATGTGCTATCAAGATGAATAATTATAAAGAGCAAGGAAGTAAATAATAGATAACAATAAGCACAAATAAAGGAGTAAGGGATAGAGAAAGCAAACTCAGAGATTTATACTGGTTTGGCTAATCTCAAGCCTATATCCAGTCCTCAAGAAGTCACTTGAGTATTTTCACTATACCTGCAAGTTTGATCGGGTACTTGCAAACCACTACAAAGAATTTCGTCCAAGGCCTCTCCACAACCCAACGGAGAATTTATGAATCCGGGCTCCTCCTCAACCCTCCAGAGAATTTCTGCTAAACTGGCTTCTCTACAACCCATGGGAAGTTCTCTCAATAAACACTCTTTCAAGGAATACTCTCCTTGATAAAATAACTTAGGAGTTGAGAAGAAATAAGATGAACAAAAGAATAACTCTCTTCAAAGAGTAGATGATACAATATCAATTTCTAATAACTCAAATGATTGATGATATGCAAGATTTGGCTCAAGAATGCTTTTCTTTCTCTCAAAGATGATAGAATAAGTTAATATCACAGTGTAGGACTTTGTTCTAGCTCAAAATCGTGTATCTAAGGTCATATATATAAGATTTTACAAAACTAGCCGTTATATAGCCGTTATAGCACTTATAGTGCAGTGCAGGTGTCAACTGGTCGACTAGTTGGGGTCATCTAGTCGACCACCCACTGACAGTAGCAAAATATAGCATTTTTAGGGCTCTTGGTCGACCAGTTGGAAGCTGCCTGGTCAACCACTGGCTGGCAGTAGCGAAATACAGATTTTAGGCTCTTTTTAAAAATTCATAACTCCTTCATTTGAACTCTGTTTTAAACAAATAATATATCATTGAAAAGCTTTTGGAGTCTAGTTTTAAATAAGAAAAGTTTCACTAAAAAATTATTTTTCATTTAAAAGATATGATAAAAATAGTGACTGAAGGTCAGGATAAAATAATTCTTGAGTACAGCCAAGTCAACTTTCAGTTTTTCAGAGTTTAGTTTAAATGGTCATATCTTTCTCATTTGGACTCCATTTTAAGTAAATAATATACCGTTGGAAAGCTCTTTGAGTCTACTATCAAATGAGATTAAGATACTTGAAAAAAAAATTACTTTTTGTTTATGAGATATGAGATAAAGATTGACCAAAGTTAAAAAACTAACTTTTGTAAAACTTCATATCTTACTATCTTTTTTGTTCAAAATGCTTGAGCCAATGTATGTAAATCTAAATCATTGAGTTGCACAAGTATACTAGCCTATATAAAATATACCTAATGTAAACACATAGGCTAACTTGATGCATCCAAGCTTCCAAGACTTCAAATCTTCTAGTTCTTCATTTCTTAGAGCTTTATCCTTGCATGTTGTTTTCCTTGAGTGAAGGATGATATTTCTTTTCCTTGTTCTTCAATCCAATGCTTACTCTTGTTTGTTTTGAACCAACCTATAAAGTATATCTTACTTGCAAAACCAATGGTTAGTTCAATTTATGATAATAGCATGATTCAATATATGAAGCATACATATTAAATAACATAATCATGCTTAAGTACTTGTAGCATATATATGATAATTAACCTTTATATATATCAATGCTACATTTTAAATACATTTGCCATCATCAAAACTTATGGCATATAGCCTTAGGGCTAACAGTCTTTGATAAGGAGATATTCCAATGGAAGCTCAAAAAGCCTACTTAAATGATCAGCTACTACATTCTCTACTCCACTTTTATCTTTGATCTCTACATCAAATTCTTCGAGAACCAGCATCCATCTAATCAATCTTGGCTTTGCATCTAGCTTCTTCAGCAAATATTTCAATGCTGTATAGTTAGAAAACACAATTACCTTGGAGTCAAGCAAATATGATCTAAATTTATCTAATGCAAAGACAATTGCTAAAAACTCATTCTTTGTGGCTGTGTAATTCGATTGAGCTGAATCAAGGGTAGTGAAGCATAAGCTACAACATGCAACTTCCCCTCTAGTCTTTGTGAAAGTACCACTCCTACAACATAATTTGAAGCATCACAGATGAGCTCAAAGGGGAGCTCCCACCATGGAGGTTAGACGATAGGAGAGGAGGTGAGTTGCTTTTTTAACTCATCAAAGGCTAACCTGCAAGCATCATCAAAAACAAAATCAATTTCTTTCTGGAGGAGTTTAGAGAGGGGTAAAGCAATCTTACTGAAGTCCTTGATGAATCTCCTATGAAATCCTGCATGGCCAAGAAAAAAGTGAACTTTCCACATAGAAGCGGGGTAAGGCAAAGAGGAGATAACATCAACTTTTGCTTTATCTACTTTTATGCCACGTGATGACACTATATGGCCTAGGGACTATCCCTTGCTCTACCATGAAATGACATTTCTCATAATTCAAAAGCAAATTCTTTTCTATGAATCTCTCAAGTACTCTCTCTAAATTTTTCAAGCATGCATCAAATGAGTCTCCATAAATAGAAAAATCATCCATGAACACTTCCATGCAATCTTCTAACAAATCAGAAAATATACTTATCAAGCATCTTTGAAAAGTGCCAGGTGCATTACAAAGACCAAAAGGCATGCGTCTATATGCAAAAGTGCCGAAGGGACAGGTGAAGATGGTCTTCTCATGATCTTCAAGTGCTATGTAAATTTGGAAATAACCAGAAAAACCATTAAGACAACAGTAGTGAGACTTTCTAGCAAGTTTCTCAAGCATTTGATCAATAAAAGGAAGAGGAAAATGATCTTTTCTTGTTGCTTGGTTCAACTTCCTATAATCAATGCAAACACGCCAACTGTTTTAGACTCTAGTAGGGACTAACTCATTGTTTTCATTTGTTATAACAGTTACCCTGATTTTCTTTGGTACCACTTGTACCGAACTCACCCACTTACTATCAGAGATAGTATAAATAATTCCAACTTGGAGGAGCTTACTTACCTCCTTTTTTACCACATCAAGGATCATGGGGTTGAGTCATCTCTAGGGTTGCCTCACTAGTTTAGCCTCTTCTTTAAGAAGAATTTAGTGCATGCATACAGAAGGACTAATCCCAGGAATGTCTGCCAAAGTCCATCGAATCGCCTTCTTATTCTTTTTCAACAAACTTATCAATTTTTCTTTCTGATTGGGATTCAAGTTACAATGATTGGGAGTTAGTCTCTTGCTTCTAAGAAGGCATACTTGAGGTTTTCTGGTAAAGCCTTCAACTCCAATGCAGGTGGTTAGATGGTGGATGGAATCAATTTTTGTGGAGTCTGATAACATACTTTTTCCATTTATTTTAGTCCCTATTTTAGTCCTTTTTGCCTCTTTAATTTTGTCAATTCTCTAATTTTATTATGTTTTGGAATTTATTGGGTATAAACTATTTATGGATTGAATGTGTCTCAATTTTTATATTTTTAGAACTTGAATTGTAAAATGCTCAATTTAATTCCTACAAATTTTAATTTTGGAGAGAAAAGTGTTGACATGGACAAAGATGATGATTTGGATGCTAATGTGGCACTTTTTGGGTGATGTAGATGCTTACTAGGATATGCTGGATGTGGGGCCCACTTGAACTCTTATTCAATGCCATGTAGTCAGAATTTTTGGGCAGAAATATTAATTTTCGTAGGTCAAGAAAAGCATGGCTAAAATATTAATTTTGCCATGATATTCTGCTGCTGTTCTGCTGCTGTTTGTCACTTTCTGCTGCAGAAATATTAATTCTGCTACTGCTGCCATACCATTTTGCTGCTGCCATACTTTTCTGCTGCTGCAGAAATATTAATTTTGCTGCTGTTTTGTTGTCAAAGTGCTGCCATATCATGGAAGAGGCATCCAAGGAGGCATCTAGGGCAGAATATCCCTTTAGGCATGTGTTAGATCAGTTTTATATTTGTAAAAATCGAAATTTATTAAGGAGGCTAAGTAATTTTTCTGATGTGAAGTCCTAGCACCATTTTTCTGCCTTCCTTGGGCAGCAGTGGCTGGGAGCAACATAGAGGCAACTCTCTAGCTTGGTTAGAGGGAAAGGAAGCCTTCCCACTTGGGAATGGCTCTCCTTCTCCCATTTTCCTTCCTTTTCTTGCATTTTCCTTCATAGTTTCTTAGATTTCTGTTGTATTTTCTGTTTTCTGTCATGTTTTTCCTTCTCTTCCATGTAATTTTCTAAGTTTAAGGATTGATGTAGTTTGGTTCTATGATGTTTTATTGCTGAACAATTTCGATTTTAATGCATTTTCGTTTAATGGAATGGATTTTACTGATTATTCTTCCTCTTGAATGTTTGATGAACCTTCAATGAGTTTGGGATTTTTATGTCTATGCTAGAGTTAGCTAGATATTGAGCTTGACCTTGTAATTTCCTCCATAAATTAGATTATCTAGATATAGATAGTTTTATTTATGTGGCTTGAATAATTTTCTTGAGCTTCATGACTTAATTGAATGGTTGATCTAAGATTTTAGTCAATTATTTTGGATAAGTTAGATTGTAATTTCAAAGCTTTTGGATTCAATCATATTTTAGAAAATTGGCCAACATTGAATGGATTGTAATTTAATTGAATTGTTCTTCAATGATTCAAAGATTAATTTGTCTATGAATTAATCGGATTAGACCAACGAAATCAATCTCATTTTCTTGTGTAGTCGGTCATTTGATGAAATGGAAATTGTACTTTAATTCATTTGGACCAATGAGTATTTTCTTGGCCAAAGTTCTATTTTATTTATTGTTCTATGAAGCTTGTTATTTATACATGCATGCGTTTGCTATGTATTTGTAACGAGTAGGACAAGAGATAACATGTCATATGCGATTGCTGGGCATTGATGTGATTAGGACTTCATCGGATTATATTTGAGTTATAGATTAGTGAAGATATTTCTAACTATAATTTTAATATAATTCAGTCTTAGAAGACTTTCTGAGAATTTTAGATTGAAGATTACATAATAGAATTAGCCAAGAATATTCAAAGAAAATGATGATGATGTACAATTCCATGAAATTTGTGACCAATCCACATATTTTCTCTGTTTTGTTTTCTATCTAGTTATTTAAATTTCAGTTATTTATATTGTGTTGTTTCAATCATCACCCCCCTTTTTTTGTGTAATTTCTGAAATTTCCCTCATAAGTCTTAATAGCATTTCACTTAGCCTAATTGAATTTTATTTGATACCTCAATCTCTGTGGGACGATACTCTACTCATTACTTTATTACTTGTTGCGACCCAGTATACTTGCTGGAATATTTTATGTGCTATAAATTATACGCACCAAGTTTTTGGCGCCGTTGCCGGGGATTGATGGTTGTCAAATTGATTTTTCTTTTAAGCCAAAGTGATGTTATTTTAGACATTGTCTTTTCTTGTTTTAGTTTTTACAATTTCAGGTGTTTTTAGCTTTTCAAGTGTCTTTATTAGTTTCATTTCTTCTTGTTACCTTGCTTATTTGATATATCTCTCATGTTATTTCTCTTTGTTTCATGTGAGGTACTTGATCATTTTCCTTGACGAAGGAAATAAAAAAAAAATCAAAGAGAAAGTAAGGAAAACAAAGAAGAAGCGACGCTAAGCATAGACACCAAATAAAGTCTAGCTAAGGACTTTAAACCAAGCGCTTTTGGGAGGCAACCCAAGTTTTTCTAATCTTTCTCTTTTTAATTTTGTTGTTGTATTTCTTTCGTAATTTTAATTTTGTTTTAGTCTTTTTCTGTTGCCCATTTTTTTTCTCTGTTTTCTCTGTTTTGGCAGAAATTTTGTCATCTTGCATGAATATTCTGTACTGTTTGGCTTTGGTTTTTGCCACTTTCTTTACATGTTTTTAAACTTTTATATGTCTTCTAGTTGTAGAATTTTATTTGGAGTGATTTGCATCCATTTTGGGGTCGTTCTATGTCGGTAAAGCTGTGTCGCCAGAAATTCTGCACTGCAGAATTTTGCTACTCTGTTTTGTCCGAATTTGATGCTCACTTTTTAAATTTTTGATGGAGTTTTGGTGTGGAATTATGCATGATGAAATAGCTAAAGTGTAGATTGACTTAGCATGAAGAGAATTTAGTCTTATTTCTCTAAGGAATTCAAGTTAAATGGCAATGACGTTGACTTTAATGAATTTGTAGTAATAGTCTTTTAGCTGTGAGGATTTGAGCCTAAGTGAAAAATGTTATTCTTCTTGTTGTGTGTTCTCTATCATGAATTGTCACTCTAGAACTTGTCTTGAATCTTTGATTGAGGCTACATATCTTGTACATGCTTGGAAATGATTTAGGCATTTGTTTCTTGTAACCACTTTTAGCCAAATAGCCATCCATTATCATTGTTTCCATTGTATGCCATTTTGTGCCTTATCCATTTTCTTTCTTGTGTTCTTCCACCACTTTTTCTGCCTACAACAATATTTTTCTCTTTCAACTTAAGATGTGAGAAGTATTTTAAATTCTTTTAAGGGATTGATATGCTGAAAAATTTTGTGAATTTTGGGGTGTTTTGAACTATATTTCTTCTACTTCCTCTCAAGCAAAAGAAAAAGACTGGCCAGTCAAGAAGAAGAAAAAAAAAAGGAGAAAGAAAGAAAGAATAAAAAAAAAGAAGAGAAAAAGATAATGAAAAAGAGGAGCAGATAGAACATTGAGACCCAAATTTATTTATACTCAGTCTCTTATATTTCACTTGTAAATGCTGTTCATTTTCTTGAGTTGTTACCATATTTTGTTTCATTGTTCAATCTTTCCCTTTGTTTCCCACTATTTTTCTTACCCACGTTACAACCTTGTAAAGTCCTTTTGATTCAAGTATGTATTAGATTCAAGTAGTGGAGATTTAGATTCTTGACAAGCTTATGGTAGTGAAATTTGTGATAGGACGACTTTGAGTGATTCCCTCTTAAACACTTGAGAGAGTAGAGGATAAACACCTTACCTTGTGAGGAGATTGTTACTTGAATTCATTCTTTTCGAAATAATTGCCATGAAGCTTGAACTTTTTAGAAATTTAAGATTGATTTCTCCTAATGTCAATCTTTCTAAATTTTAATTATTTCATTGTTGTATATTTTCTACACTTTTTCTTGCTGTGCTTATTGGGATTCTCTGTTGTATTTAATTGATTTTGCCCAGGAGTGCAAAAGGCCTAGTGTGGGGGATTTGATAACATACTTTTTTCATTTATTTTAGTCCCTATTTTAGTCCTTTTTGCCTCTTTAATTTTGTCAATTCTCTAATTTTATTATGTTTTGGAATTTATTGGGTATAAACTATTTATGGATTGAATGTGTCTCAATTTTTATATTTTTAGAACTTGAATTGTAAAATGCTCAATTTAATTCCTACAAATTTTAATTTTGGAGAGAAAAGTGTTGACATGGACAAAGATGATGATTTGGATGCTAATGTGGCACTTTTTGGGTGATGTAGATGCTTACTAGGATATGCTGGATGTGGGGCCCACTTGAACTCTTATTCAATGCCATGTAGTCAGAATTTTTGGGCAGAAATATTAATTTTCGTAGGTCAAGAAAAGCATGGCTAAAATATTAATTTTGCCATGATATTCTGCTGCTGTTCTGCTGCTGTTTGTCACTTTCTGCTGCAGAAATATTAATTCTGCTACTGCTGCCATACCATTTTGCTGCTGCCATACTTTTCTGCTGCTGCAGAAATATTAATTTTGCTGCTGTTTTGTTGTCAAAGTGCTGCCATATCATGGAAGAGGCATCCAAGGAGGCATCTAGGGCAGAATATCCCTTTAGGCATGTGTTAGATCAGTTTTATATTTGTAAAAATCGAAATTTATTAAGGAGGCTAAGTAATTTTTCTGATGTGAAGTCCTAGCACCATTTTTCTGCCTTCCTTGGGCAGCAGTGGCTGGGAGCAACATAGAGGCAACTCTCTAGCTTGGTTAGAGGGAAAGGAAGCCTTCCCACTTGGGAATGGCTCTCCTTCTCCCATTTTCCTTCCTTTTCTTGCATTTTCCTTCATAGTTTCTTAGATTTCTGTTGTATTTTCTGTTTTCTGTCATGTTTTTCCTTCTCTTCCATGTAATTTTCTAAGTTTAAGGATTGATGTAGTTTGGTTCTATGATGTTTTATTGCTGAACAATTTCGATTTTAATGCATTTTCGTTTAATGGAATGGATTTTACTGATTATTCTT
The DNA here is from genome assembly GCA_037074585.1 of Biancaea sappan. NCBI lineage: Eukaryota > Viridiplantae > Streptophyta > Magnoliopsida > Fabales > Fabaceae > Biancaea > Biancaea sappan. The sequence goes on from CM073490.1 coordinate 58,326,966, forward strand.
CCTCTTGAATGTTTGATGAACCTTCAATGAGTTTGGGATTTTTATGTCTATGCTAGAGTTAGCTAGATATTGAGCTTGACCTTGTAATTTCCTCCATAAATTAGATTATCTAGATATAGATAGTTTTATTTATGTGGCTTGAATAATTTTCTTGAGCTTCATGACTTAATTGAATGGTTGATCTAAGATTTTAGTCAATTATTTTGGATAAGTTAGATTGTAATTTCAAAGCTTTTGGATTCAATCATATTTTAGAAAATTGGCCAACATTGAATGGATTGTAATTTAATTGAATTGTTCTTCAATGATTCAAAGATTAATTTGTCTATGAATTAATCGGATTAGACCAACGAAATCAATCTCATTTTCTTGTGTAGTCGGTCATTTGATGAAATGGAAATTGTACTTTAATTCATTTGGACCAATGAGTATTTTCTTGGCCAAAGTTCTATTTTATTTATTGTTCTATGAAGCTTGTTATTTATACATGCATGCGTTTGCTATGTATTTGTAACGAGTAGGACAAGAGATAACATGTCATATGCGATTGCTGGGCATTGATGTGATTAGGACTTCATCGGATTATATTTGAGTTATAGATTAGTGAAGATATTTCTAACTATAATTTTAATATAATTCAGTCTTAGAAGACTTTCTGAGAATTTTAGATTGAAGATTACATAATAGAATTAGCCAAGAATATTCAAAGAAAATGATGATGATGTACAATTCCATGAAATTTGTGACCAATCCACATATTTTCTCTGTTTTGTTTTCTATCTAGTTATTTAAATTTCAGTTATTTATATTGTGTTGTTTCAATCATCACCCCCCTTTTTTTGTGTAATTTCTGAAATTTCCCTCATAAGTCTTAATAGCATTTCACTTAGCCTAATTGAATTTTATTTGATACCTCAATCTCTGTGGGACGATACTCTACTCATTACTTTATTACTTGTTGCGACCCAGTATACTTGCTGGAATATTTTATGTGCTATAAATTATACGCACCAGAGTCACATTCAAGGAGGCACCTATATATTCAAATTGCTCAAAGATATAATCCTTAGCTAGAAAAGAGAAAGGGTTAGCAGCACAAGAGGAAATAGATGAAGAATATACAACATTAGAGTTTAAATCACTACATTTACAACTACCTAAAGCAGAAACAGAATCAAAATCTAAGCTAGAGAAAATGACAGTGTCAGAATGCACACCAGAATCCAAATCAAAATGCAAATTAGAATGCAACTCAGAATTGTCAATACTTAGAGAATTTTCAATTTCAGTATAAGCTTGACAAAATTTAGAACCAGCACAATTGCACTTAAAGGCATCAACCAAATTAGAAAACTCAGGAAAATCAGAAATTAACTCAGCTTGGAAATCATCACATGCCTCATCAACCAAATAAATCAGAAAGTTTACCATATGCACATTGGAATGATTTTCCATATAATGTTTCATGGCATCTGAAATATTGAAATCAATTTTGTTGCCAGCAAACTCCATGGACAAAGTCCCTTCATACACATTAATAATAGTTTTTTGTAGTTTTTAGAAAAGGTCTACCAAGTATTAATGATGCATGGCCAAGAATGTTATCATTCTCCATATCCAAAACATAAAAATCAATAGGAAAAATTAAATCCTTAACTCTTACTAAGACATCTTCAAGAACTCCCACTGGGTGTGCTATACTCCAATTGGCAAGTTAGACTACCACTTCAGTTAGTGAAAGGACACTAATCTTGAGGCTGCAGTATACTGATTTGGGCATGACATTGATTGAGGCTCCCAAATCCAATATAACATTAGAGAATTCCATGTTGCTTATTGTGCATGGTATGGTGAAAGTTCTAGGATCTTTACACTTAGGTGGCATGGGTGACTGGATGAGTGCAGACACATTCCTCCCTAAATTTACTCTCTCATTGCCCCTTAAATGCCTGTTATGAGTGCACAACTCTTTGAGGAACTTGGCATATTTGGGAATTTGCTTAATTGCTTCCAAAAGTAGAATATTGACCTCTATTTTTCTGAAGGTCTTCATGATCTCTTTATCCATCTCAGATTCAGAAGCTTTCCTTGATTGAATTTACCTATGTGGGAAAGGTAGAGGTATTTTCTGAACCATTTCTTCATTCTTTTTATTTTGCTCAATAGTTGAGGATGAAGGAATACTTTACTGCATATCTAACCTTGCTGGTTCAGATTCAAAAGGTGGACCATCTACTTACTTATCACTCCTCAAAATGATGGCACTAACATTGCCTTTTGGGTTTATCACTGATTGAGATGGTAAACTCCCTGAACCTTAACTTTTTAGCTCATTTACTGTTGTGGCTAACTAACCAATTTGAGTCTCCAAGTTCTGTATATATTTATTTCTGTTCGTTGCTGGAACTGAAGAGTATTGGCATTCAGTTGCTTTATTAAATCCTCAAACTAGGGTCAGGTTTCTTGGGTGTTGGAGGAGGTGCATGGCTAGGTCTAGGTTAAGTATATCTTGCATGGGGTGGCTGGTAAGGAGAATTGGAGGTATTTCCATTGAAAGCTAGATGGTCATGCCAGCTAGGATTATAGGTGGAGGAGTAGGGGTCATACCTCTGTTGTTGTGGTTGCTGCATAAGTCTATTAGGGAATATGCCAGCACATGACTCAGTTGGAGTCTCTTGCAACTGAAAACATTGATCAGTATGATGGGAATTCAAGGAACAAATACCACACACTGAAGTGGAAGGAGGCAATTGTGATCTCTGATTTAATGCTAATTACCTCACTATTGAAGCTAATTCTTCCAATTTATTTTCTATCCTTTGCTGCTCCATAGGAGGTGTCCTCACTTCATTTACACTAGTTGCTAGCTCATTCAATCTAGTGCTAAATTGCTGTGCATTTTGAGCTATCTTGGCCAATAACTCATTTGCTGCAGCAGGGGTCTTATCTACCAAAGCACCACCAGCAGCTGCATCAACTATATATTTGTTCATTGGCAATAATCCCTCATAAAAATACTGGATGAGAAGCTGCTCTGAAATTTGGTGGTTTGGGTAGCTTAAACACAGCTTCTTAAATCTTTCTCAATACTCATGCAATGATTCACCACTTGATTGCCTAATCCCACTGATGTCTTTTCTGATTGCTACTATTTTGGAGGCTGGGAAGGGTTTTTCGTAAAACATCTTTTTTAGGTCATCCCATCTTATAATTACAGCAGTTGGCAAGTAGTAAAGCCAATCCTTAGCTGCCCCATCCAAAGAGAAATGAAATACTATCCATTTGATATATTCTTCTCCTACTCCCGATGGTCTGGTAGAGCAAACAACATGAAATTCCTTCAAGTGTTTATGTGGGTCCTCACCTGCAAAACCATGGAACTTAGGTAGCAAGTGGATTAAACCAGATTTTAATTCAAAATTAGCATCCAACTCAGGATAATTTATGCACAGTGATTGATAATGCACATCAGGTGTAATCAACTCTTTAATGGACTGTTCTTGCCTATTTTAAGGCACTTGTACATTTTGATTATCCATCCCAGTTGTCCCAGCCGACTCAAAATCAGTTGACTCTATCACAATATTAGATTCAGAATCTGAGTCTAACTCTACACTATTGACAACAAGATCAATAAATTCAAAAAGAAGTTCAGAAACTATGTTACTCTTAATGCTATTGCTTCTCACTAGACTATGAAAGGTCCTATCAATTTTATGATCAAAGGGTGGTAAGACGTTAAAAGACCTTCTCATATACTAGGAGGGAAAAATTGACAAGAAAACAATAGAAACACTGAAAACAGAAAAAGTACTACCACAAGCTCCAATCGATGAAAATCACCAAAAAATGAAGTATCTTGGAAAAATCTAATTTTTCTTGGAAAAATCCTTCTCAAGTTGGAGGAACAAATGCAAAAAACAGAACTTAAAAATTTGATCTACAAAAATCACATCAAAAATCATAATTAATTAAAAAAAATTAAAAACTAGAAAAGAGGGCCTAAACGATGGAATTTAGAAAAATGGCCACCCCGTACTGGGCCAAAGGCAAAGTAGGGGTTGCGACTTGCTTCAAACGTCAAAAACTAGTGGTATACCAAGTTTGAGGTCAATCAAAGATAGTCAGGTTTTTGCCGATTTAGAAAATGACTAGCTTCTGAGAAAAAAACTCAAAACTTGTAAACCATTTTCAACAATGCTAAATAACTGAAAATCAAACAAAGACACACATAAACAACTAATTAGACAACTTAGAAGTGAATTAGCTCCCCAGAAATGGCATCAAAATTCTGGTTCATGCTACTACGATAATGAATCGCCCAAAATTGAATTCGTGACAATCTTACGGTATAGTGATCCACAGGTCGTATTCACTCAAGGAGCCTCACTTCTAACTACTAATTGATTGTTCCTAACACTAATTACACTGATAATAAAACACATAAATGAGGGGGTTTGGCTGTGATAGCATACATCAGAAATAATAAACAGCAGTAAACATCAACAGCCACAGCAAACAGCAAAGGAGAATATGTAACCAGCCACTAAGATTTATGGAGTGCAATTATCATTACTCAACTCATTAATTCAGTTTTGTTCACATTTCACCATTTGGTTTTTTATAGAAAGGATTCTAGAGGAACTTCTAGAATCTATCATGCTTCTAGCTATAGTCAAGAAGAACTCCATTAATCTATAGCTAAATGTAACTTCAAAAGACCATAACCAAATCAAGTTAAATATCATCTAACTAGCCATTCATTTTTACTCACTTTTCCAATTAGTTAAGAAAGGTTGTATCATATATAAAAACCAGTTTATACTTATATAAGTTCATATCAGAATTTATAATCAACATAAACAATAGATGTAGAACAGAAAACGAAAATGAAATGAAATAGAGAATAAAACAACTTATCTTGCACTGAAAGTTTAAGCTACAACACCCCAAGGTCCTAATGACTGATTACAATGGAAGTTTGGCCCTCTATGAGAGCAAAACAACAACACATAACAGAGAAAAAATAGAGAGGAAGAGTGACCTACAAAAATACTAAGTTCCAGCCTCAAAGAATGATGTGAGATACAAAAGTAATGCCCCATTAAACCTAAGAAATATTCTACCCTAGATGCCTTCAGTTGACCTTCAAAAAGGGCTGAGGTGTGGCTAATTCCTTTTTGCAGAGGAGGCAGCCAACAGACAAGCCGTAGAAGCACAGAATAGGTGCAGCAGAAGAGCTTTTTTGTGTGCAGAATCTGAGGCCTTCTATTTCCAGCAAAGTTTGGAGAAGAGAGGGGCTGCATGTATGGCAAAAAGGGCTGGAAAATTCTGAGAATAGGGCCCACATGTCCATGTCATTAAATCTACAGAAAAGAGGTGCCCAGTCAGCATCTTACTCATCAGAGAAGTGCCACATCAGCGTCCATATTAGCAGGAGTGCCATGTCAATGCCACATCATCAAGAAATCTCCAATATTAATTTCTGCAAAATACACATGATAGATTAAATTGAGTCTTTTATAATTTAAGTCCTAAAATACAAAAATAATTCATTTTTTATCCAAAATTGATTTAGACCCAATAAATCACAAAGTGTAATAAAATTGGAGAATTCCCATGGATGAAAATGCAAATAGACTAAGATAGGGGTTAAAATGTATATAAAAATGCTAGATATCAAAAGGAGAGGAAATTTTTAAATAACTATTAATATGAATAGTGCCTCGGTGGCCCTCAAATGCCTAAGCGGCAATATTATATATGTTGAGGATCGTAGAAAGCTCTGATTTTGTATTTTGCTTGATATTTGTGTACTAAATTTGTGTTATTAAGCCATGTAGTGGAATGAACTTTGTAATCCACTTATGACGTAGGACGTAGTGGTGCTTGTGTATAGGGTAGAACTTCCTTACTTGACTATGCAGGTTGTGTGGGATTAGACCTTGGTCTAGTGTTGGTGGATGGGATATCACTTTTATCTCTCGTCCCTATGAGGTGCACAACGTTAGTTTTATAGTTAATTTTATTCCCTCACTGAGTATTTTTCATACTCACCCCTTTTCTTTATGTGTACCCTTGTAGGTTCTTGTTTAGTTGGTGGGACTCCGTACGAGGAATAGCGGAGACTCCAAGTCCTTAACCTTTTCTGGATACGGGTTAATGTTGATGTTAGGTACATTAGATTCTTTAAGTCACTCTGTAGTGAATAGAACTCTTAGATCTAGGGTGAATGTTGTGATGAGACTATAAAGGGTTAATTTATATTTCTTTCTGCTAATAATGTGATGGAAATGTTTTATTTTATTATTCCATATTAGAATTGTGTATCTTAGGCATGCGTTATGTTAGGCTTACAGTGGTGGTGTGGACCCCACCACCGTGTCGATCATGATCCCAAATTTAGGGGCGTGACAAATATAGACCCATCAAGTAGTGAGATGGATACACCCAGCCCTTCAAATGCACCTTATTCAAATAGCCTTGAATCATAACCTAAGTCAGAGACTGATAGTATAACGGTGTAGCCTCTATCTCTAGGATAGCTAGAAATCAATATGGGCTTCTCCCTACTTTTTTTAATCTTTATCCTCTGTTTAATTTTTGAAGGAAGAACTCAGAGTCAGAGCACGTCCACTTTATTTATCAAAGGAAGAAATACAGCCGGGAAATTGCCGTTGGCCACCTCTGTCCCATCACCTGCCCAAATGAATAAAGCACCTTTTTCTTCAATACCAGAGGCTAAACACCAAATCCCACTGATCAACAATTTCAAGCAATGACCACAACCCCACTCCCACCATTCTTTCTTTCTCACTGATTTGATGCAACAATGATTGTGAAATATATTCACTCCATAATTCGAAACTGTGGTGCAAACCTGGGGAAGGTAGTTACTATTAAACTTTTAGGTAGGATAATTAGATATAGATTTCTTTATGGGAGGTTAGCCAAACTATGGAATTTGTTTGGAAATTTTGAACTAATTGATCCAAAAAATAAGTTCTTTGTGGTTCGCTTTAAGGCTATGGCAAACTACAAATTGGTTATGTATGATAGGCCGTGGATGATCCTTGGCCACTCTCACAACCCACTACCTAGGCCTGTGACTGGCACAGTAATGACCCTTCCAGTTACTGTAAGACTAACATATCCCGAAATACCCTACGATTCTTGTCATAGTTATGTAAAATTTTAAAACAAATTAAATACATATTATCTAAATTAATGTTAATCAAATAAAATTAAGGGTGCTTAATGTCACTTTATATGCAAAATTCTTCTTTCGAAATTAAATTTTTAAATGAAATAAATATCCTTTTAAAATAAATAAGTCTCAATGAAAAGTCTCTTTCAAAATAAAATACTTTCAGAATAAAAATTCATTTTTCAAAATAAGCACAACGTCAATTTCTTTTTTAAAAGATGTTTGAAATAAAATAGAAGTAAAAATTACACAGTGAATGGTCCCAAAGTCCCCCTAAGTGTCCTACGTAATGACAGAGCAAACCTATGACTCAAGATCAATTAAACTATTGGACCTACTTGACAACGAGATTGTTCTTTGTCAAAAACCCCTACCACTCCTCAAGTGGGGATTCCTCGTCTATAACTGGAACTGAAAAAGAGAAAGAGAGTGTGTGAGTTATAAGAACTCAGTAAATGTAATGGTAACTCAATAATACAATCCAATTACATAAATAATCATACTAATATACATGAACGTCATGAATTCAACCAAAGAAATGTAGCAAGAAAGCATACCAAATTCAACAGTACATCTTCACAAAACACAGCAATCACAACACATGGTATGGTATTCATCATAAGATAGGGCCACCCCGGTAGCATTTGCTCAACCTCCTACCCTACTAAATGTCTATGTGATGCACTACCTATTCATCTCAACAGTGGAGTGTCACATGAGTTTGGCCTTTCTTCCTAGGCTCCCTTTTCTCACTGTGAGGAAATTGTCACCCCAATGACTTACCGAGTCTATCTTTGACCGGTTATAGTTCACAACTCAAAGGGGGATACCAACCTATTACCACAATCAAGTCTTGAAGGCTACAACTATGTTCACATGACAGAATAGCAAAATGTACATATATAGATATATAGCATGCACTTTAATATTCAAACATACTTTTTGAATTTAATTATCCCTACGAAGGTCTAATTTATTCAATTAAATAATAATAATATTCTCATCAATTCCATTGTTCTTAACCTATGTTAGTCGGGATTCTGCCCCGATATACTAACATGATTAATCATGCTAAACCTATATTATAAAGGTGTTGTTTCACTCACCTAGATTCTAATGCCATATTTACCAGGTTTCACATGATAAAAGATATGTGCAAGGTTTTGAGATAAATTCCTAGCAATCACAACAAAGATTGTTGTGAAAAGGATTTAAAACTATGAAATCAAAAAACTGTTTGTTTTTGCTTTCGACTTTTAGTCACTTTTTCAGTCATATTTCCCAAATAGTAAGGAATTTTCAAATAAATTTATTATATTAGAAACTAGACTTAAAGAGCTTTCCAATGATATCTAACTTGTTAAAATTAGAGTTCGATTGAGGAAGTTATGATTAATTTAATTTTTGTAAAAAAATAAAAGTGTGATAAATTTAGGATTTCTAGTACTTGCCTTTGTTTTTGTGAGATGTTTTGCCATTGGGAAAGATCATCAGAGACGTATTCCATGATGTTTTATGTGTAGAGGTGTGACATCTAGGCTCTTGTGGTTTTTAGAGAGAAAAGAGAGAAGAGAGAAGATATCTAGATTTTCGTAGTAGGAGAGATAGAGAAAGTATGTACTTGGAAACGAGAAAAACAGAAAGAAAGTGATGAGAGAATTCAGAAGAATAACATGCATATTATTAATGAATATATGCCTCAGCATATATACACACCACATACAATGGTCATAACTGACCAAAGAGAAAGGACAAACCAATGCAAACTAAAAGGATTTGCAGAAATTACAAACATTACTATCATTTAACTGCCCTCCTCAAACGAGGAGGTGTGTCAACTAATCCAAGTTTTCCATGAAAGAAACCAAATCTGGAACCAGTCAAAGGTTTAGTGAACACATTCGCTGGCTATTCAAGGCTAGCTACATAACCAATCTCAATCTCCTTAGCCAAAGCCTTGTCCCTCACAAAGTGAAGATCAATCTCAACATGCTTTGTCCTATCATGTAAAATGGGATTTGTAGCAATGGCTTTGGCACTTTGATTATCACACCAAAGCATAGGCACCCTAGAAACACCACACTTCAATTCACTAAGAAGAGACTTCAACCAAGCAACTTCACTGGTCAAAGAGGCTAAAGCTTTATACTCTGCTTCAGCACTAGATCTTGATACCACACTTTGCTTCTTGCTAGATCACAAAACTAAGGCATCTCCCAAAAGTATACAGTAACCTCCCATTGACCTCTAGTCTTTAATATTGCCAACCCAATCCGCATCTGTAAAACTACTCAAGCAAAGATCAATAGAAGGTTTAATGTGCAAACAAAGAGATGTTGTACCCTTCAAGTATCTAAGGGCCCTTTTTGCTTTCATCCAATCTACTGTAGTAGGAGAGCTTAACTTCTGCTAAGCTGATTTACAACAAAGCAAATATCTGGCCTTGTGTTGGTTAAGTACTACAAAGCACCTACAAGGCTCACAAAAATAGAGGGATTCTTCAGATCTTCTTCTTTCATCTTAGAAACATACTTTCCCAAAGTTAAGGGAGTAGGACATGAAGATGCCTTCTTCATATTAAATTTTTCCAATAAATTCTCCACATACTTTTTTTGACTCAAGTAAATTCCACTCCTGTTTCTCATCACTTCAATCCCTAAAAAATAATGCACATCACCAAGCTCCTTGAAAGAAAACACATAGTTTAATCTTTTAATAAAATATCAACCAGCACACTATTGTCACTAGTGACAAGCATGTCATCAACATAAACAAGCACAATCAAAACATGAACCTTAGTGTGTAAAACAAGAAGAGAATGATCACAGTGTGTGTGTTTAAAACCCCACTATAACAGTACCTCCTTCAAGTTGTCATACCAATCCCTTAGGGCTGAATGTCTCCTCCACACAAAGGCTAGGATCCTGTTGGAAGCCCTTGGCAACCAACATAGCTTTGTACTTCAAGATACTTCCACCAGCAGCAATCTTTGTTTTAAAAACCCATTTATTGTCAACAGTTTTCTGTTCTTTATAAGGTACAAGGTCCCAAGTACCATTATTTCCCAAAGCTTCAATTTCAACCTCCATTGCTTTCCTCCAATGAATTTTAAAAGCCTCAGAGGCACTGCTAAGTTCCTTTACTTCTAACTCTGTCAAGGCAGCATATGGGGACTTATACTGAATTGCTCAACTTTTTAGCCTAGTAACCATAGGATGAGTGGGCTCAGTTATGGTTTTGTTTATCACAACAATAGGTAAATTTTGTATAGTAGGTGATTCATTACTCTCTTCAGGTCTTTGATCTCTAGGATCATTATTTTTTGTACCTTCAGAAGCAACATTGTCCCTTGTTAATTCTTTTGAAATCTCCTACACTTCACTGGAAATCATATCAGTATTCTTGTTATCGTTACAAGACAGGGGTACAATATGAACTACTTCACTAATTTCTTGATTCCTCTTTGCTTACAAGGAAATTTAGACTCATGAAGCACAACATGTTTGGTAATATATATCCTCCCAATAGAGGAGAGGCATTTGTAACCCTTGAGATCCATACTTGGACCAAGGTAAACATATTTAGTGGATAAAATTTATGTTGACTATAAGGCCTCAGGTAGGGAAAATAGTTGCACCTAAAGACTTTTAGCTCTTTGAAATCAAGTCTCTTCTTAAACAACACACAATATGGTGTCTCTCCTTGTAAAGCAGTGGTAGGCAATAGGTTTATCAACCTCACAGCAGTCTGAAAAGCATCATACCAGTAGCACATGGGCAAACTAGCTTGAGCAATCATACTTAAACCCATTTCTACAATTTGACGATGCTTCCTCTCAAATCTTCCATTTTGGACAGAAGTATAGGGGCAAGAAAATCTCATAATAGCACCAGAATTTTTAATAATTTTAGAGAAACACTTAAATTCTGACCCTCCATCACATTGAATAATTTTAATTCTCCTTTCTAATTAATTCTCAACCATTTTCTTAAACTGATCAAAGGCTTAAACAGCCTCCCTTTTATTTTTAATGGATAAATCCAAAGAAACCTACTGAAATCATCTAAGAAATAGATGTAGTACTTAAATTCATATTTGGATTGGACAGGTGCTGGGCCCATAATTCAGAATGAATAAGTTCAAGGGGATGTTCAGCTCTAGATAAGGATCTTTTAAACGGGAGAGCTTTCATTTTACCAACATGACAAGCATCACAAATACTATTCAACTTTCTTTATTACCATGCTTCTATACAACATTTAAAATTTTCTCTTATGGGTGGCCTAATTTTCTGTGCGACAATTCTTTTCCAATTCTACAGCTTCATCTTTGGCCAAGAAACATCTAGATTTGGGAACCTTTTGATTTTGGATAATCCATCAGCTTGCACTCCTTGTAACAGGTTCCTTCCCGTTGGCTTGTCCTTCACCATACAACTAAAGGCATCAAAGATAACTCTACATTATTGTCAATAGATAATTGAGATATGCTTATCAGGTTTTTACTAATTTTGGGCACCAGTAAAAGTTTGTTCAGTTTAAGATACGAATCTTGAATTCTAGTTCTCCTAACCTTTTCTATGGAGACTTTCTCTCCATTACCAACAATAAGATGAGTGTTAAACAGAGAGAGTTTACCTTGTTCAAGGATACTTGCATCATTAGTCACATGATTTGAGGCTCCACTATCAAGGTACCAATCTTGATTTTCAAGATTGTCCTGAGTAATGAGATAGGCAGGCCAAGAGGCATTTGAATCTTTATTTTTTGAGTTAAAAGGAACCTAAAACACCAGAATAATTTTGGTCAAATCTATAAAAATAGTTGACCACCACATGTCCCACCTTTCCACACAGCTGATACGTTGGTTTTGAGCCTTGTTGTCTTCCTACACTTCTGCCACCTTTATTTGATTTTCCTCTGCCACGTCCTCGCCAGTTAGTATTAAAATTCACGTTCTTATTATTTTTCAATTTTCCTGAGACAACGTTGGCATTTGGAGTTGTGAACTGTGACAGGAAAGACCATTGTTCCAGTCGACTCTTGTAAGAAGAGACATTTGGAGCTCAACCTAAGAAAGGGATGATTTATTGGCAAGCTGAACTACTATCAGCCCATAATTGGCATCCAATCTGGCTAGTGTTTGAATGACGAGACCATCATTAGTGATCGAGTAACCTGCCATTTGCAAGTTATTGACGAGTTCCTTCAATTTACGCAAGTATTCATCCATTTTCATCCCTCCTTTGTGAAGCCGTTGAAACTCACTCTTGTACAGAGTGATTCGAGACTAAGTCTGAGTTCTAGAGTAAGCTTTAGCAATGTTCCAAAGTTCTTGTGCACTCTTGCATCCAAGAACCTGCAAAATGACCTCTGGCTCATGCTGTTGTAAAGCCACCCAAGAAGCATTTGATCTTGCATCACCCACTCTTCAAATTTGGGATTTATCTTCCTCTTGTTGCCTTCAAAAAGAAACAATTCTGGACAGGGATTCGTTCCCAAAATGAAACAGCCAAGCTTGTATCCTCTGAGCATAGGAAGCACAAGTGAACTCCACATCAGGTAATTGGTTCGATCAAGCTTGATCGAACACGCCTAACTTAGTGTAGGTCCATACTGGTTTATCCTATTTGGGTTCGCTGTGATCGTATTTGCCTCTGTAGCATCACCCATGGTTGTATTTGTCACAGACGTGCTCAAGTGCTCAGCCATGAAGGACCCAGAACCTTCCTGCTTTGATACCAAGAGAAAGCATGCATGTGGAAATGAGAAAAATAGAAAGAAAGTGAATGAGAGAAAGCAGAAGAATAACATGCGTATTATTAACAAGTATATGCCCCAGCATATATACACACCACATACAAACGTTATAACTGACCAAAGAGAAACAACAAACTAACTAACAATAAAAGACACGGTAAGTAAAGCGAGCAAAACATAACTACAAACTAAAAGGATATACTGCAGAAATTACAAACAATATTATCATTTAACTGAGATATGGGAGGCGTCATGGGTTGTTAGGTGTTGAGGGTTTGAATGGTATTTATAAAGGAGGCATAGTAGCTACCTACTAGCTTAGGTTTAGCAAGACTAGGTTTGTATTTTATTTATTATTTAGTTATCCATTTAATAATATTATTGTATTTCTATGTAGTCACTTATCTACTTTATTTATTATATTATATTCTTATATGGTTTATCTATTAATTATATTATATTTTTATATAGATTATCCATTCATTTACTATATTATTTGTGTGGATAATTCATTAATTCATAATATTATATTATTTATTTATTTACCTAATCCTAATATAATAACATCTACGTCTTCTAGATGGAGTATCTCCATTAATTAATATGAAATAATAATATATAATCTTAACTCTATCATAATCCTAATTGAATTATCTCTTAATTAATCCTTAATTAAATAATAATATATTATTCTTAACTCTATCTTCTAGAAGACATATCCCTTATTTAGATTAATTTATTTATTTAATATATATATATATATATATGTAAGTCTTATCACCTATCTTATCTTAAATTAAACTTTTATTTTATCATATTATTTATTATTTTATTATTGTCTTAATTTATATTACCCTCTTGATGTGCATATTATTTATCCATTATTAGGTTTATTATTATGGGCCCCACACCACATATATTGTGGGTTTCTTGCCCTACTTATTTATATTAGGCTAAATTCAAAAATTAAGCTATTTTAATTACATCTTAACTTATACAGGCTTTTAATGTCATGCCCCTAAATCCATGAACATGACTGCCATGGTAGTGGAGTCCACACCACAACCGTAAACCTGACATCACATACGCTAAGCACACCACATTCATATATAGTGATAAAAATGAAATATTTTCATCACATTATTAGTCAAATCAAACAAAACTATAAATTTTTAATTAGCAGAAAGAAAGGTAAATTTATCCTTTTAATTCCATCGCAATTTTCACAATAATCTTAGGAGTTCTATTCACTATAAAGTGACTTGAAGAACCCAAACATACCTAACATTAATTTCAACCCGTATCTAGAAGGGATCGAGGACTCCGAGGCCTCGCTACTCCTTGTGCAAAGTCTCACCCACTAAACTAAAACATGCAAGGGTACATAAAAAAATGGTGAGTATGAAAATACTCAGTGAGGGAAAGACAACCAGAAATAAAATGTAACATGTACACCCCTCACAGGCATAGGACTATGAATAGAGTCTCATTCATAATTACCACCGAGCCAACACAATGCTTCACTGCATAATCACACCATTAAATGATAGCATCCTAAGGTAGCATGGTGCAACCAACATCAAGTGGCCCAGCTCAGAATATGACATAAACCACATGTACAAGCATAATATTCTCATCCAACATGCACCAATTGATAAAACATAAACATATATGTATATACATAAATGCTCATATATCCAACAAAAGATTTAATCAACACAAGAATGGGTGCACTATATAAACCTATGATTCACTAGATTATCCATTTCAAGAATCCCTTCACAACAAAATATACATATACATGTGAGCAAATATATATACACTATAAAATGTTTGCTGCCTTTCCTTCACAAGGCTGCTATAAAAGTGTTCATCACATTTCCTTTACAAGGCGGCATAAAATATTCATTACCTTTCCTTCACAAGGTGGCATCCCCAAATGTGGCATTCTCGAGGGGTAAGGTCGCTTAGCCACAATGTGATTCATTGCCAGACCGTTCTACTAATAACTAAATAATGCACCAACCCAGCATTTTATTTTTAAGTCACCTAGACCAGCTTAGCCTCATATAATCTTCACACATTTCATATACAACATAAGCTACATATTTCAATTCAAGAAAGGTATATCCAATACTTTAGGGAATTCCCAATATAGACATAAGACCCCACATGCAACCTCTACTAATATGTTCGAACACAGGCCATCGAAATAAAATAAAATAAAATAAATAATATATATATATATGTATATAATATCTATATATAAGCACAAGCAAGCGTTCCAAAATATATCAAACACCATAGTTAATCATAACAACTCTAACTCTTGGAAGTTAAAGTAAGAGTGCATACCATTACTAACACGAGTTTCATTAAACAAATGTTGTACTTGATAGCCCATACTAAGGTTCATCTCACACATCATAGATACAATTATGAGGATGGTTGCCTATGCCATTTTAGACTCATCCTCCCTTCTAGGATGCCAAACACAATAATTTGAGATATTATTCTAAGCTCCCACCTCAATTACATTTACGCAAATATGACCATCACAGAGTAGCACACCATATTACACCAACTCATTTAACACATGCAATTTAATTTTCAAAGTCTTGTGCTCATATCCACACATGTTAGATATAGTCAACCAGAAATTCATCATACCACTTAGCATTTGGTATGTGGGTTGATTACTAAACCACTCAAGACTCACTCCAGTTTAGACACCATGTGGCAAATTAAAACATCACAATAGGTATATAACATGTCACAATCAAGATATAATTATAGTTAATCCCTTGCAATTGAATTCCATGACAAGGTTTCACCTTTAAATTAAGTAATTTTCCAATTACACTATCATCACAAGTCATAAAAGTCTCATAGTATTGAAAATAGATCCATCACATAATCTAAATTAAAAAAAAAAGAGCATTTATATCTCCCAACATTGATGTTGAATTTATGGAATATACTGCCCCAAAAGCACAAACGAGATAGTGATTCTTTCTTAATTATAAATCCCATCATAATGTTTTCCTTCACATTTAACTCCATCCCTAAAAGGAGTCCTATTCAACATGAAATTTTCTAAAGGAATCTAAAATAAGTTATTTTCACAATTAAAGCAAAGATAAAAAATCATCTGTCACCCCGATCCCTAGCTAAAATTACTCATCTACGATCCTTAGAAGGTGCATTAGTAAATTTGTTTGAAACCTACAGAACAAAATCATGCAAGCAACATCAATTTCCAACAATTTTTGAATCATACAAGTTGTGGCAAAAGCATCACAAGTTGATTCAATATATATTCATTTTTTCCCTTCATTTTATCTTTCTCAACCTGCATGCCTACACAAACCATATTGCTCTCCTGTATAGCTCAAACATATGGGTTGAACTATAACTTTCGTACATCAATTTAACACAATCCTTCTCCCACGTCCTCTTGGTTTTAATTCCTCTTCTCTAATTTTACACTTTTCTTAGGTACTTCATTCTAATAATTCCCAATTCAATTACTCAACCTCTCAACACTTATACAGAACACCCAAAGCTCGTCCATATAGTCAAACAAAAGATAATCCTGAAATTACACCAAAATCACAAAAATAATGTGTTCCTTCACCCAAAATACAGAAAGTCAGAAGCATCAAAATACATATATGTTTCCTTCACAACCCCTCATCCTACATCAATTTATTTTCAACCTAAAGTCCTCTATTTTCACTTTTGATCAACCAGCACAACATTCAACCCTTAATCCTAACAATTAGACTATAAATTCTCTACTGAGATCACTTAAATTTAGGGGAGAAAAACACATAGATAGCATCACATGTTCTCACACACATTTGCAGAATATACCAATGTGATATATCCTTCACAGGTTCACTCTTCGCCAAACTGAATTTCAACATCTTCAATCATGCTTTCATGTGTAGTCATTGCTAAATCTTTCGCACAGCCCAGCAAACAGCATACTAACAAGCACGATGAAGGATTGGGTTTGATTTAAAAGAAATTAGAAAATGCGTGACTCGCCTGAAGCTTAGCCGTCATTTCCCTTTGCAAAGTCACTTGTCAGACATTTATTTGTTTCCCCTTATTCAGCTTCATCACAACATCTTCAACATTAATCCCTTACCATTTTTATTCTCCCTTGGTTAGCAGAGAAAAAGGCAGAAAAAACAAACAAACAAACAAAAGAGTAGAAAAGTAGAAGCTTACCGTCGACGAGTAGAGGTGGTTGGCAGTGTAGCCAATCATTGGTGAAAACCCAGCTATACGACGCCGGCAACACAGCCAAGGGTGGTGTTGGCAAAGATTGGCACTCACACGATCACATCTCACCTCACTTGCTCTTGGTCAACTTTATTTGTCATATGGGAAGAAAAGATTGAGGAAAAAGGAAAAAGGAGGTAGCCATCGATGAGATTATGACCGGAAGATGGTGCAGACCACGGTGGTCCAATGGTGCCCCTCACTCACCTTAATGCTAACTCACAACTGCAACATTTCATGGGCTCAAGTCACACAACACAAGGGATTTGGCTTCCTCAAGAAGCCTAGAAGAAAAAGGAATTTGATTGGACAATAAGGGACACGTGTATGCCTCTCCTTGAGCTACATGTCCACCCTTTAGTTGATTTCCATAAAAAAAAAAAACTTGTTCTTAATTTATCATTTCACTTAAGTTTTATCATTTCACTTGAGTCTCTCGTGAATTTGTATATATATTCTCAATCACCCTCAAAGGTCTAAAATTATTTTTGTTTCTCCTTGTCATATTTCTCCCAATAAATTCAAGAGCTTCACTTCATCCAAGGGTTTCAAATAAGTCCTTAAAAATTATTGTCATTATTTTCAGTTAAGTCCTTCGACGAGTATTTATTTGGAAATTTCTCACAACAAAATTTGGAGATTCCAAGATTTTCATAGTTTTACTAAATTTCAAATTAGCCCCTAAATTTCACATATAAGCATATGATAAGATTAACACATTAATCAAGTAAATTAAAATTCACAGGCATTACATTTAAAGTACTTAACTTGTTTTGGACTTTTTAATCAAACCTAACCAAACCCTAATTCACAATTGGGCTTTCTAATCAAACTTAATCAAGTACTAATTCATAATTGAGCCTTTTTATCAAACCTAACCAAATACTAATTTCACAATTTTAAATTGTTCTTTTATTGATTTTACTTTAATCTTTATCATCCCATATTTTATTTATTTAGGCTATTTAATTTAGCTACATAATTACTTAATTTACCTTTATTTCATTATGCAAACTATTTCCTAATTTTGACTATTTTTATTTTACTTACTTTTTTGTGTACTATTTTTCCCCTAATCCTTAAATTATTTTTATTAAAAAAATCCCTATCTAGTGGTCCCATTTTTAGTAATTTTGTCCAAGCCCCACATAAGTTTTATTTTTCATTTTAGTCCCTCACTTTTATTTTTTCTTTTAGTCCGTCATTAGCCCAAATCACATTTCACCTCATAAGATATATATCACATTATATATCATCCATCATACCACATATTTCATGCAAACTAAATGTGCAACCCATTTTTTTAACTAGCATGTACAGACAAGATAACATATACTTCACAAGTATACAAAATAAAATAAACAGACATGGAAAAAAATTTACCCCTGGGTATCTATCTATTCATAAAAAATTTCCACATTCCTAAACTCACGCTTTCTTACAACGTAGTAATACCCGAGGTATTACAATCACTACCTAATGGTACAAAGATGGAATCCCAAATTTAGGCCTTTTGAGGAATCCATTAAGAGAATCACTGTGTGGATTAGGATCCCAGACCTTCCTATAGAATATTATGATAAATAGCTCCTCTGGAAAGCATGAGACAAGGTTGGCAAAACCTTGAAAGTAGACGCACATACCATCACAAAGAACCAAAATAGGGGGGATGAATACAACAAAAAGGGGATAATTTTCCAAGATCAGTATAGAATTAAATATGTAAAAAAAGCTTGTACCAAGGTTAAAAATCATAAATAGGACTTACCTAATCGAATATGAGGGGCTAAGTCTAATATGCTTCACGTGTGCAAGATATAGGCACCATAGAGAAACATGCTCATTTACGAAAAGGATAGCTTCAAGCCTTAATTTGGAATGTGGAAAGAACAACAAAAGGATGAAAGTCCAGCAGCAGAAAAAAGGGAGGGTGTAGCTCAATAACAAGATAAGGATGCCACATTTAGCAATTAGATTATTGTAAAAACAAACACACGTAATAGAAACGATACCAAGTAGCAAAATAAATCAAAAAGAGGGAAAAAAGGTACCACAAAAGGAAAACATAATGCTAGGAGTGAATCCTTTGAAATCTAGGGAGGCTAATGAATCTCAATTCGCAGTTTTTAGGGCATACAAGGAAAGCAAGAATGAGGTAGATGTGGAAACTGAACGAAGGGAACCCATAGAGGATGTAATGGTTAGCTACTTGGGCAACTTGGAACAAGAAGAGGATAACAGTAAAAGGGGTAATGAGGAACATTAGGAAACAATCAGAGTTATTTCTGGTATATAACACATTAACACATGTAGTACGAGACATGAAAACAATACAAACATGATGAAAAACAAGAGTATCATGGAGAGATTTATTAAACCTAAAGGGGGGAACAGAGAATAAATCTATAGGAATCTTAAAGGCCAGTGTTGTAGGATCATTTAAACCCTAAAAACCAAAGAAATTCAATACTTAATTAGAGAAAGCCAAATCTTTCATAATTATGGATGACCTTAGCGAACTCAACAGACCTTCAAGCAACCAAAGGAATGCATAGGGGGAGCTTGGGGATTATACCTTAAGGAATAGACCACGAGATCCTAACCCTGTACCAACTAATATGAAGGTCAAACATGCCAATGGAAGATAGGAAAGAAGAAGCTTGAAGAAGGCATGGCCTTAACTTAAAGGGAGTTCTCTTCCTGACTTAACTTTTTGGTTATTTTTGAGTTTTGGTTTTCCTTTTTTATGTGTGCTCATTATGATTAACATCATGGCTTGGAATTGTAGGGGTCGAGGCCCCTTTATTTTCCTTGCTTGATTCGAGAGTTGAAACCAAAGTTTAATATCTATGTTCTAATTATTATGGAGCCTAGAGTTAGCGGACAAAAGGTGGATAAGATTATTACAAAAATAGGATATAATAACAATTATAGAGTTAAGGTGGAGGGTTTCTCAGGTGGCATCTGGCTTTTATGGGAGGAAAATCATATGAAAATTGATATTATCAGTACTTAGAATCAACGCATTCTATGGCAGCCCTATTCCCTCTATTAGACAGGAGCTTTGGTCACAACTGAAAAATACTAGCATGTTGGTAGGAAACTTGAAATGGATGTGCCTTGACGACTCTTAATGCCTACAAATAGGGAGGTGCCAAACTGAATGTGAAAGTTATAACTGATTTGAATACTTGTTGTATTAATTGTAATGTCATTGACCTAAATTTTTGTAGTCCAAGGTTGACATGGAAGAAGGGGAGAATTCAGGAAGGACATAATCAGGCGTTGGCAAATTTCAGTTGGTTTACACATTTTAAAGAAGCCTATAGTGAACATCAAAATTGGTTCAAATCTGACCATAAACCCGTGCTCGTGAGGATGGGAAGTGATAATTTGTGCAACAGAACCCCATAAAGGTTTAGATTTGTTGTGGCATGGGCTAAAAAGACAGCCTTTAAAGATTTGATTAAGAATTCTTGGTGTAACAATGAGGACTGGTCGAAGGCTATTTCTAGCATAACGGGGAAGATCTTAGAGTAGAGCAACATGATATTTAAAAATATAAATAGGAGGAAGAGGCCTCTTATTAAAAGACTAGTGGAATTGATAGACCGAACCCTATCGGATCTAATCCATACCTAAACCAGTTAAAAGATACTCTTTGGAAGGATTATGAAAAAAAACCTTTTGTAGGAAGAAATTCTTTGGTGCCAAAGAGCTAGACATAAGTGGCTGCAATTTGGGGATAGAAACACTAAATTCTTCCACACCTCAACTTTAATTAGGAAGAAAAGGAATAAAGTTGAGGCGCTTAGAGACCAAATGGACAGTTGGATCACAGATAATGATAAGCTGAAAGAGGTGGCTAACCAATTTTTAAAAATCTCTATTCTAAAGAAGAGCCAGTTGTTACAAATAATTATTCCCTAAAGGGCGCCTTCCTTAGGTTAAATTCCACTTGTATAAGGAATATTGATGCCGAGGTTACATAAGAGGAAATTAAGGACGCCTTCTTTAGTATAGGAGCGCTTAAAGCTCCCGGATCGGATGGGTTTCATGACATGTTTTTTCAAAGTCAATGGGATTGTCACGACTTATTACCCAGGCCAAGGCCGACACAGTAATGATACTTTCCCATTAAGCTTCTTATTCTTACTACTCTTTTTGTTTTATTCAATTGTACAGAAACATAAAATTTTCTATTTAATTATTCCATGGTATTCACATAATTACTTATTGAAAAGAAATTACATTTTTAATAATTACTCCTACGAACATTTTTAATAATAACTAAACTGTATCTACCTATGTCTTCAATTTGACATCCAAGGAATTTTATAATTTAATATATAATTATCAATAATAAAAATTCATCAAACATCAAACCAACTATTTTATAAAATTAAATTAAATTAACCAAATCATCATATCATTCAATCGACATAAATTATGTCATTATAGAAATTATATTATTTACAAAAATTCTAGTAATCATATTTATTTGTTGAATTCCAAATAAAAATCCCCATCCTGATCCTAAGTGTCTTAACAATTACAGAGCACCTAATAAACTCAAAAGACTCAACAAACCTTTTGGAAAAATGAAGGGTTCGCAATACGACTCCCCGTTACTCCTCCAGAGGGGTCTCTTCCTTGGTCGCCAAAGCTAAAAAACATAAAACAATGAGCATGAGATGAAAATCTCAGTGAGTGAGTCAATTCCTGCCCTAATAAAATCCAAATATGGTAAGGAATAATAAAGTAAATTCAAAGGCAATCATCATGAAATCACAAGGAAAGATACATACCAAAAACACAACAACCAATCTTAACCAACTAGTGGTACACGTCAATGGCATGATGCCCTATGGGTCCTCACCCTACCATGACGTTGCGAACATCCCACTAGCCAAGACACCTTGCTGGTCCTCACCTTGACCTCGCCAGGGAAAGTTGCTACCCTCAATCACCGATTAAGACACCCATGGAAGTAGTAGCTCAACCCCTGTCCTTTCAGTACCTTGCCATGAAGGAGGGGGCACCACTCGTATCAATCAAAGCATCCAAAGGGGGTTCACAAAATCCACAACAACGTAAAATTGTCATGAAACATAATTACAAAAAATATCACCATTTTCCCCACTTATTCATTATAATCCCTACAAATTTAAGAGTTCCTTCCTATGGCACCCCAAAAGACACAAGATGCTAGAATCATAATAAGAATCAGTTGGATCACTCACAAAATAACCAGTAGTCACAATAATCAAATTCATACAAGGATAAACGTTATTGTCTCCAAACGTAAAAAATATTCATCACATATCGCAAGATTATCTTTTCCTTTAAGTGCTAATGTTTCTTGTTAGCAATTTTACAACAACACTCGAATTCATGCTCTCTCAAAATAACTTTTTCGAATTCCTAATTGAATTTCTTTTTTCCTAACCATAAGTTTGCCTACCTTTCTACATTATTACTTTAACACTAAGATAATATTAAAGAATGGTTAATCCACTCACATCGACTTGTACTATATCGTAACTAAATCCCGTCTGAACAATCTGGCATAAGCACATGTTTGGGTTGAATTACACTAGAGGGAATTTCATG
Source organism: Biancaea sappan (assembly GCA_037074585.1). Lineage (NCBI taxonomy): Eukaryota > Viridiplantae > Streptophyta > Magnoliopsida > Fabales > Fabaceae > Biancaea > Biancaea sappan. The sequence continues at coordinate 58,349,838 of CM073490.1, forward strand.
AATGATAATAAAGGGTGTTAGAGTTTATTCTTAATTAATTTTAGATTTAATTAAACTAGAGAGATGAATAAGTAAGTTAGATTTTTTTTTAAACCTTTTTCCTTCAAGTGGCCATGAGATACTTTTCTCTTCTTTGTTTTTTTTCCTTAGTTGCTGCTTCTCAATTTGTAAGTTTGGACTAAGAATTTAGGATTAGAGTGTGATAGTGGGTGAAATATGTATGATGAGAAGGATGGTAAGGTGTTGAACGTGGTTGAAGGTGGGGGGGATTAAAGGTGGGAATGAAGGCAACAAGCTTAGGCATTGATTTGGATGGATTGAAAGTGTATGGCAGCTAAAAGGTTTCCTTAGGTGCTAATAGGTGGCCGAATGTACTCATGTAGATAAACTTTAGGTTTGTTTAAATAATTTTTAAATTAACTGTAGGATAAACAATTTATATTTTGATTATAAATATTATTTTAAATATCTGAACTAGTACACTAGATTTAAATTAACTAACTATAGGATAATTGATTTGTATTTTAATTATCTATATTATTTTAAATATTTAAACAACTACCCTATATCTATTGTACCTTATTATTTTTGCAAGTTAATAATATTATTCATCTCACATTAATAATATATATATATATATATATATATATATATATATATATATAGAGAGAGAGAGAGAGAGAGAGGTAATCTACGTTATTGTTATCTATTATTTATTTTATTTGTTAGGTATACTTTATCATTTAAATTGTTTTAAGTCTTAGGCTTAGGATTATCCTATTTTATTATTCTGTAAATTTTGAATAATATACTCTGTGTGGGATTCCTTCAACAAAGCTTCTTTAAGATCAAGATAAAATTTTGAATAATATACTCTATGTGGGAATCCTTCAATAAAGCCTCTTCGAGATCAAGATAATCCAAATGAATAAACATAGCTAACACAAGGAAATCTGCATTTTATGGCCTTTTGGATAAGGCATCAGCAATATTCTCTTGACCAGATTTATAAATGATGGTGAAATCAAAGGGTAGGAGTTTCAAAATAAGATGCTACTAATCGTGAGAGACTGTTGCAACAAATACTTCAAATTGTAGTGGTCAGACCTTACAAAAAAAGATGCCCCACAAGTAATGCTTCCTTTTTTGCAAGGCAAGAACCAAAGCCAAGAGTTCTTGATCACTAGTAGACTTGTAACAATTGGAGAATGAAAAGCCTTTATCGAAATAAGCTGTAGGATATTCTGATCATAACAATATTGCCTTCACTCCTTTAGAAGAAACATCACATTCAACCATGGAAGGTTGAGTGAAATCAAGTAACTTCAATACTAGAACATAAGTTAGTACATATTTAAGGTAGTTAAATACCAATTTTGCCTTAGATGACCAATAAAAAGCAGTCAACGTTGTCAAATCTGTCAAAGGCCATGCAAGCATACCATAGTCTTTTAACAAAAATGCCTATATGATGCGCTATTTCCCGACAAGTGTATCGGGTCGCACAAGTAGTAAAGTGATGAGAAAAAGTTATCGTCCTCAGGGATTGACTTTAACAATTACCAATTTCACTAGATCAAATTATATTTGGACAGAGGAAAAATGTAAAGATAAACCGAAAATAAACTAAACTAACAACAAGGAATTAACTAAACACCAAACGAAGAACTACGCCAAAACACAACAGGTAGGGGATTGACTTTCTTAACTCCTAATCCGATTAATTCATAGACAAACCAATCTTTGAATCGTTAAAGGATGCTTAGAAACATTCACAGATTCCATTTAATGTTGGTCGAGTTCACGAAAATATTTGAACCCAATGTCTTGGTGAGCAAATCTTCCTAGCCAAAATAATTAGCTAATATCTTAGTCCAATTAATTGGTTCGGAGTTTAAGTTCAAGAACTCATATGACCACGCAAACAAGATTATCTATGTCTAGACTAACCCGATTCACGGTAGAAGTTACAAGGGCATGTTTATATCAAGCTATGTCTAGCATTAATACAAACCCCAAATGCATCTAAGTGAAATGATCACAATCACCTAAAAGGAGTTAAACCAATAACAACTACTCCAATAATCAGAAAAGCAATTGTATTTAAGCATCCAACAACAAAGCTTCATAGGAAGTTAATATACATCAATCCCCTAACCCTAGAGTTTATCACAAGAGGAAGAAATACATAACAAATACACAACAAAATATGATCAAGAGGAAGGAGAAAAAGGAAGAAAAGCTTCAAACTCAGTAGAGAAGAGGTCTCCCAGCTCCTCCATCCTTGCCCTAGCAGAGCTCCCTTGCCCTCCAACCAAAAGATACACAAAACATCTGCAAAAGAGCAATATATACAAGAAAACTCGCAGGTGCAGAACCGGGGCGCCTAGGCGCCACGTGTGGCGCCTAGGCACCAAGCAGAAAAAAGGGAAAAAAGGGGGTGGCGCCTGGGCGCCAGCCCAAAACAGCTGGAAACAAGGAGTGGCGCCTGGGCGCCCTGGGTGGCGCTTGGGCGCCAAGTTCTGACTCTTTGGCAGAGAGTTGAGGGGCTGGCGCCTGGGCGCCAGCCATCAGATGTGCAGCAGAACCTCAGATTCTCCATGTTCCAGACCAGAATGGAAAGCCTACTAGAATGTACAACAAAAAGGCATAAAAAGGCAAGGAAAAAGACTAAAATAAGATAAAGCAAAGCAACAACTATGTACAAAGAGGAAAGCAAAAATGAAGGACAAAGCAAGGAAAAGGATAACAAAAACGGACAAAGGAGAGGAAAAAGCCCTAAAGAAGCAACCAAAATTAACCAAAATAGAGGACTCATCACTATAATAGCCAGTCAAGCCCAAAAATCCATGTAGCTCTTCAACATTAGTTGGAATAGGCCATTCAAGTACTACTTTAAATTTCTCAAGATCAACTCCTACTCCAACTTGAGACACCACATGGCTAAGAAAGTGAATTTGAAACTATTCAAATAAGCACTTCTTGGAATTATCATAGTGAGAATTTTTCTATAGTGTTTGGAGGACAATTTGCACATGAAACCTATCACGACCCAAAACTAGGGTTGTGATAAATGCAGAAATTGAAACACCTATACTACCGCAAGTTTAATTTACTCTCAATTTATTCCTAACAATATACTCTACAACCTAGGTGGCCTATCCGATTACAGAACATACTAAAAAGAATACTTTAAAAACAAATAAAATTACCTTACCCCGAGCAATGAAGAGGTATTCTTGATCTACGAGCCATCGTACTAAATGTTTTTTGATACCTATAACTGTAAGGGGGTGAGTATAATCTACACACTCACTTAAAATAGCCATACTCTACATAAATATACAATTAAGCATATTAAAGGAATAATTATATATATACACTTATATATATATATATATAAGTGTGTGTATATATATATATGTTCCTACATGGGTCTCCATATATAAACATCTGATGCCCAGTACACCTAATTCCTCAAATTATCCAATCCCGATTACATGCATAAACTTTATTTTATGCCTCTAGGACCCCACACACTCCACACACGACCCTAACCATATCAGGTTACTTGTACACACATATCTACATCAAGCATTACATATATTACCACTCACATAATTCATCCACCCCGCGTGAGTCTGGTGTCCTACGAGGAAACTCACTCAAGAGCCACATCATTGGGATCTTAATTTTCACTGAAGTTCCACCCAAGAGTTTCATTACTTAGGTCTACACTCCCATAATTCTGTTCTTCAAGGCTTCATTAATGTATATCTGCATCAATTCTCAATCATAATCACATACACATCAACAAACAATAACAATAACAACAACAATAATAATAATATTAATATTAATATTAATAATAACACTAACATGGTAAATCCCACATCTAGTGAGTACGTCATCAACAAGTCGCACTTTGAGAAATATAAAATCCAACCTTGACATTTCTCAAGTAAGGCCTCACCCTGCCATGACATTGCCCTTTGAGAGAATCATGTAGGCCACCTCAGCTTCCTCAATCCAAGCATGCCATTACTATCTGCTCAAAAATTCAATCAGATACACAACCCCAATTCACAATAACTCTAATTCCTAAATTAAATTCCAAGTATGTGTTAATTACCCATTCAAGATTTTAACCTTAAAAGTTATCTACGTGGTCGGCACACAATTGCACGACATCACCAATGTACATATAAATATTTTCTTTTCATAACATACAAGGTCCCATTTTTTTTATTATGCCAAGCATATAATCACATTAATTAAATTTAGGAAAGACAATCCTAAAATATAAAATCATACAAAGTAAGGCTAGATTCCTCACCTAGATTAAAGCACTCCCGACTCTCGTAAATTGCCTCGAGCAAGCATCAAAACATACCTGAACCTATGGGACATCCAACATATGGCTCAGCACACAACCACATGGAAGAAAGACCAAGTTCAAGCGCCACAACACTCCTAAACTACCCCCAAGGCATCAAGTTAGGGCGCTCGAGCGTCCACCTTGGAGCTTTAGGTGCCTAAGCCTAATTGGCCTTAGGTGCCAGACCCTTGCTCTTTATTTTTGTGGTGACACTCACTACACACACGTGAATAAAATCACCCAAAAGCTTACAATTTCCCATGATTCATTCCATGGAATTTCATTATTGATGTTTAGGTGATGTTTTGACACCTAACTCCCAATGAATTTTGAGATTCCAAGCTTGAATCAAGAAATTTTACCCTAAAACCCTAACTTTCCTTTTTTATGTTTCAACCATTAAATCTCATCTTTAATGTTGTTTTTCCTATCAAATCTTGCTTCCAATTTCATTATTAAACATCAAGGAAGGTTTTAAATTACTGCTCAAGCTCCAAAGCTCTCACACAAACTCAAAATCTACCCAGATCTTCATAAATCTGAAAATAGGAAAGAAATTGGAAAAATGGAATACCTACCTTAATTCCTTGCTTTTCTAGTGATGGTTGTCGCGGGAGACCCGAACTCTCGCTGGAGATTTAAGTGGTGGCATTTGTGATGGAGGTTAAGGAAAAGGGAGTAAGGGTTTGGGAAAAAGGAGATGGCATGTGAGGGAGAATTAGAGAATGGGAGAGGAATGTGGGTCCACACACACATAGATATATATATATCTTCCAAGGAAAATTACCATTTTACCCTCCTCGATCAACTTTAGCAATGGCAACCTATAGTTTTCCCTGACTTGGTGTTGCTTATTTGTTCAGAGCACCACACTCTACCCATCTTTAACTTTTCCTCTTTTATAAAAGGTCCCTCATAATAATCCTTATTACATTTTAGTCCCTCATTGGACTTAGTAATCCTCTAACACCCTCAACAACATGTGTATACTCCATCGATCCTTTATTACTATTTTACTAAAGATGCTACCTCTAATCTCCCATTTGTTTACTAAGGAAACAAAAATTTCCCCCTATTACCCAGATACCCATTAAAATCCAACTATACTAACACTTGAAAAACAACAGGTGTTACAACAACAATGATGATGCATATTGGAACTTTAAACAAGTATGTCGTCAAAGAAGACCAGAACAAAACTTCTAAGATAAGGGCAAAAAAGATCATTCATTGCTTCTTAGAAAGTAGATAGGGTATTAGACAACCCAAATGGCATAGCTACAGACTCATAATGTCCTGAATGAGTTCAAAAAGCCATTCTGTGGATGTCATCGAGAGTTACTTGAATCTGGTGATAACTAAAATATACATCAATCTTGGAAAAGATCGTTGCCCCATGTAGTTCATCCAATAACTCATCAATGTTAAGGATCACATATTTATCCTGAATTGTAATCAGATTCAAACTTCTGTATTACACACAAAACCTTGAAAGATCATCTTTATTTTACACCAACAATACTAAACTAGAAAATGGGCTTGAACTTGGTCTAACAAACCCCAACTATAACATATTCTTCACTTGCTTCTCAATTTCAGTCATCTGATAATGGGGATAATGATATGGGTGTATATTAGGTGGCTTAGCATTTGGCATAAGTGGTATGGCATGAGAATGAGTCTGAAAAGGTGGTAATGATGCTGATTTAGTGAACACCTCATTGAATTCCTGTAAAATCAACTTGATATGCAGAAAAGTACTAACGAACTACAAGATGGATCATCTTGTTTAGATAAAACATGGAGCTTGATAGTTGAGGACTCACTGTGAAACCTACACAATTTGTGTCGCTTCATATTCAAAGAAAAAATAAAGTCCCATCCACTTTTTCATGTCTATTGACTCACAGTCCCGCTGCATCCTCCTTTATCACTCTATTTTTTAAACAAGTATCCTCCCTTATTTCACCATATTAACAATGCATGCACACAAATATTTCTTGTAAGGCCTCCCTTATTACCACATACCATGGGACTCGAACCCATGTCATCCTCTAGTATTGGCAAGCACAAGTACAATCGGGTATGTTAGCTCATAACCACATTCAATCATAAAATGACATAACAACACACAAGTAAGATTTAGTTCATCATGCATGTTAAACCATATCCTTACTCAAAGCATTAAAATAAATCTGCACCATGCAAATATAATCATATTCTATACATTTCACAATGGAAGTTACAAAACAAGGTTCAAGAATCTCCTAAAAGTTGGCTAAGAGGTTGATTCCAAATAGAGTATTGTTAACCCACTCACCTTAATGCTAATTTAAGTAAGTTTATTACCTTTAAGGATGCATACTCAGTGGGTATGATCCTTCTCAAGGCCCTAGGATAGCACAATATAAAAAGAAAAGTGAGAAAATGAGTTTCTTGGTGAGCTTACAGGTTTTGGCACCTTAGGTACCGAGTCCATTGCCTAGGGCGCCATCTTTTGTAGTCTTTAAGTGGCTAACGCCCTGGGTACCCATCCCTAAACCCTCGGGTGGGATGGCACCCAAGGTGCCGACCGCAAGAAATGGCTCTCAAGCTTAAAAAATTACCTTTTTTGCACCCTAATCTTAAACCTATTCATCCAACTCCATTTAATGCATCAAGGGTTCGTCATAAATGTTTTCAACAACCATTTAATCTATAAACAACCATCAATTGGTATTGAAATCAACCATAAATTGCAGTTACCCAAGAATTTTCCAATATGACACACAAGTTAAGGTTTATAAACTTTTGCTCACTTCTCAACCATGACCCTTTAATCTGTTCAATTACAATTATTCTTAGCTCAAGGAAACATTAAAAACCCTTCTACAACCATAGATAAGTGAAAACCTAACAAAACTTTCATCTTCCAGACCAAGTGTGGGGGATTAATGAAAATTGGAGAAGAGGAAAAAAAAGGGCATGATTCTTACCAAAATGGTGAGCTAGGAGGAGAGATTGCCAGAGCTCGAAGACCACCCAAGGAAGTAGAAGGAATGGGGATAAAATGATGGAAGGTAAGGAAGAGGAGATGAGAGGTATAGGAAGGAGTGTGTAAAATAGTTAAGTGTTTAATGAGGGGGTTTATATAGATAGGAGGGACCAAAACAAATTTCTTGCCAAGAAAACATATGAACCACAAAATCATTCACAAATTTCAAAATTTTTCACAATTTACCAATAACTTTTTCATTCTTTCAAATTGGTCCCTCTGTACACAATCATAGAAATTTAATTACAAACATGTAATTCTACATACACACAAAATCTATAGATATTATAGTAGGTTTAAACCTTTATTTAGTTAATGATCAATTATTCCCTCCCTACCAAAAAAGTTCCTCTTCCAAAGGAAAACAATAGAAGTCCACTCTTACAACTTAGATGAAGAAAGCATGGACCACAAGTTCTGAAAGTTGTAGAACCTCAGCCAATCTTTGGGCTTAACACCTTTTGACCCTCAACAAATCACCGACTTCATAGAAAGCATTCTTATTGGACCTGGATCGGCCCTACGGGTCGACCCAATGACCCATGGTCGAGACCGGTCTGAGTCAAGCTATTAGACCAAATTGCTATTGACCTGACTAAGACCTGGTCTACCAGGCTTCCATTTTTTTTTAGAAAATTGCTTTTCTACTTTCCCAAATTGCCTTCCCTGCTTCAAAGTTTAGACGTACACCCTAGCCAAATTCAAAGACCTGCAGTCGCACCACACACCAAGCTTCGACTTCGAACCACACCACACACCAAGCTTCAAATTTGAACCTTGCCACGGCACGCAAACAAGTCTGACGACCAGCAAGAGGTAAGGTTCTTCTGAGTTGCTCTCTATCCGACAGCCACCAAGAGGTAAGGCATGCAGAGGTTCGACGAACGCAAATGGCTATTGTGGAAGAATGCCTTCAGGCATTAGAAGAGAAAAGAATAATCAAAATTAAAAGAAAAATCAAGATTGCCTTCAAGCTTCAAAAGAGAGAAGAAGAATCAAGAATGCCTTCAATCTTCAAATTCAGAAGTGTTAGCCACCTAATGCTTATCTTCTTTATGACTTATCATTCCTTGGGCAGTGCATGTTCCTTGAGCAGCGTGGGAGTAGGTGGTGAAGTGTAAATGGGGTTTGCTTATTAATATTATAAATACATATAGAAAGAATTTATATGTAATTTACTATTCACCAAAAACATATTTTACTAAAAAAATTATTTTTTAAAGTATAAAAAAAGTATATTAGTACTACTGAATTAGAAGAAAATAAAAATAAATATATTATCACTAATAAATTAGGAGATAAAAAAACAATTTTATTTATACAATTATTTGATGTAAAAAAATTAAATCAAGAAAAATTGAAGAGCATAAACAAAAATTTTTATATAATCATCTAATTTTAAAAAAATAAATATTTTTAAAAAATTATTTGTAATTTTATGACAAAGAAATTATTTGTGGAGATTTATATTTTAATTATTTATGACTAATGACTATGATTTTAAGACTTTAAAGTGTGAAATTTGCATATAAATTATTTATTTTATTTATTTTACTTATTTTAAATTTCATTTGTAAAAAAATATAAGTGTGTGTGTGTATGTGTGTATATATATATATATATATATATATATTAAATTTATTTATCTAATTCAATAATTGACCCAGTAACCTGATAGTTGAACATTAATTTCTTTATAAAATCTAAATTGACAAAAATACCTCTATGGTAATATTAATATCTTTTTATCAAGAAATATAAAATTTATTATTGTATATATATTTTTTTAATTTTATAATGTTATCTATTTACGTTTAAAATTATAAATTTAATTTATGGTAAACTTTAAATTTTAAAAGGTGATTATTTTTATATTTTTAAATATATATTTAATACTCTTTCTATTACATTCATTATTTGTATATTAGTATTTTGGTCGAAATATGAATAATTGTAGCTCTTTTTTTTCTTTTTCTTTTTCTTTTTTTTTTTTGATAACCAATTGTAGCTCTTTTTTTCGTTAGTAGGAAAAGTCAATATAATAATTAGATTTTAAGAAACGAAAGAGCATAGTTTTTTAAGCACATGAAAGAGTTGTATAATTTTAAAATTTTACATAGCATAAGAGTGTAATTTCCTCTTAAATAATTTAATGAAATTAATGCGAAAGGTATCTCGAGATTTATCAATGAATTGACAATTACAATCAAAATATCAAATAATGGCATTAGATTTCTTTTTGTTTTTTCGTTTGTTTATATTTGTTTTCTGTTAAGCATATGTGGTTGAAAATCATGCCGTGACATGAAAGTGCCACTAAAATTTAGTGGCGAAATATGAAAAAAGAGTTTAAAGAGATTGCGCTGTCTAAGGTAATCAATAAGATAGAAAAAGCAAGCCTATTTTTATTTTTAGGTTAAATTATTTTTTATCATATAGTTTCACTTCATTTTTATTTGGTTCAAATAGTTTAAAATTTTGCAATTAAATCTTTATAATTTTATAAATCGTTAATTTAGTTCATATTACTAAATCTCTTTAAGGCTTCATTTATTTGTATTTAATGAAAGTGTAAATTTAATTCATTTAAATTTCATACCATTAAATATGTTTTTTTAATTTTTTTAGGTACTTAATAGGTCTAAATACAACTTAATTTAATGTATTATATCTTGTGACAAATTTTAATATCATTTAGATGGATTACTCATATGAGCAAAAATGTACTCTACTCCCATAAACTTTATTTTTATGTGTATTTTATCCTTTCTAAACTTTAAAACTTAATAAATAAACTCATCAAACTTATTTGTTTAGTTTTAAATTCTTTCATTCAATATATAATTTTAGTTTTTAATTTTTTTTATAATTTTTTCATAATATATGTTTAATTACTAATTTATTTGAATATTGATTTTTACTAGTAAATAATTCTATGTATTCAGATGTTAAAAAAATAATTTTAGTTATTCAATATTCTGATTCAAAAACATTTTAATATTTAGATGTGTCCCTAAGTGTTTCATCAAATTTTGTTAGCCTGCCTAACATTAAGTGTTTTAACATTATGAATATGTATGATTTGTACTAACAAAAGATATAAAGGTAGATAATTAAGTGAAATTATCTCACATGTATAGAGTACGTGTGCAAATTATATTAAAAAATTTGGACAAATTAGTTTAAATTATATATATATTTAGAGTGTTAAAATAAAACGCAATTAGTTATGCAGATAACTACGTACTAGAATTTAACAAAATATTAACAGATATTTAATTATAGAAATTAAACTAAATTTTTTGAAATTATAAGAATTTAATTATAATTTTTAAACTATAAGATCTCAATTAAAAAATTGTACAAAATTATAAGTACTAAAAAATAATTTATTTTTTTATTGTTGTGAAAATGAATAAAAAGATTCCTTGTTAATCCAAGAATCAATTATTGATTTCGTAATTGAAATATTATAATTATATCAATTAAATTGAGATCAAATGTTTTAGTTTTGTTTGTGGAAATTGCATTTATCTAAATTTCTTTCATTTTTTTTAGTAAAAATGATTTTTGATTGCCAAAAAAATTAAAATTTAGCAATAATAAATTTTATAATTCAATATAAATAAAAATTAAATTGAGATAAAAATGTAATTTTTTTATAATAAAAATGTAATTTATTAATCACAAAATAAAACCAAATTTTAAGAAGATAAATATTTTTTTGGGTCAAAAAATTTTGAAGCCAGCCCGGGAGGGGGAGGAGGTTCGGTATCTCTCTCTCTGACTCTCTCTCTCTCTCTCGCGCTGGTTCAAAGGTCTCTTTTGACCATTGTTCTCTTTCTTCCCTTCTTCCTCCTATCTGCAACAGCCTTTCCTTCCCTATCATCCTACACATATTTCTTAATCCTCTTATTCCTCTGCGCAAATGGTAACTACTCATATATATTGATGATTTCCTCAGGCGTTTGATCTGTCAAAACCTCTGAGCATTTCTCATTTTCGCCGATCATGGGTATCTGTATTTCTACCTCAAGAGTCAGTGGCTCTAACAGCAATAGCACAAACGCCGGCGCCACCACCACCGCCGTTAATCAAAATCGTGAAGAGGGAACCAAGCGGCAATCCAGGAGTACCTCGGGCAATAAACAACAAAAGTCAAGCAATCAACGACAAAAAACATCGAATGAGAAGCAGAAGAAGAATTCCCAGAAGCAAAGGCCCAGAGAAAGCCAAGTTTCCAGACGCAAAGGTGGACTTGTCCCATGCGGGAAGCGTACCGATTTCGGTTATGACAAAGATTTTTACAATAAATACTCTCTCGGAAAATTGTTAGGACATGGGCAATTTGGTTACACGTATGTTGGAATAGATAAAACTAATGGGGATCGAGTGGCCGTCAAGAGACTTGAGAAGGCCAAGGTATTGATACTTCGCAAATCCGAGCTGGGTCAATGATTTTTGGCTTGAATCTCTGCCTTTTTTTTTTTTTGATTTTTTGGCATCCGTGTCTATTTGGATGTTTATGAACATTTAGATTGCGCTCGTTATGCATCTAGAAATTATTTTTTGGTCTTTTTTCTCGTTTTCTCTGTAAGCATAGTTTCGTTTCGTTCAATGGGTTAGGAAGAATTCCATTTTGAGGCTTCAGATTACGATTCTTGTTTGGAGAATCCGGTTATGAATCCTTTGATTTTATGAATTATGAAGGTTGATGCCTACTGATTCCTCACGATATCCCCCTTGTGCCACGTTGACCACAATTTGCTTCAATTTCCAGTGTTGGGAGTCATCTTTCTGGCCGGTCTTCTCCTCTGTACCTTGATGACTGGGACAATTCTTCTCCCATATAGCTTGTATTCTTGTCAAAAATCAACTAATCTCGTAGACCTACTGTGGCAGTGTAAAATAAATTGGTAGTGATTTTTCAACATCTCGAGAGCTTGAATTGGTAGTGATTCCTGTATTCCGGGACGGATGAACTGATTTATCTATGTTTATAGATATAACCTGCTTGTCTAGTCATGGCAGTATTGCTAATTTGAAAATTGTGTTCTAGGCCTTTTGGTTGCAGTTTCCGCTACTTACATATAACGATGATAAGTGGTAATCAGACAGTGTGAGGTCAATGAAAGCATTACGCAGTTGGATGTAGTCCTACAATTATTTCAGATGCATGTAATTGGTCTAAAACTAATTTTGTAGCTCTAGTTTTATAAACCATACGATGAAATTTACGAGAAATTCTAAATTTTACTGCCCTGATTTGTTTAGATAATATGTTTGTTTGTTCATTAATTAATCCTTGAATTTGGTGGCAGATGGTTCTCCCTATTGCTGTGGAGGATGTTAAACGAGAGGTTAAGATATTGAAACAATTGACAGGCCATGAGAATGTTGTCCAGTTTTATAATGCTTTTGAGGATGATTCATATGTCTACATAGTCATGGAGTAAGCTTACTTTTGTTTGAGCTTCATTTTCATGTCATTCCACTATCCATTGTGTTCACTGATCATCTGATTTTGACCAGAACTTGACTGCAATTCATCTGGTTTCTTCAAAATATTTTGAAAGAGGGATTTACTATTTAGGAGCAAATAATCAATTCATTTATTTTGTGTTTAGATTTTTGCAGTGCTGTATTTGCACACACATTGATCATATCTATTTAAGTACATATATTACAATTATTGTTACAGTGAACCTTCCCACTTCTTGTGATGGGTCTGATGACTTACTTTTATTAGGTTATGTGAGGGTGGAGAACTGTTAGATCGAATATTGGCCAAGTAAGTGTCTTTCAATTTAAGAGATGATTTGTGTTTTGGCTAAGTGGCTCTTCAGAATGTTTACTGGGACTGTGAGAGTTTTCTAGTTAGTTATCAGAACTAATTTCTTCTTACTTTGCTTTAATCAGGAAGGACAGCCGTTATACTGAAAAAGATGCAGCAGTGGTTGTAAGGCAAATGCTCAAGGTTGCAGCTGAGTGTCATTTACATGGCTTGGTACACAGGGACATGAAACCAGAGGTATGGTAAAGTCTACTAGCATGTCTGGCATATCTATGCTACTTGACAGTGACTTATTTTATTTCTTTATTGCATGCAGAATTTTCTTTTCAAATCTAGTGCAGTAGATTCACCTCTAAAGGCGACAGATTTTGGTTTGTCAGATTTCATAAAGCCTGGTGAGGAAAAATCTTTATGTCAACTAGTGTCTTAACATGGACTGTACTGCATGTCAATCCAAATTTGCTTTAATAACTAATAACTAATTTTATAATTATTAATTTGGATTAAATGTGGTGGATAGTGGAAGAGTGAGCAACTGCACTTAAGAAAACTTTACATTGGAAAAGCAGAAGGAAAAAAGAATACAATGGTAGTGGCGGGGAAGTTACTTAACTTTTTCTAACTGTTGACAGTAGGACGGTTAATTTTGAACTTATGATAGGATAAGACACCATGAGACCAAGAAACCTCCGGCCCTATCGTTTTTTCCCCCCTCTCTGTATATTATCCATGTTCTTGCAACTTTTGTTTGATAATTGTAGTTCTCTATCATTTGAAAAAAAATGCAGGAAAGAGATTTCAAGATATTGTTGGCAGTGCTTACTATGTTGCACCTGAAGTACTAAAACGTAAGTCAGGACCTGAATCAGATGTATGGAGTATTGGTGTAATTACATACATATTGCTTTGTGGGAGGCGCCCGTTTTGGGATAAAACTGAGGATGGTATCTTTAAGGAGGTAGAGTTCATTATTATCTCTTGCTGAATCTGCTGTTATTTATGTGGTATTGGTTTTCTATTATTTTGTAACTTCCTTCGGTGACCTATGGTCATGCTTTTGGGTCTTTATTTTGTCTAGAACTTATTTTCATCTAAGTTGTTTCTTGTTAAATTTTATTATGATCTGATATTTGCAGGTCTTACGGAACAGGCCTGATTTCCGCCGGAAACCATGGCCAACCATAAGTAATGCAGCAAAAGATTTTGTGAAGAAATTGCTGGTAAAGGATCATCGGGCAAGACTAACTGCTGCTCAGGCTTTGTGTATGTAATTATTTGTTTTACTAGTCTTTTCTGTATGAGAAAGTTTGTTGTAATGTTATTTTTGCCTTTACATGATATTTATCTGCAGGATTTTCTTTGAGGAAGGACTGTTCTAAAATCATTTCTTTTACACAGACTCACATATAATCTTTCCTTTTTATTGAAATCATATATTTCTTGACCACTGCCTCTAATTTAGTCAAACTGTAAAATTTCCTTTCCTTTTCAAAACATTCTTAGAAGGAAGGCTTTTTACACTAATGTTACAACTTTCTGATATGTCCAGCGCATCCGTGGGTTAGAGAAGGAGGAGAGGCATTGGAGATTCCTATTGATATTTCTGTTCTGAACAACATGCGGCAGTTTGTGAAATATAGTCGACTGAAACAATTTGCACTGAGGGTAAGACAAAGTTATGTTAGCCTTTGCACATTAAAACTTAAAATGGTCCGTGTTTCAGCTGTTCCATATGCTAAGTGGTTACCTCACAGGCATTGGCTAGCACACTTGATGAAGATGAATTATCGGATCTCAAAGATCAATTTGACGCTATAGACGTGGATAAAAATGGTTCCATCAGTCTGGAAGAGATGAGACAGGTAACTCTTTAACTGGCTTTCTGACTGATTTCAACCCAAATTATAAAGGAGTAATTAAACTCTTTATATATGTTTTTTCTCAAGTCTAATGAGTAGATCTTGTATAGGCTCTTGCTAAAGATCGCCCTTGGAAGTTGAAAGATTCACGTGTGTTAGAGATACTGCAAGCGGTGAGTATGCGTGATCTCATGATTTTGTTGGCTACTAGCCATTATCCCACTTATTAAATTGTAAAGAGTTGGAGTCTCTTTGGTGCGTGATAATATTATTTGCATCTTTCCTGGCAATATATGTTGCTTGACTTACCCCTCTACTTGGTCTTCTTGCACATGAAATTTTATCCTGCTCCCTGCTCTAGGCACTCTGACTTCCAAAAATGGTTTTCGCATGCGGACATTATATATACTTTCTTGTCTTGCATGCTTGCAGATTGACAGCAACACAGATGGCCTTGTGGATTTCTCGGAGTTTGTGGCAGCTACATTACATGTCCATCAATTGGAGGAGCATGATTCTGATAAGTGGCGGCAACGGTCACAGGCAGCTTTTGAGAAATTTGATGTAGACAAGGATGGCTACATTACTCCAGAAGAACTTAGAATGGTTGGCCGCCAACTTGCCCTCTCTATATTCTCTCTTCTATAATTTAAAGTAGTGCCGCGTATAAACTTTAAAGATACACACATTCTTGATCAATCTCCTCCACCCGATCCCTTCTTTTCGAAAACATTTTTGTCGAGAAGCAACAGAATGGCACAAGAGCCACCAACTGGCTAGTTAATCTACTTCTGCTTTAGAGCTTTACTTATGCGTAAAACATTATTTCCAATATTTAAACTACGACACGAACTAATAACATCTTTTGGCTTTACAGCATACGGGTTTAAGAGGCTCCATTAATCCACTGCTTGAGGAAGCTGACATTAACAAAGATGGAAGAATCAGCCTATCAGAGTTCCGTAGGCTCCTAAGAACTGCAAGCATGGGTTCAGGACATGTACCAAGCCCCCGCAAGGTCTAAGAATATAGGAGTTTAATAGGCTTAGAGAAGTCAGATGTAAGTTGGGAAGTCTTTTTCTCGTCCAACATCATCTCCTTTGCAGATTGTGCTCAAGTCCTGATAATTATCGATTCTGCGGATTTTGCTGAAAGCCCTCTTCGTCTTTTGTGACCATTCTATGCAACTCTCAAACTACAGTTGTTAGACTGGCATCCCACACAGGGCTGTGTGTTCATGATGTCTACAGGACTACGTCAAAGAGGTGTTTGTAGGAGTTTGTGTAGACCTGCGTAGATCGGAGTTTCAGGTACCACGGTTCCACTAGTGTACATCATTTTTAGAGTGCCATGGTTGTCATATACTGGTGCCATGCTTGTAATGTGTAACTAGAAATAAAGATCTAATGAAATATGTGGATGAGTTCTACTTTCTTCCTTTCTTCCAACCCTGTCAGTTTTTTCCCTGCTTGAAGCAGTTTGGCCTCGCTTTGCTTATTTCTAATAACTGTTTATACACCGATCTAATATTAGTTTTTAGGCTGAAGTGCATATTGTTTTTTCACTGGAGATATAGTGGTAAGAGCAGCTTGTGTGATTGGGAATTAATTGCACGAGAGACTATTCATGATGGCTTGTGTTGGATGATTCTATGATTAAGATTTCTTGCATATGTATTTATTAGAGAATGGGAGTGTTCATACGTTTGGCAAATTCAACCAAACCAATCAACTGAGCTAACCAAATTGAATTAAATTGAATCAAATCATTCAGTTTTAGAAAAATATGAATTTATTTGGTTTTATTTTTTGGACATTTTAATTTGGTTTTGGATGATTTGATTTGATTTTTGTTGGACAATTTAATTTGCTTTTGAGCAGTTTCAAAGACAATAAATTAACATAAAGTTCTTATATAATATTTGAGGCATTTAATTTTTTGAACATAGTAAATAACTTTTTCAATTTTTTCCTAGCTTCACATTTTTCTCTTTAGATCATTGATGAATAATTCAAATCATATCTTAATGCATTAATGCTAGTATACAAATTTGTGACAATATATTTAGTTGACCTCAAATCACGATAAGAAATAAAATGGGTACATTATAGGACTTTTTGTTTTAAACTATTTGATTGTCTTGTTTTAAAAATTGATTTAGACTTTTTTTTAATTGATTTGTTTTGATTTGAGTTAATTTGGTCAGTTTAGTTCAATTTTGAATAGGCTATAAAGAATCAAATTAACTTATAAAGAACTTTATTCAAATTCCATCATGTAATGTTATGGGCTTTTTTTTATTAATTAATTACAAAAACGAGAGGAAAGATAACTGAGCAAGTTGCTCTTCATCAAGCAGATTTAATTTAAACTCTTATATAAGAAATCATGAATGTTTAATTGTTGATAAAATAACCAAATATGTTAAATGCTAGTTTCCAAGATACAGAGAATTCAAGATCCCAATCCAGGGCATAGATTTATACCAGACATAAAAGATAACAAGTTGCCTTCTAGCGATGTAGTTGGAGTCTAAATATGTTAAATCCAAGTTGGTGCAATTGACTAGTGCGATGGTATAACTCTAGCACATGCTCAGAATGTGTTGACTTTTGAGTCCGACAACCACTGTCATTGAGAAGACTAAGTAAAAGACAAAGAAAGCTGACCTAGCCGGAGACCTAACAATGCTGACCACCCAATCCCTTTTGGACTGGTGTGCTCAAATTCCAAATCCCAGGAAGGGCAGTAATGTATATTAAGAAAAACAACATTATGACAAACGAAGTGAGTGCAAAGTAATCTTTTTCTTCGTTGGTTTTTTTTGAAAAATGTGGCATCAAGCTAGTGGCACAGAAGATAATATAAGAATTGCTAAACTCAAACTTGAAGAACCAATGTGAACCAAAAATTTCTCTTAGGATCTGCCCACCATGAGAGAGAAAACGACATCTGCACACTCACCGAAATAGGATCTTACTCCATCTCAGCCCAACCCATCTCTTCCAACCCCAACTGTGGCCCAATAACCATCAATCTCTATTTCTGCAATTGATCTTTCCTTGGCCCAGCCTATATCCACCACCTCAATTGACAATCTCACCCATTCGTGTTCTCCTCTTAAATGTTGTATCTGTGCCACCTCTGAAACAGATTGGGGGTCTCTCCTTAGAGAGACCTCTCCTTAGCCCTCTTTGGTTCTCACAATTATTGGATGGTTGTAGGCTTCACTTGTAACAATAAGACCCACGGCCATCGAATGGTTATGAGAGCTCTAAGGACTCTCCTTAGCCAAACCAAAAGGCTAAGGAGAGAATCATGGTCCCTCTGTCACCTGATCTTCTCACTGAAATCTCTCGTTCTAAACACCCTCTAATCAATGCTACCTCATCGTTTGCAAACCCTAATTTGACTCCCCCAATCTTCTCCATTCCTAATCCTTCTAAACCTCCAACCCCGATTCATGGGTTGCTCCAAAAGACTTCTTACAAAGATACTCTCTGTCCCAAACCCTAACATGTTTTTCAGATCATCATATTAGGGAAGAGACATCCCCTCATCTCCTTAACATCTCAAGCGCGAAGACAACTCCCTCTAGTGCAAGGAACAGCACCACAAATCATGTTCCCTTCTTCCGTCACTAATCAACTCATTTGGCAATGGGAGCAAGCGCTTGTTATTAGAACATCGTAGACTCTTCAATCTTTGGAAAATCAAGAGCACAATGGAAATTAAGGATCTGGGTTATGGTTTCATGGCCATACATGATCTCCACAAAGACGACAGAACAAAAATCCTAGTAAGGCACCCTTGGAAATTAGGAAATCTAAGATCTACAAAAATCAAACCAAAAATCACAATAAATTGAAAAAAAGACAAAAAGGTTGCAAAATTAGAAAAGTAGTCTAAACGTTGGATTTTGGCCGAGATAGGGTGGTGCTCTTCAAGAAAAATTTATAGGAGTTATGTCCGAAATGGTCAAATTTAGTGGACTACCAATTTTCAAGTCAATCCGATATAGTTTTTAGCCAAATGAATAGTATCCAAATACTAACAAGAAAAACTGAAAATTTGTAATCCACTTCCAACAACACCAAACCACTTAAAATCAAATGAAAATACAATCGAACAACTAATCTAGCAACTTAGAAGCAAATTGGCTTCCCGGCAATGGCGCCAATGCCAGTATGGTTATCGAATCACCTAGAATTAGATTATGTGGTAATTTGCAATATAATAGTCCTCAGGTCGTATTCACTCAAGGAGCTTAGCTTTTAATCACTAATTAATCGTTCTTAACACTAAAGAAATAATTACATAACATGCACAAATTTTGGGGGGGTTTGACAAAATTGAAGTTAACACAAATACAATGAACGATAACAAAGATAAAACAGCAACAACAAAAATATGTTTACAACAAAAAGGAAATGCAACCAGCCACTAGGATTTATGGAATGTAACTATCATCACTTATCTAAAATGATTAATTCTATTCATGCTTTTACCATTTGGTTTTCATTCAAGGTATCCTAGAAAATCTTCCAGAATTTTTGTTGCAATTGCGTTGTAGTTAAGAACACCTTCATTAACCTACAACTAAACACATTTCTAATAAAACCTAACCAAATCAAGTTTGATGATCACCAAAACAAGCCATATCCATTCCTCTTACTCTACTAATCAATGAAAGTAATATTAAACCTTAAATTAGCCATTTAAAAACATATTCATGTTCATGAAGGTTCATATCAGAAACCAAAATAAACCTAAACAGACGAGGCATAACAGAAATGAAAATGGAGTAAAAAGGATTAACAAAACACTTATCTTGCATTGAAGCTTAAGTTACATCAACCCAAGTTCCTAGTAGCTGATTATAAAGAGATTTTATCCCTCCATGATAGCAAAATCGCCAAAACAGAAAAGAGAAAAACAGAGGAAAAGAGAGCTATGAATTTTCTAAGTTACACAAAGTGTAGAATGAATTCTAGAATTACAAAACTGATGCCAAATATGTCTAATGGAATATTTTGCCCTATATGCCCCTTTGTTGACTCTTGCATGTGTCACTTTCTCCTAGAGAAATGGCAGCACCTTCGGAAGTAATGCAGTAGTAGAAAACATAATTTACGTGCAGTAAAAGAGTTTTTTTTTGTATGCAGAATTTGATGCAAACTTGTAGCTCCCATTTCTAGCAAAGTTTGGGGAAGAGGAGACTACATGCATGGCAAAAAGGGCTGGACAAATTTGATATAAGGGCCTCACACATCCATATCAAGAGAGAGAAGAGAAAATGCCTAGTCAGTAGAAGAAAATCCCCACTAAGCGCCATTCATCACCTTGTCAGCAAAAGTGCCATGTCAGCATCTTAGGTGGCATCATAAAATCACTCTCCAATAATTTAAATCTGAAATCAAGAATGAAATTTAATTAGGCCATAAATCACTTAAGTTCTAAATTTATAAAATTAAAGCATATTCAATCCATAATTATTTGAACACAATAAATTTCAAAACATAATAAAATTAGAGAGTTTTATAAGATTTAGGTAGCAATAAGATTAAGTTAGGGACTAAAGTGGGCATAAAATGCCTGATATCAATCGTGACAAAGTTGGTATCAGAGCCTGGTTTAGTAGGTTTCCTAGTGCCTATAGAGCAGGGTGTCCTTAGTGGGCCCTTCCCTATTGGTTGTGAATTACGGCAAAGCTATAGGCCAGGGATCCACCAAAGGCCTTTTTAAGTCTTTATCCATTTCTTTCATGTTGTACCCCTAATAAGATTAGTGATAACCTATGTTCTAAGGTAAATCCTTTTATGATAAGCTATCTTAGATGGCACATAGTTAGTCACACGCTCGCGGAGGCCGTACAATGTTTTGTAGTAGGCCTTTGGCCCCTGTAATCGCTCCATCAATAAATGCGGTATCAAAGACGCATGATTTCACAAGCGATGATAAGGCACATAGTACGAAGCACTTGCTGTATATGCGAAAAGGAATGATAGAGCACCACCACAGTTTGTTTTCGATAGCCATGATAGAAGCACTGATTACTATGCATGACCAAGTGAAAGGATTAATGGATCATCTAGTGCAGCAATTATCAGGGAAAGACTCACAAGCATCAACACTGACTATGAGGGTACAGGAGGTACCACATATGCCACCCCCTCCCCTTCCCTAAGCTCGGGAAAGAGTTGGGCAAAAGTAAAGGCTTTCAGAATTTTTAAAACTTAAACTGCCAATTTTCACGAGAGAGGATGCCAATGAGAATCCACAGCATTTCTCGATGATTGTAAGAAGATCTTAGATACTTTGGACTGCCCTAAATCTCATAGGGTAGCCTTAGTAGCCTTTCAAATTAAGGGTAGGACAAATCACTAGTAGTAGACAGGGAAAAAAGGCATGACTAATAGTGCCCCACCCATTGGATGGAAGGAATTCTAGAAGACCTTTCGAGACTAGTTTATCGTGAGGAGTATGCGAGAGATAAATGCCAGAGTTCAAGTGTCACGACCTAGATTCGAGCATGTGACTGGTGCAGATAGTGTTTGATCCGCACCTCCGCAAGCCTATCCTTAACTTTAAAACATAGTACTTTTTATCTACTTAACTTTTTCTTTATAAGATTAATATTCTTAACCATTATATATATGGATACCTTTATACTTAACAATTCATAAGGTACATCATCATTCTCAATTCTTTTGTGTTAATTTCTACTATCATTATATGAGCACACATCGTAGGATGGCCTACCTGATTACAGAGCATTACTAGGATCATCTAATTAAACATAACTCTAAAGTATCTTACCTTACCCCGAATAATGGAGAGGTATCCTTGGCTCATATATTGTCAGCTAAGAAGTCTTTTGCACCTAAAACTGTGAAGGGATGAGTCCAACCACTTAACTCATCGAAAATAGCCCTACCATAGCACTTATATACAAAAGTATATATGTAAATATATATATATATATATTCCATGCATCCAACAAAAAAAAAAATAGAGACAAAATAATATGAGTAATTCATAAGTGAACATGAATATCTGAAGCTCTTTCAGATATATATATACCTATTAGGCATATAGCAACTTAATACACATGAAATAGGAAACAGCAAGGCTTAGTACACATACATGCATACAATTCTTATAGATACATACTCATAAACATATCACACAATCATTAAACTTGCTTACTAGATTAGGTCGCTATTTTCCATCACTATCATCGACTCTGGTAACCCACTAAGCCTACTGAGAAACTTTGGGTTACTAGGGAAGTCATCCCACCAAGCCCTTTCACTACTGAGAACACCGATGGCCTAAGGCTTACCGAGTTTCTTTCACTACTGAGGTCACTGTAAGCCCTTATCAACCAAGCCCCTCACCTCACTATGACCATGGAATTTGCTGCACATGAAAACTCATCAGCACTTTAGTGCATAACATCAAACAATATATATACTGATAATCATTAACATACATACTCGGCTTCATTTCTTAAATCAATAGTTCTACCTTTATGCTTCCAAGCAATCACAAACATTACATATCATGTTAATAATCAAGTAAAAGCAACATCTATATTCTTTTCCTTAAACAGCTTTTAAGTATCTCATAAGACTAAATGTGTCCCAGCCATGTTCGTATACAAAAAGCTTCACTAAGGGGAAACATAATAATTTTCACATGCCTTGAAAACACGGAAGGAATACATATAATTCTACATATGAAGGAACAATTTGTATTTTTAGCTCACAAGCTAACATACTCATTTCCATGCAAATAACTACAACTACTCACACACGTGTAAATGGTTAGGCATTCAATTTCTATAGGACATATTGCACTCATGGAAGTTCTAACCAATTTCATGTTTGATTTACGTCTTTCTTATTATGTCCAGTTATATAACTAGATTACTCTTTCATCAACTCATCTAATCTCATATGATCATTGAGAAGTTACAACAACATTATACATGTCTCTATTATATATATATATATATATATACACACATAATAAAGCAACTAAGGTAGGAAAAATATTCCCTTATGAATCTATTATGTAAGCAAACACTTTATTCTCTTATGCCATATGACACTTTAAAGTTTACCTTATATAAGGTCACTTCCTTTTTACTTATGCAAATCCTCAAATCTTCTTATTCCTTCATACACTTATCTTGTTTAAGCACATGTATACTACCTTGCTTGAGGGGAAACATATAAAACTTTAACATTTTACACATTCTCATAATTCTCACATAGTTACATTTACTAAACTTCCATGATTAAAACCCAAAGAAAATATAACATGTAAGGTAGGGTTCCCTCACCTTTGATCAAGCTACTAAATTGGATTCTCCTCTTTTAAGGGTGGCTTTGCAAGCTCCAAAGTGCCCCAAGAAGTCTCAAAAATGTAACATCCCAAATTATTATGGAATAAATATTTAATATTTTTTTTATTTTTTTTGAGACTCTAGAAATCTCTTGAATGTCCTTGATGAATCTAGATTGTTCTAGAGGAATCTTGTATGTTCTAAAGATATCTTGTATATTCTTGAATTTCCTAGATAAGTGTAGAGTGTTGTAGAATGGTATAGATAATTCGAGAAAATTCCAGTTTAGTTATGTTCTAGAGATATCTGGTATATTCTTGAATTTCCTAGATAAGTGTAGAATGTTGTAGAATGGTATAGATAATTCTAGAGAATTTCAGGTTAGTCTAGGTTTATCTTGAGTTATCTTGAGTTCTCTAAACATTTCTAGGCTTTAGAGAGATGTTGCCTCCCCTTTTTAGCTATAAATAGCAACATCTTCCTCCCCTTTCCTTGCACCATTCACAACCGAGAGAGAGTGAGAAAAAAAGAATCCAGCAGCTTGGACAGAAGCAGAAAAATATTCTTTGTTTTTCAACCATAAAATAGAGATTTTGGAAGAAGCAAATAGCAACGTTAAACTCGATTTTTCTGAGCTACTTTGAGGAGATTCTTCTATTACTAACCCACACAAGTGTTAAGGGAGAAGTGGCAGTGAATAGGAAGCAAAAATCAGAACCAAAACCAGTGCAGACTACCCCACAGTCAACGGTCAAAAATCGTGAAACGAATTTCAAGACAGATTGAATAGCTATTTGAGCTAAAAAGTCAGACTACAAAGTACAGGTAGCGTAGCAATTCATAAAAGCTTGTTTTACTACTTGAATATTTTATGTCCATGAAGTTTTATCTAAAGTGAAATATGTTTTTCATGATGAAATTAGCATGATATTAGCTTGGAAGTTTTCTTCCATGTTCAGCTTGGGAGTTCTGCTTCCATGTCAGCTTGGAAATTCTATTTCCATGTCAGCTTGGAAATTATATTTTCATGTTTTAGTTTGGAATCTTTCTAGCTTGAGTTAAAGGACTGCAATAGCCTTTTTCTCATGTTTAGCTTGGAAAAATAGTTCTGCAGACTATCTTTTCCATGACGTTGAGTGTGCCACCAACTATTCTTGATTCCATGATTTATTCATATATCAGCTTGCTAATTTTTCATCAACCTATTACACTGAACTAAGAATTTATATTACATGGACTGATTTTTATGATATAAGTGCTTCTATGACTGAAATGGTATATTTATAAATGTTTATAAAATTATGCTAGCTACTGAGATACCCTTATCTCACCTTTTTGTGCTTTTCCAACTGACCATTTCAGGGACTGACTATAAGGGGAAAGGTGTAAAGATTGATTGAACACTTTTAGAGCACTCAAGTTTATTAAGTATTAGAATTATAGATTATTTTTTTAAGTTTAGATATCAAATTACTATGTACGACAGATTTGTAATTTATTTCAATTATTATGTATAACCAATTATGATTTTTACTGAGAACAATTGTAGAATGTTCTTCTTGAAGGTACGAGTATTAAGCATTAGAATTTAAAAAAAAAATTTCAGATTTTAGTATAGTAAAATAAGGACGTTACAAAATTTGGTAGCAGAGCAAAGATTTGGGCACCTTATGGGTAGAATTAGGATATTTTGATGATGTTTGCTATATGTTTGATTAGCTTGTTTCTATGATTTAGAAATACAACCTTTTTAGTGTCTTGTAGAAATGGCCTCATCTAAGAGAACCCAAGCCGAGATCTTGGAAACCCTTACTCAGAACATAGAACACTTGGTGGCTAGGGCAGATCGACAAGAAGACAATCAGGCTGCCACCACTGAAGTTCTAAAACTCTTGACTGATGAGTTAAAGGGTAGAGGAAAGAGAAAGGAAGGTGAAACTAGCAACTCAATTAACTAGATTCTAGGGGAATTTCAAAAAAATAACCCTCCTTCATTAAAGGGATCTCATGACCCAGACGTAGCCCAAGAGTGGATGGATCAAATTGAGAAAATTTTTTGAGCAATGGTTGTTAGGTCTCCTAGTGATTACAGAGCAAGGTAACCTTAGTAGGACCTCCTCTATTGTTGTGAACCCGGGCACAACTATAGAGAGACGGCTCTACTAAAGGTCCTGTAGGATATTTTCATTTCCTCTCCCTCTGAGACTTATCTTTTCTTAGGAATTATGTTCTCAGTTTTAGTTTTAGATAGATGTAGCTACACTTTTGAACTTAGTCAAGGAAAAGTTGTTATTTGTTTTGATTCCGTTGCTGTCGAATCAAATTTTTATATGGTGGGTTTTATAAGCTGAATTCATGATTGATTTTGTGTAGCTATATTATTTTAGGGTACCAGCCAATAAAAGAAACCACTTGCATTAAAAAAAACTGAAGGATTACATTGCAAAAAAAAAAAAGAAAAAGTTTACTCATGCATGAGTAATCTAAAGGCGAGGTGGTCTTGGATTAGGAGGGTTGTATTGTATCATCACCCCTCGACCATTCCTTGGAGCAAGAGACAGAGCAATGTCACGGAGGGTAGTATAAATTCCATTCATACAATCAATACTTCTTTGCTGTTGATTGCAGAAGCACTGGGTGGACCAATAGAAGAATCTGTCTATTCTTGAAGTCATTGCCACATTATTGCATTTAGTTAACTTCTCCAGGTCCTCTATCATCTTTTTCAGATTTTTCACCTCCTGCTCTAGACAGGCGATTTTGTCCTCCGAGGTATGGCCCGTGCTAGTCTCCTCAGCTTCCTCGTTCTTCTTCATTTTTTTCTCCTTCTGCTTCTCTTGAGACCCCTCAAAAAGTCTTTTGCCCTTGTCTTTGCCCAGACTTAAGTTTAAGTCGAGCTCTTCTTCCTTGGCCTCCACTATGAGATCAATGTACTTTCTTGTGGCCATGATTTGGAAAATTTAGAAATTTTTGTAAGAGTATGAGGCGAGAGGAATGCTGGGAGATTGTAGGCTCAGAGATTATTACTCTTTATGGTGTGGTAACTGAGAACGCTGAGAAGGTTTTTATAAAGAAAAATTAGGACTTAGAGACAAAGAAGATATCTCTTCACCGCACCCCTACACGATCAACCTATGGATTTCTGCAAGCTGGAAGCCAGAAGTCTAGGGTAGGCGTGCACACCAATAGCGCGTTGCATTAATGACAAAACCATGAAAGTCAATATTCAGTAGATTTGCGGCCGATTTTACTTGGTTTTTCTATTTCTCTTGTTGGCATTTTCTGAAATTCAAAAAGGATGACAATGTAGCCATTACCTTGGATGCTTTTATGATGAACTAAAATGTATTTCTCTACTTTATTGTGTTGTTCTTGAAAGCTTCAGTTGAGTATAAGATTGAATCATACTGTGATTATATGTATCTAAAAACATATGATATGTATGCTATTTATGCATAGTGAGTGAAGGCTATGGCCAGGAATAATATGTAATGATCCCACATACATTCAGAGAATGAGAAGTCAGAAATTTAAAAGGACTTGAATAGATGAAAATATATAGATAATGATGTATCTCTATGTTTATACATATATACATATATGCTCGTAGAGGCAAGTAAAAGGTAAAAATTTTTTCTCACTTTATGGAACGCTTGATGTGTAAATGTGAGAAGTTTTTATTTTAATATGTATGTTTGAAAATGTATAAGCCTAGGGCAAATCCACGGATTAGAAACCTAGATAAGGCTAGTATGAAGCTACCCATTTATGGAGTAATATCTCGATTTAGGATTATTGGATAAGACAAATACAGAGTTAGGAAGTCATAAATTGAAGCGGCGAATAGTTGAATAATTTGAGCAAGAGTCAAAAGTTAGCCAAAATTTTTGAGGAAATCTTTTGTATTAGATTATATTTTGTTATTTTCTGGCATGCTTATCATAGACCGTTCGCATTGCGACGGAAAAGATCTGTAGGCCATCTTTAGAGTATGATGTAAAGGTTTTGTAGCCCTAAATTTCATCTATATATAATGGATGATTATATTTTGTTATTTTCTGGCATGCTTATCATAGACCGTTGACATTGCGACGGATAAGGTCTGTAGGCCATCTTTAGAGTATGATGTAAACGTTTATATATATAATGGATGCCCCATTACACTGCTCACTACACTAAGAGTTCATTACCTATAAGCTTTCTAGCATCAAACTTCTCCTTCCGTACAACCTTTATAGCTCAGAAAAATATGGCCGGGAATAAATCTTTCAATCTAAACTTTGAAGCTGGCAAGGTAGAGCTGGATCTAAATCTTAGCCTGGAAAATTATAAGAATAAGAGATCCATGGAAGAGTCACCAGAGGCTAAGAAAAGAAAAAGGGATGTAGTAGAGCTAAAGGATGTTAGCACAACAACATCTTCTAATAATGAGCTTGCGCTTACGAGACAAAAGATGGAGGACTTGGAAAAATTGATAAACCGCCACTTCGAGGACCAGGGGAGATTGATAAATCGTCTCTTTACAGAACAAGAGAAGCTTTTGAATCGTCATTTTAGGGAATTGGCGAATAGAGTTGATAGACATTCGATGTTTGCAACTCAAAATTTTCGTGACCAACAAGCAAGATGTATTAACTGTATGAATGGAGTGACTTCTGCACTTCGCCAAATTTCCCAGATGTTTCCTCCAGAAACTCTTTCTAGGCTACAACGATTAGCTTCCTCGTTAAGGTCTGAAGCACCTTCCTCTTCTAGACTCGGAGCACCTTTTACATTTCAAAAGCCTCCTCGTCCTTAATTTATTCTTTCTTTTGTTTGTACCTAAAGCTATATTTGGTCTAAGCTTTACGTCCTTAAGCTATATTTGGTCTAAGCTCCAAAGTGCCCCAAGAAGTCTCAAGAATGTAACATCCCAAATTATTATGGAATAAATATTTAATATTTTTTTATTTTTTTTGAGACTTTAGAAATCTCTTGAATGTCCTTGATGAATCTAGATTGTTCTAGAGGAATCTTGTATGTTCTAAAGATATCTTGTATATTCTTGAATTTCCTAGATAAGTGTAGAATGTTGTAGAATGATATAGATAATTCTAGAAAATTCCAGTTTAGTTATGTTCTAGAGATATCTTGTATATTCTTGAATTTCCTAGATAAGTGTAGAATGTTGTAGAATGGTATAGATAATTCTAGAGAATTCCAGGTTAGTCTAGGTTTATCTTGAGTTATCTTGAGTTCTCTAAACATTTCTAGGCTTTAGAGAGATGTTGCCTCCCCTTTTTAGCTATAATTAGCAACATCTTCCTCCCCTTTCCTTGCACCATTCACAACCGAGAGAGTGTGAGAAAAAAAGAATCCAGCAGCTTGGACAGAAGCAGAAAAATATTCTTTGTTTTTCAACCATAAAATAGAGATTTTGGAAAAAGCAAATAACAACGTTAAACTCGATTTTTCTGAGCTACTTTGAGGAGATTCTTCTATTACTAACCCACACAAGTGTTAAGGGAGAAGTGGCAGTGAATAGGAAGCAAAAATCAGAACCAAAACCAGTGCAGACTACCCCACGGTCAACGGTCAAAAATCGTGAAACTAATTTCAAGACAGATTGAATAGCTATTTGAGCTAAAAAGTCAGACTACAAAGTACAGGTAGCGTAGCAATTCATAAAAGCTTGTTTTACTACTTGAATATTTTATGTCCATGAAGTTTTATCTAAAGTGAAATATGTTTTTCATGATGAAATTAGCATGATATTAGCTTGGAAGTTTTCTTCCATGTTCAGCTTGGGAGTTCTGCTTCCATGTCAGCTTGGAAATTCTATTTCCATGTCAGCTTGGAAATTCTATTTCCATGTTTTAGTTTGGAATCTTTCTAGCTTGAGTTAAAGGACTGCAGTAGCCTTTTTCTCATGTTTAGCTTGGAAAAATAGTTCTGCAGACTATCTTTTCCATGACGTTGAGTGTGCCACCAACTATTCTTGATTCCATGATTTATTCATATATCAGCTTGCTAATTTTTCATCAACCTATTACACTGAACTGAGAATTTATATTACATGGACTGATTTTTATGATATAAGTGCTTTTATGACTGAAATGGTATATTTATAAATGTTTATAAAATTATGCTAGCTACTGAGATACCCTTATCTCACCTTTTTGTGCTTTTCCAACTGACCATTTTAGGGGCTGACTATAAGGGGAAAGGTGTAAATATTGATTGAACACTTTTAGAGCACTCAAGTTTATTAAGTATTAGAATTATAGATTTTTTTTTTAAGTTTAGATATCAAATTACTATGTACGACAGATTTGTAATTTATTTCAATTATTATGTATAACCAATTATGATTTGTACTGAGAACAATTGTAGAATGTTCTTTTTGAAGGTACGAGTATTAAGCATTAGAATTTTAAAAAAAAATTCAGATTTTAGTATAGTAAAATAAGGACGTTACAAAAAACATCACCCAACACCTAAGGACCAAGAATACATGAGAAAAAGGTCAAAAACTCACTTTTATCACATGTGAGGAGGTTGGCACTGGGGTGCCAACCCAAAAACTCTTGATGGCTTTGGTGCCTGAGGCACCCAAGGCGCTATAAAACTTCAAAAATCAGTCACGATTCAAGCGTTTTTCAGCCTAAAAGCCACCATTTTCTCCCAAATTTTTTCATGGGTTTACATTCCCAAAGTCCTATTATGAGTTTGGCACAAGAACCCCAAACTAAAACTAAGGATAAATGCTTGAATTGTGAATCTCTAACTTAAAACCCTAACTTTCTTTCTTTCTCCTCTAAATTTTGAAATCCATTCATAACTTGCCACATTCATGAATTTCTAATTCCAAATTCATTATTAATCATCATAGAAGGTGTTAAGAAGTTAATCAAGTCTTAAATCCCATTAAACAAACTTAATTTCCACCTCCTATGCCATAAATCCAAAAATACCATGAAAAAAAAAAGATGAGGAGAGAAGCTCACCTTACTCTCCTTGCTTCTCCGATGCGATGGCTCGTCAAAGGTCATCCCCTTGCCAGTGAAGAATAGTTGGAAGCTTGGTTGGAGATTTGGTGAAGAAGGTTCATGGGCACTAGAAGCAGAGGGACGTCATAAGGAAGAAGAGAACAAAATGAATGAAGGAGGAGGACGAGTGAGTTTTAAAAAGGTATGTGGGGCCCTCTCCTTCTTTCTTCAATTTGGTCCTTCCTTGAAAGAAATTAACTAGCATTTTACAAGATAATGAAACAACTTGATCATTACTAGGGCACCCATACACACTCCATAAAATGCTCATTACCCCATTTCTTTTAAATGAATATCAAAATTCCTCATTATCTCACTTTGGTCCCTTACGGTGTCCCGAGTTCCACTTTAGCCTCAAGCCAACAACTTAAAAATACCAAGCTTGAAGTTTCATTCTCACAAATGTTAAGTACTAGATTTAGTATCATTTTGGTACTAAATCTTTGATCTTTTTATCTCTTACTTGTCTTAGCTTGAAATTCTTTGCCCTTATTTTGTTTGATTTAGTTTGGTTTAGGATTTCTTAGAATTTAGATTATTTTGTGCGATTTCTTAACTTAGAGTTGCTATTTATCACTATTATATTGTCTCTGATGTACGGTGAGCTAGACGAAGCTAAAGTAATTGGTCGAGCCGGTATGATGTGCTGTTGAGGATGATAAGCCATGTTTGTCTGCCTACCACTGCTATAGCAGTGAGCCCTAGAGATAAGTCATTTAGCAAATTATTTCTGTCCACTATCGCTATAGCAGTGGAGCTTCACCGCTATAGTGGTGAGTCACGAATCCTATCTTCGCTGTCTCACTAAAATAGAAAAAAGGAATGGTTTTTTAGGGATTCTGAGTTCGAGACTAAGAGGGGAATGTCATTTTTGCTAAGGGAAGAGGAGGAATTCATTTTGAAGGCTTCGGGAGCTCGAATCTTGTCTACAAAACTTTGGTTTCATGATGTTTATTTGTTTTTCTACTGTTTTCTATATTGTTAGGGCTATGAGTAGCTAATTTTTCCCTTTCTAAGGTTACTATGAACCTAATCTTTGATTAGGAGTTGTATGCTCCCTAATTTGTGATTTTTATTCAATACATATATTCCTTTCACTTATTCTTGTTGTGCTTACTCTGAAACTGATCATTTCATTGTATGCTTGTTGCTTCCACTAAACTCGGGAGAGGAAGCTGTTGGTAGAACACTGAGTGAATTGGGTGAGTTGTCAAATTTAAGTGTTTGCTTGTTAATTAATAGGGATGTTAATTAAACTCACTTAATCAAAATAGGTTGGAGTTGATTCGGCTTAAATTCACATAAGGAATTATGCTATAATTGAGTAGCTTAACTTAGGTTCGGGAGAATCATTTTAAGCTATTAGAAAACCTATGATTAAAGTGTATAATTGAATTGAATCGCATTCGTTAAGGAGAGTTAGCAATTCTTAGGACGAGAGAAGGGGATTAGTAATCCTAGGTCTTTATTTATATTAATTTTCATCTGAATTTGCGTTGTTTTTGTTCATTGAGAAAATAGTCTAAAAAATATTTATTAGCCTTTTGCACTTTAATTTGCAATTTTCAATTTAGAGTGATCTTCGATCCAAATTGGTTATCTGACTAATGCATTTCAATTCCTGGAATACTTAGCACGTTAGTCCTCGTGGGGCGATATTCTTACTTATTTCATCACTGTATAACTTGTGCGACTAGTACACTTGCCAGAAAGGTCAACAAGTTTTTGGCGCCGTTGCTGGGGAGTAACAGTTTTTAGCTAATATTCTAAGGAGTTTAAATGTGCTAGATTAGGCATTTATTTTATTTTGTTTTATTTCATTTTAGTTCCTTATTTTAGTTGTTTCTATTTCAGTAGTTATTTTTACTTTTAGTGTTACTTTTCTGAATTTTGTTTGTCATTTCTAATTAGTTATTTCTGTTGTGTATGCAAGGTACTCTTGATCCGTCTGAGTTTCTACACAAACCTGAGACTGAGAAACTTGCAAGGAGAGTTAGAAAGGAAGCGAAAGCTAGGAAAACTTAAGTGAGCCAAGCTCCAGAAAAAGATATGGCAGAAAATATTGGAAACAATGGAAGAAATGGAGTTGCAAACTTGCAACAAGATAATGATAGAGCTATTTGGGACTATGCATCACCCACTGAGGCTGGACACACATCTAGTATAGTGAAACCTTCACTTGGCGCACACAACTTCGAAATTAAAGCTGTCCTGATGAACTTAGTCCTACAGAATCAGTTTGGGGAGAGTTCCTTAGAAGACCCGAACAACCATATCACAAATTTTTTGGATATTTGTGACATGGTTAAACTTAATGGAGTAAGCAACGATGCCATACGTCTCCTTCTGTTTCCTTTTTCCTTGAGGGATTCAGCTAAAAGTTGGTTGAACTCTCAATCGAGAGAGAGCATCACAACTTGGGATGAGCTCCAAAAGAGATTCTTAGATAAATTCTTTCCTCCATTGAGGTCAGTCAAATTGAGAAATGAGATTTCGGCCTTCTATCAGCATGAAGGTGAGAGTCTTTATGAGGCTTGGGAACGGTTTAAGGATCTTCTGATGAAATGTCCTAATCATGGTCTTCCAGAGTGGCAGTAGTTGACTATCTTTCATAGTGGTCTCACATATGAGACTTGAGATAAATTGGATACCGCAGCTGGCGGTGCTTTGATGGCAAGATCGATTTCTAAAGTGAAAGAAATTATAGAGACTATGAGGGCAAGCCAAAATGCTTCAAATCAAACTAGGAATGCCTCAAGGAGAGGAGTTATGGAATTGGATACCCTTAATTCTCTTCTGGCTCAAAATGAAGCACTGACCAAGAAGGTTGATATGTTGTGCTCGAGGAAACAAGAATCTGCAAAAGTGAATGTTGTAATCACTCTGGGACCCATTTGTGATTTTTATGGTGGTGCCCATGCTAATGGGTGTTGTGATGAGTCGACTATGATGGAGCAATTGAACTACATGGGTAACGCTCAGAGAAACCAAAAAAATTCCTATTCTAACTCATATCATCCGGGGAATAGGAATCACCCAAATTTTTCTTGGAGCAACAATCATTGTCTGAATCATATAGCTTCATCATCTTCTGGTAGGCCTTCTCAGCCCCCTAGTTTTGGTGGTGAGAACAATTACTCTCCTCAAAATATAGCTCCACTACCTCAAGTAGAGAAGAAAGCTTCGATTGAGGAGATATTTATGAAATTCATAGACAGAAGCGAGTCAATGTTTCAGACTCAGAATGTGGCTATCAAGAATCTTGAAACTCAGATAGGACAGATGGCCCTTGCACTGAATAACAGGCCACAGGGTAACCTCCCTAGTAATACTGAGAATAACCCAAGAAAGGAGAGTAATGAGCACTATAAGGCCATCACTTTGAGGAGTGGCAAGGAACTTCCTGATGCTGTTAAGTCACATACTCAGCCAGAGAAAGTAGTTACTGAAGAAGTAAAAGATGAGGTTGCTCAACCTCAAGAAATTGTAATGAGAAAGTTGATGCATTAGAGGTAAAAGATAAAGCTGAAAAGGTGGTAAAAGATGTAACAACTGAGAATTTTGTTCCACCAATGCCCTATCCTCAGAGGGTGAAGAAGCAAAATTTAGAGAGGCAATACAAAAATTTTCTAGAGGTTTTGAAGCAACTGCATATAAACATTCCGTTTACAGAGGCATTGGAACAAATGCCTAGTTATGCCAAGTTTATGAAGGACGTCCTCTATCGTAAAAGGCGTCTAAGAGAGTTTGAGATAGTGGCATTAACTCAGTAATGTAGTGTTATTTTGCAAAGAAAGTTGCCCACCAAGATGCAAGATCTTGGGAGTTTCGTGGTGCCATGTAACATTGGAAAGAGTTTTGCAGGCAAGGCATTGTGTGATTTGGGTGCCAGTGTAAATCTTATGCCTCTCTCCTCTTTCAGAAAGTTTGGTCTAGGAGAGACTCATCCTAGTACAGTTACCCTTCAGTTGGCAGATCATTCCATATACTACCCAAATTGGGTGACTGAAGATGTCCTAGTAAAAGTAAATACATTAATCTTTCTTGCAGATTTTATAGTATTGAATTTTGAAGAAGATAAGGAAATCTGGAGACCTTTCCTTGCAACTGGTAGATCCTTGATTGATGTTTATAAAGGCGAGTTGATAATGAGGGTCAATGACTAGGAGGTGAAATTCAATATGAACAAGGCAATGAGAGCACCAAATGATCATGAAGAGTGTAACCTTGTATGGATCTTGGAAGGAAATTTGGATGAGCGAATTCTCGATTTTGTAGAAAAAGATGAGCTGAAGGATCTCTTAGGTAGTGAAGAAGAAAAAGAGATGAAAGGCGAACTAGTAGCGGTCAATTCTTGCACCACTCCTTCTGTGATGTTCAAGCCTAGGAACTACTTTGAGTCTCTAGATATGTCTACTAGATCAAGCTCACCATTGAAGCCATCTATTGAGGTATCTCCTGTATTAGAGCTGAAACCACTTCCTCCACATTTAAAATATATCTATCTTGGAGATTATGATTCACTGCTAGTAGTGGTTTCTAGTTTGCTCATTAATGAGCAAGAAGAGCAGTTGCTGAAGGTTTTAAAAAGCCACAAGAATGCAATTGGTTAGTCTATTATGGATATAAAAGGTATCAGTCTTTCTTTCTATATGCACAAGATTCATTTGGAGGATGAGAATAAGACATCAATTGAACATCAGAGGCGTCTCAATCTGGTGATGAAGGATATGGTGAAAAAGGAAATTATTAAGTGGCTAGATGCTAGGATTATCTATTCCATATCTGATAGTTCATGGGTAAGCCCAGTCCAATACGTCCCTAAAAAGGGCAGAATGACTGTAGTAGCTAACACCCATGATGAGCTCATTCCTTCACATATGGTTATAGGGTGGCATGTGTATATAGACTATAGGAAGCTGAATAGTGCCACTTGCAAGGACTACTTTCCCTTACCCTTCATTGATTAGATGTTAGACAGATTAGTCAGGCAAGAGTATTTCTGCTTCTTGGATGGGTACAGTGGTTACAATCAGATTACAATAGCCCTAGGTGATCAAGAGAAAACAACCTTCACTTGTCCTTATGGCACTTTTGCCTTCAGAAGAACGCCTTTTGGGTTATGTAATGCACCAACCACATTTCAGAGATGTATGATGGCGATTTTCTCTGACATGGTTAAGACAAGTGTAGAGGTATTTATGGATGACTTCTCTGTTCTTGGTTCTTCATTTGAATTGTGTCTTCAAAATTTAGAGAAAGTGCTTCAGAGATGTGAGGAGACCAATCTTGTGCTGAATTGGGAGAAATGCCATTTCATGGTCTGTGAAGGCATAATTCTGAGCCACAAAGTTTCAAACAGTGGGTTAGAGGTAGATCGGGCAGAATTTTCTACTTTTGAGCAATTACCTCCCCTTAATTCAGTTAAGGCTATAAGAAGTTTTATTGGTCATGCGGGATTCTACCGATGGTTCATCAAGGACTTCTCCAAAATATCTAAACCATTGTGTAAGCTGCTTGAGAAAGATATCTCATTTGTATTTGATGCTAATTATTTGAAAGCCTTTGAGGAATTAAAGAAAAGGCTTATTTATGCTCCGATCATGGTTGCTCCAGAATGGAACAAGCCTTTTGAACTCATGTGTGATGTGAGCAACTACGCTGTGGGGCTGTTCTGGGGCAACAAGCTGAGAGATTATTTCATCTCATCTACTATGCTAGTAAGACACTAGCAGATGCCCAGCTGAATTACACAACCACTGAGAAGGAGTTGTTAGTAGTGGTGTTTGCCTTTGATAAATTTCGGGCATATTTGGTTGGGACAAGTGTCACAGTGTTCACTAATCACTTAGCCATAAAATATCTTGTAAGCAAGAAGGATTCAAAGCCTAGATTGATCCGATGGATCCTTCTGCTATAAGAATTTGATCTGAAAATAGTAGACAGAAAGGGAACCGAGAATCAAGTGGCAGATCACTTGTCTTGCTTGGGTATTGATGCTCAAGATGAGAAATCGATTCAGATAAAAGAGATCTTCCCTGATGAACATATGTACTTTATGGAGGAACAGAAATCGCCTTGGTTTGCAGACTTTGCAAATTATCTAGTATGCAGAATACTCCCTCCTGAGTTAACATATCAGCAAAAAAAGAAGTTTCTACATGATGTGAAAGTGCACTACTGGGATGAGCCTTATCTCTTTAGGCTCGATGCAAATCAAGTCTTTCAAAGGTGTATACCTAAGGAAGAAATGGCAAAGATATTGTGGCATTGCCATGGGTCAGAGTATGGAGGCCGCTACAGCACTGTGCGCACAGCCAACTGGGTATTGAAATGCAGCTTCTATTGGCCGTCCTTGTTTAAAGATGCCAAAGAATTTATGGATAAATATGATCAGTGTCAAAGAGTTGGAAACATATCCAAGCGACAAGAAATGCCTCTTAACATTATGTTAGAGGTAGAGATCTTTGATGTATGGGGAATTGACTTCATAGGTCTGTTCCTATCTTTTTTCTCTAATCAGTATATATTGATGGCTGTGGATTATGTGTCTAAGTAGGTGGAAGCTATACCTACTCAGACCAATGATTCGAGAGTGGTCATCAGATTCTTAAAGAAGAATATTTTCTGACAATTTAGTGTGCCTCGAGCTCTAATTAGTGATGAAGGCTCTCACTTCAACAATAAGCCTCTAGAAAGTCTCTTAGCTAAATATGGAGTGAAACATCAGATAGCTACTCCATACCACCCTCAGACGAATGGACAAGTAGAGGTGTCCAACAGAGAGCTCAAGCGAATACTTGAGAAAACTGTGAGTGCTTCAAGGGAAGATTGGGCCAAGAAGCTTGATGATGCTCTGTGGGTATATAGAACAGCCTATAAAACTCTGATAGGCACCTCTCCATTCCAGCTTGTATATGGCAAGTCTTGTCATCTTCTTGTCGAGCTTGAGCATAAGGCATTCTGAGCCTTGAAGTTTTTGAATTTTGATCTTAAACAAGCTGGGAAAAAGAAATTACTGGAGTTGAATGAATTGGAAGACCACCGTCTTCAAGCTTACGAGAATGCTAAAATCTATAAAGAAAAGTTAAAGAGGTAGCACGATAAAAAGATTGCATATCACTCTTTTCATGCGGGGCAAAAGGTGCTACTCTATAACGCCAGGCTAAAACTCTTCCCAATGAAGCTCAAATCAAGGTGGTCAGGCTTGTTTGTTGTGAAACAAGTCTTTCCAAACGGTGCTATTAAAATTGGTGATATTGAAAATACTAGAAGCTTTAAGGTAAAAGGTCAGTGGTTGAAAATATACCTTGGACATGATGGTGAAAGGGATGGAACGTCTCTTGATCTTTTGACACCAAATGTATAGGCGCCCTGGTAAAGTCTGGTTGAAGATTATAAACTTAGCGCTCTTGGGAGGCAACCCAAGTTTCTAGTTTTCTAGTTTAGAGTTTATTCTTGTATATAGTTTTTGTTGTCTGATTCTGTTGAATAGTGTTGTTGGTGTTGCTGTGTTGTTATTTGCATCTAAGGTTTATATTCTTTGGCTACTACAAAATTGCTGATGTTGTGTGAAAAATTTGGCTGATATTGACTATGAAATTGTTTAAGTGGTTGTTGAGGGTTAGGCACTTATTAAATGGTTAAAATCAGTATTTTGGGCTACTGTGACTCTTGTTGTTGAATTTTGAGTGATGATTCTATTTTTAAATGATTAATTGTGAGAAGATCATGCTTAGAGAGATGGTAGTGAACATGGATTGATTTTGAATGACTTGTGGGGTATTTTATGGTTAAAAAGTAAAAATCTTCTTTGTGAAGGGTTAAGGATTCACTGGGGAGTTTTTTCTGGATTTGATTCTACAGTTTGGAGAGGCAATGTCTACCTTTCAGCGCTATAGCGGTAGGACTATACCGCTATAGCAGTAAAGCCTGGAATATGACATATGGTACTGTCAAGTACCGCTATAGCAGTGGAATATTACCGCTATAGCGGTATATGTCTAAAAATCCTAGAAAAGAGGCTTACTTTTCTGTCAAGTACCGCTATAGCAGTGGAATTTTAGTGCTATAGCAGTAGGTCAAAAATTTAGAAAAAAAAAGGCAAAGGGCATTCTGTCTCGTGTCGCTATAGCAGCATGCACTTCCCACTATAATAGAGCGTCGGGCTACAAAAATGTACTGAGCCCTAATCTACACTTTGCACACCGTCGATACCCTTCTCCCTGTGATTCCTCTTGAGCGACTAATCTGTTAGGGCCATTTTCAACCTATCCCCACTACTATTTCCCTTCTTAATCAGTGATTGGACTGACTTGGGCTGTTTTGGGTCTGTTTCACATATTGCGAAACCCTTGAAAGTGTTTTTGCTTCCTGGAGTTCTCTTTTGTTTGGTCATCATGCTTGGTAAGTGGTTTCTTCCCCCTTTTCTTTTAGTTTCTATCTTAGTTTGTTAATTTCTAGCAATTTTGGTTGAAGTTTTTGCAGTGTTGTTGGTTCCACTTATTGCTGTGTTTTTGGAGTCATAGTATTTTTAGTTTTGGTCTTAGGTGTGGTTATTCTTTGCATTCTGAAGGTTGATTTCTTACATTCCTCAATTGTTGTTGTTGTTTCTGTTGCACAAATGCTTAAGGATGAAATTTAGGGCTCACAATTGCTATAACCATATTTTTAGATGATTTCTGCACTAAGGTGTTCGATGATATTCCCAAATGAATTTTAGTTTAAATTTTGTGCATGAATTGGATGGTTTTGCTACCAAAGTGATATATTATTGAGTATGTAGTTGAATTTTGGTGGTTGACGCACAAGAAAGGTGAGATTTCATAAGCACTTAGGGTGTTTGATAGAATGCCACAATGAGTTTCCTTGTTGTTGTGCACAATTTTGATGAACATGAAGTCATTGAATGTTGAAGAAAGCTTAATGTTTGGGGGATTAGTGGTTAATATACACTAAATTTGGGAATTGCATTTGTGCTTAATGTGTGGCTAAAAGTAAGATTGATTGTGTTTGGATTGGGTCCTTTTTGAAATGATAATTGCCATGCCTATAGTGAGTCTTAGTGAGTCGTTTTGTTTCTAAGTTTGGGGGACATTCAAGTTACCATTTTTATAAATAGGGAATTCATGTATTTTGAGTGAATTTTAATGGACTTTAGTTGAAATTGATTGTTGGGGCTAAAATATATGTTTATGAATGCAAGATTTCTAATTGTTCTAGCATTCCTTATGGCACCACCGGCTCTTAAAAGGAAGAAGCTTCCAACTAAGAGAAAGGAAACGCTGGGTGCTTCATCATCTTCAGCACAATTCCTCACATTCAGGACTCCTGACCATGGAGTCATATTTGATAAGGAAATAAGCAGAAGAAAAGTCCTGCCTAAAAAAGTTTTCAATTTAAAGGAGTATGAATACCCAGAGATTCAAGAGCAAATCATTGACAGGGGTTGGGAAAAGATATGCGACTTGCCTGGATAAGTATACATGGACATGGTCAAAGAATTTTATGCAAATGCATTCCGAATGCCTAACGACCCTATAAAGAAATACACAACTAAGGTCAGAGGAAAATTTATTAGCTTCTCCGAGGGGGCGATTGATGAGGCGTTTGATTTGTGGAACCTAAGAGAATGAGATTATCATGGTCTGTAAATATCAAAAACTTGGGATCCTGAAGATGTACGCCAAACCATTTGCAAACCTGAGGCACGTTGGGAGCTTAATTTAAGGGGAGAACTATACAAGGTACAGAGGATGGATCTATTGCCAATTGCCATGGCATGGTATAGCTTTGTGCAATACACTATGTTGTCGTCATCGAACTTCTCTTATGTATTTTCCTAGAGAGCCCTCTTAATCTACTGCATTATGAAGGGAATTACAATTAATTTTGGGCAGTTAATAGCTAACAAGGTAGATGAGTTGGCTCAGATGAAGATGAGAGTTATTGGATACCCCTTCATTCTGACAGCATTTTTGCTTAAGAAGGAAGTTCCTACTGACGATATAAAGCTGAAGCGGCCTCCGGGAATTACAAAACTTTACATTGATAGTTTATTCTCTGTGGAGGGAAGACCAGCACCGCTTCATCTAGTTGGCCGTCCTTGATGCACGGTACCTCATGCTCGAGCTAATGTGACTTTAGCAGACGCTAGCAATGAGCTAAGAGAGGTAAAGCAGTCCATGACATATTTTAGAACAGAATTGGGAAAAACGTAGGAGGATGTGCATTACACAATGGAGTATCTGACTGTTTTGGGCTCGTTGATGGCTGAGAAGTTCAACCTTGACTCATCGAGGTTGTCGGTTAGAGGAGAGGCATCCGGCATTGGTGCTGAAGCTGAAGAAAAGGCAGATGAGAGAGCTAATGATGATGAACATATGATGGGTTAGAATTGGGCACCACCATTTATTTCTGTCATTTATTTTTCTATCTTTAATTTTCAGTTTTTGTGTGTATTTATTTTTTGAACTGTTGATAATTTGTATAACTGCTATATATATTTATGTGATCTGACTATGTGAGCTTGATGTATGGCTGATTTGATGTGAATGGCAATGTTATAATGTTATTAGCAATTTTTGTAGTTTGCGTGTATTCTTCGTTTTGTGATTTCTTTCTCTCTGTTCGGTAGACATAGGATAATGGGGGCACTATCAAATTTCAGTTTGGGGGAGAGGAATCTTTGTTTTTGTGTGGTGTGTTGGTTTTAGTAGACAATTGTGTAAAACATATATAAGTATAGGCAGATTCTTGTTTTTCAAATTCTTATCTCTTTGCTATTTAGCCTTTGCAAGGGAAAATGTGGTTTTGTTGATTTAAAAACATAATCATTTTGTTAAAATTTAAATTCATGAATTTGCTTTTAATAAAGAACTAATCTTATTTTCTGTAATGTTAGGAGATTTTCTTCAAAATTTGAGTTAGGCTTTTTGAAACCTGGAAATTCTGAGAGTGAATGTTGTTGTTTAAATTGATCTTTCCTAATGAAACACTAAAAAAAATATAAACTCAATAAGGAGTATAAATTTTAGATTCCATTATTAAAAAAATTAAATAAGTTAATTTGTTGGCTTGAAAGTGTGGTTTATGTTGGAGTGGTGTCGTGTGGATTAGGCGCACAGACACTGTTTCAACCAATGAACCTTGCTTTTGGACTGATTGGAGAAGATGAAAGGATAGCGAAGTGTTGTGTGGATTAGGTGCACGGGTACTTTTCTTACTCTATAATTTTCACCTTGAATGTGAAGAGGGAGGAAGATCTATGTGGATTTGGTGCACGGACTCTACTTCTTACTGGATACATCTCACTTTATTCGGTTTGATTGGATCACTGGAATCTAGACTGTATACCCTTGAGAGTGTGAAAGTATAAAAAGGAAAGCTTGATTTAGGTGATAGTATTATTGCTTTTTGAAGCTTCTATGATTTCAAAGTGTCTACTTAAGTCTTGATTCAAATCCCCTGATGATTATTGTTAATATGATTTCTCCTTTGATAAAAGCATTTCTTGAATTCAACTTTTAAGGGATGAAATTGTTTTTAATTATGCAATTCGCATTTCTTTCTTGCTGAGTACGAATGTGGTTTTAATCTTGCCTATGAACCTGTTTGTCTTATGTCTGCCTTTGTCACGACCCATTTTCTGGGCGCATGACCGGCACAATGATGAATATCCCATCACTGTAAGCCTTTCGATAAATTCTACCCATGAGTTAAATTATTAGTCATTATCTCTATATTATCAAAATAACCATTCCTGAAGAAAATATATCAAATTTTTTTATTTGAAATTCATAGAGATTATTTGCATGTAATAATAGATCCTCAACATAAAATACATTATTGTACTGAAATACAAGCCAAATACCAAACCCCTGACCTATATGTCCTAGATGATTACAGAGCAACATAATCTACAACAATAGAGGGGCCAACCCGACAGCGGGAGGGTCCAAAGTGATCTACTCTTCTAGCGGATATTCTTCATCGGCAACCTGATCTGAACAAAAAGGTTGTACAAAGAGTGTGAGCTTTTAAACTCCGTGAGCGAATCGGCCTCGCGTTAATAAAATTCAAATACATTACCAGTCATGCAAGCATACCAGAAGGCTCATACTCAACCAATAGACATAGTTAGAAATTACATACAAGAAGATAAAAATTCATCCAATTCAACAAACGTTACTAGTACTCGTCAATGGCAATATATCCCGGAGAGCGCACACAGGCCAGCTCACCAATTCTGTATATTTCCACCATGACGTACAACCAATTCAACAAACGTTACTAGTACTCATCAATGGCAATATATCCCAGAGAGCGCACACAGGCCAGCTCACCAATTCTGTATATTTCCGCCATGACGCACAACCTCATCCTCTTAGCTAGGGCACCTCACGGATTTATCACCAATCCGGGCTATATCCCTACTGAGGGAATCGTTGTCTCCACACTCATTGGTCAAGACACCCTTTCAACCGGGTTTTCCGCCTTGCCGTGAGAGGGGGTACTGTCCCGCTCAATCACAATCAATAGTACAGTATTTCATATCATAATCAGAAGCACAATATAATATTCATCCATATAACAGGTATAGTATATAACTATATTATAGATTTATAAACCACAAATCAAGATAACAATTAATCCGTTTTTGAAAACATTCAAACTTCACATCATCATACGATACTTATTTCATTTTATCCATACTTATGGATTAATTATCTCATTAGATTCGTCATTCTGAATCCAATTTCCCCCTATGAATCTTGGGAGTGTCCTACGACATACTTTTTATCACCAGTAATGCTAAAACTCTATTAAAACGGGGTCGTTTCACTCACCTGGATTCCATACGAGTATCACTTCTCTAAGTCGTTACGGACAAGAGTACACAGATGAATTTCAGTATTCCGCTACAGGGATTTTCATGAAAGATTAGAGAAAATAATTTCACTATTCATACGTATGGTTACTATTCATACATACGGTCACTATTCATATGTATAGTTAATATTCATACGTATGATTACTATTCATATGTATGGTTACTATTCATATGTACGGTCACTATTCATATATACGGAGACTGTTTAAACCAGAAATAGAGAATATAATCTGTAAAAGAGTACACCAGGTAAGTTCCCAGGAAAGAGTGGAGGGTCATAATGGACACACTTAAAAACCAAGTCTTTCCTTAGCCAGAACTTTCCTAGACATGTATTCTTCACAGTTTACATCCTATTTCGGTAATCAAAGAATCAAAATAATATGTAAGCAGCTAAGGACAGTTTTTCTGATGTGGAAGATCAGCCAAAGCTGCAACCACAGAGCATACTTAAGAAAATAACTTCTAAAATTGAAAGACATAGAAAGGGCATAGTATCCTTACCTAAGCTGAAAAGGAAAAGCCCAAAATCTCAGAGGCCTAGCATTGGAGTAAGAGAAACTTAAGGAGAGAAGAAGAGAAGTTGAAGGTGTGAGTTTAAAAGTGAAATGAAAGGGCCTATTTATAGTAAAAGTCAATGGTACTATTTGACACTATACGTTAATAAAATATTCAATTTACTATTCATGAAAATGACATTTCTAATAATGCAGTTACTGTACACCTTACGCGTACGATGGAAAATTTTTTCTGTTATTACTATTGGAAACTTAAAGGGAAAACTATCCTTTCACCTTAAACCTTTAAGTTTTTTTTCAATTCAGTCCTTTCAATTTAGTCCATGAGGGTATTTTTACACATAAAACGTCATTTTTCCTACAAACTTCTTTCTAGTTTTCTCTTATGACCAAACCACATCTAGTACTTGACATTTTGATTGTATAAATGAACAGTACCATATACGTAAATATTATTATACGGGTAAATAGTACTGTATACTGAAATAGTAACAGTAATTTGTAAACAAATATTTATATTTTATTTTTCATGGGTATTACAGCCTTGCACTGTTGTCTGCTGAGAGGGTTGATTTGCTTGAGGACAAGCAAACGTTCAAGTTTGGGGAAATCTTAAGTCCTAGATTGAGTATCATTTTAGTACTAAATCTTTGATCTTTTTATCTCTTACTTGTCTTTGCTTGTAATTTTGTGCCTTATTTTGTTTTATTTAGTTTAGTTTAGGATTTCTTAGAATTTAGGTTGTTTCGTGTGATTTCTTAACTCAGAGTTGCTATTAATCACCATTATATTGTCTCTAATGTACAGTGAGCTGGACGAAGCTAAAGCAATTGGTCGAGCCGGTACGATGTGTTGACCCTAAGGCTTTATGCCATAAGTTTTGATGATGACAAATAT
Source organism: Biancaea sappan (assembly GCA_037074585.1). NCBI lineage: Eukaryota > Viridiplantae > Streptophyta > Magnoliopsida > Fabales > Fabaceae > Biancaea > Biancaea sappan. The sequence goes on from CM073490.1 coordinate 58,394,591, forward strand.
ATTTGAATTGTAGCATTGATATATATAAAGATTAATTATCATATATATGCTACAAGTACTTAAGCATGATTATGTTACTTAATATATATGTTGCATATATTGAATCATGATATTATCATGAATTGAACTAACCATTGGATTTGCAAGTAAGACATATTTTATAGGTTGGTTCAAAACAAGGAAAAGAAATATCATGCTTCACTCAAGGAAAGCAACATACAAGGACAAAGCACCAAGAAATGAAGAATTAGAAGATTTGAAGTCTTGGAAGCTTGGATGCATCAAGATAGCCTATGTTTTTACATTAGGCATATTTTATATAGGCTAGTATACTTGTGCAACTCAATGATTTAGATTTGCATACATTGGCTCAAGCATTTTAAACAAAAAGATAGTGAGATATGAAGTTTTATATAAGTTAGTTTTTGACCTTTGGTCACTCCTTATATCATATCTCATAAATGAAAAATCAGTTTTTCAAGTATCTTAATCTCATTTGATAGTAGACTCAAAGTTCTTTCCAACGGTATATTATTTATTCAAAACGGAGTCCAAATGAGAAATATATGACTACTTAAAATATAGTTTGAAAAACTGAAAGTTGATTTTACTGTACTCAAAAATTATTCTATTCTGACCTATAGTCAGTGTTTTGATTATATCTTTTAAACTAAAAATAATTTTTGAGTAAAACTTAGCTCATTTGAAACTAGACTCCAAGAGCTTTCCAATGGTATATTATTTGTTTAAAACGGAGTTCAAATAAGGGAGTTATGAATTTTTAAAGAAAGCTCAAAATCTGTATTTCGCTACTGCCAGCCGGTGGTCGACCACCCCATCTACACTGGTCAACCAACGTGACTGATGAATCACTTTTGGACTACACTGGTCGACCAACGTGCCACACTGGTCGACCAATTGACACCTGGACTGCACTATAAGTGCTGTAACGGCTATATAACGGCTAGTTTTGTAAAATCTTATATATATGACCTTAGATACACGATTTTGAGCTAGAACAAAGTGCTACAATGTGATATTAACTTCTTCTATCATCTTTGAGAGAAAGGAAAGCATTCTTGAGCCAAATCTTGCATATTCTCTATCATTAGAGTTATTAGAGCTTCATTTGTATTCATCTACTCTTTAGAGAGAGTTTCTTTGTATTATTGATTTTGATCAACACCAATATTATTCTGAGTTGAGGTTCGCAAGTACCGGTGTTGGAAGAACTTGCTTTGGGTTGAGGAGGAGCCCGGATTCATAAATTCTCCATTGTAGTTTCGCAAATACTCGGATCAAATTTGCGTGGTTGTAGTGGTTTGCAAGTACCCGGATTAAACTTGCAATTATAGTGGAAATACTCAAGTGGTCTCTTGAGCACTGGATGTAGGCTTGGATTAGCCGAACCAGTATAAATCTCCAAGTTTGCTCTCTCTATCCCTTCTTTCTTTATTTGTGCTTATTGTTATCTATTCTTTATTTCCTTGCTCCTCATAATTGTTCATCTTGATAGCACATTGATTTTCTGTGTTGTATTTATTATCCTAAACATTGTACTTCTACATAAAATCATTTTAACTTCCAATTAATTCTTGTGAAAAATTTATAAAACCCAATTCACCCCCCCCTCTTGGGTTCCAACCATTACTTTCACAATGTGCTGTTGAGGATGATAAGCCATGTTTGTTTGCCTACCACCGCTATAGCAGTGATCCCTAGAGATGAAGTCATTTAGCAAATTGTTTCTATCCACTACCACTATAGCAGTGGAGCTTCACCGCTATATGGGTGAGTCGCGAATCCTGTCTTTGCTATCTCAGGGAAGAGGAAGAATTCATTTCCAATGCTTTGGGAGCTCGAATCTTGTCTACAAAACTTTGGTTTCATGATGTTTATTTGCTTTTCTATTGTTTTCTATATTGTTAGAGCTGTGAGTAGCTAATTTTCCCATTTCTAGGGTTACTATGAACCTAATCTTTGATTAGAAGTTGTATGCTCCCTAACTTATGATTTTCATTCAATATAGACATGTTTGTTTATATTGTCTCTGATGTACAGTGAGCTGGACGAAGCTAAAGCAATTGGTCGAGCCGGTACGATGTGCTGTTGAGGATGATAAGCCATGTTTGTTTGCCTACCACCGCTGTAGCAGTGAGCCCTAGGGATGAAGTCATTTAGCAAATTGTTTCTGTCTACTGCCACTATAGCGGTGGAGCTTCACCGCTATAGCGGTGAGTCACGAATCCTGTCTTTGCTATCTCAGGGAAGAGGAAGAATTCATTTCCAAGGCTTTGGGAGCTCGAATCTTGTCTACAAAACTTTGGTTTCATGATGTTTATTTGCTTTTCTACTGTTTTCTATATTGTTAGGGCTATGAGTAGCTAATTTTCCCCTTTCTAGGGTTACTATGAACCTAATCTTTGATTAGAAGTTGTATGCTCCCTAACTTATGGTTTTCATTCAATATAGACATTCCTTTCACTTATTCTTGTTGTGCTTACTCTGAAACTGATCATTTCATTGTATGCTTGTTGGTTCCACTAAACTCGGGAGAGGGAGATGTTGGTAGAACATTGAGTGAATTGGGTGAGTTGTCGAACTTGAGTGTTTGCTTGTTAATTAATAGAGATATTAATTAACCTCTCTTAATCAAAATAGGTTGGCGTTGATTCGGCTTAAATTCACATAAGGGATTTTATGTTAGAATTGAGTAGCTTAACTTAGGTTTGGGAGAATCATTTTAAGCCATTAGAAAACCTATGATTAAAGTGTATGATTGAACTGAATCGCATTCGTTAGAGAGAGTTAGCAGTTCTTAGGACGAGAGAAGGAAATTAAAAATCCTAGGTCTTTATTCATATTAATTTTCATCTGAATTTGCGTTGTCTTTGTTCATTGAGAAAATAGTCTAAAAAAATATTTATTTGCCTTTTGCACTTTAATTTGCAATTTTCAATTTAGAGTGACCTTCGATTCAAATTGGTTGTCTCACTAATGCATTTCAATTCCTGGAATACTTAGCACGTTGGTCCTCGTGGAACAATATTCTTACTTATTTCATCACTGTATTACTTGTGCGATTGGTGTACTTGCCAGAACGCTCAACAATAAAGTCTATTCTCCCTCAAAGGTTCTTATTTGATAAATACTCATGAGTATTTCCTTTGTTTTTTCTTTTCACTTTAGTCTTTAAACGTACTTCTTATACCCATTACCTAAGTTTCTCTTTTTCGTTGCAACTTTACTTAACCCATGATATGTCTTAGTCCCTTTTAAACCTTAGGACTCTTTGTTTCCCTAGTTGAAACTTCTTAATTCACAAAAAAATTTCATCCCTATAATTATGTCATTTTTTATTGCACAGTAACACCTGGGGTGTTACATCGAGACGCTTTATCAGGGGACTCAGACCATTGGTGAGTATGATGCCTTGTTCGTGAAATTGTCTAAATATGCTCCTCATATGGTCTCAGACGAGGAGGAAAAGATCTGACATTTCATAGAAAGACTCTAAGACTCTTTGTTTTTGGAAGTAAGCATTTTACAAAAGTCAGAATCCTTTAATTTTGGAAACGACATAAGTTTGGAATGATGTAATCAAAGATAACCCAATTGCAGCCCAAGAAAGGGAGAATACTTCAATTGGGCCTCTAACTCGTTCAAGGGCTAAAGGGCTTGGATTGGGCTTAACCACATTGTTGAAAGTGGAAGAAGTGTGAAAAAGATTGCATGTGGGATAGTTGCATTTGTTGAATATAGTTGTAGTCTATTACCTATGCATTTATCGTCTTTGACATTTAGCTACCTATGCATTTATTGTCTTTGACATTTAGCTACCTATGCATTTATTGTCTTTCACATTTAGCCTACACTACTTGACTTTTAGTTGATGCATTTAATGCATTAGTTGGAGTCTTTTGTCTTTTTGTTTTGGAGACCCTCTATAAAAAAGGTCATTGCCATTTGTTGTAAACCATCCTTGAATCATATATGAGATATTGGCATTTTGCTTTCAAGAGGATTCTTGAGTTCTTTCTCTTATCTAACTTGGGTTAGTGGCGAGAGCAACTAGATTTCTTATCACTCACGTTCTTCTTTCTCGAGTGTGGTGAGATCAACCCATTTCTCTTAGTTGTGGCGCCCTTTGTCTTATCAATTGAGTAATTTGGTTTTCTTTGTTTGTTTCTTTCAACCTATCCAGAAAATCGATTAAGTGTTTTCCCTCCAGAAATCACATCATATTGGTATCAGAGCCACTTCAATTTAGGTTCTATTATTTGTTTTGTGCTTTGCCCCTTCGTGTAAAGCTTAATTTTATTGCATTTTATTCTGTGTTTGCCACCTACATGGAAGGCTTAGTTTTCCCTATTTTGTATTCTGCCACCTATATGGAAGGCTTAGTTTTTCTTATTTTGTAATCTGCCACCTACATGGAAGGCTAATTTTCTGGTCTGTTCATCTTTATCTTTATTTCTATTCTTGTGTTGTTCTATTTTATTCCAGCTTTTTTATTAAAAAAAATTCATCGTTACTGTTCATTGTTAATCTGAGTGTAAACACTTAAAGAGTGAACCTACCCTTCACCAAACTTAAACCAACAAATTACAAATCACTATGACAGGAGAAAATAGTTCTGAAGTTCCTTTTGGGCTTAGCCTACAACAAGCTCAAATTATTGGCCTTCAAAGAGGTCAAGAAGAAATGATGGAACAAATAGCTCAACTAACCACTCAAATGGCTAGATTTATGGAGCTACAACAACAACAACCAAGAAGAAGAGCTTATGTTGAACACTATGGAGAAGAATCTGAAGCTGAAGAAGGTGAACAACCTAGGCAAAGAAGGCAGCAGAGGGAACGTGATGCCAACATCAAAATTAAGATTCCTCCATTTAAGGGAACAAGTTCTCCTGAAGAATACTTGGAGTGGGTGCAACGAGTAGAGAAGATTTTTGAATATCAAGAATATTCAGAAGCTACCAAATGCCGACTTGCAGCCCTTGAATTTACTGATTATGCGAATTTATGGTGGGAAAATTTGAAGAATCAACGAAGAAAAGATGGAGATGAAGAAGTTTGAAATTGGAGATTGATGAAAAGACTCATGCAAAGGCGTTTTGTACCTGATTACTACAAGCAAGAGCTTTATTTTAAGCTTCAAAGCTTGAGGCAAGGACGTATGTGTGTTGAAGATTATGTTAAAGAATTTGAAACTTTGATGATTCGGTGCGAGCTGACTGAACCCCAAGAGCAAACCATAGCTCGATTTCTTGGTGGTTTGAACAAAGAAGTTGCTGACTTAGTAGAGTTATAAAATTATGTTTTCTTAGAAGATGTAATTAAATTGGCAATTAAGGTGGAGAGACAAAAAAAGAGAGTTTATGGAAGAAACAATGGAGTATCTAAACCATTGGGGAGTAAACCTTTCCAAACACTTTCCCAAACCTCAAACACTACCAAAGGGAGTAATAAGGAGATATGGAAGAAGGAGCCAAACAAAACTGAAAGTTCTAAAGGGAAGGAGAAGAGAGAAGACAACCAACCCTCTAAAAGAACCCGAGACATTAAGTGCTTCAAGTGCTTAGGTCATGGCCATATAGCATCCGAATGTCCTAATAGAAGAGTGATGATCTTGAAGGAGAAACAAGGGGAAATAGAGAGTGAAGATGAAGATATTGTGGAGGAATGTGAAGAGGAAGAATATTTTGACGAAGAAGAAGTTGTTGAGTATACTGATGAAGGTGCTGCCTTGGTTATTAGACGTGCCTTGAATATCCAAGCCAAGGTAGAAGAAGAACAGAGGGAGAATATTTTTCAAACAAGGTGCACTATCGGAGGCAAAGTTTGTAACCTGATAATTGATAGTGGGAGCTGCACTAACGTTGCTTCAACCACCTTGGTTGGCAAATTGAAGCTACCTATCATCAATCATCCCCGTCCATACAAGCTACAATGGCTAAATAATCATGGCGAGATGAAGGTCACTAAACAAGTAAAGGTACCTTTCTCCATAGGGAAGAATTACAAAGATGAGGTGTTGTGTGACATAGCCCCTATGGATGCTAGTCATCTTCTACTTGGGAGGCCGTGGCAATTTGATAGAAGAGCACTACATGATGGCTTCAAAAACACCTACGCTTTTGAGAAGGATGGAAAGAAGATTGTGTTGGCACCCTTAAAGCCAATACAAGTACAGTCGAAGGAGGATGTAATCGAGAAGAAGAAGCCTAGTTGTTTTGCTTCTAAGAATGAGTTAAAGAAGGTAATAAAAAAGGGATGACTTCGTCTTATTGCTAATTCTCAAGGAGCTGAACCCAGAACTTGCAAAAAAGCTTCCTAAGCTTGTGAGGGAGTTGATAGAAGAATTTGCAGATGTCTTTCCAAATGAGCTACCTAAGGGATTGCCACCCTTGAGGGGAATTGAGCATCAAATTGATTTGGTGCCCGGTGCTACCTTACCAAATAAACCAGCATATAGAATGAATCTGGAGGAGGCTAAGGAGCTCAAAAGGCAAGTTGATGAGTTAATTGAAAAGGGTTATGTGAGGGAATCCATGAGCCCTTGTTCTGTGCCTACATTATTGGTCCCTAAAAAGGATGGCTCTATGAGAATGTGTGTGGACAGTCGTGCTATAAATAAGATTACCATCAAATACCACTATCCAATTCCAAGATTGGATGACATGTTGGATGAGCTGAATGGTTCCAAGGTGTTTTCAAAAATTGACTTGAAGAGCGGCTATCACCAAATCCGAATGAAAAAGGGAGACGAGTGGAAGACAGCCTTCAAAATAAAGCATGGACTTTACGAATGGATGGTAATGCCATTTGGGCTATCTAATGCCCCTAGCACATTTATGCGATTGATGAATCATGTGCTTAGATCTTTCATTAGAAAATTTGTTGTTGTATATTTCGATGATATTTTGATCTACAGTCAAAGTTATGAGGAGCATGTACAACATTTGAAGGAAGTCTTGGAAGTGTTGCGAAAGGAGAAACTCTATGCTAATCTGAAAAAATGCTACTTTTGTCAAGACCATGTGATTTTTCTTGGCTTTGTAGTATCTCATCAAGGAGTGGAAGTTGATGAAGAAAAGGTGAAAGCTATCAAAGAATGGCCCGTTCCAAGAACCATATCTGAAGTAAGAAGTTTTCACGGGCTTGCCTCTTTCTATAGAAGATTTGTAAGGGATTTTAGCACCATTTTAGCACCCATAACTGAATGTATTAAGGGAGGAAAGGAGTTCAAATGGAGTGATGCAGCCCAAAGAAGTTTTGAGCTTGTCAAAGAAAAATTGTACAATGCACCCATATTGGCTTTGCCTAATTTTTCTAAGACTTTTGAGATTGAATGTGATGCTAGTGGAGTGGGAATTAGAGCTGTACTTCTTCAAAAAAGGCGTCCTATAGCTTATTTTAGTGAGAAGTTGAGTGGAGCCAGTCTTAACTACTCTACCTATGATAAGGAGTTCTACTCTTTAATTAGAGCTCTTGAGACATGGCAGCACTACTTGTTACCAAAAGAATTTGTAATTCACACAGACCATGAATCACTCAAACACTTGAAAGGTCAAAGCAAGCTGAATAGAAGACATGCAAAGTGGGTGAAATTTCTTGAAGCTTTTCCCTATGTGTTGAAGTATAAGAAGGGAGAAACCAACATTGTTGCAGATGCCTTATCAAGGAGATATGCCTTAATTTCCATGATGAATGCTAAATTGTTGGGATTTGAATCTATTAAAGACCATTACATGGAAGATTTGACACTTACTGAAATTTATCTCGCTTGTGAGAAAATGACATATAAGGGATTTTATAGATCTGAAGGTTTTTTATTTCGCTTGGGGAGGCTTGTAATTCCAAACTGTTCTATAAGGGAATTACTTACACGAGAAGCTCACGGAGGAGGATTGGCTGGGTATTTCGGTGAAACCAAGACATTGGAGATGCTGAAAGAGCATTTTTATTGGCCTAACATGATTAGAGATGTGCATCATGTGATTGAAAGGTGTATTATTTGTAAAAAAGCCAAGAGCAAGGAAGCAGCCCATGGACTTTATACACCTCTACCTATTCTAGATCAACCTTGGACTGATGTTAGCATGGATTTCATGCTAGGCTTACCAAGGACACAAAGAGGTAAAGATTCGGTCATAGTTGTTGTTGATCGTTTTTCAAAAATGTCCCATTTTATTCCATGCCATAAGACTGACGATGTTGTACACATCACCAATTTATTTTTCAAAGAAATTGTAAGACTTCATGGCATTCCAAAGAGTATCGTGTCAGATCGTGATGCCAAATTTCTCAGCTACTTTTGGAAGACTTTATAGAGGAAGCTATGAACAAAGTTGCTCTTTAGTACTGCCTGTCACCCACAAACTGATGGGCAAACTGAAGTGGTGAACTGAACACTTTCTACTTTGCTAAGAACTATCATTGGCAAAAACTTGAAAAGTTGGGATGAATGCTTGGCCTATGCTGAATTTGCTTACAATAGAAGTGTACATGGTACTACTAAACACTCTCCTTTTAAAGTAGTTTATGGATTTAATCCATTGAGCCCACTTGATTTAGTACCATTACCACTTGAAGCTCGAGAATGCATAGATAGAAAAATGAAGGCTGACATGATAAAGAAGTTACATGAAAACATTAAACAGCAAATTGAGAAGAAGAACTCCACCTATGAGAAGACTACCAACAAAAGAAGAAAATTTGTTCAATTCAGTCCTGGAGATTTAGTGTGGGTTCATCTTCGAAAAGAAAGATTTTCAAACCAAAGGAAGTCTAAATTAATGCCAAGGGCAGATGGTCCTTTTCGTATCATAGACAAGGTAAATGATAATGCATACAAAATTGATTTGCCTGAAGACTATGTTGTTTCTACTACTTTTAATGTGAGGGATCTTTCTCCGTACTTAGAAGATAAAGAGGATTTGGATTTGAGGCCAAATCCATTTCAACCAGGGGAGGATGATGTAATCAAAGATAACCCAATTGTAGCCCAAGAAAGGGAGAATACTTCAATTGGGCCTCCAACTCGTTCAAGGGCTAAAGGACTTGGATTGGGCTTAACCACATTGTTGAAAGTGGAAGAAGTGTGAAAAAGATTGCATGTGGGATAGTTACATTTGTTGAATATAGTTGTAGTCTATTACCTATGCATTTATTGTCTTTGACTTTTAGCTACCTATGCATTTATTGTCTTTGATATTTAGCCTACACTACTTGACTTTTAGTTGATGCATTTAATGCATTAGTTGGAGTCTTTTGTCTTTTTGTTTTGGAGACCCTCTATAAAAAAGGGTCCTTACCATTTGTTGTAAACCATCCTTGAATCATATATGAGATATTGGCATTTTTCTTTCAAGAGGATTCTTGAGTTCTTTCTCTTATCTAACTTGGGTTAGTGGCGAGAGCAACTAGATTTCTTATCACTCACGTTCTTCTTTCTTGAGTGTGGCGAGATCAACCCATTTCTCTTAGTTATGCCGCCCTTTAGCTTATCAATTGAGTGATTTGGTTTTCTTTGTTTGTTTCTTTCAACCTATCCAAAAAATCGATTAAGTGTTTTTCCTCTGGAAATCACATCATGGAATGATTATAGGTCAAGTAAATCTCTCATTTTGAAATTGTAAGGAGGGAACCCAGACATGGTCTTTTATATCTTACACGGTGGCCGTTGACATCGCTCGTTAGATAGAAGAAAGGGTGAGACGTTGGGAGGACTTCAACAAAAAAGGAAACAAGGACAAGACAGGCAACACTTTGGTCATGAAGGAGGTGCTAGCTCAGCACCTACAGCGTCCACAGGACATACACCTTCCTATGTAAGAGCACCCTGATCATAATAGAACAGGAGAGGATATTAAGATAGGCCGTAGTGCCAAGGTTATGGTCGACGCCACTTTGGCCAGTGTTACGTAAGAACCTTAGTGTCAGCTTTACAGGTCATACCTACTACCAGTGGGGTCAAGTAGGCCACTTCAGGAAAGAATGTCCTTAATTGATGACCTAATCAAAGCATAGCTCGATCCAGCCTATGCATGCTCGGACAAAGGTAACTCATGCAAGCAGAGCCATACCTATGGCTGGTGGTGGTGGTAGAGAAGCTGGTAGGGGACCAAGAGGCTAGGGACAGGCAATTGAAGGACAGGGCACTGCTCGAGTCTATTCATTAACCTATCAGGATGCCCAAGCATCCAACACGATAGTAGTAAGTACAGACCTAGTTTATGACACTATGGTTGTTGAACCACCCATAATTAGATTCTGTGGCAATTTGTAATATAATGGTTTTCCCAGGTCATTCTCACTCTTTGAGCCTTGCTTCAAATCACCTAATTAATTGTTCGATACTAATTACACTAATTATCTACTAATTACCATGGGGATTTTATTGATAGGATTAAATACAAAATTAAAACTTAAGCACTAGTACTTATAAAAACAGAACAATAACATAGAACACAAATGCAATCAGCCATGAATCTATATTCATCATTATCCTACTCTCTAATTTATTCTGATTTGATTCTACTGATTGGTTGTCAAATTAATATTTCCAAGAAATCTCCCAGAACTAGACTACAACTAAATCAAAGCTACGAAAATCTTCACTAACTTTTAATCTAGAAATAATCTAATTAAGCTCTAACCAAATTCATATCCTGCAATCACATACTGACATGTCATCTCAATTCTAACTTATTACATAAACCCAGCAATCGCATACAAGCTCCAGTTCATCCATAGACTAATTACACAAACTCTAATACTCCATGTAGATAGAAAAAATGAAAATACAAAGAAAGAAAAATATAGGAAAACTAAGCTATGAAATTGGTGGAAGGTGATCATCTCCAACACTTCAATTGGATCTAAAGTGCCTTTTTTAAAACAGCTGGAAAGAGAATGACGAAATTGCAATTTGGCCAACTTGTGATTGTCTATCTTTGACATTTTCTTATCTATTTTGATTGTGTGCTGTTTTATAATTGTTGGTTGGTGGCAATTTTGGTTACTTCTGCATTTACATGCATGTAAAAAGAGAAATCAAGCTTGGATTTTTCTTTGCTTCAGCCATTTTCTACACGCATAGAGGGACACTTGCTACTAATTGCTGACTTCTGTACTGCCAGTTGCTTCTTCAACTTTGTCTGCAGAAATTAGTCTTCAATTTATCAATTTTTCTGACTTATGAATGTGCTTTTGTTGTTTGCTTCTGCTGCAGAATATTTTTTGGTTTAGCTGTAACTTTGACTCAATAATATAGGAATGTGGGACCAATCAATGTCCAATCATTTGCCACATCATCATAAAATTCTCTAATTAATTTTTTGTAAAAATATACAATTGAATTAATTGGGATAAAATTATGAAATTAATGCATATTAATTATATAATTAATTTACACCCAATAAATCCAAAATCATAATCAAATTAGAGAATATGCAAAATTAAAGAGGCAATAAAGACTAAAATGGGGACTAAAATGAATCGAAAATGCATGTTATCAAGACCTAGTCCCCAGATGTTGGCTTTGTTTAAGTTTCATAAATCCTTATTTAAAAAGGAACACAATTGATATCCTTAGATACCCTATTGATAAAGACCAAATTTCACACATCTGTTGTTTGAGTCCGATTCGACATATTCCTATGTGTTTCCTTTCTTTGCTAAGAGCATCATAATAGAATTTTACCTAACTCCAATGATCATATTATCTTCCTTGAGATGGCTTATGTTATGTGTTGGTCATTTTGGATTATGGATGAAGGTGAAACCCAATAGACATCTGAAATTGAGGATAACCTAACAGGACTAGATACCCAATATGGCGCAAAATATGACCTAAGAAAAGCAAAGGTACGAACCACACATATGTGACAAGTGAATGGGGAATAGTCATTATCTATTTGGAAAAATTGTAAAGGCTACCACAATTAAGATGATATATTCTCAAAAGGTGTTGTTAACCCAAACGGTTAAGAAATGCTTGCATTTAAACAAGAAAACTTGATTGAAAGTATGACATGTCAAATATGTCTATATATGTCGTGACCTAAGATCGAACATTTCAAATTTTATTACTATGAACATTTGGGAATTAGGAAAAGAAACTCTTAAGTGGTATTTAGTCCATTGAAAGGGAAATTTTGATATATTAGCTTGCATGTGACATCAAGTTTAATGGAAAAAGATTTCATGTTGTCAACACCTTCCAGATATAATTATACTTGAAGGTTATTGTGTTCAAAATAAAGGAGTTTTATTACACCTATAAACAATTTTGATCGGGAGTCTCTAAATCATGTAAGACACTAGGCATGAGTAGTATATAGGTTGGCAAATCAAGCCTGCAGTATGGATATAAGGGTGTTTCGTTTGTAAGGTGAATAGTCAAATTTTAGTAGGATCTTGAGGATTGAAACACGGCCCAGAATCCTTGTGAGTTTGGGGAATGACCAAGTTGTTTTGAGATTAAGGACCTCTTAAAGAACGTGTAGGGATACGACCCAATCTGTATTATGATCAACCTGATTGGTAATGTCGGTGTGTCTGCTCTAATTAAAAATAATTGAAGTATAACCTACTAGACCCAGTTACAAATTAGAGACATGTGAAGACCTGTGAGACATCGGTATTTAGTTTATACTACCGAGATCATGGCCGAGCTTGGGATGAAGTTATGGTACCCTTAGAGGTGTCACCACAAGTGAGGAGTCATAATCAAGAAAAACGAAGACGAGACTTTGAGTAACCATAAAGGTGTCTTTATTGTTAGGAAATGCTCCAGTGATGATAGATTCTCGACATGACTGTGTAAGGTTTATAAGAGTATGTTATATCAATGGTAGGCAGTGTGCAAGCCTAAGTGGGTGTGATGAGCCTGTATGGCAAAGTGAGACCACGTGAATACGAGGTGTTGGTACGATTCGAAACGAGGACATGAGGCGTAACAAGGGAGGTTGACCCTTAAGGGGAAAGTCCCCGAGGGGACTTGTGTGAACCATTAAAATATGCTAGAATAATTTAGGGAACTAATAAACTCACATGTCGGTTACTGCAATTTGGAGTTTCCCAAGCATAAGTGTGGAAAGGAGATAACCTTAGTGGCAAATCTCTATCTATGCTAGGAAAAGAGCACAAGTCATGGGGTACATCTACAAGGCCATAAAGAAAATGATGATAACAAAACTTAGAACAGAATAAGCACAATAAAAGGGAAAACTCTAATTAGCAATGTGCTAAGAGAAGTATGGTTAAGACAAGGAAACAGATGGAGATTTGGTAGAACCGAGTAATTTTAGTGAGGAAGGAATTAGCGGTAGTTGAAATTCAGGGACCGAATTTCATTAAGGGGAAGTAATGTAATACCCAAGGTGCTACGACGTAGAAAGGAAAAGTGAATTCGTGCATGTAAAAAAAAATTCGTGGTTAAACGAGTTCTCAGTTGGAGACATGAAATTTCTGATAGAGTCAATGATAAAGAGAATGATGAGATTTAGGAAAGAAAGGGACGTTGAGTTAGAGGTACATTGGACTTTATGAGGTTTTTGATCGTATGAGGAAGGAGGCTTACCAACTAGCCCTACCCACAGAACTAGAAGGGATTCGTCTGGTCTTTCACATGTCCACCATTAAGGAAGTATCTTACTAACCATTCACACATGTTTCTTTAGGATACCATACAGTTAAAGAATGATATATTGTACAATGAGGTTCTGCTAGCTATCTTGGAGAGCCAGATAAAGAAACTTCGATCTAGAGAGATTCCATCGGTCAAGGTTTTGTGGCAGAATCAGACTCACGAGAAAGCATGATATGCAATAGATACCTACATCTTTTTATGACTAGGGTTAAGTTAAATTTAGAGGACTGAATTTTTTTAAGAGAGTAATACTATAATACTTGCCGGTATTTTTTCGTTTGACTGTTGAATTTTATTTTGCAAATATTAAATTTGGCAAATTTTGTGTTCAAGGTGTATGTGTGTGATGCTATATTGTGATATGATAGTGTTTAGATATATGATTTCAGGCTGTAAGCTAGCAATGTGTAGTGCTAGGCCGTACAAGGACTAAAGTAAAAATCACATAGACTAAAATGAAATATTTGAGAGTTTGTTAGGACATAGCGAAATGTCAATAAAAGGGCAAAAGTAGAAGAAGAAAATTATGGGGAACCTTGATATTAAATAAGAAGTGAAAAATAACTCCTAAATCATAAGATTTAAATTTTTTTCATAAATAGTCATAATTAAATTATTAGATGTAAGAAAAGAATAAAAGAAAAATACATAAATATAAAAGCTTAAAGAGGATGCCGTACAGATTATTAAGAAATAAATGAATATATTAAAATAGTATATTAGTAATAGAAGGTAACTAATGGATTATGCAAAAGATTAATAAAAAAAATAAGACAATTATCTAAACTAACCAAACCCAATTTAAATATTAAATCAAGGATAAACAATCTTAATAATTAAATCCGAAAAATACATTCTGCAAATCTGAACCAAATTTTATATTTTAGTTAAATTAAGCTAGGATTTGAATATTAAAAATACCTATATACATGTAGTTCAAATTTAAACCATTTGGATAATTAATATCATAACAATAAATTAAATACATATTAGTAATAGAAGGTAACTAATGGATTATGCAAAAGATTAATAAAAAAAATAAGACAATTATCTAAACTAACCAAACCCAATTTAAATATTAAATCAAGGATAAACAATCTTAATAATTAAAACCAAAAAATACCTTCTGCAAATCTGAACCAAATTTTATATTTTAGTTAAATTAAGCTAGGATTTGAATATTAAAAACACCTATATACATGTTGTTCAAATTTAAACCATTTGGATAATTAATATCACAACAATAAATTAAATACAATCCTAGTCTAATAGACCTTAGAACAAATCCGAAAATGCAAGGTAAAAGTACTCAAAGGCTTTCTTAAAATTCAAACTCCAAGAGGGATAAGTAATAGGATTAACAATTAAATAATAATCTTATTAGCCATAGTATTTCGAGGTTATTAAGAAAAAGTTTAACAACATAATACAATTATAATAAGGGATAGGAATGCTACAGGACTAATATAATAAATTAGATACTTAATTAGGATGCCCCAACCAACCGGCTATGCATATGTTAGGATTATCCATTAAATTATCCAATTATTCAAATTCAAACTAGATCTCTTTAACTCAAGAAGTAAACAAACAATACAACTAAATTAAATTAATTAACATATCTTAAACTAATTTAGAAAACCCTAATACCCTAGAACAAACATATGCTCAACCATACAAAAACCCTCCCACAATTACACTATCTCGGCTAGATTTTCCTAAACCCCAATACTCACAATTTGCAACACTTGGGAAGCTTTGGAGGAATTAACATTCAAGAAGCAAGAAGAAATTAAGTAACTCATAATCTCTCCCTCCTTTGGCAATTTGTTTCTTTTTTAAATAAACACAAGAACAACCCTAACATAAACTCCCCTCTCCTTTTTGAAAACATGAAACTACCATAGTACACAATTCCTTTTCACATCAAGGAGATTTAATCGGGTTTGATCGATAGAATTCATTAAAATTCAGGTGAGTGAACCAACCCTTCTTTAATATTATCTTAAATGTTAAAGTAATAGGGTATAAAGATAGGTAATGATCATGGTGGGAAAGAGAGAATTCAGTTAGGGGATTCAAGTCTTGAGAATTTTGTATAATTTGAATATTGATGATATTGCTAACGAAATACATTAGGGAAAGAGGATGAACATGTAAGTATATAAACATTGAGATTGAAATAATTGAAATTATCTTGTAGGAATATGATTGATGACAACATGCAATTTTCTATATATTTTAGCCCCTATTCTAGTCCTTTTCGCCTCTTAAATTCTGTTTAAACTCTAGTTTTATAATGTTTTGAATTCTTTTAGGTGTAAGTTAATTATATATTCTATGTGATTTAACTTTATAATTTTACTCCAAAATGGTTCATTTATGTGTTTTACAGAGTTTAGAGGCATCTGGGCTCAAATCGGACAAGAAACAAAGCAATAAAGAGTAAATCAGAAATGCTGAAAAAATGGCCTGGCGCCCGAGGCCAGGAACAGTAAGTCAGCAAGATGACATGGTACACAGTTTAAAAATTAGGTTAAGCCAGCGCCCAGCACTGGGATCATAGCGCCCAGCGCTGGCGCCTTAGAGAGCCACTATAAATGTAATTTTTAGGTCAGAACAGAGGGAACTTCAAACTAGACTTCAGATCCATGACTGCTGTAGACAAAGGCGACTTCCAGAGCTTGGTTTGAGAGAAAGAAAGCCTTCCCACTTGGGAATGGCTCTCCTTCTCCGATTTTCTTCCCTTTTCTTCCATTTTCCTTCATAGGTTCTTAGCTTTCTGGTATTCGTCTATTATCTGTCATGTTCTTCTTTTCTTCCATGTAATTTTCTTTGTTTAAGGATTGATGTAATTCGGTTTTATGAAGCTTTATTATTGAACATATTCAGTTTTAATACATTTTCATTTAATGGAATGGATTTTACTGATTATTCTTCCTCTTGAATGCTTGATTTACCTTCACTAAGTTTGGGATTTTGATGTCTATGCTAGATCTAGCTGGATATTAAGCTTGACCTTGTAATTTTCACCATAAATCAGATTATCTAGATTTGGATAATTTTATTTATGTGGCTTGAATAATTTTCTTGAGCTTCATTACTTAATTGAATGGTTGATCTAAGATTTTAGTCAATTATTTCCTTAAGTCAGGTTGTTCTTCAAGATATTGGGTTCAATCACCTTTTTAGAAAATTAGCCAACATTAAAGGAATTGTAATTTAATTGAATTATTCTTCAATGATTCAAAGATTAATTTGTCTATAAATTAATCGGATTATACCAAACGAAATCAATCTCATTTTCTTGGGTAATCGGTCATTTGATGAAATGGAAATTGTACTTTAATTCATTTGAACCAATGAGTATTTTCTTGGCCAAAGTTCTGTTTTATTTATTGTCCTATGAAACTTGTTATTTATACATGTATGCGATTGCTATGTATTTGTAATGAGTGGGACAAGAGATAACATGTCATATGCGATTGCGGGGCATTGATGTGATTAGGACTTGATCGGATTGTATGAGTTATAGATTAGTGAAGATCTTTCCAACTATAATTTTAATATAATTTAGTCTTAGAAGATTTTTTGAGATTTTTAGATTGAAAATTACATAATAGAATTAGCCAAGAATACTCAAAGGAAAGGATGATGATGTACAATGTCATGGAATTTGTGACCGGTTGCACATCTTTTGTCCATTTTTTTTTTGTTTAGTCATTTACATTTCAGCTATTTATATTGCGTTGTTTAAATCATCACCCCCCCTTTATGTAATTTCTACAATTTCCTTCATAAGTCTTAATAGTATTTCACTTAGCTTAATTGAATTTTTTTTTGACACCTCAATCTCTGTGGGACGATACTCTACTTATCACTTTATTACTTGTTGTGACCCAGTATACTTGTTAGAATTTTTTATAATGCATAAAATATTACGCATCAATTGACAATTATTATTGTTGTTATTTTTGGTTTGGTTGAAACATTGTTTGTGTTTGGGCAAGATAGTACCCTCTCTCATGTCAAGTGGGAAATTCGAGTGATAGGATGACTTGACCTCTAAAAATAAAGACAATGATTCCCTCAGTGGGAAGATGAGCCCAGATTTAATTCGTGAGGCACCCTGACCATAGAGGATAAGGTTGTGTGTCATGGCGGGTTTTGATGAGATTGGTTGAACGGGCCTACGGGTGCTCCCGAGTATTTTGCCATTAACGAGTACTAGTTTCGTTAACTAAATTGTTTGATTGAATTGCAGACTCTCTAATAGGCATCTTTCTTTGTGATTTGTGATTTTTACCTATGTTTTTATTTTATTATTTTTGCATAACATATTTTATTAGGACAGAGATTGGCTTACTCACTAAGATATTTATCTCACACTATTGACTTTCTTTCTTTTTTTAGATCAAGTAGCAGAAGAGGAATTTCCACAATAGGGCTAGGTTCGTCGTTGGACTACCTTATTATTGGGTGGGTCCTGAGTCATTGGTACTTATTTTGTTAAGTTTAGGAAGCTCTATGATCAACGAAGACATCTAGAGGGTCTCGGGCAGTTTATTTGTTTATTATTCGTTTTATACTTGAATGAACTTAAATATGAGAACTTAAATTGCATAGATCGATGGTATGAATTTTGTTGACATTACAATGATGTTTATGAATTGAATTGTGTTGACATGATTGCATGAATAAGTTCCATTTATATTAAATGTCAAATTATAATTGTGGTAAATTGTGAGAAATCCAAGTTATCTATCCTCTTCTCTTTTGTGAATGTATGATATATGATCATGATAATTTATATTATTTATATTATAAATTAATATTTATTTTAACTAATATTTTATATTTACTTATATTTGTTTTAATTAATATTCATTTTTTTAATTAATATTTATTTTAATTAATTACAAATAAATATTAATTACTATCTAAATTAATTAACCTTTATTTATATTTAAGTGATATTTCCTAATATTAATCTTTATTTTATTATATATATACACATTTCAAACTCTGAATTGTCTTTAAAATCTAAGTAGTTGAAACTATTTAAATTATTAAAATAAGGTTGTTTTGTTAGCTTGATTTTGGTTCTCCTATTTATTGATTTCTAAATAATTATAAAAGCTATGTTATTTAATAAATATAAGGGAATGATGCTGTCACGCCTCCAACTTACGCACGTGATCGGCACGATAGATGAGCTTTTACCTCACCACCGTAAGCCTAATTCCGTACCAATTTGATATATATAAAAAATGTTATCTCATGAAAGAGAGTACAGTAAATATTTCAAATATATCCATTTATTCATTAATAAATAATATTCTCAACAAGCATTATTCGTCCAAGATTTACCTACCCAAATTACAAAGCTACTACTAGAATACTTTTGATAAAGTTTTACATAATAACAAATATTTACCCCGATCAATGGGGTTGAGGACTCGAACGATTACTGGTTGTGCCTCTACTTCTTCTTGAAAATCTGTGAGGGGAGGAATGGCATGAGTATATTTTAGTCAATGAGGAAATATATTATTCTATCACATTAACATAAGAAACAATCATATAAAATCACAAAACATATCATATAGTTCTAAATTAAATTCCCAGACATTTTTCGGGTCCAATCCACATAAGGTGGTCGTTGTCCCGCGGCCCCTGCCGCATCCTCCCTTATTACTACTTTCATAAATGCCTCCCTTATTTCACTCCTATATTTTCAATACTCTTTGTATTGGAACAAATTTTTGTTTAACATGATTTACCACCCTTATTATCTCCTGCTCCTCCCTTTTTACTCCCACACAGGGACTCGTCCCCGTAACATTTTCCGTCAATCACAAACATAAAAATAATTCAACCTTACACACAATACTACCCATGTATGTGATGTTGTTCACATATATAGTAATGTATATTATACTATTCATAAATACGACTGTTCATATGTACGTACGATACTGTTCATATATATAGTATGATGCTATTTATAAATACGGTATTGTTCATATGTACGGTATGATACTATTCATAAATATAGCACTGTTCATATGTACGGTATGATACTATTTACGGCATGGTACTGTTCATATGTACGGTGTGGTACTGTTTATATATGCGACAATCAGAAATAATTTTCAAGTAAATGAGGATAATTCCTTTCTGATGTGGAGGATCAGCTAAGGCCGCAACCACAGAGCATACTAAGAATTTATCACACAGGTATTTATAAAAATATAGTACCCTCACAGTATCTTAGTAATCAATAAATAATTCTTAAACAATTGAGGTTAGTTCTTTTCTGATATGGAAGATCGGCTAAGGCCGCAACCACAGAGCATACTAAGAATTTAACCTCTAAATTATTGCAAGAATTTAAAAGAGCATAGTAAAATATTCTCTCACCTCGAATCCAAGCTATAAAGGATGACTTTTATAATAACCCAGAATCTTAACACCAGAATCAAAAGAATTAGAGGAGATGAGAGAATAGAATCTGAAAGTGTGAGTTTAGAAGTGAAATGGAAGGGCCTATTTATAGGAGAAGTTATGGTACTATTTGCTACTATTCCATCTACCATTCACCTATACTATTTCATCTACCAGTTTCACTTACCAGTTTTCATCTACCGTTCTCCTATACTATTTCATCTACCAGTTTCATCTACCAGTCTCACTTACCAGTTTTCATCTACCAGTCTCACTTTCAACTATACATTCTAGATTCCACTTTTGAATTGTATTTTACTTAATGGGATAAATTTCATATCGTACCATTCATTATATCTCACAATTTATTCAATTTATAAGTGAAAATTCATATTTTCAACATCATACACAACCAAGATAATAAAATTTACTTAAAAATTTAAGCAGACAGAATTTTTTTTTTTAGCAGGTATTACAAATGCATGTCTTAAATATTCATAAATAAAAAAAAAAGAGGTAGAAATTGAGATATTATTTATGCTTACGGTGACACGGGATTTGTGTCAGCATACCAATCACATGCCCGAAATTTGGGTGGATGGATTGGCAAGCTTGGTGTAGAGGTGAGGAAGATTTCCCTATCTTGATATTCCTATGTTTTATGAACGTATCGAAACATACTTTGTGCTAACTTATGTACCCATTTATAAGCATTATTCCCACTCCATGATAGAATTTATTCAAATAGATTCCAATGCATAAGTGGGAGAAATATGATCAGTGTAAGAAAATAAAGGTCCAAGGTATAGCTTCCACCATTACTCTCTAGGCCAATATGCGATGCAATATACTTATACCGAGAGGTTATATGGCATATTGGGCTGTGATGAGTTGCACTGAAGAATTATTTGTTGTGATTGGATTGCACAAATTATGTAAAGCCTTGAATCGTAGTTCCCAGCAAATGTTTGATTTAAAGAACATTGTAGATTTGTTGCACATGAGGATAAATGTGTGTAAGCATAAGACATAATTATAAAGAAAATTGTATAATTTATATGTTTGAATAATGGAGATGAGTACCCTTCAAATCCACCCACATATCTTATGTCGATGCTTAAGTGACTGTGAACTAGTGATTTGTACATAGAATTCAAGCTGACTATTAATGTTTAAGCCTTTGATATATATATATATATATATATATATTGTTCTCGTGAGTAAATATGCAACTGTGGTTGGCCCGGATGGTGCGGCTTATACATGTGAATGATATGTACTTGCTTGTATTTATGATAGTGTGTTAAATGTTCTGGTCTCACATTGCTGTACACATAATAAGGGCCCAAGTGTTGTGGTCGTTGAGTTGCTTAGGAATCGACTAGCCTACCATTGCATAGATTACTTCCTATATGAATGATTGTGTATTTGATTATGAAAGGTATGGTTTGGCTTTGATATCCTTGGTCTCACATTGCTGCACGCACAGTAAAGGCCCGTGCATTGTGGTCGTTGAGTTGTTTAGGAATCGATTGGTTTTTGGCCTCTGTGTGATTGTGGACTTTGGATGTATTTCAATTGCATGCAAGTATAATAATGTATTCATTTTCACCAAGTTGATTAGTATTGATCATATGTTCATATTCTCATATGTAAGTACCTTCTTAGAAATGGTTACTCATTTCTAAATATGGTGAACATTTATATGTGTTTGGAACTAACTATTTGAAAGGTTGTGAGTACACATACATACTCATACACACACACACACACACACACACACACACACACACACATATATATATATCTTCATAAATATATTATTATTGTATTTGCCTTTTTCATTAACTGTGTTGTTGTCCTTATATAGTTGTACGGTTATTCTCTCTCATTGAGTTTTCAACTCACACCCCTACAGTTTCAGGTATCGTCTGAAAGTCATGTAGTTATTCTGGCTTTGCCATCTTCTTGCATTCAAGGTGTCGCTTGCGCTTTTGAAGGGTAACCATTGGAGGAGTAGAAGGTACTCTTTACTTGACCCTCTTATTTCAGGTTAGCATTCTTGAATATAAGTTTGTTTATGTCCCGTCTAGAAAAGCTCTATAGTCATATAGGTCACCTAGGTCTTGGGAAAGGTTGTATAGTGTAAATTTAAAAAGTTAATGTATACCTTTTATAATCTAAATCTCTCAAATTGCTAAATCCTGTAAAGTTATACAATGTTATATGGTCATTTTGAAATTATAAGTACGGTTGAATGATTTCAAATAAATGAAGTTTAGGTTATAAGAAGATAATATTCATTGGTATATGTCGAGGCTTATGGTTTCCGAGGGTATTGCCCCTAAATCCTGTGCCAGTTATGTGCCCAGTTTTGGGTCATGACAATAAGTTTCTCTTTTTAACTCTGAAATCCACAGTAAGTTACTTCAAAACCTTGGGCGTTACAACAATTCTCACATACATAAGACTACATTCATCATTGGAGGCCTCAAGGGAACCTTTCCTCACCAATCCACAAGAGTTTTACATATGTTCTTACACAATTTCTTCTATGGGATGCTAGGGTGCAAAACTAGAAGAAGGAGGAGGAGAAAATGTTTTTTCTTACCTCAATGTCTTTTTTCTTTATGTTGGGGGGGGGGGAAGGTTGGAGTGCCTTCCCTTTCTCGGGCTCTCAACAATCTCCATTCTCCAGGGAAAATCAGAGAGTTTGGGAAGATGAGATGGAGAGATCAGAGAAGGCGAGATGAAGAGAGAGCTTTGAGGATGACGAGAGCAAGAGAGGCAGAGAGAGCTTCGAGAACCATGGAGGACGAGAGAGGCATACCGAGTAGCTTTGAGGACGACAAGAACCATGGAGGATGTTGAGACCTGAGTTAGAAAATTTGAGACGAGAGACAATGACGACGGTCAACAAGAACGAGAGATGAGGATGACAACCTGAGTTAGCAGATCTGACATGAGAGATGAGAGACGAGAGACAAGGATGACAACCTAAGTTAACAGATTTGAGACGAGAGACGAGGATGACAATTGATGAGAATGAGAGACGAGGACGACGGCCGGAGTTAGCAAATCTAAGTGAGAGACGAGGAAGAGGACGGTCAAGCACGAGAACGAGAGGCAAAGCTTCTAGTTTTCTAAGTTATGTTATGAATGAAGAACAATGACTCTACTTAGCAAACGCAATGCAGAGATTGAAGAGTGAAGAGTCAAGGGAGGGAGGAGTGATTGTGATGACTGATGGCCATGAGATTGACAATTTTTTTTTAAATGGACAGCCCGTGGTCTAGCCCGTTAGACTTATTTTTAAACAGACCTAAACTGCTTATTTACGAGCAATCCTAACTAGCCTACAAATTACAGTCTTTTCC
This sequence comes from Biancaea sappan, assembly GCA_037074585.1. NCBI lineage: Eukaryota > Viridiplantae > Streptophyta > Magnoliopsida > Fabales > Fabaceae > Biancaea > Biancaea sappan. Next base: position 58,418,077 of record CM073490.1, read on the forward strand.
CTAACACTATTGCCAATTTATAGTATTTGACCTAATAATGCGTTTTTCTTTGGGTCCAATTATAGTTTGGTGACCAACTCAATTTATGTTTTAGGCTCAATTTGTAATTAGACTTTGTCATTTTGTTTCTGAGAGATCGTACTGTAAAAATAATTATTTTATTTTTAGGAACAAGGCAGCTATAAATTTGGAGTCATATCAATCATACAAAACGGGCTCCAACAACATATTTTCAGGCACACATACTTGACATGAGAGATTTTATGGTCGCCGCGAGGGCATAATGATCCCTGGAAACAATGTATTTTGTCCTGCTAATTTCGTTCATAATTTAAAATTTAAATCCAAAATTAGAGGTGTACTTTAATTTTAATCACAAGTTTTAAGTGTTATAAACAAAGTTTAATAAATTAATAAAGTAAAAAATGTCAGTTTATTGGTTTATTAAGAAATAAATATAAGACATTTGAATTTAAATTTAATCTTATATTTAGAAAAGGATCATAATGAAAGAAAAATAGTAAATCATTTTTTCTTCTCAAAATACAAAGAACGTCCCTTAACAGAAGGAGTTATAATATTTACTTCCTTAACTTTAAAAATTGTCAAATTGACAATACATCTCTTTTAAACTTTCATTTTTGTTCATATAACCCCTTTGTTGATTTTTTTCTTTCAAATTATAATTTTCACTCTACTTGTTCATATAGAGTCAAAAATGCTAAATTAGCGAAAAGTACATTCAATTTCTCATTTCAAATGACGAAATAACGGAATTTTTTTTTTGTCATTTTCTCTTATTTAGTTGCAACAAAAGGCCCCTTAAGATAATATATTAATGTATTTTTTGTTAATTTGACTTTTTTAATAACCTACATAAATAATTAAGATGAGAGTTTTTGACCCAATAAAAGTTAATAAAAAAGTTATACTACACAAAATCAGAAGTTCAGGAGGTTTTATTGTCAACTTTTAAAATTAAGAAAGTAATTGTCCAACCTTTTCAGTTGGGAAGGAATATTTGCGTTTTGGTTTTTTTTTTATTTGTTTGCTTAACATTAAAAAATCTCAGGCCCACTTGAATTTATTTTCTCGTCAGTAGAAACTGGACCTAACTCATCCAGCCCAAATATCAAAACCAAGTGAAAAAAAAATAAGACTAAAATGAAATTATATTTTAAGAAAAAAAAACTTTTTTGAGTTCAGAGTGTTTAGTCCCCATAACACATGCACAGGCAAGACCTGTTTCTAGCAGTTTAGAGCTTTTAAATAGAGGAAATTTCTTGCCTGAGGCACTCTTTTGTTATGTTCAAATCTCCTGATTTTGAAGCATTCAATTTCAGTTTAACGGGAAATAAGAGTCGTTTGATCAAAATTAGATAATTAGGATTAAAGATATAAATTCTTCAATTTTAGTGCTAATTCTGAAAATTAATAAAAATTAATAAACTACGCTTTATAGTTATGTTAGAAGATCCATTGGCTTCTGAAATGTGATGTATAATATTTCTCCTGCCCCTATTTATTTTCTCTTTCTGTTCTAGGCTTGGCCTATGCCCTCTTTTCAATCAAATAACCGGAAATAAAATAAAATAGAGAATCAAATTTTCCTAGCCTGTCCATTTTTAAAATTACACATCATTTTTTTTATTTTCAAAATATACATTTTCTGTCCTTGTAATTTTTTATGTTAAATGACTTAATATCATAGATTTTTTTTTTACTAATCTAATTTAAATCAAATTAGAATACAAAGATATAAAGCTTTTTTAAGTTAATTTTTATTTACAATATTCAAATTCAAAATCTTACTTAAAAAAAATTGTCAAATTATTTGAACAAAGCAGCATCAGTAATTGATACTTTGTCTTGTATTGATTGCTTTTAAGAAATTGGCTCCCGCAACCATCATTGCTAAATTGAGAGGGTGAGAACATATATCAAATGAAATTGGTCCCAAACATAAAGGACAAAAAAGAAAAAAAGATTTTATATGTGTAGTATATAAGAATAAGAGAAAATGGTGTTGCAAATCCCTTATACCTGAATTAATGAAAACAAAATTGAAACTCAAATTGTTGCTCAACCAAATTAGCTTGTATTTCGACTTGGGCTCTGCATCTCAAGTGGTGTAACTGATAGTCATTAATTTAATCATTCTTTAAATCTAAGAACTTGTTTGGTACATGTTCATATAAAATTACGACGAGTTCAACCATGTTTTAGAAAATTTCTTGCTGTTTGGATTTGCATTGAACAATGGCATGAACCACATTTTGACAGCCACTGGCCGAGGTAGCTTCGAAGATGTTTCAACGTGGTTTTCACTACTATGTTGCCCTTCTCATTTTGGGTGCTTCTCACTAGTGCTCTGTCGACACCTTTCCCATTTCTAGTGCTTCTCCATCATCTTCCCCCTGTTTTGCCTGCATTTTTAGGTCGTTTCTCGTGGTTCTAGCATGTTGGCTTGTCTCCATTAAACTCCTCTATTTGCCCCTGATTCTGTTGCATTGTGTGTTTCTGTGCGTGTATGGTAGTTTCGCATGTTTTCTGTTATTGTTGGTCACTAGGAGATGCTAACAGCGATGAGAGATGTAGGAAAAATGTGTCTGGCTGTCGTATAGGCGAGAAATCTGATGGGTCACGAACTCTGATCCTTCATGACCCGCCTAAGGAAGAAGACGATTATTGTGTGTGTTTTCTTCTTTTTTTTTTGTTAGGTTGGGTCACGGTTTGGGCTTATGTATTTGGGTTTAGTTATAGTTTTGGGTTAATTAAAAATCTGATTAGCCTAATTAAACAGTTGCAATCTGATTTGGGTTTGGGCTTGCTTGTAAATTTGGATGAAAAGATATAATTTTCAATGAGTAATGAGGTATTAATCAAAAAATCAATTAATAGTATAATTAGCTACTACTAATTAAAAATATTAGGTGATGACTAAATTAAGAAAATTAGTTGCAAATGATTAAATTAAAAAATAAATTTACAGAGTAATTAGTGAATAATTAATAATTTTAAAAGAAAAATAAAAAATCAGTGTATTTTATTATACTAATTTTAATAATTACATATCTACAATTATATTTACAAATCAACATTCAAATATCATGATTTATCCTAAAGTTTATCTAAACTTAAATTTATTCAAATCACGTTTACTCACCTATTTTTCAAACACACTTAATAATTTGGCATTTTGAGGGCCAATACGTGTGACGTTTGTAGCATCCATGGCCCATTGGAGCTTGACCATGTAAGCAATTCCATTCCAAAACGCAAAGTAACCATGTCCAAATAATTCTTCTCCATATATACAATCGCTTCTAGAAGACGCCCCATAAAGTTGGAAAAACAAAAACTTACACAATAATTACCTTTCTTTGATGGGATTTGAAAATTGAATTTGTCATATATATATATACATTGGTGAATCTAAAACCCAGTATGAGAGAATTTTTCATTTTTTTTTAATTTTATGATAACTTTTTTATATTAATTTTAATTTGTTACTCATTTAATGTTAATTTTTTCTTGAAAAATCTATCTATTACAAAAATTTTAAATTTTAAATTTTTACAAAACTCCTTAATTACATAACTAATCAACTAATTTAATAGAATTAAATATATGTACAAAAATTTCAAATTTTAAACTTTTATCCTAACAATAAAAAGAAAAATTAATTATCATCACGAAAAAATTTTATGAAATTGACCAATTTGATAGAATTAAATCTATGTAAAAAAATTTCAAATTTCAAATTTTTACTCTAACAATAAAATGAAAAATTAACAATCATTAAAAAAAATTTATAAAATTGACTTCACAAATATGTTACTTATTATTTTAATTACATAATCAATCAATTAATTTAATATAATTAAATCTATACACAAAAATCTCAAATTTCACTCACAAGCTATTAAGAATTTGAGTGTCCTCAGCTACTGTAGAGAACAAATTTCAATTAGTAACCAAGTATGCTCTCCTCAATAGATTCATATATATATATATATATATATATTTGTTATTCTGCTGTCGATTTTTTTGATGATCAATTGAGACGCCATGGAGAGGACATAATAAGAATCCTAGTCCTAGATCTTCCAATTAATTGATAAGTGGATGATTAACTATTACCTTGATGGCCTTGTTTGACTTGGTTGCCTTTCACGGGAGGTGGTATGCGATATCTTGAAAAGATACTCTGTAAGAAAGGATGAGGAGAGAGAGAAGGATGAGTGGTTGGTTGGGACAGTGAAGAAAGCAATCAGGTAGTCCAAAAAACAAAAATTAAGGAGGTCAAAAAAAAAAAAGGGGCAAAATAAAAAAAAAATTATTTTAAAATATTTAAAATTCAGGAGGTACAACTGTACCTCTAGGACCAACGTACGTCTGCTTATATATATATATATATACATATATGCAAAATTTTAAAAAATATCAATTATTTTTTAAAAGTTTTGAACCTGTTAGTAATTTTTTGGCAGTAAAAAATAAGGTTTGCAAACATATTCTAAGAACTAACAAATAATAAGATAAAAATTTTACTGAATAAACTATATGTGTTTAAGGGCAACGGATTAAATAATGAAGATGTACATTTAAAAAAATCAAAGAAATACATTCTTACAAAATAAAAATGAATAAAATGAGATAAAAGATGTCTGCAATTGCAACAGTAAAAAAGATAAGAGTCATATGAAGATGATGATGATTTGTGGTGGCAAGATAAGGTCTAAGATTAATATGAATGTCTCAATCATTGTGCTGTTTGAAGACAGCCTAAGATAATTGGTATGTATTAATTTCAACCATGATCTTCAACCCACTATCCTTTCTTTTTCTTTTGATTGCTGGTAGCCTCAGTAAGGTCATAATTAATGAAGTCTGCACTGTGTATTTGGATGGCTGGATCTTATTCATAATTCATAATTGAATTTTAGATAGTGAAAACCAACTAACCACATTGTTTTAAGAGCTTTTCTTTTATTTATTTATTTATTTGAGTAAATGATTGATTTAGTTTTAAAAAATATAGTTATTTTAATTTAGTTTTTAAAATTAAATGTCTTATTTTAGTTATTAAAAATTTTATTTTTTTCAATTGATTTAGTCTTTTTGTACCTAAATCTCAAAGTTTACTGTTATTAAATTTTACTATTTTCATTGTTAAATATTACTTTGAGAGACATAAAAAAAAAATTAAAGCAAATGTAATTTTTTAAAAATTTAATAAAAATATTTAATTTTTTAAGAATCAAATTGTTCCAGAACCAAATCAATAATTTACTGTTAATCTTTTTTAGTTTCCTCTATGACAGAAGATGGCAGAAAACTTACACTGAATCTCTTTGCTCAACACAAAATTAAGTACCTCCTTAAATATTTGTCTTGCATTGCTTCTTTTTTAATTATATTTTTAATAAAAATATACTTCGTGAATTTTTTTTAAAAAATTAATTCTGCTTAATAGGAAAACATTTTTACTTATCCTATTTTCATAAAACAATTAGTAACAAACATTAAATATTGTACTTAAGTTTTCCTCAGTCCTTTTTGTTTATTCATAAATAGCATGTAACCTTATACTAATTTTTTCATGGGAGTAATCTATGTATAATTTTTCTTTCAAAAGAGTAGCTCTAATATTTTAGTTTTCGGAAGAGCTATATATATGTTGAAAATACATGGGATATGAAATTTGCCACGGCTGTTTAATTGGATAGGGATTAGATTTGAGTGTAGACTATGGGCTTAATTTGTCTCAATTATTAAATAATACGAAAGTAACAGTCGATAAATTTTTATACATAATAGAACTTAAACTCATCTAAGAATCAAGTCCGTTTAAAATCCTCCATAGATAAAGGGAGGAATTTCAAAAGGCAACAGCTTTGTATATCTTTAATTTTCTCAAATAAACAATACACCCTATTAGTTTGTTTTATTGTAGAGTAAATTAGTGACGTAATCTCATAAAGATTAGTTATTTCAATTTGATCTTAAAATATTAAATGTCTTGGTAATTAAAATATTGAATTTATCTCAATTTGATATTTTTCATTATTGTAGAGCATATTGTTTCACAAAAATAATTGATAAGTTATTTAAAAGCTTAAAAGTTAATTTTTAGCTGAAAGCTAAAAGTTGTTAAATTAACTTATTAAATTAGAAGTGTTTGATAAAAATAGTTATTGAATTAGTTGATAGATATAAAATGACATAAAATAATATGCTTATATGATATTTTATAATCTCAAAGTAATACAAAATAAACATATTATTTTTTTAATTAAATTAATTTACATTATTATTATTATTATTATATTTTTTATATCATAATTTTTTATTTTATAATATTATATATATATATATATATATATTATATTTTATATGTATATGAGGAATAATGGTAGAATAAAAATTTTAATAAAACAATAAAAATAAAAATAAAAATATAAATATAAAAATTATAAGCTTAAAATAGAGTATCAAAATAAACTATAAATTATAAGTTAATCAAATAAATTATAAACTCACTTTTTTTGCATACCAAACATTATCACAGAAACAAAAGTGAATTGTTTGAGGGTGTACATACCCTTATTTGGAAGAAATTAATTTAGGGTCTTTGGAGTAGCTTCAAAACTAATATTATTTCTTTTTTGTTACAAAGGAGGCACAAGATTTGGAGAAAGGGGATGTAAGAGGGATCAAACTTACAACCATCAAAACTCCCTAAAACTCATGTCCAAGGAAAATGCTACTTGAGTTAAGGTTGTTTATTTATATAAGTAAATTACATTTTTTTCTCCCTAAGTTTTCAAAATTATATTCTCCTCTTCTGTACTTTTTTAAAATGTACAATTCTTTCCCTATACATATATATCACAAGTATTTTATTTTCTTGTTATAAAAAAGTATTCAATATATATTTAAGTTAATGACTAAAAACAAATTGCAAAGTGCTCGTTGAACAGAAAATATAAAATTAGATTAAAGTGTAACAATGTCATAATTAAAAAATAAGATAAAATATTTAAAAAATTGAAAAAAAAAAAAGATTATAATTTTAACAATTTACAAAGAATAGTGTAATGGACACAATTTATATAGACCCCAGTAGAAACTGTCTTCAAAAGAATAAGAGGAAATCTCGAGATACTTAGAATTTATACCTCAAAAAACAAAAATCATTTTGTTGAATGATTGGGAACAGAACTAATCTAATCAAGAAGTTGCAGTAGTTGGCTCCGAGTGTTAATTTTGAAGCTAAAAGTCTCATTAGTCATTTCATTCGTCAATTTATGATCATAATTCATAAGTACTTCTTCAATCTATCAAAAAGGCACGTCTAAAGACGTTGCGAGATTATTTAAAGGCTGGCTGATTGCAAATTAAATATTTTTTAATATTTAATTTTTGTGGGGCCAAATATATAAACAATTTGCCTAACGGTATTTAATTTTGTGCGTGTTGAAAAAACTCAAAAATTGGACTTCAAGCTCAGATTTATAACAACGACAGCTGAAGACTGACTTGATGAACTGAGAGTTGATATTATCATATTATTCTTTTTTTTTTAGCCTACAGTTTCATCTTATTTTAATTTTATACAACATGTATATTTATATCTTGATTAAAATATTTATGTATTTTTAGTTGTAATTTTATTTTTATGTTTTAACCAAATTAAAAATGAATAAAATTAATTAAAAAACCATTATAAACATTGAAAATAATTTATCCAATCAAAGAATATTAATTAATTGTAAAGTCAAATCATCATGTGCTTTTTAGTAATCTAGCAATATACATATTTTTTAAAAGATTTTCCAAACACTTACTAAATACAAACTGCTTATTTCTTACATTAATTAAAAGTGACCTTTCAGATGAATTAAAGTCAGAACACTGAAAAAGGCAAAGCAAAGGGAAGTGGAAAATGTCGGGTGTCTTTTGTGAGGTTTGCATGGCGGGGCCTTTGCCGGCATATTTGATTTAAGCCATACATTTAATTCATTTCATTCATCCACTTGATGATGGTAATTAGTAAATAATATATATGTATAAATTGAAAGATTAAATCATTCAGTCCCTGCATTTTTAATCAATTTTTAATTATGTCTCCATATTTTAAAAAATTATGATTGAATCTTTATAATTTTAAAAACTCTTAAGTTAGTCCCTACATTGAATTTTGTTAATATTTTATTAAATTCAGATGATATTGCGAAATATATACCATTTTAGTATTCAAAATATATATTATTTAAGTTAATTTTCCTAAATTACTTAACATAATTGCTTAACATGTTGTATACAAGTGAGTTAATTTTATTTAATTATCTTTTTTTTTGTTATTTAAGTCATGCATATTCAGAATATTCATATGCCCATTGTTGGTTAGACTAGTAAAATTTAATGGAGTACTGGTATGGAAGCTTTGTAATAGGAACTAACAAGCTGTAAGAACTTAATTACAAATTTTTTAAATTAAGGGGATCACATTTAAAAAAAGTAAAACTATAAGGAATCCAAAAATAATTTAAACTTCAAAAAAAAAATTAGAGTGGAAGTGTGGTGAGATTGTGTTGAAGATAAAGACAGGGAAGAAAAATCAAAGAAAAGTAAGGACAGTAATTGCTTGCCCATTTTTATAGGAAGGAATGGGCATCGCTATCAGCCAACAGAGAGAGATTAAAAAAGACGTAGATGCAATTTGTTCAACTTAGTTGTCCATCACTGTCACACCAAAGTTCTCTTTTTCTACGTTTAGTTATATCTTAATATTTTTTTTAATGTTTTCTTTCCTCTAGAATCTTTTTTTAGAGATGATTTTATTTGAGATTTTTTTTTTCTAAATATAAATATTTATTTTAATAGAAATCCGAATTATGATTCATTTAACGAGTCTTTTTTTTAAGAGATAACCTTTGTTGTTGGTAATATTCTTTTATGTTTGAGTGCGACATTTTGATCATTTCATGTTTTAATGTAAAGTATGTGAAATCTTTTATTTAAAAAGATATATAAATTCTTTATATTTTTAAAAAATAAATCATTTAATCGTTTTTGAAGACTTGTTTAACATGAAAGTTAATCAAAAAGGTTAAATTTGATCGTGATAAAAAACATATTTTAAATTTAAAGAATGCTTAATTAAATATCTTTGATTAATATTGTTTGGAATTACAAGAAGCCATATTTAAATTCTGAAAAGCAAACACACACACACATATAACATATATATATATATATATATATATATATATTTTATACTATTTTATATAATAAATAACTGGTGTTTTATGTATAAATTTAATTTTTAATGTCTCAATTAATAATTATGTTAAGCATCATTAAAAATAAATTATAATATACAAAAGTTTTTATTTTTATAAAAAAAGCAAAAGGAATGATGTATTTTAATTTGATGCTTAATTTAGAAAATGTGAAAATATTTTAATCTCATTAGTATCGTCATTCTACCGCTCGCACTATTCTATTCTTTCTCAAACCATATTGATATTTTAAAACAAAAGGTTATATATTCCTAGAACTTGAATCAATTTGTCGGATCAACTAAAAAATTGTTAAATTAGTTAGGGAATTAATTTAATTTAGACCAGTAAATTGATGAGTGTTTAAACTGATAAAAAATTAATCAAACTGATCTTAAATAGATAAAATCAGTCAGTTTAACTGGTTCAATTTTTTTTTAATTTTTGAATTTTAAAATTATTTTTAAATATTTACTGAATATTATCATATATTTTTTAAAAAATTTTAAAAACTTAAATTATTAAAAAAAAAAGATTTAAGATTGATATAACTTGTATAGAATATTTTAATATTATATATTTAAATATATGTAACATATATATTAATTATATATTTTAAATACTGTCAATTTAATTATAATTTAATTATTAATCTTAAATGGCTGTCTACCAATCTAATTTTCTAGACCGAAATACTGAATGAGTCGTATCTTTGCTCCAGAGAGATAATTGATCAGAGTAATGTTGTAAATTGCTTTATGTCAACTTTCATAAGAGAGCAAGTTATTGGGGGTTATGAAAGTGGGTCAACTTGTATCCAATAGATGAAAAACCAAGACATACGGAAACAGGGTCGTCTTCGCGCATCTCCATCCACATATCGTGTGATTGACCCTACAATCAGAGGTCTGCTACACCCTTTACATATTATGCAATAAATAAATAAATTTACAGATAGGAAAAATATTACTTTAGCTTAAAGTTTCATAGCTTGTCCATGTGCAATTCAATCCAAGTACCTTAACAGCCAGTAGATCGAAAAGATATTAATTAAACTTAATTTTTCATCCCAATAATTATTAATTTTGTGATGATCCTTTGTATGTACACAAACACAGATTTTAATTTTAATTTTTTTAAAACCAAAAAATTTAACTTACAACAAATATTAATATAGATCTGTAGCAACTAGTAAGCAAACTAGGATAAGAATGACATCCAGAATGCAAAGCTGAGTCATGCCATGTGATTAATTTGATCCATCTCTAAAAATATAAATGATATTTAAATTTGAATTGCCAGTTTTTTGTCTTTTTGGGTGTGTTACTAAACTATTGATCCAATTTATATATATGAATTTTTACATACAATACAAACTTAGTTTTTGTGTGTAAAAATGACACACATGATGCATGAAATCTTTTTACAATGAACCAAGTATTCACTGAATATGATGGAATCATATATGAATTTAGGCAAAGTTCTTTCTCAACATTCTTTTAATCTTTTTGATAACGTCAATAATTAATTTATATAAATGTTCATACTGAAAATTAATTAATCATCATAAGTTTGTTTGTGAATCAAAGTGTAAGGACAGATAGCAATATCTAGAGCCAAAACAATACTTCATATTGTACTTGTTAACAAAATTTCATCGAATCCTCTATTTCAATTAACTTTTAATAAGATGACGATGCAGTAATAAAAAAAAATTTAAAAATGATTTTCAGCAATGATTTTCTTGGTAAATATTTATTAATAGTAGACGATTTATTATTTTTTTAATAAAAATAAGAATTCATTATAACAAAAGAGATATCATAAATATTAAATTCTACATATTAAACTTAATTACCTCAAATTGTAAAGGGTAAATTAAGAGCATAGGAGCTGGCTAATTTTTTATTTAAACCATCAGTATATTTATTCGGCTCTAATAAGCTGGCTAATTTATATAAAGAATTGAAGGAGTTTAATATTCAAAGCTAAAATTAGAAGAGTTGATTTGAGAGGATGAATGAATGAGAAGGCATTTATATATATTTTTTAGGAAAATTATTTGTATGGGAGTTTGAGAAGCTTCCGTGGAATAATATTTTGTTTATTGGAGGATGACATGGGATAATGCCCACAAATAAATAGCCAAAATACAGTGCCTGACAAGGACGGTGCAGTGACCACAATATGATAATCGGATAAACCATATGTGTGATGAGTCGGCACCAAGGAAGATACGCCCATTGGATAACTCCTTCCGCGTCACGACAGCGCATCTCACGCATCTGTGGGACCCACCCTACCTCTATATACAAACCCACCTACGCTTCTTTCCCACTCCTCCTCACAACTCTCACAAGCCTCAATTCTCAATTCTCAAATCTCAAACTCCTCAAACGACACCGTATCTCACGTAACATGATTTCCCTCTCTTTTCCTTCGTCTTTCTCCGCCACCGATCTCTCCGGCGGGACCTTCTCTTCGCCGCCGCGCCGTGTCAGATCGCGCCCTGTAGTCGCCTTCGCCACCGCCACCGCAACCGCCACCGAAGATCGCTCTACTTGGACCGAGCAACCAAGGCCGTCGTATCTGAACCCCCGTGGTACGGCGTCCTGCACATCTCTCTACGACGTTCTAGGAATCCCAGCCGGTGCCTCAAATCAAGATATAAAGGCGGCGTACCGGCGACTTGCGAGAGTTTGCCACCCCGATGTGGCGGCGATCGACCGGAAAACCTCGTCGGCGGACGAATTCATGAGGATTCACACCGCCTACTCCACTCTATCGGATCCTGAAAAGCGAGCCACTTACGATCGCAGCCTTTTCCGGTCCCAACGGCCGTTGACGATGGCGTCGTTGTTTCCCGGCTACACTTGTCGGAACTGGGAAACGGATCAGTGCTGGTAGTGAGTTGACTCGTCCGAGTGACCATACTGAGTTACACTAGTTAATTAATTAGGCGCAGTTATTGAAGCTCCTAAATCATAGTTAGTTTAGTTAGTTAGGGTTAGTAATCAGATGTTGTATTATACTGTTGTGTACAGTACATATACTTGTAGAAGTTTTGATGTGGGTTTTATTGCTAATTAAAGCTTCTACAGACATTTCTACTATAATATATGTAATATCCCAAGAATTTTTATGAATGTTTAAAATTTATTTGAAGTTTATTAAAAAATTTAATTACATGAAAAATGTTCTTTTGAATTAGTAAAGGAAATTTAGGAATAGAAATTTTTAATTTGAGAAATTTTTACAAATTCTTAAGGGCTAAATTGAAAAGAAAAAAAAATATGGAGTATTTTTGAGAAATGACCAAGTAGGAACCCGAGAAGAAGAATAGAGCTTATGAGAATGAATTATGAGTCCGGTACCAAAAGGATGATGGATTCGAGGTTAAAGTGGAGTTTGAGACTTTGAGAGGGACTAAAGTGAAATAAACAAATTTGTGGGACACTTAGGATTTAGAAACACCTGATGTGAGATTTTAAGAATTTGCCTTTACTAGTCTTAACTGAGGGTCAACTGGAGAACAAGTGATAATTTCACCCCATGCGAGTATATAGGTGACCTCACCTATTTTTCCTCATTTTTTTCCTTTCCTCTCTCTCTTCATCTTCTCTCCTCTCTTTCTCTCTTTCTTCTCTCTACTTTCTCTCTTTACACTCTAACTCCACAATCGGGATTTGGAGGATGGATCTCGTGTTACGGCGCGAGCCTCTAGGAGCCAAGCAACATAGAGAAAGGAAGGAATCGAGGTAGAAATTTCTATTTCTCAAGTTTTTCCCTATTTTCTAGTTTTAAGGAAGTTTGGGGTAAAAATCGAGATTTTAGCTTCGTTTCTCGATTAAAATTGGTGTTTTTGGTGTCTAAATGCTCCTTAGATATTAAGGGTGAGATCCCATAGAAGAAATCATGGAAAACAGTAGAGATTTGGCCAGATCTGAGCCAAATCTGAAAGGAATCACGAAAGGTCGCGATCGTGGCGCCCAGGCGCCAAGGTTCAGAAGGTTTTGAGGAGGAAGAAAGGCTTGGCGCCTAGGCGCTAGGCTTGGGTTGGTGCCATGTGTGGCGCCCAGGCGCCAGATGTATCAGAAAACCTTAGCTTATTTTCAATCGGCCATAACTTCTTCATTCGGACTCTGTTTTGGGTAAACTTTATATCGTTGGAAAACTCTTTGAGTCTAGTTTCCAATGGTATAAGTTTCATATAGATATTCATTACCGGTTATGAGTTATGACTTGAAATGTGAGTAAAGGTCGAGAGCAGTGATAGGAAATTTCTCTATTTTGTAACCCTAATAGTCTTTACCTGGTTACAATAGGGATGGTTGAGGTGCAAGGTGGGAGCGCCGAGAGCGTGGAATCCAGGTGAGTAGGCAACTTTGCAAAATTAATTTACTAAATTAGTCAAAGCACAATATAAATCTCATTTGCATTATTTGTGAAATTGAGAAGATTATCAGTGTATGTTTAAGTTGAGAAAAATTACAATATCATTGGGAATTATTTTATTACCTTTGTAAATTTATTTCTCTAGTTGACTAAATAACTAGATGTGTTAGTTCCTTGAATAAATTGGAATATTTTGTAAGTGAATGACCTTACTAAACTAATTTGATATTATTAGACAAAGTACAATATAAGTCTCATTTATAATATTATTGAAATGATAAATAATCTATGCATGAGTTTGAAAGGATTAGAGTCTCATACTACTTAGTGTATAACTATGAAAACCTATGCACGAGTTTGAAAGGGTTAGAGTCTCATACTACTTGGTGTATAACTGTGAAAATCTATGCACGAGTTTGAAAGGGTTAGAGTCTCATACTACTCGATGTATAACTGTGAAAATCTATGCACGAGTTTGAAAGGGTTAGAGTCCCATACTACTCGATGTATAACTGTGAAAATCTATGTACGAGTTTGAAAAGGTTAGAGTCTCATACTACTCAGTGTATAACTGTGAAAATCTATGCACGAGTTTGAAAGGGTTAGAGTCCTATACTACTCAGTGTATAACTATCAAATCCTATGCACGAGTTTGAAAAGGTTAGAGTCCCATACTACTCGGTGTATAACTGTGAAAATCTATGCACGAGTGTGAAAGGGTTAGAGTCTCATACTACTCAGTGTATAACTGTGAAAACCTATGCACAAAGAGTTTGAGGGTTAAATACCCAGGTCACTTGGTGCAAGTATTTTATGGCACATAATGCAAAGTGATTGAGGGATTGATTACCCAAAAAATTATACGCAAATTCAGACAAATGTAATACTATAATTATTTAAAATAAATAATAGATTGATTGTATTAGTAAATGTGGTATTTGTGCTTGTGATATTTTCATGTACAGTTGTTTACTCACTGAGTTTTGATTAACTCACACTCTCTATGATTATCTTTTCAGATATAGTGGTTGATGAGGAGAATTTATAGCCTTTAAGGATATACTTCACTTTTGTCTGGTAAACAAATAAATATAGATTTGGTAAGAATTAAGAAATGCTCTATAATCTAGTAAGTCACTGTCACGACCCATTTTCTAGGCACATGACCGGCACAATGATAAATATCCCATCACTGTAAGCCTTTCAATAAATTCTACCCACAAGTAAAATTATTAGTCATTATCTCTATATTCTCAAAATACCATTCCTTAATAAATACAAAGAAAATACATAAAATTTTCTTAATTAAAAATAATAGATCCTCAATACAAAATACATTATCATACTGAGATACAAGCCAAATATCAAACCCCTGACCTAGATGTCCTAGACGGTTACAGAGCAACATATTCTATAACAAAAGAAGGGCCTACCCGACAGCGGGAAGGTCCAAAGTGATCTACTCCTCTAGCGGATGTTCTTCGGTGGCAACCTGATCTGAACAAAAAATTTGTACAGAGAGTGTGAGCTTTTAAACTCAGTAAGCAAATTGGCCTCGCGTTAATAAAATTCAAATACATCACCAGTCATGCAAGCATATCCGAAGGCTCAAGTTCAACCAATAGACATAGTTAGAAATTTCATACAAGAAGATAAAAATTCATCCAATTCAACAAACGTTACAAGTACTCATCAATGGCAATATGTCCCGGAGAGCGCACATAGGCCAGCTCACCAATTCTGTATATTTCCGCCATGACGCACAATCTTATCCTCTTAGCTAGGGCACCTCACGGATTTATCACCAATCCGGGCTATATCCCTACTGAGGGAATCGTTGTCTCCACACTCATTGGTCAAAACACCCTTTAAACCGGGTTTTCCGCCTTGCCTTGAGAGGGGGTACTGTTCCGCTCAATCACAATCAATAGTACAGTATTTCATATCATAATCAGAAGCACAATATAATATTCATCCATATAACAGGTATAGTATATAACTATATTATAGGTTTATAAATCACAATTCAAGATAACAATTAAACTGTTTTGAAGAGATTCAAACTTTACATCATCATGAGATACTTGCTTCTTCTTATCCATACTTCTGGATTAATTATCTCATTAGATTCGTCATTCTGAATCTAATTTCCCCCTATGAATCTTGGGAGTGTCCTACGACATACTTTTTATCACCAGTAATACTAAAACTCTATTAAAACGGGGTCGTTCCACTCACCTGAATTCTGTACGAGTATCGCTTCTCTAAGTCGTTACGGACAAGAGTACCTAGGTGAATTTCAGTGTTTCGACACAGAGATTTTCATGAAAAATTAAAAAAAAATACGTTAGGATTGTTTTCGTATAGATACTGTTCATACGTACGGTTACTGTTCATACGGTTACTATTTATACATACGGGTACTATTCATACCAGAAATAAAGAATACAGTCTGTAAAAGAGTACACCAGGTAAGTTCCCAGGAAAGAGTGGAGGGTCACAATGGATACACTTTAAAACCAGGTCTTTCCTTAGCCAGAACTTTCCTAGACATGTATTCTTCACAGTTTACATCCTATTTCGGTAATCAGAGAATTAAAATAACATATAGACAGCTAAGGACAATTTTTCTGATGTGGAAGATCAGCCAAAGCTGCAACCACAGAGCATACTTAAGAAAATAACTTCTAAAATTTGAAAGACATAGAAAAGGCATAGTATCCTTACCTAAGCAGAAAAAGAAAAGTCCAAAATCTCAGAGGCCTAGCGTCGGAGCAAGAAAAACTTAAGGAGAGAAGAAGAGAAGTTGAAGGTGTGAGTTTAGAAATGAAATGGAATGACCTATTTATAGGAAAAGTCAAGGATACTATTTGACACTATATATTAATAAAATATTCAATTTACTATTCATAAAAATGACATTTCTAATAATACAATTTACTAATAATTCGCTTTCAATTTTTTATTATTATTAGAAACTTAAAGGAAAAACTATTCTTTCACCTTAAACCTTTAAGTTTCTTTTCAATTCAGTCCTTTCAATTTAGCCCTTGAGGATATTTTACACATAAAACGTCATTTTCTCCTACAAACTTCTTTCTAGTTTTCTCTTATGATCAAACCACTTCTAGTACTTGACATTTTGATTGTATAAATGAACAGTACCATATAAGTAAATAGTATTATACGAGTGAATAGTACCATATACTGAAATAGTAACAGTAGTTTGTAAACACGCATTTATATTTTATTTTTCATGGGTATTACAGTCACCTCGGCTTGGGAGGTTGTATAGTACTGTATAGTGTATGAATGTTGAACATTTTCTGAATATGTATACAAAATATCTTTCTTGAAAAATTTATGATTCACATACTTGAAAAATTTATGATTCACATAGTTATGGATATTAAGAATGTTTATAGAGATTAAGGGGTACCACGGAGGTACACCATAGGTATTTTATGTTTATCTCACATGTAAATTTTGGGATGTGATAATATAGATGAAGAAGAGAATCACTTGTGTTTTGCTTCCACTCTCTTCCTTGTGATATGGTTCCATCCAATTTTAATATTTTATGATATGACGAAACAAAAAATAAAAAAATAAAAAAGGAGAAAAATTAGCAGGTTGACGTTTGGTTTATATTTAATTTTGTGCATTTTTTTAAATTAAAACTTTCAAATGTGATTTAACCAAATTTAATAAAGATAAGTGTAATTTACCCAATCATTATTAAATTGAGGGACGTACAAACCTGACCTCGCAGCGGTTTATGAAACCAAGTACATGGGACCATCGTGACTAGTGCGAAGCGACGACTCTTCAATTGAGATCCAAGTCAACAAGTGGCGATGTTGTTTCATAGGGAAATTCTGGAAGATCAAGTTTGGCATTTGAATGCAAAGATTCTAGAGGATAAAGTACGGGTACTCCATTCTCCGTTGATTTTGCTATAATTAATTAGTTCAAATCTATTCCTTTAATCTTTCTGTTTTCGAAATTTTCAACACAGACGGTCCAATCAACACATCCCACGTGTTCGGATCTAAGAAGTTAATACTGAAAATGGAGATAATTTCACTACTTTAGATCACACTCAATTTGCTTGTTTATATTTTATTATATTATTTAATTCAATTTTTTAAGGAAATATTAATAATGTAATTATTGATTACAACATAATTAAATTTTAGACAAGTCTATAAAAAACTCAACTTTTTAAAAGATTTTTGTATAAATTATTTTTTATTATCATATATATAAATTTAAAAATAATTCAATGATAAAAACATTCAACCTCTTAAGTTAAAATAGTTGGTGGTTATGTTCTTGACCCAAAAACCTATGAATAAGGGTCTGTTTGGACAAATATCTTAATTAAGCATTTATATCATAAGTGTTTATGATATAAGTGATTAATTCAATAAATTATTTGTGTTTGGATGCACATTTAAAAAGTATTTATGTAATATTTTAAAGTATTTGAATGTATTACTACATAATTACTTATAACAACTGAAATTATCATAAAGCCCATATCAACACTAATTTTTCCAACGCATTGGTTTTCCCTGATGGTAAGCATATCACAGTTCAATGTGTACTGATGTATGCACTATTGCACTCCAATAGTTTCACAACTTGATTTTGCAACCTGATTTCAAAACATGAGGTAAACCAGTATTTTGCAATTAATTTGAACAGCTGTACAAAGAAATAAACTCATCAGACAGGACTTATATCCTATAACAAAGGGATATGGAATAACAAAAAAATTATCCTTTCCACTCAAATCTGAATGCTTACAGGCCAAAAATATTTTGATCCAAAAAACAAAAAACTTAGAACTTTCAGAACATATGCTAGAACATCCTTCTCATATGGATGTACCTCCAAAAAAAAAAAAGAAAAATGCTAGAAAGTTCCTCTTGATCAATGTAACAAAGCCTGCATGTGAGATAAAATTAGAGATCATATTAGACATAAAGATTCAAAATATTGTTAAAGTTATGCTAGAAAAATATACAAAAGCATACCAGTTCTACATTGTTCAAGTTATGTCAGAAAATTTTCAAATACCAATTCTATACTGAAATGTAATTCAAGTTATGTCAGAATCTGATTCAAAATCAGACATTTTCTTATTGAACCAGAAACGTTCATTTCTAGGTAACCCAAAATCGAATACATTACCCAGAAACAAAATCTCATTTTTGGGTAATGTATAACCAAAAGCGTTTCTGGGTATATATTACCTAGAAACGCAATCTTGTTTTTGGGTATGGGTAAAAGTTATCCAGAAACGATTTTATTTCTGCTTTTTTAAAATAACCAAACAGGAAATCGTTTTTGGTTCGAAAATCGTAAAAAATCTAGTTTTGTTTTGGTTTTCGAACCGGAAACGATTTCGGATTTAGAACCACAATAAAAACATTAGATTTGCGGGAAAGGAAGAGCTCATCGAGAAGAATTGATGGATTTGGTGTGATTTGGAGAGGGAGATGGAAGGGAAAAGTAGGGAGACAAGAGAGATGAGAGACGGGGAGACTAAGCGAATGAGGAGAGCAACTGGAGACTGAGAACACGAGGGTAGGAGAAGAATTTTTAAAACTTAATGGGGATAATCCTATCATTTGGATGATCGATTCTTTACCTCCGCATAAGCTCTTTTAAGCTTATTTTGATAAGCTTATTGAAATAAGCTCAAAAGAACTTATAAGCTATTTTAAAAAGCTTTTCTAAACACCTAATTTTTCTTTCAAAAGTGTTTGTGATAAGCTTTACAAAATAAACTGTAAATAAGCTCATCTAAATTGGACCTAAATAGATAATAGAGCCTGTTTTTACCGACATATGAAACAAAGCTGAGGGTTTTAAGGTCGCGGAGGCGAAACGCCTAATTTTTCAATTCTTCTTTATAGCAAAGAATCAAATGTGTTTAGGACCTTGAAGGGAGGGTCGTGGATCTTCCATAATTCTTGGCTAATCTTGAAGAGATGGGACCATGATTTTAGTCTACAAGAAAGCTTACTTAATCTTATCAAGATTTAGATAGAGATTGGAACATTGCAGGATTGTCGAAGGGGGAATGAAGATTGCGAAAGAGATTGATTCGGTGTTAGACATCAGTATCTTTGCCAAAAAAAATTAATCAGGCGATGTTCATCAAGGCCCAAATCCAGTTCAACATAGGAAATGTTTTAGCTGATGGATTGTGGGTGGCTTTGGAAAGGGATGGGAGGATTATGGGTTGATATACAGTATGAGACGTTGAGTAGGTTTTGTTTATATTTTGATTTAGCATAATGAGATGAATAATTTTTTGCAAAGGATGCATAAGGAGACGGTGAATCTCTTGAGTTGGGGACATGGCTGAGTATTATAGGCATAACCCTAGATGTACAAAAGCAATACGGAAAGATTAGTGCTCCTACTTCGACTCGATTGGGTATTTGGAAAGAACAGTCTCACCAAATTGAACTTCATTTATTTTTTTGATTTCTTAAATTATTTTTGTTAGGAGTTAACTTGTTTTCTTTTTCTTTATTTTCCAATGTCTTCAAAAAGTATTGTTTTTATATAGTCTTATCTTAACTATCCTTCAAATTCTCAACTTTTCCATGCGCAATTGAATTCAAGTAGTGTCTTTTATAGTCCTTAAATCAAGGAAGAATTATATTAATTATTTGAAGTATGGTTTAACTACAACTTTGAAACTGCAATAATTTTTTTTTCTAAAAATATTAGTACTACAGAAAAATTAAAGAATTGAATGCGTTTAATTGTCAAAACTAAAATTAGAAGAGTTGGCTTGTGAGGATTGAAAAAGAGTCACGTATTCTACGCGTTTAAGAAGCTTCTATAGAATTTTTTCACTAACAAGATTACAAGACATAAGATAAGGTCCACAAATAATAGAGGTTAAATTATTATTCTTTTTTTATTATAATTCAAAAATTCATAATTGATCCATATAATTTTACAGAGTTTTAATTTACTCTACTTATACAAAAAAAAATAATAAATATATGAAGTTAACTCTCATATATATATATACTCCAGTTATTTTAAATCATATATATTTTAAATGTTATAATAGTACATTATGGATCATGTAACAAGAATTTTAAAAAAAGTTTAACTAAACTTTAACGATAATGACTAAATTTTAAATATTTAAAATTATAAAAATAAAATTAAAAATCTTTAAATTATAAAAACTCAATGAAAAATTAATTCAAAATTATAAAAAATAAAAGTATAATTTAATCAATAATTAATACATCACATGACTAGGACGGTGGTGCAAACACGTACACCATTAACATTAAGTAAGAGGATTTAAATTTTTTAGACAGTTTAAATCGTTGAGCTAACTTAACGAAATTATAACGTCAAGTCAGATATGCCATGTATGTGCTGAGTCGGCACCAAGAAAATCCGCCCATTGGATAACTCTTCCCGTCTCCCGACAACGCATTTCACAATATCAGTGGGACCCACCGCATCTCCCTTCCTCCCTTTATATACACAAACCCAATTCCTTTCCTTCAGCTGCATAACTCAAGAATCTCGAGTCGAATCTCAACTCTTCGCCACGAAACGGTATCATTCGGATCTCAATCCAAAATGCTCTCACTATCTTTTCCTTCGTCTCTCGCCGCTCCCGACCTCTCCGGTAAAACCCTCTTTTCTCCGCCGCGTCGCGTCGGATCCCGACCAGTACTCGCTTTTGCCACCGCCACCGCCACCACAACGGCTACTGAAGATCGCTCTACTTGGACCGAGCAACCAAGGTCGCCGTATCTGAACAGCCGTGGTACGGCTTCGCGGACATCGCTCTACGAGGTTCTAGGTATATCCGCCGGTGCCTCGAATCAAGAGATCAAGGCAGCGTACCGGCGACTGGCGAGAGCTTGCCATCCCGATGTGGCGGCGGTGGACCGGAAAAACTCGTCGGCGGACGATTTCATGAGGATTCACGCTGCCTACTCCACTCTATCCGACCCCGAAAAGCGCGCCGATTACGACCGGAGCCTTCTCCGGAGCACACGGCCATTGACGATGGCGTCGCTATTTCCCGGCTACACTTGTCGGAGCTGGGAAACGGACCAGTGCTGGTAGTGAGTGGACTCGTCCGAGTAACCATACTGAGTTGCCCTATTTAATTAATTAGGCGCAGTTATTGAAGCACCTAAATCATAGTTAGTTAGGGTTTGTAATCAAAGTTTGAATTATACTACTGTGTACATATACTTGTTGAAGTTTTGATGTGAGTTTATTGCTAACTAAAGCTTCTGACAGAATGTCTACTAGAATATATGAAGAAGATAGCCTCTTCTCTTTTATGTATCTTACACTCTTCCTGTATAATAGGGTTCCATCCAAATCCAATTTTATGAGAATGCAAAAATGTAGAAAAAATTAAGAAAAACAAAATACTTTGTCTCTATTTTATAACGAATTTTATTTATATACGCTCTATTTTTTTTAATATGTCTTTTTAACTAACAATATTAACTATATGTTATCTTATAATTTAAAATTATAAAAATATTTTTTATCTATCTCTTTTCTCTCTTTTCAAATTTATATAAAAATTTGACGTTTGTTTTAAAAAGATAAATATCGTATTTATTTTTATAAAAAATTTTAAATTTTAAATTTAACGATTTAAATTTTAATATTATTTTATAAAAATATTATTTAAAATTTAAATCATTAAATTTTAAATATATCATAATATGTAAAGACAAGCACAAGAAGGACCATCGCTCGTCCGTCCCTCTCACTTTGTTCACCCTTTTGTCTTTTTCGCCGACGTTATGGGAAATTTTCATAAATGTTAAATTTCCCAATTTGTGAAATTTTCAAAGCCACAAATCAAAGTCACAAGTGGTAAAAGTTCTTCGTGTAAAGCACCAACGCATGAGGAGGAGTCCTCGTTTGCAGAACTTTCAACATGCTGTATCAATTAAAATGACATATTTTAAAGAAAACATATTTAATAAAAAACATTAAAAACATAAATAAAATTTAATAAAAACGTTAGAAAGGTCTATGAAATATAAGTAGTAACGTTTAGGTAATCTTTCGAATTTAAAAATGTTTCATTCTTTAGATACAGTTTCAATTGAGATCAAAAGTCAACAAGTTCGTTGTGTTTCATAGGGGATTCTAGAAGAACTAGTTTGGCATTTGTGGTGTAAAGATTCTAGAACATAAATTACTGGGTTATTTTGTCCAGTGTCCGTTGCTTATGCTTTCGCTCCCATTTATTACTTCCATATCTAAAAATTCGAGCACAGACAGACCAATCAGAACATCTTACGTGTCTGCTTTTGTATGTAAGGATTCAGTGCTGAAAGTGTTATTCGACAGATGAAGCTAGAGGAAAGAGTAAAATAAAGATAGAATATATCTCCGCTGTCTGAGATGTATTCAGAAATATTTTAAAAAAAGTGCCAGATTTTTCTTTTTGTTTATAAAATATGGAAAATTGTGAATCCTATGAAACCAAAATAGAATTAAAAATAAAAAAAGACGGGATCGGGTGATGGTGTCCACGCAGGTCAACACCGAAACTTGAACCCTTCAATAGATGTCAGTAAATTCTTTGTTTTTATGGAATCTGATTGGGGTGAGAGAGGAGAGTAGGAGATGATGAAGAAGGAAGTTCTGGAAGAATTGAATAAAAGACCAATTTAGACTTTTAAAAGAGAGAAAAAAGAGAGTTGCAATCGAACTTGACAATCTCACTCACACAGCGAGCTGCAGGCAAGGGCCAATGGGCTATTCACATAAATTTTAAAATAATTTAATATTAATCTAATGTTAACTTCTTTAAAAATTAAGTTTTTTTTGTAAACTTTGTCTAACAAATATTATTGTTTGGTTCCCGAGAAAGCGATTTTCCACTTACTTTGGCCCCAGGAAGAGAGCTTTTCTCTTGGGAATGCGCTGGGGTTTCTAGAACCTCTTCTCTCTCTCACACACTGTTTTACTTTTAAATTTGAATTTAAAATAGTTATGTAAAAGAAAAAAAATTTGGGATTCGGGTGACAATGAGTTTTTTTTTTGGATACAGGGAAAAGGACCAATGTGTAATAACAAACTCAAATAAATAATTATTATCTAAATATATATTTTTTGGTATATAACCAAAGTTTAAATCTAATTATTAAAATTCCTTACACTAAACAATTATCAAATAAGTTACATCAAGCAGGACTGGGTAAGTGGCGGAGCCACGTTAAAGTCAGGGGGTGCAGTTGCACCCCCTGAAATTTAAAAAGTGGCATGCAAAAATTTTTTTTTCATTTTGCCCCCCTCCTTATTTTTTTTTGAACCCCCTTAATATTTTTTGAACATGTTCAGTGACTCAATCCCACTCAGCTGCTCACAGTCACAAGACCTCCACTCGCTAGAATCATAAATTTTTTTTCTTGAATATGGTTAATTTCTCATTTCATTGTTAGGGACCTCTTTGTAAAAGTTTGAAATTTAGAGTTTTTGTACATAGGTCTAGTTTTATTAAATTAGTTAATTGATTATGTAATTATGATCATAAGTAACATATTTGTAAAGTCAATTTCATGAAATTTTTTCTTGATAATGGTTAATTTCTCATTTCTTTGTAGGGACCTCTTTGTAAAAGTTTGAAATTTGGGGATTTTGTATGTAAGTCTAATTCTATCACATTGGTCGATTGATTATACAATTAAGATCATGAGTAACATATTTGTGAAGTCAATTTCATGAAATTTTTTCTTGATAATGGTTAATTTATCATTCCCTTATTAGGGACCTCTTTGTAAAAACTTGAAATTTGAAGTTTTGTACATAAGTTTAATTCTATCAAATTGGTTGATTGATTATACAATTATGATCATGAATAACATATTTGTAAAGTCAATTTTATGAAATTTTTTTTGATAATAGTTAATTTATCATTCCATTATTAAGGACCTCTTCGTAAAATCTTGAAATTTGTGATTTTTGTATGTAGATCTAATTATATCAAATTAGTTGATTGATTATACTATTAAGATTCAAAAGAAGAACGCTTTTTTGTAATAAAAATATTTTTTAAGAGGAAATTACTATCAAATGAACAATAAATTAAAATTAATTTAAAAAAATTGCTATTAGATTAAAAAAAAAGAATAAAAATTTTGCCTCCCCTGACCGAGGGGTCTTGGATATGACTGGGGTATATATTTTAAGTGTAGACACTATAAGGTAAAGATTATTAGCATATTAGAAATTGGTCTTATACATATATATATACATATATATATATATATATATATTTTCATTTTTTTGTGTTCTGGTGAATTTTAAAAAATTATGACATGATTAATAATTATAAATTTTAGATTTAGTAGTAAGCACTTAATTTTAACAATAATATTGCATCACAGATTTATTCAGTTAAATTTATTTTTAAAAATATGCAATTTAAATTAAATATATATATTGATTGAATGATAAAAGACATAAATTCGTTCTAAAAAATGAATGAATTGATTTTGTTTTTAATGAAAGTGACAAAATTAGAGAAAGCTAGTCAGAATAACATAGCAATAAACAATCAACGTGGATGTACCACTAATGAATTTTTAATTCGACAAAAGAAAGCATAGAAACATTTTCGTCCCTCGTGGAGACGACTATTAAGCCGGCTTTGAAATATAGAAAGCCATGTGATTGGGGCTCTGCTCTTCTTTCTAGAACAAGATATTTAACAATCTTCATGATGCTTCACGTGAGGACAAATGGCTAGGAAGCCTTTTTATACTAATTTGCTCCTCATAATGGACTTGTAGCTATCTTCCAAAATCAATAATTTAATTGGCACTATCATGAATGTGAGAGAGGAGACAACCTTCTAGATACTGGACTCTTGCTTCTTAATACCAATAAGCCCACTGAACTGTACTTCCTTACGTTAGTGAGTTTTTAGATTGGAAACAGGTCAAATGTTACTTTACCAAACGAAAATTTAAGATGAAAGATGTAATTTGAAAGAAGAGATAAATAGAGCTAAAGTGGGTCTAGAGACTGCCCCATTCCCCCCCCCCCTTTTTCTGATTTAAATGTGTTTGTTTTGGTTTCGAAAGTGTTGACAAATGAATTGTGGAGTAAATAACAATATATGGATAAGAATAGACGATGTATTAGTTCATTTAAATTTTGATGTTGTAAAAATAATCTAATTCAGGCTGGATGTTGGATTTGAATTGAAGTTATAGATTCAAATCAAAATGGAAGTTATTTTTATTTGTTCATTAATTAGTTTTGGCATTGGCAGTTTCGTATAGTGTGATTATCATAAAGTGTGTTTAAATTATGTTACACGTGATTTAAGTAAGATTTACCTTTTCTATATCTCTTGTTATTCGAATTAAAAGAATAGTTTCAGCACAAAAAGTTCTAAAAATGAGTTGTTTCTGATAAGAAATTAAAAAAGAAAGCACCGATCTAATAGTCCACAAAGCCTACTAATTTAACGGTCTATAGAGTCAAGCACCTTTGTCTTATGGCAGAGAACCCCCCTTTAACTAGATCGCATAAGACTTCATAACCTCCCAAATGAATTTTTCGATGACAAATCCCTCAAGAATTTTGGAAACAAGATTGGCAAAATGATAAAAATACACAATACTACATCCCTTTAATCCAGAGGAAGATATCTCTGAATATGTGCGGAAGTAGAATTTAGAAAGCCTCTTCCGTCCAAATTTGTGAAGGGAGAAAATACCATATAGAATACCAATGTGTGAATTCTCTGTACTTTGAGTTTGGAAGGCTTGGACATCTTGTGGACAATTGGCCAATCAAGAAGAAAAATTTTGAACAACATCAATGTTAGAACACGTGCATACTCAATAAGGGAGTTGGAATTAGGTACCTGATTATTTTTAAAACTTAAATGAATTTTCTTTTTAAAAGATATTTGTTTAGGTTACCGAAATTGATATGAGATTCTTGAAAAAACTTGATTATCTTGTTTAGAAATTAGTTGCTTGTTTTCAAAATAAAGACAATAAGTAAATAAAGGAAAGCAGTAAACATAAACAGTATATAGTGATTCGGAGATATATTGAGAGATATTATTACGTTCATATCTTACACACATATGGAGCACTTGTTGATTTTATGTCAATGGATACAGTTGATGAGTAAAGAATGATAAGAGATAAATTGCATGTGATCCTCTCTATTTGCTTGACTGTTACTTGCACATATGTGGAACATATTATTTGGCTATGAATGAGTTTTTGGATTATAAATTATAATGGTCATATGGAAAGGATAAGACAAGTCGTTTTTGCCTAGTGGGAAATAAAATGGATGTGGGGCCTTTATTGCATTATGGAGTTCCAATATTTGATGGTTCTTTTTTTTTTGGGGGAGATTGACGTGTTGGGTCTATAACTTTTTTGCTCCATTTTTGCTTTTTTTGGACATTCTTTTTAGGCCATTTTAGAAGTTTTTTGGGGGCGAAGTGTGTTTTGAATAAATGTTGTTTTTGTTTGGTTTTTGTCATTTTCGTCCTTTTATTTGTTGAGGCCGTTTTATAGCATTTTTGGACTATTATGGCAGGTTAAGTTAATTTGGGTCATTTAAATTTTTGTCAGTTCTGTTATTGTTTTTGGGATAAATTTTGTAAATTTTTATATAGCATCAGTTTTGGCTATTATTGTTTAAAGGCCTATCCCTTGCCAATTTTCAAAAATATTATTTTGGGTCAGTTAAAAAATTGGTTTATCTGAAATTTATATTCTTGGCTATCTTATATACAATACTTTTGGGTCATTGTTGTTACAGGCCAATTACTTCCTCGTAAACTACTGTGAATCACTGAATCTACCTAAAATGGGTTATATTCAAATTCTTCAAAGACAAATAGTGCAGGATTTGGAATGTGAAATCCCTTTTATAAGGAATCTGCTTCAACAGACAGGAGTGCAATTTTTTGTGAATGGAGAAGAAGCTGCGCAAATACAGAGGAGAATCACTAGGATTATTCCACAACTTCTATTCACAAGAGAGAGTTCCTTTTCTATCTCTGTTGGGTTTGACTTGAATTTTATGGGTAACCCAGTTTGTAACCCGACCCACGACCCACGACCCACGACCCACGACCCATAACTCATTATTTCTTCTATATATATGTATGTAAGGGAATTCATTGTAAGAGTGGTTGATGTAATTTCTCTCTGTATAGCCTCAGTCAGAAAATAATACAGATATTCTCTCTGTCCGTGGACGTAGGTCGCATTGACCGAACCACGTAATTTCTTTGTGTGTTCTTCTCTATCTTTCTCCTTGATTTATTGCCTTACAATAACCTAACAAGTAGTATCAGAGCCTTAGTTCATTTTTGGTTCGTCGGTTACTGTAGCACGTCCGAAAATTTTCAGATCCGGCTCCAAAATTTCAGATCTTGCCTCGATTTGATTGTTTTGGAGCATAGGAGACCATTCTCTGCATCTTTGGTGCGTTGAAGAAAATTTTCAGATCTAGCTTGATTCGCTTATTTTTTGGGAAAAAGAGATCGTTTATTGCATTTCTAGTGCATTGGAGATCGTTTTTCAGTTGTTTTGGTGAGTTTTTACGGTTGCGAGTACTGTTCATTGCCGGAATCTTCATCGGAAGTACTGTTCATCACCAGAATCTTCATCAGAAGCACTGTTCATCGTCTTCTACGGCGAGGTACTGTAGCAGTCAACGGTCAACGATAATGTAGCGACTCGGATACTGTAGCGACTCAGAACTGTAGCGACTCGGCACTATAGCACGGTCAACGGTACTATTTGGTCAAAGTTACTGTTTGGTCAAAGTTGATGTTTGGTCAAAGCTGTTGTTTGGTCAAAGCTGCTGTTTGGTTAAAATTGCTGTTTGGTCAAAAATAGCTGTTTGGTCAAAGTTGCTGTTTGGTCATAGTTGTTGTTTGGACCAAGTTTTCTGTTGCGATCGTTATTGTTTCGTCGACACGGTTTCGGTGAGTTTATGTTTAATTCAGAAAAGAATTCTGAATTTCTGTGTGAATTTACTGGATTGTGTTAGATTGTGCTGGATTGGATTTCTAGTTTATTGCTGTGAATTTTGTTGGACTGTTGTGTTGAATTTATGTTAGTGAAGTTCTGGTCAGTTTGCAAGGTTCTGAACAGTTTTGTGAAATTCAATTTCTGATTGCGAAATTTGCTAGTAATTTATCTGCTGTTATTTGAGAAGATGTCGACTCATAAATTTGATATTGAGAAGTTCAATGGATCGAATGATTTCACTTTGTGGAAGGTAAAAATGAGGGCACTTCTGGTTCAGCAGGGATGTGCATGGGCATTAGAAGGAGAAAGTAGTCTACCTAACACGTTGAAAGAAGAAGAGAAGAAGGAAATTTTGGCAAAGGCTCATAGTGCATTACTATTGAGTCTGACAGATGAGGTGTTGAGAGAAGTAGTTGATGAATCAACTGCTGCAGGTTTGTAGAAGAAATTGGATGATAAATACCAGAAAAAGTCTCTCACAAACCGGTTATATCAAAAGCAGCGTTTGTATACCCTGCGGATGACAGAAAATATGCAGGTAAAAGATCATCTTGATAATTTTAACCGAATTATCCTGGATTTACAGGGTGTTGGGGTTAAGATAGATGATGAAGATTAGGCTATCATTCTTTTGTGTTCTCTACCAAATTCATATGAGAACTTTGTTGACACTATGTTGTATGGTAGAGATAGTATTTCTGTTAATGATGTCAAAGATGCTTTGTAGTCTAAAGAGCTGAAGAGAAGAGTCTCTAGTTCTAATAAGGATGGTGCAGAAGCAGGTTTGTATGTTGGCAGAGGCAGAGACACTAAAAGGGATGATGGAAAAAGAAGCAAGTCACGGTCTAAGTCGAGGAACAAAGGAGGACCTCGATGTTATCACTGTAAACAAAAGGGGCACATCAGGAAGAATTGTCCACAGAGGAAGAAGGGAAATGATGAGAAGGAACCGAATACCAGTGGTAGTGCTGCGGTGGTGCAAGATAGTTCTGACGGAGAAGAAGACATTGATGTTCTCACAGTCAGCACCTCTGGTTCTGCAAATACTTGGGTCTTGGACATAGGTGCATCTTATCATATGACTTTTTCATGTGAGCTGTTTACTTCTTTTAAGGAGTGGAATGGTGTTATGAGATTAGGTGATGATGAGCAGCTCAGTGTTAAGGGCAGTGGTTCTATGCAGATTCAGATGTATGATGGAATAGTCAGAACACTTGATGCTTGGTATGTTCCTAGTCTACGGAAGAACTTGATTTCTCTTGGTACTCTAAACAAACAAGGGTACAAGTACTCTGGAGAGAATGGACAATTGAGAATTTCCAAAGGTGCTCTGGTTATAATAAAGGGTAAATTAAAGCATGGCATTTACTTTCTGATTGGTAGTTCTGTGATGGGGACAGTGGCTGTATCTAAATCTTTAGGGAAGAATGATGATTGTACAGAGTTGTGGCATTACCGATTGGGACACATGAGTGAGAAAGGGCTGTCAATTCTAAGTAAACAAGGATTGTTAGAAGGGGCAGAAACTGGGAAGCTAAAATTCTGTGAAGTTTGTGTTATGGGTAAACAACGCAGAGTTAAGTTCAGTTATGGGAAGCATACTTCTATAGATGTTCTGCAATATGTTCACTCAGACTTATGGGGTCCTTCTCCAGTCGAATCTCAGGGCAAATGCAAGTATTTTGTTACTTTCATTGATGACTACTCTAGAAAGGTTTGGGTATATTTTCTGAAATCCAAAGATGAAGTGTTTGGGAAGTTCAAGGAATGGAAGACCATGGTTGAGAAACGGACTGGAAAACAGGTCAAAACACTCAGAACTGATAATGGGTTGGAGTTCTGTAATGCTCCATTTGATGAATTTTGCAGGAAAGAAGGTATAGTGAGGCATCGCACTGTATGTCATACACCACAGCAAAATGGAGTTGCAGAACGTATGAATCAAACACTGTTGCAGCGTGCAAGATGCATGCGATTAAACGCTGGCTTGCCAAAACAATTATGGGCTGAAGCAGTTAACACTGCTTGTTATCTGGTGAATAGATTGCCGTCTACTGCAATTGACTTTAAGACTCCTCAAGAGGTATGGTCCGGTAAACCTTCTGATTATTCTGGCCTGCGTATATTTTGTTGTCCTGCTTATGCTCATGTGAATGATGGTAAACTAGAGCCTAGGGCAATGAAATGCATATTTCTAGGGTATGCACCTGGAGTTAAAAGGGTACAGACTGTGGTGTACTGAAAAGGATAGAACTCCAAAATTTATTATTAGCAGAGATGTAACTTTTGATGAATCTGCTATGTTTGGTCAGAAGGAGGAGCTTGGTAGTCATACAGGTAATAATGATCAAGGTGCCAACCAGAAGGTGGAAATTGAAGTTCAAACTTCAAAAAGGGTTATAACAGACCCTGTACAGCAGCCCAGGGAAGAAGAAGAATCACAACCTATAGCAACAAGGAGGGAAAGAAGGGAAATCAGAAAACCTATGAGGTATGCATATTGTGTTGATATAGTTGATGTTAATTCAGTTGCTTATGCCTTGGCAGTAGGTGAAAGTATTGATTCTGATGACCCGAGATCATATAAAGAAGCAGTTGAGAGTAGAGAAGCATCAGAATGGCTGGTTGCAATGAATGAAGAGATGCAATCTCTTGAGAAGAACGAAACATGGGATCTTGTACCGTTACCAAAGGGAGTGAAACCGGTAGGATGCAAATGGGTCTTCAAAAAGAAAGAAGGTATTCCTGGAGTTGAACCAGCAAGGTTCAAAGCACGACTCGTGGCAAAGGGTTTTTCACAAAAGGAGGGAATTGATTATCATGAAGTTTTCTCCCCTGTTGTGAAGCATAAAATCATTCATGTCCTTTTGTCCATAGTAAGTGTTTTTGACTTGGAGTTGGAACAACTGGATGTGAAAACTGCTTTCTTACATGAAAATTTAGAGGAGCAGATCTATATGTCATAGCCAGAAGGATTTCTTGATTATGGGAAGAAAGATCATGTATGTTTGATGAAAAAGTCCTTGTATGGTTTGAAGCAGTCTCCTAGACAGTGGTACAAGAAATTTGATGTATTCATGACTTCCCATGGTTTTCTGCGTAATCAGTTTGATAACTGTGTCTACTCTAAGAAACTTGCAGATGATTCTTATATTTATTTGTTGCTATATGTTGATGATATGTTAATTGCTGCAAAGAACAAGGTTGAAATTGATAGTTTGAAAGCCTTGTTGAGCAGTGAGTTTGAGATGAAGGATTTGGGTGCAGCCAAAAAGATATTGGGCATGGAGATTTGGAGAGATAGAAGTGCAGGTTTACTGTATGTATCTCAACAGAAATACATAGAAAAATTATTGCAGTCTTTCCAAATGAATAATTCTAAGCCGGTTAGTACTCCGTTGGCGGCACATTTTAAACTTGATGCTAGTACAATACCTACTACAGCTGAGGAAAAAGGGTACATGAGTTCAGTGCCCTACTGTAATGCTGTTGGAAGCTTGATGTATGCAATGGTGTGTACTAGGCCTGATCTGGCTCATGCAGTCAGTGTGGTAAGCAGGTTTATGAGTAATCCTGGGAGAGCTCACTGGAGTGCAGTTAAATGGATTATGCGGTATCTGAAAGGTACGAGTAATATTTACTTGGTTTATGGTGCTGATAAATCTGATAGTGGCTTGGTTGGTTATACAGATTCAGATTATGCTGGAGATCTTTTGAGGAGGAGATCCTTAACATGCTATGTCTTGACTCTGAATGGATGTGCTGTCAGTTGGAAGGCAACACTTCAATCTATAGTTGCCTTGTCTACTACTGAAGCAGAATACATGTCATTGGCAGAAGGAGTTAAGGAAGGTATGTGGTTACATGGTTTGATTGATAGTCTGGGGTTAAATATTCAGAGACCTATCATTTATTGTGATAGTCAGAGTGCATTAAGTTTGGCCAAGAATCCAGTCTACCATGAGAGGTCGAAGCATATTGATATCAGATTGAATTTTATTCGAGATGTGATAGAAGACAAGAAATTATCCATCGAGAAGATAGCCACAGCAGACAATCCAGCAGATATGTTGACGAAGGCTCTACATTCAGAGAAGTTCAAGCATAGCTTGGACTTGGTGAATGTTCGCATTCCATGAAGCCCTACAGGGCTTGAATGACAGAGATGAATTTGTACTTAGTTCTGGTGATTTGAGAGAATTCAAGTCAAATGTAATCTGTTTAATGTAAATAATAATAAAAAATACTTCTTTAAAATTAAGTTTTATTTCTGTTGTGAGGAGCAATATTTCAATGAAAAATTTCAAATCTAAATTGCTATTTTGGTGCACATACATGGACAGATGTCTTGTTATTAACATATTTAATTAAATAGTACCCATAAAATCATGTGTGTATATATTTCTTGTAACACTTAAGAACTTAAGTGAAATTTAAAGAATTAGATTGGGTGAAATTTAAAATTTTGAAGTAAAGATGTGGGCAATTACTAAATAATTAAAAAGGGAGGATAATGGCAAGAGGAAATAGAAGTTTCCAATTATTTATTTGGGTCAGAAATTAACTTTTTCCCATTGTGGCTATGGACTAAATTGAAATAAAAAATTTTCAGTAATGCTTTGGCATTATTTTAGCAAAGGATCGTTAGTGGTGGCACTTTTAGGGACTCCCACGTGTTCACTTGGCTTTGTGGCAACTTGACGACGTTACACGTGGATTCCACTCTCCCTCTTCTCTCCTTAGCCAATGAGCTCCTTCCACTCAGCACACATACACAGTGAATCTTTCCCTTGGGTTTTCTCTCAATACCTTCCTCTCCCGTGAGCTCGTCGCTTCATGTGGTGGTTCACGGCGGCTACAAGTCCGGTGAAGTATGTAAGGGAATTTAATTTGAAGTTAGAACTCATTCTTCTCCTCTCCTCGTGCTCAGAGTGTTCTTAACTGAGGGATAAAATTTTTTCTTTTTTCAATCAAGAATGTGGCTCGAGCAAAGGAATTTACGGACTGTGACGGGAATACACCAGAGATTTAAGATGACATTGGTGATTCTGGTGCAGAACCCGAGAGTTGTTGACGAAACAGAGTAACGGGTAAGTGGAAATTCTACTGATTTTCGATCAAATGCTGCTCCTTTGTTCTGCATACTTGGATTGTTCTCATGTGAAAGGAAAGGGAAGCTTGGGTTGATTATAATATACATTAAATAATTGTTTGTTTAAAATTTTCTGATTTAGAGTCAAAGCTGTTATGATATACCAAGGGAGACATGGTGTGTAAATTCACTGGATTATAAGTTATAATTTTGTAGAATTGTTGGTATGATTTAGTCAAGGTTAGTGTTGGCCAAGAGATAGGAATGAAACAGAGTAAGTGCAGAACCGTGGGAAAATAAGTTATATTGGGATTCATTGGTGATTATGCTTTGTGCTAATTTTATTGAAATCGGGTAATACACGATGGATTATGGGAATGGTGGTGCTCTAGCAGTATCTGTAGCCCTTGGCGTGCCGTGGTTTTAGTATACCCCAACTAACTAGCTGGGAATTAAGGAGTGTGTTAGCCCCGTGGCTTGGGCCACTCGCGGGAGGAAGGCATATCAGATGACATTGGATGTGAGGGTCAAAATTGGTGGTCGAATGGGTGGTAACATGTTAATAGAGATTTGGGATGGAGGATGCTACAGATGGGATTTATATAGTTCTCTTAGACATTCCTCCCCACGGGTTTTTTTTTTTTTTTTTTACGAAAAGCAAGTTGTTTATTTTTATCGTCATTATTATGTTGTTTTGATGAAACTTTTGCCTTCGGGCGGTATACTCTGTGTCAAAGAAAGTCGATCTTTCTTGCTATTTCACTACACTTGTTTTAACAGAACTTGTGCCAATGAGGTGGATTTGTATATCATGCTATACTAATTTTGATACGCTATTTGAATTTGGACCCTTATGTGGTTTTCTTGCTTCAATGAAAATAGATCTATTATTTCTCAATTTTTTAAATTTCTCACAAGTTCACCAGTTTAGAGTTTAGGGTTTACCAACCTTTTTTTCTAGGTTAATACAAAGAGAAGAAACCACTTATATTAAAAGAAAATGAATGATTTAGTATTGTTGATGTCCAATTTGAAGTTAAGAAACAAGCAAACCACAAAAACTCCTATTTTTGACTTTGATGATATATGTTATGATAATGGATTGATAGTTGAAGATGGAACTGTAGAAAAGAGTTCTGCACTCTAACTTGAAAGAATACTTAGGCAAAAAGCCCTTGAATAATATTACTGAAGATATATATACACACGAAAAATAACCTGACTAAGTGCCAGCTGTACATGAGAGATCTAACAAAACTGAAAACTGAAGTAACTACGTCAACTAAACTACAACAGAAAGAACTAACTACCCGTTACTACATATGCCTTCATATTTCTACATCCCCCCCTCAAGTTGAGGCTTGGTAACAATCTATCAAGCCCAACTTGGCAATCATGTTGTGGAAAAGTGGACTGCTAAGCTGTTTAGTGAAAGAATCAGCAAGTTGGTTGTCTGAAGTAACATGCAGTGGTAAAATGAATTTGTCTTTCACCTTCTCTCTTACAAAATGGCAGTCGATATCTATATGTTTAGTCCTCTCATGAAAAACGGGGTTTTGAGCAATGTGTATAGCTGATATATTGTCACAGAACACTGGTATAGGATCAAAGAAGGAAACCTGAAAATCTCTCAAAATATAAGAAACCCATAGCAACTCACATACTGTAGAAGCTAGTGCCCTGTACTCCCCTTCGGCTGTAGATCTGGACACGGTGGCCTGTTTTTTTGTTTTCCAATAAATAAGAGCTCCTCCCAAGAATACACAATAACCCGTTAAGCATCTCCTTGTGTCCAAACACGCCCCCCAATCAGAATCACAATATGCAGTGATTCGCAAGGAATTGTCATTGGGAAAGAAAAGACCAAGTGAGGGACAGTTCTTCAAATACCTGAGTACGTGCAGTGCACCTTCCCAGTGTGTGTCTCGTGGTGCCTGGACATATTGGCTTAGTTGTTGAGTGGCGTGAGATATGTCCGGCCTAGTAAATCCCAAATAGAGTAACCTCCCAATCAGCCTCCTGTACTGTTGTGGGTCTGACAATAATTCCCCATGGTCTCTAGAAAATTTCACACCCTTTGGCAAAGGTGTTGTGACAGGTTTACAGCCAGTTAAACCTGCATCATGAAGGAGATCGAGAACATACTTTCTCTGATGTACATAGAGGCCATCAATAGTCCTTACCAATTCCAAGCCTAAGAAGAACTTTGCATATTCTAGATCCTTGATTGTAAATTTATGATCGAGGAACCTTTTCACTCTCTTGATCTCTGCTTCAGAATTGCCTGTGAGGAGTATGTCATCCACATACACCAATAACGCAACAAAATAAGACGTAGTACTCAAAATAAAAAGACAATGATCATGTGTAGATTGATGAAACCCATAATCTATGAGTTGTGTAGTTAACTCATGATTCCACTGCCTTGATGCTTGTTTTAAACCATATAAGGAGCGTTTGAGCCTACACACTTGGCCTGAACCAATTTTATCATACCCCTCTGGAGCTTTCATATATACTTCTTCCTCCAAATGTCCATGCAAGAAGGCATTATTTACATCTAGTTGATGTAAAACCCAAGAATTCGCTGCGACTACTGTCAGAAAAATCCTCACAGTCACCACCTTTGCAACTGGTGAAAAACTATCTTGAAAATCAATCCCTTCTAACTGATGATATCGCTTAGCCACCAAACGTGCCTTGTATCTATCCACAGTCCCGTCTGCCTTCAACTTCACCTTGTACACCCATTTGCATCCAATGGGTCTCTTCCCCCTTGGTAAAGATGTAATCTCCCAAGTTTTATTTTTTTCTAAAGCTGCTATCTCAGCTTCCATGGCTTCAACCCATGCTGGATCCTTCTTTGCATCAGTATAAGATGAAGGTTCCTGCACCATAGATGAATTGGCTACAAACGCCATATGCGCAGCAGTAAAATGCTTAGGAAAAATGAAAGGATAAGTAGGAGGAGACAATTTGAATTAGAGTTAGAAGAGGACCTTAGAAAAACGTTGTTGTGGGTATGAGTATCAACCTGACAGATATAATCCTTAAGCCATACTGGTTGTCTTTTGGTTCTGGTACTATTCCTACAAGCATTCTCCATTGCTTCTGTATTCTGTTCTTCTGTACCACTGGCAACAGTTTCAACAGCTTCACTTTCACTGTTTTCCTGGGAAGAAGACATAGGAGGCGACAGGGATTGGGTTATTGAAGGTGAGGATAATGAATGAACAGGTGGGTCTGTCAAAGGTATATCTGAAGTAGGTAAGGTAACATGAGGCTCATTTGGTAAAGAGGAAACAAGGGGTAATGGAGTCTTGTTCTCAGAGCTACCTTGCTGTAGTTTGTCATCCTTATAAGGATACTCTCCCTCAACAAATACCACATTCCTTGATACTAGGAATCTCTTAGTTGTTAAGTCATAGACTTTGTAACCCTTCTGACCAGGAGAAAAGCCCATGAATACACACTTGGAAGCCTTGGGTGAAAACTTGTCCTTTTTGGGTCCATCATTTGTCGTAAAGCATAAGCACCCGAAACACCTTAACCCATCGTACGCAAATGTTTTCTGATTAAGGATCTCGTATGGTGTTCTCCATTCTATCACTGCTGAAGGTAACCTATTTAGGAGATAGGTCGCGTATAGTACTGCTTCTCCCCAAAATTTAGTGGGTGTCCCTGACTGAAATAACAATGCTCTAGCCATTTGCACAATTGTCCTGTGTCTTCTCTCCACCAATCCATTTTGCTCAGGTGTGTACACGCAAGATCTCTGGTGGATTATTCCTTGCTCCTGAAATAGACTTTGACAATCTCTACTCAAAAACTCAGCCCCATTATCCGTGCGCACTCCCTTTACTGTTTTTTCATACTGTGTTTTTACCATTGCTAAATAGTTTTTAAGCAAATGGTAAACTTGTCCCTTATCCTTCATTAAAAACACCCAAGTTGCTCTACTGTGGTCATCTACCACTGTCAGAAAGAATCTTGCTCCACTCATACTTTGAGTTTTATAAGGGCCCCACACATCCATATGTATCAAATGGAAAATTTCAGAGGCTCTACTTGTGCTCGGGAAAAAAGGCATCCTGGTTTGTTTAGAATAATGACAGATATCACAGGTATCAAAAGAGGATTGGCCCTTTTCAAAAGAAGAATTGGCTTTATTATAAAAGGGTAAATGTTTCAAGACAGATACAGAAGCATGGCCCAATCGTTTATGCCATAATGAAAAATCAAAACCATCACTAACTGATAAAATTTGACCAGATACCAATGGACAACCAGCACAAGTTGCATTACAACAAAAGGAACTCTGATCTAAAAAATATAGTTGATCTCTTCCTCTGCCCACAGCAACCACTTCATCAGTCTTCTGGTCCTGCAGGATACAAGTAGTAGGAAAAAATGTGAGTTTTAGGCTATTAAACTTGGCTAACCTGCTGACAGAGAGCAGGTTATGTTTAAAAGAAGGAATATATAAAACATTTTTCAAACAAAATGTTCTATGTAATTGGATATCTCCATGGTAGTCTACTGTTTTCGTGCTTCCATCTGGTAGATGAATTAGAATGCTTTGAGTTAAAGGCTTTAAAGAAGTGAATAGATTTCTTGCTGCACAGATATGATTTGTGGCCCCTGTGTCCACAATCCATCTACGTGACTCATCCTCAAACACATTACCAGCAAAATTGTCAAGTTGTGTGAAGTTAACTTGCTCCACTTTGGCAGTTTGCTTGTTCCTCAACAACCTAGAAACCTCCTGCTGGATAATTTCAGTCATGGCCGGTGTGCATTTAGTCATCAGAGTTTCTCTCCTTTCATCAGCCATTCCTTCTAAATCATGTGAGCTGTTGGCAATATTGGCATATCCTTTGTTTGCTGCCTTATCCTTCTTAAGTTGCTTGTACCAATCCGGATAACCGTGTAATTTGAAACACTATTCCTTCAGGTGTCCCACCGCTTTACAGTGATCGCATGATCTATCTTCCTTCTTCTGATTCTTCTTGTTACTACTCCCTTTTGTATTACCGTACTGTGTAGTTCTCACTGCCAACACACTAGCTTCCGCATTTCCTGCCAAGTCATTTTGTACAACCTTCTGTTGTTCAATTCTTAACACCATGGAGTATGCTTTACTTACAGTGGGTAGTGGATCAAGGACTAAGATTTGACTCCTTATCGCGTCGTAGCATTCATTCAAGCCCATGAGAAATTGTACCAATTTGTTCTGTGCAACTATTCCAGAGAATTTCCCTGCGACATCGCAATCACACTCCTTCATCGCACCACATGAACAGCTTGGAATCGGCTGCAGCACATTAATTCCTCCCACAGCCGCTTCAGTCTCCCAAAGTACATTACCACGGACTGATTCCCTTGTTTGATGGATGCAATCTGGCGTTGCACTTGATAAATCTGAGGACCATTACTTTCCCCATATTGCTCTTCAAGTTCCATCCACAATTTCCTAGCCGAAATGCAGTATACAAACGTTTCCGCAATATCCTTAGACATCGAGTTGATGATCCATGACGTGACCATCTCGTCAACTCTTCGCCATTTACAACGCTCTGTTTCATCCGAGGGTTCTGCAATGCTACCGGTAAAGAAACCGAGCTTGTTCTTTGCTGCCAAAGCTCTCTTCACTGACCTACTCCAAGTCAGAAAATTCGAATCGTTTAATGGTGCCGTAACGAGCACCATGCCTGGATTATCTGACGCCTGCATCACCAGCGGGTCATCAAAGTTCTGCATCGAGCTTGATCTCTTCTCGACGCTTGATTCCGATGACTCTGACATTGCGCAGAAGACGTACGAAAGCACTCTTGGTTACTATGTTCACAACGCTAACGATGATCGTAGAAGTCGCGATCACAGACTCAGATAAGAGGCCTCTGATACCATGTAGAAAAGAGTTCTGCACTCTAACTTGAAAGAATACTTAGGCAAAAAGCCCTTGAATAATATTACTGAAGGTATATATACACACGAAAAATAACCTGACTAAGTGCCAGCTGTACATGAGAGATCTAACAAAACTGAAAACTGAAGTAACTACGTCAACTAAACTACAACAGAAAGAACTAACTACCCGTTACTACATATGCCTTCATATTTCTACAGGAACAAGTGAAGATTGAAGATATATGGATATGGATAATGTTGCTCCTCTTGACCTTGATAATGATAATGGTGATGAAGATGATGGTGGTGGTGACTTATTAAGTCAAGATGAGGGAGATTTTGACAAGCATACCTTTGAAGAACTTAGTTGTGGCGGAATACTTCACTACAAGAAAAGTGTTTAATTGTGGCGCCCATTTCTTGGCAGGTATAAAAAAAATGACGCTGCATAATACAGAGTTTTCCGGAGGGTATGTGAAC
Source organism: Biancaea sappan (assembly GCA_037074585.1). NCBI lineage: Eukaryota > Viridiplantae > Streptophyta > Magnoliopsida > Fabales > Fabaceae > Biancaea > Biancaea sappan. The sequence goes on from CM073490.1 coordinate 58,458,306, forward strand.
TGCTGGTAGATGATAACATGTGGGTGATTACCTCTCCTCGTTTTTCCCCTTTCTCTCTCTAATTCGCCAAATCTTCCCCCCAATTTTTTCATTCTCCCTTTCGCAGACTTCCTCTCAAATCTTCCCCCTTCCTATTTTGTCTTTCCCTCCAACAAAACCTGCTCACTCTTTCTTCCTTTCTTCATTTCATTTTGGATTCTGCTTGTCTTCTTCTTCTTCTTTGTCTTCCACAAAGATGAACCCTCTTAACGATGACGAGATCTGAGCCGAAGGAAGAAGGAAGAGGACGTCATGGAAAAGGTGTCCACTCGTCGTTGCACCATCTGCTGCCATTTTTTCTTCACCGTTGGCCGCCGCTTGTGTTATCACTCAAACTTCTGATTATTTCTGAAACAGAGCTTTGGCTGAGAGAGGTGAAAACACTGGCACTCATCCTTCTTCTATTTCCCTAAAATTATAGAAGTTCATAGCCCTACTGCTGATACACACGACACAGAATATTTGAATGAAAATACAAAATAAAATAAATATGGATGTTAGAAAATCGCAGAGAGACATAGCTCTATTGCTGATGTATCTATGCACCATTTTACAACTGGTTGCGCTGTATACTCTACTCTCAATACAATGTTAGCTTTTGCTCTTTGAAGGTCAAGGTTTCTCTACTATCCTTTGGATAAATCTATGCCAACCAAAAAAAAAAAAACGCGATTAAGGTTGAATTTATAGAGCGATTGTTTTGGATCCAAGAAAGAAGTGCAACTCCATTGTAAAAAGATAATTACCAGAAAATCCCTTGGCGTTCTGAACAATCAAGTGTGAATAGCTGAAAATGTGAAAGTCGAATATTCCTATGTCAGATTGATATCGTATGTGTTAGCGTGCTGAGGATATGAACTGTTTCATTTGACTCGTTCTTATTGAAGAAATTTGGGTACCTCAAATACCCATTCTTGCAAGCCTGAAATCTGCACCCATAGACAGTACACTGTAAGATCATTTGAAATTTTCCATTCCATTTCGTTTCACAGCTTCTTCAAGTGATAAACAAAACTGGTGCAAAATAACAAGGAACTCTGATATATGTTCTGCCACAATAGCAAATAATAGGTAATCATCAAATTGCCTAGATAATATTGTTAAGTACTTGTGATATTCCAGGAGTCTGTTGGTCCTACATCACAAGTACTGTTTATCTTTTGGTCCTCTGGTTAATTATTCTTGTGCTCATCCTTTTAAAATATCCTTGCATCAGTGATATTATTATTTTGTTTTTTTCTTCTTTATCCTGTTACATGATGTAAAGTTATTGTTATCATGCTCAATGGTGTTCAGTTACAAAATTATTGATGATAAGAAGTCTGCATGGTGACCTATAGTACTCTGTATCTATTGATATTTTTATGGGGCTTGCGAAGGATAGTCTTGGGTTTAGAGTTTACTTATCGCTGGTTGCAACCTTATGAATAATTATTTTATGAGAAGGTCCAATATAAAATTCTCATTCATGAGTTTTTGGATATGTTGTAGCAAACTAGCAGGGCAATGGCATACAAACTATTTCATTTTTCTTGCGAGTTTTGAAACACTTTCCATCTATAAATTGCTTGATAATAATGGATCTCTCTAAATAGAATTGAAGCTTTCCAGTCACGGTGTTTCTGATTTTCTTATCAACAATGATGTGCGCAGGGTGACCAAAATTCTCCTGGTATCATACCATTGGCTACTAAAGATTTTCTTATCATTGTCAAGTGCTGCTTATTTTAAAAGTACAAGTCCAGCTTTATGTCATTGTTTTATAATGATATTATGCCTTGAAGCATGGTTGTTAAATCATCAGCTCAACTCAGTTTTTGGTGGACTAGTGAATTTGTGTTACATTTGCAAAATTTGAATCCCAGAATGGATCCCACCTTTCTTTGATTACTGACCTCAACCCAGCTCATTGGAGGTAGGGTGGGGCCTTGGTTATTATCCTTATTCTGCATATTTTGGCTTGCAGTATTGACAAGCCAGTGGAAGATGGGGATATGGCCACTTGTCCTGTGTCCAGGTTTGTCAGTTGTCACCTGTACTTATTCCTAATTTGATATGTTTCTATCATAAAGAATGTAATGGATTATTGATCTATTTAAAACAAGTGCAGCTATTTCTTGAAAGAGGAGCAAACTTGGAGTCTAAGGATGAAGATGGTGCAATTCCTTTACATGATGCTTGTGCAGGAGGTACTTGATATGGGTGTTCGCGCAGGATCTAGTCAAGGGATGACTCAAAGGGGAAATCTTCCTTTCTCTTGTTCGAATTCCTTCTTTTTTTGGACCCTACGTGGCGGTTTTAGAGAAAGAACTAAGTTTTCTGGGTAAAATATTTGATGCCTTTCTTTATTCCTTCTTAGCCTTTACATAAACATAGTACATAAAGTAATTTAGTAAATAAATAAGAGAGAAATCAGCTGTGATTTCCTTACCATCAAAATCTTTCCCTAAAAGAAATCCTTCCTAAAACATAAAGTCAAATGGTTGCTGAGAATAAAACATGCCTAAAATAAAATTGATTCTTTGAAATCAATCAGAAATCAAATGACTGCTGAAAATAAAACATGCTAAAAATAAAATTGATTCTCTGAAATCAATCAGAAATCAAAACCTTCCTTATTCAGCTCTTTCCTTAATCTCCTTTGTTTCCTCTCTCGTGTACTATTTCCCAATGAATGCATCAGTAGTATGTAGTTATATTCTAAATATTGATATAAACTCACTGGGTTATTATATTTTAACATAATTTTTTTAAGGTCCATTTCAGGATATGTAGAGATAGTCCAACTGCTACTTAACAGAGCTAATGATGCACAGCATATAAGGAGTGTGATAGAATCAGTAGATTCAGAGGGTGATATTGCAAGTATTTTTACAAAAATTTTAAAAAGAAAATAATTCTCAGGTTCCATCTTCCAACTGAGATGCCTGAGCCAAACCACTTATAAAGTTGTTTTAATGAATATTGTTTTCTTTTCTGTATACGTATATAGCAATGAGTGAAATCTCTCACTTTTGGGTTTGGCGGTTTAGATGAAATATAAGTGTTTCATTCTCTTTGTGATTGTCCTCTTTTTGGGATTTGACTCCTTTCTTAGGAATGGAAACCAATCTTCCATGCTTCACACAATAATATTTTCTGTTTTGTTATAAAGGACTGTCCAATGTCTTGGGAATAATAGGAAGCAACTGAACCTATATGTATTAAGACCCTCTCACACTTGCGTCCTTTATTGATGCAAACTAATCTTCCTCCAATTCATCATTTATTAAGCATATTGTTATAGATTTTGAATATATATAACTCTTTTTAGTAGTCATTATTAATTAAGAAATTTAGTGACAGATTTTTTATCAATTCATCATTTATTAAGTATATAGTTATAGATTTTGAAAGTATATAACTTTTCAGTAGTCATTATTAATTAAGAAATTTAGTGACAGATTTTTTATCTGTAATCTTTCACTGAGGCTTACTATGTGCGTTATCCTATATATGTCATTTCTTCTATTTCATGGAACAGAACTGAAGAAGATAAGTGTGTGAGAGTGATACATTGGGAAGGAAATAGAAGCAAGAGAGGTAAAGAGAAAAAACGAGGTTCAATTTTGTCACATCCTCAACAGTGAGTCTGATTCACATTATCTATAAGTTAAAAACATCATTAAAGTCTTAACTTCCGTACAATGAAACCATACATAATATTCATATTTACACATAGTCCGTCTAAAAAGAAAATCTTAGGAGGCTTATGTGATCACAAAGCTACTTTTAGAGCTTACAAGATATAGAATACAAAGGAACCAACCGAAAATACAAGAGGGTTGGTTTAAGATAAATTCGCTATTCTCCTGGAAAATTTCCAGCGTCAGTCACAAATTCTGAAATGTAAAATAATAGGATGAGTAATGAAATACTCAGTGAATGGATAACATTATCAATCAAAAGTAATTTAGCAATTAGTATCATAAAGATATCATTGAATTAAACTCACATCAGTTACCAATGATATACACAATATAAATTATTCAGTACCAACACAAATCCCGTACCAACAGGGTCGTCCACGGTACTAGTGGATCGTTGCCCGCGGCTCCCTGGCCGCATCCACCCTTATCTCTCCATGAAAGATATATCTCCACCCTTATAACTCCTGTAACTTCTCCCGTGGGGTGCACCACCACAAAAATATTATAACAATGTCATACCATAACGCAAGTATTTACACAACCTCAACATCATAACGGCAATATCAACATTAACTTTACATTTTTTTAAAAGAATTAACATTTAATCAAACAAGAGGTTTGAAATCCATAATACCTTTAAATACAAGGAATACAAGTCCTTGATAATGAATACACAACATAGTGTAAAAGTCTATCTTCTCAATTTTTTTTATGATACTTGACGACAATACTTTTGAAGAAATATAGATGAGATAAGGTTATCACACTCACCTCGAATGTGGCCCTAATTACCTTTTCTTTTGCAGCTAAATTATGAGAGGTGTTAGGAAATAACTCTCAAAGATTTCCTAAAATGCAAATAAGATGAAAAATAAAAATACATTAGAATTTTCAAGTGAAATTTGTACTATTAAAATTAGACTTAAAGAGCTTTCTAATAGTATCTTAGTTCGGAATGCAGTTACAGTAACGTTGACCGAGTCAATGCTACAGTAAAGTTGACCGAGTCAATGCTACAGTAACCGAGAAAATCTGGAAAATTTTTCTCGGTGAACAGTATTTTCTGGGGAAAATTTTCGAATGTTCTTCGTGTTATTCATTCAAAAATCCTAAAATCATATCTAAAACAACATTTCTTTTGATTTCTTCCATGGGTTTTGTTTCTCAATGTCTAATGAGTATTTTAATACCAAAACCCTTAATTTTTACCAACAATCCAAGCTCAAATTTCAAATTTTTATCAAGAACATTAACTTTTTCAAATATCCAAATTCTACGAAATTTCTTATTCTAATAACATACTAAACCACCTAAGAATGTTTTACATTAACATCCACACTTAAATTCATCCATTAAAACTCAAAATCTTAATTTTCTTCCATAGGTCCGAAAATGGAGAAAAAGAGAAATAGAGCAGATAAAACTTACCTCTTTGCCTCTAGAACTCCTAAGAATCGGAAGTATGGTTAGAAAATATCAAATCACCGGAAGAACTTAAAGAAAGGATTGGAGAGGAAGATGAAAATGAAACGAAGAAATGGTGAATGAAGCCTCGGGGGAAGAAGGAGAAGAGAAACTAATAATTGTACGTGTGGGTCCCACCAATTTCTTTTTCGATAAATTTGCGCATAGTCATCTTAGCTTTTAAGATTTGTTCACTTAGGTCCTTGAAAATTTATAAAAAAATTTCCTAAATTAAAAATTGAAATTTCTATTCCCAAATTTTCTTTACTAATTCAAAAAAAGAAAACATATTTTACGCAATTAAATTTTTCACTAAACTTCATAATAGATTTTAAATATTCATACAAATTATTGGAGCATTACATTCTTTCCCCCTTAAGAAATTTAGTTCCCAAATTTCATTATCTCATGTTATAAAGAGGTGTGGGTACGTAGATTTCATCTTTTCTTCCAATTCCCATGTCGCTTCCTCTTAGGTATGATTCCGCCATAAAACTTTCACATATGATATTTCTTTAGACCTCAACTTTTTTATTTGTCTATCTAAGACTGCTACTGGAATCTCTTCATAAGATAAATCTTCTTTTAATTGGACTTCCTGTGTTTGAAGAACATGGGAAGGATCATAAAGATATTTTCTTAACATAGAGACATGAAACACCGGGTGGACTCCTTCCAAATCTGGGGGTAACGCTAACTTGTAAGCCACATTGCCAATTTTCTCCAATATTTCAAAATGTCTAATATATCTTGGACTAAGTTTTCCTTTTAGCCAAAACCTTAAACTATCCTTCATGGGAGATACTTTTAAAAAGACCATATCACCTACTGCAAACTGAAGGTCTCGTTTCCGATGGTCAGCATATGCTTTTTGCCTACTATGAGCTGCAAGGAGTCTTTCTCAAATAAGTTTTACTTTTTCCAATGCATCTTGCACTAAATCAGGCCCAATTAATTTATTTTCTCCTGTTTCAAACCAGCCAATAGGGGATCTACATCGTCTTCCATAAAGTGCTTCAAAGGGTGCCATTTTAATACTTGCTTGATAACTATTATTATATGCAAATTCAATTAGAGGTAAATGTGTATCCCAACTACCTCTGAAATCTATCACACAAGACCTTAACATGTCTTCCAAAATTTGTATAACACGTTCAAACTGGCCATCCTTCTGAGGATGAAAGGCTGTACTTAAATTTACTTGCGTGCCTAACGCTTCTTGAAAAGTCTTCCAAAAACGAGACGTAAACTGTGTGCCTCTATCAGAAATAATGGAGATAGGCACTCCATGCAATTTAACTATTTCATCAATATACAACTGAGCATACTTATCAGCATCAAATGTTGTTTTTATTGGTAGAAAATGTGCCACTTTTGTTGAACGATCTACTTTTACCCACACAGAATCATATCCTTTTTGAGAACGAGGTAGCCCCACTACAAAATCCATTGTAATACTTTCCCATTTCCACTCTGGAATATCTATTTGCTGAAGTAATCCAGGAGTTCTATGATGTTCTGCCTTGACTTGTTGACAAGTTAAGCAATGAGAAACATAATCAACAATGTCCTTTTTCATTCCGTCCCACCAATACAATGACTTCAAATCTTGATACATCTTATTAATACCAGGGTGTACAGTATAAGCTATTCGATGTGCTTCTTCCATGATTCGTCTCCGTAAAGATTCTACATTTGGCACACATAATCGACCTTCAAATCTAATAATTCCATGTTGGTCAAGAGAAAACCCCTTATCTTCGCCCTCATTTACTTTACTCTGTAACTTTCCAAACATTGGATCTTCCTTCTGGGCCAACTGCACATCTTCAATTAAAGATGATTGGGCCGGTATATGTGCCAAGAATGCGCTTGACTCCAAAATTTCATACCACACTCCACTAGCTTCTAGCTCGTGTAACTCACGAATCAATGGCCTCCTACATAAGGTAATATGCGCCAAACTCCCCATAGACTTACGACTAAGAGCATCTGCAACAACATTAGCCTTTCCAGGATGATAAAGAATTGTACAATCATAATCTTTGAGAAGTTCCATCCATCTTCTCTGCCTCAAATTCAAATCCCTCTGTTGAAAAATATATTTCAAACTCTTATGATCCTTGTACACTTCACAAGTTTCCCCGTATAGATAATGGCACTAGATTTTTAAAGCAAATACTACGGCCGCCATTTCCAAATCATGAGTAGGATAATTCTGTTTATGTCTTTTAAGCTGTCGGGATGCATAAGCTATTACCTTACCATGTTGCATTAAAACACATCCTAATCCCATTCGAGAAGCATCACAATATACAGCGAAACCGCCTGAACCCTAAGGTAAAGCAAGTACGGGGGCGGATGTTAAGCATTCCTTAAGCTTGGTGAAACTCTCCTCACAAGCCTCAGTCCAATCAAATCGAGCATTTTTTTGAGTTAATCTTGTAAGAGGGGTAGCTATTTTTGAAAAATTCTTTACAAAGCGGCGATAGTATCCAGCTAACCCCAAGAAACTCCGAATTTCTGTCACCGTCGTGGGTCGAGGCCACTTTTGTACTGCTTCAATTTTGCTGGGATCGACATGTATCCCTTTCCTTGAGACTATATGTCCCAAGAAAGCTATTTGGTCCAGCCAAAATTCACACTTTGAAAATTTCGCATAAAGCTGGTGCTTCCTTAAAGTTTGTAATACCATTCTTAAATGTTGTTCATGCTCTTCAAGATTTTTTGAATATAACAGAATATCATCAATAAAAACAATGACAAATTTATCCAGAAACGGTTTAAAAACTCGATTCATAAGATCCATAAAGGTTGCTGGTGCATTTGTTAACCCAAATGACATCACCAAGAATTCACAATGTCCATAACGGGTACGAAAGGCTGTCTTAGGTACATCTTCAGTTTTAATTTTTAATTGATGATATCCAGACCTCAAATCAATCTTAGAAAAGCATTGAGCTCCCTGCAACTGGTCGAACAAATCATCAATCCTGGGGAGGGGATATTTATTTCGTATTGTCACCTTGTTTAATTGCCGATAATCAATGCATAGTCTTAAGGATCCATCCTTCTTCCTTACAAATAATACTGGTGCACCCCAAGGTGAAGAACTGGGCCGAATAAAACCTTTATCTAAAAGGTCCTGTAATTGCTCCTTAAGTTCTCTAAGTTCTGCAGCGGCCATATGGTAGGGAGGTATGGAAATAGGCTGAGTGCCTGGGATTACCTCAATATTAAATTCTATCTCACGATCAGGAGGTAATCCAGGTAATTCTTCAGGAAAAACATCCGAATACTCTCTCACAACCGATACATGATCAAGATTCACCTTGTCTTCTTCAATGTTCCTAACAAAGGCCAAGAAACCTGGACATCCTTTCCTTAACATACGCTTAGCACGGATCATAGAGACAATGTTATTCGGTATATCATTCCTATCCCCTTGAAAAGAGAAGGTAGGCTCACCTGGAATACTGAACTTTACCACTTTATTATAGCAGTCAAGAGTAATATGATAAGAAGCCAACCAGTCCATTCCAAGAATAACATCAAAGTCTGTCATATTTAATAGCATTAAATTTGCCTCGGTGTTTTTGCTACCCATTAAAACATGGCAACTATAATAACCTGAATCTACCACTAAAGTCTCACCCATAGGAGTAGCAACAAGAAAAGGTCTATCAATTTTAACAGGATCTTGAATAAACCGATTTGCAAAAATTAGAGATATATAAGAATGGGTAGATCCCGGATCAAACAATATACGAGTTTCGAATGAACATACTGGAAAAATACCTATTACAACTGCATTCGAAGCCTGTGCATCATGGCGTGTGAGAGCATACACTTTGGCTTGGTCGCGTCCAACCGCAGGTTGATTTCGTCCTCCTTGTCCTCTACCCCCTCCTCTCCCTAAGCCACTTCTTCCGGCAGAAGAGGAAGAAGCTCTGTTAACTGATGCTGCCATCTGTTGTACTTGAGGTATATATGTAGATCCTTGCCTTGAGACCTCTACTTGTTGAGGACAATTTCTTCTTATATGACCTACCTGTTCGCAAAGAAAACAAATTGGGCCTGCCCCATAACACACACCAGTATGAAATCGCCCACACTCTAAATATTTAGGCTTGTCTCGTCCCTGTTGAGATAACACCTGACCGACTGATGAAGAACCTCCCTTATGGTCTGGTTGAGGCCTAAAGATACTACCTGAAGATGCTACTGGGTGGAACGATACCATAGAAGTAGATTGACCTCTACCTTGAGACCTGATAGTCCCTGATAATCCACCATGCCCTGAGGACCTTTCTTCGTTTTCTCGTTTCCTCTTCCTTTTGAAGTCTTCACTTTCATCCTTTTCATTCATTTCAGCTGTTCTGGCTGCATCTACCGCAGCCACATAAGAAGGATATAGGTCCATCTGCATACTTACGAACTAACGCAACCGAAGGTGAAGACCAAGAACAAATCGACGAATCTTCTCTTATTCGTTTGGGATCATATGGGGTGCATACCTAGAAAGTCGTGTAAACTTTATATCATATTCATCAACTGTCATTGAACCCTGTTTAAGGAATTCAAATTCTTTAGCCCTTGCAGTTCTTACACTCCTTGGCATGAATCTTTCAACAAAAACTTGACGAAACTCATCATAACTAACTGAAGGGGCGTCTGGAGTTTGACTGCTCTGCCAAGTAACCCACCATTCATGAGACCTTCCTTGAAACTGATAAGTAGCACAATCCACCCAGAATCGAGGATCACATTTCAGGATCACATTTCAAGGCTTTACATGCTTTTTCTATTCCGTCAAGGAATCGTTGTGGATCCTCGTTTGGGTCTTCTCCAGTGAAAACAGGGGGTTTAAGCTTTAAAAAATCTGTCAACGATACATCCCGTACTACTTCGACTTTATCAGGAAGAGATGGGGGAATTACTGAACGTGCCGGAGGAACTACAGTAGGAGTAGGAGCAACAGGGGCATTTGCAGCAACCATCTGCCTCTGTAGTAGTGTAGTCAAATTGACTAGACTTCCTTGTAACGCGGTCTGACCCTCTAGCAACGCAGTCAAACTAGTTAATAAAGTAGTTGGATCAATTTATGGTTGTGCTCCATGTTCTCGAGGTAAGCCTCACTCATCCTGTCCTTGCTCACTCTCACCATGTTCCTCCTGCTCTCGTTCACGGGCAGGATGGGCAGGTCGCGACGAGGCACCTTCAGAGCCTGTACGCTCCACTGCCTCTTGAGATCCTCTGGGTTGCATCGTGACCTATCAACAACATCACATAATTTAGTCCCGAAAAGATCAATATTAACCACAAGGAAAGGAACGTAAGAAGAAAAATAAACAACACCTATAGGATCTTTAACTGACCTTTACATCTATGGTCATGCCGCGGTTCATAACGATAGAGGGAAGCCCAGTCAAGGTTACCCTGCTCTGTGATCCATAAGAGATCTAAGAATTGCTCTGATACCATTATGTCATATCCTCAACAGTGAGTCTGATTCACATTATCTCTAAGTTAAAAACATTATTAAAGTCTTAACTTCCGTACAATGAAACCATACATAATATTCATATTTACACATAGTCCGTCCAAAAAAAAAAATTCTAGGAGGCTTATGTGACCACAGAGCTACTTCTAGAGCTTACAAGATATAGAATACAAAGGAACCAACCGAAAATACAAGAGGGTTGGTTTAAGATAAACTCGCTATTCCCCTGGAAAATCCCCAGCGTCAGCCACAGATTCTGAAATGTTGTAAAATAATAGGATGAGTAATGAAATACTCAGTGAATGGATAACATTATCAATCAAAAGTAATTTAGCAATTAGTATATAAAGATATCATTGAATTAAACTCACATCAGTTACCAATGATATACACAATATAAATTATTCAGTGTCAACACAAATCCCGTACCAACCGGGTCGTCCACGGTACCAGTGGATCGTTGCCCGCGGCCCCCTGAAAGCATCCACCCTTATCTCTCCATGAAAGATATATCTCCACCCTTATAACTCCTGTAACTTCTCCCGTGGGGTGCACCACCACGAAAATATTATAACAATGTCATACCATAACGCAAGTATTTACACAACCTCAACATCATAACGGCAATATCAACATTAACTTTACATTTTTTTCAAAGAATTAACATTTAATCAAACAAGAGATTTGAAATCCATAATACCTTTAAATACAAGGAATACAAGTCCTTGATAATGAATACACAACATAGTGTAAAAGTCTACCTTCTCAATTTTTTTTTATGATACTTGACGACAATACTTTTGAAGAAATATAGATGAGATAAGGTTATCACACTCACCTCGAATGTGGCCCTAACTACCTTTTCTTTTGCAGCTAAATTATGAGAGGTGTTAAAAAATAACTCTCAAAGATTTCCTAAAATGAAAATAAGATGAAAAATAAAAATACATTAGAATTTTCAAGTGAAACTTGTACTATTAGAAACTAGACTTAAAGAGCTTTCTAACAGTATCTTAGTCCGAAATGCAGTTACAGTAACGTTGACCGAGTCAATGCTATAGTAAAGTTGACCGAGTCAATGCTACAGTAAAGTTGACCGAGTCAATGCTACAGTAACCGATAAAATCTGAAAAAATTTTTTCGATGAATGTTCTTCGTGTTCTTCATACAAAAATCCTAAAATCATATCTAAAACAACATTTCTTTTGATTTCTTCCATGGGTTTTGTTTCTCAATGTCTAATGAGTATTTTAACACCAAAACCCCTAATTTTTACCAACAATCCAAGTTCAAATCTCAAATTTTCATCAAGAACACTAACTTTTTCAAATATCCAAATTCTACGAAATTTCTTGTTCTAATAACATCCTAAATCACCTAAGAATGTTTTACATTAACATCCACACTTAAATTCATCCATTAAAACTCAAAATCTTAATTTTCTTCCATAGGTCCGAAAATGGAGAAAAAGAGAAATAGAGCAGATAAAACTTACCTCTTTGCCTCTAGAACTCCTAAAAATCGGAAGTATGGTTAGAAAATATCAAATTACCGGAAGAACTTAAAGAAAGGATTGGAGAGGAAGATGAAAATGAAACGAAGAAATGGTGAATGAAGCCTCGGGAGGAAGAAGGAGAAGAGAAACTAATAATTGTACGTGTGGGTCCCACCAATTTCTTTTTCGATAAATTTGCGCATAGCCATCTTAGCTTTTAAGATTTGTTCACTTAGGTCCTTGAAAATTTATAAAAAAATTTCCTAAATTAAAAATTGAAATTTCTATTCCCAAATTTTCTTTACTAATTCAAAGAAAGAAAACACATTTGACACAATTAAATTTTTCACTAAACTTCATAATAGATTTTAAATATTCATACAAATTATTGGAGCATTACAAATTTGCTGCTGCTTCTATTTCTGAACCTTTTGCAATTGCTATTTTCTATATTTTAGCTTATATGATTTTTGTAATTCATTTATGTTCAGTTGAACTTTGTCTAACAAGAACATTTAAAGTTGATCTTCAGTCTAGCTGAGAAGGAATTTATGCCATATAAATAGTAGAATGAAAGTTTAAGTCACGAAACATTTGCATATAGCCATTAAGTTATTCATAATGTATTCATTGAAGCTGTTACTTGTTTCAATACTTAAGGAATGTATGCTTCACTTACTGTTTACAATAATTATAAATTGAAAATAAATTTTTAAATATCATTTTACTTTATATGTACATGGAAGCAGCTTGGTTTTAACTAGTGGAGGTGTGATGATTTTAGCAGCTTGGTTGAATGAAGGAGCCGCTAATTAAAGAGCAAACAAGTGTTCTTCTATTTTAAAGGTATGTCTGGATCGTGGTAGCTAATATACAATTTTTGCACCTGAAAAGCTTTGTATCTTTGCGTCTAGGTACTTTGCATATTCTCTTCCTTTTCAATTTATGGAATGAAATTACATGATCTTAAAAGTTTATGTTTCTGTCTGGTCATGGTTTTGACTGCTATCCTTCCTCTCAATCTGTTACAATTTCTTATTTATGGATTATCACCATCAATTTGATACTGACCTTCGTCTTGCCCTGCACTCTGATCCTTATTGTGTTTCTTTTTGAAGAACAAAATACTCTCTCTGTTATTACCTGAAAATCTGGAAAGTCGCATAGTTGTAAATGTGGTAAGGTTTTTTCCTCTCTTTTTCAGGGCAATAAGTAAACTGACGTTGTTCTATCAATTGTATTGGTTCTAAATGACATTAGATGTTGCATTATGCTGTTTAAAATGCTGATTCAAATCTGATAATTTTATGGCCACTATTGATCTTGATATTAGATGCTTGAAGTGTGCTATGATTTTGTATTAAATCATTAATGATTCTGTGCTAGCTTAAATTGGATTTAAGGTGCTAGAACAGAACTTCTAATGTCTTGGCATACATGGTTCTACATACTGTGATGATATAAAATCTGGTTTTTAAACATTTGTTTTTAGTTTTGAATAATATAGTTTCTCCATTGGTTTAATAATATTTTAGTCTGTTACACTTGATTTTAATCTTCCATTTTGGGGGGTCATAAATTAACTTTGATCTATTAATTCTTTTTTCTTACTTTTTCAAGGAAAGGCATGGGATATATGTCCTTCTTCATCGTCAAGTCATGCACAAAATAGTTATAGAACCAATTAAGAATTGTAATTTTTTAGCATTTAGGAATGCTTGCTAAAAAATATTATGTACAACATTTTAGAATATAATAGCTTTGATACATTTCAATTAAATTATGTATGACTTATTTTTTAATAATTATATTGAATATATGATTCGAACCATTAGCAATTGATAATTTTAAGAGGTATTTCAATAGCATTAAAACAAAAATATGTTTAATATAAATAAATTCACAATTTTTAATTAGTTGGCGATTAAAATTGCCGGTAATAAAATAAGTTTTTTATTATAAAGATAAAACTTATTTAACAGCAGTTTTTTAAACCGTCGCTAAATGCATTGTGAGAATTTCAAAATATTAGTAGCATTCAAAAAACTGTTGCAAATCATGTTGAAAACTGTTGCTGTACATTTGCCGGCAAGTACCGATGGAGATAAAAAAAAAAAGCTGCCGTTAAATGCCTGCTGTCGCATGTATCAATGGTTGGTTTTTAACCGTCATTAAAAGTATTTAGTGACAGGGAAGACTGTCGCTAAATGCAAAAAACTGACGCATAGTGCTTGAATATTTTGTTCTAATTTGTCCTAAGTTTGTTATGTTAAGACATCAGGGTTTGATTTGTGTTGGTATGAATATTTTATAACATCAAGTAGTTCTTTGATATATGTAATTTGAAATTTTTATGACTTGATTGGAAACTTTTATGGTTTATCTTAAGTGTTTTTAATTATTTATGATTTTATATGCTATAGTGTTAATATATATATATATATATATATATATATATATATATATTGAAACTAAAGAGAAATATATATATATATATATATATATATATATATATATATATATAAATTCTTATAAATTTAAGTATATGTAAATTCTTACAAATTTATGTGCACCTATACTCTTGAATTTGAGCATCTTGCGTATCAACCTCCTACTATCCATGCCCTTTAAAGAAGTTAGGTTTGACTTATATTTAGTGCTTGCAGGCCACGTGCTTCCTCTGGGTCCAACAAGACGCTGGAATGTGTGCATATATATAAAAATAAATCTCAATCAAGGTACATAAATTACAAAACATACCAACCAAAAGAATTAGAAATTTTGGTATGTAATCACCATTATTCATATATGTCCGTGAGTAGCTATATGTACATTAATATTCCCTTGTAACTTTGTTTTTTCAAGGGTTTTGTGCAGATCACAAGATCATCAGAACATGCATGAATCATGAATGTATAATTTGTTTGCAAATGACATTTGTCTAGATATGTACGTCCAGAACTACGTTGCTTCGACGAAAGTTTGTACTTCTTGAAGCCTACCTAGCTGCAAAAGGAGAAGAAAAAGGAAAGGAAAACGATCTTAAATTAAAAGGATTAAGAAAAAAATGGAGGCAGATGCTATTTATATTTACCTCAAATAAAAACATATGAACATTGATATCGTATATGTCCAAACCCATGTGATAGCATGCGGCAAACTAACTTTGCCACTTCCTTCTTGCTTCCTTTGTTTTCAGTGATAGTGCCAAATCCTTTCCTTCAATTAATGGTCGTTTTAGCTAGTTTTCACCTTCAAAGTGGATTTGACGTACTAATTAAAGGGAAATTAATTAAACGACAAATGTACCTGTATGCGATGCACACACTTTGGGGCTTCTTTAATATTAACAGACAAAACGACCAGTTGTTTTGTAGCAAACAACGTGGAAACTGCAGCTTCCCCACTTTTAGCTATCTCTTAATCGTGAATCCAAATTAAGGGATCCCATCAAATTAAAGAGATGCCTTTTAAAAAAATATTAAAATAGAAATGGGAAAGAAACAGAATAGAGGTCAAACTCAGTTACATCAGCTACTTGGCACTTATATTAATTAAAAAATAAATTATTTACTGACTCCCTAAAAGATTATAGTTGTCTTAATTTAGTGTTTGAGAGAACAAGTGTTTCAATTTGATTATTTTCATTGCTAAATCATAGAACATATTTTCGTCAAAGATCAAATTTTTCGTTGTCAAAAGTTATTTTGATAAATAAAAAAAAAGGAAATTGACATATCTAATGTTTTAAAAACTAAATTGAGATATTTGATATTTAAAAAACTAAATTAAAATAAATGTTTTGTATATTTGGTTTTTCATCATATTTTTACAAATTATAGTTTAGAGTTTGGATTGCATTATAACATGATTTTAATGCAAAATAATATATTTGGAAGTCTTTACATGATGTGGTTTTGCTCTCGAATTATAGTTTTGGTGAAAATGTCAAGTTGTTTCTACAAGTCATGATTTGTCCAAATTTAAGTTTTTTCAAATCTAATTTTCTTCAACTATTTTTCAAACACAAGTAAATCATTAATATTTACTCTTAAATAAAAGAAGTATGATAGCTAAAGCTAAACATAATAGCATGTTTGGTTTAGTGATGTCACTGTCCAAACGTACTTCTCTTTCTTCAAACATACGGCGGCGCAAAAATGGTGATGTTTGGTTCAGCGTTGTACAAGCTCGGCATAATCGATTCACCTCCAAAATCAAATTTCACCATGATATCTTCCAACGCTCAAAGTTCCACCTTCTCTCCCATAGAATCTACTCTCACCAATCACCATGATATCTTCCTTGTATTTCATGTGATACCCTTGTGTGTGTACATGTTTTTTTTTGGGGGAGGGAGAGATCTTCCAACGCTCAAAATTTAGCATGAAAAAAGAACAAAATGAAAAAAGCTTGAAGCACTCTCTATTCCATTTTGCCTTGGTTGCAGAACAGAGAGTGCTTCAAGCTTCAACTCATCTATGCTCTATTTCGTGTGTGTGTGTGTGTGAGAATAAAATTGGGAAATTGGAAGAGAGAGAGAGAGAGGGGGGGGGGGGGGAAGAGAGAAAAATTGGGAAACTTAGCTTTCTTTTAAGCTTTATGAAATCCTTCGATCAACCTTCTCCTTGGTGATGTTTATGTTCTTCAAATGTGCACTCTGGAGACTTGAAGAGGAAGAAGATGACTGGAGAGAGAGAGAGAGACCATGTATTTTTTTCTTCTAACCATGTGTCATTGATTTATTTATTACCATATGGCTTAACCTTTTTTATTTTTATTTCATTTATTTATTAATTATAATTTTATTTATTTATTTAATTAACATATGAATATTAAATCTTATTTTTAATTGAACAGGGACTAAAATGAATAAATTGAAAAGTTTACAAGGGTTGATTTAAACAAAGAACAAAATATATTATTAAAATATTAAATTAACTAGGGATCTAAGTGAATAAATAAAAAAGTTTATAGGGATTGGTTTTAATAAAGAACAAAATATATTCTCAAATTAAGAACCTCGATAAAGTTATATATCAAGCAAATGATAAAAAGAAAAATTTTAACTAGCGACCTTAGTGAATAAATAGAAAAATTTTGGATAAATAGTGAAATTAAAACAAAATTTGGTTTAAATTATTAATTCATTTTGTTTTAAATAATGGATAATTCATTTTATTTAAATTATTAATTCATTTTGTTTAAAACTTAGTTATAATGAATACTTAGATTATTTTAATTATAATGGATCATACTTAATTAATTATAGTGGATACTTAGTTCATTTTAATTACAATGAATCACACTTAGTTATTTTGGACTCACTTGTAACCTACATATTGAGGAAAAAAACAACAACAAATTATTTAATAATTAATGTAATTACATAGTTTAAGTTATATATATATATATATATATATATATATATGATGATATCTATTTTTAATTACTTTTTTAATATTTAACTTGATATAAGAAATTAGATAATAATAAATAAAATAAAACAATATAATATTTATACCATTTCTCATAATTACATATTCAAAATTGTTTCTACTAACTAATATTCAAAAGAAATTTATTTTTCAAAATCACTCTTTTGATACACAGTTTCTAATCATAAATCACATTTATATAAAATCAATTCTACTCAAAATAAACTTTAAAAATTAATTTTGCTCAAACTTAAATTTACCTAATAAATTTTTAAACACCCACTATCATATAAACTATATGGGGGTGAATGTTCATGTAATTGAAATCAACCGAAGTTATTGGGACAATAGCATTTTAAGCATCCAAAATTGAAGGGCACTCTATGGCTACACGTAGTGTATTGTTTTGGTGATATACGTGAAATGTGCAGGGTACCTATCAAGTGTTAATTTCACACCTTACACGTTTTAGTTATGTTTCAGTAAAAGCAAATTAAGCAGGTTTCATTTTGTTGTACTTGACTAATTGCTAATGAAAAAACGGATAGTTGAGTATCCATGAAACTGATATGTTAATCAGGACCACGAAGGAAACCACAGTACCTGGGGATTCTGTGAGGACGGATGAGAAGAAATTGAAAGTTACGTTAAGATGCCTGCTTTTTTTTTTTCAAAAACAAAAAATAATGTTTTGATTAATTAGTTGAATATCTCGTACTCGGTAGTTAAGTGCTAATCGATCTCTAAATGAATCTGATATGATTTAGATCTTTGTTCTTTAAACATTTTACTGTGTATTTTGTAAATACTAAACGTGTATTTGGCAAAAATAATTTATAAATTAGTTAAAAATTTTAAAGTTAGTTGTAAATTTATAAATTAACTTATTAAATTAAAAATATTTAGTAAAAATAGTTGTTAAACCAGTTAAAAAATATAAAATAATATAAAAGGCATATATTTTATAATTCTAAAATAATACAAATAAATATATTATTATTATATTTTTTACATATATAAAAATATTATATATATATATATATATATAACAATGAGAGAAAAATGTAAATAAATATATTATTTTTTAATTAAATTAATTTAAATAATTATATATATATATAATTAATTTATATATATATATATATAAATAATGTATGCAAAATAAGAATATAATAATATTTTTATAAAATAACAAACATAAAAAAAAATTTATAAAAATTATAAGTTAATTAAAGTAACATATCAAAATAATCTTATAAACTAATCAACCAAACCTAATACATGATGAAAGCTTATCAGAATGAGTAGCTCTGAGCATTCATCTTTGCGTTGATGGAGTTGCACTAATTAATTTTTCAAGTTAGAAAATTGTCTCATCAGCTAGATTTTGTAGAGCGATTCCTAGATTTCCACTTTACTCATCATTTGTCAATCTAATTTCAACAGTAATTTGCAATTTTTATGGTTAAAAATCATTAAAAATTTATTAGGCTCTTAACTAATTTAGTTTAAGTTACTCTAAAAAAAATTTAATTTAAGTCAAACTAGACTTTAATTATGAAAAATCCTCATGACATTAAAATTTTTTTTTCCAACATTGATTTTTGCAATTTTGATAATGATATTAGTATACACGTGGAAAATTAAACCTAATTTGTTTTTTAAGAAAGAGGTTTTTCACAATAATAACCAAAGATTTATTGATTCTTATACAGATATATTTGATATATTGCCCCTGACTCAAAATATGAAAACTTGAGAAATATATATCGTTTAAATAAGACATTTGTTTCATCTTGTTGCCAGCTTGCACATTCGAGGGTCTTTTTTTCATTAAAATAGTTAAATATTAAATTACTATTATATATAGTTAAAGCATCACAATTCACAAGCTTTTAAACTACTCCAAATCTTAGGGGTTGTGTTCTACCACCAACTGCGACAGCATGTTTTTATACTGATGTCATTGTGTTTTCATTTCCTTTTTTGCCAATTCATATCCACTGATTATTATACAAATAATTCACTTTGCCAGTTTCCGAATCTCCTGCATATTAAAATATTATTAATTTAAATTAAATGAGTAATTGAAGAAAAACAAAACGAACCAAAAGAAACTGCTTTCTTCAAAAGTCAAAAGTGTCAAATCTCTGTGGAGTTTCTTTTTTAAATATAAATATATATAATCTCGAAGTACGTATTCAAATATATACTTAATTTTGATTTGATGCTTCAGTAATGAAAATGAATGAAATATGCAAGTATGAAATGAAAGGAAACTAACAGCCTGACTGAATCCACACATTGACCATTTCTATTGGGTAGAAAATTGGCTCAAAAGAAACAATAGATAATATAAGAATTAGTCAAAGCATGAGATTTTTATTGTTATACATCACCTATATCAAAAAGAAATTTTTTATTTTTTAAAATTATGTCTTTTTCTAGTTTTAAACAAATTTCATTAATATCCAAACATCAATAAAAATATTAAATCAAATATTGTTCATTTGTGCAATCTGATGACTCTTCTTTAAAAATAAAGAAAGATAAAAATTTCAGAGATAAAGAATCATTTCCCATCTCTATCACCCCTTTGTACTTTCCAGTCCCACCTAAACATGTTTTGGCCTAGCTAGCTATCATAATTAATTCGGTCACCATGAATCTTGAACTCAATAATATACTACCAGCCTCAAGTAATTTCCTCTTAACTTTTTGTCAAAATGAAGTAAACATGACATGGAATATGAAAAGTCAGATTTTTATCTTGCCCATTTTCTCATTTTTCACTTTTAAAAACTCCCCTTTCTTGTAAATTTTTAAAATTATAATTTTCTCTTTTCTATTTTTTTAATATATATATATATATCTTCTCCTTTTTTATAATAATAAAACATAATATATTTTAGTCTAATTTTATATTTTTTGTCCGAAAATCTGGTAGAATATATTTTGATATTAAAAAAAATCTAATGATCACATCTCTTTTAACTAAAATAGTTTCTATTGACTAAAAAAAAAATTCCTTTTTTACATGTTGTGAGAGCTTCTTTCGTTATTGATCCGTAATATGTCTCCAAAATTCTATTTTTATTTTATAAAAAAAGTTCCCTATACATACTTACGTTAATGGATAATATTTAATAAAAATTAACGTTAAATTAACAAATAAATATAAAAAGATTGTAATACACTTTTTTGAATAAAAAGTATAAAATTAAATTAAAATTAAATGTGATGATTTGATAGCTACAAAAAAGATGAGAATATGTTTTGAAAGTAAAACGTAAAGATGAGGGATGTGTAATTTTAAATACTTATAAGGAAGAAAAGTATAATTTACTCATTAAATTGTATGTAGAGGGTAATAAGAAAATTGACATTTATTTTAATGTATCATAAAGTACCTGTCCCTCTTTTATTTAAATATTTATTTATTTTATTGTTAAATGAATCAGAAAAAGGAAAGAAAAGGACAGGTGTTGCTGTTAGATTATCCCTTTTTATCTTTGTTTGATTGGAAAATTATAATTAAAATTAAGAGCCGAACCCAGAATTTTGTGCAGTTATAAAGGAAGACGACGAAGACGAAGAAGAAGAAGGAGAAGGAGAAGGAGAAGAAGGAGAAGAAGAAACAGTGTTTGACCTTGAGCATGTCTCTCACTCCTCCCATTATCTGATATCAAATCCTCCTCCTACCTCCTCTTACGCCTCACATGCCTCAGTTCATTCATACCCTCTCCTACTCATTTTTCAACTACCTCACTCTTTTATTCGCCATCATCTTTCTCTCTCAAATTCCCCTTCTCATCGAATAGAAACCAGAACTTGGATTTTGTTTTGCTATGGCTGACGTAGTGAAGCAAATCCTACCAAAGCCCATCCAGCTAGCAGACCAGGTAACCACAGCCGCCGACGAAGCCAGCGCGTCGTTCAAGCAGGAATGCTCAGAGCTGAAATCCAAGACAGAGAAGCTCGCCGGACTGCTCCGGCAGGCGGCGCGTGCGAGTTCCGACCTCTACGAGCGCCCCGCGCGGCGGATCATCGACGACACTGTGGACATCCTCGACGAAGCCCTCTCGCTGGTCCTCAAATGCCGTGGCAACGGCCTCGTGAGGCGTGTATTCACCATCATCCCCGCCGCCGCCTTCCGCAAGATGTCCTCCATGCTCGAGAACTCCATCGGCAACGTGTCGTGGCTGCTCCGGGTTTCCGCTCCGGCGGAAGATCGGGGAGTCGGCCTTCCTCCGATCGCCGCCAACGAGCCCATTCTCTGCCTCATTTGGGAGCAGATCGCGATTCTCTATACCGGTTCTCTGGAGCATCGGTCTGATGCGGCGGCTTCAGTGGTCTCGCTTGCGCGCGACAACGATCGGTACGGGAAGCTGATAATCGAAGAAGGAGGCGTCGGGCCATTGTTGAAATTGATCAAAGAGGGTGAAGCAGAAGGTCAAGAGTATGCGGCGAGAGCGATTGGTCTTCTGGGTCGTGACGCCGAAAGCGTGGAGCACATGATCCATATGGGTGTATGCTCTGTGTTCGCGAAAATGCTCAAAGAAGGTCCTATGAAAGTTCAAACTGTGGTGGCATGGGCTGTGTCAGAGCTCTCTGCCAATTACCCAAAATGCCAAGATCTTTTCGCTCAGCACAATATAATTCGTTTGCTTGTGAGCCATCTTGCTTTTGAAACCGTTCAAGAGCACAATAAGTATGTCATTGCTAGCAGCGTCAAACCGAATTCGATCCACGCGGTTGTGTTGGTTAGCAATAGTCATCATCATAATAATTACAATTGTAATGCTGACAATATGAAGAAGGGAGATGAAGATGATGATGAGCAGACCCAGAGTCGAATTTCACATCCTCTGGGTGATAGAACACGGAATCAGATGCACACAGTGGTGACAAGTACCATGGCTATGAATTCAGCCACCAAGCAGTCTAATCAAGGAAATGGTGTTACTAATGGTAAGCATCGCCAGCAGATCGATTGTCATCGTCGAATCAACATGAAGGGAAGGGAATTTGAAGACCCTGAGACTAAGGCTACTATGAAAGCAATGGCAGCGAGAGCACTGTGGCATTTAGCCAAAGGGAACTCACCCATTTGCCGAAGCATAACAGAATCAAGGGCTTTACTGTGTTTCGCTGTTCTTCTTGAGAAAGGACGGGAGGATGTGAAGTACAATTCAGCCATGGCAATGATGGAGATTACAGCAGAGGCAGAGAAAGATGCAGAGTTGAGAAGATCTGCGTTCAAACCCAACTCTCCTGCTTGCAAAGCAGTTATTGATCAACTGCTCAAGATCGTTGAGAAAGGAGACTCAGAGTCAGACCTTCTAATTCCCTGCATTAAGGCCATTGGGAATCTGGCTAGGACATTCAGAGCAACAGAGACAAGGATGATAGGTCCTCTGGTGAAACTTCTTGACGAAAGAGAGGCTGAAGTATCACGAGAGGCCTCAATGGCACTCACTAAATTCGCCTGCACAGAGAACTACCTTCATGTTGATCACTCCAAGGCGATTATAAGTGCAGGTGGGGAAAAACACTTGGTCCAGCTTGTGTATTTTGGAGAGCAGATTGTTCAGATTTCTGCATTAGTTCTATTGTCCTACATTGCATTGCCTGTTCCAGACAGTGAAGAACTTGCGAAGGCTGAAGTGCTCACAGTGCTTGAATGGGCATCGAAGCAATCTTTCATGACGCAGGATGAAACACTAGAGGCATTGTTGCAAGAAGCCAAGAGCAAATTGGAGCTTTACCAGTCCAGAGGTTCAAGTGGAGGATTTCATAAATTGCATCAATAGGCAGTAAGAGCCCAAACAACAGTTCATCGTGTCTAAGAGTAAACTGTAGAGGTTTTTCAGTGATTTTTCTTTTCTTCTGTTATATCATTTTCATGAATGTGTATATATATATATATATATACAGTCAAATTGGTTACATTGTATCTTCAGCTGTCTAAAGGATCTTTTTTTTCTTCGGTCTAATCCATGTGTCTCCCTCTCCTAATCCCCATTAGCTTTAAAGGTTAAGTTGAACTTCGTCATGTTCCAGGGTAAAAGTCGTCAGACTAAATAAGAGTATACAACTGAATTGACCCATAAGTCTTGTGAAGATTACAATGCAAAGAGGATGAAGAAGGAGAGGAGAGAATTCTTAGAATGGCTAGGGTTACAATACATAATGTTACAAGGGAAAATAGTAAATATATACAAATAAGATTAAAAGACTAAACTACCCTTAAGTGTAATAATTATTATTTACTAACTTGTCACATCCCAAAAATTGAGCATGTGAAAAGATACTACTCATTTGATATAATTCTCAAACATACGTTATATACATATATTCTGTAAGGTTTTACATTCAACCTTAATCATTCATTCCACACTACAGAATTATATTCATCTGATAAGCAAATATAGACATACATAGTCTGATATTTCTATCTCATCGCAAGCCTAGGAGACCTATAGAAAGTACAGAGCGTTTCTAATATCCACATTAATAAGTACTGGTGTCCCACCAGACAGAAATAGAGAATAATCTCAAGGGGCTTCTAATCTTCAAACGGATACTCCTGTTCTTTATTTTCTGTATCTGAAAAAAAAATAATCATAGGGAGTGTGAGTTTATTTAAAAACTCAGTAAGTAAATAACTGTACTATATAAAATATCAAAAGTACAAATACCACATTTACTCATATAATTAATTGTCTTATACATCGAGTAGTATGGGACTCTAACCCTTTCAAACTCATGAATAAGATTTCATAGATATACACCGAGTAGTATGGGACTCTAACCCTTTCAAACTCGTGAATAAGATCTCATAGGTATACGCCGAGTAATATGGGACTTTAACCCTTTCAACTCGTGTATAGGTTTCATAGATATGCACTGAGTAGTATGGGACTTTAACCCTTTCAAACTCGTGTATAAGATTTCTTAGATATACACCGAGTAGTATGGGACTTTAACCCTTTCACACTCGTGTATTAGATCCCGTAGATCTTTACTCATTAATAAAATAGTGAGAATTCATCACACAGTACAATTGTCATGAAATAAATAATTTCTTCATACTCTTATTTCTACTGATCATCATATACTCCCATATGAAAAATTAATTGCTTATTATCCAAATAATATTGTAAATG
Source organism: Biancaea sappan (assembly GCA_037074585.1). Lineage (NCBI taxonomy): Eukaryota > Viridiplantae > Streptophyta > Magnoliopsida > Fabales > Fabaceae > Biancaea > Biancaea sappan. The sequence goes on from CM073490.1 coordinate 58,483,103, forward strand.
AGACTTATATTGTACTTTGACTAGTAATATCAAATTAGCTGAGCAAGGTTATTCACTCACCTTGATGTTTGTCCAAGTTTACCTTGTTCCACACTAGAATTTGTGTAGGAAAATTTCCTAGTAAAATATATTACAAGGAATCATAAGAAAGGAAACAAAATCACGAAAATACGCAAAATTTTCTGATTGCTACAGTAACGGGTTGCTACAGTACGGTTTGCTACAGTAATGATTTGCTACAGTGTCGGTTTGCTACAGTAATGGTTCGCTACAGTGCCGGTTCGCTACAGTAACGTTGATTGCTACAGTACCGTTGACTGCCGACACTACAGTACTGCTACAGTACCCGAAGAAAATTTTCCAGATTTTGTTTCGAAATCCCTGGTCGCTACAGTAACTCAGTTTTTGCAGAAATTTCTAACAATTTCATCCTTTCCCTTTCTTGTTTCAAAACCAGAATTTCAACTCTTTTAACCGATTATAACTCAAATATAACTTCTAAAACAACTGAGATTCATGAATTATCATCAAAATCTTCAAGAACAAAACCTCCTCTGATCTTCTACATAAACTGAAATTTAAGGAAAATAATCGGATTAAAGCTTACCTTTGATCCTTACAAAGCTTTTGAACCGAACAAATAATCGAACTTCTGAAGATCAAGGAAAGGATTTGAGAAGAAACTGAAGAACTGAGAGAGAAATGCTTTCTGCCTTCCTTCGGCTGAGTGAAAAAAAATGAGGGGTACTATTGAAACTTTATATTAAATATTTCTAATGGGTTATTCAATAACCCATGGGTATCCATAACCCAACATCCAAACCCATCCAGTCAATTTACAATAAATGGACTAATGGACCATTCTGAAATCACTTTTCCATGAATTTCACCATTCTTAGAATATATCCCTCATTGTGCAAATATTTAGTCCAGTCATTTAACTCAATTTTCATAAATAATATTCAAAGAGAACAATTAAATATGAAAATTAAAAATGACCAAAATAAATAACCAAAGTAACATTGTAGAATTCTAAAATACTCTTAAGCGAATTATATTCTGAAATTAACGGGTATTACACTAACATCCCCCCTCAAACTCACGATGCATCAGTAGAAATCATCGAGAGTTTGCTAGTCAAGAAATGAAAACGTTGAGTGGAATGCGATTTTGTGAACAAGTCAGCAATTTGCATGGAGGATGAGACATAGGGTAAAGTGATGGTGCCATGTCCAAAGTGATGTCGAGTAAAATGACAATCAATCTCAATATGCTTGGTGCATTCATGGAAAACTGAGTTGCGGGCAATTTGTATAGCACTCATGTTATCACAATACATAGGGGTTGGGCCAGAGAAAGAGACACCCATATCGGCAAGTAACCAGCGTAACCAAACTATTTCTGCAGTGGTGGATGCCATGGCACGATATTCAGCTTCTGTAGAAGATCGAGAGACAATGTCTTGTTTCTTACTCTTCCAAGAAATGAGAGAATCTCCCAAAAAAATGCAAAACCCTGTAGTTGACTTACGATCAGTGGGATCACCACCCCAATCAGCATTTGAGTAGGCACGTAATTCTAAGGAAGAAGATGTAGGAAAGAGAAGACTCTGAAATTGAGTGCCTCTAAGATAACGAAGAATGCGAAGAACAGCTGCCCAATGAACTGAAGTAGGAGAAGTGACAAATTGACTAACAACATGCACTGCATAAGCAATATCAGGTCTAGTGATAGTAAGATATACCAGACTGCCAACAATTGTACGATACAGAGTAGGATCTGATAAGGGAACGCCATCAGAAGAGGTATACCGGGCATTAAGCTCCAGAGGAGTATCTGTTTTTCGAGTATCAGAGAGACGAGCTTGTTCTAGGATGAGAGTGATGTACTTAGATTGGGAAAGAAGATAACCTCTAGGAGAGTAAGCCACTTCAATCCCCAAAAAATATCGAAGAGTGCCCAAATCTTTCATCTCAAACTGTCGAGCTAATTGCAATTTTGACTCTGCAATCCCATCAATATCATCCCCAGTAATAATCATGTCATCAACATATAAAGAGAGTATGATACGACCATGGGAAGTACTTTTGAGAAACAAGGCGGAGTCATGTGAACTAGAATGAAAACCAAGAGATGCAATCACAATGGAAAACTTTTCAAACCAAGCTCGAGGAGCTTGTTTGAGGCCGTATAGAGCTTTCTTTAGTTTACAAACTTCACTAGGATTATGAGAGACACCTGGTGGAGGCACCATGTAAACTTCTTCTTGAAGATCACTATTTAAGAAGGCATTTTTAACATCCATTTGAGAGATATGCCACTGATGAACAGATGCAACTACAATAAGAGTGCGGATGGTAGTCATTTTAGCAACAGGAGCAAATGTTTCTTCATAATCCATACCATATTGTTGGGAAAAACCCTTAGCAACTAAACGAGCTTTGTATCGTTCAATTGACCCATCAGACTTAGTTTTGATCTTATATACCCAACGAGAACCAATTGCATGTTTTCCCGGTGGAAGAGGAACAATGTCCCAAGTATCTGTCTTCTGCAAAGCAGAAAGTTCCTCTGCCATAGCTTGCTGCCAAAGAGGGTCAAGAACAGCCTCTTGATAGGAAGAGGGCTCAGATAAATTATGAATAAAGGTCAAAAAAGAAGCAAAAGAAGTAGAGTAAGTGGAATAAACAAAATCTGGTAATTTAGTAGACTTACGATCACGTTGAGGGTAACGAGAAGGAGGATCCACAGTCACAGAGAGTTCTTGAGAAGTAGTAGGGAGAGGGAAAGTATCAACAAGAGGAACATCAAGATCAGCAGAACTACCAGTGTCAACCCTGCAAAACTCAATATCAAAATTATTTAGATGATCCGTCACATGAGGAGGTGTGGTATCTGTATCTGTGTGAAAAGGATCAATACGGGTGAGATCAGACTTTGTAAGACTCTGAGAATCAGAAGGAATGGAGTAAAATGGTATACGTTCAAGAAACACAACATGACGTGAGACATAAAGTTTTTGAGTGACAGGATCATAACAACGATATCCTTTCTGACCATCACCATATCCTAGAAAAACACAGATTGCTGAACGAGAAGACAATTTATTACGCTGTACACTAGGAAGAAGAATAAAACAAGTAGAACCAAAAACTCTTAAAGTTGAATAGTCAGGAGCATCGCCATATAGTTTTTCAAAGGGGGACAAACCTGAAATAACAGATGATGGAATTCTGTTAATGACATGGACAGCAGTAAGAATAGCTTCCCCCCCTAAACTACCCTTAAGTGTAATAATTATTATTTACTAACAGTAAGAATAGCTTCCCCCCAAAACTCACTAGGAACTGAGGCAGACAAAAGAAGGGAACGAGCAGTTTCAACAATGTGACGATGTTTCCTTTCAGCAACGCCATTTTGCTGAGGAGTGTCAGTACAAGAAGTTTGATGAAAAGTTCCATCAAAGGCAAGTAATTCAGAAAATTTACTAGATGTATATTCACCCCCCAGATCACATCGAAAACACTTAATAACTGCATTATGTTGAGTTTTAACAAAAGCACGAAACATAAGATAAACACTAAAAAATTTAGAACGATTTTTCATAAGATAAACCCAACAATAACGAGTATAGTCATCAATGAAAGAAACATAATATCTAGATCCACCTTTTGTAGGAAGAGGTGATGGACCCCAAACATCAGAATGAACCAAGTCAAAAGGTGCAACAGAAGAAGAAGTACTTTTGGGAAAAGGTAAAGCAGAAAATTTAGCAAGTTTACAACCACAACAATTAGAAATGTCATGAGTTTGCAACTCTCCTAAAGCTCCAGTAGAAGCTAAGTATTTCAAGCGGGAAGAAGATACATGTCCGAGACGAGAATGCCATAAGTAAAAATTAGAAGATGAGGAACCTAAACTAAATGATGACAGGTCAACACTGGAAGCTGCAATATCTGAAACTTTGAGCTCATCCAAAATATAAAGTCCCCCCTGCCTACGACCGGTCCCAATGAGCCTCCTGGATTGCGGATCCTGTACATAACAAGAAGTGGAGGAAAAGAAAACTGAGAAGCCAGAATCACACAACTGACTAACAGAAACAAGGTTCAACGTAAGGTTAGGAATGTAGTAAACATTGGAAAGAGATAAAGAAGAAGTGCAAATAGACCCAGTGCCCGCTAAAGGCATAGGAGTGCCATCAGCAGTCATAACAGATATAGATGACGTGGGATGTAAAGATGCAAAGGATTGAAGATCAGATGACATATGATGAGAGGCTCCAGAGTCAAGAATCCATATGGATGAAGATATACCTGATGAGCTAGAGGAAGGCAAACCTATATTTGAGGAGGCAGACATAGCTTGTGGTTGAGTGGCAAGAAACTTCTGAAATTGCTCAGCAAGGGTAGCTATTGTAGGGCCAGAAAAATGTGTATGTCCAATACCAAGAGAATCTGTTAGAGGAACAACTGCTGCAACATTTGAAGTTGAAGGTTTGAAGCCTCGTTGTTGCAAATGATTAGGCTGTTGTGTATGGTGCAATTTGTTCAATAATTTCGGGCATTGAGCTTTCCAATGGCCCTTCTGCTTACAAAAACTACATTCGTCATAACCAACCTTTCCATGAGATTTGTTTTTGTTAGGAGGAACTGCAAATACATATGGGTGAGGAATAGGAAGAATTCCTTTCTCTATAGTCCCTTTGTCAGAGTGAGATTTAAGACGAACCTCTTCAGCTAACAACTCATTAACCACTGAATCAACTGTTGGAAGAGGATTACGGTGCAATATGGTTCCACGAAGCCCTTCAAAATCATCCCGAAGAGCCATCAAAAATTGAACCAGACGTTGTTCTTCTCTACGAGCAATGTATGGTGCAAAGACTCGTAATTCAACAGATTCAGTAAGAGCTAGTTGATCCCAAAGATTAGTCATAGCAGAATAAAATTCTTGTATGCTCATGTTGTTCTGTTTAAGAGCACGAATATCAATCTCTAATTGATATTGCTTTGCAAAATTTGACTGCATATACAACCTTTCCAAATGATCCCAGACCTCTTTAGCTATTTCATATTTTGCTAGTTGTACTCCTATTGATTGCAAAACAGAGTTATTGATCCAAGTAATTATCTTCGAATTGTTTGCATCCCAAATTTCCATCTGTTCAATATATTTTGCATCATTTTCATCTTTCGGCTTAACAAAGGTTCCAGAAACATAACCCCATATTCTCTTACCTTTTAAAAAATTTTTCAACACATAACTCCAATATGAATAATTCTGTCCGTTCAATTGCACACTAATAGATTGAAGAGAATCATCTTTTTCACCAGCCATTACTACTGTTATTAGACCGAGAATTTAATTATCTGGCAAAAAGTATACTGAATGAACAGTAAACGTACCGGAATAGTATACAAAATTCTGATAAACAGTAAATTCAGCAAATTTTAGACTGCTACAGTAACGTTGACCATTGACTGTTGCTACAGTACTCGCTGCTACAGTAACCCAAATTTGCAGAATCGGAGACGATGAACAGTAACTCCGGCAACTAGAACAGTAACTCTGGCAACCGGAAAACGCACCAGAACAATCAAAAACAATCTCTGACTTACCAGAAATACAAAAAATAGTTTCTTTCTAACCAAAACTAAGTAAATCGGGCTAGATCTGAGAAACTTTCTCGCAGCTACAGTAACAAAAAAAAAATCTGCAAACCAGATTTTTGCAAACAAGAACCCGATCTGAAATTTGCAAACTCGATGTAAAATCGATCCGAACTGCAAATGGGTTGCCGACAAAAAATAAAAAAATAAAAACAACGCACCAAATCTGATTGCTCCAACCCGAATTTGTGATTTGTTGAAAGATCTGCGAAAGCTGTGGATAGATCAAGAATTGCGCTCTGATACCATGTGAAGATTGCAATGCAAAGAGGATGGAGAAGGAGAGGAGAGAATTTTTAGAATGGCTAGGGTTACAATACATAATGTTACAAGGGAAAATGGTAAATATATACAAATAAGATTAAAAGACTAAACTACCCTTAAGTGTAATAATTATTATTTACTAACAAGTTTAATATCATTACATTTTGGATCAAAATTTGATGTCAAGCTTAGCACAAATTATTAATTTGATCATTAAAAAATTATATTTATTTTAATTTAATTTTTAAAAAATAACACATTTCAATTTAATTTTTAAAAAATTATAATTATTTTTATTATTTTTATTATTAAAATATTAAATTTATCGTGGTTAAATCATAAAATTTTTAATTGTTAAAATGTTACTTTAACATAAAAGGACAAAATTAAATCAAGTATAATAATTTTATAGGAATTAAATTAATAATTTTCTGTTAACACTAACAAGTATGAGACTTAAAAGCCCTTCAATTTGAAGGTTGCCAAGATTTGCAGATTTTTGTTTGTGTGTTTTTTTTTTTTCGGAAGATTTGACGATTTGTTTGCGCCGCAGGTAATCGTAGCTTGATGAAATGAATTCCAGGTTAAGAAGAGCATAGGGTTTGAAGTATGAATGATTCAACTTCAAGAGATAAGGAGGGAATGTGTGGAGACTGGAGAGCGTTTGATTGAGGAGTGACTTGAGTTTGAGTGGTGATCAACCCAAGTTGAAGATTCAGATTCAACCGCACGAGGTTGGACCTTGGACGCATTCAAACGAACCCACGTCAGGGTCACGTGCTCGATTCCCTCGTCAACTTCCATTACCATTCCTAACAGTTGAATTCCTCGTTCCTGACAACAATATCTCTATCTTCCACGTCGTGCTTTTGCCGTAGCTATTATTGTTAATTGGGCCCGCGCCACGTACCAGCTTGTGATTGTTTGTGGATGAATAGTTTTGGGTTAAAAAATATATACTTGTTTAAAAATAAGTTTAAGTCGGCCGACATTTTTTAAATATTTTTTTATATTTTAAAAAAAAATATGATTTAGTATAAATAATCTTATTATTATATTATTATATTTTATAATTCTATATTCAATATGTATAATAAATTTAAATATGAAAATTTTTGTAATTATTTAAAAATAAATATAAAATTTTCAAATGTAAATATAATTTTGTTAATTTTAAAAGAAAATATGAAAAATTAAAGTTATTTTTGTTTAAAAACATTAAAGAAGTAATATTTTACATGTATATATTGTATTTTAATAAAAAATATTGAGTTTTCATTAAAAAAATTTAAAATTATATTATTTTAATAAAAGTTAAGGTGGGTAGTCTTAGTCAGAGTGAAGAGGCCTTCAGACCTAAACGGACTAGTCAATTTAGACCTATTTAATGCTTGACCTGTGACGAGTAGGCCCGTTTAACAATATTAGTAGTAGCATCCTACTTTTTGCATCATAATATTATATGTTTAGATTAAATAATTTAATGTATAAAATAAAGAAAAGAAAGATAAATCAAGCGAAATATGAAAGGAGGAATTTTAAAATGAATAACAAAATTTAGGGGAGATGCCTTAGACACTGCAACACACCCACGAAAGTTCACGACTTCTCGTAAAAGAGGTTTCTAAGGACCATATTATTACGAAGATCATTAATTTGGGGAGAGAGTTGGATTATTGGCTCCCAAATCTATGTCGTGAAAATAGGTATTTTAAAAAGAATATTTAAAATTATGTAAATATTTGTAATCTTTAATTAAAAATTATTATTGTAATTAAATATTTTTTACTACAATTATTATTTTTTATTTATAACCGTCCATCTATTTATAATTTATAATTATTATTATTTTAAAAATATAAATCCCTACTTATTTTATTTAGATTGTTTAGATTAGGGGTACTACTTCTCTAATATTCTCCTCCTCTAAGTTTTTCACTTCCTGTTTTCACTGGGTTATAGGGTTTATTTTTTATTATTTTGATACTTGAGTTTCACCCAAAAGTACCTGTTTTATCTTGAAGGAAGTTATGCAAATGTGAAATAATTTTTTTAAGAACAGTGTCTCTTAACACGTGACTCAAACTGTGACGACTTTTTTCAACAATCATAAAAAAATTATGACCACAACACTGTCACAGTCGCAATTGCAACATAGTGTAATTTATTTTTGAACATATAATTGTTATTTTTAATATTATATGATTTTAGAAGTTTTTGCTAATATTATGCAACTTTTATAATTAAAATCATTTTACATAATATAGTGATGTGATTTGCATAAAATAATATTTTATATTTTATAATATTATGGCTAATGATATATATAATTTTTCACACATATTAAGTAACAAGAATTTTAGTCATGATGATTAAGGTTGCTGCTTTATAGTGTCATGAATTCTGCTCTTCCTAAAACGTATTTATCTCCTATGAATTTAAGCCAAAAAAAAAATTGTGGGTGGGCCAATTTTGACCAAATTGATTGTAACTATGTGTAATTAAAGACATAAACTGACTTGGTTGACCACTAAAAAATTCTGAATTCAGGTCTAAAAGCTATGCTAGGGACCAAATTGGTCAACAAGCCACCGAATTTCAAGTTCAGGTCAAAAAACTGTGCTAAGAACCCTAGTTAAATTGGCTTTGGAAGCCATGGGCACCTCTACACTTCTACCTTCCAAACTCGAAAAACTTCTAAATGTCTTACGGATTTTACTCATCTTGTGACGTGTTTTCCATCCTAGTAAAAATGACTCCAGTTCTGATTGTCACCTTATATATCTAATGTGGGATTTTATTTAAAATAATAGGACGGAAATTAGTAAAAAGAAAAGAAAGAGAGAGAAGCTACCTACCACCATTAAAAATGCACAAATGACACCTGTGTCCAAAAGTTAATGCATGAGCCTCCTCGTCATAGGTTCAGATCCTCTGTCATACTAAAAACACGGTAGAATATCATATTTTTTTTAACAATAGTTTTGGGTTAAAAAAATATATACTTGTTTAAAAATAAACTTAAGTCGGCCGGCATTTTTTTTTATATTTTTTATATTTTACAAAAAAATATATGATTTAGTATAAATAATCTTATTATTATATTTTTATATTTTATAATTTTATATTCAATATGTAAAGTAAATTTGGATATGAAATTTTTTGTAATTTTTTAAAAATAAATATAAAATTTTCAAATGTAAATATAATTTTGTTAATTTTAAAAGAAAATATGAAAAATTAAAGTTATTTTTGTTTAAAAATATTAAAGAAGTAATATTTTACATGTATAAACTGTATTTTAATAAAAAATAGAGTTTTTATTAAATTTAAAATTATATTATTTTAATAAAAGTCAAGGCGGGTGGTCTTCGTCTGAGTAAAGAGGCCCGCAGACCTAAACGGACTGGTTAATTTAGACCTGTTTAACACTTGGCCTGTGACAAGTCGGTCAGTTTAACAATATTAGCAGTAGCATCCTACTTTTTGCATCATACTATTATATATTTAGATTAAATAATTTAATGTATAAAATAAAGAAAAAAAAGATAAATCAAGAGAAATAAGAAAGTAAGAATTTTAAAATGAATAACAAAATTTAGGGGAGATGCCTTAGACACTGCAACACACCCAAGAAAGTTCACAACTCCTAGTAAAAGAGGTTTTAAGGACCATATTTTCACGAAGATCATTAATCTGGGGAGAGAGTTGGATTATTGGCTCCCAAATCTATGTCGTGAGAATAGGTATTTTAAAAGGAATATTCAAAATTATGTAAATATTTTTAATATTTAATTAAAAATTATGATTATAATTAAATATTTTTTTACTACAATTATTATTTTTTATTTATAACGATCCATTTATTTATAATTTATAATTATTATTATTTTAAAATATAACTCCCTCTTTATTTTACTTAAATTGTTTAAATTAGGGGTACCACTTCTCTAATATTTTCTTTTTCTAAGTTTTTTACTTTCTGCTTTCACTTGGTTATAGAGTTTATTTTTTGTTATTTTGATACTTGACTTTCACCCATAAGTACCTGTTTTATCTTGGAGAAAGTTATGCATATGTGAAATAATTTTTTTAAGAATAATGTTTCTTTAAATGTGACTTGTGACGACTTTTTTCAACAATCATAGGAAAATTATGACCACTATCATTGTCACAGTTGCAATTGCAACATAGTGTAACAACTCAAATTCACATAGATAATATTATATTACTTATTTTGATATACATATTAACCTGCTAAAGGCAAGAAACTTGTATCGGAAAATATTATTATAAAATATTAAATAAAAAAATGTTTTACAAAAAATGGTTGGACGTTGCAATTTCATGCACATTCTCATTGCCATTATATTAAATCAGAAAAGTGATTAAGAATGGCAACATTAATCTATACTTTGTAAATCATTTTTGATATTAAAAGTCATTATCTTAATAACGTCCATGTTGATTTATATGTTGCCTCAAAAGAAAAGTATAAAATATTAAATTACAATTTCATGTCATTATCAAAGCTATCGGCGTTTCATGGACATTGGCATTAATATTGAAAGTGATTGATGCGTTGAAATTCATTTGTTTCTGATCGTATTATTTATTTATGGTAGCTAAAGGGGAGAAATTGAAAGGCAAACATTATATATATGTGTGTTTTGGTAAGTATGAATATAAATAAGATGATATAAGAATGTGATGAAAATAAGTATAAGAATTATAGGAATTGTGGATACGAACTAGATAAGAATTATAACTTAACTTTAACTTTTATATTTTTGGTCTATTTTTTACATGATTTGAATGCTTTAGGAGGATATCAAGTTAATGTAGAACTATACGGAAGAACCTTCAAGTTGTAACTCTAATAATTTTAAGATATCGATGAGTAATTACTTACTTATGAAGAGAATTAGAATGATGATTTCTTCTCCCTATACTATGAGGTATGTGAACCATTTTAATCTTTCTCCATTTTGAGAATTTTATTAATGGTAGGAAAAAAAAAACATTTGGGATATTTTTATAACAAGTAGTATCAAAGCCAGTGTTTTTCATGATCTTATTATTTGAAAATTCAAATTATTCTTTATGGCTTGAATGTTGTTCCTGTTTACTTAATTACTGAAAAGATATGTGATAACGTAAGAGTGCATGTCTAGGAAAACTTCTGGCTGAAAAAGACTTGATTTTTAAGTATGTTCATTGTGACTATCCCTCTTTCCTAAGAACTTACCTAGTGTATTGCTTACAAATTAGTTTTACTGTTATAGTAATTAGGTGATGGATACACTTTTTTCTTACTATAAAAAGGGAGTTGTTTCTTTAGATTAGGAATACCACTTCTCTAATCTTCCCCTCCTCCAAGTTTTCTACTCTCTGCTTTCATTGGGTTATAAAGTTTTTTTTATTGTTCTAGTATCTGGGTTTCACCCATAAGGGCATGCTTTATTCTAGAAGAAGTCCTGTAGACGTGAAATAATTTTCTTAAAGACAGTGTCTTTTAAGACGCAACTCACGTTGTATCGGTGATGACTTTTTCCAATAATCTAATCTAGAATCATTGAATCAATTTAGTAAAACAAATAATTTATATATTAATTTAACAATCAATGTATTTTAAAATAATTAAACACACAAATCAATTCCTTATAATTACATTAATAAATTGTAAAAATAAAATTAAATGTAATTTATTTTTGAACATATAATTGTTATTTTTAATATTATCCGATGTTAGAAGTTTTTGTTAATATTATGCAACTTTTATGATTAAAATCATTTTACATAATATAATGATGTGATTTGCATAAAATAATATTTTATATTTTATAATATTATGTCTAATGGTATATATAATTTTTCACACATATTAAGTAACAAGAATTTTAGTCATGATGATTAAGGGTGCTGCTTTCTATTTATAGTGTCATGAATTCTGCTCTTCCTAAAACGTATTTCTCTCCTATGAATTTAAGCCAAAAAAAAAAATTGTGGGTGGACCAAATTTTGACCAAATTGATTGTAACTATGTCTAATTAAAGACATAAACTGAATTGGTTGACCACTAAAAAATTCTGAATTCAGGTCTAAAAAACCAAATTGGTCAACGAGTCACCAAATTTCATGTTCAGGTCGAAAAACTGTGCTAAGAACCCTAGTTAAATTGGCTTTGGAAGCCATGGGCACCTCAACACTTCTACCTTCCAAACTTGAAAAACTTCTAAATGTCTTACGGATTTTACTCATCTTGTGACGTGTTTTCCATCCTATAAAAATGACTCCAGTTCTGATTGTCACCTACATATATATAATGTGAGATTTTATTTAAAATAATAGGACAGAAATTAGTAAAAAGAAAAGAAAGAGAGAAAAGCTACCGACCACGGATTTGGAGTGGTTGCTCTTCGTGTAAGAAGAGCAGCCAACTCTTCCCTTGTGGCAACAGTTTTAACTGTTGCCACAAATTTCAGCAATGGTTTAAAACCCTTGCTATAAGTGTTAATTGTGATATTTTTTTTACAAAATTTATAGCAACGGTTTTAAAACTGTTGCCACAAGGGAAGAGTTGGCTGCTCTTCTTACACGAAGAGCAGCCACTCCAGATCCACCGACCACCACTAAAAATGCACAAATGACACCTGTGTCCAAAAGTTAATGCATGAGCCTCCTTATCATGGATTTAGATTCTCTGCCATACTAAAAGCATGGTAGAGTGCCATACTTTTTTTAACAATAGTTTTTCTGTTGGTAAAACTGATAGCAACTAAAAACTGTTGCTATATTAACAACAGTAAAAACTGTTGCTCAAAAATATGGCACTCTACCATATGATAGAGGATCTGAATTCCATTATAACCATAGCACTCAAGCGAAAATAAAGAAAAACCATTATAGAGAGAGAGAGAGAGAGAGAGAGAGAGAGAGAGAGAGAGAGAGAGAGAGAGAGAGAGAGAGAGAGAGAGAGAGGGAGGTTGAGGTATTTCCTTTGCTCTTGAGCGTTGGTGATATGAACTTTGATGCAATGCAACAAGACCCAAATTGTGGAAAAGAATAAACAACTTGAAAAGTCTAAATTCAGATTCAAAAGACCTCGATCCAATATTTTACTAGAAGTATGAACCTTGGTTATAAGAAAAGAAGTTGGATACCACACTCAAGAAAAGGAAAGAAAGTGAGTGATAAGTTTCAATTGAATGCCATAAGACAAATCTTGATAAGTTCACAAGTTCTTAGAAGAATCAAGAAGTGGATTTCTCACAAATAAAATTCAGAATTCATGTGTGTTTTTCACCTTGTGTCATACGTAGTATTTAGAGGCAAAAATAAAAAACCCTAACTCCCATATGCATAGGGAATCAATCTAGATAAAAAAAATAAGCAAAATATAATCTAATTGAAAAGTTTTCCTAACAAGTAACTTGATTGATTTACCAATCTGATTATAGGAGATATGATTAAATCAATCAATAAATATTTTCTAATAACAAGATAGGTAATCTGATTTGAAAATATGACTAAATCAAGCAATTAAATGCTCCTAATTGACTAAATCAATTAGACGCCCCACTTAATTACCAAAAATCAATCTCGATTTGATTTTTGACACCAATTAGGTGCCTTTTTTAATGCTTCTTTGACCAGGCGCCTCCTTGCTTCCTTAATGCATTTTCAGCCCAAATAAGATGGGATCATAGCCCAACATGTTGAATTAGGTTAATAATTCTAGTATGTTTGATTAACTCTAATTCCTCATAGGCTGTAGTAGGCGTGGCCCAAATATCTTAAATAAGTCTATTTAGTGCCTCCTTCATTCTCTTAGCTCTAGCCCTTGTGATTGGGCCTCTTTTGATGAATGATGGATTATTTGGGTTTGGAACTTGAACTTCTTAACTTGGGCTACTACTTTGCTCTTGAGGCTTTGGATTTGTATCATTTCCCCTTTCTTCAAAAGTATTTGTCCTCAAATTGGAATATGCATTAAAAAGAGTTAAGTCAACAACATTGAAAGTAGCATTTTCATTGTACTCACTGGGTAGGTCAAATTTATAGGCATTGTCATTGATCATTTCAATTACTTGAAAAGGACCATCTCCCCTTAGGAATAACTAAGAATGCCTTTGAGCCGAAAACATCTCTTTGCACATATGAATCCAAACCCAATTGCAAGGCTTAAAAACCACTTTCTTTTGCCCTTTGTTAGCTTGAGTAACATATTGCTCCATCCTTTTCTCAATGTTCATTTGCACCTTATCATGCAATTGCTTCACATATTCGGCCTTATTTACACCATCTAAGTTAATATGCTCACATATAGGAAAAGGAGATAGATCCAATGGAGTTAAAGGAATAAAAGCATAAACAATCTCAAAAGGTGAATACTTCGTAGCAGAATGCACACTTCTATTATAAGCAAACTCAATATGTGGCGAACATTCTTCCCATGTTTTCAAGTTTTTCTTAATGATAATACGCAATAAAGTAGACAAAGTTCTATTTACTACTTCTGTTTGACCATCAGTTTAAGTAGCAGAATGCATACTTTTATTATAAGTAGACTCAACATATGGCAAACATCTTCCCATGTTTTCAAGTTTTTCTTAATGATAACACACAATAAAGTAGACAAAGTTCTATTTACTACTTTTGTTTGACCATCAGTTTATGGATGAGAAGTAGTAGAAAACAAAAGTTTAGTACCTAATTTACACCACAAAGGTCTTCCAAAAGTAAATCAAGAACTTAACATCTCTATCACTAACAATAGTACGAGGTATGCCATGTAAGTGCACAATTTCCTTGAAAAACAAATCAGCAATATGTGATGCATCATTAGTTTTATGACATGGAATAAAATGACCCATCTTTGAAAACCTATCAACAACCACTTATATGGAATCCTTACCACTCTTAGACCTAGGTAATCCAAGCACAAAGTCCATGGAAATATTGATCCAAGGTGCATTAGGAATAGGTAATGGAGGTACAATCCGTGAGGCTTAACCTTAGATTTGGCTTGTGTATGTAACACATCTATCACATATACGTATAACATCACGTTTCATATTAGCCCAAAAGAAGTGTTCAGGCAAAACATCCAAAGTCTTAGCAATGCCAAAATGCCCCATTAACCCGCCCTCATGAGCTTCTCTTACAAGTTGCTCACACAAAGAACACATAGGCATACATAAACATTTTTCCTTAAGAAAGTATCCATCATGCCTATAAAACTTACCAAATGCAACCTCCTCACAAGCATTAAACACATGGCAAAAATTAGAATCATTTTCATACAAATCCTTAATATGCTTAAATCCTAACTGCTTTGCATCTAAAGTAGAAAGATGTGCATACTTTCAAGATAATGCATCCATAACAACATTATCCTTACCTTGCTTGTATTTGATGACATAAGGGAACAACTCAATGAAATCACTCTACCTTGCATGTCACCTATTCAGTTTGTTTTGTCCTTTCAAATGCTTTAAAGATTCATGATCGGTGTAGATCACAAATTCCTCAGGCCAAAGATAGTGTTGCCAAGTCTCCAATGCACGAACCAATGCATACATCTCCTTGTCATATGTTGGGTATTTTAAGGTTGCCCTATTCAATTTCTCGCTAAAATAAGCAATTGGGCGACCTTCTTGCATCAATACAGCTCCAATGCTAATCCTTGAAGCATCACACTTAACTTTGAAAGTTTTAGCAAAGTTAGGTAAAACAAGTATAGGTGCTGAACTTAACTTTTCTTTAAGCATAGTAAAAGCATTGTCTTGTTCTTCACCCCACTTAAAGCCTACAGTTTTCTTAATTATTTTAGTTAAAGACGTGGCTAAGCTACTAAAGTTTTTTACAAATCTCCTATAGAAACTAGCTAAGCCATAAAAACTCCTCACATCCCCTACACAAGTAGGTTTCTGCCACTCCTTGACTTGATCTTGTCCTCATCAACCTCAATCCTATTAGCATACAACAAAACCTAAGAATGTAAGCTTATCAGTGCAAAAAGAACACTTTTTATGCTGACATACTAAGATTCCTTGCACAAAACTTCCAATACCATGAGCATATGCTCAAGATGCTCATCCAAATTATGACTACAAACAAGTATATCATCAAAATAGACAACTATAAACTTATCAATAAAGGCATGCAAAACATGATTCATAAAGTCTCATAAAAGAACTAGGGGTATTAGTTAATCCAAAAGGCACAATTAACCACTTATACAATCCAAGTTTTGTTTAAAATGTAGTTTTCCATTCATAACCCTCTTTCATGCGAATTTGATGATAACCACTTTTCAAGTCAATTTTAGAAAACACACAAGCACCATGCAATTCATTAAACATATCATCTAACTTAGGAATGAGATGTCTATACTTTACAATGATTTTATTGGCAGCGTGGCAATCAATGCACATCCTCCATGATCCATCCTTCTTAGGCACAAGTAGAACAGGAGATGCACACGGGCTTATACTCTCTAATAAATCCTTTGGACATCAATTCTTCAACTTGCCTTTGAAGCTCCTTAGTCTTTTTGGGATTACTTCTATAAGCAGGCCAATTGGGAATTGAAGATCCTGGAACGAAGTCAATTTGATGTTCAATTCCCCTTATTGGTGGTAAATCATGGGGAATTTCCTTAAGAAATAGCTCATCAAACTCCTGTAACAAGGACAAAAAAACACTAGGCAAAAAAGAGGTAAGTTCTAGCATTGAAATAAGCTTCTTTGTACATAAGTATAAACATAGGCCAATTGGAAAGGAATGCTCTCTTCACTTCACCTACTTTAGTATAGAGGCTCTCTCTCCTCTCTTTTTTCTCACTTTGCATTTCCTCACTTTTTTTCTTTTCTCTCATATGCATACCCTCTTTATTGTTTTTCTTTTTGTACACTATCACTCAGTTGTTTTGTATCGCTCTCCTTTTTCATGTGCATTTGATCTTCATACACCTCTCTTGGTGTTATTGGTACAAGTGCAACAGATTTGTCATTCATTACAAAAGAATATTTGTTGGAGAAGCCATCATGAATAACTTTCCTATCAAATTGCCACAGACATCTTAAAAGAATGTGGCTAGCTTGCATGGGCACTACGTCATACAACACTTCATCCTTGTACCTACCAATGGAGAAAGGCACTAGAACTTGTTTAGCAACCTTAATTTCTCCATAATCATTTAGCCATTAGAGCTTATAAGGCCTAAGATGCTTAAAAGTAGGTAAACTTAAATTTTCAACAAGTTAAGTACTAGCAACATTGGTACAACTACCTACATCAATTATCATGATATATACCTTATTGTTAAGACGCAATGTGCCTCATTCCTAAACATTTAAAACACTTGGTGTTTCTTGTTTTAGATGCTTAAGGATTAGCTTTTCCTTGAGTTCTATTGCTACTCTCCACCCTTTGATTTTTGAAGACATCAAATTTAGGCTTAGAAGTAGCCTTGTCATCCCTCTTCCTATTTGACTTCCATGACGAAGTTGAAGCTGAATTAGATTTGCCTCCTCTAGTTGTCAATTGTTTTTCAACTTTCATGACTATGTGCACCATGTCTTCAATCTCCACATAATGTTGAAGCTCTACCACATCAGCTATATCACGGTTCAGACCATGTAAAAACCTTGCCATTATCACTTCATGATCTTCTTCTACATTTGCTCTAATCATCGCGATCTCCATCTCCTTATGGTATTCCTCCACACTTTTAGAGCCTTGTATGAGACTTCACAATCTATTATGAAATTCTTTATAATAATGTTGAGGAATAAATTGTTTCCTCATGACAGCCTTCATCTCCTCCCAAGTTGAAATTGGCCTTTTGCAATTCCTCCTCCTACTCATTGATATGAACCTTGATGCAATGCAATGCAACAAGACCTAAATTACGGAAAAGAATAAATAACCCAAAAGGTCTAAATTCATATTCAAAAGACCTCAACCTAATACTTTACTAAAAGTACGATCCTTGATATAAGAAAGGAAGTTGGATGCCATACTCAAGAAAAGGGAAGAAAGCGAGTGATAAATCTCAATTGAACGCCACAAGACAAGTCTTGATAAGTTCACAAGTTCTTAGAAGAACCAAGAAGTAAATTGCTCCCAAATAAAATTTAGAATTCATGTGTGTTCTTCACCATGCGCCATACATAATATTTATAGGCCAAAATAAAAACTCTAATTCCTATTTGCATAAGGAATCAATCTAGATAAAAAAAAGCAAAATATAAACTAATTGAAAAGTTTTTCTAACAAGCAACTTGATTGATTTAGGCAATCTGATTATAGGAGATATGACTAAATCAATCAATTAATATTTCCTAATAACAAGGTAGGCAATCTAATTTGAAAATATGACTAAATCAAGCAATTAAATGCTCCTAATTGACTAAATCAGTCCCACGACCCACTTAATAACTAAAAATTAATCTTGATTTGGTTCTTGACTCCAATTAGGCACCTCTTTTAATGCTTCTTTGACCAGGCACCTCCTTGCTTCCTTAATGCATTTTTGGCCCAAATAAGATGAAATAATGGTCCAATATGCTGAATTAGGTTAATAAAACTAGTTTGTTTGATTAACTTTAATTCCTCATGGGCTGTAGTAGACGTGGCCCAAATGTCTTGAATAAGTCCATTTAGTGCCTCCTTCATTCTCTTGACTCTATCCCTTGTGATTGGGCTTACCTTGATGAATAATGGATCATTTGGGTTTGGAACTTGAACTTCTTAACTTGGGCTGCTACTTTGCTTATTAGGCTTTGGATTTGCATCACTTGGTGCTAGAAAGAAAACTTGTAGATATTTTCACATGCTTTCTAATGATATGTTTTATGCTGTGGACCAGATACTATATAGGACCTTAGGAGAGTTCACATGAGAAATTTGTGCACGAAGGTCCTAACAAAGGTTGAGTTTTTACTTGAATAGAAGCTAGGTAAGTTAATTTTACTTATAATCTTCTTTTGGAACCCATCTAGATATGTTTAAGTGTTGATAAGCCTTCTATTGGACTATACACTTATAGAATAGCTTCTTTTATTGTTAAAAAAAAGGGAGCATCGTGGACATTACTTCCTCCCACCTGTTCACTTGCTGTCTTTCACCTCCCTCAGCTCTGCAAGTCATCAAATTTCCCTCAAATTCTAATACATTCCACATCATAATACAATCCACATCACAATCATTTATATATAATGAGATGTATAGAGCGTGCATATGTGATGCAATAAATTTCTCCAATGCCTGAAGGCTATATTTTTCTCCTTGCCCTAAGGCCAAGTAACAAGTTCTTGGCATAAAGCCATGGGTCTGAAGAATAATCACAGAATGGGTGTTCCACCGTAGTGTTCTCTGCTTTGCTCCTTATGCAAATATGATGGAATAGATACAATGACAATGTAACAATGCATATGGATATGTAATTCACGTGTTCAAACACATCAAGTGTGAAAGTGCATTGAAGAAGAAACTCCACACTTCTCCGCATCAAATCATCTATTTTCCTTTTCTACTCCAATATCAATCACAAATACAAGCACAAGCACATGTCAATCATACAAGCTAAGTAATCAAACAAGAGGCACAATGTGTAAAGAATGCCATTCTCTGTTTGCTATGCTATTCCACAATTAATCTCATCGGTACATCACATCTTGCACAATGTTAACTTCTCTCCAAACAATTCATCAAATATGCTCCACTCTCAACTCCAACCGTATCACGTCATGACCATATGACAATTATGCAAGCTATACAATTAATCTATAATATAATAAAGTGAAAGGAATTCCTCATCATACATGGCATTAGCTCCTCTATCCTAAGTAGTCCATTGTATTTTATTCATATGCATTTCACATACACATACACAACTAGTTTATGTGCGGTTCTTATAGTTCATACTAACTCACATTCTCCTATTTATCATTTTGACATCCCCAACATCAACATGCAAATGTTACCACATCACTTAGGAACATGTGTGTAGCACCAGTGGTTGTGGCTTAGGTGTGTATGCTTATTTTAGCCCTTGTGATGCATTGATGCATGCATGTGTGTACGATGATGTCGTGTCTACCTAGGCAATGATGATTTTAAATGTGATATGCTTGTTTTGTGTTCTAGTGGGAACTAGGTTCTCATGGAAGACTAAAATGAATGAAAATTTACATATTGCATAACATTGAAAAACTTGGGGGCACCACTTACTTGTGTGTGTATGTGTGTACATGATGTGTGTATTAGTGGAAATTAATTCGTAGTTACGTGTGATTAATCGAGGGAAATTAATGTAACTTGAGTAAGTTGGGTGAGGAACCTAATTGAAAGGATGTGGAAAATTGCAGTAATTTTGCTAAAGTGTGATAGTGGGTTTGTTAAATGTGTGGCTGGTGTATTTGTGATTATAATTGTCTAAGTGTAGGGTGTATTAGGAAACTAAAGCTCAGTTGGTAAAATTTTCATTTTGCCCGTATTCCCACACTTAAATACAAGGAAGGATGGGGGGAAAATGGTAATTTAGCAAAAGGAGACTGCTACACTTATACAAAATCAACCACTCTTCAGCACCTATTCTCCCTCAGCAACACTCCCTTCTCATTTTCACACTTATGAGCCCTAGTGTGTAAAGCTGAGCTATTTTGGTGATTTAGATGTCCATTTTGTTTCAAATTTGGTGTTCCTTGCTTCCCAACATTCCTACCATTGATCCTTGACATTTTGACTGTTTAAAAGTGACGAGAAATTTGTTTTAATGGTGAAATTGGAGCTCATATAAGCAAATACGAAAACAGGGGCGATTTTTGGAAAATTGGGCTTGAATCTTATGCCCACCTTGTGTTTAAGTTTTTAGAAAAGTTTTTAGTTGTTAGAAACACTTGTTTGGTAACCTAAAATGTTAGGAATAAAGGTTGGAACAGATTGGAGTTGTTTGGAACTGCTTTGGAATCAAGAACAGAGAAAATTCACAGTGTTTTATGTTTTGCTGTAGACGACCATTGCTATAGTGATGAACATCATAAGCAAACACATATCTTGGTCACTGCAGCAACAAATTTGGTCATCGTAGTGACAAGCTACAAAAGTGAATGTTATACTTGAAGCTTGTCTCTGTAGACGATACCTATTAGATACCTTTTTGCCATCCATGAATATGTAGGCAAATGTAAATCTAGAAATTTAAGACGATACCTATTTTAATTTTATCCCAACCTTTTTGCCACCTGGTATTTGACTTATAAGAAGCCACTACCATAAGCTAATTCACGAAAAATCACCAGGCATACTGAAGCTCCATTTTGTCTTCCCACTTTTAATTACAAAGACTTTCTCCTTTGAAAATCAACAAAAGTGGTTGAAATATTTAATGTTTAAGCATTCGGTAGCTTGTCCCTCAACTTCATTTTTTTGACTATAAATATCAGCACTTCCCTTCCCTTTTCTTGCACACTCACAACCGAGAAAGAGGGTGAGAAAATTCTGCTATGTTTTCAAGTGTAAAAACAGAGAAAGCTTTGAGAGAAAACCAACGAGAGAACTCAATCTTTTAAGCTTAAAAGTTTCTGGGAAGTTAAAGGGCAATTCTTGTGAGAAAAAGGGTGAAGTTTCAGCTGTTTTTCTAGCCAAAACCAAGAGGAGAAGGAGGAAAACCGAGAAACAGAGCATTGAGCATGAAAGTGAGTTTTTCAATTTTAAAACTTGTTTTGGATTCATTTTCTTCCACGATTCTGGTCCAAAATGATAGATTGAATCTTCAAATAGGTTAAAATGAAATTCTGGGTTGATTTGGAAGCCAAACCAAAGAGAAAAGAAGAGAAAAACCATAACAGGAAACTGTAGGGACTAAACTGTAAAATAAAAAAGTTTTCTGGGGTTGATTAAATTTCAAAAAAAAAATCCTTAGTCTAGGGACCTAGATGAAGTAAAATATAAGCTTGAATCAAGAAAATGAAATAAGGAAAAAAAATTTAGCCAAGGATTTAAGTGAAAACTAATTTATTTTGATTAAATAATTATTTAAATTTTAACTAAATTATTTAATAATATTATAAATATATATTAAATATAGCTATATTATGTATAATATCATATTATATTATATATATATCGTATATACATATTATACATATTATTCTAATATATATTTATTTATGCTAATAACATTTATTTATTTTTATTCCTTCTAATGGAAGACTTTGTCTCCTACATGAATGATTTATTTATTTTTATATTTCCCTTATTTAAATTCTAGCAATCTAACATTTACAATTCATGCAATCTAACATTTTTATATTTATGCAACGCTAATCAAATATTTATATATTCATGTTACCTTTATGTATCTACTTATGGAATATATATATATATATATATATATATATATATAGATATATGTTTATTGGATGAAAATTAATTGTATATCTATATGTTTATTTAGTCAAATGAAGTTATTTATATAGAAACAATTTATATTTATTTAATTTGTGCTATATATAAATTCAAACTAAGGAATGAACCTAATAATAAAAATTTAGGAAAAAAAATAGAGAGAGAATAGAAGAACTAGGATTTAACTTAGGGAGTCAGGATAGTATTTTAGACCTTTTTCTATAATTAAGGATTCTTAATAAAATATGTGAATTTTACTTAATCTTACCAGAACCTGTGAACGATTGTCAAAGCAAAGGAAACAAAGGTGACCTTAAGATCAAATCAAGCTCCAGGTAGTATTAACCTCCATAAAACCAAGTATTTCCCAAAATTTTCTTATTGAAAGATTTCTCTATTCCTAAAATAGAGAATAGAGGATTAAGTGGTTTCTAAAGTAGTGAACCAAATACACACATGTTCTCAAAAATAGTGAACAAAGCACAAGTACTTGAGACCTAAAAATTGTGGTTATAGCTTCATACTTTGCAAGGTGAATTGAAGTGAATTGCTTGATGTGTGATGATGATTTACATTTGCCTACATATTCATGGATGAGCTATTGAATTCATTCTGCTTTTATGACTGAAATAGTTCCTTTAAATGTTTTGTAAAGCGTGTTAGCTACTGAGATATCTCTATCTCACTTTTTGTGTTTTTCAAACTAACTATTTCAGGGGGCTGATCTTAAGGAAAGGCTTTAAAGATGGAATAGGTTGTAAGATAAACAAGTTCTGCATGTATTAAAAACTTTGACAATAGTTTTGTATTATAAAGTTTGATTGTAAGGGAACTATATAGCTAGAAAAGTTAGATTATTCTAACATAAATTGTAAACATACTTTATGTGTATTTTAGATGTGAAATATGTTGAATATGAAATCTTACTCAAACTTTTATAGTTCTCCGTGAATAATCATAAGGTTCAAATTACTTGAGATTTACATAATCAAATTAGAATTCAAATTATGTTTTTAATCATCCAAACAAAAAAAAATTTTGGACGTTACAGTTGTCAAAAAAAAAATCATAGGAAATCAAATTCCCTCTGATCATCATATGAAACATGGTAAAGTCTAGCTTAGAATCAAGGTGAGTGGGTAACCTTGGTCTAACTTTTTTTCTTGAATTACAACATCATGTATGCATGCTTGTGGGAGTCCTTTGAGATCTAAGAACTTGTGGCATGACCACTATGGGAACAAATGTGAAATACATGTTTTGTATAAGGGGATTGTATGATATAAATTCATGGATTGTGTTGAATTTAGATATTGTATCTATTTTATATGTTGTGTATGATTGTTTTTGTGATTGGTGGAGGCTAGTCTATGGGAACGAAGACCTAAGTTGATGAAACTCTTGAGTAATGAACCCATGGGAACGTAGACACATGTGGGATAAGATTTGTGAATGAATAGTTAGTGGAAATGTAGACCCATGGGACAAGGTGTAAGACCTTCGGTTTTAGGGTGGTTTGAATAATAAAATATCTTACAAAATATGCAGACTAAGATTTTGAGGACCCAAATAAAAACTTTTCTTTTATCAATTATTTGTAAAATTTTGTATATTTCGTGTGTGATTCCTTCTTGCATTCAAATTTATGCATGTGTGACGTGTTAAATATTCTATGGAGGTTATAGTATTGAGTTATGACACTAGGGTTCTTGTGGGGGGACCAAAGTGAAAGGATATGGAAATTATGTGATGGAAGTGGATTATGCCAAATTTATAAATTTGTGATCATTGAGATTGTCACAAGGTATTGGATAGGAAAGAAGTGTGTAGTGGGTACTTAAGCGGTGTTTAAAAATAATTCATTCATGCTCGGATTTAAAAGTAAGTTGTGGTTGGACAAAAGGGCAAAGTGGTAAATTTAGGGCCTATGATATAAATAGCAAGAGTACACATCATCCCTCATTCTTCTTTTCCTCTTGCCCTAAAGCCTAAGTGCTCTTCTTCCTCTTAGTTGTGCCCTCCTTTCCTCTCAACTGCCAACCAAGTTTCCTTTATGGATTTTCCTATGAAGGCTTACTTTGGTGACTATCCTCCGACCCAGAATAGCGTAGGATCAAAGGTAAGCCACTTGAAACCTTTTCTTTCTCTTCATTTTTAGATTGTGTAAACCCTAGGGTTTGGGTTTGGTAAAAAATCATGTTTTGGGTAAATTATGCATGAAATCTCTTCCTTTGGTCTGATAATATGATTGAGAACTTAAACTCATCGCTTTGGTGTTTGAAAATGGGTTGGATAAGTGAGATTTGAGAAGGGAAGTGTTTCTTTTTTTTGTCATGGGGGGTTTTTGCTATCAAGAAAAGGGAACCTGATAACCTAGGGAATAAAAGCTTGTTTTGAAGCTTAGGAAGGTGTTGGAGATGGCCTTTGGAGCTTTGGAGCAAAACTGTGTGTGTGCATGTTGCATTAGGTGTGGGCACCTAAGGCTCCAAGCCTTACACACTAGGTGCCCACTAGTTAGTGATGGTCAATGGTTGGCACCAACATGGCAAAAGCCCTTTTAAGTGTAGGACCTGGGGAGCTAAAGTGGGCACCTAGGGCGCCATGGCTTGTACTTGCGGTCTTGAGTTGGATGTGGAATGTTACTTTTTGATGCATATGTTGTTGTTTGACTTATAGGACTTGGATGGACTTCCTTTGGCATTTTCTAAGGATCTTAAAATGGTCTAATCTTGCTCAGAAATGAGGTGAAGTATAATTCCTATTCTTTCTAAGATTGTGTGAATTTTATATGAGTGATTACATATATTGAATTGTACCTCTAACACTTGAAAATGCTTATACAAATGGATGGTATATCCTTCGGGATACTTTAATTTGGTTAGCAATATTCCCATGGTTGGGTTTATAAATTATGAACTTGAGAAGGGTTATTGTGATGGTCGGGAGGGACAAACACCACTTCTTTCTTTTGATTTGTGTGAATCTCATTAACTCAAATGTATTGAGATTCTATATTACGTGGTGGATTATACTTGTTTGCTTTGTTTATGAATTGATATTTTCCTTATGTCTTGTCGTGATGGTCTTAACGATGCTTAGTGTGATGGTCTTAACGATGCTTACTTGGAGTGAGCCCTTAATGGCCCACTTGCATTTATAATGTTGTTGATGCTTATAGCCTACTTAAATCTCATGCATGTACATAAATACGAAAAACAAGAATAAATCTTATGTTAGGTTGATGTTGGTATGCCTTATGCACCAAAAGGTGGAAGTAGTAATTGCTTTGGTTGTAGGAAACACTTCAAGGGAGGAAATGTGAATACTCACTTGCCTAATCCAATAATGGTTCAGGTTAACCACTACTTCGACTTGAATATATAATTTGAGTTATTCCCATCTATAAAATAAGAATTTTCTTGCATAATGGAATAAGGGATGGGATGAATAAAAAATAAAGCCATTTGGTTGAGAGAGGTGAGGAGTCTAACTCTACCCTCATCTTAATCCTGATAGGACTATTATATTTTATTGGTCCACATCTCTTTATGGGTGTAGTTGCTATGCTTGGCATAGTGTATTGGATGGATCATGGTTATGTGCAGGAAATAAATTCTAAGTGTTGAGATTATTGATTCTATGCATGGCATACTATATGTTGAGCATTGAGAATTTCATACATGGTTATGTGAGAATATCCCTTAATGTGATGGTCTGCCCTTTGTGTTTTTGTAGTGGCTCTACCTTGTGTGCTAATATGCTCTTGTTGCCATCAAACCCTTGGTGTACTTAAACCTTTTCCTGAATTCTAATCGGTATGAGAATTATGTGTATATATAGACATTATATGTGTTGGGTTATACTGGGGCGGTCTATGTGCAGGTGAGTGTGAGGGAATAATTACTTATGGTGAATGTGCCCTACGTGTCCGTATATGGATTGTGTTGGATTGGACTCATAAGGGAAGGGCTAGTATGGCTATCCCTGTCCAAATGACCAACATTGCTTGGATGATGCAATGTTTAGGGAGCTGTAGGCATAACATCATCACAATCACTTGTGGCGAGCGACTCTAACCCTCAAAACTTGCCACACTCGAGAATGCTGCCTTGAGAAGGAAGGGCGATGAATATTTCATATTGTACATATACTTGTTCACATTTTTGTGCATGTGTGGCTCAGGTTGATGGTAGTGTTTTTAGATATGTTCATGTTTTTGAGTCTTTCTGGAATGAATAGAACTCCTAGGATCTTTGTGAATGATGTGATGGAATTATACATGGCTTAAGTTTATATTTTTTCTTAAGCTAATTGAGAATATCGATTGTACTTTGATTTGATTAATATTATAATGGAAAAGAAATCATATTTCTTGAATTCATTAAGTGAGCTTCTTTTCATGCTTTTTGTGTGTTGATCGTGCTTTTCTTTTCATGCTTTTTGTGTGTTGATCGTGCTTAGTGTAAGGCTTATGATGGTGATGTGGAACTCACCCTGTGCAGGCATGTCCTCGAATTGGGGCGTGATACAAGGCTTTTGAGTGACGAAGTTGCAGGAACATAGATCCACGTTGATGAAGCTCTTGAGTAATGAACTCGTGGGGAATGTAGACCCATGTAGGGATGGTGGGAATGTTTGACGAATGCTTGTTTGAACCATTGCTTGTGGATACTTGCTCAATTGGTAATGTAGTTTGGATTGACTATATTACTTGTGATAACTTGAGCTAGTGGCATTAAGGCATATATTCATGATGTTGTTTATATTAAAATTATTTTTATAGCACAATCATTTGCTCATTGAGTTGTTATGGTTTAACAATTTCAGATTTGGTTGCCAAAAAGGAGTACTAGCATTGTCAATTTGGCTCGCGACTAGCGGACTAGCCTAAGATTAGCCTAAATGGGCGGTCTTGGGTTAAAAAAATAGGCCCATTTTTAAAATGGGCTTAAAACAGGTGGGCCGACCCATTAATTTTTATTTTTTGTTTTTACAAAAAATATATTGTTTAGTATAAATAATCTCACTTTATCTCATTTTTATATTTTATAATCTTATATTCAATAAATATAGCAAACTTGGATATGCAAACTTATGTAATTTTCTAAAAATTAATATAGAATTTTCAAATCTAAATATAATATAGTTCATTTTAAAAGAAAATATGAACAATTCAAGTTATTGGTTATTTAAAAATATTAAAAAAGTAATATTTTACATGTATAAATTATATTTTAATAAAAAATTAAATTTTTTTACTAAAAAAATTTAAAATTATATCATTTAAATATTATTCAAATAATTTATTTAAATATTGTATTTGATAAAGGGATTAAATTGTATTTGAAATCTAGGACATGCAAAACACTCTTGAGCTTTTGTTGAGGCCCTAAAACATATGATCCAATATGAGATACACTAGAACGTTCACCATTCGACAAGTGAACCAGAGAGGAATTTAAGGTCTTTGAAATGTCAACAACGCGTGAAAGATGAAGAGAAATATTATTTGTGGCTCTTGTGTCTAAAATCCATTTGTTCTCATTTTTGAAATTAAAGGAAAGAGCACAAAAACCTACAAGGTTTGCCTTAGCTTCCTGAGTTGATCTTTTTGCAAAAGCTTGAGAATTTCTTCATATTGTTTCCTTACTAAACAAGGAACTCATAGCTTTGGAAGGAGTACATGAGGCATCCACATAAATAGATGTAACAGGCAACACATTTGCAATTGGTGCTTAATTCTAAGGACCTTTCTTTCTTGAAGGCCTAAAGACTGGGGGAAAGCCATGTAATCTATAACAAGAATCTTTTCTATGTACTTTGAGATTGCAATGTTCACAAACAACATTTGAATTCTTCCTTTGTTTCCTTTCATTACTAAAGGCATACAAAGAAGTACTTTCCAAAGGAAAGTCATTGGCCCTAGCACTTGATTCCCCTTTGACTTTATTCTTGAACAAACACTGAATACGCTTGACTAACAGAAGGTAAGGGTGTCATAAGAAGCAATTGACTATGAAAAAAAACATAATAAGTATCATTTAGACCCATGTGAAATTGAAAGAGTTTCTGATGTTGCTATTTTTCAAGATAGTTCATGTGCCTCGGACAATCATAGATGTCTTCCTTTACAATAGAGTAATATTCTTCCCATAGGACCTTTAGGTAGGTAAAATATGTTGAAATAGTGGAAGTTCCTTGATGAAGGGCTGAAATATGTTGGTGCAAATGGTAAATCCATATTGATCTTGTCAAACCATTCTTGCCCATACAAGAGATTTTTTTTAATACAGTATCCTCGAAACTAGTTTCTTTGAAACAAAATTCACAATCCATGACAACACTTGTAAGGCATTACAACAATCCCATAGGGAGTGAAGAGCCTTATCCAGTGTATCTTTCATACAAGATCTATTGATAAAACCTATCTCGTTCTTCAAAGTTAGCACAAAAATCATGATGCTACTCTAGAGATTGAAATGGGGATTATGTTGGTTCTAGGATTATTTGTGGTTTGAAGATTTAGAGGGTGATAGATATCAATAACCTATGTAGGCTTTGTAGGAGCAACCTCCATTGATAATCAGGAAGGTAAGAAGGAGGATAGAAGCTGTTGAATTCTCAATTTAGTACCATTTTGGTACTAAATCCCATCTCTTTCTTGTTAGCTTGTAATTCTTAACCCATGTTTTGAGTAGTTTAGATTAATTTTAGTTTTCTTTGATCTTTTAATAAATCGGTGATTTTATGATTCTTTTCTGTGATTTAATGGTTTTATTTGTTATTTTTTATATAGATTGAGTTGGGAGAAGTTCGTGTTAGAAGATGGAATATTAGAACTGAAATTATGAAGATGCTGGAGTGGTTGCTGTCTCCCACTGCTAAAGCGGTGGATTCTACAACTATAGCGGTGGAATGCTAAAAAAAATATTTTGGAGCTATCTTCTCTGTCATTTACTGCTATAGCGGTAAATCTTCGCCGCTATAGTGGTGGAACCTGGAAAAACATGATTTTAAGCTCTCTTCTCTACCTCCCACTACTATAGCAGTGGGAATTCACCGCTATAGCGGTGGTTCGCGATCCTGCACTGATTTAAATGCGTCATAACAGATTTTCTAGGGAATTCTAAGTTGGAGACAGAGGGGAGGCCCAATTTTTGCTAGAGGAGGAGAAATCCATTCCTAAAGTTGATAAAGCCCGATTTCCATCAACCCAACCTTAGATTCATGGAGTTTGCTCATTCTTTTACTGTTTTATATAGTTTTAGAGCCATGAGTGGCTAATTTTCTGTTCTAGGGTTACTATGAACCCAATTTCAGATTAGGATTTGTATTTCTCTTGAAACTTGTGTTTCTTTTCAATTTAATACATACCTATCATTCATATTTACTGTACTTGTTATAAAATTGGCCACTTTATGACTTGTTTGTTGCTTTCATCGAACTCGGGAGAAGGAGATGTTGGTAGAACACTGAATGATTAGGGCGAGTGATAGAACTTAGGGGTTTTACTTGTTAATTAATAGGAATATTAGTTAACCTCGTTTAATCATATTAGGTTAACATTAATTTGACTTAAACTCACATAAGGGATTGTGTAGAGTTGAGTAGCTTAATTTAGGTTCAGGAGAATCACTTTAAGCCATTAGAAAACCTAAGATTATTGTGTATAATTGATCTAAATCACAAGTGTTAGGGAGAATTAGCAATTCCTAAAACGAAAGAGGGGGATTAGTAACTCTAGGCCATTTATTTGATTTATTTCCATTCGATTCTATTGCAATTTGATTTTACTTTCAATTAGAGCTTTCTTAAATCAAAAATTGGTTTGCTTAACTAATATGTTTAAACTTCTGGAGTACTTAGCACATTAGTCCCTATGAAGACGATATCTCATATTTCATCACTTTATTACTTATGCGATTGGTGCACTTGCCAGAATGCCTCAGCAAGTTTTTGATGCCCTTGCCGGGGACTAACAATTTTTAGCTAATATTCTAAGAAATTTGAAGGTGCTAGCTTAGGCTTTTTCTGTTTTTGTTTTATTTTGTTCTAGTTTATTTTATTTGTTTTTGTGTAGTTAGTCATTTTTACTTTTAGCATTAATTTTGTGATTTCCTTTTTGTTAATTATGATTGGAGTTTTCTATTGTGTATGCGAGGCACCACTCATACTTCTAATCTTCTCTTTGATCCTGAGATCGAAAGACTAGCAAGAAGAACTAGAAGGGAAGCGAGAGGTAGGAGAACTCAAGTAGGCCAAGCTACACAAGAAGAAATGGCTGAGGATAACCAGAACCATCGGGGTTTTGGAGTTAATGTTGGTAATGGGGTTGGCAATGAGCCTAAGGAGGATGACAATAGAGCTGTGTGGGATTATACATCACCCATTGAGGCTGGACACAAGTCCAGCATAGTGAAACCTCTGTTTGGTGCAAACAACTTTGAAGTAAAGGTAGTCTTGATGAATTTGGTCCAATGGAACCAGTTTAGGGGAAGCCCGATAGAAGACCCAAACAACCACATCATAAACTTCTTAGATATTTGTGACATGGTTAAGATGAATGGGGTGAGTGATGATGCTCTTCGTCTCAGGTTATTCACTTTTTCATTGAGGGAGGCTGCTAAGAGCTGGTTGACTTCTCAACCAAAAAGGAGCATCACTACATGGGATCAGCTCCAAAGGAAATTCTTGGACAAGTTCTTCCCTCCTTTGAGGTCAGTTAAGTTGAGGATTGAAATTACTATGTTTTATCAACATGAAGGAGAGAGCTTATCTGAAGCTTGGGAGAGGTTTAGAGAATTATTGAACAAGTGTCCCAATCATGGAATCCAAGAGTTGCAACAGCTCACTATCTTTCACAGTGGGCTAACTTATGAAACATAGGATAAATTGGACAACGCAGTTGGTGGTGCTCTGATGGCTAAACCAATCAGACAAGCCTGAGAAATTATAGAGACTATGAAAAATGCATCTAGCCGATCCAAGAATGCTTCAAGAAGGGAAGTCATGAAATTAGACACCCTAAATGCTTTGATAGCTCAGAATGAAGCATTAACCAGGAAAGTGGACTTGCTATGCTCAAGATAGAATGAATTGGCGAAGGTGAATGCGATAATTATACCGAGTGCAAAATGTGATTTCTGTGAAGGGGCTCATGTTAATGGGTATTGTGAGGAATTTCCTTCAGTGGAATAGTTAAATTACATGGGTAATTTACAAAAGGACCAGAATAACTAGTACTTCAACATATATCATCCGAGCTCGAGGAATCATCCTAATTTCTCATGGAGCAATAATCACTACTTGAACCCTTCAGCTGCATCCTCTGGTAAGCCATCTCACCCTCATGGCTTTAATAATCAGAGTAATTATCCTCCTCAAAATAGAGTTCCACCTCCTCAAGTGGAAAAGAAACCTTTAATGGAGGATATGTTCATGAAATTTATAGAGAAAAGTGAGTCAATGTTTCAGACTCAGAATATGGCCATCAAGAATTTAGAGACTCAGATGGGATAACTGGCTCTTGCTCTGAACAATAGGCTACAAGGTAACCTCTCTAGTAATACTGAGAACAATCCAAGAAGGGAGGGGAAAGAGCACTATAATGTAATTACCCTAAGGAGTGGTAAAGAGCTCTCTGATGCTGTAAAATCACATGATCAGAAGAAAAGGGTGACCACTGAAGAAGAAAATGAAAAAGTTGTCAAGCGCCAAGAAAATGCAACTGAGAGAGTTGAGGCCTCAAAGGAAAAAGATAAAGCTGAAAAAGGTGGGAAAAGATGTAACAGTTGAGAAGTTTGTTCCACCAATGCCCTATCCTCTGAGGTATAAAAAGTTTAATTTGGACTAGTAATATAAAAAGTTCTTGGAGATCTTGAAACAACTTCATATCAACATCCCATTCGTGGAGGCATTGGAATAAATGCTCAGTTATGCAAAATTTATGAAGGATATTTTGTCAAGAAAAAGGCGCTTGAGTGTGTTTGAAACTGTTGCTATGACTTAAGAATGCAACACCATTCTCCAAAAGAAGTTTCCTAGCAAAATGAAAGATCCAGGCAGCTTTGTGATCCCATGGAACATTGGGAACAATTTTTCTGGAAAGGCACTATGTGATTTGGGGGCCAGTGTGAATCCGATGCCACTGTCTATCTTTGAGAAACTGGGTTTAGGGAATGCTCAGCCCACCACAGTGACTCTTCAGCTAGCTGATCGTTCGATGTGCTATCCGAATGGAATCATTGAAGATGTGCTTGTCAAGGTAGATAAGTTGATTTTTCCAGCTGACTTCATTATCATGGACTATGAGGAAGACAAGAAAATCTCGATCATTTTGGGAGGACCTTTTCTTGCAACCGAGAAAACATTAATTGATGTTTATAAAGATGAGTTAACTATGAGGGTTAATGATCAAGAGGTCACCTTTAATATGAATAAGGCAATGAAAACTTCTGATGACCCAGTGAAGTGCTACATGGTGAAGATGATTGATAAAGAACCTCACAGGTACTTTCATAATGGGATGAGTAAAGATTGGTTGGAGTATATTGAGAATGTGAAGAAAAGAACAAAGAGAGTTCTAGGAATTTCAGAGGTTCTTGTAAAGTTTCGTGACGATCCTCAAAGATTCAAACCTCCTGATATTGTGCAAAATGATGTTACTCAACTAAAAGGATTCAAGAAACAGAAGAAACTCGAGGATCCATCATGAGCATAGGCACCCTGGTAAAGTCTGGCTGAAGGCTATAAACTTAGCGCTCTTGAGAGGCAACCTAAGTTTTATTGCTTTTTAGTTTTTATTGTTTTGTTTTGGCTTTGATTATTTTGTCTATAGTTTTTCTTTTTCTTATTGTTGTGCTACTTGTTTACTTCTTTTCCTCTGTTGTGCTGATTTGGGACAGTGAGGACACTGTCAAATTTAAGTTTAGGGGAGTGGTTTGATGGGTTTCTTCTTTGAGAAAATTTTGGTTAATTTTGTGTTGTCCATATGCATGTATAGTAGGAGGAAAATTTTTGAAAATTTTGAAATATGAAAGTTTGAAATTATTTGGCAAGTGGTTCACACCACTACGATGTCGAATCGTCCAGAATTGAATTCGTGGCAATTTTGAAGTATAGTGATCCCCAGGTCGTATTCACTCGAGGAGCCTTACTTCTAAATACTAATTAATTGTTCTAAACACCCAAACACTAATTAAAAGCACATAAACAGGGGGGTTTTGTTGGCAGTAAATAATAGCAATTACAGAAAGAAACAGCAACAAAGAACTACAACAGGAGCAATTCAGCAACAAGACGAATTTGACAATAACAGAAAACCAAGCAACCAGCCACTAAGGTTTGTGGGAGTGTAACTATCATCACTTAACTCATTGATTCAGTTTTGTTCTCATTTCACCATTTGGTTCTTTATGAAAATGGTTCTAGAATAACTTCTAGAATGTAATGCTACTAACTACAGTCAAGAATATCTTCCCTAATATAACTAGATGCATTTAATAGAAAACCTCAACCAAACCAAGTTAAATATATCATCTAACTGGCCATTTCACTGCACTCACTTTCCTAATCAGTCAAGCAAGGTTATATCTCATACATATAAATCAGTTTATGTTCCTTCTCAAGTTCAAAACAGAATCTGACAACAACATAAATAAAACAGCAGAACAGAAATGAAATAGAGAATAAAACACTTATCTTGCATTTTTAGTTCAAGCTACAACATCCCAATGACCTAGTGGCTGATTACAATGAAGATTTAGCCCTTTATGAGAGCAAAACAGAAAAACAGCAAAAGGAAAACAAAGAGGAAGAGAGAGCTACGAAAATGCTAAGTTACAAAGAGATTGAAAAGTGTCTGGTTTGTTACAAAATGCTGCCCTAAAATGCCTTAGAATATACTACCCTAGATGCTTAGTTGACTTTCAAAAAGGAGGGCTGAAATGTGGTTGAATTCTTCTACAGAATGGGAACAACAGGCAGTAGCAACAATTCATCAAAATGGTGTAGTAGAAGGCCTCTTTAGCTATGCAGAAAGTTGATATGCCATTTTCAGCAAAGTTTGGAAAATATACAAGAGCTAGATAGCATGCAAAGGATGAACAGATCTGGATTGAGGGCCCCATATGTCTCTATGTCAGTAAAAATGCAGCAGTAAGTCCAGTCAGCATCCTCCTCATCAGAAAAATGTCATATAAGTGCCATGTCAGCAAGACTGTCCACCTTAGTGCCACATCATCAGAAAATCTCCAAATTTAATTTCTGCAAAGCACACAAATGGATTAAATTGAGTCTTTAATAATTTAAGTTCTAATATATGAAAATAATTCATTTTCCATCCAAGATTAATTTAGACTCAATAAATCACAAAGTGTAATAAAATTGAAGAATTCTCATAGATGAAAATGAAAATAGACCAAATTAGGGGTTAAAATGAATATAAAAATGCTAGATATCAGCAAGTCAAATCATGTCAAATGAAATTCTTTTTAAGAGTTGCCTCTTGAGTTTGCCAATCTTAAGTTTTTCATATTTTTGTAAGCGTTAGCCTTATCACTTCAAAATAATAGGAGTCATGTTCTTGTCTCTTTGAATGGTTTTTGGATCATATTCATATAAAAAAATGTTCAATAAGGGGCTAGTAAAAAAGGATTCAATCAGAGGATAGCTGAAAGTTTCAATAAGGGGTAGGCTCTTATAATTAAAATAAAATGAGAAAATTTGCAAAAATTTCCAAAGGAAATAAGGAAAGTAAGACGCTATATCCTTGAGAACAAAACAACAAAGCCTTTGAGAATCGAAATAAAACGATACCCTTGAGAACAAATGAGTAATTTAGTCTTGTAATTTTTGTGAATTTGGTTTTATAAACTGTTCCAAGAGGTGAAGCTTTGATTTCAAGTTTTCTTGTGGTTTGGTTAACACTTGTTATTGAATCTTTAAGATTGTAAACTCTTGAGTTAAATCTTTCAAGTAATGGTTTGAGGAGGCTTGGCTTGCTGTAATTCACATTTTCATATCTTTACTCCTCCTAGTTACACATAGTCCTGTTTGCACATATTTTTCTCAAAATTTTTCTCATTGAAAGTTTTTGCTTGAGGACAAGCAAAGGTTCAAGTTTGGGGGAGTGTTGAGTTCTCAATTTAGTACTATTTTGGTACTAAATCCTATCTCTTTTGATCTCTTTCTTGTTGGCTTGTAATTCTTAACCTATATTTTGAGTAGTTTAGATTAATTTTAGTTTTCTTTGATCTTTTAATAAATGGAGTGATTTCATGATTCTTTTCTGCGATTTAATGGTTTTATTTGTTATTTTTGATGTAGGTTAAGTTGGTGAGAAGTTCGTGTTAGAAGATGGAATGTTAGAGCTGAAATTTTGAAGATGCTGGAGTGGTTACTGTCTCCCACTACTATAGCGGTGGATTCTACAACTATAGCGATGGAATGCTGAAAAAAATATTTTGGAGTCATCTTCTCTACCATCTACCATTATAGCGGTAAATCTTCACCGCTATAGCGGTGGAACTTGGAAGAACATGATTGTAAGCTCTCTTCTTTGCCTCCCTCCATTATAGCAGTGGGAATTCACCGCTATAGCGGTGGTTCGCGATCCTGCACTGATTGAAATGCGTCATAACAGATTTTCTAGGGAATTCTTAGTTGGAGACAAAGGAGAGGCACCGATTTCTGCCAGAGGAGAAGGAGGAATCCATTCTCAAAGTCGATAAAGCCCGATTTCTGTCAACCTAACCTCGGATTCATGGAGTTTGCTCATTCTTTTACTGTTTTCTATAGTTTTAAAGCTATGAGTGGCTAATTTTCTATTATAGGGTTACTATGAACGCAATTTCAGATTAAGATTTGTATTTCTCTTGAAACTTGTGATTCTTTTCAATTTAATACATGCCTATCATTTATATTTACTGTACTTGTTATAAAATTGGCCACTTTATGACTCGTTTGTTGCTTTCGTCAAACTCGGAAGAGGGAGATGTTGGTAGAACACTGAATGATTAGGGTGAGTGATAGAACTTAAGGGTTTTACTTGTTAATTAATAGGAATATTAATTAACCTTGTTTAATCAAATTAGGTTAATATTAATTCGACTTAAACTCACATAAGGGATTGTGTAGAGTTGAGTAGCTTAATTTAGGTTTGGGAGAATCACTTTAAGCCATTAGAAAACCTAAGATTATTGTGTATAATTGATGTGAATCACAAGTGTTGGTAGAATTAGCAATTCTTAGAATGAAAGAGGGGGATAAGTAATTCTAGGCCGTTTATTTGATTTATTTCCATTCGATTCTATTGCAATTTGATTTTACTTTCAATTAGAGCTTTCTTAAATCAAAAATTGGTTTGCTTAACTAATATGTTTAAACTTCTGGAGTACTTAGCACGTTAGTCCCTGTGGAGACGATATCTCATATTTCATCACTTTATTACTTGTGCGACCGGTGCACTTGCCAGAACGCCTCAACAGAAGCTGCAAGAACACAAAAAAGGAGAATAAAAGCAACAAGAAAGCAAGAAGAGCCCAAAAGAACTCTAAAACAAACAGAACATGTAAACAAAAGGCACAACAAAAAGAAAGAAGAGAGAGAGAGAGAAGTTTTCATTTACATGAATAATTCCCGCACATTACAAGGAAGATAAAAACATATACTATATACTAGCTGCTAGAAAGGAAGGAAGGTACAATAGTTAAAACTAAAAAACAACTAACAAAAAATTGTAAGTAACAAACTCATAACTATTAACTTGCACTCCAACAGACCATATATGCAATCTGAGCTTAAAGGTGGGTAGGGTTTTCATAGATCGACATCTATGAATAAGGATTTCCTCATGAAGATTGAATGAGGCCTTATTAACAAAAAAAGACATTCTTTGGACTCCAATTATTAGTCCCAAATATAGGTGTGGCAATGACACTATCCCTCAGGTTATAAAGAAAAAAATTATAGTATTCAGTGTGGGATTTGCAAAGTCTAGCCCAATTTTATTGAGGGACTAGGTTGGAATGTTGGAAATGGAAAGTTCATTAACTTTCAGTGGGATTTTTGGTTCAAAGGTGGTCTAGACTGAGGGATGTGACTGTAAAGGTTAAATGATGAAGATTTGTGCTTTACTTTGAATGCACTAGTGAAGTCCAATAGCGAATAGAATTGGACTTACCTCTCAAACCATCACTCGTGAAAGCATATGCAACAAGATAGCCTCAATTATAGCCTCACACAAAGATGCTAGTGAGGTTTAGACTATCTGGAGGACTTCTCGGTTAAGGCAGCTTATAGAAGCTTTGAGGAGTCTTCAAACATAAGGGCAAAAAATTCATATGGCTATTTGTAAATACTGAGATTTTTAGAAACTCCCTTCAGGAATCTTAGTAATGACCCTACCTTTTCAAGATGTGGTTGAATGAGGAGTCTTCCTTACATGTAATTAGAGATTAAAAAACTAGCCAAAGACCTCTAGAAGATCCTTTTAAAAGCGAGAGAGTGGAATAAGTTTTTAATCTGTAGACGCAAGATTGGTTAGAGTTGAATAGAAACAGGCAAATAAAGGAAGAATAAGTTGCCTCAAATATTATATTTGGAGAATCAAGTTAGACCAAAATGATATTATTTTAAAAAATGAAGGTAGGGGAGCTTGGAGCCTATACTGGCCTATCTATGTTGTAGCTCTTGAGTTAGAAAATAACATGGAAATCCTCAATGGTTCAATCTATTTTAGTAAAGTGGTCTCTTCCTCTCCACAAATGGGTCAAATATAATGTCTCGAGTGTCTCGAGGGAGGTGGAATAGCTGGAGCTAGT
Source organism: Biancaea sappan (assembly GCA_037074585.1). Classification (NCBI taxonomy): domain Eukaryota; kingdom Viridiplantae; phylum Streptophyta; class Magnoliopsida; order Fabales; family Fabaceae; genus Biancaea; species Biancaea sappan. The sequence continues at coordinate 58,521,279 of CM073490.1, forward strand.
GGTGTGTTGAGAGATGATTCTGAAAATGGATTCTTGGATTTTCAAGAAACATTGGATTTACAGGTGTTATTGTTGAAATGTAGGGTATTCTCACTCATCTTTATCTTGTTTGGGACTTGAGTCTTAAATATGTCAGGGTTGAATATGATTTATAGACAACCACTACTTTTATTAGCAAAGACTCCAATAGCCTCTCTTTTGTTTACCATCATCAATAATATTCAAGGCTTGCTTAAAAAGGACTGGACCACAAGGCTCATATCCACCTAGAAAATTTTTTTTGAAGCTAAAAATTTTCAAGTAGCTAATCAACTTATTAATAATCTTTTTTGAATAGCTACAGAGCTTTTTGACAAGTATAATTATATTATTGACCAAAAAAGTTCTTTCTTTTTTGCTTAAGAGAAGCTTTTAAAAATGACTAAAATATGAATCCGACTCTGCTCCTACATGTAACTCCCCTAGCTATTTGATCAAATTTGATCCAATAGCTGAGGGGAGGTGTAGGATTTTTTTTTTAAAAAAAATTTGGCAATTTGCGCCATTCTCACTTGAAGACCCCCACATGTGTGCATTCCACCTCTCTTGGGTCTCCTTCTCCTACTTCGTCTCCATCTTCGCCGCCATCCTCTCTTCCCCATCATCCACAACAACCTCTACCTCACCATATCTAACATCGCCAATGCTAGGTCGCCTCCTTCGCTAGTGCCATCTTCACCCACCTCGCCATGGAAGACACTTGCAACCTTCTCGATCCATGCCTCCCTCACCTTCCTCACCGACTCAGTCAACTTCCTCACTATTTCACACCACTGCGATGCCGAATCGTCCAAAATTAAATTCATGGCAATCTTGCAATATCGTGATTCCCAGGTCATATTCACTCACAGAGCCTCACTAACCACTAATCTGTTATTCTTAACACTCAAACACTAATGAAACTAATTAACACGCCGGGGGAGGGGGATTTGGTTGGTTAAGACAGAAACACAAAACAGAAACAAAATAAAATAGAAGAAAACAACAACAATAAATAGCAACAGCAACCTAGTAGCAATCAGCAGTAGGACAAAAATAGAAAGGATTGATAGTGAAGAAAAATATGCTACCAGCCACTAGGATTCATGGGAGTGCATCTATCATTACTTAACTCATTGATTCAATTTTATCCCCATCTCACATTTGATTTAGAAATTATAATGCTTCTAACTATAGTCAAGAAGAACTTCATTAATCTATAGATAGATGTAACTTCAAAAGACCTAAACCAAATCAAGTTAAATATCATATAACTAGCCATTTCGTTTTGCCTACTTTTCCAATCAGTTCAGTAAGGTTATAAGTCAAATACAAATCAATTTATGCCTCTACAAGTTCATATCAGAATTATAATTAGCATAAACACCAAAACAAAATAGAAAATGAAAATGAGATGAAATGAAGAGTAAAACACTTATCTTGCATTGAAAGTTCAAGCTACAACAACCCAAGGTCCTAGTGACTGATTACAATGGAAGTTTAGCCCTCTATGAGAGCAAAACCAGCAAAATAGGAGAGAGAAAAGCGGAGAGAAAATAACCTATGAATTTTCTAAGTTACAGCATAAGAGAATACAAGTCTAAAAGCCAAAATGGAACTAATGCCCTTCAAAGTCTGATGGAATATTCCCTTATTGATCCCTTGAGTGTTGACTTTTGTTGACTTCTTTTTGCTGCTGCACTTCTGAAATTTTGATAGAGTAAAGGGGGTTAGAAGATATGGCAGCTGCAGAAAGTGGCATGGGAAAAAGGTTACTTCTTTTTATCAAAGTTTAGGGAAGAGAAGGATGGAATGCATGCACAAAAGGTCATATGAAATGATGCAGCCTTGGGCCCACTTGTCTAAGTCATTAGGTCAGTAGAAAAAAGTGCCAAGTCAGCGTCCTTGTCATCCCAAAAGTGCTACATTAGCGTCACATCATCAAGAAATCTCTAAAATTAATTTATGAAAAATACCCAAATAGATTAAATTAAGTCTTTAATAATTTAAGTCCTAAAATATGAAAATAATTCATTTTCCATCCAAAATTGATTTAGACATAATAAATCATAAAGTGTAATAAAATTAGAGAATTTCCATAGATAAAAATGCATATAGGCTAAGATAGGGATTAATATAAAAAATGCTAGATATCAAATTCTCCTACACTTTGTCTTTTGCACTCCTCGGCAAAATCAATTAAAAGCAACAAAAGTCATCAAAGGACACAACAAGAAGTGTAGAAAGTATGCAATAATGAAATAGTTCAAGCTTGAAAAGATTTAATGCTAGGAGACACAAATCTTAAATTTCTAAAAAGTTCAAATATCATGGCAATTTCATTGACAAGAATGAATTCAAGTAATAATCTACTCACAAGGGAAAGGTGTATACACTCTATTCTCTCAAGTGTTTAAGGTAATGCACTCACATTTCAACCTATCACAAATTCACTATCATAAGCTTGTCAAAAATCTAAATCACCACTACTTAAATTATATACATGCTTGAATTGTTAGGACTTTACTACGGATGTAAGGTTGGGTAAAAGAATGATTAGAAGATAGGGAGAAATACAAGCAAGAAAGTTTAACAAAAACTTAAAGAAATGAAGAGCATCAAGTCATAAGAGATTGAACCATGAAAACTTGGGCACAAAAGAAATGCTACTTCTCTTTTCTTCTTTCTTGCTCTTTTGTGTCTTTTTTTTTGTTTTTTTTCTCTATACAGTATATTTTTCATGAGGAATTGTCAATTTTTTTCTTTTCTTTTGAGTAGCAAAAATAAAATTCAAAACAACCCACAAATCCTTCTTTTTGCACATGCTCGATCTCTTTTCAAAAGAAATCTAAAGCTCTTGAATTCCTAAGTTTGCGGAAAAGAAAGAATTTGTTTTAAGGTGGAAAAGGGCTAGAAACACAAGAAAGAATGGTGGAAGTAAGGCACAAAGTGGTACACAATGCAAACAACAATTAACATGGCTAGAATGGTTACAAGAAGCAAATGCCTATATCATTTCCAAGCATGTATATGTAATGTAGCCTCAACAAAGATTCAAGACAAATTTTAGAGTGAAAATCATGATAGGGAATACACACAACAAGTGGGAATATTATTTTGCAATAAAGGCTCAAATTCTCACGATTTAAAGACTATTACTAAAAATTTATTAAAAACAACGTCATTGCCATTTTACTTGAATTCCTTAGAAAAAGAAGACTAAATTCTTTTCATGCTAAATCAATTCACACACTTAAGCTATTTCATCATGCATGCTCTTACACAAAAACTCCATCAAATTTTTCAAAAAGAGAGTATCAAATTCGGACAAAATAGAGCAGCAAAAATTTTGGTGACTTGGCTTTACCGACACAAATATACACCAAAACAGATGCGAAAGACACCAAATAAAATTCTACAGTTGGAAGACATAAAAATCTTTAAAAACATGTAAAGAAAGTATCAAAAATCAAAGCCAAACAGTACAAAAATTTGTGCAAGACAGCTTAAAAATTCTGGACAGAATAGAGAAAACAAAGAGAACATGCAGAAAAAATTTAAATGAGAAGCCAATGTTTCTCCAATTAAATTCTCTCCCCTCCACACATAAATATTGTATTGTCCTCAATGTAAATCAGTACCAAACATCAAATAAAATAAAGAGAACATAAATTAAAAGGAGGGAAAGAGTACGGCCTTATCATGGAGCTAGTACACTGTTGAGTCAGATTTCCTCTACAGTTTCTTCTTGGAAGCCCTCATAGAACTTCTTCAACCTTTGCCCATTCACCATGAATTGTTTGTTGGTGGCCTCATTTTGAATTTCTACTGCACCAAAAGGAAAGACATTATTAATAACAAAAGGGCCAACTCATCTAGAGTGAAGCTTACCGAGCATGAGTTTGAGGCAAGAATTATAGAGAAGGACTTTGTTTCCCACTTGGAATTCTTTCTTCTCAATTTTTTTTATCGTGTAGAGTTGTTGTCCTCTCTTTGTAGATGTAGGCATTCTCACAAGCCGCTAGCCTTATTTCTTTCGATTCTTGAAGTTGCAACTTCATTTCCTTGCCGGCTAGGATCATGTCCATATTGCATTGCTTAAACGCCCAATATGCCTTGTGTGCAATCTCCACCAGTAAGTGACATGCTTTACCAAATACTAAGCGGTATGGAGACATGCTGATGGGAGTCTTGAAGGCGGTTCTATAGGCCCAAAGAGCATCATCAAGCCTCATGCTCCAATCTTTTTTATTGGACTGCACGGTTTTCTCTAATATTTGCTTTATCTCTCGGTTAGAGACTTCCGCTTGTCCATTGGTTTGGGGGTAGTAAGGTGTACAAGTTTTATGAACCACCCCATATTTCTTCAATAACCCATGCATGTTTCTATTACAAAAGTGTGATCCTTGATCACTGATTATAGCCTTGGGGACACCGAATCTGCAGAAAATATGTAAATGAAGGAAATCTACAACAACAATAGAATCATCAGTTCGGGTGGCTTTAGCTTCCACCCACTTCGATACACTATAGCAACCAAAATGTACATGAAGCCAAACAAAATTGGAAATGGACCCATAAAGTCTATACCCTACATATAAAAAATATCACAGAAAAGAAGAGGTTGTTGAGGCATTTCATTTCTCTTTGACACATTTCCAGTTCTTTGACACCTAGAGCAATTCTTACAAAACTCATAAGCATCCCTAAACAAAGTGGACCAATACAAACCAGAATCTAACACTTTTCTAGTAGTTCTTTGGGGACCAAAGTGTCCACTACATGTAAGAGTGTGACAAAAAGTAAGCACAAATGCAAACTCATTATTTGGAACATATCTCCTAACAATTTGATCACTACAAATCTTCCATAAATAGGGGTCATCCCACACATAGTACTTAGCTTCACTTCTTAATTTATTTAATTGATGTTTGTTTTGGTATATAGATAATTCAGATGTAATAAGAAAATTCACTAAATCAACATACTAAGGCTCACTAGTACCATGAAAAAGGAAGAAGCACTTATCTGGAAAGTTGTCTTGATAGGGAGATATTCTAATGGAAGCTCAAAAAGCCTACTCAAGTGATCTGCTACTACATTCTCCGCTCTACTTTTGTCTTTAATCTCCACATCAAACTCTTAGAGAAGTAGCATCCATCTAATCAATCTCAGCTTCGCATCTAGCTTCTTCAGCAAATACTTCAATGTTGTATGGTCAGAAAACACAATCACTTTAGAGTCAAGCAAATAAGATCTAAATTTATCTAAGGCAAAGACAATTGCTAAAAACTTCTTCTCTGTGGTTGTGTAATTCAACTGGGTTGAATCAAGAGTACAAGAAGCATAAGCTATCACATGCAACTTCCCCTCTACTCTTCGTGAAAGTATTGCTCCCACAGCAAAATTTGAAGCATCATACATGAGCTTAAAAGGGAGCTCCCAACATGGAGGTTGGATGATAGGAGGAGAGGTAAGTTGCTTCTTCAACTCATCAAAGGCTAACCTGCAAGTATCATAAAAAACAAAATTAGTTTCTTTTTGGAGGAGTTTAGATAGAGGTAGAGTGATCTTACTGAAATCCTTGATGAATCTCTTATAAAATCCTACATGGCCAAGAAAAGAGCGAACTTTCCGCACAGAAGTGGGGTAAGGCAAAAAGGAGATAACATCAACTTTTGCTTTATCTACTTCTATGCCAAGTGATGATACTATGTGGCCTAGGACTATCCCTTGCTCTACCATGAAATGACATTTCTCATACTTGAAGACCAAATTCTTTTCTATGCATCTCTCAAGAATTTTCTCTAAATTTTTCAAGCATGCATCAAATAAGTCTCCATAAAAAGAAAAATCATCCATGAACACTTCCATGCAATCTTCTAACAAATTAGAAAAAATACTTATCATGCATCTTTGAAAAGTGCCAGGTGCATTGCAAAGATCAAAAGGCATGCATCTATATGCAAAAGTGCCGAAGGGATAGGTGAATGTGGTCTACTCTTAATTTTTGGGTGCTAAGTGAATTTGGAAATAACTAGAAAAACCATCAAGAAAACAATAGTGAGACTTTCCAGCAAGTCTCTCAAGCATTTGATCAATGAAAGGAAGGGAAAAATGATCTTTTCTAGTTGCTTGGTTCAAGTTCCTATAATCAATGCAAACACGCCATCTGTTTTGGACTCTAGTGGGCACTAGCTCGTTGTTTTCATTTGTTATTATAGTTACCCTGGTTTTCTTTGGTACCACTTGCACCAGACTCACTGATTTACTATCAAAGATAGGATAAATAATTCTAGCTTGAAGGAGCTTACTTACCTCCTTCTTAACTATGTCAAGAATCATGGGGTTGAGTCATCTCTAGGGTTGCCTCACTGGTTTAGTCTCTTCTTTAAGAAGAATTTGGTGCATGCACATGGAAGAACTAATCCTAGAAATTTTTGCTGGAGTCTACCCAATCGCCTTCTTATTTTTCTTCAGCAAACTTATTAATTTTTTTTCTTGATCAGGATTCAGATTATTGGCTACAATGACTGGAAGTTTGTCTCCTACTTCCAAGAAAGTATACTTGAGGTTTTTTGGTAATGCCTTTAACTCAAATGTAGGTGGTTGGATAATGGATGGAATTAATTTCTGTGGAGTCATATCCAAGGAGGCACCTACATATTCAGATTGCTCAAAGACATATTACTTGGCTAAAAAGGAGGAAGGGTTAGCAGTACAAGAAGAAAGAGATGAAGAATGTACAATATTACAGTTTAAATAACTGCATTTATAACTACCTAAAACAGAAACAGAATCAAAATCTAAACTAGAGAAGGTGATAGAATCAGAATGCAAATTAGAATGCAAATCAAAATTGTCAAAACTTGGAGAATTTTCAATTTCAGCACAAGCTTGACAGGATTCAGAACCAACATAATTACACTCAAAGGCATTAACCAAATCAAAAAATTCAGGAAAGTTAGAAATTAACTCAGTTTGGAAATCCTCACATGCCTCATCAACCAAATAATCCAGAAAGTTAACCATATGCACATTGGAATAATTTTCCATAGGATGTTTCATGGCATCTAAAATATTGAAATCAATCTTGTTGCCAACAAACTCCATGGATAAAGTCCCTTCATGCACATTGATAATGGTTTTTTCAGTTTTCATAAAAGGTCTACTGAGTATCAATGGTGCATGACTAGGAGTGTTATCTTTTTCCATATCTAGAACATAAAAATTTGTAGGAAATATTAAATCTTTAACTCTTACCAAGACATCCTCAAGGATTCCTGCTGGGTGTACTGAGCTCCGATTGGTAAGTTAGACATCACTCCAGTTGGTGAAAGGACACCAATCTTGAGGCTAGAGTATACTAATTTGGGCATGACATTGATTGAGGCTCCCAAATCCAGTATAGCATTGGAGAATTCCATATTGCCTATTGTGCATAGTATGGTGGAAGTTCCAGGATCTTTGTACTTTGGTGGCATGGTTGGTTGGAAGAGTGCAGACACATTCCTCCTCAAATTTACTCTCTCATTACCTCTTAATTGCCTCTTGTGGGTGCACAACTCTTTAAGGAACTTGGCATATTTGGGGATTTGCTTAATTTCCTCCAAAAGTGGAATATTGACCTCTATTTTTTTGAAGGTCTCCATAATCTCTTTATCCATCTCAGATTCAGAAGCTTTGCTTGATTGAGTTTTCCTGTGTGGGAAAGGAAGAGGTATTTTTTGAACCACTTCTTTATCCTTTTTTTTGCTCACTGGTTGAAGATGAAGGAATACTTCTCTGTACCTCTAATTTTTCTAGTTCAGATTCAAAAGGTGGACCATCCACTTGCTTACCACTCCTCAAAATGATGGCACTAACATTGCCTCTTAGATTCACTACTGGTTGAGATGGTAAACTTCCTGAACCTTGAGTTTTTAGCTCATTTACTATTGTGGCTAACTGACTAATTTGAGTCTCCAAGTTCTGCATATTTGTTTCTGTTCTTTATTGGAATTGAAGAGTATTGGCAGTCAGTTGCTTCATTAAATCCTCAAGATTAGGCTTAGGTTTCTTAGGTGCTGGAAGAGGTGCATGGCTAGGTCCAGGTTGACTATATCTTACATGGGGTGGTTGGTAAGGAGGATTGGAGATATTTCATATTTGAAAGCAGGATGGTCACGCCACCTAGGAGTATGGGTCATACCTCTGTTGTTGTGGTTAATGCATGGGTCTACCAGGGAATATGCCAGCACATGACTCAGTTGGAGTCTCTTGTAGCTGAGGATATTGATCAGTATGATGGGTATTCAAGGAGCATATACCACACACTGAAGTAGAGGGGGTAATTATGATCTTTGATTTAGTGCTAATTGCCTCACCATTGAAGCTAACTCTTCCAATTTATTTTCTATCCTTTACTGCTCAATAGGAGGTGTCCTCACTTCATTTACACTAGCTGCTGGCTCATTCAATCTAGTGCCAAATTGCTATGCTTTTTGAGCTATATTGGCTAAAAACTCATTTGCTGCAGCATGGGTCTTATCTACCACTGCCTCATCAATAGCTACATCAGCTATATATCTATCCATTGGCATCAATCCCTCATAAAAGTACTGGATGAAATGCTACTCTGAAATTTGGTAGTTTGGGCAGCTTGAACACAACTTCTTATATCTCTCCCAATATTCATGCAAAGACTCACCACTTGATTGCCTAATCCCACTGATGTCTTTTCTGATTACTGCTGTTCTAGAGGCTGGGAAGAATTTTTCTAAAAACATCTTTTTCAGGTCATCCCATCTTGTTATTACAGTAGTTGGCAAGTAATAAAGCAAATCCTAGGCTACCCCATCCAAAGAGAAAGGCAAGGCTAGCTTGATCTGTTCTTCTCCCACCCCATGTAGTCTCATAGTGGAGCAAACAACATGAAATTCTTTCAAGTGTTTATGCGGGTCCTCACTTGTAAGACCATGAAACTTGGGCAGTAAATGGATTAAACCAGATTTTAATTCAAAATTAGCATCCAACTCAGGATAATTTATGCACAATGGTTGATAATACACATCAGGTGCAATCAACTCTTTAATGGATTGCTCTTACCTATTTTGAGGCACTTTTGCATTTTGATTATCCATCCCAATTGTCCCAGCTAACTCACAACCAATAGTTGACTCTATCACAATGTCAAATTCAGAATCTAATTCTAAATCTACACTATCAAAACAAGATAAATAAACTCAAAAAGAAGTTCAGAAACTATGCTACTCCTAATGCTATTGCTTCTTTCTAGCCTATGGAAGGTCCTATCAATTTCTGGATCATAGGTGGATAAGTCCATGTGAAGATACCTTCTCATACACTAGGAACGGCGAAATTCATAAGAAAACAAAAGAAACACAAAAAACATCAAAAGCACTACACTAAGCTTCAACCAATGAAAATCACCAAAAATTGAAGTATCTCAGAAAAATATGATTTTCCTTGGAAAAATCATTCAATAGTTGGAGGAACAAATGGAAAAAATAGAACTTATTGATCTGCAAAAATCACACCAAAAATCACAATTAATTAGATAAATAAAAAACATTAAAAAATAGAAAAGAGGGCCTAAATGATGGAATTTGGCAAAATGGCCGCCCAAGATGATCCTTTAGATGATCGAATGGTTGGAACTTACTTAAAATGTCAAAAACTAGTGGTATACCAAGTTTGAGGTCAATGGAGGTAGTTAGTTTTTGCTTATGAATAGTAACCAATAAAAAACTCAAAACTTGCAAACCATTTCAACAACACTAAATAACTTGAAATTAAACGAAGACATAATAAAACAACCAAATTAATAACTCAGAAGTGAATTGACTCCTCGGCAATAGTGCCAAAATTCTAGTTCACACCACTATGATGCCAAATCGCCTAGAATGACATTTGTGGCAATCTTGCAATATAGTGATTCCCAGGTCGTATTCACTCACGGAGCCTCACTCCTAACCACTAATATGTTGTTCTTAACACTCAAACACTAATTAAACTAATTAACACCAGGGGGTTCGATTGGTTAAGATAGAAACACAAAACAGAAACAAAACTAAACAGAAGAAAATAGCAGCAGTAAATAGCAATAGTAACCCATCAGCAAATCAGCAGTAGGATAAAAATAGCAAAGATTGACAGTAAAGAAGAATATGCAACCAGCCACTAGGATTTATGGGAGTGCATCTATCATTACTTAACTCATTGATTTAGTTTTATCCCCATCTCACCATTTGATTCAGAAATTACAATGCTTCTAACTATAGTCAAGAAGAACTTCATTAATCTATAGCTAGATGCAACTTCAAAAGACCTAAACCAAATCAAGTCAAATATAATCTAACTAGCCATTTCATTTTGCCTACTTTCCGAATTAGTTTGGTAAAGTTATAAATCAAATACAAATCAGTTCATGCCTTTACAAGTTCATATCAGAATTTATAATTAGCATAGACACTAGAACAAAATAGAAAATGAAAATGAGATGAAATGGAGAATAAAACACTTATCTTGCATTGAAATTTCAAGTTACAACAATCCAAGGTCCTAGTGATTGATTACAATGAAAGTTTAGCCTTCCACGAGAGCAAAACTAGCAAAATAGAAGAGAGAAAAGCATAGAGAAAATAACCTACGAATTTTCTAAGTTACAACATAAGAGAATACAAGTCTAAAAACCAAAATGGAACTAATGCCCTTCAAAGTCTGATGGAATATTCCTTTATTGATCCCTTGAGTATTGACTTTTGCTGACTTCTTTTTGCTGCTGTACTTCTGAAATTCTGATGGAGTAAAGGGGGTTAGAAGACATGGCAGTTACAGAAAGTGCTTTATGTTTGCAGAAAGTGGCATGGGAAAAAGGTTGCTTCTTTTATCAACATTTGGGGAAGAGAAGGATGGAATGCATGCATAAAAGGTGATCTGAAATGCTGTAGCCTTGGGCTCACTTCTCTATGTCATCAGGTCAGCAGAAATGTCACGACCCGTTTTCTGGGCACATGACTGGCACAATGATGGATCCCTCATCACTGTAAGCCTTTCAATACTACCCACGAGTTAAATTATTTAGTTATTATCTCTTTGTTTTCAAAATAACAATTCCTTAATAAATATGAAGAAAATATATCAAATTTTCTTATTTGAAAATCATAGAGAAATGAGTTGCATATAATGATAGATCCTCAATATGAAATACATTAGTATTATTGATCCCTTGAGTGTTGACTTTTGCTGACTTCTTTTTGCTGCTGCACTTCTGAAATTATGATGGAGTAAAGGGGGTTGGAAGACATGGCAGTTACAGAAAGTGCTTTATGTTTACAGAAAGTGCTTTATGTTTGCAGAAAGTGGCATGGGAAAAAGGTTGCTTCTTTTATCAACATTTTGGGAAGAGAAGGATAGAATGCATGCATAAAAGGTGATCTGAAATGCTATAGCCTTGGGCTCACTTGTCTATGTCATCAGGTCAGCAGAAATGTCACGACCCGTTTTCTAGGCACATGACTGGCACAATGATGGATCTCTATCACTGTAAGCCTTTTAATAAATTCTACCCACGAGTTAAATTATTTAGTTATTATCTCTATGTTTTCAAAATAACAATTTCTTAATAAATATGAAGAAAAATATATCAAATTTTCTTATTTGAAAATCATAGAGAAATGAGTTGCATATAATGATAGATCCTCAATATGAAATACATTAGTATACTGAAATACAAGTCAAATACCAAACCCCTGACCTAGATGTCCTAGATGATTACAGATCAACATAATCTACAACAACAGAGGGGCCTACCAGATAGCAGGAAAGTCTAAAGTGATCTACTCTTCTAGCGGATATTCTTCATCGGCAACCTGATCTGAACAAAAAGATTTTACAGAGAATGTGAGCTTTAAAACTCAGTGAGCGAATTGGCCTCACATTAATAAAATTCAAATACATCACCAGTCATGCAAGTATACCCGAAGGCTCAAACTTAACCAATAGACATAGTTAGAAATTACATACTAGAAGATAAAAATCCATCCAATTCAATAAATGTTACTAGTACTCATCAATGACAATATATCTCGAAGAGCGCACATGGGCCGGCTCACCAAATTTGTATATTTCCACCATGATGCACAACCTCATCCTCTTAGTTAGGGTGCTTCACAGATCTGTTACCGATCCGGGCTATATTCCTACTAAGAGAATCGTTGTCTCCACACTCATTGGTCAAGAAACCCTTTAAATCGAGTTTTCTGCCTTGCCGTGAGAGGGGGTACTGTCTCGCTCAATTACAATCAATTGTATAGTATTTCATATCATAATCAGAAGTACAATGTAATATTTATTCATATAATAGGTATAGTATATAACTATATTATAGGTTTATAAACCATAAATTAAGATAACAATTAAACTGTTTTTGAAAAGATTCAAACTTTACATCATCATGAAATACTTATTTTGTCTTATCCATACTTTTGGATTAATTATTTCCCTAGATTTGTCACTATGAATCCAGTTTACTCCTATGAATCTTGGGTGTGTCCTACGATATACTTTTTATCACTAATAATGCTAAAACCCTATTAAAACGTTATCGTTCCGCTCACTTGGATTCCGTATGAGTATCACTTCTATAAATCGTTACGAACAAGAGTACACAAGTGAATTTCAGTGTTCTGCTACGGAGATTTTCATGAAAGATTAGAGAAAATAAGTTAGGATTGTTTTCGTACAGATGCTGTTCATGCATAGAGTTACTATTTATATGTACGAATACTGTTCATACATACAGTTACTATTCATATATATAGATACTATTCATACCAGAAATAGAGAATACAATCTGTAGAAGAGTATACCAGGTAAGTTCTCAGGAAAGAGTGGAGGGTCGCAATAGACACACTTAAGAACCAGGTCTTTCCTTAGCTAGAACTTTCCTAGACATGTATTCTTCACAGTTTCTATTCTATTTTGGTAATCAGAGAATCAAAATAACATATAGGCAGCTAAGGACAGTTTTTTTGATGTGGAAGATCAGACAAAGCCGCAACCACAGAGCATACTTAAGAAAATAATTTCAAAAATTTGAAAGACATAGAAAGGGCATAGTATCCTTACCTAAGCTGAAAAAGAAAGGCCCAAAATCTCAAAGGCTTAGCGTCGGAGCAAGAGAAACTTAAGGATAGTAGAAGAGAAGTTGAAGGTGTGAGTTTAGAAGTGAAATGGAATGACCTATTTATAGGAAAAGTCAAGGGTACTATTTGATACTATGCATTAATAAAATATTTAATTTACTATTCATGAAAATGACATTTCTAATAGAATAATTCACGCGTTAATCATTTAGTTTACTGTGCAATCACAGAAAAGTTGTAGGCGGCTTACTATTGAAAACTTAAGGGGAAAACTATCCTTTCACCTTAAACCTTTAAGTTTCTTTCCAATTTAGTCCTTTCATTTTAATCCCTGAGGGTATTTTCACACATAAAACGTCATTTTCTCCTACGAACTGAAAGTAATGGTTGGAACCCAAGAGGGGGGGTGAATTGGGTTTTATAAATTTTTCACAAGAATTAATTGGAAGTTAAAATGATTTTCTGTAAAAGTACAATGCTTAGGATAATAAATACAATACAGAAAATCAATGTGCTGTCAAGATAAATAATTATAAAGATCAAGGAATTAAAGAATAGATATCAATATGCACAAATTAAAGAGTAAGGGATAGAGAAAGCAAACTCAGAGATTTATACTGGTTCGGCTAATCCAAGCCTACATCCAGTCCTCAAGAGACCACTTGAGTATTTCCACTATAATTGCAAGTTTAATCCGGGTACTTGCAAACCATTACAACCACGCAAATTCGATCCGGGTATTTGCGAAACCACAATGGAGAATTTATGAATCCGAGCTCTTCCTCAACCCAAAGCAAGTTCTTCCAACACCGGTACTTGCGAACCTCAACTCAGAATAATATATGTGTTGATCAAAATCAACAATACAAAGAAATTCTCTCTAAAGAGTAGATGAAAACAAATGAAGCTCTAATAACTCTAATGATAGAGAATATGCAAGATTTGGCTCAAGAATGCTTTCCTTTCTCTCAAAGATGATAGAAGAAGTTAATATCACATTGTAGGACTTTGTTCTTACTCAAAATCGTGTATCTAAGGTCATATATATAAGATTTTACAAAACTAGCCGTTATATAGCCGTTATATAGCCGTTATAGTACAGTCCAGATTTTGAGCTTTCTTTAAAAATTCATAACTCCCTCATTTGAACTCCGTTTTAAACAAATAATATACCGTTGGAAAGCTCTTGGAGTCTAGTTTCAAATGAGCCAAGTTTTACTCAAAAATTATTTTTCTTTTAAAATATATAATCAAAATACTGACTATAGGTCAGAACAGAATAATCAACTTTCAGTTTTTCAAACTATATTTTAAATAGTTATATATTTCTCATTTGGACTCCGTTTTCAATAAATAATATACCTTTGGAAAGATCTTTGAGTCTACTATCAAATGAGATAAGATACTTGAAAAAATGATTTTTCGTTTATGAGATATGATATAAAGAGTGACCAAAGGTCAAAAACTAACTTTTGTAAAATTTCATATCTCACTATCTTTTTGTTCAAAATAATTGAGCCAATGTATGCAAATCTAAATCATTGAGTTGCACAAGTATACTAGCCTATATAAAATATACCTAATTTAAACACATAGGCTATCTTGATGCATCCAAGCTTCCAAGACTTCAAATCTTCTAATTCTTCATTTCTTTGAGCTTCATCCTTGCATGTTGTTTTCCTTGAGTGAAGCATGATATTGCTTTTCCTTATTCTTCAATACAATCCTCACTCTTCTTGTTTTGAACCAACCTATAAAATATATCTTACTTGCAAACCCAATGGTTAGTTTAATAGCATGATTCAATATATGCAACATACATATTAAATAACATAATCATGCTTAAGTACTTGTAGCATATATATGATAATTAATCTTTATATATATCAATGCTACTATTCAAATACATTTATCATCATCAAAACTTATGGCATATAGCCTTAGGGTCAACAATCTCCCCCTTTTTGATGATGACAAATCACCACAGAAAAATATGTATCACAAGATAATGAATGCAATGTTATAAGCACGTATACATATTTTTCTATTGTTTCTTCTCCCCCTATTTGACATCAACAAAAAGGTGTAAGGAACACAATATATAGAAGTTAAAGCACATACCTTCTTTAAGTCAGGATGTCAGAAGATGTCAATATAGTATGGGGTAAGGATACATCAAAACTTATCATTGATTTCATTGACATGTAAAAAGAAAATTTTTGAAAAATTTTTCTCATGTCAAATGAAATGAGCCAAAAGATAAAACTTGAAAGAGTTTTAGGCTCCCCCTTAAACCTTGCATAATTTGAAAAAGAATAATGAATAATGAATATCCAATTTTTCAAGATATATTCTTTTTCAAAAAAAATACATTCAAGTGAGACAAAGCTCCCCCTGAATTTCATAACATTTTTCCTTTGAAAAAGATTGTCCAAATCATTATAAAGGAAATTCAGTTTTTGATTGCAGAATTTTGAAGTAAGATTTTTGAAGAAATTTCTGCAATATTTTCATTGAAAATGATTTCTGCTTGTTTATGAAGAGGCATTTTTAGTAAATAGCAGAAAAATTAAACTCTTTGAAAAAAAAAACATCATTTGCTATCATATGATAGAAATATTTACAGCACACAGCAGAAGTATGATATATGGATTAGCAAAGCATGATATAAACAAGAATATTAATCATAATCCATAAATCGAATAATAATATTTTTCAAGATTTCTGAAAAACAATTTCTGCATATATGCATAAAATTATTTCAACATATAGTAAAAGTGATTTAAAATAAGGATACTCAAATCCTTTTCTTTTCAAAACAGATAATGCTTCAATATGGTAAAGTAATTTCAGCATTGTGGAAGCAATTCAAGAGATTCACGATATTTTTCAAAAACATTTTGCTTCGAAGGAATTCAGAAACGTTTCATCTAAGGAAGCAATATATATGGATTAGTATAATAAGATATATTCAAGCATATAGTTCATAATCCATATATGAAACATCAATATTTTTCATCCCTTTTGTTATCTACAACAAAAGAGATCTTTAAAATCTTTTCTTTTTCAAAAAGAATGTTGCTTCATATGATAAAACATATTAACATAACAGAAGCATTTTTAAAGTCTTTTTTCAAAACAAATTTGCTTCATAAAGGATAAGATAAATTTCAGCGCAAAGGAAGCAATTTATATACCCATTCAAAATGAATTTATATATGTATCTTGAGGATGAGTACATGTAAAAATTTTGACAGCTCATTTTGTATGAGTGCATGTGGAATCATGAAATATTATTCTTAGCCATAGCCTTCGCTCATGATGCATGAATAGCATAAACAACATATGTTCTTAGATACATATAATCACAGCATGATGTAATCATGTATGCTCTCAAGAACAACACAACAAAGCAGAGTGATACGGTTCTGAATATCACCATTTTATTAATCCTTAAAATTTCTAATCAAAACAAATTAAATCAGCCGCAAATCCACCGAAAATTGACTTTCGTGGTTTTGCCATTAATGTGACGCGTTATCGGTGTGCATGCGTACTCTAGACTTCTGGCTTCCAGCTTGCAGAAATCCATAGGATGAGCGTGTAGGGGTGCGGCGAAGAGATATCTTCTTTGGCTCTTAGTCATAATTTTCTCTCTATAAAGACTGCCCCAGAGTTCTCAATTACCACACCACAAAGAGTATTCATCTCTGAGCCTATAACTTTCTGACATTCCTCTCTCTTCATACTCCTACAAAAATTTCTGAATTTTCCAAACCATGCCAGCAAGAAAGTTCATTGATCTCACAGTAGACGCAAGGGAGGAAGAGCTCGACTTAAACTTGAGTCTAGGCAAGGACAAAGGCAAAAGACCTTTGGAGGAATCTCAAGAGAACCAAAAGAAGAAGAAGAAGATCGAAGAAGCTGAGGAGATTAGTACAGGCCAAACGTCAGAAGACAAAATTGCTTGTCTGGAGCAGGAGGTGAAGAAACTCAAGAAGATGATAGAGGACCAGGAGAAGTTAGCTAAACGCAACAATGCGGCACTGACTTCAAGAATAGATAGGTTCTTCTATTGGTCTACCCAATGCTTCTGCAATCAACAACAAAGAAGTGTTGATTGTATGAATGGGATTTACACTACCCTCCGTGACATTGCTCAGTCTCTTGCTCCAAGGAATGGCCGAGGGGTGATGATTCAATACAACCCACCTAATCCGAGACCACCTCGCCTGTAGATTGCTCATCTATGAGCAAACCTTCCCTTTTTTTTTAATGCAATGTAATCCTTCGGTTTGTTTTTTTTTTATTTTAATGCAAGTGGTTTCTTTCAGATGACGGTACTTAAAAAAAATTATAATAATAAAGAAAGATAAAGAAAATCAGCCGCACAAATTTTGTACAATAGAAGGATATATATATTTTGAAAAATATATATCCATTTTAAAGATAGAAAGAATTTTCTGACATGGATATATATATCATCATTTCAAAGCAAAAGCAAGTTACATACTTACTCAAGATAAAACATATTATAATCAGAGTATGTAGTAACATAATTGAGGTAATATGGATTAATAAGATATAATCAGATATAAACTATAATCCATAAACAATGGTTCATAAGTTACAGCTTATGTAAAAGAGATGATATGTATAATGCTCAAACCATGATGTATTAAAAAATAATTTAAGTATTTAACATATTTTTATATGTCATGTTGTGATCAAGTATGTAAGATGTCAGAAAACAATATGTCATTGCAATGAAAGTATGAAATTTTTTTTTTTGGAATGTACAATTGAGATCAAGGAGTATCATTCAATTAAATAATGAAGAAGTAAAGGATAGAGATACTCATCAATTTTGGCAAACTTTTGTTGCTTCTTGAAGTTCCTCTTCAAGATTTTGATATCCTTGTTTTGCTCATTGCTCTTCTTTTGATCGATTCTGTCTTCTTACAATTTTAATGATCTTAATTGATTAATTATTTGCAAGATCTATCAAGCATTGGTTCAATGTAGGCTTCGTTGGTCGACTACTGATAGGAGCGTTGGTCGACCAACCAACTTCAAAACTATAAATCTTACTGATTTCGGAGAGCAGAGGAAAGAATGTGCTTTAGAGGATAATTTTGAGGATTAACTCCTGCAAAACACTTTTGGTGGAGCACTTTGATGTTCAAATAAATCTCGAGCACTAGGAGCAACATTATGTTCAAGATATGCCATATTAATAAAAGTGCTATGCTTCCATGAAATGCAATTTTGCAATAAATTTGATTTCATTGAAAATATTTAAATAAGATTACAGCAAGGATAAATACTATGGGTAGGAGTAATCTTATTGTTGTGAAGACAAGAAAAATGTGCGTGTAATGGAAGCAAGTTTTCATGATGCGGTAAAAAGGATAGTTTGAGCAAAATTTGGAAGAAAGATTTTAGCTCAAAACAAAATTCGAATCTATAAGCTGCACACCTAACAATTGTTTTCAGATATAGCATGCATGAGTATCAAGGATAGATGTAATGCATATTAGAGAACAGACAAAAGCATTAGAGAGCAGTAAACATATCAGTCAAATTTCTTACAATGCATTCCAACTTATATGTTTACTTATCCATTGCCTCCTTTTGATGCAAGAGAGTGGAGTTTGAATGATGTAGCCATTGAAAAGTTATTTCCGCTCCTTGCTTCGAGGCAAATCTACAAATTAATCCTTTGTCTTTGATACCCAAATTTTTTTGGGTTTGCCTGGGTCATGAAGTCCTTTTTGAACCCATTTCATTTTTACTCCATGAACAAGATTTTTCTTATAAAAACAGGAGTAAGACTTGTGTCCTTTCAGTCCACAATAAAAACAAGTGCAAGGTGGACTTTTGGACATTTTTGTAGGAACAAAGTAGTTTTCGAAATATTTCTGATTTGACTTGTTAAGAACAAAACCAATTTTGTTAAAGCTACTACTTTGTTTCTCAACAGAAGAGTTTTGAATTTCTCTACCTTGAGAAAGTTTTTTAAGTGTGTTTTTAAGATCATCATTCTCCTTTTTCAAGGAATCACACTTGGTACAAAAGCAATTTTTGTTGGTAGAGATATTTGCCTTTAAAATCAAATTCTCTTCTTGCAAAGTTCTGTTTTGATTTTCAAAAACAAAATTCTCTTCCTTGGAAATAGAAAATTCGTTTTTCAATGTTTCCAACTCATTTTCAAGAGAAGAGTTTTTCTGTTTTGAAATATTTAGTTTCTTTGCAAGTATAAGAGATTCTTCATGTAAATCATCAAAGGCATCTTGTAATTCTTCAAAAGAGTAGTCAAATGAATTTACCTCATCTTTATCTCTGGCCACAAGACAAGTGTTGGCTTCTTCATTTGTGTTCTCCTCATCGGAATTGCTATTTCCCCAAATGGAAGATAGGTAAGCTTTCTTTGATGATTCAGTTTTTGGTTGTGGTTTCTCTTTTTCTCCTTTTTCTTTTTCTTCTATCTCCTTGGTGATTTGAGATTTTCCTGTAAGTTCAACACCAAGAGCTTGCAATTGATTAAGCACAAGTCGTATCTCATTAATGGTTTCACAATTTTTTATTTGAGCGATATCAAGTTCATTAATGAGATTTCTAGACTTTAATTCCATTGCAACAAGATCTTCCTCATATGCAACTTCTAAAGTTTCCCACATTTCCTTAGCAGTTGCACAATTGGAAATTCTGAAAAATTCATCTTGACTCAATGCACAAGAAATAATCAATTTTGCCTTAGCATTGAGTTGCACTAAACTTCTTTCAGTATCATTCCATTCACTCTTGGGTTTTGGAATGTATTTTCCTTGTTCTTCCTTGACAGGCATATAAAAACCATTTTCTATAATTTCCCAGAGTTTATGGTCTACTGAAATTAAAAAAATTTTCATTTCATACTTCCAATATTGAAAATGATTAGCATAAAAAATTGGAGGTTCTGTGAAAGAACAATTTTCAGACATAAACCACTCACTAGATCCAACCATATTTACTCTTAGACGGTTAAGTCTTAAATTAAGAGCCCAAGCTCTGATACCAATTGAAAGTAATGGTTGGAACCCAAGAGGGGGGGTGAATTGGGTTTTATAAATTTTTCACAAGAATTAATTGGAAGTTAAAATGATTTTCTGTAAAAGTACAATGCTTAGGATAATAAATACAATACAGAAAATCAATGTGCTGTCAAGATAAATAATTATAAAGATCAAGGAATTAAAGAATAGATATCAATATGCACAAATTAAAGAGTAAGGGATAGAGAAAGCAAACTCGGAGATTTATACTGGTTCGGCTAATCCAAGCCTACATCCAGTCCTCAAGAGACCACTTGAGTATTTCCACTATAATTGCAAGTTTAATCCGGGTACTTGCAAACCATTACAACCACGCAAATTCGATCCGGGTATTTGCGAAACCACAATGGAGAATTTATGAATCCGGGCTCCTCCTCAACCCAAAGCAAGTTCTTCCAACACCGGTACTTGCGAACCTCAACTCAGAATAATATATGTGTTGATCAAAATCAACAATACAAAGAAATTCTCTCTAAAGAGTAGATGAAAACAAATGAAGCTCTAATAACTCTAATGATAGAGAATATGCAAGATTTGGCTCAAGAATGCTTTCCTTTCTCTCAAAGATGATAGAAGAAGTTAATATCACATTGTAGGACTTTGTTCTTACTCAAAATCGTGTATCTAAGGTCATATATATAAGATTTTACAAAACTAGCCGTTATATAGCCGTTATATAGCCGTTATAGTACAGTCCAGATTTTGAGCTTTCTTTAAAAATTCATAACTCCCTCATTTGAACTCCGTTTTAAACAAATAATATACCGTTGGAAAGCTCTTGGAGTCTAGTTTCAAATGAGCCAAGTTTTACTCAAAAATTATTTTTCTTTTAAAATATATAATCAAAATACTGACTATAGGTCAGAACAGAATAATCAACTTTCAGTTTTTCAAACTATATTTTAAATAGTTATATATTTCTCATTTGGACTCCGTTTTCAATAAATAATATACCTTTGGAAAGATCTTTGAGTCTACTATCAAATGAGATTAAGATACTTGAAAAAATGATTTTTCGTTTATGAGATATGATATAAAGAGTGACCAAAGGTCAAAAACTAACTTTTGTAAAATTTCATATCTCACTATCTTTTTGTTCAAAATAATTGAGCCAATGTATGCAAATCTAAATCATTGAGTTGCACAAGTATACTAGCCTATATAAAATATACCTAATTTAAACACATAGGCTATCTTGATGCATCCAAGCTTCCAAGACTTCAAATCTTCTAATTCTTCATTTCTTTGAGCTTCATCCTTGCATGTTGTTTTCCTTGAGTGAAGCATGATATTGCTTTTCCTTATTCTTCAATACAATCCTCACTCTTCTTGTTTTGAACCAACCTATAAAATATATCTTACTTGCAAACCCAATGGTTAGTTTAATAGCATGATTCAATATATGCAACATACATATTAAATAACATAATCATGCTTAAGTACTTGTAGCATATATATGATAATTAATCTTTATATATATCAATGCTACTATTCAAATACATTTATCATCATCAAAACTTATGGCATATAGCCTTAGGGTCAACAATCTCCCCCTTTTTGATGATGACAAATCACCACAGAAAAATATGTATCACAAGATAATGAATGCAATGTTATAAGCACGTATACATATTTTTCTATTGTTTCTTCTCCCCCTATTTGACATCAACAAAAAGGTGTAAGGAACACAATATATAGAAGTTAAAGCACATACCTTCTTTAAGTCAGGATGTCAGAAGATGTCAATATAGTATGGGGTAAGGATACATCAAAACTTATCATTGATTTCATTGACATGTAAAAAGAAAATTTTTGAAAAATTTTTCTCATGTCAAATGAAATGAGCCAAAAGATAAAACTTGAAAGAGTTTTAGGCTCCCCCTTAAACCTTGCATAATTTGAAAAAGAATAATGAATAATGAATATCCAATTTTTCAAGATATATTCTTTTTCAAAAAAAATACATTCAAGTGAGACAAAGCTCCCCCTGAATTTCATAACATTTTTCCTTTGAAAAAGATTGTCCAAATCATTATAAAGGAAATTCAGTTTTTGATTGCAGAATTTTGAAGTAAGATTTTTGAAGAAATTTCTGCAATATTTTCATTGAAAATGATTTCTGCTTGTTTATGAAGAGGCATTTTTAGTAAATAGCAGAAAAATTAAACTCTTTGAAAAAAAAAACATCATTTGCTATCATATGATAGAAATATTTACAGCACACAGCAGAAGTATGATATATGGATTAGCAAAGCATGATATAAACAAGAATATTAATCATAATCCATAAATCGAATAATAATATTTTTCAAGATTTCTGAAAAACAATTTCTGCATATATGCATAAAATTATTTCAACATATAGTAAAAGTGATTTAAAATAAGGATACTCAAATCCTTTTCTTTTCAAAACAGATAATGCTTCAATATGGTAAAGTAATTTCAGCATTGTGGAAGCAATTCAAGAGATTCACGATATTTTTCAAAAACATTTTGCTTCGAAGGAATTCAGAAACGTTTCATCTAAGGAAGCAATATATATGGATTAGTATAATAAGATATATTCAAGCATATAGTTCATAATCCATATATGAAACATCAATATTTTTCATCCCTTTTGTTATCTACAACAAAAGAGATCTTTAAAATCTTTTCTTTTTCAAAAAGAATGTTGCTTCATATGATAAAACATATTAACATAACAGAAGCATTTTTAAAGTCTTTTTTCAAAACAAATTTGCTTCATAAAGGATAAGATAAATTTCAGCGCAAAGGAAGCAATTTATATACCCATTCAAAATGAATTTATATATGTATCTTGAGGATGAGTACATGTAAAAATTTTGACAGCTCATTTTGTATGAGTGCATGTGGAATCATGAAATATTATTCTTAGCCATAGCCTTCGCTCATGATGCATGAATAGCATAAACAACATATGTTCTTAGATACATATAATCACAGCATGATGTAATCATGTATGCTCTCAAGAACAACACAACAAAGCAGAGTGATACGGTTCTGAATATCACCATTTTATTAATCCTTAAAATTTCTAATCAAAACAAATTAAATCAGCCGCAAATCCACCGAAAATTGACTTTCGTGGTTTTGCCATTAATGTGACGCGTTATCGGTGTGCATGCGTACTCTAGACTTCTGGCTTCCAGCTTGCAGAAATCCATAGGATGAGCGTGTAGGGGTGCGGCGAAGAGATATCTTCTTTGGCTCTTAGTCATAATTTTCTCTCTATAAAGACTGCCCCAGAGTTCTCAATTACCACACCACAAAGAGTATTCATCTCTGAGCCTATAACTTTCTGACATTCCTCTCTCTTCATACTCCTACAAAAATTTCTGAATTTTCCAAACCATGCCAGCAAGAAAGTTCATTGATCTCACAGTAGACGCAAGGGAGGAAGAGCTCGACTTAAACTTGAGTCTAGGCAAGGACAAAGGCAAAAGACCTTTGGAGGAATCTCAAGAGAACCAAAAGAAGAAGAAGAAGATCGAAGAAGCTGAGGAGATTAGTACAGGCCAAACGTCAGAAGACAAAATTGCTTGTCTGGAGCAGGAGGTGAAGAAACTCAAGAAGATGATAGAGGACCAGGAGAAGTTAGCTAAACGCAACAATGCGGCACTGACTTCAAGAATAGATAGGTTCTTCTATTGGTCTACCCAATGCTTCTGCAATCAACAACAAAGAAGTGTTGATTGTATGAATGGGATTTACACTACCCTCCGTGACATTGCTCAGTCTCTTGCTCCAAGGAATGGCCGAGGGGTGATGATTCAATACAACCCACCTAATCCGAGACCACCTCGCCTGTAGATTGCTCATCTATGAGCAAACCTTCCCTTTTTTTTTAATGCAATGTAATCCTTCGGTTTGTTTTTTTTTTATTTTAATGCAAGTGGTTTCTTTCAGATGACGGTACTTAAAAAAAATTATAATAATAAAGAAAGATAAAGAAAATCAGCCGCACAAATTTTGTACAATAGAAGGATATATATATTTTGAAAAATATATATCCATTTTAAAGATAGAAAGAATTTTCTGACATGGATATATATATCATCATTTCAAAGCAAAAGCAAGTTACATACTTACTCAAGATAAAACATATTATAATCAGAGTATGTAGTAACATAATTGAGGTAATATGGATTAATAAGATATAATCAGATATAAACTATAATCCATAAACAATGGTTCATAAGTTACAGCTTATGTAAAAGAGATGATATGTATAATGCTCAAACCATGATGTATTAAAAAATAATTTAAGTATTTAACATATTTTTATATGTCATGTTGTGATCAAGTATGTAAGATGTCAGAAAACAATATGTCATTGCAATGAAAGTATGAAATTTTTTTTTTTTGGAATGTACAATTGAGATCAAGGAGTATCATTCAATTAAATAATGAAGAAGTAAAGGATAGAGATACTCATCAATTTTGGCAAACTTTTGTTGCTTCTTGAAGTTCCTCTTCAAGATTTTGATATCCTTGTTTTGCTCATTGCTCTTCTTTTGATCGATTCTGTCTTCTTACAATTTTAATGATCTTAATTGATTAATTATTTGCAAGATCTATCAAGCATTGGTTCAATGTAGGCTTCGTTGGTCGACTACTGATAGGAGCGTTGGTCGACCAACCAACTTCAAAACTATAAATCTTACTGATTTCGGAGAGCAGAGGAAAGAATGTGCTTTAGAGGATAATTTTGAGGATTAACTCCTGCAAAACACTTTTGGTGGAGCACTTTGATGTTCAAATAAATCTCGAGCACTAGGAGCAACATTATGTTCAAGATATGCCATATTAATAAAAGTGCTATGCTTCCATGAAATGCAATTTTGCAATAAATTTGATTTCATTGAAAATATTTAAATAAGATTACAGCAAGGATAAATACTATGGGTAGGAGTAATCTTATTGTTGTGAAGACAAGAAAAATGTGCGTGTAATGGAAGCAAGTTTTCATGATGCGGTAAAAAGGATAGTTTGAGCAAAATTTGGAAGAAAGATTTTAGCTCAAAACAAAATTCGAATCTATAAGCTGCACACCTAACAATTGTTTTCAGATATAGCATGCATGAGTATCAAGGATAGATGTAATGCATATTAGAGAACAGACAAAAGCATTAGAGAGCAGTAAACATATCAGTCAAATTTCTTACAATGCATTCCAACTTATATGTTTACTTATCCATTGCCTCCTTTTGATGCAAGAGAGTGGAGTTTGAATGATGTAGCCATTGAAAAGTTATTTCCGCTCCTTGCTTCGAGGCAAATCTACAAATTAATCCTTTGTCTTTGATACCCAAATTTTTTTGGGTTTGCCTGGGTCATGAAGTCCTTTTTGAACCCATTTCATTTTTACTCCATGAACAAGATTTTTCTTATAAAAACAGGAGTAAGACTTGTGTCCTTTCAGTCCACAATAAAAACAAGTGCAAGGTGGACTTTTGGACATTTTTGTAGGAACAAAGTAGTTTTCGAAATATTTCTGATTTGACTTGTTAAGAACAAAACCAATTTTGTTAAAGCTACTACTTTGTTTCTCAACAGAAGAGTTTTGAATTTCTCTACCTTGAGAAAGTTTTTTAAGTGTGTTTTTAAGATCATCATTCTCCTTTTTCAAGGAATCACACTTGGTACAAAAGCAATTTTTGTTGGTAGAGATATTTGCCTTTAAAATCAAATTCTCTTCTTGCAAAGTTCTGTTTTGATTTTCAAAAACAAAATTCTCTTCCTTGGAAATAGAAAATTCGTTTTTCAATGTTTCCAACTCATTTTCAAGAGAAGAGTTTTTCTGTTTTGAAATATTTAGTTTCTTTGCAAGTATAAGAGATTCTTCATGTAAATCATCAAAGGCATCTTGTAATTCTTCAAAAGAGTAGTCAAATGAATTTACCTCATCTTTATCTCTGGCCACAAGACAAGTGTTGGCTTCTTCATTTGTGTTCTCCTCATCGGAATTGCTATTTCCCCAAATGGAAGATAGGTAAGCTTTCTTTGATGATTCAGTTTTTGGTTGTGGTTTCTCTTTTTCTCCTTTTTCTTTTTCTTCTATCTCCTTGGTGATTTGAGATTTTCCTGTAAGTTCAACACCAAGAGCTTGCAATTGATTAAGCACAAGTCGTATCTCATTAATGGTTTCACAATTTTTTATTTGAGCGATATCAAGTTCATTAATGAGATTTCTAGACTTTAATTCCATTGCAACAAGATCTTCCTCATATGCAACTTCTAAAGTTTCCCACATTTCCTTAGCAGTTGCACAATTGGAAATTCTGAAAAATTCATCTTGACTCAATGCACAAGAAATAATCAATTTTGCCTTAGCATTGAGTTGCACTAAACTTCTTTCAGTATCATTCCATTCACTCTTGGGTTTTGGAATGTATTTTCCTTGTTCTTCCTTGACAGGCATATAAAAACCATTTTCTATAATTTCCCAGAGTTTATGGTCTACTGAAATTAAAAAAATTTTCATTTCATACTTCCAATATTGAAAATGATTAGCATAAAAAATTGGAGGTTCTGTGAAAGAACAATTTTCAGACATAAACCACTCACTAGATCCAACCATATTTACTCTTAGACGGTTAAGTCTTAAATTAAGAGCCCAAGCTCTGATACCAATTGAAAGTAATGGTTGGAACCCAAGAGGGGGGGTGAATTGGGTTTTATAAATTTTTCACAAGAATTAATTGGAAGTTAAAATGATTTTCTGTAAAAGTACAATGCTTAGGATAATAAATACAATACAGAAAATCAATGTGCTGTCAAGATAAATAATTATAAAGATCAAGGAATTAAAGAATAGATATCAATATGCACAAATTAAAGAGTAAGGGATAGAGAAAGCAAACTCGGAGATTTATACTGGTTCGGCTAATCCAAGCCTACATCCAGTCCTCAAGAGACCACTTGAGTATTTCCACTATAATTGCAAGTTTAATCCGGGTACTTGCAAACCATTACAACCACGCAAATTCGATCCGGGTATTTGCGAAACCACAATGGAGAATTTATGAATCCGGGCTCCTCCTCAACCCAAAGCAAGTTCTTCCAACACCGGTACTTGCGAACCTCAACTCAGAATAATATATGTGTTGATCAAAATCAACAATACAAAGAAATTCTCTCTAAAGAGTAGATGAAAACAAATGAAGCTCTAATAACTCTAATGATAGAGAATATGCAAGATTTGGCTCAAGAATGCTTTCCTTTCTCTCAAAGATGATAGAAGAAGTTAATATCACATTGTAGGACTTTGTTCTTACTCAAAATCGTGTATCTAAGGTCATATATATAAGATTTTACAAAACTAGCCGTTATATAGCCGTTATATAGCCGTTATAGTACAGTCCAGATTTTGAGCTTTCTTTAAAAATTCATAACTCCCTCATTTGAACTCCGTTTTAAACAAATAATATACCGTTGGAAAGCTCTTGGAGTCTAGTTTCAAATGAGCCAAGTTTTACTCAAAAATTATTTTTCTTTTAAAAGATATAATCAAAATACTGACTATAGGTCAGAACAGAATAATCAACTTTCAGTTTTTCAAACTATATTTTAAATAGTTATATATTTCTCATTTGGACTCCGTTTTCAATAAATAATATACCTTTGGAAAGATCTTTGAGTCTACTATCAAATGAGATTAAGATACTTGAAAAAATGATTTTTCGTTTATGAGATATGATATAAAGAGTGACCAAAGGTCAAAAACTAACTTTTGTAAAATTTCATATCTCACTATCTTTTTGTTCAAAATAATTGAGCCAATGTATGCAAATCTAAATCATTGAGTTGCACAAGTATACTAGCCTATATAAAATATACCTAATTTAAACACATAGGCTATCTTGATGCATCCAAGCTTCCAAGACTTCAAATCTTCTAATTCTTCATTTCTTTGAGCTTCATCCTTGCATGTTGTTTTCCTTGAGTGAAGCATGATATTGCTTTTCCTTATTCTTCAATACAATCCTCACTCTTCTTGTTTTGAACCAACCTATAAAATATATCTTACTTGCAAACCCAATGGTTAGTTTAATAGCATGATTCAATATATGCAACATACATATTAAATAACATAATCATGCTTAAGTACTTGTAGCATATATATGATAATTAATCTTTATATATATCAATGCTACTATTCAAATACATTTATCATCATCAAAACTTATGGCATATAGCCTTAGGGTCAACAATCTCCCCCTTTTTGATGATGACAAATCACCACAGAAAAATATGTATCACAAGATAATGAATGCAATGTTATAAGCACGTATACATATTTTTCTATTGTTTCTTCTCCCCCTATTTGACATCAACAAAAAGGTGTAAGGAACACAATATATAGAAGTTAAAGCACATACCTTCTTTAAGTCAGGATGTCAGAAGATGTCAATATAGTATGGGGTAAGGATACATCAAAACTTATCATTGATTTCATTGACATGTAAAAAGAAAATTTTTGAAAAATTTTTCTCATGTCAAATGAAATGAGCCAAAAGATAAAACTTGAAAGAGTTTTAGGCTCCCCCTTAAACCTTGCATAATTTGAAAAAGAATAATGAATAATGAATATCCAATTTTTCAAGATATATTCTTTTTCAAAAAAAATACATTCAAGTGAGACAAAGCTCCCCCTGAATTTCATAACATTTTTCCTTTGAAAAAGATTGTCCAAATCATTATAAAGGAAATTCAGTTTTTGATTGCAGAATTTTGAAGTAAGATTTTTGAAGAAATTTCTGCAATATTTTCATTGAAAATGATTTCTGCTTGTTTATGAAGAGGCATTTTTAGTAAATAGCAGAAAAATTAAACTCTTTGAAAAAAAAAACATCATTTGCTATCATATGATAGAAATATTTACAGCACACAGCAGAAGTATGATATATGGATTAGCAAAGCATGATATAAACAAGAATATTAATCATAATCCATAAATCGAATAATAATATTTTTCAAGATTTCTGAAAAACAATTTCTGCATATATGCATAAAATTATTTCAACATATAGTAAAAGTGATTTAAAATAAGGATACTCAAATCCTTTTCTTTTCAAAACAGATAATGCTTCAATATGGTAAAGTAATTTCAGCATTGTGGAAGCAATTCAAGAGATTCACGATATTTTTCAAAAACATTTTGCTTCGAAGGAATTCAGAAACGTTTCATCTAAGGAAGCAATATATATGGATTAGTATAATAAGATATATTCAAGCATATAGTTCATAATCCATATATGAAACATCAATATTTTTCATCCCTTTTGTTATCTACAACAAAAGAGATCTTTAAAATCTTTTCTTTTTCAAAAAGAATGTTGCTTCATATGATAAAACATATTAACATAACAGAAGCATTTTTAAAGTCTTTTTTCAAAACAAATTTGCTTCATAAAGGATAAGATAAATTTCAGCGCAAAGGAAGCAATTTATATACCCATTCAAAATGAATTTATATATGTATCTTGAGGATGAGTACATGTAAAAATTTTGACAGCTCATTTTGTATGAGTGCATGTGGAATCATGAAATATTATTCTTAGCCATAGCCTTCGCTCATGATGCATGAATAGCATAAACAACATATGTTCTTAGATACATATAATCACAGCATGATGTAATCATGTATGCTCTCAAGAACAACACAACAAAGCAGAGTGATACGGTTCTGAATATCACCATTTTATTAATCCTTAAAATTTCTAATCAAAACAAATTAAATCAGCCGCAAATCCACCGAAAATTGACTTTCGTGGTTTTGCCATTAATGTGACGCGTTATCGGT
Source organism: Biancaea sappan (assembly GCA_037074585.1). Lineage (NCBI taxonomy): Eukaryota > Viridiplantae > Streptophyta > Magnoliopsida > Fabales > Fabaceae > Biancaea > Biancaea sappan. The sequence goes on from CM073490.1 coordinate 58,551,365, forward strand.
GTGCATGCGTACTCTAGACTTCTGGCTTCCAGCTTGCAGAAATCCATAGGATGAGCGTGTAGGGGTGCGGCGAAGAGATATCTTCTTTGGCTCTTAGTCATAATTTTCTCTCTATAAAGACTGCCCCAGAGTTCTCAATTACCACACCACAAAGAGTATTCATCTCTGAGCCTATAACTTTCTGACATTCCTCTCTCTTCATACTCCTACAAAAATTTCTGAATTTTCCAAACCATGCCAGCAAGAAAGTTCATTGATCTCACAGTAGACGCAAGGGAGGAAGAGCTCGACTTAAACTTGAGTCTAGGCAAGGACAAAGGCAAAAGACCTTTGGAGGAATCTCAAGAGAACCAAAAGAAGAAGAAGAAGATCGAAGAAGCTGAGGAGATTAGTACAGGCCAAACGTCAGAAGACAAAATTGCTTGTCTGGAGCAGGAGGTGAAGAAACTCAAGAAGATGATAGAGGACCAGGAGAAGTTAGCTAAACGCAACAATGCGGCACTGACTTCAAGAATAGATAGGTTCTTCTATTGGTCTACCCAATGCTTCTGCAATCAACAACAAAGAAGTGTTGATTGTATGAATGGGATTTACACTACCCTCCGTGACATTGCTCAGTCTCTTGCTCCAAGGAATGGCCGAGGGGTGATGATTCAATACAACCCACCTAATCCGAGACCACCTCGCCTGTAGATTGCTCATCTATGAGCAAACCTTCCCTTTTTTTTTAATGCAATGTAATCCTTCGGTTTGTTTTTTTTTTATTTTAATGCAAGTGGTTTCTTTCAGATGACGGTACTTAAAAAAAATTATAATAATAAAGAAAGATAAAGAAAATCAGCCGCACAAATTTTGTACAATAGAAGGATATATATATTTTGAAAAATATATATCCATTTTAAAGATAGAAAGAATTTTCTGACATGGATATATATATCATCATTTCAAAGCAAAAGCAAGTTACATACTTACTCAAGATAAAACATATTATAATCAGAGTATGTAGTAACATAATTGAGGTAATATGGATTAATAAGATATAATCAGATATAAACTATAATCCATAAACAATGGTTCATAAGTTACAGCTTATGTAAAAGAGATGATATGTATAATGCTCAAACCATGATGTATTAAAAAATAATTTAAGTATTTAACATATTTTTATATGTCATGTTGTGATCAAGTATGTAAGATGTCAGAAAACAATATGTCATTGCAATGAAAGTATGAAATTTTTTTTTTTGGAATGTACAATTGAGATCAAGGAGTATCATTCAATTAAATAATGAAGAAGTAAAGGATAGAGATACTCATCAATTTTGGCAAACTTTTGTTGCTTCTTGAAGTTCCTCTTCAAGATTTTGATATCCTTGTTTTGCTCATTGCTCTTCTTTTGATCGATTCTGTCTTCTTACAATTTTAATGATCTTAATTGATTAATTATTTGCAAGATCTATCAAGCATTGGTTCAATGTAGGCTTCGTTGGTCGACTACTGATAGGAGCGTTGGTCGACCAACCAACTTCAAAACTATAAATCTTACTGATTTCGGAGAGCAGAGGAAAGAATGTGCTTTAGAGGATAATTTTGAGGATTAACTCCTGCAAAACACTTTTGGTGGAGCACTTTGATGTTCAAATAAATCTCGAGCACTAGGAGCAACATTATGTTCAAGATATGCCATATTAATAAAAGTGCTATGCTTCCATGAAATGCAATTTTGCAATAAATTTGATTTCATTGAAAATATTTAAATAAGATTACAGCAAGGATAAATACTATGGGTAGGAGTAATCTTATTGTTGTGAAGACAAGAAAAATGTGCGTGTAATGGAAGCAAGTTTTCATGATGCGGTAAAAAGGATAGTTTGAGCAAAATTTGGAAGAAAGATTTTAGCTCAAAACAAAATTCGAATCTATAAGCTGCACACCTAACAATTGTTTTCAGATATAGCATGCATGAGTATCAAGGATAGATGTAATGCATATTAGAGAACAGACAAAAGCATTAGAGAGCAGTAAACATATCAGTCAAATTTCTTACAATGCATTCCAACTTATATGTTTACTTATCCATTGCCTCCTTTTGATGCAAGAGAGTGGAGTTTGAATGATGTAGCCATTGAAAAGTTATTTCCGCTCCTTGCTTCGAGGCAAATCTACAAATTAATCCTTTGTCTTTGATACCCAAATTTTTTTGGGTTTGCCTGGGTCATGAAGTCCTTTTTGAACCCATTTCATTTTTACTCCATGAACAAGATTTTTCTTATAAAAACAGGAGTAAGACTTGTGTCCTTTCAGTCCACAATAAAAACAAGTGCAAGGTGGACTTTTGGACATTTTTGTAGGAACAAAGTAGTTTTCGAAATATTTCTGATTTGACTTGTTAAGAACAAAACCAATTTTGTTAAAGCTACTACTTTGTTTCTCAACAGAAGAGTTTTGAATTTCTCTACCTTGAGAAAGTTTTTTAAGTGTGTTTTTAAGATCATCATTCTCCTTTTTCAAGGAATCACACTTGGTACAAAAGCAATTTTTGTTGGTAGAGATATTTGCCTTTAAAATCAAATTCTCTTCTTGCAAAGTTCTGTTTTGATTTTCAAAAACAAAATTCTCTTCCTTGGAAATAGAAAATTCGTTTTTCAATGTTTCCAACTCATTTTCAAGAGAAGAGTTTTTCTGTTTTGAAATATTTAGTTTCTTTGCAAGTATAAGAGATTCTTCATGTAAATCATCAAAGGCATCTTGTAATTCTTCAAAAGAGTAGTCAAATGAATTTACCTCATCTTTATCTCTGGCCACAAGACAAGTGTTGGCTTCTTCATTTGTGTTCTCCTCATCGGAATTGCTATTTCCCCAAATGGAAGATAGGTAAGCTTTCTTTGATGATTCAGTTTTTGGTTGTGGTTTCTCTTTTTCTCCTTTTTCTTTTTCTTCTATCTCCTTGGTGATTTGAGATTTTCCTGTAAGTTCAACACCAAGAGCTTGCAATTGATTAAGCACAAGTCGTATCTCATTAATGGTTTCACAATTTTTTATTTGAGCGATATCAAGTTCATTAATGAGATTTCTAGACTTTAATTCCATTGCAACAAGATCTTCCTCATATGCAACTTCTAAAGTTTCCCACATTTCCTTAGCAGTTGCACAATTGGAAATTCTGAAAAATTCATCTTGACTCAATGCACAAGAAATAATCAATTTTGCCTTAGCATTGAGTTGCACTAAACTTCTTTCAGTATCATTCCATTCACTCTTGGGTTTTGGAATGTATTTTCCTTGTTCTTCCTTGACAGGCATATAAAAACCATTTTCTATAATTTCCCAGAGTTTATGGTCTACTGAAATTAAAAAAATTTTCATTTCATACTTCCAATATTGAAAATGATTAGCATAAAAAATTAGAGGTTCTGTGAAAGAACAATTTTCAGACATAAACCACTCACTAGATCCAACCATATTTACTCTTAGACGGTTAAGTCTTAAATTAAGAGCCCAAGCTCTGATACCAATTGAAAGTAATGGTTGGAACCCAAGAGGGGGGGTGAATTGGGTTTTATAAATTTTTCACAAGAATTAATTGGAAGTTAAAATGATTTTCTGTAAAAGTACAATGCTTAGGATAATAAATACAATACAGAAAATCAATGTGCTGTCAAGATAAATAATTATAAAGATCAAGGAATTAAAGAATAGATATCAATATGCACAAATTAAAGAGTAAGGGATAGAGAAAGCAAACTCGGAGATTTATACTGGTTCGGCTAATCCAAGCCTACATCCAGTCCTCAAGAGACCACTTGAGTATTTCCACTATAATTGCAAGTTTAATCCGGGTACTTGCAAACCATTACAACCACGCAAATTCGATCCGGGTATTTGCGAAACCACAATGGAGAATTTATGAATCCGGGCTCCTCCTCAACCCAAAGCAAGTTCTTCCAACACCGGTACTTGCGAACCTCAACTCAGAATAATATATGTGTTGATCAAAATCAACAATACAAAGAAATTCTCTCTAAAGAGTAGATGAAAACAAATGAAGCTCTAATAACTCTAATGATAGAGAATATGCAAGATTTGGCTCAAGAATGCTTTCCTTTCTCTCAAAGATGATAGAAGAAGTTAATATCACATTGTAGGACTTTGTTCTTACTCAAAATCGTGTATCTAAGGTCATATATATAAGATTTTACAAAACTAGCCGTTATATAGCCGTTATATAGCCGTTATAGTACAGTCCAGATTTTGAGCTTTCTTTAAAAATTCATAACTCCCTCATTTGAACTCCGTTTTAAACAAATAATATACCGTTGGAAAGCTCTTGGAGTCTAGTTTCAAATGAGCCAAGTTTTACTCAAAAATTATTTTTCTTTTAAAAGATATAATCAAAATACTGACTATAGGTCAGAACAGAATAATCAACTTTCAGTTTTTCAAACTATATTTTAAATAGTTATATATTTCTCATTTGGACTCCGTTTTCAATAAATAATATACCTTTGGAAAGCTCTTTGAGTCTACTATCAAATGAGATTAAGATACTTGAAAAAATGATTTTTCGTTTATGAGATATGATATAAAGAGTGACCAAAGGTCAAAAACTAACTTTTGTAAAATTTCATATCTCACTATCTTTTTGTTCAAAATAATTGAGCCAATGTATGCAAATCTAAATCATTGAGTTGCACAAGTATACTAGCCTATATAAAATATACCTAATTTAAACACATAGGCTATCTTGATGCATCCAAGCTTCCAAGACTTCAAATCTTCTAATTCTTCATTTCTTGGAGCTTCATCCTTGCATGTTGTTTTCCTTGAGTGAAGCATGATATTGCTTTTCCTTATTCTTCAATACAATCCTCACTCTTCTTGTTTTGAACCAACCTATAAAATATATCTTACTTGCAAACCCAATGGTTAGTTTAATAGCATGATTCAATATATGCAACATACATATTAAATAACATAATCATGCTTAAGTACTTGTAGCATATATATGATAATTAATCTTTATATATATCAATGCTACTATTCAAATACATTTGTCATCATCAAAACTTATGGCATATAGCCTTAGGGTCAACACGAACTTCTTTCTAGTTTTCTCTTATGACCAAACCACATCTAGTACTTGACATTTCAATTGTATAAGTGAATAGTACCATATACGTAAATAGTATTATACAGGTGAATAGTATGATATACTGAAATAGTAACCGACCTAACTAATTTTCTTGGATAAAATTACTCATAGCCACTCTAACTTGTAAGATTTGTTCACTTAGGTCCTTGAGAATTTGTAAAAATTTCCTAAATTAAAAATTTGAAATTTCTATTCCCAAATTTCCTTCACTAATTCAAAAGAACATTTTCCATGTAATTAAATTTTTCAATAAACTTCAAAATAGATTTTAAATATTCATAAAAATTATTGGGGTATTACAAGAAAAGACTGCCAAGTCAGCTTCCTTGTCATCCCAAAAGTGCCACGTCAGCGTCACATCATTAAGAAATCTCTAAAATTAATTTATGAAATACCCGAATGGATTAAATTGAGTCTTTAATAATTTAAGTTCTAAAATATGAAAATAATTCATTTCCATCCAAAATTGATTTAGACCCAATAAATCACAAAGTGTAATAAAATTGGAGAATTTCCATAGAGAAAATGCAAATAGGCTATAGGGATTAAATGTATATAAAAAATGCTAGATATCACTCACCTCCATTGTCTCATCTACTAACTTCTTCCTTATTCGCTTCTTCATCGACTTCTTCCTCGCCACCTTTTTCTCCACCCAATTCTGGATGAGCTCCATGTTCTCCTCCTCCGCCAATTGATTTGCCACCTGATCATAATGTTGTTAGTCTTTGACGCCATTCACATAGCCAGAGTGTCGCAATTCATATCTTGGAGCATTGTGTTCTTTGTTCCTGCACTTTTTCTGATGTTGATGGCTTTTGCAGTGCTAATGTTCGAATAAGACATGTCAGATGGCGACTTTTAGGGACTGAAGAAGTCAGGCGAGAAGGTAAAGGGTGATTTAACTAAACACAATGTTTAAGAAAAAAAAATTTAACTGGAGGTATGCCATAGGTGAGCGTAGGAGGCTCCTACGTGTGTGCTCGCATAGGAGCAAATCCGTTTCCCAAAATTATAGGCCCCTTTTTTTTAAAAAAAGAAAACTTGTTTGGTTTGCTAATTTGAAAATGACTAAAAAAAAGTTCTTCCTTTATTTTAAAAGTTGCTTTTGAAAGTTGTTTTTTAAATTAAAAAATCACAATACATTTTACATGTTTTGAAAAACAACGTTCAAAAAACCCTTAAAAAAAGGAAGTAGCATCCGGTGTAAATCTTTTGAGTTCCCAATCAATGGAATATGAAAGAATATTGAAAGAGAAAACAATATCAGCAATTGTGCAAGATAAGGATTGGTGATTCTAGCCCCAGCAAATAAAAAATGATAAAGATTGACTAAGGCGCATCATTTGCATCTTGCCACATTGTTTTTGTTTGTTTTCCTCTTATTTTCTAGGTGAGTATTGAGTATTAGTGTAATATCCCAAAAAATCCGTGATTTTTGGGTATTACGTAAAGCTAATTTTATGGAATAATTCAGGTGGAGGAGATTTTTCTTGTTGGTGAGTTTAGAAGTGGCAAAGCTATGGAATATTGAATGGTGGAGAGTCGAGGAATGTATTGGTGGAACTGAGGGTATCGGGGAAAGTTAAGAGATAGGTTGGATACAAAGAGGGACTAAAGTGAAATAAGGAAAACTGTGGGGTACTAGGATTTAGAAACACCCTTGATGGGATTTTGCTGATTTGCTTTTACAATTGTTGACTAAGGGTCAACTAAAGGGTAATGTAGTAATTTCACCCTGGGTGAGTATATATAGGTGACCCCGCCTCTTTTTCCTTATTTCTTCCTTTCCTCTCTCTCTTCACCTTTTCTCTCTTCTCTTTCTCTCTTCCTTCTCTCTACTTTCTCTCTCTTCATTCAAATCCTTCAACCAAGCTTCAGGGATGGATCTCGGGTGATAGGGCGAGCTCTAGGAGCCAAGCAATGTAGGAAAAGCAAGGAATAGAGGTAGGAATTCATATTTCTCAAGCTTTCCCCTATTTTCTAGTTTTAAGGGTATTTGGGGTAAAATCGAGATTCCGGCTTCATTTCTCGATTAAAATTTGGGCTTTTGGTGTCTAAATGCTCCTTAGACATCAAGGATGAAGTCCCATGGATGAAATTATGAAAAACAATGAAGATTTAGCAGGATCTAGGCCAAATTTGAGAGGAATCATGGAAGAACACGAACATGGCACCTAGGCACCAGCTCTGGCACCTAGGCGCCAAAGTTCAGAAGATTTGGCGAGGATGACAGTCTTGGCGCCTAGGCACCAGGCAATTTGGTGTTCTAGGGCTGTTCTTCAAATAGCCATAACTCTTTCATCTAGATCCATTTTAGACAAAATTTATATAATTGGAAAACTCTTTGAGTCTAGTTTCCAATGGTAAGTTTCATATGGAAATTCATTATTGGTTAAGAGTTATGATAGAAGAAGTGGTTAAAGGTCGGGATTAGTAGTAAAGAATTTCTCTATTTTGTAACCCTGATGGTTTTTCCCAGCTACTTAATAAGGAATGGTCGAGGCCCAAGGTGGGAGTGCTGAGAGCAAGGAATCCAGGTGAGGGATCTATTTAGCTCTCTTTTATGTAGATATATATATATATATATATGTATATATATGTGTGTGTTTATATTTGAGGAGTTATTCTCCTAAATATATACATTTATTTGTTAAATGTATCGTGTGTGAGATGTGTGGGTTAGGATAGAGGATTGGTTATTGTGTGGTGATGGTATAGATGCATTGCATATTCATCTACATATTTATATTATGAAATGAGAGGGAAACAGAGCGGGAAGCTACCCATTTTGTAATACCGTTGAGTGGTGTCAATGGGTATGCATACACATTAAGGGCTAGTCCCTAATGTGGTGTGGAAAAGAGCGGGATATGCCTTACATCTCATTCATTTGCATAATATATGTTGTGTGTGGTGGTTTATTTGTTGGTAGGATATCTGTGTTGGCTAAGGGCATGATCAGAGAAACCATTCGTGTGTTATGGTTATGGGTATGACCCACTAGGCCAGGCACATAGTGGGATTTCTTGAGTGATAATATGTGGGAACATAAACCCTTATTGATTACACTCTTGAAATGTGGTATAGGAGCATGGACCCATATATAGGGTTGTATACATTTAATTTATGCATTACCTATATGTGTGTGTTTGGAGGAAAATATGATGGGACGTGAAACCATATGCGTGTCTTCGGGCAGCTTGGTATCATGCAGAATGAATTCCCAAATAAAAATATATGTATATATATATATTTATATATTCTGTATATTTGTGTAGTGTAGAGCTAACATTGGTGAGTCTGTGGTTTAGACTCACTCTCTCACAGTTGCACGTATGTAGGAGTGATCAGGTCGAGGACTACCTATGATATTGCAGTAGAACTTAGGCTTGTGGCAGTGTTGATAACACACTATTTGTGTCGGTCATGAGCTAGGGTTTCGGGTCGTGACAATTAGGGTGTGTTTGGAAAACTGATGGGCAAACTTGGTTTAGACAAACCTAGGTTTGAATGAACTTAATTTGGGTAAACTTAAGTTTGAGTGACCGTGATTTAAGTTTAGAAGACAGTTGGACAAATATAAGTTAAGGTAGACCATGAACATGATTTTATGTTCGGATATAGGTTTGTAAACATAGTTTTGAATGTGTAATATCAAAAAAGGCAAGGATTTTATATTTTATTTTTTGATGTACTCTTATTATTTATTGTCACTTATTTAAGTCTAATATAATGAATTATCAATGCTTTAATAAATTAGGTTTTCAATTATATTAATGTTTTAATAATAAATTATACCTGTTTCAATAAATTATTACAATCAACTTAATTTTGTCTTTTAAAAATTGTGTTGTTACAATATATATATATATATATATACATATATGAGAACCTACAGGTTAAAGTAAAGCAATTTCTTTTATCCGGTGCTCAATGGGTTAACATAAAAAGGATGCCATGTTTATTTTTGAGATGATTGTTGTCACTCTGACTCCTAAAGAAGATAAAGGAGAAGACATTGTAGTATGATGCAGTCTTCGTAGTTAATTCAGCATTCAACCATTTCAAAAGAAATTTTTGCTTTTGGTCGAACATTGCTCAGCTACTAGTATGGTAGTCTTTTGCTATTAGTTCTCGTTGCCTGTGGAGGTCATTATTGATGCTTACCACCAATGCTGGTTTACAATGGGGTAAGTTCGATGTCGAACAAAAACATTACATTCTCACACTCTAAAGGCTTTTTTTTGCCTTATTTTTCCTTCTTCCACTTTTATCCTTTTTCTTTTTCTCTTCCTTCAAGCCTCTCCTAATTTCTTTTGGCTCTTTGTCACCCCTTCCCTCTCTTTTGATTGCTCTATCCCCCTCTCTCTCTACCACTTACAGATGCTCTGTTTACACTACCTAAAATAGAAAAGATGATGAGAGTTGGCAGAATGGAAATAAGCGAATTTTTCAAGGGAAGCACATGAAAAGAAGGAAGTAATGACACTAAGAGGAGTAAGAAATCACATTTAATGAGGGAAGAAGCTACACAAGGTTATGGTGGCTCTAACCATGGTTGAGATATGGAAACCATTAGTGTAGAACGTGTACATGCTGCCAACCTTTCCTAATTTCATCCAAACCATATTTACTCCTCTCCTACCTACATTTGGCCAACCCCTGTTAGAAATATTAAAAAAGAATAATGGCTTTAAGATGCGATAAATCACTTTCTTTAAATAGTTTATGTCTGTGTTTTGGGTAATCGTAGGCAAACCCTTCCAAGATACAACAAAGTCTTCTTGGAACCAAGATACCCATAGTAGAATCTTAATAGGATATATATAGAGTCCAAATAGTTGTGTCTGTTCAATTTTAATAGATGTGTCTGTTCTATTTCTAATAGTCATGTCTATTCTATTTTCAATAGTCATGTCCATTCAATTTTTAATAATCATGTTGTCAAGTTTTTGATTCTGTATATCCATTTAGACCTTGATAAACTGGAACATTGTTTTTGATGTATGATGACAAAATAGGAAAGAATCTTTTATGCTACTAATCAAGGAACACATAAGAATAATCTTATTTGACTTTACTATTAAATGAAATGGTCTAATCACATTTTTATGAAGGAGGTCAACAAAGATGGAAATGAAATTACTACATATCAGGAAGAAGGAAAGAGACAATAAAGTTTATGGTTGTTTCCTTTAATATTGAGCTTGAGTTACCAATTATGGAAACAAGTGTCAAATTCGTTCAATCTTGATTTACATATTTATTGTGGAGCATCTACTCAAATAGCTACCCATTTGAACATTATAAAAGGCAGATGCATCAATAATTTGAAGGCACCTGAGTTGGCAAAGAGACTATTATTCTGAAGATTATTTTTTTCGGAAGTTTTCTTTTTGTATTCTTGAGAGTCTCGTATTGTTTATATTCTCTAAGTGAGATATCTCTCAAGCTTGAGTTCTGCATGAACTAAAAAATCATCTGTATTTTTGTTCTTGTCCTTAAGGGGACTGGTAGTAGGTAACTAGTAGGGTATCTATGTAGAAAAGGATTCCCGATGTGTGTTTGCTAGTGATGTGTGAAATCCAAGTGGTTGTTGTATAAAAGCAGGGTCTAGTTAATCCAGTCTGAAGGTTGCTACATGGTAGCATAAAAGCTGGTGGCTAAGCCTTGGTCTGGTTACATTGTATTGGTATTTTGTTTTTGCAACACCGTGGATTTTAGGTGTTAATATTTTTAATTTTAAGCGATAATTTTGATACAAGAGAAATTTTTTCCTGTTGCTTAGTAAGGAATGTAAAGTCAGAGGTGGCACCTTGGGGGGAGTAATAAGTGACTAGGGATTGGGGAGGTATACACATGAAACTGAGAGAGGTCAGATGATTACTAAGTCTAAGGAGGGACTAAAATGTAATAGAAGAAATGATGTGGTACCTAGAGTATGAGAAATACTTGAGTGGGAGAATTATGGTGTAATACCCGACAATTTTTGGATCACATGATTGGTAGTATTACTATTTTTATAATGAAATTTTTCATTATTTTAATGGAATTATTTGGTTATTTTTAATTTTTCATATTTAATTTATTTTTTTTTGAATATTATTTATGGAAATAGAGATAAATAAATGGATCGAGTATTTTATTGCGGATGATATTTTTGAGATTTAAGGAAAGACTAGAGAAAAAGGGAATTTCATGGAAATAGTGTTGGGGGACAGGGGACAGTGAGAGAGTAATCATGAGGCATAGAGAAGGTCGAGTCCTTACGGGATCTAGAGAGGGACTAAAGTGAAATAAGGAACTAGAGTGATACCTACAGTGTGAGAAATACCCAAATTAGAGAAATTATAGATTTGTCGCTATTAAGGTTAACTGGGATTAACCTGGGGGTAAAGTAGTAATTTCACCCTGGGCAGGTATATATAAGCGACCCCACTTCTTTTTTCTCATTTCTCACTTTTTTTTCTCTCTCTCTCTATCCTCTCACTCTTCCTTCTCTTTACCTTACCCTTTTTACTCCAAATCCTCTAACAAGCTTCGGAGAGCCTTTCTCCGGTGGTGGGACGAGTCATCGGTGGCCAAGCAACCTAGGGAAAGCAAAGAATCCAGGTAGAAATTTTGATTTCTCTAACTTTCCCTATTTTCTAATTTTAAGGGTATTGGGGTAAAATTGAGATTGAGGCTTCGTTTGTCAGTTAAAATTAGGGGTTTTGGTGTCTAAATACTCCTTAGACATCAAGGATGAGAACTTTAGAAGAAATCATGGAAAATAGTGAAGATTTGGCCAGATTTGTGCCAAATCAGAGGCCAAATCGCAGGAGTAGCGATCGTGGTGCCCAAGCGCCAAGTATGTGTGGCGCCTAGTGCCAACCATGCTGAGGTTCTTGATCCATTATTTTCAAATGGCCATAACTTTTTGATTCGGACTCTGTTTTTAATTTATATCGTTGGAAAGCTCTTTGAGTCTAGTTTTCAATGATATAAGTTTCATTTAGAAATTACTTACCGGATAAGAGTTATGACCAAATGAGTAACCAAAGGTCAGAGTTAGTGGTGAGGATTTTCCTCATTTTATTTATTTATTGATTTTGGTTGGTTCTAGATGGTGTGGGAGTTTCATTGGCTTGGTTTCTCAGAATCTATTATATGATAAACCTTGATGGCATTGAGGTGAGTGGGTGACCTTGCTACTTCTTTTTATTAAAAATTGCTCAAGTACAATATAAATCTCATTCACACTATAATTGGATTTATATTTATTAAATTCCCTAATTAGTTATGTTAAGTAATTAGTGGAATATTAGTTGTGATTTGTGAGGTTGTTATATGGAATGTGTATGGGTTGAATTGTGTGGATTTGGGAAATGTATTTGGGATTATGTGTATGATACTCAATGCTGTTGTATTATTGTTGTGAGAATGTATTGCATACCTATACAATGAGAGGGAGTCGATTAGTAACCCAAGGATATTGATATTTTTGGGAAGAAGTCGAAAATTGGAAATAGAGGAATGAACCTCTGAGATAAACCCGTTGAGTAAATATTGTCCGAGGGAAAATTTTGGACTAGGTCTCAACGAGGTATGCATGGGTAAGTGTAGGAAACATTACATGTGGTTGCATGCATATTTATGCTTATGTGTTTTGGATGTGGTTGACGTGGATTGCGAGAGTATGGACTTGCAAGGGAATAGCATGTACATTTGAGTACTGGTATGGGCTAGAGGTATTTGTTTAAATTATAGTTGTGATTCTAGTATTTGTACTTGTGCCTTATTTTATTGCATAATCATTTAGTCACTGAGTTTTGATAAACTCACACTCTCTATTGTTATCTTTTTCAGATTTAACAGCTGAGGAGGTTGGGAAAACTGTTAGGAGTTTGGCGGCTTTGGATATATACTCTATTTTTGTTGGAGGTTTCTTAATGAACCAATTTTTAGATTGTAAGCCATTAGGAATACTCTGCAAACCTATAGACCATCTAGATCCTGCTATGTTTTAAGAGTTTAATTAATTGGATGCAATTTACTTTGCATTTTCATTGTAAATATTTTTTCGATGTTATGGGAAATAAGAAAATGTAATTTGTAAATTTACTTCTTTTGTAATTTGTATGTTAAGTCAGATGCCCATTTTCTGGGATGTTACATATGGAGTTGCCATACTAAGGTTGACTGGGGGTTAACTAGAGGACAAAATGGAAATTTGACTTCTCAGGGTATATATAGGTAGCCCCACCCATTCTCTCTCATTCCTTCCCTCCCTCTCAAATGCTCTTCCCTTTCCTAACTCTCACTCCTCCTCCTCTCCATCACCTCTCAATCATCCACCACCCAAGCTTCTGATAACCTACCTCCGACGATGGTTTAACTCTCTAGTAACCAACCACCATCAGGAAAGCAAGGAATCGACGTAGGCATTCCACTTTCCTAATTTTCTCTCTATTTTCGGATTTTGTATGATTTGGCTAGGAATTGAGATTGTTGGAGATTTTTGGAGCTTAGGTTATGTTTTAAAACATTCATTGATGGCTAATAATGAAATTGGAAGTAAGAGTTGATAGGAAAAACAAGATTAAAGATAAGATTTAAGAGATGAATCATAAAAAAAGGTTAGGGTTTTTGGGAAAATTTGATGATTGAAGCTTGGAACCTTGAAATTAATTGGAGGTTTTGGTGTCAAAACATTCCCTAACCATCAATAATGAAATCCCATGAAAGGAATCATGAAGTTTGGTTAAGATTTGTGTTATTTTTGACTAAAACTGAGGTTCCTTTGCGTTTGTGTAGGGCACCTTAAGCGCCACCACCTACAAGGGGACCTAAGGCTAACCAGGCCAAGGCACCTCAAGCGCCAAGGTGGGTGCCTAAGCCTGATGCCTTGGGGTTGGCTTAGGAGTGTTGTGGTGCTTGAACTTGATTTTTCTTCCATATGGTTGTGTGCTGAGTCATATGTTTAATGTCCTACAGGTTGGGTATGATTCAATCATAGTTGTCAAGATCTCAATCTAAATCTTAAGATGTTATATCTTACAATTCGAAACAACCTAAATAATTTCGATCCTGTGTAAGATCTAAATCTTCTAGGATCTTAGTAGGATCTCGATTTAAATCTTAAAATCCTTTGATTTTATGATTTTATTGATCCTATAACCATTGAATTTTTATCCTTTTTATTATTTGTTGATATGTTTCTAATATATTAGGTCAATTGGGATGGAAAAATGTTATTAAACTAACTTAAGTCTTTACTAATATTATACAATTACAATCTTAACACTCATAACTTATTCAATTTTTAACTAAGTTTAGTGAAGACTGACAATGAAATATAATATTATAAGTTTTGAAGAAGAAATTATCTATTTGGTGAGAAGAACTTAGGTTTCTAAATACAATAGTAAGTGGAAGTTGCTCTCTATTTTTTTCTTTACTAATTGTATGACATTTGAGCTTATTTTATTGAAATATAATGAGATTTTAACAGTTTTATATTATTTACCAAATTTATGTCATTATATATATATATATTTATATATTATTTTATATTTTTGATAGGATCTTACAATCTTTGATTCGATCTTGTGATTCAATTTATCATGTACCCCTTCCAATCCAGCATAAGATCTCGATCTCAACAACAATGAGTTCAATGCTAGTCGAGGTGATATACGGGAGCCGGAGGTGCTTCAATCCAAGTGAGGGACTTAGCCTTACTTTGTGTGATTTATATTTTAAGGATTGTTTTCCTAAATCTAATTACATGAATTTAATTATTAAATGATTAGTTGCTAAACATGAGAGAAAGAAAACCTTGCATGATTATGAATGAGCATAATTAATTGTATATAAGGTATATATGCATAATGCACTTGTAAGCATAAGTGTTTAGTTAGAGGACATAACTAACTAGAGATAACCCTTAGGATTAATATCTTAAATATGTGTTGGGCTCAAGTAAGAGTTTGACTTGAGCATGGTAGATAGGGTTGACATTATTATTACTTGTGATTGTGTTTGGATGAGACTCTGTGGTGTACTCTTGAGGTCAGATACTGCTAGTTGTCAGGATAGGGCATGGGCCAGGACTTAGAATGGGAGTCCTAACATAGGATCACTGGACATAGGATCCATGAGTTGGTTTGTGGATAGGCAGCTCCATGGGACGACATCTCAGTAAAAAATCTGTAGGGATGCAGATCCACATTGATGAAGCCTTAAGAAACAAAATTATGGGAATGTAGATCCATGTAATGAAACTCTTAAGCAGAATATCTAGGGGAATGGAGACCCCTAATAATGTAGCTCTTGAGTGAGTTTCCCATAGGGATGCAGACCTACGTAGGGTGGATGAGTT
Source organism: Biancaea sappan (assembly GCA_037074585.1). Lineage (NCBI taxonomy): Eukaryota > Viridiplantae > Streptophyta > Magnoliopsida > Fabales > Fabaceae > Biancaea > Biancaea sappan. The sequence continues at coordinate 58,566,883 of CM073490.1, forward strand.
ATATATGATGATTGTTGTGTTATACCTATGTGTATATGTGTATGCAAGTGACTTGATATGGATTAGGACTATGCGTAGGACTGTAGGGATGTAAAATAAAGTTTATGCATGTTATCGAGTTTGGACAGGATTGGGGAATCAGATGTACTAGGCATCATATGCTTGCTCTATTTAGGGTAGAGGTATGATGTCATAGGTATGATTTGAAATGACATGATGCGGCGTCTGTGTTGTCATATATAGAGATCCCTGTATGAACAAACATATATGTATATATATACTTAGTAATATGTATATATATATATATATATATATATATATATATATATATATATATATATATATATATTTATGATATACATATATTGCATGTCTGTGTAAAGTAGGGCTATTTTTTTGGGTGAGTCAGTGGATTAGACTCACCTCTTCATAGTTATAGGTATAGGAGGACAGATAGTTTATTGTGTCACGAACAGAGGGTACCTCCTCATTTCTCGGGGTAAGGGAATTTTATTTATTTTAAAGTAAATTTCTTCAATATACTCTATAATCAAATAGGCTACCTAGGATGTAGGTTATATTAGTTAGGTTAAGTTGTAAGATCCTGGTCTGTGACAATGTAGATGTCACATTGTCCGCATTTACCACAGCCCTTGGTTTCAGGTTGTGATAAAATAATATAAGAGCTTTGGAAATTAGGTCTCCTATCGATTACAGAGCATATAATCTTAATGGGCCCTCCTCTATTATTATGAACCCGGGTATACATTGGAGAGATGACTCCAACAAAGGTCTTTTTAGATGTGTCTTCCTTTCTTTCAAAACTTGTTCTATTCTGAGGACTCGTTTGAGTCTGAGTGACTCAAACATCTATATTTGCTGTGTATGGGTTTGAGATGCCTCTTAAGTGATGTGAGGCACATGCATTTCGAGGCCACAAGGGGCAACGTGGTGGAACAATGGGATAAGATTTGGGTGATTACTCCCAAGGAAAGTAAAGGCCCGAGGGTGTACACTATAGTAAGGGGAATGGGTCATGGAAGCGGTAGAAAAGAAAGAAGGGTTACCGAGAAGCAAAAAGGAAGACATGGATAGGATTCTGCTGAGAGATCTTCACTATCAGAACAGGCATTGGCTAAGGCATTAGTTGGGGATATGGTATGATGAAAAGAGAGATTGTGCCTATAGAGCACAGAGACTACACAAATAATAAAATAGAAATTTATGGGAGAGAAATCTTGGTGGAGATTCAGGATTTCCTAAAACTCCAGCCACCTTCATTCTCTAGTACAGTGGATCTGAAGGATCATGAGGGTTATAAAGGAAATGAGGAGAATAAAAAGAGTGTTGTAGCATGGGGACTGCGAAGTAGAAGTACATGGCTCATCGATAATGAGAAGCATAGAGGGGTGACAACACCACAGATTCTCCATCAGAGGAATGGAAATGGTTCAAGAGAACGTCCTTGGAGCATTTTGTGCCTTAGGGTGTATACCTTACAGAGGCTTGAGAGTTTGAGACTAGAGCAAAAGATCATGTCGATACGAGAGAGTGACACCTAGTTCACTTAGTTGGTATAGTTGTTCTCATCTACTCCCAGGTGATAGGGAAGGGAAAAGAAGATTTGTTAGGGCCCTCTGTTTGTCAGTGTACCAACTAATGGGGCTATAAATGTAAATGTACCCTACATTCAAAGTAGTGACTAGTTCAGTGGGGATGATAAAAGCAGGGAAGGAGAAGCGAGACAAAAGAGGAAAAGAGCTATGCTAGGGAACCTTTAGTGTTAGTATAACTTATAGTCGATGACAAGAAGGTTAGCTTAGATAGTAAAAAGGGAACATAGTATGAGTTACCAAAGCTTATTTAGAACCAAGCGAGGTAGGCTTAGAATGCTTGATGTGGCAATTCCATTATGGAGCATCCCATTATGTGTAATTTATGTGTGCAATAAATGTGGCCGAGCAAGTTACATTAAAGAGGGAATGACGTCAGTCAGCATCAAGTATGAGATAGGAGTCTCCTTGTTCTTTTTCTACTTCCTGGGTTTCCTTTACACCTCGGAGGAAGAAGGGTGTAGCTAAGGGGTTGGCAGTGGACTAAGAAGGAAAGGTAGGACTATGAGAGGTCGGGAACTGGCTTGATATACGCTCGTAATCGAGAGAATCAGATACCACATTTGAAGAAAACTAGTACTTACCTTGTGTACATCCTAATGACCTTTATATGTTATACCATTGTGATTTCATAGTTGTATATACTCTGTCTGTATGTATGTGGTGCATATGAGTTGGTTTGGCATTGAGTTAGATCACCCTTAAGGGTAGCTAGTAGGTTAATCCTTGATGTGGACTTGGCCTAACTTGTTGCTGTTTATGATAACCCTGTAGAAGAAGGTGAGTTTTTTTGATAATGGCCTTAGCTCGAGTGATAGCCAGGGGGTTTGAGGTCATGCTCTTGGAGTACATGAACTATGCATAAGGTAGTTTAGATTATGGGGTAAGGAAACCTCTGGTTGAAGTGACCCTTGGTCGTAGCAAAGTAGCGTAGGAGAAGAATGGCGAACCTTATCAAAGGTACCTCTTTGAAGGTGAGGAAAAAGGATTTACGTTAGGGTATGATGAGACGGATATCCAAGGGGTGCTAGTTTGAGCTTATTGAGGATTCCTTAGTCTTTTTGGGACTCTTTTTGGTCAGGTGAGACCATGGAGAGGTAGTACCTTTCAAGAGGGAGAAGATATTGATGGGTTTAAGGCAATAGGAAACAAGATAAGTAGGTGAAATGGGTTTTGGGCTTAATACCTAGAATTGAGACCATCAAGGATATGATGGTCGTTGTTGACCCTAAGGCTATATGCCATAAGTTTTGATGATGACAAATGTATTTGAATAGTAGCATTGATATATATAAAGATTAATTATCATATATATGCTACAAGTACTTAAGCATGATTATGTTATTTAATATGTATGTTGCATATATTGAATCATGCTATTAAACTAACCATTGGGTTTGCAAGTAAGATATATTTTATAGGTTGGTTCAAAACAAGAAGAGTGAGGATTGTATTGAAGAACAAGGAAAAGCAATATCATGCTTCACTCAAGGAAAACAACATGCAAGGATGAAGCTCCAAGAAATGAAGAATTAGAAGATTTGAAGTCTTGGAAGCTTGGATGCATCAAGATAGCCTATGTGTTTAAATTAGGTATATTTTATATAGGCTAGTATATTTGTGCAACTCAATGATTTAGATTTTCATACATTGGCTCAAGCATTTTTGAACAAAAAGTTAGTGAGATATGAAGTTTTACAAAAGTTATTTTTTGACCTTTGGTCACTCCTTATATCATATCTCATAAATGAAAAATCGGTTTTTCAAGTATCTTAATCTCATTTGATAGTAGACTCAAAGATCTTTTCAACGGTATATTATTTATTCAAAACGGAGTCCAAATGAGAAATATATGACTATTCAAAATATAGTTTGAAAAACTGAAAGTTGATTTTACTGTAATAAAAATTATTCTGTTCTGACCTATAGTCAGTATTTTGATTATATCTTTTAAAAGAAAAATAATTTTTGAGTAAAACTTAGCTCATTTGAAACTAGACTCCAAGAGCTTTCCAACGGTATATTATTTGTTTAAAACGGAGTTCAAATGAGGGAGTTATGAATTTTTAAAGAAAGCTCAAAATCTGGACTGCACTATAACGGCTATATAACGGCTAGTTTTGTAAAATCTTATATATATGACCTTAGATACACGATTTTGAGCAAGAACAAAGTCCTACAATGTGATATTAACTTCTTCTATCATCTTTGAGAGAAAGGAAAGCATTCTTGAGCCAAATCTTGCATATTCTCTATCATTAGAGTTATTAGAGCTTCATTTGTTTTCATCTACTCTTTAGAGAGAATTTCTTTGTATTGTTGATTTTGATCAACACATATATTATTCTGAGTTGAGGTTCACAAGTACCGATGTTGGAAGAACTTGCTTTGGGTTGAGGAGGAGCCCGGATTCATAAATTCTTCATTGTGGTTTCGCAAATACCCGGATCGAATTTGCGTGGTTGTAGTGGTTTGCAAGTACCCGGATTAAACTTGCAATTATAGTGAAAATACTCAAGTGGTCTCTTGAGGACTGGATGTAGGCTTGGATTAGCTGAACCAGTATAAATCTCCGAGTTTGCTTTCTCTATCCCTTACTCTTTAATTTGTGCATATTGATATCTATTCTTTAATTCCTTGATCTTTATAATTATTTATCTTGACAGCACATTGATTTTCTGTATTGTATTTATTATCCTAAGCATTGTACTTTTACAGAAAATCATTTTAACTTCCAATTAATTCTTGTGAAAAATTTATAAAACCCAATTCACCCCCCCTCTTGGGTTCCAACCATTACTTTCAGTCGTGGCAAGAGAGACTTGCCTCGAGGAGTGCCTTTGAGCCTAAGGGGGAGTTTCATGGAAACTCCACTACCATTGTCTAAGAGGGAGCAAGTGTGTCAGGTGGTTTGGTTAGACGAAGTATACGTCAGGAGAGGTGTTGTGTCATCTATGTGCGAAAGTCAAAGGCGGTATAATGAGAACAAAAATAATAAATGGATATTTATGTCCACATTTTAAGAGAACTAAAGGTATTCTGAGAGTACGCTGTTAGTGGGGCATCGCAAGTAATGTGATTGAGAGAAGGTCAATCAGCACATGAATCACATGACAGAATAAGTACGGAACCTATGATTAATCGACCCACTCTCACTCAATAGCTCAGAAAAACCTATTGGGAAAGGTTTAGAGAATGAGAGAAAATGGCTTGTTGGCTAGTGATGAGGTTATAGAGATAAAGATGTAGGTTAGCCTCAACATTGAAGAAGATATAGAAAAAAAAAAGTGGAATACTATTCGCTTATTTAGCAAACACAGTCAGTCAGTGAGAGCGATTTCTCCTTTTCCTTGGCTATGGCAAGGTAGAAGAGGGACGTTAGTCTTAGCTGCTTCTATAGCATTCGTTTTGAGACGCCCTAAGGGTGGGGTAAGAAAGGGACGTGCTCAGTGGAAGCGTGGTAGATGTGGGTATTTTTCATTGCAAGAGCTGACTTATGATTACAATTGGGTAATCATAGCAAGTGTATCGACAGAGTGTGGGGTACTCAGATCATGGGTGTGGGGCCGTAAGAGGCTCGGCCCACGAGGTGGTTATCGATAAATAAGGAAGATGTATGGGACAAGTAAGTTCTTAAAGGATGTTGAAATTCAGGGACTGAATTTCTTTAAAGAGAGAGTATTGTAACACTCGTAGATTTCAAGTGTTAGTAATTTTAATTTTAAGGGATAATTCAAATACGGGAGAAAATTTTTCATGTTTCTTAGTAAGGAATGTGAGGTTAGAGGTGGCACCTCGGAGGAGTAATTAGTGACTAGGGACTGGGGAGGTGCACATATGGCACCGAGGGGGGGTTAGATGATTACTAAGTGTAAGCAAGGACTAAATTATAATAGAAATGGTATGATACCAAGAGTATAAGAAATACCCGAGTGGGAGGATTATGGAGTTGCCATACTATGGTTGACCGGGGGTTGACTAAAAGGCAAAATGGTAATTTCACCTCTAAGGGTATTTATAGGTGGCTCCACCCATTCTCTTTCATTTTCGATCCCCTCCTCTTAAATGCTCTCCCTTCTCCTAACTCTCACTCCTTATCTTCTCCATCACCTTTCAATCCTCCACCACCTAAGCTTCCAGTAACCTACCTCTGATGAGGGTTCGAGTCTCTGGCAACCAACCATCACCGGGGAAGCAAGGAATCGAGGTAGGCATTCCACTTTCCTAATTTTCTCTTTATTTTTAGATTTAGGATAATTTAGGTAGGAATTAAGATTGTTGGAGAGTTTTGGAGCTTGGGATATGTTTTAAAACATTCCTTGATGGTTAATAATGGAATCGAAAGTAAGAATAGTTGGGAAAAGAAAGATTAAAGATGAGATTTAAGAGATGGATCATAAAAGAAAAAAATTAGGGTTTTTGGAAAAATTTGATGATTGAAGCTTTGAACCTTGAAGTTAATTAGGGGTTTTGGTGTCAAAACATCCCTTAAACATCAATAATGAAATCCCATGAAAGGAATCATGAATCTTGGTTAAGATTTGGGTGATTTTGGCAAAAATTGAGGTTCCTTTGTGTGTTCGTAGTGGTGGCGCCTTGGGCACCACGGGTTCTGGCACCCAAGGCACCACCACTTGCAAAGGGACCCTAGGCCAACCAGGCCTAGGTGCCCAAGCCTAATGCCTTGGGGGTAGCTTGGGAGTGATTTTTCTTCCACATGATTATATGCTGAGTTATATGCTTGATGTCCCATAGGTTGGGTATGATTCGATGATTAATAGAGGCAATTTATGGGAGCTAGAGGTGCTCTAATCTAGGTAAGGGACCTAGCCCTACTTTGTGTGATTTATATTTTTTGGATTGTTTTCTTAAATCTAATTATATGCATTTAATTATTGAATGATTATTTGCTAAACATAGGAGAAAGAGAACCTTGCATGAATATGAATGAGCATAATTAATTATATGAGAGGTATCTATACATAATACACTTGTGAGTATAAGTGTGTAGGTAGAGGACATAAGTAACTAGAGATAACCTTTAGGATTAATATCCTAAATACGTGTTGGGCTCAAGTAAAAGTCTGACTTGAGCATGGTAGATAGGGTTGACATTATTATTACTTGTGACTGTGTATGGATAAGACTCAGTGGTGTACTCCTGAGGTCAGATACTGGCAGTTGTCGAGGGAGGGCATGGGCTAGGACCAAGAAGGATGTACTTGGGAGTCATAGGATGAGGCCTAGTGGTGCACTCCTTAGGTTAGACACTAGTAGTTACTAGGTCATGTCACGAGCCAGGACTCAAAATAGGAGTTGTACCATAAGATCAATGAAGATAGGATCCATAGGTTGGTCCATTTGGTTGCTCCTTAGGATGACATCTCGGTGATAAATTTGTGGGAATGTAGACCCACATTGATGAAGCCTTGAGAAACAGAATTATGGGGATACAGGCCCATGTAATAAAACTTTAGTCCTGATAACATAGCTCTTGATTGAGTTTTTGGTTTGGACGTAGACCTATATAGGGTGGATGAGTTTGTGTTATGCCTATTATATATGTGTGTGCAAGTAGGGTGGGGCACAGGTTGGGTCGAGTCAAGTTTAAGGGAAATTTGGACCCAAATAGATCAACTGTGATCAAGTTAGGTCAGGTTTATGAAATTTTAACGATGGACCCGAACAAATCTCCAATGGAATCTTCGAATGAAATTATCTCCTCGTGACCTAGCCACTATGAATCTCAGAATCTTTCTTTTTCCATCGCTGCCATATCTCTCTGTGTCTCTCATCTCTTCACAACCTTGCCTCTGTGAGTCTTAAAATCTCAACTGAATTCATCTCTCTATCTCTCATCACCTTACCCTTTGGATTATGGTACTAGTTTGTTTCTCTGTCTCTCATCTCTTATCCCTCTCTTTCTTTGTTGTCTCTAATCTCCTTACCAGAAATTTAAGATCTCTTCTACTGAACATCATTTATCTCTAACGGGGAGTGCTGAGAGCCACAATAACAACGAGGCAAAGTGAATCTGAAGAAGAAGAAGAAGTGAGGAAGAAGAACTCAGTTGAAGTTGAAGACTTGATACTCTCAGACCATGAATAAAGAGGAGGCTAGAAGGGAGGGATTTGGATTAGGGATTTAGGAAAGTGATGGAAGAGGAAGGAACCCTAGAGATATTGAACTATAAAAAATATTTAAAAAAATTATTTAATTACCATCAGGTTTGCGGGTTAGGTTAGGTTAAAAATTTCAACTTGCCACCTAACCCACCCATGGTTGGGTTGGAGAATTTCATCCCAACCCAACCTACAAACTCAACCTAACTGTGTGCGGTTGGGTCAGGTTGATAGATTGGTATGTGCAAGTGGCTCGATATGGATTAAGACCATATGTGGGGTTATAGGTATGTAAAATAAAGTTTATGCATATTATCGAGTTTAGATGGGATTGGGGAACCGGATGTACTAGGCATCAGACTTTCAGTTTATTAGGGTTAGAGGTACGATGTCATAGTATAATTTGAGATGGCTTGACTCCGTGTGTGTCCTATCATATATGGAAACCCATGTATGAACAAACATATATATAGCAAGGATTAAAACAAGTTAAGAACACTCAAAACTTGAAATTTCTGCATTTGATTTTCCCTTATCTTAAATCAACGATATCTCCCTCTAGAAAATTCCAAAATTTCAAACCACCTATCCATGGAAAGCTCTTTCTGTCTAGTTTACAGAAAAACAAGTTTCACTTAAAAATTCCATGTAGTTATGGAGTTATGGCCGAAACAGTACACAAAATTAGAAAAAATGAAATAAATAATTTTCAATTTTTGGTTGTCTTAGTTTTAATCCCTCTTCTTTTCAAACAATGAGAGGAAATTCCAACATGTTATTAAAGGACTTAGGTATATCACCTTAGGGTTAACAAAGAACCCAGGTGATTGGATGAATCCAAACTAATAGTTGCATAGTGTTTGATTCATAATGTTTAAAATCAGATAGATTTTCACTGGTAAGAGAAATTAAACAATTAAATTGTGAAATATTTTTCTAGAAAATTAAACTTTTGAAAGAAAAGGTTTGAATCCAAGAATATGTGAAATTGTCAATTTATTTTTATAATTATTGTTAATTATTGTGGCTGTATGAAATTTTGTGTGTATGATGTTAGACAGGTACTCTAAAGGCAAACACATTTTGCATTAGATGTACAAACTCAATTATTAATCTAGAAAGGTTTTCTTCGTTATTTATATTCATATTCATAAACTCAAGATTAGATTGTAAAATAAAAATGAAGTCTATAACACAAAACATAGTATGAAGGAAATTATGATGATGATCAAAATGTGGGATTTCTATCATGTGTAATTATGTATGTATCTAAACTATTCCTAGTTGTAGAATCACCTGAGACTGGACATCAGTGATCTAGATAGACTAGCATATGTTATGCTTCTTGATTTGATCAAGCAGTTGTGTCAGAATCTGTACGCATGAGATGTTTTGAGTGAACATGTGAATGCTTATTAATGGTAACAAGTACATTGGATGACGTGCATGAGACATTACATGGATACCTATTCAAATGTCAGCAATAGGTCTTATAGCAGCTAACAATGAAAGTATCCTTGGACTTGAGGAACTCAAGTTATCTTGGATATGGATCTTGTGTTTTGACTCCATTCTTTGTTACCCACCATGGGTCGCTTTTAGGGTGGTTATTGGGCACAGCGTGAAGTATTCGAAGATATTTGAATATTCAATAGAGGATTCACCACTTCTGATAGAAGGAAGTATACCCATGGCCACTTGTTGGGATAATAGCTAAGAAGTCTTTGGCCAAAGCAAACTTGTCATGAAGATGGTCTTCAGTGACATAGTTTATAGTGATTGATCCTACAAGATAAGGAACTGACTACTTAGGTTGGACGTGATGTAATCAAATCTAGTAGGAGTTAACACATAGGCCATACTCTAAACAAAGAGGGTATAAGATGGTGAAAGGACACATTGCATAGACACGCTTTAGCTGTAGAAAGGTTTAAAGTCAAACAACTGACTTTTCAGTCAATTGGGGGTCACAATGTGTTGCTAGATACCGCTCGTGATTTATTTACAATAAAATGTTGATTATGAATGGCCAACGTAGCCGAAAACCTAATGGGTCACATGCATAAAAATTTACTAGGAATGTAAAATGGGTTTGAAAATTTAATCCTAAATTGGAGTATTAATTAAAAGGAAATAAGAGAATAAAAGGAATAGGAATATGTTCCTACTCCTACCCAAACAATGAAAAGCCCAAAATAAGAACCTCTTAGGCGTCACTCTCTCAAAGAGATTGGGCTTCTTAAGATGTCACTTTAAGAAGCCCAATAAGGAAATGACGCTTACAAAGGGAATTAAGGCTTTAGGATTTGTGGTTGCACCTATCACTTTAATATGATAGTGAGAGCCATACACCACCTACCACTCTCTCTTAATTGTTGAGTATTTGTTTTAGAAATACTTTTGTTCTCTTCTCCTTCAACCAAGAGGGTTTTCTCTATAGCTTCTTCGTGCTTGCTCGCACAAGAATGAGAAGAAACCCCGTTACCTTAAGAGGTTTTTCTTGTGTAATTTCACGTAGATTACAATTAGAGATATTATACTTTGGATACTTGCTTTGACTTGGAGTGTAATACCCGTTAATTTCAGAATATAATTCGCTTAAGAGTATTTTAGAATTCTACAACGTTACTCTAGTTATTTATTTTGGTTATTTTTAATTTTCATATTTAATTGTTCTCTTTGAATATTATTTATGAAAATTGAGTTAAATGACTGGACTAAATATTTGCACAATGAGGGATATATTCTAAGGATGGTGAAATTCATGGAAAAGTGGTTTCAGAATGGTCAATTAATCCATTTATTGTAAATTGACTGGATGGGTTTGAATGTTGGGTTATGGATACCCATGGGTTATTGAATAACCCATTAGAAATATTTAATATAAAGTTTCAATAGTACCCCTCATTTTTTCACTCAGCCGAAGGAAGCAGAAAAGCATTTCTCTCTCAGTTCTTCATTTTCTTCTCAAATCCTTTCCTTGATCTTCAGAATTTCGATTATCTGTTCGGTTCAAAAGCTTTGTAAGGATCAAAGGTAAGCTTTAATCTCGTTATTTTCCTTAAATCTAAGTTTATATGGAAGATTAGAGGAGGTTTTGTTCTTGAAGATTTTGATGATATTTCGTGAATCTCAGTTGTTTTAGAAGTTATATTTGAGTTATAATCGGTTAAAAGAGTTGAAATTCTGGTTTTGAAACAAGAAAGGAAAGGATGAAATTGTTAGAAATTTCTGCAAAAAACCGAGTTACTGTAGCGACCAGAAATTTCGAAACAAAATATGGAAATTTCTGCAGTACTGTAGTGTCGGCAATCAACGGTACTATAGCAGTCAACGTTACTGTAGCGAACTGGCACTGTAGCGAACCGACACTGTAGCAAACCGTACTGTAGCAACCCGTTACCCTAGCAGTCAGAAAATTTTATGTATTTTCGTGATTTTGTTTCCTTTCTTATGTTTCCTTGTAATATATTTTACTAGGAAATTTTCCTACACAAATTCTAGTGTGGAACAAGGTAAACTTGGACAAACATCAAGGTGAGTGAATAACCTTGCTCAGCTAATTTGATATTACTAGTCAAAGTACAATATAAGTCCCATTTACAATATTATTTGGATAATAAGCAATTAATTTTTCATATGGGAGTATATGATGATCAGTAGAAATAAGAGTATGAAGAAATTATTTGTTTCATGACAATTGTACTATGTGATGAATTCTCACTATTTTATTAATGAGTAAAGATCTACGGGATCTAATACACGAGTGTGAAAGGGTTAAAGTCCCATACTACTCGGTGTATATCTAAGAAATCTTATACACGAGTTTGAAAGGGTTAAAGTCCCATACTACTCAGTGCATATCTATGAAACCTATACACGAGTTGAAAGGGTTAAAGTCCCATACTACTCGGCGTATACCTATGAGATCTTATTCACGAGTTTGAAAGGGTTAGAGTCCCATACTACTCGGTGTATATCTATGAAATCTTATTCATGAGTTTGAAAGGGTTAGAGTCCCATACTACTCGATGTATAAGACAATTAATTATATGAGTAAATGTGGTATTTGTACTTTTGATATTTTATAGTACAGTTATTTACTTACTGAGTTTTTAAATAAACTTACACTCCCTATGATTATTTTTTTCAGATACAGAAAACAAAGAACAAGAGTATCCATTTGAAGAATAGAAGCCCATTGGAATTATCCTCTATTTCTATCTGGTGGGATACCAGTACTTATTAATGTGGACACTAGAAACGCTCTGTACTTTCTATAGGTCTCCTAGGCTTGCGATGAGATAGAAATATCAGACTATGTATGTCTATATTTGCTTATCAGATGAATATAATTCTGTAGTGTGGAATGAATGATTAAGGTTGAATGTAAAACCTTACAGAATATATGTATATAACGTATGTTTGAGAATTATATCAAATGAGTAGTATCTTTTCACATGCTCAATTTTTGGGATGTGACATGGAGAGGTTGCTGCGCTACAAGAGATATTTCTCTTCGTCTTGTTTTTCATGGTTAATGTAATGGTAATATAAGTTGATCCATCAGTGAATGAGGTTTATAAAAAATTTTAAATTCCATTGCCTTCTATGATCTTTAAAATCCTATAGTGGTATCAGAACCTGGCTATAGTTATCATTACATTAAAACGAAGAATGTATGACTATAATAGAAATCATCATATTTAGGTTTTGTGTTTTTGAAACATGAATATAGTGTGATGCTTGTTTCTTTTTCTTTAAATTTTTGTATAAAAGAGCATGAGATGTTCTTATGAATTTTTTGTTGAAAAACATATTTTGACACCAAACAAGAATTTTTTAAAAGAAAAAAATATTTTGTATTCATCAAAATGGTTTCTTAAAAGAAAATTGTCTTGATCCATAAACCCTAATTTTCTCTCTCAAGAAGATGTTTGGCGTGAAAATAATAACAAATAAAAAATTTTTGTATTTAATTTAGGTTAAATCAATTTTGATTGATTTAGATCTAGATTAGTTTCCTAATATGATTTAGGAAATATGATAATTGATTAATTGATTCAAGATATGATTATTTTCCTAATTTGATTAGGAAATAAATTAAACATGATTCTTAATCAATATAAGATCAATTAATTTGATAGTCAAATAAATTGATTAGTTTGATCAAGATTAGTTTCCTAATATGATTTAGGAAATAATTGATTAGATTATATCTTGATTGATTTCCATATGATTTAGAACATAACTTAATTAATTGATTAGTTTATATCTTGATTGATTTTCTAATATGATTTAGGAAATAATTTAATTAATTGATTAGATTGTACTTTGATTGATTTCCTAATATGATTTAGGAAATTAATTATCTATTTATTTATTTTAAATCTTGATTATTTTCTCATTTTAAATTAGGAAACATTTTTTAAAACTAGAATCTTTGTGACTTTGCTAATTTAAATAAGGACAGAAATCAATTTATTAGGAAATTAGAATTAAAGGGCATTTAATTCTAAATAAGGAAACAATTAATTTTAATTGAGATTAAAATAAAAGTAGAAATAATTCATGTGATTAAATTATTCTAACGCCACGTAGACCTTAAATGTCAATTTTCGTTATACATATATTTTAATAAACAATGCATGATAGGATGCATGTATGGCATGATGGCTGGTTATGGACTTTTACCAAATATGAATTGTTCATGCATATTTTGAAAATTATGGTTTTTGGTAAATATGGTCTGTGTACCTGTCACATCCCACCCAGGGCACATGATCGACATGAGAATTAACCTGACCTCACCTCGGAACCTAAACCATTTTATCATTCCAGAATATGCAATACTCAAAAATAGATAGATAGAATTAAACATTCATTCAAAGAAATCTTTCTTTCATTTAGTCATAAATAGTCAGTTACAAAGAATTATACTATTCTATGTCTTTTATTCATTCCATCACAACAATAAATTAAATAAGAAGTTAAAAACATATTCTACAATATAGTTACATCATTTATTTACATCATCTCATCAATTTATAAAGACAAAAATCTAAATCCTAGGTTACCTATGTGATCACAGAGCGACTCTAGAGTAGTAAATTAAAAAGGCTAAAATAAGATTTTAGAATCATCCCCTGATTCAAGTGGGGTTTTGAGTTGATGATCCATCATTCCCTATCTGAATGCTTGCCTTTAAGAACTAACACTGAAAAATGTTAATATAAAGGGCATGAGCAAACCATGTGCCAAGTGAGGGGACAACGCTACACTATGACAAAAACAATTATAATGCATCATAATGATAACATGTAGCAAATATTCATAAACCAATCATGTCAGAACATGAAACAATTCAAAACAATTCATAATAACTGAAAAATCAATCAATTACATAAATTTTCATACTAACCAGGTCGTCCAGGGTACCTCTGGATCGTTGCCCGTGGTCCCCACCGTATCCACCCTTATCGCTCCATATATAATATGCCACCCTTATGACTGCATGTAGATTTGCCATGGGGTGCACCACCATGCTTTTCTTTTCCAGTCAAACACAACCACAATCACAATCAAGGTCTCAAAACATAAGACAAATATTCATCCACAACACACCTTAATCATTCACAGATTAACAAATTCAGCATTCGACATATACCACATCTCAACTCAATTCTCATATCGTATATAAATCATAGTAGGATCTAAGTATGCACAATATATCACATTATATTGAACATAAAATATAAAGGAGTTACAATTTGCTTACTTCAACGACAAATTTGGATACATATGTGTGCGTATAAGTTCATATATATCTTTGCCAAAGTCAACTTTCTAAATAAGGGATTTGCAAAATGAGTATAATGTATGTGTATGTACATATATCTTCTGATTAAAGAATCATATACATTCATTGGTTATAGGGGTGTGTATATATATAGATACATGTATCTGTTTTTCTTTAAGACATAAAGCTTTATGTGTTTTCATGTATATATATATATATACAATATATATATCTCTCTTTCACATTTCCAAAGGATAAAAAAGTGTATATGTACATACACATTTCCTAGATCTTCCTTGTGTACCAATGTAACTCATGAATATATACAAACATATATACACAAATTAGAATTATTCTCTTCACTCCTCCATTCATGAGGAAATATAGTTATGTGTACATAACCACACAAATTTTTCAACTATTTATATTTCATCATTCCACACAAGCACAATAGCAACATGAATCCAAATGTAATCTTACATATAATACTCATCATCTTCTAAACATCTAGATACACTACATGTTTTCATTTATGACGCAAAAGGTTCACTAAACAAAAATATTTAGCCATAGGAAGAGTTAACCCACTCACCTCAGATCCAAAAAGGCTCCCACACTCTAACTGAAGGAAGGTACCAAATAACTCGTAAGAAGCCTGAGACTCACACCTTGTTTTTTTGCACTTCACATTTCCTTCTCTGTTTCACCTTTCTTCTTCTATTTTCTAGCTTCAATTTCAGCCAGAGCTATCACTAATTTATGCTCTGATCTTCTAATGTAATAGTTTGCTTCTAACATCCCAAAATCCCAAAGTCCCCCTTGCTAGATTTTCTTTCTCTCTCGGTTGTGCTTGGTTTATCTCAAGGGAATTTTCTCTGTTTTCATGATAGTAAAACGGAGTTTCATAGGTTCTCTCTCTCTGAATCTTACCCACGAAGGTAAGGAAGGAAAAGGGTTTGCGGGTGTGAGGCAAGAAAATTCTAGAATTTCTTTCATTCTTCTGAAGAGTTTAGTTGGCTAAAAAAAGGGATAAAGGAGATGGATTAAGTGCATGGCTTTTAAGCCTGCCAGCACAAGGGGCACGTGTACTGTCTTGAGTTGCCATCACCTTCCTTTTTTTCAATACTTAAAGGCTCCTTTTAATTTCTTTACTTTTTCACTTAAGTCCCTAACTTATTTGATAAGAATTCTTTTCATATTTTCCAAAATTAAATTCATAACCCTTTTCTTCACATTTATGTATTTATTTATTTTATTATTTCACTTCTCTTAATTGTTCTTTCTTTTCTTCTTAAAACTCTCCTTTTCATAATAGTCCTCTTTAAGTATTTAATATTAAAAGTTACATACTATTTAATAAAAAATAATATTATAAATAATATTCGTAATTTAATTAACATATTGCAAACATATCCAAAAATTTAGAATTTTAGTTCCTAATTTTTTTTTAAATTCAAAGGTTCATTATATTATTTTAAAATCTAGGATATTACAGTACCCTGCCTCTCTCTATTTCTCTATTGTACTTCTCTTCTCATCTAACTCCCCTCAAATTTAACTTGAGGTTTATCATTAAACAGTGTAATTAGATTACATAGGGTTAGTATAGGAACGAGATGCAAGAAAGAAATCGTGGAGAAGGAGCTGAGACCATATGAAAAGTAGAAATGGAATTTCTATGTAAAATCATGCATATACCTAAGTTTGACCTAGTCATCCCTTTTGGCTCGGAGAGTTGACTATAGATAAATCCATAACCACACCATATAATTTACTATCTATATATGCGTAATGTGATTACACAAATGATGCATGTCTAATTTAAAATTTGATGAGACTAATTAAGAAAACCCTCGAATAATATTAAAGCTAAAGTCTTCCATTAATATGGGGTGAACCAGGGATCTTTTTAAAGCTTGCGTTGTTAGACTCTCTCCAAGCCTGGCTTTAAGTTGAACATGTTCAAACCATTGAGATATGATCTTATGATTAATGGGCTAGCTTTAACTAGAAGCATTGATTTGTTGGACTCTCTCCAAGGTCAATGTAGACAGAGACTAAGTTGGGCTATAAATATATGATGTATATGAGTCAAGAGTTGACAAGCCCAATGATTAGTGCATACATCAGTAGTTGATAGGACTACTCGATGGTTGCATGCACAATGCAATTGGTATGAAATACCTACCATTTGATCCAAGATGGCTTGTTCGACTCTCTCCAAGGACATTCAAGGTGAGTTTTGGACATCGAGCCCACTAAGAGAATATCCAACGAGTTCTCCCAGGTCTAATGTGGGGGCTTTTGGATTTGTAATAAAATAATGGGAGTAATAATGCATTATATTAAAATCATATATCATGCATTTATGTACATATTTAACATGCTCATGTTTTACATCTAGGTTGATAGAATCATGACATCTATCGTGGATTTAAGATTTATTCTCGAGTCAAATAAGTTGACTGGGACAAATTTCATGGACTAGCTAAGAAACTTGAGAATTGTTTTCAAGGTTAAACGCATAGCCTATGTTTTTTATGAGGCACCCTTGAACCCTCTGCTGATGACGCTGATGAAGACCAAGTTTTGGCCTATAAGAAGTGCATAGGTGATGATGAGCTAGCATCATGTATCATGTTGGCCTCTATGACACCCGATCTTCAGAAGTACCACAAGGCCAAAGGAGATATCAAGAAAAAGCAGGCCAAAAAGGCAAAGAAAGCTGCACCCAAAGGGACTTGCTTCCATTGTGGCAAAGAGGGCCATTTGAAGAGGAACTACAAGACCTATCTAGAGTCCATGAAGAAGAAAAAGGCATCCAATACTGAAACTACTTCAGGTATCTTTATTATTGAGATAAATATTATTTCTAGTAAAACTTGGGTATTAGATACCGGTTGTGGCTCACACATATGTACCAATATGCAGGGCTTAAAGAACAATAGACAGTTGACTAGAACAGAGGCAAACCTACGAGTCAGAAATAGAGCAAGAGTTGCTGCATTAGCTGTAGGAACTTATGTATTGCCTTTACCTAGTAGTTTAATTTTAGAATTAAACAATTGCTATTTCATTCCATCCTTGATTAAAAACATTGTTTCAATTTTGAGTTTGAATAAAAAGGGTTTTCATTTAACATTTAGTAACAACTGTTGTCATATAATATTAGATGGTATTCTTTAATGCATTGGACGGTTATGCAATGGGATTTATGTATTAGACACATCTAACTTGATCCTCAACATCGAAAATGGCAATCCTAAACATCTAAAACAAGATAATCAGTTAATTTCATATTTATGGCATTGTATATGGACCAATGTCAATGCATGCCAGGAGTGGTTATGTCTACTTCATTACATTTATCGATGACTATTCTAGATATAGGTATATATATCTAATGAGATACAAATCTGAGGCCTTTGAGAAGTTTAAAGAATTCAAAAATAAAGTAAAGAATAAATTATTAAGACACTAAGATCTAGTCGATGTGGTGAATAAATTAAACCAAGAGTTTGAGGATTATCTTAGGGACAATGGGATATTGTCCCAGTGGACTCCATCTTATTCACCACAACATAATGGTATAGCTGAAAGAAGAAACCAAACCTTGTTAAACATGGTTAGGTCTATGATGAATCATGCAGAACTTTCTAAATCTCTTTAGGGCTATGCATTTGAGACTGTTGATCATATCCTGAACAGAGTCCCAACTAAGGCGGTTAATGTTACTCTATTCAAAAAATGGTATAACAAGAAACCCATCTTATCTCACTTAAAGATATGGGTTGTCCAGCTTACATGAAGAGAATAATGTCAGATAAACTTGAGGCAAAACCTAACAAATGTTTGTTTGTGGGGATACCCTAAGGAAACAAGAAGATATCAATTTTACCATACTTTGGAGCAAAAGGCGTTTGTTTCAAGATATGTTGTCTTCTTATAGAAATAGTTTCTCTTAGTGGAAAATAGTGGGAGTATGATTGAACTGAGGAAGTTCAAGATACTCAAACAGACATAGAACAACTGCCTGCTAAAGAGCTGATAGATACAAAACATCTGCTAGCTCAAGAGCTAGAGCCATTCACTCATTCTAGAAGAGTAACGACCAAACCTTCTGTACAAGCACAAATGCTTCGTAAGTCTAATAGAGCACATAGGGCTCCTAAGATATTGATTTTGTAGGATTTTAGAGATCATAGAATACAATGAAATTTATTATTTTCTCTAAAACCTATTCATCGATAGATCAACCTATATTACCATTACATTAACCATGAAAAATAAGACAAAGAGAAATACCTCTTGTAGCAGCAACCTCTCTAAGCCAAAGCAAGTATCCAAAATAGGATATCTCTAATGGTAATCATGTGAAATTTCATAAAAGAAATACCTCTTAAGGTAACGGGATTTCTTCTAGTTCTTGTGCTAGCAAGCACAAAGAAGCTATAGAGAATACCTTCTTGGTTGAAGGAGAAGAGAACAAGTGTTTCTAAATCAAATACTAAACAATTGAGAGAGAGTGGTTGGTGGTGTATGGCTCTCACTATCATATTTAAAGTGATAGGTGCAACCACACACCCTAAAGCCCTAACAGTGCAAGTATCTTTGGACTTGAGAAACTCAAGTTATCTTAGATATGGATCCTGTGTTTTGACTTTATTCCCTCATGGGTCGCTCTTAGGGTAGTGATTGGGCACAGTGTGAAGTATTCAAAGATATTTGAGCAGTCAACAGAGGATTCACCACTCTTGATAGAAGGAAGTATATCCATGGCCATTTATTGGGATAATCGCTAAGCAATTTTTGGCCAAAGCAGACTTGTCATGAAGATGGTCTTTAGTGACATAGTTGAAAGTGATTGATCCCACAGGACAAGGAACTGATTACTTGGGTTGGATGTGATGTAATCAAGTCTAGTGGGAATTGACACATAGGCTATACTTTGAACCAAGAGGGCATAAGATGGTGAAAGGACACATTGCATAAACACGCTTTAGCTACAAAAAGGTTTAAAGTCAAACAATAGACTTTTTAGTCAATTGGGGGCCGTGATATGTTGCTAGATACCGCTCGTGATCTATTTACAATCAAATGTTGATTGTGAATGGCTAACATAGTAAAAAATCGAATGGGTCACATGCATAGAAATTCACTAGGAATGTAAAACAAGTTTGAGGATTTGATCCTAAATTAGAGAATTAATAAAGTGAAATAAGAGAATAAAAGGAATAGGAGTGTTCATAGTCCTACCCAAAAAAGGAAAGCCCAAACATGAACCTCTTAGGTGTCATTCTCTGAAAGAGATTGGGCTTCTTAAGATGTCACTTTAAGAAGTCTAATAAGGGAATGATGCCAACTAAGGGAATTAGGGCTTTAGGGTTTGTGGTTGCACCTATCACTTTAGATATGATAGTAAGAGCTAGAATTATTGAGTATTTGTTTTAGAAACACTTTTGTTCTCTTCTCCTTCAACCAAGAGGGTTTTCTCCATAGCTTCTTTTTTCTTGCTAGCACAAGAATGAGAAGAAACCCCGTTACCTTAAGATATTTTTCTTTTATGTAATTTCATGTGGATTACTATTAGAGGTATTCTACATTGGATTCTTGCTTTGGCTTAGAGAGGTTGCTGTGCTACAAGAGATATCTCTCTTCATCTTGTTTTTCATGGTTAATGTAATAGTAATAGAGGTTGATCCATTGGTGAATGCGTTTTAGAGAAAATTTTAAATTCCACTGCGTTCTATGATCTTTAAAATCCTATATATGAACACATGGATATGATTGTGACTGGAAAGCTGAAAAAGGCTTGATTGTGATTACGGGTAGGTCCCCTATCTATGGATGAGCAATACCGTTTATGAATCTCAGTAACAATGGGGAGACACTCCCTTATGATAGAAGAACATGAGATTAGCCCGAGTAAGATGAAACCTATAAGGCACCCTATCAACGAGGGATTATAGTGTGAGGCATCACAAAATGGTAAGAGGATCACTGGGTGGCTCCAGCTAGTGATGAGTATGAGAACCTTGGGTTTGTGAAACAGTTTGTATGAAACAATGTTCGATATGCTTTCTTGAGCTTGTGATTTGAAGGGTGTTTAAGAATGACTAATTCAACTAGGAAACTCATTATAATCTGTAATTAGAGATCTGGTAAATTAATAACAAGGGAATCATTAAAAAGTAAGGGCTAATTCCAAGTAATGTATGCGTTTTTTTATTATTATCTTCGTATAAATGGAGTAGCAAGGAAACCAAGTACGTCCTCATCTCCAACTAATTGAGTATGTTTGGTTTACCTATTGTGTGATCATATGCATTTAATTACTGTGCCTATATGCTTGTGTTACCTACGTGTTGTAGGGATGCCAAGTAAGTCCTTCTTGCTTTCTTGTTTCATGATAGACACTGCATGCTAAAATTTAAAAAACCTCCACATAATTGAATCTAATAAGGGAAAGGGTAGTAGATAAGGCTAGTAATGGCGAAAAGACATCGTTACTACGCTAGTCCCAGCCTAGTTAGTAGGTCATGATGATTACAAACTATATAATAATCCCCACTATATTGTAATATTTATACATGATATCATAAATAATATAAAGTATCTTTACAGAGATTTAAACTTTCTAATAGTATAATACTTTAAAATTTTCATGAAGATAGTGGTATCATAAAATTTGAACCATAACTTCATTTGCCAAGACTGAAAGTACAACACATATGAATATTTAGCACTTTTATGGCCATGTGCTAATCTTGGTTTCATGAATATTTATAAGATAAACCATTTTAAATCTTGTTGAAGCGGTACCACTTCAATATTCATATAGGAGGTATTGTTATTATGTCCCTGTCACTCCAGACATTTAACAATTCCATTAAAACCTTTGTCAACCTCTCTTTGTAACAGTATGCACTATGGAGTGTTTCTTAGCAAGTCTGTTTAATTCTAGACATTTTACAACTCCTTAACTCTTCACATGACGTTATATAGTACATTTTCTCAAATGAAGTCTCAATTTTAGAATTTGTACTTCAAACAATACTTAGTAACTTGTTATTGACCATTGAACTTTTATTGTTAGAGTGTATACTAACTCAAAGTTAGATTTCTATTAGTAGTGTTTTATTTCAAGGGTTTTAACATCATTTCTATACAAGTTTGTTGTACTATATCTTTAGGCAGTGGTTTTATCAATGGGTCAGCCAAATTCTTATTTGACCTGATATAAACAATTGTCATTGTTCCATTTGTGATAAATTCACTTATATAAGTCTGTCTTAAGCTTATATGTCTTGATTTCCCATTGTAAATTTTGTTGTTAGCTATATATATTGTAACTTCACTATCATAGAATACAGAAATGGCTGGCATAAGTTGTAACCACAACTTAATGTTTAATAACATGTTCCTCAACCATTCTTCTTCTTCCCAGCATCTGCCAACGCAAGAAATTCATATTCCATTATAGAATGAGAAATACAAGTTTACTTCTAAGATGCCCAACAAATGACACCTCTATCCAAGATGAATATCCAACCAAATGTGGATTTATTTGGCATCAAAATAATCTTCTAATATTGTCACATCCCAAATTCAGGGACATGACCAGCATAGCAATGAATTCCACATCAACATCATGATCCTAACTCTATATGAGTTCAGCACACAGAAGCATAAGTGCAGTTTAAATTGGAAAGTTTAAAAAATAAGATTCCCTACAACAAATACAAGCATCCTAGGAGTTCTATTTGCTACAGAGCGACTCTACAACCTTTACGTACCCAGAAATACACTATCAACCCAAGGACGGGCGAGCCATAGACTTGGAGGCTCACCAACTGATATATACTCAGTGAGGAAATGAACAATACCAACATAAGTTGTATCATATGCATCGCTCACTAGAGTGGGGCCTGGAACAATGCTCTACTTATAATTATAACCAGATTAGCCTCATTCTTCGCTATGGAGCCGCTCCGGTTAAACTAAGAAAATGATTCTGACCACAATATAGGCAATACATGAGATCATAACTTACCCAACAAGGCAGAATTTAGTTTAATGTACTAACCACCTGCACAATCACCTTTCTTTTGTAATTTCACTCAAAAGTACACATGAGTAGAATGGTAGTAATAATAATAAGCTCAATGCCATGTCTCCTTTGTCAAAAATATATGTACTATTTAAATCAGATTCCATACAAGGAAAAGTAAGTAAAATAGCCTCGTATTCTAGTACAAACTTAATTTAAAATAAAAAGGGGGTTCTCCCCAGTATTGCATCCTTGTAGTACCCATTATTGATTGAATTTTGATATGTCCACCATTTCAGGACATTTATAAGATTGATATGCCCACCGTTCTAGGACATTTATAAAATTGGTGTGTCCATCGTTCTAGGACAACAACAACAACAACAACAGCCTTATCCCACTAGGTGGGGTCGACTACATGGATCGCTCGACGCCATTGAGCTCTATCAATGACTAACTCTTTAGGAATCTTATTTACCAGAAGATCCCTCTCAATAACCTCTTTAAGTGTCCTTCTTGGTCTTCCTCGACCTTTTTTCACAGGGCTCCAAACCATCTACTCAACTCTCCTTACTGGCGCTTCTAATGGTCTTCTTTGAACATGTCAAAACCACCTTAAACGGTTTTCAGTCATTTTTTCCTCAATAGGTGCCACTCCAATTCTCCCTCGTATACGATTATTACGGATCATATCTCTTCTTGTATGACCACACATCCAACGCAACATCCTCATCTCCGCTACTCCAATTTTATGCTCCTGTTGTCCTTTCATCGCACAACATTCGCTCCCATATAAAATCGCAGGTCTTATAGCAGTACGATAAAACTTTCCTTTGAGCTTATCTGGTACTTTCCGATCACAAACAACTCCTGATGCCATTCTCCACTTTAACCACCCAGCTTGTATCCTATGTGTCACATCACCAATAATTTCACCGTCATCTTGTATAACAGATCCCAGATACCTAAACTTTATAAAAATTAGTGTGTCCACCGTTATAGGACATTTATAAAAATTGGTATGTCCACTATTCTAGGACATTTATAGAAATTGGTATGTTCACTATTCCATGACATTTATAAAAATTGGTATGTCCACCATTCTAGGACATTTATGAAAATTGTTATGTCCACCGTTCTAGGACATTTATGAAAATTGGTATGTCCACCGTTCCAGGACATTTATGAAAAAATTAATATGTCAATTTAGCCCCATGGGCCTCCTAGACATTCCATATAAAGCATAAGCCACAATTCTCAATTTGATTTACCCACAAGCCAACATATGATACAATCGTACACAATCACATTAAATAATGAAAACATCATTCCATAGCAAGTGTCACTATCAACCTATCACGTTCACTAACTATAGCGATCAAGATAGACATTTGTGCAATTCTTTTTCAACCAAAGATTAACATCCTAATTCCATACTTTCATGGAATGTCAACCAAATATTCATCATTTAATAATCCCAAAAGAAATCAATAGTTCATCCATAATAATGTGAGTTCCAAAATCATAATTTAACCATCAGTTTAATTACCACACTTCATGTATTATCATTCTAAGCATTCTCATAACAAGTTTCCTCACTTATACGTATAGTAAACTTACCTTTTCGGCTTATCGAACAAAATGTATACATGTATTTATATTAGTGTTCTTGAATGAAATATATATGCATCTATATGTATGTATACAGGAGTACCTTCCTCTACCCCACAAATAGGGCATAACCTTATATACCTATAATACATAAATACTCTCTTAAAAACATGTTCATAATTTTCTTAAACTTTATACCTACATACACACACACACACACACACACACACACACACACACACACACACACACACACACACACACACACACACACACACACACACACACACACACACACACACGCACACACACGTATATATATACATACCTTCAATAAATTCCACACCTATATAGGCATATAATCATAACCAACTAATCACCATGAATAGTCTTGCTCATTTACAATAACCACGTTTATTTCATTTATTTACACAACGTAAGTACTTGCTTCATCCCAATCATAATGGAGAACATATATCTATCTATGCTAACTTGTATTTATTCATTTACTTAAGGACTAACCATCATTAAGCGCAAGTAACCACAACTAGTGAGTGTCCTAACAAACACAGATAACTGATAAATGATAATAATTCATAGCAAACAACCGAATAAAATAGGGTAAGATTCCCTCACCTTTGCTCAAGCTTCTCAAATGAATTCCTTTCCTAAAAGGTGGCTTGCAAGTTCCAAAGAATCCTTAAGACGTTATTCAATACCTTGGGATCAAGGGTACATGAGAAAAAGGTCAAAATCCACACTTTAACACATATCAGGAGGGTGGCGCCTAAGGCGCCACTCCTGGCACCAAAGGCACCAGCCTTCAAGCCTTGGTTACATATTCTGGAGAGTGGCACCTGAGGTGCCAGCCCTTGATGTAATACCCTGAAAAATTCATGATTTTCGAGTATTACGTATAGCTAATTTTATGGAATAATTCGGGTGAAGGAGATTTTTCTCATTGTGTAGGAAGGAAAATATAAGGTTTAGAAGTGGCAAGGTTGTGGAATATTGAGTGATGGAGAGTAAGAAGTTTATTGGTGGAACCGAGAACACCGAAGGAGTTAGGAGATAGGTTGAATACAAAGAGGGAATAAAGTGAAATAGGGAAAGCCAGGGGGCACCTAGGATTTAGAAATACCGGAGGTAGGAATTTACAAATTTACTTTTACTAGTCTTGATTAAGGGTCAACTGGAGGGCAATGTAGCAATTTCACCCTGAGCGAGTATATAGAGGTGGTCCCGCCCCTTTTTCCTCATTTCTTCCTTTCCTCTCTCTCTCTTCACCTTCTCTCTCCTCTCTTTCCCTCTCTTCCTTCTCTCTAAACTCTCTCTCCACTCAAATCCTTCAACCAAACTTCAGGGACGAATCTTGGGCGATAAGGTGAGCCTCTAGGAGCCAAGCAATGTAGGGAAAGTAAAGAATCGAGGTAGGAATTCCTATTTCACAGTCTTTTCCCTATTTTATAGTTTTAAGGGTATTTTGGGTAAAATTGAGATTCTAACCTCGTTTCTCTATTAAAATTGGAGATTTTGGTGTGTAAATGCTTATTAGACACCAAGGATGAGGTTCTATGGAAGAACTCTTGAAAAACAATGGAGATTTGGCAAGATTTGGACCAAATCCGAGAGGAATCGCGAAAGAATGTGATCGTCACACCTAGGCGCTAGCTCTGGCACCCAAGCACCAAGCATGTTGTGGCGCCTAAGTGCTAAGCATTCTGATGTTCTAGGGCTATTCTTTAAATGACTATAACTGTTTCATCCGAACTCTGTTTTGGGCAAACTTTATATCATTAGAAAGCTCTTTGAGTCTAGTATAATTTCATTTATAGATTCATTGCTAGTTAAGAGTTATGACTAAAGAAGTGGGTAAAGGTCGAGATTAGTGGTAGGGAATTTCTCTACTTTGTAACCCTGATGTTTTTTGCATGGTTACTTAATAGGGATAGTCAAGGCACGGGGTAGCTGCCAAGAGAGCGTGAAATCCAGGTAAGGGATCTATCTAGCTCTCTTATATATGGATATATACATATATGTATGTATGATTATATTTTAGGAGTTATTCTCCTAAATTGTTTTATATACATTTATTTATTAAATGTATTATGTGTGGTTTGTAGTGGGGATTATTTAGGTTATGTGGATGGCAGTAATGGATTGATTGTGGTGTGGATGCATTGCATATCATCATCTGCATATTTATTTTATGGAGTAATTGAGTATTTGTCCCACTGAAACGATCATTATATTCCTGAAGTTGCATGTCCATAACAGTATAAAATAATGCAACACAATAGTGATGCTCTATTATAATAGCTTGACTAGTGGTGGATCTAGAACCCCTAGGTCAAAGGGGCAATTTATTTTAAAAAATAATTATTATAATACATATAAAGATAAAGACATAAATGTTAAAATCATAAAATTTTAATATATCTAATCAAATAAATTACAAACTTTATAATTGTCATCTACATGATTTCAGGTTTTGAAATCATTGAATGATCAACTCATTGTCTATGTTATTGAATACATCTCTCTCAATATACGTCACTAGAAAATCATTCATCCATGCATCTCCTATT
Organism: Biancaea sappan; assembly: GCA_037074585.1. NCBI lineage: Eukaryota > Viridiplantae > Streptophyta > Magnoliopsida > Fabales > Fabaceae > Biancaea > Biancaea sappan. The sequence goes on from CM073490.1 coordinate 58,593,666, forward strand.
CGATTATGCAACCTATTTTTCACAATCTTCATAGCAGAAAAGGCTCTTTCTATAGTTGCTGTGGCAATGGCAAAACCATTGCTAACTTCAAAAAAAGATAAACCAATGGATAAACAACATGTCTTCTAGTTTCAACCAACTTCTCTAAAAGATTACTGATTCCTTTCAAAGATACAAATTCAACATTGCTACACATATCAATGATGTAAGTCTCAAGCTGATTATTAAGCATCACTAAATCAGTTGAAGAAAAGTCATACGGATAAAACTTCTCAAATTCAATCAGCCTTGCCTTATCAAAAGAAGAGAACAAAATGGTTGGATTCAAACGAGCCATACAAAGGAGTAACTGAGTATTTGTCTCACTAAAACGATCATTAAGTTCCTGAAGCTACATGTCTACAACAGTATAAAATAATTCAACATGATAGTAATACTCTATTGTGATAGCTTGACCTTTGCCTCCACATCGTGATCATACCCCTTAGAAAAAAAATTATCTTCCATATTAGGAATGTTAATGGCATGCATATTGCAAAATAAAGTTACTTCCTGCAATAAAGACTCCCATCCATTATCCCTCATAGTTTGCAACCACTTCTTTGTGATGTTAACCAAATTCATAGCATTGATAATGTCTTGATCTTTCCTTTGCAATGCTTGTGATAATTCATTTGAAATACCCAAGACATTTTTCATCAAATGCAATGTGAATGCAAAATCAAAATCTTCTAACAAATATAAAAGACCATTGGTTTCATCTTTTTTATCTGTAATTGATCCATCTTCTTTTATAATTTCAAGAACATCAATTATAGCAGAATACATCAATATCAAATTGATCAGAGTTCCATAATGTGAACTCCAATGAGTATCAGTAGCTCATTTGAGACTAGTTTCTTGATTCAATCCTTGCCCACTTTGAATTTCTCCTTTTCCCAATGCCTCTCTAACATTGACTATTTGTTTTTCACGAAGCATGTCATGTCGTTTGCAAGATCCCCCAACAACATTTAATAATTTAGACACTAAATTAAACAGAAAGGCAACTTCAATGTGATTCTTGGCAATAACAACTAAAGTAAGTTGTAATTGATGAGCAAAATAATGTAAATAAAATGCAAATGAATTCTCCCTTAAGATCAAAATTTTGAGACCACAAAATTCCCCTTACATATTGCTAGCACCATTATAACCTTGTCCATGAATTCTTGATATACTAAGCCCATGTTTGCAAAACAATTCATCAATTGCCATTTTCAATGATAAAGCTGCAATATCTTTAACATGAACAATACCAAGAAAATGCTCAATAATACTATCATTTTTGTTAACATAAAGTGAAGTAATAGCCATTTGCTCCTTATTTGATATGTCACAGGCTTCATCAACAAGAATAGCAAATAATTCATTTCTAAGATCAGTAATAATGACATTAGTGGTTTTCAATGCAGCAGCATTAACAATATCTTTTTTGGATGTTTGTTAGTCGATTTGGCAAGCGCACCAATCGCACAAGTAATATAGTGATTTGAGAGTAAAAGTATCGTTCCCACGAGGACTAAGCGACTAAGTACCCAAGAAATTTAATTGAATTAGTTGGACGAAGCAATTGGATTGAGGACAACTCTAATGAAGAACTAACAATAAAAGTGAACTATGACAGTAAATTTTTATAGATTTTCTTTTAATGACAGTAAACAATGCAAAAACTGATGAAATAGTCTAATTAAAGCCTAGGGTCACTAATCCCTCTCCTCTATCTTAGAAATTACAAAACCCCTCTCATGCACTCGCAACTTATTCAACTATATAAGTTAATCCTAGGTTATTCTAATAACTTAAAAGAATCCTCCCGAATCTCAATTAAGTTGCTCAACTCCTACGCAATTCCTTGTGTGGGTTAAGCCTAACACAACCAACCTAGCTTTGATTAAACGAGATTAACTAACATTCCTATTAGCTAACAAGCGAAAACACTTAGTAAGGTTCACGCACTCGTCCTTCCTATTCAGTGTTCTACTCTCACCTCCCTCTCCCGAGTTCGAAGACAGCAACAAGCATACATATAGATTGATCAAGTCCATATAACGCAACAATAAAATGGATAGAAAGACTTATATTAATTGAAATAAGGTTGCAAATACATGAGAGAATGTAAAATCTATTCAGGAGTCAAGTTCATAGTAACCCTAGATAGAAAATCTAGCTACTCATAGAAAATAAACAGCAGAAAGCAGAAAAAGAGATGAAGTTGGCCATGAATCTGAGGTGGAATGATGGATTGAGCTCCCCAAGCCTTGAGAATCAGGTTCCCCTTGCTCCTCTCAGCCAAAACGGCGCCCCCCTTCAGTCTCCAACTCCAGAATACCCTAAAAATTTCATCTGAAGCCTTTTATATCAGTGCAAGATCGCGAACTACCGCTATAGCGGTAAGTACCCACCGCTATAGCGGTAGGAGGCAGAGAAGAAGGCTTAAAATTGAGTTTTTTTAGGTTTTACCGCTATAGCGGTGAAGATCCACCGCTATAGCGGTGGCTGGCAGAGAAGAAGGCACCAAAATCTTTTTTTCAGCAATCCACCGCTATAGCTGTAAATTTTACCGCTATAGCTGTGGGAGACAGCAATTAATTCAGCATTTTCAGAATTTCAGCTCTAGCATTCCATCTTCTAACACGAACTTTTTACCAACTCAACCTACACCAAAAATAGCAAATAAACCCATTAAATTGCATAAAAGAATCATCAAATCACTTCATTTATTAAAAGATCAAAGAAAACTAAAACTAATCTAAACTACTCAAAATATGAGCTAAGAATTACAAGACAACAAGAAAGAGATCAAAAGAGAGGGTATTAAACATCAAAATGACACTAAATTGAGAACTCAACACTCCCCCAAACTTGAACCTTTGCTTGTCCTCAAGCAAAAACTTTCAATGAGAAAAATTTTGAGAAAAATATGTGCGACCATGAATATGTGCAACTGGGAGGGGTAAAGATATGAAAATGTGAATTAAAGCAAACCAAGTCTCATCAAACCATTACTCAAAAGATTTAACTCAAGAGTTTGCAACCTTAAGGATTCAAAAAGAAGTGTTAACCAAACCACAAGAAAATTTGAAATCAAAGCTTCACCTCTTGGAACAGTTTATAAAACCAAATTCACAAAAATTCCAAAATTAAATTACTTCTTTGTTCTCAAAGGCATCGTTTTATTTCGATTCTCAAGGGCTTCACTGTTTTGTTCTCAAGGATATAGCTTCCTAACTTTCCTTATTTCCTTTGGAAATTTTTTTTTTTAATTTTCTCATTTTAGTTTAATTACATGAGCCTATCCCTTATTGAAACTTTCAGCTATCCCCTTATTGAATCCTTTTTTCACTAGCCTCTTATTGAACTTTTTTTTAATATATAAATATGAAAATGATCTAAAAACCATTAAAAGAGACAAAAATAAAACTCCTGATATTTTGAAGTGATAGAGGTAACACTTACAAAATATGAAAACTTAAGATTAGCAAACTCAAGAGGTAACTTTTAAAAAGAATTGCATTTGACATGGTTTGACTTGCCAAAAACTTCAAACTTTCAGATTTCAAAATTTTCAAAAATTTCCTCCTACTACACATGCATATTGACAACACAAAATTAACCAAAATTTTCTCAAAGAAGAAACCCATCAACAAATCTCTCCCCAAACTTAAATTTGACAGTGTCCTCACTGTCCCAAATTAGGCCACAGAGGAAAAGAAGACCCAACATAAAAAACAAAACAAAACAAAACAAAACAAAATGCTATTACGAACATTCTAACTACCATTCACCAAGATAATAAACATGACCATAATCAGCATTTATCAATTCGACTCCAAAATAAATAATAAATAGCAGTTAAAATATTACTAATAGCAGCACATCAAACCACAACAAAAAAAAATAGAAGAAAAAAAAAATTACGAAAGCAATAAACTTGGGTTGCCTCCCAAGAGCGCTAAGTTTATAGTCTTCAGCCAGACTTTACCGATGCTTGTTCAAGGTCGATCGTCCAATGTCGACCACCTACACAATAAGAAACACCGGTTAACAATGAAAAATATAGCTAAAAATAAATTGACACAAGAAAAGCTTAAATGATTAAATACTCAAATAGAATAGTAAAGAGAAAAATGAAAGAAATCAAGACAAAACAGAAAATAAAACAAAGCGTCCAAGCTAACACTTTCAAATTTCTTTGAATATTAGCACAAATCTTAGTCCCCGGCAACGGCGCCAAAAACTTGTTAGTCGATTTGGCAAGCGCACCAATCGCACAAGTAATATAGTGATTTGAGAGTAAAAGTATCGTTCCCACGAGGACTAAGCGACTAAGTACCCAAGAAATTTAATTGAATTAGTTGGACGAAGCAATTGGATTGAGGACAACTCTAATGAAGAACTAACAATAAAAGTGAACTATGACAGTAAATTTTTATAGATTTTCTTTTAATGACAGTAAACAATGCAAAAACTGATGAAATAGTCTAATTAAAGCCTAGGGTCACTAATCCCTCTCCTCTATCTTAGAAATTACAAAACCCCTCTCATGCACTCGCAACTTATTCAACTATATAAGTTAATCCTAGGTTATTCTAATAACTTAAAAGAATCCTCCCGAATCTCAATTAAGTTGCTCAACTCCTACGCAATTCCTTGTGTGGGTTAAGCCTAACACAACCAACCTAGCTTTGATTAAACGAGATTAACTAACATTCCTATTAGCTAACAAGCGAAAACACTTAGTAAGGTTCACGCACTCGTCCTTCCTATTCAGTGTTCTACTCTCACCTCCCTCTCCCGAGTTCGAAGACAGCAACAAGCATACATATAGATTGATCAAGTCCATATAACGCAACAATAAAATGGATAGAAAGACTTATATTAATTGAAATAAGGTTGCAAATACATGAGAGAATGTAAAATCTATTCAGGAGTCAAGTTCATAGTAACCCTAGATAGAAAATCTAGCTACTCATAGAAAATAAACAGCAGAAAGCAGAAAAAGAGATGAAGTTGGCCATGAATCTGAGGTGGAATGATGGATTGAGCTCCCCAAGCCTTGAGAATCAGGTTCCCCTTGCTCCTCTCAGCCAAAACGGCGCCCCCCTTCAGTCTCCAACTCCAGAATACCCTAAAAATTTCATCTGAAGCCTTTTATATCAGTGCAGGATCGCGAACTACCGCTATAGCGGTAAGTACCCACCGCTATAGCGGTAGGAGGCAGAGAAGAAGGCTTAAAATTGAGTTTTTTTAGGTTTTACCGCTATAGCGGTGAAGATCCACCGCTATAGCGGTGGCTGGCAGAGAAGAAGGCACCAAAATCTTTTTTTCAGCAATCCACCGCTATAGCTGTAAATTTTACCGCTATAGCTGTGGGAGACAGCAATTAATTCAGCATTTTCAGAATTTCAGCTCTAGCATTCCATCTTCTAACACGAACTTTTTACCAACTCAACCTACACCAAAAATAGCAAATAAACCCATTAAATTGCATAAAAGAATCATCAAATCACTCCATTTATTAAAAGATCAAAGAAAACTAAAACTAATCTAAACTACTCAAAATATGAGCTAAGAATTACAAGACAACAAGAAAGAGATCAAAAGAGAGGGTATTTAACATCAAAATGACACTAAATTGAGAACTCAACAATGTTTAAAGCAATTAATTGATGATTTTCAGAAGCATTTTCCAAGACAATGGAATTTACTGATTCATTGTGTTTAGGTTGAAATTTAAGAAGTTCAAGGAAATTACCTTGACTAGAAAAACTACTTGATTCACCATGTCCACGGAAAGCTAATCCTTGCTTTAACAGAAAGTGAATGCAATCAATTGACGTTGTTAGACGCCTTCGATATAAGTCACGAACTTGTTTAGATTGCTTGTATATTGCAACGTCAATTTGTTGATTTTGATTCATCAAATCTTGACTCATCTTCCAAGCAATGTTAAGAGCACTATTAGGACCTCCGACGAGATGAGAATTTCTCTTTCTTGTTCTATTTTGTGAATCCCTCTACCACAAATGTATCACCACCTAATTGCTTTCCAAAATCGGGGCCTAAAAAGATAACAACATAAGCAAAATGCAGCATCTTTTTCTATACTATATTCTAACCAGTTGCCAAATTCATTGAACCAAGATGGACAAAATCTCCTAAAAGAATTTCCAATTTTTCTTTGGGAAAAATTATGTTGAGTAGGTTGGCATGGTCCTCTTTGTAAATATACTCTTCGTATCTTATCTCGATCATAAGGATGATATGATGGAATTTTCATTCACTTTCCTGGATCTGATGGTAACTCTTCTACATTAACTTTAATTTGTTGCTCATTTAATGTTGATTTCCTCTTAAAAAATCTTTCCATTACAAAACCTCAAATTCCAAGCTTTTACAAAAATCTCTAATTAAATAATCAATCAACCAATTTGATATAATTAGATCTATGTACAAAAAGTCCAAATTTCAAATTTTATCCTCACAATAAAATGAAAAATTAATCATCATCAAGAAAAAAAATTTCATGTAATTGACTTCACAAATATTTCACTCATGATCTTAATTGTATAATCAATCAATTAATCTGATATAATTAGATCTATGTAGAAAAACTCCAAATTTCAAACTTTTACCCTAACAATAAAATGAAAAATTAATCATTATCAAAAAAAATTTCATAAAATTTACATTACAAATATGCTATTTATCATCCTAATTACATAATTAATTAACCAATTTGATATAACAACATCAATATAAAAAACCCCCCCAAATATTTCACTCACTGTTGAAGTCTTGCTCCTCTGACTCTGTTCCTATTCTCCCTTGGGCCTCAGCTCCACTGAAGATGTGGTGGACGCAGACTAGAGTGGTGGTGGTCGACGGCCAGTGGAGGGTCGACTTCTGGGTTTGGCGTTGAAGGCTGGACTACTGGTGGATGGGCAATGGGCAATGGCAGACTGCTACAGACATGAGACACGAACTAGCAGAGAGAGTTGATGGGGAGTGGTCGGCTAGTCACTAATGCTGCCGTGCCTAATAGTTGAAGGCCAGACGCTGGATGCGAACTGGCCGTGCGTGCTAAGTAGGGCTGTCGGGGGGGTCGCGTGGGATATATATGGATTTGGAGGGGGGTTGAGTGTTTCAAATTTAGAGGGGTCAAAAAAATAAAAAGGGGAGCAAAAAAAATTTTTTAAAGGAAATATATAAAAGCTGCACCCCTCATAGTAACACGGGTCCACCCCTGGTCGTGCCTCGGACGAAGTAGGTGATCAACAATGAGCTCCCTCTTGACTGATGGTGGCATATCGTCATCGTCTACTAGCAAGCAATGAGTGAGACTACGAAAGAATAGGGGAGCTACCAGCGCAAGGGAGGCTAGGTTTAAGCAAGTCTCTTATGAGCATCGATAAAACAGAATGATGCTTGTGAAAGCTTCAATAACACATTTGTTACTGTTAGTTGCTTGAAATGAAAAGGCAAGTCTCTAATGGTAAGAGGTAAGGTAAAGTCTCTGATACAAGCAATGGTGGATACAAGGACACATGGCACACATCAGTCAAGAATTTGATCTTTTGTAATTTGATAATTTTATCTATGTATTTTAAGATTCCAATTTTCATCCTCTGCTATTTATTTCTATCTTAATAAGTTAGTTCAATATAACTAAGTTATTAAATTATTTTTAAGTTATCATTATTATTATATTACCAGCTCCTCACTTATTAAAAATTTTTTAATTTGCTTGATAATTAATTTATTAAATTATTAAAAACAAAAAAATGTGCATCTTATCAAAACATTAATATAATTCATTATGTTAGATTTAAATAGGTGACAATAAATAATAAGGGTACATAAAAAATAAATTATAAAATTTAGTGCACTTTATTAAAATATTAATATAATTCATTAAGTTAAATTTAAATAAATAACAATAAATAATAATGATACATTAAAAAATGAAATATAAAATATATGAACTTTATAGTAATTACACATTTCAAACCACGTTTGCACATCAATATCTAAACATCATGTTATGCACCAAACCACATTTATCTAATTGTCTCGCAAATATAAATCATGTTCACTCAAATTTAAGTTTGCACAAATCACATTCATCCAAATCTAGGTTTGCCTAAACCTTGTTTGTCCACCGTTTTACCAAATACACCCTTAGTTTTCCACAAGGTGATGAACTCATATTCGAATCCCTGTTGAAAAAAGTGTCCACATTTAATGTCTGACAGTACCTCAAGCAAAATTAGTTTCAGTGGAGGATACCTGTAAAAGAAAATTAAAAAAAAAATACACTTCCCTCCTATAAAATCATAACATCCGCTGTACTGAACTCTTTTGCAATAATAATAATAATAATAATAATAATAATAATAATAATAACAATAATAAAAAGCTATAATTAAACATAATTTCATCAAAATATCTTTATATAAATTATTTTTGTAATATAAAAAGTACTACATATTTATTTCTTCAATATAAAAGAATGACTGTTTTTTCAAAGCATATTCTCCTTCCATAACTTTAGTCATTTTTAAAGACATTTTGACCAAGGTGTTTAAAGTAACGGAGTGATTAACGTTGCTAGAAATAAATTGGATGAAACGACTTGTGCTTTTTTAATATTAGAAATTTAGAGCCTAATTTAAAAACTTAAAAGTTTAAAAATTTATGTGCAAATGACCTTAAATTTAATTAAAAATTTTAGATGTTTTCCCATAATTAAATCTTAATTCTTGTTTAAATTCGCACCTTTCAGTACTTTAAGGCAGATTTTCAGGGTAATTTATTTTAAATATTTTATTCAGTTCTGGGAATAAAAAAAAATTGAAGATGGCAATATGGTTAGTTTTCATAATTAATTTGCATCGGTTAAACATATTAAAATTAAAATTAAAATTAAATTTAACACCCAAAAGAAAAAGAACTTATAGTCGTGATACGTTTCCGAAAATTCCGTAAAAAATTACATGACAATTTGTATTGTTAGTCGTTGCAGTTAAAATTGAACCTAGCCAAATATTAATTTATAAACTACTGAAATAGTCAAATTCAGCTCATTTAATATCTCATATTTCTATAATTAGCTCATTACAGACCCTTTATATTAATTTTTTATTGGAGACTGAGCTTAAATAAAGCCAGTTAAGTTTACTAAATACAAACATAGTTTTAATTTATACATAGATCACTTTCATAAGCGATCTTAACTGGAGGATGATTTTCCTTGACGCTTGAATGATTAATTTATAGCAAAAGTATTTTTTAACGTCCTTAATGTTTACACCAGATTTTAATTTCGTTCCTAACTTTTTTTTTTTTGCATCAGGTATATTTTACATGTTTTATTTTTGTTTCAAATCTACTTTTTTTTTACTAACACTGTCTATTCCACTGACGGAAAATGCTGACTAGATGGTCCACGTGGCAGATCTTAAACAACACATCATCTACCACTGGACTCAAGCTTAATATTCTAAAAATACCCTCAATTATGTCAATCTCTCTCTCCTCAATTGTCCAAAAGACCTCTTCAGTTTCTTTGACTTCTCTTGTTTATGGATTTCAGCCAAGCTTTCACAAATCACTTGAAGCTTCATGTCCACAAAAGAAGGTAAAGGCAATGCTCCCCTTGGAGCTTGTAAGCAGCCATGTCGTAGGCAAGGGCAGCTTCCTCAGTAGTGTTGAAGGTACCGAGCCTAAGCTAGGTTCAGTTCTTTGGGAGTCGAATCTTGGTGACCCATTTTCCCCCAATGTTGTTGCTTGACTCCTCTGTAGAGCTTGGTGGGTTTAGGAGGCATACCTGTTTTGTCACACGTCAAATCCGGGCATGTGACCATCGCAAACAGTGTCTTACTCCACACCGTTGCAAGCCTAAGATTCCCTTAATTCCTTTATTTTCATTTTTTAGTATCCCTTTAAATATGAGCAAATTAAATTTGCAAACATATATAAATATGGAAAGTCATCTTTCCCCTTTCATAATTATGCATAATTATATCAACAGTGCATTCTTATACTTACAAATTACATATTCTCAAGGTTCATCTACACTTTTAAGTGTTTTCCATACATCATACAATTAATATACCTACACAACATAACGCGACCTACCTAATTACAGAGCTTCCTAGATTACAACACAGACCATGTAAAACTAAAAACATTTACCATACCCCAAACAAGGGGGAGTTATTCTTAGCATGCGCATTGTCAAACTAGAGGGCCTTCTGTACCTGAAACTGTGAGGGGGTGAGTCAGGTCCATTGACTCACTAAAAATAGCCCACCCTACCACATACATGTGACTATGCATGCCAAAAATACATTTAAAAATGCATGAATATGTGAGCACTCACAAATAATTGTGCACATACAAAGCCTCAGGCCAAACCTCATAACATTACTAGCTCATAAACTGGTGCAATAGACAATGAAGGCTAAACTTACACAATAACATGACAAAATCATCTTACTACTCAACCCAATTCATGCTTATATCATTACCGTTTTTCCTCTACTAATTCTTACACATAATGCTAAAAGCATGCAATAGCACAACAACAACCCATTTCGAGTCAAATGCACATATATACATGACACCAACAATTAACATGCACACAACACAACTGTCGTAACATAACATCATTCCTCGCACGGGAAACATAACAAGCATATCACAACTCATCACATACACATTGTATAGCTAGCACCTCGTCGTTCTTTTTATCATCCTTTCATCTATCAACCCACATTCATCCACATCTCAACATCTCATCGTATACCCTTATTTCGTCAGCCTTTACTTTGTACGTCTTGCAAATTTTAGAATCAAGTCTCTTGGCTTTCTCTAGCCATATCATATCTCCCTTTATTTTGCCACATGTGGGTGAATCATGAATTTTTTTTATATCTTGTGCCAACCTTGATAATGTGTTTATCAACACATGTCCTTACGGCACAATTCCATCCAAAGCATTCCTCTTGTGATTCCTACGGTTATGGCTAGAGCCCTTTGTCACAATCCAATCTCTACACTTACTAGAATTTGAGGTTTTCCAAATCCAAATCATAGTTTCCGTCGTAAACATAATCATAATGCTCAAATTCTCAGTACATGCTTTCCCTCTTTGTGCAACTACTCATACACATGGTGAATATATATATATATATATATATATATACTTTTTTTTACAATAGAGCAATCAAGTGAAGGAATATTGATGTTCATAACTTTTGCCCAAAGGCTACATACACGAAGCACAAACACATGCACATAGAAGATTCACTATACTTCATATGCTCAAGTCAATTTCTCATCACACATTTATAGCATTAATCTTAGAATTGACCACTTGCATATTCTCATAGTTACTTGTATGCATCTCATAAAATCACTTGTGCCATTTATATATATGTGTCTATGTATATATGTATACACAGGTTTAGTCCATATCACATAATTTTACATTAACCCCAAATCACTACAAGATTTTGTCTCATAAACATTAATTGGCATACAAAGGAAATAATGTCAACATCTAACCTTCACATGCGGTTATGTAAGTTCGTTTCATATGCATGCAAGATTTCAATCCCATGTATGCCAACATATCATCATTCCATCACATATTTACATCTTATTCAACACTAGGAAAACTAATCCAAGGAAATGAAACAAACAAGGCAAGGCTAAGTCCCCGTACTTGGAATTGAAGCACTTCTAACTTTTATAGGGAGCCTCAATTGAGAATCAAACCATCATAAGACATATGGAATATCAACACATCTATTAAGCACATAATTTCATAGAGAAAAAACTTACAAAGGCACCATAGCCCTCCCACATGCTTCAGATTTAAGTGCCCACCTTGGCACCTGAGGTACCCAGGCCAGGTGCTTCGGCCTACCACCTCCAGGTGCTTCGGCCTACCACCTCCAGGTGGTAGCGCCTGGGGCGCCAACCCTATTTCCTCTCAGGTTGGCTCTGAGTCATGGCACCTTGGGTGCCCACCATTGAGAGCATGATTTTTCCTCTCGATTTGTACCCTTTTCAGCCCAAATCCTCACTAAATTTCATGATTCGTTCCATAGGCTTTCATTATTGATGTTTAGACAATATTTCTACACCTAAATCCCAAGTTACTATCAAGAATCCAAGCTCAAATCAACAAATTCTCTTCCAAAACCTAACTTTCCTTTCCAATCTGTCATACTCTTTAATCTTACTTTTAATTATGATTAATCCATCGATTTTTGGTTCTAATTCCATCAACAAATGTTAAGGAAGGTTTCAAATCACTACTTAAGCTCAAAAGTTCTTAAATAAACCCATTTTCACCCTAAATCCCCATAAATCCAAAAATATAATAGAAAATGGGGAAGTGAAAGGTTTACCTCAATTTCTCTCTTTTCCAGTGGTAGTTGCCGGAGAAAGGTGACTAGAAGCTTGGGTGTGGCCTTGATGGAAGAAGATTGAGAGATGTAGAGGGAAATGTGTATGTGTTAGGGGTTGCATGAGAGGGAGCTCATGAGGGAGAGAAAATAGTGCTGAAGTTATGAGCATGTGAGCTTTTATATATATGTCCAAGGAGAAAATTACCAATTTGCACCTAGGTCAACACATGGTCAAACCCTTAGTAATGGCAAAATTGTAATCTTCCCAACTCGGGTATTCCTCGTATGCTCAAAGCACCACATAATTTCCATAACTAACTTTCCCATCTTTAAATTATTTCTCATTTTACCAAAAGGTATCTCATTTTTATTTGTACTTCAATCTAGTCCCTCCACGGACTTAGTATTTATTTGACTCTCCATGTTCCATGTGTACACCCCATCCCTTGGCTACTCATTGTTTTATGTACAATGCCACTTCCATCCTTGCATTCCTTTCTGATAAAATAAAAAAATTTTCCCCGTATCCAAGCACTCACTCGAATATCCAATAACACTAATACCTAAAGGCCTCGATTATTACACATTTGCTTCATGGGAACATGTTTGAGGGCTAAAAAAGCTAAGGGTACTCTGGTGGCAATGGTTTTAGAGGTGGATCTATGCTTGGATCTCATTAATCTGAGATTGTGTGAGCAAAACTTGGTTGCCTAAAATCGGTGAAATTTTGGTTGTTGGATAACCCATCACTAAATACATGATGGGTCATGGAGGGGATTCAACCATGTTCATACAAATTGGGCTAGGTGGGGACTGAAGTAGAGGCAGAGAACATGTTGGAAGACAAAAAGGGAGAGGAAGAAGTAGAAGGTAAACATAAATTTGAAGAAGGAGATGAGACTGAGGAGGAAGAGGAAGTTGGAGTGGCGGAAGCACTATTCATAAAAGGTTTGAGAGCTTTCATCAGTTTACCCCTGAAAGGATCTAACTCTGCTTGCATGACACTGTAGAAATCAATTGTAGCTACCATAACTTTAAGTAGAAACATAGATCTTAGATTAAGAATCAACCTATGTCTTGCAAAAACTAAAGAATAGGTCCTGGTTTGAAACCTAGAAAAGAAATTTAAAAAAAACTCTATAAGAAAATAGGATAAAGGTTTTAAATACACAACACCTTTAATCCCAAAAAATAAAACAGAGAGCTTTGAGGGATCGAAAACTACCCTCTTAGCTAATTCAAAGATGAGAAGAAACCAAAAGTAGCCCAAAAAACGAAAATGAAAATCTTTTGAAGAATTAAGAGAATTTTCAAAATCAAATTGAAAAACTTTGAGAAATCCTTTTAAGTTTGCATTTTCATCATTTTAAATACAAAACCAAAAATTATAAACTTGAAAGACAGATGATTAACAAAAAGGGATTCAAACATATAATAAACTTGAAAGACAACAGTGCATAGCAGTAGAGGAGAGAGAGATCGATAGAATTAAGGATATTTTTGGAATATCATGTTTGAGTCCACATGGAAGATGATGTGTTTCTTGAGATGTGCCAAGTGGACCGCCCAGTCAGCATTTTCCATTAAAGGAATAGGAGGCATTAGTAAAAAAGTAGATTTGAAACAAAAATGAAATATGTAGAATATTATTGAAGTAAGAAAAAATGTTAAGAACGAAATTGAAACTTAGTGAAAACATTAGGGAACATAAATAGTACTTTTTCCTTAATTTATTTAGTTCTAATTATAATCATAACCCCATTGTTGTTTTTCTTAGTAGCTCTAGAACACAAAATAACAATTGACTTTTCAGTATTGAAGTTGTTTAGACTTGTCATCACTTTTTAGTGACATGATTAAGCAAGCTTGAAGAGGCCATGATTATGATGTGACTAAGGGGCTTAGTTCAAAATAGGACCATGCCCTCAATTTTAATAAAAATGCCTTTGATAACATTTTAGAAGAAAGAGGCTCATAAATACACATCTAAATGACATTCAGAAGGCTTTGGACAAGAAGCACTCTATCATGACCCAACTCCGGGACTTGTGATTGGCACGACATTTGGGTATATCCCACAGACATAAGCCCAACTCCTAACTCCAATTCCTATGGTAAAATGCAATACAATCAAGGGCAAGGGTGAACTCAAAGGACAATCTCCATAAATGCATAATACAATATTCTCCATAAAGATACAATGGAAATTACATATCTTTAAAATAGAATAAGCCACAACATGGCCAACTCCCATGTTTCTATTTATTCCTATATATGAGTACAACAAGGAATATGCAGAAAGATAAATAAAAGAATGTTCACCAAAATCAATGAACTCCCAAAACAAACCCTCCTAATTTATCCTATTGGATTACAGAGCTTACTACAAAAGAATATTTAGAGGGCTACACAAAAAAGGAAACACCAACCTACGGATCAAGAAGGGTTGGGGACACTTGAACCTCCGCTACTCCTCGGGCGGATGTTCTTCCACATATGCCGGCTATAAAACATGGAAACAACACTGTAAGACTAGTAATCTTAGTGAGCATAACCAAACACAAACAATTAAATCAAGAGTGGAGTGCAAAGCATCCTCATCTCCTGGCCCGAGGGCATAATTGATCTCCTTGCTTGTAGGAAGATTAACTTCTCCTGGTATATTCATAATCTCCTTGCCTAAAGGTGAATTTATTCCTCCCATGGGCACAGCTCACTAATCTCCCTTATAGCAAGTTCAACATGACCATATTTTAAGAATCATATGTATAAGAAAAGACACACATAACTCCTTTGCCAGCTCATCAAGCAATATACAAGGTTAAATAAAATCAACCCAAATCAACTTACACAACTCCTAGGGTTACCCCCATGAATTTCCATGTTTCTTCATACTATGGATTTCACATAACCAACATCCAATTAATAGAAAATCCACATTCTAGAGTAGGTTAACTACTCACCTAGGTGTGGCAATTTAATGCTAGAAAAAAGATCTGAATCAATCACATAGAAGCTCCTAGAACCACTTGAAGAACCATGTAACACCATAATTTAATTCCCAACTCAATTAGTGTCTCCAGAGTGGGGTACCCAGCCAACACCTCAAGCCCTGAACATCTCCAAGCCATAGTGCTAAGTGGCCTCTTCTGAATTCCTCTCTACCTTCATATCACCCTAGGCACTAACCATGGCTCCTTAGGGCCCTGACTTGACTCTCCAACATGACTCTCGAGTTCCATAGCACCTGGGGTGCTCAAACCTGATACAGCAAGATGCCATTAGGTTTAGTGGTGCCCTAGGCACCTAGACCTGAGGCATCCTAAAAACAATCAGAAAACTTCCGAAATTTGATCTTTTGGCCCCCTATTTGCAAAGTTTCATCAAAATGGGATTCTTGAGGCTTTTGGATGATTAAAACCCCATTAGAAACCTTTAAACACATACCCATAAGGTTCAAGAAACAAAAAGATTTATTTGCAACATTTATAAAGATTTTTCTCCAAGAGGAACCCTAGTTTCATGAATCTTAAATTACTCTCTCATTTTCATGAAGCTTTACAAAGTTAAAGATCAAATAAAAGAATCAATACTTTTGACCACAACCCATAATTAGCTCCAACATGACCCCTAGGCACTTAGGGTTTAGAGAGGGACTAACCAAAAAGAAGAAGAAAGGAATCTACTCACCTTCTTCTTCCCAAGCCACAAGTGATCGAGTCTTAGCCCTCACATAGATACCCTATAAGAGAGAAGCGTCCAAGGCTGAGTGTTTTAGGGTGTATGTCGTGAAGGAGAGGTTAGAGAACACTTAGATGCAAAATATGGTGTGTAGCCATGTGGGTAAGGGGAATGAGAGTGAGTTTGATTTTTCAATTGGTTTTATGCCTAAAAGGACAAAAATGCCCTCACTTATCAAGGTTAATGACCACAAGTCACTTACTTTTGTTTCCACATTCCTTCTTTTACACTTAGGAAATTTTCCACACATCAAGGACTCTTCCTACTTGACAAGCCACCATACACACCAATAATTTTACTAAACCCCCTTTGGGTTAAACCTCCTTTCTATTTTAGTCCTCAAGGAAGTATTAATTAATTAATTTCCCTCTAATTTTGCATCTATCATAAATAAAAGTCAAACTCCAAAACTTGTAAATAACCCACAAAATATAGAATTAAGCAAACAAGTCAATAAAAAAATTCCTCTTAAATAATTGAGTCCCACAATTAAGGGTGTGCTTAAATCTCCCTCCTGTGTGATTATCAAATGATATTTCTATTTCCATTTCACCCAAAAAGTCAAATCACAAGTAACGAAGAAATATAGAACACTCCAAAATTTTTCAAGCATAAAGTACATGCATAACACAACAAAATAACCACAGTATGTGTAAAAATTCAGTCTCACGTGTACACATGCACATCATAAACTCCTGGGATATTACACACTCTCATTTCCTTGCAATCTTGACAAACAACTAAGGAAAGAGTTAGGTGATACCCTTGAGCAAGAAAAGTTATGGTTCTAGAAGTCCAGAGAATAACAGGTTTGGTTAGGTAACCATAATACCAAGTTTTTTCATGCCTATATTACTATTAGACACAAGCATAACAAGATTAAAAGCCTCTTCCTTGAAGATGGTAGTTGGTGTTCAGATGATATTATGCTGAAAAATGAAGCAATTAATTTTTATTTTTCTCTTTTTCAAGATAATAAGAATCATAAAGCTCAGTTAGATACTGAGAGGTTTCCCATTCTCAGTAGGCAAAAAGTGGAGTACATGATGGAAGAGATTACTAAGGAAGAGATTTAGGATGCTGTAAAGTCCAAAAAGTCTCTCAAGGCACCAAGACTAGATAGTTTTCAGCCTTTCTTCTTCAAAAAAAATATTAGAATATTATTGGCAACACCAAGGTAAATTTTGTGAAAAAAGCTTTTAAGAATGGTTATTTTAATCCTTATTTTATGAAACCATTATCGTGTTGATCATGAAAGAGGATAATCTTATTAAAATTACTGCTTTAGGCCTATAAGTTTGAGCAATGTGATTTATAAAGTCATTTCTAAAGTTCTTGTCAATCACATTAGGCCTCTTCTTAATAGAATTATCAATCCCTTATAGAGTAGCTTTATTCTAGGGAGAAACACTACTGACAATAACCTTGTTGCTCAAGAGTTATTTCATCTTATTCATAAGAATAAAAATAAGAAAGGTTTGATTGCTTATAAGATTGATCTTGAGAAAGCCTATGATAGAGTTAATTAGAGTTGTGTTCATGACACCTTGTTTGATTTAGGTTTTCATGAGCATATTATTAATTTGATCATGCATTTTATGTCTTCTTCCTCGCGTTTTGTGCTTTCAAATGGTAATAGGATGCTTGCTTTTTAACACTCTAGGGGCCTCAGATAGGGGGAACTTCTCTCGCCCTACCTTTATGTATTTTGTATGGAAAAGTTATCTCACATTATTAATGTTAAAATGGCTAAGAAAGTGTGGTACCTCATCAAGGTGGGAAGGAATAGCTGTGCAATTGCTCGTTCACTCTTTGCTAACATTGTTCTTTTTTTTCTATAGGCTTATATGTCTTAAGCTCATGTGATAAGGGACACAAATACTGCTTTTTGCAAAGCCTTAGGGTTTAAGGTTAATGATGCTAAATCTAGATCTTTTTGCTCTCCTAAGGTCTCACTTAGCATTATATCATTTTTAACATTGCAAATATTTCTTTCACTAATAACCTAGGTAGATTCTTGGGAGTTTTTATTTTGTAGGGTCGCAGTAGGTACGAGGATCTTAATCATGTTATCTAGAAGATTGATACTTGATAAGCTCATAGAAGGGGAAGCTTTTGAAAAAGGGGGGAGAGTCACTTTGGCTAAATTAGTGCTTACCTCCATCTCCACTTATAGCATGCAAACCTTGTGGCTCCCCAAGTGACTGTGTGATTGCATCAATAAGTGAGTTAGAAGTTTCATCTAGGTTAATAATGAGAAAAGCCATGGCCTTTATTTGGTTAAGTGGGACATAGTTATTGCTCCCAACTCCTTTGGGGGGCTCAGTATCCGTCCTTCTAGACTTGCAAACATGGCATTTCTTGGAAAAAGTCATGTGCAGCATAGCACACAAGAAAATAAGCTTTGGGTTAAGGTCTTTAAAAGTCACTATTTAGGTGACTCGTATATCTTTGTAGGCAAAGCTAAAAATTATCAATCCAATATATGGAAAGGTGCTCTTAAGGTAGCTTCCTTATTATAGTATTACATAGTAGTTATTGCTTTATAATAGGAAACAGGAATAAGGATTGTGTGTGGATGAATAGATGGGTGGGTGATAAGCCCTTGATTAATTATTTGAGCTTTAATGCTACTATTGTGTTGATTTAAATTTGCAGGTTAAAACATCATTTCTAATGACATTTAGAATGTTTCTAGTCTAAAGCCTTTGTTGTTGAATACCATTTTGTTGAAAATTAGGAGTACCCCCTTGATTTATATCACTCCCATGAGGATACGCTTAGTTGGGGAGAGGAGACATGTGGGAAATTTTCTGTGAAGTCAAGTTTCTGTTTTTCTCTTACAAGAGGCTAGTTTGATTAAGGACAGTGTGTCGTGGAGTTAGGTTTGGAAAGTTAGGGGCTAGAATCTATCTACATGTTTATCTGGCTTGCTCTCTATGACGTTTTACCCATAAATGAGATAGGGACCAAGAGAGATTTGAGCATGAACAACTTCTGCTTGAGATGTAACTTAAAAGAGGAATCTATTGCCTAAGGGACTATAGATTTTCGCATAAAATATCAGAGTCTTTTGGTTTCACCATTGTCACAGCCCACACCCAGGGCATGTGATCGGGCACAATACGGAGAGATACACCCCCTCATATTGTAAGCCTAACCTACCCCTTTTTCTACACAACAGCCGAACATATACAATTTTGTTTTTTCAACAATTATTTCATATAAAACTTAAGCATTCATATGTGCTTTTAAAATTTCCTTTCCTTAAAATCTCAAAATTTTACAATTCAAGGTTAACAAGGAATGATTCATAAGTTATAAGCAATTTATATTCAAGTATATACATATATATAAGCATTCCAACCACCGTCTTACGATCCATAAGATCCTATAAGACCTATATGACTATAAAGCTTTACTAAGACTACCAACAAAATTACAGACTATGACCCACCCAATGAGTGAGTGAGGTCAAACCCGAAACTCTGTGTAATATCTTAGATTTTTAAATAGTGTAGGAGACCTTTAAATTTAAAAAGAAAAATTTTGAGGAAATAAAACTTTAAATTTTGGTTATTTTGAGACTTGGTTTGCAATAGAAATTCAATGACAATAAATTCTGAGAGCTTATTTGAAAATTTCCTCTTTTAGAAGGATAGTTAATTTTAATAAGAAAATAAAAGGACAATCAAGAGAAATAAAATGTAAATAAGCAAGTTAATAATGAAAAGAAAGAGTCATGAACTAAATTATGAGAAGTATGAAAGGAAATTGTATCAAATTGATTATGGACTTAATTGAAAATTAAAATAATGGAGAGAAGCCTATTTATATTAAAACTCATTAAGTGATGCTATTAATTTTAGAACCATACACGTGTATCCACTTGCTTTCATTTCCTAACTGACTTAAATTCTTCAAATAGCTTTTAACCCTCTTTTCTTTAGTTTTGTAATCTTCCTTCCATCACTATGAAGCCTTCTTCTTCTCCATTTTTCTCTATATATGAATCTGAGAGAGAAAAATTATGCTCTATTTTTAGAACACAAAAACATATAACTCTTTAGTGTAAACCTTCCCTTCTCCTTCTAGTAAGCTTTCTCTTCTCTTTCCCATGAGAAACCCGTGAGAAAAACAAATCAACATACTTTGTTTTCTAAACAAAAGAAAAGAAAAATAGTGAGAGAAAATCAGCCTATATAAGTTTCAATTTCTGAGTCTTTGAATATCAAGACCATGCGAATGAGTTTTAGAACATAAATCATGAGGGAAGTTGCCGACATTGAAGCTTGAAATAGATAAGAGAGTTGAAACTGAGAAAAACAAACCAATGATCAAAGAAGAGGTAAGATGTAATGTTTTTTGAAATCAACCCCTCTTTCATTTCTCTTATAATAAAGCCAATTAAGTAGGTGATAATATAGCTTACATCAAAGCTTAAGGGACTAGGAAGAAGACCAAATTATTAGAAAACCAAAAAAAAAAGGAGAAAACAAAGGCAACGGACATGAGGTTCATCATATGATTAGAGTAATTTCAAAAGCTTGGTTTTAATCCATTATTTTCCTTTCTTTGGGATGGGAATGACCAAAGATGTCCTTAAAACATCCAGAATGAAGTTCTGGACTAGTTTGGAAAGCAAAATTGAGAGGAAGACACGTTATATGTTTGATAGGGACTAAAATGAACAAACTCAAAACTTTACTAGTGTCAATTTAATTTTAGAACAAAATATATTCTAGGACTAAGGACCTATATGAAGCTTAATATGATCTCAAATCATGCAAAATACAAAAGAAAAATTTGAACCAAGGACCTTAGTGAATAAAGAGAAATTCCTCTTAATTGTCATTTTTGGCTTGTTCTTTTCATTTTTTTAATCAATTTATAGGACTCAAATTGAAAGACATCTTGGAACATAAGTTATGGGAGTAAGCAACATTTAATTGGTAATTATAATACCAAACAAGGTGAGTAGGTTAACACTTCCTTTGACCAAGTATTTTTTGTAATTCTTTGCATCATAGTGAAAACATGTAGTATATCCAAATTGAAGAGAATGATGATTAAAATATATAGTGGTATGTTTGAATTCATGTTACTAATGTGCTTCAGTGGAATGATGAGCTATAAATAATTGTGACACTTGTATAGTTATGTATATACAATTATATTGTCTCATTTTTTTTTTATGAATCGAAATGTGAAAGGTGAAATTCTAAATGCATGTATATGCCTATATATATTCATCTATTAGATTAAGTCATAAAGGAATTTAGAAAGTATGTATATATGTATATATTCTACTATTCTTTTGAAAGTGCAAAAAATGAAATACATATGTTTATATATATATATATATATATATATACACACACACACATGAAACTTTATGTCTTAAATTCCAACAAAATGCATGTGTGTGCATATATATATACACTATTTAGACATGAGGTGTATGTACATATACATATACTATACCCACTTTTTAGATACTTGTTTGGAAGGTTTGGCTCTGGCAAATATATATAAGCATATACTCACACCTATGTATCTTAACCTTGTGATTGAAGTAAGAAAGGTATGATTCTTCTGCGTATCAAGTTGGTCATTATGTGATGTATTTTGCATGTTGAGATTATATTATGGTTTGTGAGTGATATGGAATTTGTATTGAGATGTGACATATTTTGATAGGTGAATTTATCGTCCATGGATGGTTGAAATGTGCTATGTACGAATAATTGTTTTATGATGTGAGATTTTGATATTTAACTATGCTTGTGTTTGAGGAAGAAAGGAAAGACATAGTGGTGCACCCCATGGGAAACTCTACAAGGAACCAAAAGGGTGGAGATTTATAAATGGAAGGATAAGGGGGGATGTGATAGGGCTGCGAGTAACAATCCAGAGGTACCTTGGATGACCCAGTTGGTACAGAAAACTTTGTGCAATTAATTGAATTGCTTGTTGTTGTGAAATGTTCTGAATTATGTTATATTGAAATGTGATTGGTTTAATTGAATCTTGTTGAAAATTATTCTTGACTATATTGTATCGTGTTATAATTGGTTTATGTATGATTGATGTATGTTATTATTATGATGCATGATAACTATTTTTCATCATAGCGTAGTGTTGTACCCTCATTGGGCAAGTGGTTTACTCATACCCTCTCATTAATATTTTCAGAGTTGACGGTTGAAGGTGAATATTCAAGTAGAGAGTTGTGGATTCTTAGTTCAAGACCCCTTTTCAATCCGGGGTTAACTAAATTCTCATTTGGTATATTTTGTTTTATCATTCTAGAGTCGCTTCGTGATCGTATAGGTAACCTAGGACTTGAATTTCTATTATTGTAAGTTGAGGAATGATGTACATGAATGACTTATTGTATTAAAGATTTGATTATAATTATTTTACTGAATTGATTTGTTATAATAAATTACATAAAACATATTCATGGATAAGTAAAAGAAGGTTTTTCTTAAGTGAAGGCTATTTTTATTTGTCTATTTTGAAACTTATGCATGTGGTACCGTTAAAATAAGTTAGGTTCCGAGGTGAGGTCAGGCTCACTCTCATGCCGGTCACGTGTCCTAGGTAGGACTTGACACTTCGCTACTCTTTTGGCAGATACTCCTCTTCAATGATCGAACCTGAAAATGTTAAGCCAAAAAGCGTGAGTGTTCCACAACTCAGTGAGCAAGCAACTATGTGGGAAAACAAATATCTAGATATAACATCATATTATCATACTCAAAATATAATCCATAGCAAAACCAATTATCATGTCATTATCCAAGTAATCATATAATATCCAAGCACTTGCATATCATCCAAGCAATCACTAACTAGCAATCCCAAATTACATACCCTTCCTGGATTCTAGCTCGTGCCACTCTTAGGCATCTATTGGCTATCATTACTAGGAGTCTATCCTAGGGACCCTGGATTATGCACACATCCAAATTCTGACTTTTCTTTGGTGAACACTTTGTTCCCTTGACCATGGTCCATGCCCTCTCCCGGTAATCCCCAATCCCCGGTCTTCAGGAGTGTACCACCAAGCCTCATCCACAATCAAATCAACCACAATTAAGATTTCATACAATCCACCACATAATGAAACACAAACCCATCAACATGTTCACCCATATGTGTACTGATATCGGGCATTTTTATATACTTTTTAGTCCCTATTTTAGTCCTTTTTGCCTCTTTAATTTTGTCAATTCTCTAATTTTATTATGTTTTGGAATTTATTGGGTATAAACTATTTATGGATTAAATGTGCTTCAATTTTATATTTTCAGAACTTGAATTGCAAAATGCTCAATCTAATTCCTACAAATCTCAATTTTGGAGAGAAAAGTGTTGACATGGACAAAGATGATGATTTGGATGCTAATGTGGCACTTTTTGGGTGATGTAGATGTTGACTAGGATATGCTGGATGTGGGGCCCACTTGAACTCTTATTGAATGCTATGTAGTCAGAATTTGAGGGCAGAAACATTAAAATTCGGAGGTCAGAATATCATGGCAGAAATATTAATTTTGCCATGATATTCTGCTGCTGTTCTGCTGCTGTTTGTCACTTTCTGCTACAGAAATATTAATTCTGCTGCTGCCATACCATTCTGCTGCTGCCATGCCTTTCTGCTGCTGCAAAAATATTAATTTTGCTGTTGTCTTGCTGTCAAAGTGCTGCCACTTCATCGAAGAAAGCATCTAGAGTAGAATATTCTAAGGCATTGAAGGGGCATTAGTTTTTAGGAAGAGAACACTTTTATTTTGCAACCAGACTTAGAAAATTCGCAGCTCTCTCTTCCTCTCTGTTTTTGCTTCTGTTGTTTGCAGTTTTGCTCTCATGGAGGGCTAAGTTTTCATTGTAATTAGTCACTAGACCACTGGGATGTTGTAGCTTGAACTAAGGATGCAAGCTAAGTGTTTTATTCTCCATTTTCATCTCATTTCATTTCTGTTTTGCTGTCATGTTTATTTTGCTGTCAAATTCTGATTAGAGCTTGAGAATGTATCATAAACTGACTTATATAAGACATAACCTTGCTTGACTGATTAGGAAAGTGAGGACGGCGAAATGACTAGTTAGATGATATATTTAACTTGGTTTGGTTGAGATTTTCCACTGAATGCATCTAATTATAGTAGAGAGATGTTTTTGACTGTAATTAGTAGCATTAAATTCTAGATGTTATTCTAGAACCATTTGCATAAAGAACCAAACAATGGAATGAGAATAAAATTGAATCAATGAGTTAAGTAATGATAGTTACACTCCCATGAATCCTAGTGGCTGATTACAGTTACTGTCAATATCTTGCAATTTCTGCTGCTTCTGCTGTTGCTGTTGCTGCTGCTGCTGTTGTAGTTAATTGCTGTTCTGTTTTGTTTATTTTGTTAGTACTACCACAAAACCCCCCCACGTTTATGTACTCTTAATTAGTGTTTAGGTGTTTAGAACGATTAATTAGTATCAAGAAGTGAGGCTCCTTGAGTGAATACGACCTGGGAATCACTATACTGCAAATTGCCACAATTCAATTCTGGGCGATTTGACATCGTAGTGGCGTGAACCATGTACCATATAATCCACCACATATTGAAATACAAATCATTAACATGTTCACCCATATATTTACAATATCATCTACCATATAATGAAACACAAACCCACTAACATGATCACCACATGTTTACAATACCATACATCATCATCTCAACCATACACAATTTCTTTCACCATCCAAATGACTTATATAAGCATGTAATATGATGTTAAGAGCCAAGTAAGTTAACAAGGTCGCCTACTTACCTCGAATTCCAACTTTAGCTTTTACTATGATTTGTGTGATCTCCGGAGGAATTTTAGTGTATATATTGGATTAGGAAGGGCCTCTAATAATTTTCACATGAAAGAGTGATGAAAAGATGTTAAATTATGAAGAAAAGGCATTGGATGGACGTTCTAGCGGAGATTCCCACCGCTACAGCTTCATTTGGCAGAAAAGGGTGGTTTTGTTGCAGGATCCATCGTTGCAACAACCATTATCATTGCAGCGATAGAGGCATCGTTGCAATAACCATTTTTGTCACTAAAATGATAGAGGCTGACAGCAAAGCCTCTTTCATTCTGTCATTCACTGCTACAGCCTCTAGCGGTGGCGCTGCAGCACCAAATGATAATAACCAGGGCCCCAAAAATGCAATTTTGAGTCCTTTCTCTTCCTCAAATCATATCCCTTCAATTCCAAATGAAAATCAAACATTTACTGAATGTTTTTTCCATCCAAACATGTTAACCCACAAGAACACATTTCAAAACTTGTTTCCATCTTAAATTTCAAGAATCAAACTCATACTCTCATGAAACCTTACCATTTTTGTTTTTCTGATATGGGTATGGATTTTACCATGAAAATTAAACATCCAACCCACTTTAGACAGCTAAATCATCAAGGATTGAGAGAGGAAAGATTAAGAACCATAATCTTGTAAAAACACTCCAAGATCACACCTAAATCACTCCCAAAACCAATTTTTTAGCACCTAGGGCTCTAACGTCCGAAAATGAGGGGATTTTCAAAATTGTGGTACTTACCTTGTTCTTAATGCTTCCTGTCGTGATGGTGGAATGCCGGTGGCCAATGGCTGAAGAATCACCAACAACCATTGAGGAAGCCTAAGCTTGGAGGATTTGGTGATTTGAAGTTGAAGACACAAGGAAGGAGAAGAATAGAGAAAAGAGAGAGATATCATGAGAGAGGTAAGCATGAGTGTGAGGGGTGCTGATTTGCTTCATTGTAGGGAGAGCATTTTCAAAAATTGCACTTTGGCTCTTTACTTAATCATTTCTCAAATATTGAGTGTGGGCCTAGGTGCAAATTTTAGATATTTTCCATCTAAGACTACTCAAATCATTTTCCTTTTCCAATTACTCCCCATACTTAGAAATTATCACTCCCAACACCCCAATCGCCCACCCAACAACCCATATTCAAAAATTACAACTTTGCCCCAATTTTAGCATATTTTCAGTTTGGTCTCTCCCTACCTATCCAAGTTACACTATTTCTATCTGACTCATCACACATAACTACAAAAAATTTTCCATTGTTTTAAACATCATATTCATGCATAAGTATAAGCATTAAATCCAACCACACAAATCCATTATAGCAACTCACAACATAATTCTCATCACATAAACATACAAATAAACCACACCACAAGAACCACGTAGCCCGGGGTGTTACAAAAACCACACTAACAATCATCACATACAATATCCAGATATTCAAATCAAAGATCACTAATGCAACCATAGCATTAATCATCCTTTACGCACATTATACCAACACACAATGGACCACATATACAAAAGGAAAATTTTCCAAAAGTTTCCAGGGGTATTACAACCACCCTACAAGGTTTTTCCTGGATTTGTGAGTTCACTATGGCACCTATTTAAGGAGTTAACTTGTATATCGCTTTCTTATATATTTTCTGGTGGTGTTGAAATGTCAATAATCACACAATTCTTAGTGTAGCTAACTTGAATGCTTTTGATGTTTGTAGGTCTATTGTGTACCTTAGGGAGACCTACACTCAAGAGTTCTCTCCTACCCTTACCTTTTTAGCTAGCAAGTAGAGGTTAGTCTAATGGATCAAGCAAGGAATAGGGTCTTTGAAGATTAATACTGATAGGAGCTCTCTTGGGATTGCTGGACTGGCTAGCATAGGAGATTTAGTTCATAATGAGATTGGTAGGTGGATCATTGGTTTTTGTCACACCCTAAAAATTGGGCACGTGAGATAACATAAATCCTAGGGTGCACCTTCATGGTAACTCATAAATTTCCTAAATAGTCCTAATATCCACAATTATGCAAATCATAAATTTTCAAAGAAAATAAATTTACATAGTGCTTTCTCCCTCATCCCATAACATCGGGAATTATATACAATAAAACACAATGCAAATTACTGATAAATAATAATAAATCTCCTAATACACAGTAGGACCTAGGTGGCATATAGGATTACAGAGCGTTCCTAGGCATAAAACCTAAAAATTGGTTACATGAACCCCCCAATCAAAATAGAGTATATCTTCACAAGCCGATAAACCTCCAATGGTTTCCCTTCCTCCTCAGCTGTTGTATCTGAAAAAGATAACTACAAAGGGTGTTAGTTCCTCAAAACTCAGTAAGCCAATGATTGTGTGATAAAATAAAGTACAAGTACAAATACCAGAATCACTGCCAAAAGCACAACCACAAGTCAGAATAAATACCTTTGCACATACAAGCATGGAAAGATACACATGCAGAATTGTATCTTATCATGGAATCGTAACGTGCTATTTCCATACATGTCTACATTTTCATAGTTCCTCATTGAATTGCAATTCAATGAAAAGGTGCTAAAGTCTATTTTCCCTCAACCTTAACTTTCCCTTACACAAAACACACATACACAAATACAATAAAACAGATCCAATAACCTAACATAATTCCAAATCATGTATAAGCATAAATAAATTACATATACAAAGTGTGATTATGCAACAACCATATGCTTTTCTTACTGTGAATCTACATTCTTACGTATATCTCATTGAGTCATCTCTCAATGTAAATATGCTAAGGTTATACATTCCCTTAGACTTAAATCCTCGAGGTTCGTCCTTAAGGAATCCAACTATTCCAGGACTACTACTCGTCTTATACTTATAGGTCCATTAACCCATAATTCTCGAGATTCATCTATAAGGAATCCCACTGTTCCAGGACTACTACTCAATTTATGCTCATTGGTCCATCAACCCATAATTCTCTTTCTCTTTCCGGCATGCACAGACAACCATCACATAATATATATAATCAATAATTCATAAAATCAATAAAATTCCTAAGTCTAGTTAACACCACTAACTAGGGGAATTTTACTAATTAATATTCTCTTCTGGCGTGAATGGGAATTATATTATACTTGAGCAATTTTAAATAAAAACTCAACTAGCATGGTCACCACTCACCTTGATGTTTGCCTAACTCTACCTTGTTCTTCACTAAAAATGTGAGATGATGCAAGGAAATGCTCCCTACTCCAAGTTAGTCACAACATCCCAAAAGATATGGAAGGTGCATCAAAGAATCCATCCCTACAAGGTAATTACACAAAAAATATGCCAAAGTCACAAAATAGGAAAATTCTTACCACTAATTTTGACCTTTAATCACCCAATTGGTCATAACTCCCTAATAATAAAGAATTCTCAAATTAAATATCTCAGATGAGAAACTAGACTCAAAGAGCTTTCTAACAACACCTCATTTGCGAAAAACGGAGTTTGAATGAAAGAGTTATGACCATTTGAAAAATGAGTTTACATGCTGACATTCATCGCTTAGGCAACAGAACCATCGTCTAAGTGATGGACTGACAGAGAGCAATTGCCCTCAGTCTCTTTGTCGCTTAGGTGACCACCCATCTCTTAGGTGACAGTTTTTGTCACCTAGGCAATGGCTGCAGAATAAAAATTCTCCAAAACGTGTTATTCCCCTGTTCTTTATTCCTCTGCCAAAACCTTTGGTTCAAGCACTCATAATTTCATTTGATCAAGGTTTAAGGTACCGTAATCAATACTTTACCACTTCTCATCTAACATACATCATCCTTAACACTAAAACTCAGGATTAACCATCGAAAAACCATTTTTCTCTGGGTTACCAGCTAAGGCCGAAAATAGAGAAGATGGAAGAGATTAAAGCTTATCTTTAGCTTCAGCAATCCCATGGGAGCTGGAAATAGGAAATAATCGGAAGAATGGAAGAAGAGAATTGGATTATTTGAAAGAAAAAATTCCTCCTTCTTGTTCCTCTGCCTCCAGATCGCAAAATGAAGAAGGAAAGAGAGAGAAGAGGCTTTGAATAAGGTGGTGGGTCTTAGATGACACATGAGTATCCATACCTAGATGCCCCAAACTCGAGCGATCCAGCTATAATTTTCTCTCAATAATTATATTAATCCCATTAAATTTCCTCTTCCTCATGTTTTCCTCAAACCTCAAAAAATACCATACCGCAATAAAATACTTGATTTGGTCATTTACCTCGATTCTCATAAATAATTATTCAAAAAGAATAAATTAAATATGGAGAATAAAATGACTGATTTAAATTAAATTATTTTACACTGTAAAATACTATAATACCTTCAAACATATGACCCTAATTTTGGTAGGTATTATAGCTTTTCTAGGTGGTGTTATGACCAATAAGTGTGTTGAGTTAGCAACTATCTATTAGGGTAAGGATTGCTGAAGATCTAGACATCTTCCATGTTGAGTTTGACTCAAATTCACTGGAGGTAGTAAATTTGATAAGGAACAAGTTCTACATATGAGCATGGCATTATTGATGATATTAGACAAGTGCTGAGCAACAAGAGTACGTTCAAGATTAAGCATATTCTTAGGGAGGCTAATCAATGTGCTAATGTGCTCACCAAAATGAGTACTCGTGGATCATTTCAATTGTGCTTATAGGAAAATCCTCCCTCATCTCTTTCGTTGCCCTTGTTAGCGAATTACATTTCTATAGCGTTTATTAAGTCTTAGGCTCTTTTTTGAGTTTTCTCTGTTGTACCAAAAAAATCAATTTCATAAGATAAAAATCTATTAAATTATATAATTTTTCTTCAAATCTTTTATATCCGACTATGCATTTAGAGATTTATGAATTATAAGTTTCTTATTTTTGTTATAGTATCGTAGGGAGAGGACGTATCATTTGAAAAATGTAGCAACAGCTAGCATTCTAAATTGCCACCTTACCATATATTGTTCAAATAAAAATTATGTTACAAAATGATATTTAGTTTTTGGTTAGATATTCAATCTTTTTACAACTTGTCTCAAATTATCTTACATGAGTAGAACATTGACAAATTAAAATTGAGGTTAGTGGAAGGAATTAGTCCCTCACAAAGTGGTAAATCAATACTTAAATCTTTATTGAAAGAGATGCCTACATGTAGTATCTGACTATGTCTCAAATATAATTGCTTTTGGTGAAAAATACCTGTGAGAAACCAAAAAAAAAAAAACATGAGCAGAACATCAAGAAAAAAAAAATAGGTGATGACATAGAGAGCTTATATTTTTTAAAAAATTGAGTTTTTTTTAATCATTGTAATACATTAAATCCATACATAGACTAATTAAATTATTTATCTTATATTTCCAAAAATATTTAGCTGTGAAAAAAAAAAGAGTAAATTGTTAATGTATTCTTTAAAAGATTATAATTATCTTAATTTGTCTTCTACTTGTCAAAATAACTTTTGATAATGAAAAAAATTGAAATTTAGCAATAATAAATTTTGTAATTTAGAAACCAAAAGGTTCAAATTAAAATAAATGTAATATTTCATGAATTAAATTAAAATAATTAATCTTTTAAAAATCAAACTAGATAATTATAATTTTTAAGGATTAAATCATATAATAACAACAACAACTCAACCTAAATCTCTACCAAACCCAAAATAAAATTAGAAAAAGGGGCAAAATACATATAACTCCCCTTAATTTTGGATCTTATGCTATAAACTTCCCTCAACTTTAAAAAGTTGCAATTAACCTTCCAAACTTCCCAAATCGTGCAATTAACCTTCTCTGGTACTAACAGTGTTCACTCTCTTCCAAGTCAGCATTTATTTCCACCTCAAATATACATGTGACATTTAGTCATCATCCAAGTCAACATTTTTTATTTTATCACTTCATACAAATGTGCCCTAATTTTCCCTCCATTTAGTTGTCTCCTTCCCTCTTTATCGACACACACTTGTTGGATGCAGAGTAATGGAACATCAAACTAGGAAGATTTAAGAACAGTGTAATAAGAAGGAAGCAAATACAATTAAGAACAGATTTGGGTTAATAAGAATTTCCCTTGAATGCTCCTCTCTCTGTATCCTCTCTCTTCTTACTTTATATTCTCTTGTTTTGCTCGACTATGGTAGAGTCAATGAGGATTCAACTTCAAGGGGATATTTTACTTAAAAACTCCGAAGCACACTAATGATTTATCTGTAATTAGATAATTGAAGACTTGTTATTCAACAATATAATATAACTTAATGTATATTATAATAATCCATCACAAGATATAATAAATTGAGTATTCTTGATTAAGGGAGACCAAGAGTACCACCAGATCAAGGTCTATAAGCATATTTTATTTCGCTCTCCCATCTCTCTAAAATTGCACTTACTGTAAAATTTTGATTTATTTCATCATCAAAAACTCTGAAGCACGCAAATGATTTATCTGTAATCAGATAATTGAACACTTTGTTATTCAAGGATTCAGGGGAAATTCTTATTGACCAAATCCGTTCTTAAATGAATACGCCACCTTCTTATTATGTGGTTCTTAAATCTTTCCATTTCGATGTTCTATACTGTGCGTCCAACAAGTGTCTGTCAATAAAGAGGGAAGGGAAATTAAAATAGGGCACATATATCTGAAGTGGGGGAAAAAATGTTAACTTAATAATGATTAGATACCATGTGTAAACAACAAACTATTAGTTGAATGGTAAGTGGTTTCAATTTTTGTAAGGAGGAGATAATATAAGTTTGAATATCTGAAAGCGCATTTATTGAAAAGACTTTAACATTAACAATTTCGACTTAAACAAGGATTAGTTTTAAGTTCAAAGTAATTTGAAATACTCTCAGGTCAAACCAAAAAAAGATGCCAAGTGTATATTTGAGATGGAAAATAAATGTTGACTTGGAAGAGAGTTAACACTATAAAAAATGGTTAATTTTAAGTTTAATAGATCAATTGCAATATTTTAAAGTTATAAAGAATTTATTGTAAATGACTTAAAATGAAAGAGTAATTATGTGCATTTTGCCATAAAAATTAAGGGTCCTCCCCTCTTACATTATGTTATGGGACATATAATTCATCCTTCATATCGAGGGTCATACGTTACACAGACTTATCCAAATCTCATCCACCCAATCTGAGAATCTCCGTGAGCAACCAGAATAACGATCCTACCCTCTCATCATTTCATTTACACATTACCATTACTCCCTCTCTCTCTCTCTCTCTCTCTCTCTCTCTCTGTTCCTTCTTCGTACTTTTACAACAAGCCATGGCTTCTGCGATCACTGCGTCAGTCTCCTTTCCATCCTCCAACACCACCACGACCTCTCTCCCTACCAGAATCTCCATTGTTGCTCCAGAGAAATTACTCTTCAAAAAGGTACAATTTCTTCTTCTTTTCCTGAGGCAAGTAAGACCGAAAATTTAGCTTTATAATCATGGGGTTTTTTCTATTTTTTTTCTCTTTTCTTTTTTGGGAGGAGGGGGGATTTTGATCTTACTTGTGGTTTCTTAGGTTCCATTTCAGTACAGAGACGTCAACGTTTCTAGTAGTGGGAGATCAGTGTCCATCAGAGCCCAAGTCACCACTGAGGCACCTGCGAAGGTACAGAAGGAGTCCAAGAAGCAAGACGAAGGTGTGGTGGTGAACAAGTTCAAACCGAAGGAGCCATACATCGGGCGATGTCTCCTCAACACTAAGATCACTGGAGATGACGCCCCTGGAGAAACTTGGCACATGGTCTTCAGTACTGAAGGTGGAATCCTTGCTTTTTCCCCAAATTATTTTTGGTTTTTGAAAATTAGTGTTGAAATTTAAATTGCCTATATCAGTTATTTTGTGGAGTGATTTAGGAATACCCAGATGACTAACTTGTAAGTTGGAACTGTTTATTAGTTTTCAGAGGCTAAAGCTATATTGATCAAATAATCAAGGGATTAAGGTTCTGTTTGTTTAATGGGAAAATTTGGGTGGAAATGGGAATGACTTTTGATGGAATAGAATAAGAAAATCCATTTTTTGATTAGAATAATCTGGGTATTAAGGTCTCCTATTCAAAGGCTGAAATCTCGTTTGGTAAGGGATGAAAAGAAATGAGAAAACGATTATATTCTATTGTTTGATTAAAATTATCTAGGTAGGTACAGAAAGAAATTATAAGTAAAAGATCATAAACTTATAGAATTATGAGTAAATGACAACAATAAATGGAATAATAATGTAATTTTTTAATTTTTATGAGGGGTATAACGGTAAAATGACTTTTCGTTCCTAGAAATGAGATGCCAGTCATTATATGAAGTTGAAAATCTACATTCTCTCATTTGAGGAAATAGGGATTCCCAAGTCAACCAAATATGCGCTTTGGCCAAATCCTTTTCCTACCTCTCAATTTTATCAACCAAATGGGATCTAATGGTGGGTTTTCTCCTCTATGTAGTTCTGACTGACTCACATAACTAATAGTGGGTTTCAGGGGAGATTCCTTACAGAGAAGGGCAATCCATTGGGGTGATTGCAGATGGTGTTGACAAGAATGGCAAGCCTCACAAGCTCAGATTGTACTCAATTGCTAGCAGTGCTCTTGGTGACTTCGGAGACTCCAAAACTGTGAGTCTCAGCTTAGAAATAATTGTTATTTCCTGATATTACTAATAAACTGATATTGTACCTATTTAGCTTTGGTATCTCAGAATTATAAATTACTTCAAAAATAAGAAATTTATTGCTCCCCTTAAGTAAGTCATTTGAAGGAAAAAAAAATAGAAGTATATTATTAATTTAGTCCATAAAAAATTATAGTTATCTCAATTTAGTTTTTAAAAGATTGTCTCAATTTAGTCACTAGAATATTGTATTTATCTAAATTCGGTTCTTTTTCGTTGCTAAATTTCAAAATCTAATGTTGTCAAATCTTAAATTTTTCATTGCTAAAATTCATTTTGACATACATAGAGATGAAATTGTGACAAACACAATCCTTCCAGGGTTAAATTGAGACATTTGTTCTTCCAGGGGCCAAATTAAAATAACTGTAATCTTTTAAGGACCAAATCAGTAATTTACTCAAATATTAATGTATAGCAAGTTTGTTGTTTTTGAAAACTAACATGTCTACTCACTAATTTTTGTCCTTTTGAGAGTTAAACCTGAATGTGCCTAACAATTAAGATATTAACTCGTTAGTTTAGTGTTAGATTATTGTTGTTGCAGGAGTTTAAACTTGATATGCTCGTCTGTTGTCCATCCAAATTATTCTGGGAGTTGAAATTTCAAGGGAATAGGAACATTTGTCTATTTTAAGACCCATTTTTTGCTCTTATTTCCAACAATTGACCTAATCTTCAAGTGAGGGTTCATTTCATTTATCCACTTCATGCAGGTTTCTTTGTGTGTGAAACGGCTCGTGTACACAAATGAGAAAGGTGAACTTGTCAAGGGAGTCTGCTCAAATTTCTTGTGTAAGGATAAATAGTTTTTGTTCAATTCAGAAGAGACTTTAATTTCCAATTCGTTTAATTAGTTGAATGTGTTTCTGCTCGATTTTGAAAATGGCATACACATCTGTACCAATACATTTCTGGTCCTCTTTAACAGGTGATTTGAAGCCTGGAGCTGAAGTAAAGATCACAGGGCCTGTTGGGAAAGAAATGCTTATGCCAAAAGATCCTAATGCCAACATCATCATGGTATGTACTGTTCTCCTTCATTTTGAAGAAAAAGGGAACATTTGAATATTTACATATTTGATTCCCTCTTTTGATCTTGGAAATTTCCTCACGCAGTTGGCAACTGGAACTGGAATTGCTCCATTCCGCTCATTCTTGTGGAAAATGTTCTTCGAGAAGCACGATGATTACAAGGTAACACCAAAAAAATAAATAAATAAATAAATAACACCCTTCTTGAATTAAGTCAAGAAGATAATTTGTAATGAACTCAACCCCTGCTGTATAATTAACTATATTTCTCATAGGCTTTAAAAGAAAGAGCTGGAGAAAAGGAAATTACTTGCGAGTGATTGTGATTGATCTTATAAACAAAAAACCTGAATAGTTAAAGTATTAGTTTATAATGAAGAACACTGAATTACTATGTAAATAGTAAGCATACGCAAAATGAAGTGTGCTCCTTTTGGTAATTAACTGAGCTTTTGACTTATGTGTAGTTCAATGGTTTGGCATGGCTCTTCTTGGGTGTTCCCACAAGCAGCTCACTGCTTTATAAAGAGGTGAGATCTGTTGGACTTTCCTAACTGATTCAAAACTTCAATAGTTCTCTGGAATCAGAAGGCTTAAATTTGTTTTGGGGACATATTCTGATCCATATATTCCAACTGTGCAGGAATTTGAAAAGATGAAGGAGAAAGCACCTGACAACTTCAAGCTTGACTTTGCTGTGAGCAGAGAGCAAACGAACGAAAATGGAGAGAAGATGTACATCCAAACTCGAATGGCTCAATATGCAGAAGAGTTATGGGAGTTGCTGAAAAAAGATAATACTTATGTGTATATGTGTGGGCTTAAAGGGATGGAAAAGGGAATTGATGATATAATGGGGTCATTGGCTGCTAAAGAAGGTAAGAAACTTCTTCCTCTCTCTACCCTCCATGATATAATGGTATATAAGATGCCCATGTTTGGTATAACTAGTGAAATTGTTGTAGAAAATAGAATAAATTACTGACTTGGTCTCTCAAAGATTATAGCCATTTCAATTTGGTCCATAAGAAATTGAACATCTATCTTAATTTTGTTCCTCTATTTGTCAATTTGACTTTTGGCAATGAAAAATTTTGAGATTTGACAATAGCAGGTTTTGTGATTTAGTAACAAAAATAATCAAATTGAGACAAATATAATCTTTCAATGACTAAATTGAGACAACTGATCTTTTAAGGATTCAATGTATTCTTTCAAAGACTATATATAAGTGATTTATTCTGAAAACTATACAAGTACTGCATAGAAGTTAACAAAAATAAAATGAGTGTGATGTATGCCAATGATTTTTGAGCCATATTTGTCATCTTGGATATTAATGTCTCAGACAGATGGAAGACACACAAAATGCTTAGTTTGGAGGAAGCTGTTTTTATCATATTGTGTTGATTATATTGTGCAGGCATTGACTGGACTGAGTACAAGAGGCAACTTAAGAAAGCAGAGCAATGGAATGTTGAAGTCTACTAATTTTTGTTCTCTTATACAAATATCTTTGTCCTACTTTATGATGATCGTTTCTCCGGCAATATTCTGTAGATAGATGAAGCCCCATGTTATTTTTGTTTGATGATTATAACTTGTTAATGGATCACTTTCCATTGCAAAAGCCTTACAAGATGTTTTGAGGTATGAGGTACTATGCAATGTAGACGGAGTCAACTGCACTTTGCCATTTTAATAATTTCATCTTTAGAGATATTATATATGACTCCATTAATTATAACTTAATTACAACTCTAATACTTGAATTTTAAAATGTAATACTTGATTCCCCTTAAGCTAAAAAAATAATAATAAAAAGTTACACATAAATTAAAATTAACATCTAAAGATTACATAATGATCGTGGGTTGGACAAACTATGTTGAATTGAATGTCGTTGGAGAAAACTTAGATTTAAATGAACGTAATTTATATTTAAAAAATATTGGTACAAATGCAGTT
Organism: Biancaea sappan; assembly: GCA_037074585.1. NCBI lineage: Eukaryota > Viridiplantae > Streptophyta > Magnoliopsida > Fabales > Fabaceae > Biancaea > Biancaea sappan. The sequence continues at coordinate 58,630,479 of CM073490.1, forward strand.
TGTAACAGACAAACGTAGTTTAATGTGCAAACGCGGTTTGAGATGTATAATTACTAGAAAGGAAATAAATTTTAAATTTTATTTTTTGATATACTATTATTATTTATTGTAATGTTAACTTAATGGATTATATTTGTAATATTCTTATTAAATTATGATTATGACTATTATTATTATTATTATTATTATTATTATTATTATAAAATATGTAATTTTATTATTTAGAAGGATTATTATGAAGAGAAGAATTTTTAGGAAAAAAAAAAGCAACTAAGATATATAAAATATAAACAAATGATAATAGAAATTTATTATAATAAATCAATGTATGAGTGGGAAAAAAATAAATAAATGAGTGGGAAGAATAAATCATGAAACAAAATTGAGAGACATGAATGGAAATTTTCCAAATAGATTATGGACTAAATTAAAATTTGCTAGAAATATTAGGGGACTCTTTTAGTATTTCACCCAAAGGAGACTTGTACATCTAATTTTTCTCAGTATATTGAACCGTTCCTACACATCAAAAGGAAAGAGAGAAAACTTCGGTTCCTCTTCCTTCCATCTTACCTTCCATAAGGCTTCCTTCCCCGTTACCGCGAATTCGAGAGAGAGCGTGAAAGAAAGCTTCCTTTGAATTAAATAAAGTACAAACCGAAAAAGCAACATGTTGAAGAAGAAGGTTGGGTGTAGCTGACCAGAAATCGTGAGGGAAGTGGCCGAAATTAAAGCTTGAATCAGAAATAGCAGTAGAAACCGAGAAAACAGAGTGGTAGACGACGTGAGGTAGACTAATTTATGTTTTTATTTTTGTTTAGCTGCTTCCATCGGCACATCCCCACTGCCTTCCAACACCAGAGAACTGCATACACACGCACACAACAACATTACCCAGAACACGGCAGAGAATAGAGGAAAACAGAGGAGGCTATCACGCATACAATGGGGACCGAAAATGAAGGGTAAAGGAGGAAATGAGATTAAAGACACAAAGCCTACCCTCCCCCAACCACGTTTAATGGACCAGGAAGCTACAAAATGGCACATTGGTTGAAACATGGTTGGATGAGCAAATGTGATTGATCAACCCCGTCCAACGTCGCACCAAACATCTTCAATTTCCTTCCAACCACGTATAGGGAACGGTAAACCATGTTTCGGTGATCCAAACATGATGCCAAACATACACTACATAATTTTGGAATAAATGGAAGTTAGAGATCGTGGATGGGAGAATTCTGTGTAAAACAATGGAAGTACGACGTATCATTTGATAAATTGTGTCCTTTATATATTAATGTTAATTTAAAGACTAACCTTTTAAATTTGGGAAAATGTACCATTTTGTCCTTGACAACTTGACTTATGTTTCAATTTCATTCCCTTGCTTTTTTTTTTTTTACTCAATTTTGTCCTATACTATTTCAATTATTTTTAAGTTGGTGCTAATATGTGTAATAGAGATAATTATATTAACATGTGTTGTTTACAATTTAGATAACATAGGATTCAAAGACAAAATTGACAAAAAAGAAAAGGTTTTGTGAAAATAACACTAAGATAATAGTCATTAAACATGGATATTTCAGGCATTGCTTATGCAAAAGAAACGACAATCCTGAGGCTTTGCTGTAAGGGTATCAAGTTCACAAGTAATGATAATGTTCTTATTAAGTCAATGTCAATTTTATACTTAAAAGGTGTCGACAACTATTATATTTATTTCAGGAGATTATCATTTGAAGTGTGGCTTGCAGTTACTTGTAATAATTCTGGCTCTGTTACAATATCCAGTACAGATGCAAGGTCTACAGATACTCTATAGCCAGATCACTGAAGGAGAGCTTGTAACCCACCTTGCACAACATATTTATATATATATATATATATATATACAAAAGAAGGACTATTAAACGAACAACATAGCTGATGCAAAAATTTAGCAAGTTGCTGATCTAGTTGCCAAAAGACTAATCTGCCATGCTCTCCTTGAAGTCTAATTATGTCCTGGAGAAGAATATTCAACTCAACATCAAGGACCTTCTTGTCTTGAAGTTAAGTTAATAACTTCTTGGATGGAAAGGCGACATTAATTTCCTGCAGTCCCGATTGAGTGGCTTGAATTAAGCACCTCCTCGCAGCTTCCAGAATTAATTGTGATTTGCTTTTTGGAAGAAAACAAGGATGAACCTGCCAATAATTAAGACAATCAGTTATAATGCAAGATAAAGCTTTTTTCCTGGATCTTCTCCAAAAAGTCCACAAGAATCCAAGTAGATGCATGACAAGACTGAACAGTGGCTTGTTTAAATGTTATTTCCGAGCATGGCTTAGCAGCTATGTTGATTCTGTGCCTTAAGCCACTCATTCCATTGAAAGTAGATTCCACGTAAAGGCTGATTAGGATAAATCCATCTTCCTTCCATAAGTGCTTTGATCCGAGGATACCAAATATCATCAAGAATAAAAAAAAATGAGTTTGCAAAGACAATTAGCATAATCATAGTCCAGAAAAATATTATCTCAGGTTTCTTCAGCCTTATGACATAAAATGCAAGTACCAGCCGTACCCCGATGATGGGATTTAAGAACATCAGCCAATGGTAGAGCCCGATTAATTAATTTCCAGCAAAACAGTATTAATCTAGGAGGAGCATCGAACTTCCAGAGATTACTCCAAGGAAACAAGGAACTATTCAGTAAGGCTGAATTTCCTCCTTACATAATATGGAATAACCTTAGATACCGAATACATACCACATGGTGAACCGGACCAAACCAGTTTATCTTCCTGTTGCATAATCGAAAATGGTTGTTTAATAATTTCTTTTACTAGGTTTGAAGGATATAATTGCCTTAATAATTGCTCATTCCACCTCAGCTTAGGAATATCTAGCACATCACTCACTCTAGATAAATTTTGACAGTTATACGAGGGGTGCCATCAAAATCTATTGGATAATTCAATATTCAGGCCATTCCCAACCAACCATTTGAGATGATCAAAGATCATTTTACTGTTCTGCTCAATACTTTTCCATGCTAATGACGATTAATAGTCCTTCTAATGATCCAATTTGATTTATCACTCAGATGTTTGCTAATTACCCCATCTACTAGCTAATCCATTTAGATTCTAAATGAACATCCACATTTGTTTACTAAGCAAAGCACTATTGAACAATTTAAAATTTCTGATTCCCAAGCCACCCAAAACTCTAGGAGCTTGAAGATAATTTCTATTAAGCAGATGAATTTTCTGTTTATCTTTTTTGAAGCCCCAAAAGAAATTAGAGTTAAGTAAATCTAATTGGGAGGCCAATTTTTGTGGCGTCTAAAAACGTGAGCAAGCATATACTAGCAAGGATTGGGAGACTAATTTTATTAAAGTAGCCTAGCCTGAGATAATAACTTAGCTTCCATCCCGTTAATTTTTCCTCTATTTTATCCACAAGCTCCTTAAACATTGCATTTTTGTCTGATTTATTATCCACATGCACCCCAAGATATCACCTAACTTAGACCAAGAAGGAAATCCAAAGATTCCTGCAATCCGGTCCTTGATTGGCCTAGTAGTGTTAGGACTAAATTATAGTTGATTTATCACTATTGACTGATTGTTCAACTAACTGACAATAAAAAGTTAGAACCTCATGCGATTTTTGTGCTGTATTAGGAGTTGCCTTAAAGAAGAATGATAATTTCCTAATTCCACTGTATTAGGGTGTGCTTTATGGGTAAGATCGTGGACTGTTGATGTGTTTTGATGGTGCTTGTTAATCAAAAGTGATATATAATTAGTAAAGTCTTGATTTTATAAGTTTCCTAAATTGTAATTGTTTTTGTGCTACCTTTACTAGATAATTGGCCCTTTGAGTTGTACTTGTAGGACATGCAGCAGATAGACAACATGTAGCGGAGAGAAGAGTCGGATTGAAGCAAAGAGGCACTCTGCAGGTTCTGTCACTGAAGTAACAAAGCAGTCCACTGAAGCGCCAGACACCAGTTGGAAGCACACAACATCAAGACACACCGCTAAAGTGAAGAGATCATCATCATAGTTGAAGTGGTGAGGACTTGTATCACCGCTAAAGCGATGGGAACTACAACACTGAAGCGATAATAGATTAGCCAAGAATGAAGCGATTCACCGCTGAAGCGAGAGTGGTGCAGCACTGAAGCGGCACAATCGAGATGATCTAGACTCGTCCCGCTGAAGCGGCAGCACCATCAGCGCTGAAGCGGTACACGCGGGAACAATCACTGACGCTGTTGCTAAAGCGGCGTGAAACGACGCTTAAGCGGTTCAACCAGGCGAAAATGTCCCCCTATCTCGTTGAGGCGGCATAATATACCATTGACGAGGTACAATGCAGAAATCTGCCGCCTAACTTATCCGTTGTCGCTTAAGCAACGCAACATAACCGCTGTAGCAACGAGACCATGCCGGAAGTATCGAAGTTGATGTGACTGTTGAAGCAGTGGACTGGGCCCCTGCAGCAATGCGTTTATTGATGCTATGCGTTTTAGGAGACTATTTAAAGTCTACGAAACACCCTTTTAGGGGTATTATGAATTTTTCAAAAGCACTCTAAGGAGTGTGTGCTGTACAGGAGTTTAAGCAAGAAGGGGAACCTAAGTTTGACAACATTGGAGGAACTTTTGGAGAATTTGTATTTCATAATCATGTCTGATCTTTCTTCTACTATTTCTTTTGTTGTTTTTGTTATCACTATGAGTAGCTAAACTTTTTGCTAGGGTTGCTATGAACCCTAGTTGGAACTAGGGGTGAATTTCTCTCTCTTTTGTGATTATTAGTGGTTAATATAAGTGTTCATTCAATTTTACTACAATTCATTAATATGATCAATTGGTGAAATCAATTTGTGGTTCTTCATTAACTTCGGGAGAAGAGAGTGAGAACTAGACCGACAGTGAACAATGTGAAAACAAACCTTGGGGATTAAGGGGAATGGTGAGCTATAGGTATATGAATATATTAGTTAGCATCACACAATCACAACAAGGTCTGGGATACATTAACATAACCAAGTTTAAGGAATTAAAAATTGGTTAGGTCAATTTAGGGGCAACTTGGGAGAGTTCTCTTAAAACAATAGGAACCTTATATTCTTATGTTACATCAGTGTATTCACAGGGGAGAGGGACACTAGGTCTTAGGAAAGGTGAGGGGAATTAGCTATCCTAGGTTTTTTATTAACATTAAGTCTCATTAAGTTCATGCATAAATTCCTTAACTCAATTTAAGCCTCTTTCAACTCTCTTATTTCGTAAATCTAAATACCATTTGACTTAGCTCCTTGAGTAATTGGCCTTTCAATCCCTGAAGACAATATCTAGATCTACTCCGTAGTACTTGAACGATCAGTACACTTGCTGAATTTTCAACAAAGAATATCTTATCATCAGCATACATTAGATGAGTAACTTCTGGTCCCCTCCTAGCAAATTTAATCCCTTGAATAGATTTCTTTTGCTACTCCTATAATAGTAGAATCAATAGTACTTTTGATAAAAATGGTTGGATCCCAAGAGGGAGGTGAATTGAATTTTATAAAATTTTTCACAAAACTTTGTTAGAAGTTAAAACGCTTTTCTGAAATATGCCAAGCTAATTGGTGCGCTATTTCCCGACAAGTGTATCGGGTCGCACAAGTAGTAAAGTGATGAGAAAAAGTTATCGTCCTCAGGGATTGACTTTAACAATTACCAATTTCACTAGATCAAGTTATATTTGGACAGAGGAAAAATGTAAAGATAAACCGCAAATAAACTAAACTAACAACAAGGAATTAACTAAACACCAAACGAAGAACTACGCCAAAACACAACGGGTAGGGGATTGACTTTCTTAACTCCTAATCCGATTAATTCATAGACAAACCAATCTTTGAATCGTTAAAGGATGCTTAGAAACATTCACAGATTCCATTTAATGTTGGTCGAGTTCACGAAAATATTTGAACCCAATTTCTTGGTGAGCAAATCTTCCTAGCCAAAATAATTAGCTAATGTCTTAGTCCAATTAATTGGTTCGGAGTTTAAGTTCAAGAACTCATATGACCACGCAAACAAGATTATCTATGTCTAGACTAACCCGATTCACGGTAGAAGTTACAAGGGCATGTTTATATCAAGCTATGTCTAGCATTAATACAAACTCCAAATTCATCTAAGTGAAATGATCACAATCACCTAAAACCAGTTAAACCAATAAAAACTACTCCAATAATCAGAAAAGCAATTGTATATAAGCATCCAACAACAAAGCTTCATAGATAGTTAATATACATCAATCCCCTAACCCTAGAGTTTATAACAAGAGGAAGGAATACATAACAAATACACAACAAAATATGATCAAGAGGAAGGAGAAAAAGGAAGAAAAGCTTCAAACTCAGTAGAGAAGAGGTCTCCCAGCTCCTCCATCCTTGCCCTAGCAGAGCTCCCTTGCCCTCCAACCTCCAGATCCACAAAACATCTGCAAAAGAGCAATATATACAAGAAAGCTCGCAGGTGCAGAACCGGGGCGCCTAGGCGCCACGTGTGGCGCCTAGGCGCCAAGCAAAAACAAAGAGGAAATGGGGCTGGCGCCTGGGCGCCCTGGGTGGCGCCTGGGCGCCAGCCCAAAATAGCTGGAAACAAGGAGTGGCGCCTAGGCGCCCTGGGTGGCGCCTGGGCGCCACGTTCTGACTCTTTGGCAGAGAGTTGAGGGGCTGGCGCCTCCAGGCGCCCTGCGTGGCGCCTGGGCGCCAGCCATCAGATGTGTAGCAGAACCTCAGATTCTCCATGTTCCAGACCAGAATGGAAAGCCTACTAGAATGTACAACAAAAAGGCGTAAAAAGGCAAGGAAAAAGACTAAAATAAGATAAAGCAAAGCAACAACTATGTACAAAGAGGAAAGCAAAAATGAAGGACAAAGCAAGGAAAAGGATAACAAAAACGGACAAAGGAGAGGAAAAAGCCCTAAAGAAGCAACCAAAATTAACCAAAATAGAGGACTCATCAACTCCCCCAAACCAAAACTATTGCTTGTCCTCAAGCAAAACACTAACCTAAAAACCATGCCAAACAAAACCAACAGATTTTTCAAGATAGAGAGGAAGTGCTCAACAACATAAAACATTAAACAAAATCAATTCAATTCCACATAGTCATCTTCTTAAAACCAAACTTGGCATTGAGTAATTGAGAATTTAAAGATGAACATGATACTTTTCCAAGCGTTTTTAAAGACAAATTGCAAACACCCTCACTTTCTCAAATTACTCTTCGCAAACTTAAAAGAAAATATCTTTTTCATAACAAACTCGGCTCTCAAGGAAAACTTCTCAAACAAGGGATATTTTTAAGAAAAAGTGATCGAAGTGAAGACAGTGCGCCTAATCCACACATCTCCCCCTCAACCTATGCAAGAAGAAAAGATCACGAGGTTAAGGAACAAAGAGTTGCCCGTGCGCCTAAACCACACAACAACACCTTGACCATCACCTTTATTTGCTAAGAAAATGTAATTCATTGGTTAGAACAAGTGTTGTGCGCCTAATCCACACTACACTTCCTCAACTTAAATCACACTTCTATTTTATTTAATTAGAATTGTTTTGCTTTTTTTTTTTCTCATCATTTTTTTTTAGAGAAAGCAGTCCCTTATTAAGCAAAATGTTGTCATAAAAAGAGATAGAAAATTTCAAGATTTTGAAAGAGTGCTTTAAGAAGGTTGAGAGGGTCGACAACTTTTAATTAAAAAGCTTGAGATTTCTCAAATAAATCTAGAAATTCTGAAAAACCAAATTTAAGTTAAATTTTAAACAAGATGACTATGTAAAGAATTAATTGAAAATAGAATAATATAAAACTTGTAAAGCACATTCCAATCTATCAAGAAAAATCCAAAGATATGATGGTCAACAAAAACAGAGACATTCCTTTTGAAAAGAAGATTTAGATGTATCACCCTAAAAACAATCTTCTTAACCCGAATTACAGAAGAGATTATCGAGGCATGTCTATATTAAGGCTAAGACAAGCATTAATACAAACCCTAGATTCATTGAAGATGGTAGCTAAGCATCCAAGAGCAATAATAACAGTAAAATCTTCTCCCCCCAAACCTAAACAACATATTATCCTCAATAACAAACCAGTAGGGAGCGGGGTTCAAAAAGGAAAGCTATGCACAGAATTAAACCATCACAAAGGCACTCAGAATAAAAATGCGGAAAATAAATACAAGGAACTAAACAGAACAATAATTAAAGCAGCAAATAAAACTAAAAGCGAAATTAAAAAGATAAAATGGAAAGAAACTTGGGTTGCCTCCCAAGAGCGCTAAGTTTATAGTCCTTAGCTAGACTTTACCCGGTTTGTTTAGCTATGCCTGCACCACATCCCTCCACAGAAGAGATTTTGCAATCCATGAGAGTTTTCATAGGAGGATGAGCAGGTGGGCTTTGATTGTTTTCTGCCTTAGTTGCAGGTTGAGCTTGTTAGGCTCATATAGCGTGTAAAGCTTGTATTTGGCCTATGCGAACCGACCTTCGAATTTCCGGGTAGAATACTAATGAGCTTGAGTCGGTGATACCTTGCATAAACCAGTGAAAAGTAAGAAAGAAAATTTAAACAAAAGCAAAAGCATGTACAAGTATAAGAGTAAAATTTACAGTATAAGTATGTACAGAAAAAGGCAAAGTCCAAACTACAACCCTACTAGCTACTCTTAATATTGTCAACACCGTCAATCCCCGGCAACGGCGCCAAAAACTTGGTGCGCTATTTCCCGACAAGTGTATCGGGTCGCACAAGTAGTAAAGTGATGAGAAAAAGTTATCGTCCTCAGGGATTGACTTTAACAATTACCAATTTCACTAGATCAAGTTATATTTGGACAGAGGAAAAATGTAAAGATAAACCGCAAATAAACTAAACTAACAACAAGGAATTAACTAAACACCAAACGAAGAACTACGCCAAAACACAACGGGTAGGGGATTGACTTTCTTAACTCCTAATCCGATTAATTCATAGACAAACCAATCTTTGAATCGTTAAAGGATGCTTAGAAACATTCACAGATTCCATTTAATGTTGGTCGAGTTCACGAAAATATTTGAACCCAATTTCTTGGTGAGCAAATCTTCCTAGCCAAAATAATTAGCTAATGTCTTAGTCCAATTAATTGGTTCGGAGTTTAAGTTCAAGAACTCATATGACCACGCAAACAAGATTATCTATGTCTAGACTAACCCGATTCACGGTAGAAGTTACAAGGGCATGTTTATATCAAGCTATGTCTAGCATTAATACAAACTCCAAATTCATCTAAGTGAAATGATCACAATCACCTAAAACCAGTTAAACCAATAAAAACTACTCCAATAATCAGAAAAGCAATTGTATATAAGCATCCAACAACAAAGCTTCATAGATAGTTAATATACATCAATCCCCTAACCCTAGAGTTTATAACAAGAGGAAGGAATACATAACAAATACACAACAAAATATGATCAAGAGGAAGGAGAAAAAGGAAGAAAAGCTTCAAACTCAGTAGAGAAGAGGTCTCCCAGCTCCTCCATCCTTGCCCTAGCAGAGCTCCCTTGCCCTCCAACCTCCAGATCCACAAAACATCTGCAAAAGAGCAATATATACAAGAAAGCTCGCAGGTGCAGAACCGGGGCGCCTAGGCGCCACGTGTGGCGCCTAGGCGCCAAGCAAAAACAAAGAGGAAATGGGGCTGGCGCCTGGGCGCCCTGGGTGGCGCCTGGGCGCCAGCCCAAAATAGCTGGAAACAAGGAGTGGCGCCTAGGCGCCCTGGGTGGCGCCTGGGCGCCACGTTCTGACTCTTTGGCAGAGGGTTGAGGGGCTGGCGCCTCCAGGCGCCCTGCGTGGCGCCTGGGCGCCAGCCATCAGATGTGCAGCAGAACCTCAGATTCTCCATGTTCCAGACCAGAATGGAAAGCCTACTAGAATGTACAACAAAAAGGCGTAAAAAGGCAAGGAAAAAGACTAAAATAAGATAAAGCAAAGCAACAACTATGTACAAAGAGGAAAGCAAAAATGAAGGACAAAGCAAGGAAAAGGATAACAAAAACGGACAAAGGAGAGGAAAAAGCCCTAAAGAAGCAACCAAAATTAACCAAAATAGAGGACTCATCACTAATACAGTAAAAACAATTCAGAGAATCAAAGTGCTAAAAGGATGAATATTTATGGAGTGCAAGTAATTAAAGATATGACAGTAAATAAAAGAATAAGAGAAGAGAGAATGAACACAAGAGATTTATACTGGTTCGGTTAAGTTCAAGCATACATTCAATCCTTAAGAAACCACTTGAGAATTTCCACTAAACAACTAGTTCGATTCAGGTATTAGTAAACCATTACAGAGAATTTATGAATATGTGCTTCTCAACTACCCAAACCAATGATACACTTAATCATTCTTCTAATGAATTTTAACCATCTTAGGAATACAACTTAGAAGGATAAGAGATGAAGAACACAATAATACACTCTCTTCAAGGAGTATATATTACAAATGAAGCTCACTTAGAAGTAAATGATTGACAAGATAATTTAGCAGAGCAATAGTGAGAATTTTTACCCTCTCTTCCTTAGTTTCAGACTAAGTATAACTCATATTTATAGCCCAAGGTGAAATAGATCCATTGGAGGTGTTTTACAAAAATATCAACTAACTTTATTAAAAACTATTTGTTATTACTAATGTCAGTCTGCTAGCGGTCGACTGATAGGACCCTAACAGTCTACTGGTGGCTATTAATAAAACACACCGGTTGACTGATAACTCTCTATTACCCATTTTAAAATTGTTCGAGATTCTATCGTGTCGACCGACACCAATATACCTATCGACTAGTAGTTCTTGGAATTAAATATTAATTCCAGACAGAGACCAAATCAATCGATTGCTGGAAGACCAGTAGTCGACTAGCAGGTTGAGTTTTTGTTCAAAAATTGAACCAGAAAGTAATCAGTCGACTGGTGACCATACACTAGTCGATTGGTAGCTGCTAAACTTAGAAAAATAATTCTAAGACTTAATAACCTTAACCAGCTTTTGTAAAAAAATATTTTTCAACTTAAAAGAGTTTTTAAAAATGTTTTCAGTTATTGCAAAACTCTTTTTCTTGCCATCAATACTTTTACATGAATTCTAAAACCTAAGGCGCTAAACAGAATTTTACTCTTCCTTTGCTCTTGATCCTGATGCCTTGACTTGATCCATGTGATCTCATATTCCTAAAGGATAAGCATTAAGCATAGGAATATGTTCATTTTAATTTGTTTGTTAGTCATCAAAACATAATATATGTATTTTATTTTCTCAACCAATGGGGTTCAACAACATTAGCACACATGATGAATAGATAAGGAGATAAAGGATCTCCTTGTTGCAATCCCCTTTGGGTTTGAACTTGCCTACCTTTTGTCCGTTCAATAGTAATTCATAATATATAGTGGTAGCACTACATAATTAATTAGACCCATTTCGATGGAAAATTCATTTTTTGTAATATAGCCTAAATAAAATTCCAAGATAATTTATCATAGGCTTTTTTAATATCAATTCTAACTGTTGCCCATAAAGTCTTTACTTTTTTATCCTTATGAATATAGGTCATCAATTCTAAAGCTAAAAAGATGTTATTTGAAATCAACCTAACCTTGATGAAGGGATTCTGATTAGGAGATATGACATCATCCATAATTCGTTGTAGTTGATTTACCATAATTTTAGAAATTATCTTGTAAATCACATTACATAGTCCAATTGGTCTAAAATCCTTTAAGGAAGCAAGGCAATGAACTTTTGGAATCAAGGTAATGAAGCTATGATTAAACTACTTAAGAAGGAAAACACAATTTAAAAAAAAATAGTGAAGACCATTTTAATAATACCATCCTTTAGTATAGGCTAGAAATGCTGAAAAAATAAAGGCTAGAAATGCTAAAAAAAAAAATAAAGCAGTAATCCATCTGGTCTAGGAGATTTATGAGGATTCATTTGAAAAAGAGCATATTCTATGTCAAGCTCAATCAAGAGAGATAGTAGTCCTACAATGAAATCCATAGTAACAATGTGCCATACACAATTGGGAATTAGAAGTGGTTGAAGAAGCCCAAGTTGTGCTGCAGTCTCATACTTACATCTTAAATAAGGTTCACACCTCAAGATGTAAGCCTTGATGTCCTTCACCATTCCTTTCCAATAGAAAAGGGGTTTATCTTTTTATTTTGGGTAGCCTTAACCCCTGAATGTCCCCCTTGAGGGGATGAATGAAGCCACTCCAATATAATGGCTCTGGTCTATAAGGTTGAGCCAATAACCAACTTCCTTTTTCTGGTTAACATTCCATCTTACCACTTAAATTTATGATGTTGGTCAGGGTGTTGGTGCAATTGTTATAAGTTGAACCAATATTGAATATTTCTCCTATTCCTTCTTTATGAGTTCCCATAAGTCAGTGAAGATACTGGAAATTGTTAGTTGCAACAATTCTCCACGTGTGGCCCAATAAAGCATCTGCTGCATTGTTGTCCTTACCCCTTTATATTGAATCTAATATCTCATGCCCAAAGTTTAGCTAGCCAGGTAAATTAGCTAGGAGCGGACAACCTTTTTTCCAACAAGTGTTTCAAATTTTTTTGGTCAATTTTAATAATGAATGGTTGCACAGATAAATAATGTGCCACTTGTCAATTACATGAACCATTGCAAGAAGCTCTCTGTCATAGACTGACAAGTGTTGGTTTTTTGGAGAAAATGTCTTGCTTATAAAAGCAATAGGGTGTTGTTGCTGCATTAACACAGCCCCTATGTCAATTTAGGATGCATTTGTCTCCACTATGGGGAGCTTTTTCAAATCTGATAGTGCAAGGACTGGGGTAGTGTAATACCCGCTAATTTCATAATATAATTCGCTTAAGAGTATTTTAGAATTTTACAACGTTACTTTAGTTATATATTTTGGTCATTTTTAATTTTCATATTTAATTGTTCTCTTTGAATATTATTTATGAAAATTGAGTTAAATGACTGGACTGAATATTTGCACCATGTGGGATATATTCTAAGAATGGTGAAATTTATGGAAAAGTGGTATAAGAATGGTCAATTAGTCCATTTATTGTAAATTGACTGGATGGGTTTGGATGTTGGGTTATGGATACCCATGGGTTATTCAATAACCCATTAGAAATATTTAATATAAAGTTTCAATAGTACCCCCTTCATTTTTTCTCACTCATCGAAGCAACCGAAGTGAAGGCTGAAATTCATTTTCTCTCATTTCTTCATCCTCTTCTCAAATCTTTCCTGGATCTTCAGAATTTCGATTATTTGTTCGGTTCAAAAGCTTTGTAAGGATCAAAGGTAAGCTTTAATCCCATTATTTTCCTTAAATCTAAGTTTATATGGAAGATTAGAGGAGGTTTTGTTCTTGAATATTTTGATGATAATTCATGAATCTCAGTTATTTTAGAAGTTGTATTTGAGTTATAATCAGTTAAAAGAGTTGAAATTCTGGTTTTGAAACAAGAAAGGAAAGGATGAATTTGTGAGAAATTTCTGCAAAAACTCGAGTTACTGTAGCGACCAGAAATTTCGGGAAAATCTGGAAATTTTTCTTCGAGTACTGTAGCAGTTACTGTAGTGTCGGCAGTCAACGGTACTATAGCAGTCAACGTTACTGTAGCGAACCGTCACTGTAGCGAACCATTACTGTAGCAAACTGTACTGTAGCAAACCGTTACTATAGTAATCAGAAAATTTTGTGTATTTTCGTGATTTTGTTTCCTTTCTTATGTTTCCTTGTAATATATTTTACTAGGAAATTTTTCTACACAAATTCTAGTGTGGAACAAGGTAAACTTGGACAAACATCAAGGTGAGTGAATAACCTTGCTAAGCTAATTTGATATTACTAGTCAAAGTACAATATAAGTCCCATTTACAATATTATTGGATATTAATCAATCAATTTTTCATATGACAGTATATGATGATTGGTATATTTTTTTACAGAAATTCAAAGGAATAAGAGTATGTAGAAATTATTTTATTTCATGGCAATTGTACTATGTGATAAATTATCACTATCTTATTAATGAGTAAAGATCTACGGGATCTAATACATGAGTTTGAAAGGGTTAAAGTCTCATACTACTCAGTGCATAACGATGAAAAACTATACACGAGTTTGAAAGGGTTAGAGTCCCATACTACTCGTTGTATATCTATGAGAACTTATTTACGAGTTTGAAAGGGTTAGAGTCCCATATTACTCGGTGTATATCTATGAGAACTTATTCACGAGTTTGCAAGGGTTAGAATCCCATACTACTCGGTGTATATCTATGAGAACTTATTCACGAGTTTGAAAGGGTTAGAGTCCCATACTACTCGGTGTATATCTATGAAATCTTATTCACGAGTTTGAAAGGGTTAGAGTCTCATACTACTCGATGTATAAGACAATTAATTATATGAGTAAATGTGGTATTTGTACTTTTGATATTTTATATAGTACAGTTATTTACTTACTGAGTTTTTAAATAAACTCACACTCCCTATGATTATCTTTTCAGATACAGAAAACAAGGAAGAAGAGTATCCGTTTGAAGATTAGAAGCCCCTTGGAGTTATTATCTGTTTCTGTCTGGTGGGATACCAGTACAGTACTTATTAGTGTGAATACTAGGAACGCTCTGTACTTACTATAGGTCTCCTAGGCTTGCGATGAGATAGAAATATCAGACTATGTATGTCTATATTTGCTTATCAGATGAATATAATTCTGTAGTGTGGAATGAATGATTAACGTTGAATGTAAAACCTTACAGAATATATGTAAACAACGTATGTTTGAGAATTTTATCAAATGAGTAGTATCTTTTCACATGTTCAATTTTTGGGATGTGACAGGTAGATACCAAGGTTGTCTTCAACTATTGAAAGGCACCTTCAGCTTCTATAGTCCACTTGAAACTTCCCTTCTTTAAGTAGGCTAGTGAGGGGCTTAGCAATAATACCATAACCCCTTACAAACCTTCTGTAATAACCTGTAAGGCCCAAAAAACTCCTCAACTACTTGATGTTTTTAGGTGATGGCCAGTTCATTATAATATGAATTTTTCTTAGACATGTAGCTACCCCATCAGTTGAGATGAAATGACCCAAGTACTCTATCCTTCTTGCAGCCAAGACACACTTATCCCTTCTTACAACATACTAATCTTGCCTCAAAACCTCAAAAGACTTCCCTTAGGTGATTTATATGCTTATCCATACTCTTGTTGTAGATGAATATGTCATCAAAGAAGAGTAGCACAAATTGTCATGACCCAAATCTGAGCACATGACTGACTCAGACTATGCCTAACTCACACTGTCACAAGCCTATCTTTATTCCAACCCATAAACACACACTAACCCATTAAGCTTTTGATTTAAATAAATTAAATCATTATACACCAATATTGAATTACACAAAGGGATTACCTCTTTTCTCATAAATACACACATAACATGAAATATCTTTCATAAAATGTCGATTGCTTATTACACATCTAGTGTTTCTCATACACACACTATAACCATCCATACAACATAGCAAAACCATGACCTACCCGATTACAGAGCTTTCTAAAATTCCTATTCAATTGCACAAAACTAAAAAAGAGGTATCCACAACATGCATGTCCTTGAATGGTAGGCTCTTCTTCACCTGAAACAGTGAGGGGTGAGTCTAATCCATTTGACTCAGCAAAAACTAGCCTAGCCTACAAAAAATATACAATAAAGCATGCCAACAGAATATATATAATTGAATAAGTATGTATCTAAACTTGTGACCTTGAGTGAGTGATTCTCATACATCCAATAAAAAGATAATAAAACATATCCAAATCTCCATAGGAATATCTGTACATTACAAGCTTCATAAATCCAAAATAATGGATGGATAACATTAAATGCGTAAGTCCAAAGATTCACTTACCACATTACCATTGCAATGCTAGTACACCTCCAATAAAGTTCCAACTCATAACTATATTTCCATAGGAGTATGTAAATATACATATATATATGCCTGATCTACTCAACATCCAGTAATATTCACTCAAAATACATGACAAGTTTCTCTCGTACACCACGAGATAGTGCCAAGCAATTAGCTCAAATATGGTCAAATAATACTTTTCGCATGAGAAGCGCATACACCAATGAAGTATACCATTAATCACCACATAGCATAATAAACATGTACACATTGTAGCCAGTTCACGTGCCAAATTAGCACACCATCAAAAGCCATATATCATTGTATTCTATCACATTACATAAAATTCACACACACCATGTAAATAGAACTTTCCTTACCTTACAAGCCATGCTATGCACTCACCTTGACAATAGCCATATTAATGTAATTTTTATTTTGTTCTAAGGGTCAAGTACCATCACCAATTAGTTGCCCATTATAAATTCGTCAAGGATGTTCTAAAGGTCAAGTAACACCATCTACAACTACTTTCCCATTGTAAATTGGTCAAGGATTTCCCACGATGCATCATCACAAGCAATTCGATACTCTCATTTGTGAAGGCCACATAGGCTAAATTAGTCAAGGATTCCCCACAATGCACCATCACAAGCAATCGGGGTGAATTCATTACAATCACGAGCTGCAAACAATAATAAATAAGGGATTCATCATAAGGTTAGTCCAACTTCAATCTAATACAAGCATCCATACTCATCCTGTAATCATACCAATATTCTCCACAATTTTATCACACATTGATAATGTAATTATCTTTAAGTGTATGTGTAAGTGCATATAGGTATATTTCTTTAGCATTCACTACAAGAAAATTGACTTTCAGTGGCGACTTTTTGGTGGCGACTAAATAAGTCGCCACTAAAAGTTGAGTTTCGGTGGCGACTCTTATAGTCACCACTAAAAGTCGACTTCCAAAAGTTTTTTAAAAAAATAAATAAAAAAACTCAGATTTTTTAAAATAAAATAAAAAATTAGACTTTTGGTGGCGACTATAGTCGCCACCAAAAGTCTTTTTTAAAAAAAATAAAAAAAAGTCAAATTTTTTAAAAT
Source organism: Biancaea sappan (assembly GCA_037074585.1). Lineage (NCBI taxonomy): Eukaryota > Viridiplantae > Streptophyta > Magnoliopsida > Fabales > Fabaceae > Biancaea > Biancaea sappan. Next base: position 58,647,645 of record CM073490.1, read on the forward strand.
AAAATAAAAAATTAGACTTTTGGTGGCGACTATAGTCGACACCAAAAGTATTTTTTAAAATAAAATAAAAAAAAAGTCAAATTTTTTAAAATAAAATAAAAAATTAGACTTTTGGTGGCGACTATAATCGCCACCAAAAGTATTTTTTAAAAAAAAATAAAAAAAAGTCAGATTTTTTAAAATAAAATAAAAAATTAGACTATAGTCGCCACCAAAAGTCTTTTTTTAAAAAAAAAAAAAACGTCAGATTTTTTAAAATAAAATAAAAAATTAGACTTTTGGTGGCGACTATAGTCGCCACCAAAAGTCGAATTTTCTTAAAAAAATAAAAAAGTCATTTTTTTACTTAAAAAATTCAATTTTTTTTATTTTTCTTAATTTTATTTAAAATAAATTTAATTTTTTAAATTTTTAAATTTTTAAATTTTTTTAAAAAATTAGATTATCAGTGACGACTGAAGTCTATTTTTTTAAATGAAATCGTTTTTTTTTATGAAATTAGTTGAAGTTGGACTTTTGTGGTGACTCCAATAGTAATAATATATTTGCTTTTTGTTAAGTTTAATATTATTTTATTTTTGTTTTATAATATTTTTGACCTAAAATATTTTTAACAGATTATATATATAGATATATATAATATTTTGCACTTACATAACACAAATGAAGCAGTGGCAGAATGGCAAGACACACATGGCTGCAAGCAAGGGACCCAGGTTCGAATCTCAGGTATGCACATGTTTAGTTTAATTTCAAATAAACTTGAATATTGCACACAAAAAAATTGAGTCAGCTCGGGATAGCGAGTTATTGGATCGGCCAAGACCCGCACGAGTCGAATGGATCTCGGGTTGACCTTCCGGGCCAATTCGGATCTAAAAAGATGACGAGTGACTTTTGGTGGCGACTAAAGTCGCCACCAAAGGTAGTTTTTGCTGACACCAAAAATCATTTTTTTCACAAATTTTTTTTTTGCAATAAAAATGACTTTTGGTGGCGACTTTGAAAGTCGCCACCAAAAGAATCAGCCACGGACTTACGCCAACAACTTTAGTCGCCACTAAAAGTCGCCACCGAAGACTTTTAGAGGCGACTTTTAGACTTTTGGTGGCGACTTTAGTCGCCACCAAAAGTCTTTTTTTTTGTAGTGATTTCATAAACACTCATGTTGTTACTCGTCATGGGTTATTCATCATAGATCTATATGACTCCTCTAATGTCTTTATACATCCACAATTATGCACTAAATATATTTGTGCAAGCTATGTGCAAGCCACCATACAAAATTTTAGTGTTTACTTGTGATTCATGACAATCACTCACTCTTAGATCACAATTACACACAAATGTCCATTCTTTCTCTAGCCATATAGAGATTCATGTATGCCAAACATCTCATCAATTAATAATCATATGATCATAATATAAACATGATAGGAAAAATAGTTCCTTTTAGTAAAACACAATTAAGGCAAGGCTAAATCTCTCACCTTAACTCCAAGCTAGCTAATCCTTCTTAATTGATATAAAAGGTGCCTCAAAGAATCCATTCCTATAAGGTAACCATGTAAAAACATGTTAAGGTCACAAAATAGGGAACTCCTTAACACTAGTTCTAACCTTTGATTACGCTTTTAGTCATAACTACTACACGGTAAGGAATTTTCAATTGCTAGCTAATCCTCCTTAATTGATATAGAAGGTGCCTCAAAGAATCCATCCCTATAAGGTAACCATGTAAAAACATGTTAAGGTCACAAAATAGGAAACTCCTTAACACTAGTTCTAACCTTTGATTATGCTTTTGGTCATAACTACTACACGGTAAGGAATTTTCAATTGATTCATTCAAAATTAGACTCAAATATCTTTCAAATAATATAAAATTTGTTAAAAACAAAGTCCGAACGAGAGAGTTATGACCATTTAAAAATTGGTCAAAAACTATTGGACCCTTCCGCCACCTGTGCTCCTAAGCGGGCAATTTTCCCGCTTTAGTGGGCATAGGGTTGCCCCCACTGCCTCCCTTGCACTTAAGCGTGTCTATGCATGCTTAATCAGGTAGAGGATAGTATTTTCATTATGTTTTTGCAATTTTGAGCCCCTTTTCGGTTTTTCCTTTAACCCAAACAAATTTTCCACCAAAACTCAAGATTATTTCCGTGATTTTGCTCTAGGAATGATTAAAAAACACCTACACACTCAAATCCTAGATTAAATCCAAGAATCAAAGCCAGAAATAATGAAAATCCATTCCAAGAACCTTAACCCTTAATGTTTTGTTGTCATACATTTCAAGCCATGATTTCAAGGTTTTAATCCAATGATTCCACTAATTTCTTGTTCCAAAATGTTTAACAAACATCTAAGAAGGGTTTTTGTCAACAATCTAACTTAAAATCCCCAAGAACACTTCATCCTTATCTCCAAACCCCTCATGTTTAAAATTGACAGCATAAGGAAAGGGATGGGAAGCTTACCTCATTTTCTCTTCCTTTTGGTGTTGGTTGGTCGCTAGAGAATTGCCAAAGATCAGTGGCCAGAGGATTAGGTGAGGCTCTTAGGGGAGGAGAGTAAGAGCTAAGGCTTAGGAGATGTGGTCTATGTGTGTGACAGAGAGAGAGAGAGGAAAGGGCTTAAATGTATGTATATGCTCTCTATATACATATCTATATATGTATATTCCCTTCCAAGGGATTACCAAATTTCCCCTTTTTGCTTAAGCTCCAGTCAAGTAAGCAGTGGCAATCTTGTAATTTTTTTGATTTGGGTATTTTACAACTGTCACTTCCCACTTGAGGCACATGACTGGCACGAGAGTGAGCTTAACCTCACTTTGGAACCTAGCTCATTTTAACAATTCTATATACCAAATATCCCAAAATAGACAAACAAAAATAAATTTCATCTAAGAAGAGCTTTATTTTGTTCATCCATGAACAATTAAATATAATTAATCATATCACATAAATATGTTTTACATATTTCATCACAACATATTAATTCAATAAAATATTTGGAACCAAATCTTTGATACAACTAAACCATTTACAGACATTATTTCATCAGATTATAGTAACAAGATTCCAATTCCTAGCTGCCTATAAGATCACAGAGTGACTCTAGAGGAACAGACCAAAGGTTACATGGATGGCACTTTAATCATTCCCTGGATTCAAGTGGGACCTTGAGTCAAGAATCCATTTCTCCCTGAATGAATACTCATCTTTAATTGTCAACTTTGAAAAATGTTAATAAGAGGGGCATGAGCAACTATGTGCCCAGTGAGGGAACAATACTACATTGGCGGAAAACAAATATAACACATCATAATGATAATATGCATCAATCTTACATAAATCGACTATAACACGATACAATATAGATCAGAATAGTTTTCAACAACATTCAATTAAATCAATCACACTTTAATATAACATAGTTAAGAACAATTCACAATAACAAATAATTCAATCAATTACACACATTTCTCGTACCAACCGGGTTGTTCAAGGTACCTTTGGATTGTTGCCCGCGGCCCCTGCCACATCCACCCTTATCGCTCCATTTGTAAGTCTCCACCTTTAGAGCTCCATGTGAATTTTTCCCATGGGGTGCACCACTATGTCTTTCTTTTCTTTCTCAAACACAAAAACAAACACAATCATAATCAAAACCTCATATCATAAACAAATGCTCATCCAACATATCTCAACCATTCATAGTTAAATAAATTTAGCAATCAAGATGAACCACATCTTAACTCAATTCACATGTTATTCACATTCCATAAACATAATTCATAATCATTCACAATTCTGACAACAACATAACTCATATCCATATTCAATCATAATTTCATATCATGGTGGAATGAGGCTGTTCAAGAGAAGATCAAATTTAAAAGAGAATGCTTTAAAGCTATCCATCTGTGCAATAACTCAGAAAATTGGGAAAGGAATCGGAAGGCTAATAAGGAGACAAAAAAAGCAGTAAGTGAAGCACGATCTAAAGCGTTTGAAAAGTTTTACAAGGATTTAGGAACGAAAAAAGGGGACAAAAGATTTACAAGATTGCGAAGGCTAGAGAGAGGAAATCTAGAGATTTGGATCAAGTAAGATGTGTTAAGGATGAAGAAGGAAAAGTTCTGGTTACAGATAGAGATATTAAAAACAGATGGCAGGGTTATTTTCATAAGCTCTTTAATGACGGAACGGAGTCAACTTGTGATATGGAAGATCTAACAACCTTGGAGAGAGAACAAAATTTGGCATATTATCACAGGATCAAGGTTGATGAGGTCAAGGAAGCTCTTAGAAAAATGGATAATGGTAAAGCTGTTGGTCCCGATGGTATTCCTATTGAAGTTTGGAAGTGTTTAGGAGAGTAGGGTACTATATGGCTAACTAAGCTCTTTAATGAGATTTTAAGGTCTAAGAAAATGCCTGAGGAATGGAGAAGAAGCACTATAGTGCCTATTTACAAAAACAAAGGAGACATTCAGAATTGTGCAAACTCCCGTGGGATTAAGCTCATGAGTCATACTCTAAAATTATGGGAAAGAGTGATTAAATGTAGGTTAAGAATCGAGACGAGTATTTCTGAAAATCAATTTGGATTCATGCCAGGACGGTCTACTATGGAAGCTATATATCTTCTAAGGGGGTTGATGGAAAGGTATCAGAGTAAACAAAAAGACCTGCATATAGCATTTATTGACTTGGAAAAAGCCTATGATCGAGTACCAAGAGAGGTGCTGTGGAAAGCCTTGTAACAGAAAGGTGTACGAGTTGCGTATATTAGAGCTATAAAAGATATGTACGAGGGGGCTACGACTAGTGTGAGAACGTCTGGAGGGGAGACTAGAGACTTTCCTATTAAAATTGGCCTACATCAGGGATCATCCTTAAGCCCTTATTTGTTTGACCTGGTTTTAGATGTTATGACGAAACACATCCAAGAAGAAATCCCTAAGTGCATGCTTTTTGCAGATGACGTTGTTCTTATAGCAGAGACAAGGGAAGAGATTAATTTTAAACTTGAGTTATGGAGAGCTATTTTGGAATCGAAGGGTTTTCGTCTGAGCAGGAGTAAGACCGAATATATGCATTGTAAGTTTAACAAGCGACAAGCTAGGAACGACATGGAGGTTAAACTTGGTGATCAGGTCGTATCACAGGTGTCAAAGTTTAGATATTTGGGATCAATTATACAAGATGATGGCGAAATTATTAGAGATGTGGAACATAGGATACAAGCTGGGTGGTTGAAGTGAAGAATGGCATCAGGGGTTGTTTGTGATCGGAAAGTACATGATAAACTCAAAGGAAAGTTTTATCGTACTGCTATAAGACCAGCGATTTTATATGGGAGTGAATGTTGGGCAATGAAAGGACAACAAGAACATAAAATTGGAGTGGCAGAGATGAGGATGTTGCGTTAGATGTGTGGTCATAAAAGAAGAGATAGGATCCGTAATGATCATATACGAGGTAGAGTTGGGGTGGCACCTATTGAGGAAAAAATGGTTGAAAATCGTTTAAGATGGTTTGGGCATGTGCAAAGAAGACCATTGGAAGCGCCAGTTAAGAGAGTTGAGCAGATGGTTTGGAGCCTTGTGAAAAAAGGTCGAGGAAGACCAAAAAGGACACTTAGAGAAATTATTGAACGGGACCTTTTAGTAAATGAGATATCTAAAGAGTTGGTCATTGATAGAGCTCAATGGCGTCGTGCGATCCATGTAGCCGACCCCACTTAGTGGGATAAGGCTATGTTGTTGTTGTTGTTGTTGTTCCAAACATAGTAGCTCCATTGTATCTACAATTTATCCACAATGGTACTTGAATATTATTTACTCATCATTTGCATGGTGGTGAATAGGTATAGATATGTCCATACTAAATGATGTGCCTAAAAGAGGACACAATCTGTACCACAAGGAAAATAAAGAGAAGAAAACCAACTCAACTAAATTGATAAGCCTATGGCGCCACAATCAAGCTAAGATGGGTAGAATTCGCCACACCCCAGATTAGAGAACGGAATGGGAGTGATAAGAATTCTGAGATTTTCTCGCCACACTAACACAATTGTTAGATAAGAGAAGATAGATGTGCACAAAGCAATCTAAAATATAATTCACTCCAATATGATTATCTTGCCACAAGGGGGCAAGTTCCCTTTTATAGATAACAAAAGCCAACTGCCTCATTAATGCAACCACAACCACCTCATTAATGAGCCTACAACAGCTATAGTCAACCTATAGCCACCTCATTAATGAGCCTACAACAACTACAGCCTCCCTATAGCCACCTCATTAATGAGCCTACAACAACTATAGTCAACCTACAGCCACCTAGCCTATAACAACTACAGCCACCCTATAACCACCTCATTAATGCAACAACAACAACTACAACTACTTGGAAAGCTAAATGACACTACAACAACTCTGAAAACATTAAATTACATCAGATTCTGTATCCCAAAAATTCATGCACGAAAATTATTAAAAAAAATAAGAAAATCTGCATTTCTTTTATTCTTCTAAGTCCAAGCTTCTATTTGGCCCAGCCCATCATTGCACACAAGTAAAGAAACCCAAGTCAATCCCATTTGATGCTTCTTGGCCCTTGAACGTGTTATTGGCCCAAGTATAGATTCAGCCTCTGGTTCTTCAAGGACAGCCTTCATGATCACATCATCTTCCCCTGGTTGACAAGGATTTGCCCTCAAATCCAGCTCCATGTTATCTTCCAAATAAGGGGTTATGTCCCTTACATTGAATGTTGATGAAACACCATAATCTCCTGGGAGATCAATTTTATACGCATTGTCATTTACCTTTGCTAGTACTCGAAAAGGACCATCAGCTCATGGCATAAGTTTAGACTTCCTTTTGTTTGGAAATCTCTCCTTGCGTAGGTGAATCCAAACAAGATCTCCTGGGCTAAATTGAACATGCTTTCTCTTCTTGTCTACTGACTTTTTATAGGCAGCATTCTTCTTCTCAATTTGCTTCTTTACTGCCTCATGCATTTTCTTCATGAATTCAGCTTTACTTTTTCCATCCAAGCTAAATTTTTCATTAATTGGAAGAGGTGCCAAATCTGCTGGTGTATTAGGATTAAATCCATACACAACCTCAAATGGAGATTTCTTTGTAGTACTATGAACACTCCGATTATAAGCAAATTCAACATGCGGCAAGTACTCATCCCAATTCTTCAAGTTTTTACTGATAACACTTCTAAGCAAAGAGGAAAGAGATCTATTTACCACTTCAGTTTGCCCATCAGTTTGAGGATGACAGGTTGTGCTAAATAGCAGCTTTGTTCCAAGCTTCATCCATAATGTCTTCCAAAAATAGCTCAAGAATTTGGCATCACGATCAGAAACAATACTCTTTGGAATGCCATGCAATCTCATAACTTCTTTGAAGAATAAATCAGCAATATGAGAAGCATCATCAATTTTGTGACATGAAATAAAATGAGACATTTTTGAGAATCTATCAACAACCACCATAACTGAATCTTTTCCCCTTTTTGTTCTCGGTAATCCAAGCACAAAATCCATGCTTAGATCCATCCATGGTTGATTTGGAACAGTCAATGGCATGTACAAGCCATGTGCAGCCTCATTGCTCTTTGCTTTCTTGCAAGCAACACATCTTTCTACAATCTGATGCACATCCTTCATCATATTTGGCCAATAGAAATGCTCTTTCAACATTTCAAATGTCTTCTTTTCACCAAAATGTCCAGCCAGGCCACCTGCATGTGATTCTCTAACAAGCAATTCCCTAATAGAACAAGTAGGAATCACAAGTTTCCCAAATCTGAACATATAACCATCATGCCTATAAAACCCTTTAATGGCCATTTTCTCACAAGCTGAATAGATTTTAGCCAGCATAGGATCAAGCAAGTATTGCTCCTTAATAAGTTCAAAGCCCAATAGTTTAGTGTTCAAAAGAGAAATCAAAGCATACCTCCGAGATAATGCATCAGCCACAACATTCGTCTCTCCCTTTTTGTATTTGATTACATAGGGGAAAGCTTCCAAATACTCCACCCATTTGGCATGTCTTCTATTCAGCTTCCCTTGCCCCTTCAAATGCTTTAGGGACTCATGATCGGTGTGAATGATGAACTCCTTTGGTAATAAATAATGCTGCCATGTCTCAAGAGCTCGAATTAGTGCAAAGAACTCTTTATCATAGATTGAGTAATTCAGACTTGCTCCACCAAGCTTCTCACTAAAATAAGCAATGGGACACTTATCTTGCATTAAGACAGCTCCAATCCCTACTCCAGATGCATCACATTCAATCTCAAATACCTTTGAAAAATCTGGAAGAGCTAGAATAGGTGCTGAACACAATTTCTCCTTGATTAAGTCAAAACTCTTCTGTGTAGCTTCGGTCCATTTAAACTCACAATTTTTCTTGATGCATGCAGTTAATGGTGCAAGAATAGTGCTAAAATTCTTCACAAATTGTCTATAAAAAGAAGCAAGGCCATGAAAACTTCGTACCTCAGAAATACTTTGAGGAATTGGCCACTCCTTGATTGCTTTTATTTTCTTCTCATCCACGTGCACCCCATGTTGAGAGACAACATAACCAAGGAAAATAACTTGGTCTTGACAGAATTGGCACTTCTTGAAATTGCCAAATAGCTTTTGTTCTCGTAATACTTCAAATACTTGCCTCAAATGCTCTTCATGCTCTTCAGAATTTTTACTATAAACCAAAATGTCATCAAAATAAACGACAACAAACATACCTATAAATTTCCGAAGCACATGGTTCATTAGCCTCATAAAGGTGCTTGGGGCATTGGATAATCCAAATGGCATGACCTTCCATTCATACAGCCCATGTTTTGTCTTAAAGGCTGTCTTCCATTCATCTCCTTCCTTCATACGAATTTGGTGATAACCACTCTTCAAGTCTATCTTTGAAAACACTTTGGAGCCATGTAATTCATCAAGCATGTCATCTAACCTTAGAATGGGATAACGATACTTAACTGTAATCTTGTTGATTGCTCTGCTATCCACACACATCCTCATGGTCCCATCTTTCTTTGGCACCAATAAGGCCGGAACAGAACAAGGACTCATGGACTCCTGCACATATCCTCTTTCCAGCAACTCATTTACTTGACGTTGCAACTCCTTTGCCTCCTCCGGATTCATTCTATAAGCTGGCCCATTTGGTAAGGCAGCTCCTGGTACAAGATCAATTTGGTGCTCAATACCACGAATTGGTGGTAATTCCTTTGGTAGTTCTTCTGGAAATACATCACGAAATTCTTCCAAGAGCCTTTGAATTTGTGGTGGAAGTGATCCCACAATTTCTGGTACTATCTCCTTCAAATGCAATAAAAGAACTAAATTAGAGCTGGATAAAGCTCTCTCAATGTCTCCTTTGTTGGCAAGTAAATTACCCTTCCTTTCAGCTTCTTGTTGATGCGTCTTCACTTGTTGAGGACTCAATGGTGCTAACACAATCTTCCTTCCATCTTTCTCAAAGGAATATGTGTTTTTAAACCCATCATGCAAAACTCTTCTATCATACTGCCATGGTCTTCCCAAGAGCAAATGACTAGCACTCATTGGAACAACATCACATAGTACCTTATCTTTGTAATTTTTCCCAATAGAAAATGGCACAACAACCTGTTTAGTGACTCTCACAACTCCATCTTCATTTAGCCACTGCAATTTGTAAGGATGAGGGTGTTCAGTTGTTGCTAAATTCAACTTCTCCACCAACGTAGTAGAAGCCACATTTGTGCAGCTCCCTCCATCTATAATTACACCACAAACCTTCTTTTCAACAGTACACCTTGTGTGAAAAATGTTCTCCCTCTGCTCATCACTAGGCTTAGCTTGCAAATTTAGAGCACGCCTTATGACAAGGAGTTCTCCCTCATCAGCATACTCCATGTTTTCCTTATCAGAACATTCTTCCATAACTCCTTCAATGGCTGCCTCATCTTCGCTTACCACTTCTCCATGCGTGTCTTGGATAATCATTACCCTACGGTTTGGACATTCAGATGCATAATGCCCATGACCAAGACATTTGAAGCACTTTACATCTCTACTCCTTTTAGGAGTTTCTGAATCAGCTCCCTTTTCTTTCCCTTTTGATGAACTTGATGGAAGTTTTGAAGACTCCCTCTTCTCCACCTTTCTTTCTTCTCCTTTAGATGCAACCCATGATGGTGTTGTAGAGAAATTTGTGATTTTGTTTCTTGCTGGCTGTGACATTTGCTTTCTAGAAACTCTCTTCCTTTGTCTCTCCACTTTGATTGCAAGTTTAATAACATCCTCTAAGGTTACATAATTTTGTAGTTCCACCAAATCACCAATCTCCCTATGCAAACCACCAATGAACCTTGCAATTGTTTGCTCTTGAGGTTCATTCAGTTCACATCGAATCATTAGCATCTCAAACTCTTTCACATAGTCTTCTACACACATACCTCCTTGTCTCAAAGATTGAAATTTGAAGAAGAGCTCTTGCTTGTAATATTCTGGCACAAATCTTCTTTGCATAAGTCTCTTCATTAGCCTCCAATTTCTGACTTCTTCCTCACCATCTCTCCTCCGTTGGTTCTTCAAATTCTCCCACCATAAATTGGCATAATCTGTGAATTCAAGGGCTGCAAGACGACATTTGGTTGCCTCCGAGTACTCATGGCAATCAAAGACCTTCTCTACACGCTGCACCCACTCCAAAAATTCCTCTGGAGAGCTACTTCCCTTGAAAGTAGGGACCTTCATCTTAATCTTCAATTCTTGCTCTCTTTGTTGCCTCCTTGGCCTTGGAGACCTTTCATCTTCTGTATTGCTTTCTTGGTCCGATTGCTCTTCATTTCTATTTCTTCGCTGCCGACGCCTTGGTTGATGGTTTAGCCTCTCCATTTGTTCTACCAAACGATTCAACTGCTCCATCAATTGTTGTTGAGATCTCTCCATTTGACTGTGAGACCTTTCCAACTTCAGAATTTGAGCTTGCTCTAAAGTAAGCCCCATTGGAATTGGAAGTTCAGAACTGTTATCTCCAGACATGATCTCTTTCTCAAAGTGTTCTACTCTCAAGTTACAAGAGTTTTCCCACACGAAACCACTGCTTCTGATACCAATATGATGTGCCTAAAAGAGGACACAATCTGTACCACAAGGAAAATAAAGAGAAGAAAACCAACTCAACTAAATTGATAAGCCTATGGCGCCACAATCAAGCTAAGATGGGTAGAATTCGCCACACCCCAGATTAGAGAACGGAATGGGAGTGATAAGAATTCTGAGATTTTCTCGCCACACTAACACAATTGTTAGATAAGAGAAGATAGATGTGCACAAAGCAATCTAAAATATAATTCACTCCAATATGATTATCTTGCCACAAGGGGGCAAGTTCCCTTTTATAGATAACAAAAGCCAACTGCCTCATTAATACAACCACAACCACCTCATTAATGAGCCTACAACAGCTATAGTCAACCTATAGCCACCTCATTAATGAGCCTACAACAACTACAGCCTCCCTATAGCCACCTCATTAATGAGCCTACAACAACTATAGTCAACCTACAGCCACCTAGCCTATAACAACTACAGCCACCCTATAACCACCTCATTAATGCAACAACAACAACTACAACTACTTGGAAAGCTAAATGACACTACAACAACTCTGAAAACATTAAATTACATCAGATTCTGTATCCCAAAAATTCATGCACGAAAATTATTAAAAAAAATAAGAAAATCTGCATTTCTTTTATTCTTCTAAGTCCAAGCTTCTATTTGGCCCAGCCCATCATTGCACACAAGTAAAGAAACCCAAGTTAATCCCATTTGATGCTTCTTGGCCCTTGAACGTGTTATTGGCCCAAGTATAGATTCAGCCTCTGGTTCTTCAAGGACAGCCTTCATGATCACATCACTAAATTATTTGAAAACACTATTCATCAATCCTTGAATGTATAGATGTATGTGTGTACATGCTTTTCTATATTTGATCCGGATGAAACACGTACTTACATATATATATATATATATATATATATATATATATATAATCTAATTAATTCATAATACTACATACAAAGGTGTATATATATATATATATATGAGTGTATAAATTTATTTTCATACATATATAAATGTATGTTCCATCTCTTCATTCCCAACCTAAGAGATAGGAAGGTATGCCCACACATACATCCCAAAAAGTTTCTACAATGATAAGGTTACATATCCATACTTTCTCACATGTGAGGTTATCACAAACTAACACATACTTTTCCTCACATATATTATTTCATATATTCATGCATGGATGTAGCTTATATAATTAAATCTTAGTCCTAATAAATATTAAGCTAAAATTTAACCTCATTCCTTTCACATCAGTGTACATCACATGTTATCACTATGATGCAATGGATTATAAAGAAAAAAAAAATCATTAGCCATAGCAAGTACCAACCCACTGACTTGATTCCAAGCAAGGCTCCCATACTCTAAACCGAAGAAATGTACCAAAGAACTCATAGGAAGCCTAGAAAATAAGCCAAGAAAGAAACAACACCATTTTAAAATTTAAGTCACCAAGCATTTAACATTTATGTATTTCTGCTAAATTCGGAGCTAAAATTTACAAAATTTCTGGTACTGATTTGTAGCTCCAAAATTCAAGAACCTTGGTATAGAGCCTTCTTTATATGTTAATATGCTATGATAAAAAGTTTAGACTGAAACTCCCTCATTTATCCCCTCTATAGACCTCATTAGTGACCCTATGCCAAAACTGTCTAATTCTTCTATAAGTACTGTTCTATGCTTGACAGACCATCCTAACCATGTCCAAATGCAATGAAATTTTGTAGATCATTGGTTTTATATCTTAGCTAAGTGCCATAAAAATTTCAAATCAAAAAGAGGCCTTTAACTACCAAAACCAAACCAATTTTCTAAACTGTCCAAACTTTACTCTGCACTAAACAAGTGTTGTTTCCATGCCCATTCGACCAAGGAAATCAATTCTAATGAGCTTCAAACTTTCCAGATCACATTGTCACTATAATAAGAATCTCTCACAAAAATTTCGTGATTTTAGGAATTGATTTGGTTATCCAAAACTCACAAAAACAGTAGCATGCTATAACAGTCTCATTTTCATATTCTTCAAACTTCAGCTACTGTTTAGGTGCATTAGGGGTACCAAACCAACCCAGAAAATTTTGAAATAATTTAGACATATTATTGGACACCATTTATAGTTGCATACCAAATTTCATGATCATTGGAGCTCATTTAATGCCTGAATCAGTCCCAAAACTTCATAGCAGTAAATGAAAATTAGTAAATTTCTGTAGAAACGTGACAGCTCTGTTTCTCAGTTCCCTTCCACTTTCTTTGATCCTAAGAGCATAAAATCAAACCTTGCAACGAATTCTAAGTCACTAACACCCATATTTCCTTCTAAATAAAGCAAGACTAAATCAGACATTAAATTCCATCTCATTCTCTCTTTCTTTTCCAAATCAGAATATTTTGCACCACTAAGAATCTCAGAACCTAATCTTGAGTTAAAACCAGATTCTTCACTTCTCAAATGTGTTTTAAGCTAATTTGGAACTAAAAGAATGAGTTAATAACTTGAATCCCATCATTCACTTAAACCCTCACTCAATTCTTTTCCTAAAATTTTTGCCACCACGAAAAGGAAGAGAAAGAAAAGGAATACAAAACAGGGGAGAAAGGACCTTAGTCTCACCTCACAATGAAGCTGAAGTCGCCGGCAATGGTGGTGGTGGTGGCCGACGATGGCCAATGCAACATTATCCTTCTCTCTCGAAATCTCTCAATCTCTCCTTTCCTCTTTTTGTCACAATCCAAAAGTGTGTATGTATGTGACTAGTTCAGATTGTATGTGTAGATATTTATTCAAGCCCCAAGGACTTGTGATGGAGAGGTGATGCACATGGCTTCCTTCACAAGTGCCACCTCACCCTTCCTCTTGCTTTATTTATATAAGACACCCCTTTTTAATTTAATTGATCATGTGGGTCCCTAATGATTTTATAAAACTTCAAATTTTACCTAAATTTTAGGAATTATTCTTTTATCACTCTAAACTTCACCTTTGACATATAAATTAACTTTCCAATTAAAAAAATCTTTAAATAAATCCTCAAGAACCTATTATTATTTGTTTCTTATTCCAAATAAATCCTCAATATGCCCAAATTTTAGCATTTTTGTTCCTCAAATTTTTCTTTAAATTTTTAAAGCACCGTATTGTTTAAAAAAAATATCTGGGATATTAACAACACACACGAGATACTACACAATTCTAAGCACAAATTTCTCAACTCTCAACGCATCACTGCCATTACTTCCTTGTTTATTAAATAATGCCATATAAATATCTTTATTTCATCTTAGTCCCTCTATGATCTCATTATTCATTTGCCTCTACTGTATTATATGTACACCCCCATCCTCAGCCACTTATCATCTCACACGCTACACCCTCTACCATGAATTACCTTTCCTACGAACGAAAAAAAAAATTTCCCATGTCTAATTATTCATCTTAAACTAAACACTAGAGTATCACATAAATTTTCTTAAATACTCCTTAAAGATGCTATTCATGACATTTTGGAATGTTGTAGGAGCATTTATCAAGCCAAAAGGCATGACAAGAAAATCAAAATTCCTTAAGTGAGTATGGAATGTAGTCTTGTGTCTATCTTCTGCTCTCATCCTTATTTGGTGATAACCTACCCTCATATCCAACTTAGAAAAGACTATAGCACGTCCCAGTTCATCAAAAGATCCTCAATTAAAGGGATCAAGTATCTATTATTTTATTGTTAGTTTGTTTAGAGTTCTGTAATCAACACGCATTCTCCATCCCCCCGTCATTTTTCTTAATTGAAACAATAGGTGAGGCAAATGTGGAAGAACTAGACTAAATTATCCCTTTACCAAGCATTTCTTGAATAAGCACTTCAATGATCTCCTTATGCATTACAGGGTACCTATAGGATCTAAGGTTGATTGGATTAGCTCCTTCTTGCAAGATGATTTATGGTCAATTCTTGGTTTACATGGAGGTAAATGGGTATGTTCTGCTAGCAATTCTAGATATTCTTCCCATAGGGCCTACACAGTATTACAATCTTGAGTTTTGCATCCAGTCTCAATGCATAGCATTGAAAGTCTTTCTGCTAGGGAACCACTTGGATCATATAAGTCTGTAGCTCTTTCATTTGGTGTTGAGTTATGTCATTTGATAGTAGTTGATTCTTACCATCCTTGTAGGCTATAAGTTTCACCTTTTGTCCATCTTTGGTGAACTCCATGGTGAGGTTCAAACAATCCCCTGTAATAGCACTTGAGGTTCCCAACCATT
The DNA here is from genome assembly GCA_037074585.1 of Biancaea sappan. Lineage (NCBI taxonomy): Eukaryota > Viridiplantae > Streptophyta > Magnoliopsida > Fabales > Fabaceae > Biancaea > Biancaea sappan. Next base: position 58,663,099 of record CM073490.1, read on the forward strand.
GCTTCCCCAAAATAAGATCACAACCTACTAAAGGGAAAAGAATGACATTTGTAGTGAATTGTTACCCTTTCATTAACCAGGAAAAGCCTTCTACCATTTGTGTCCCATTGAGTTTTCCTCTATTTGCTACTGTAACTTAAGGAACCTAAGGAACTTATTGCTTAGGAAGTTATCATTTGTGGACTAATGTTCTTGATCTTGTTAGCACTCAATTTAAGGAACTTAATGCTTAGAAAATTATGGGAGCTTTTAGTGTCAATCAACATGTGAAAGGTCTTATTTCCCATTGAACTTGTAATCCTCATAGTGTTGGAGTTGCTACAGATGTTGCCGAAGAGTGAATTAATAGACATTGTAACTTGTCGCTCTCCTTTTTCTGCTTCATCCTCCCTTATTGTAAATGGTGATTCACCCTAGATAGAAGGCACTTCATCTATTTCCATGAAGAAAACATGTGCCTTCTGCCTTTGAAGGCAATTATGGTTGAGAGAAAATTTCTCATGGAAAAAAAAATAAAGCAAAGAATCTTGCTCTTGGTTTCTTCCAATTCAGCAGGTTGCTTGGAATTTAAAACCCAGTTTCCCCAGCACCTATCTCTAGTCTTGGCTTAAGGCAAAAGCTTTTTGATTCAGAAAGAGCCCTTTCTTGGTCTAAAATTCAAAGAACTCCCTTTTATCTAATCTTTAGAATGGTACCTTAAACTGAACTCCTTAATTTTGGCTAACCATATAGCTTCTAAGATAGTTCTGGGATTAAATAACCTCACATCCCAAGCTATTTCTATTTTTAGCCTTCCCAAATAACAGTCTAGTTTATGAGCCTCTAACAAGTCAAATCTATAAGATACCCTTCAAACTGCTATTGATACTCACTTAGTTTCCGAGTCTATTTTAACAGCACCAACTCTTCCAATGGTCTTTAGAGAGTAGTACTAAAATGAATCTTGATACCTTCAGCAAATGCACTTCAACTAATAAGGCCATCCATCCTTCTTGTGAAATCGTCGAACCACTGATACCTTTGTTCATCCAAAACCAAATTAGCCATGACCACCTTATGTTCATCAAGAGTCTTATCAAGATCAAAGTAGTTTCTACACTTCGATACCCATCCTACCACATCTTCTTGTGTAAATCAAGGCATATCCATCTTGGTGAATCAATTCAGAGCATGGTAACCATCCCTTTGCGACCCCATATTACAGTGCATTAATTCCACTATTTGTCATGAAATTTGAGCCATGAAATCTTGGATGTGGGTTAATTCTCCTCTTACATCTGCCAAGTGCTGATCAATAATTATATGAAGCTCTCCAAATCTTTCCTCGATCTCTCCTAAAATAACCTGAGAACAAGTAGTATCAGCCATGGAAGATACAAGTGGCTTTGATACCAATGTTCAAGATAGAAAAATCCTTCAGGCAGAAAGGGGAAATTGGATTGGAGTAGAGAAATTAGGGAAAGAAAGAAATTAGAATGGTGTAGATAGCAAGAGAAACAAAGAAGAGGCAGAGAAGAAATTCATATGAGAACAAGAGAGAAATTAAAGAGATTATAGAGAAGAGGAATTATTTTATTACTTCGCGCCCAATTACAACAAAAACTGAAAAATATGTACAATGACAAGACCAACAGTCAAAAACAGAATATTTTTAGCATGAAAGGACATAAATGCCCTTATTTATTCTTAACAAAAGACATATATACCTTTAACAACAATCACACCCTGATTGAGAAAAACCATAGTAAACTAAGGGCTATCCTCTCTTGGACTTTCATTTGTGCTTAGGGAACCAAGTGATGACAAAATGGAAGTTGTAAGGGCTACAAGAGCATATTTGTCCCAACCTAGAGGCTTGGATTCTCCCATAAAACCACCATAGCTTGAGAACTTCCCCTCAAAACCCTGCTTCTTCTTTTTAAGGAAGTATTTTCCTTGTTTTCCCTTAACTCCATCAATCTAGTAGTATCAATTATAATCGTATAAAAAGGATATAACTCCATTTAAGGGCCCACCAACTGATATAGAGAGTGACGGAATCCCATGACAAATCTTTAGATTCTTCACCTTTCATCTGCCACTAGATGTGATGCATATCACGCTAAATAGGTAAATTGGGTGTCATATTTTGCTACACTCATATTGGGACCTTTTTAAAGGAGCTCAAATTCATAAGTCTTGGCAAGTCACATACTCTGTGGAAGGAAACGATTCATGAAAGCCTCCTTAAACTCTTCTTATGTTGCCACCCAAAGGTCGGCTAGCTCTCCATGTCATGCACTATGAGTTGGCCTTACCTTTGAGCTAAAAGGTGTCCAACTCCACAAGCTAGGTATTATAACACCTTAAAGTCATGCTCACTTTCTCCACTTCATCAAGAAACTCATGAGGATCCTTTTAATCCTCAAAATCCTAAATACTTATGTGGTCACAACTTCAGAAATTTTGAAAGTTTCACCGACATTATTCCTCCCTAAGTTAGGGTAGAGGAACAAGTGGTATAAAAGGCCCTAGCTAGCCTTGAACTAGAGCTAGGGCAGCCGAGTTCACACCGGCAGCTTGCCTCATAAGAAAGGCCATCATGGTCTCCATGGTGCCTTGAATTTTTGTGAGCATGGCTATAATTAATACAGCACTAGGTTGGAGAGATGCCTCCCCCTTTTAAGGGGCTCTCCCACCAATCCTTGGACTTCTTGAGCAAACTTGCTTGGATCATAACCTAACCAAAAAATCTTATACCAACTTTATCATACCCCAAAACGAGCACATGATTGGCATAATGAATGAGATTAACCTCACCACTATAAGCTTTAATTAACACTATGCCACCAACATGCATTAACCAATATAGTCCATCGTAACGTTATAGTTACCATAAAACATAAGATAAATCCAATTATATGAAAAAAGGAAAATTCCATTAATCAAAATGTAAGATTCATACATAGTTCCACAATGTTTGTAAGCATTCTCAAAGATCAATCATATAAAACAATATAAGAATGCCAACAAATAGAGTTTCCAAAAAGAATATCAAAAGTCATCATTTCAAGTTTAATACACAACAATTACAATAAAAAAATCGTTCCCCCTATGACCCTACTTACTTGATTACAGAGCACACTTTAAGAGTTTTGAAAAAAAATAGTAGACAGTTACATCAAAATTCAAACTTGGGTACAAAAGGGCAAGTAACGTGGTCTACTTCTGCTACTCTGTGTGCAAAGTCTCTTCTTCAACCAGTTTGTTTGAAATGTTAAAGAAAAGTGGTGAGTACAAGACTCAGTGAGAGAATAAACATACTCTATCATAAATAAAAGTGAACATATTTAGAAAAACACATGGATTAAATACAAATGCAACAAGGACACAAACAAGAGCAAATCATTTAATATCCACCCTTGTTGCCCCAACTTTCCTTAGTTACACAGAATCATATTATCATGATAAGGATGAATACAATGTCATTCCCACTTTTACATCACAATTTCACCATCTAGCACATTCAAGGTAACCAAAATTCAACACAACAATGATTCCATATATATCTCAATGTGTGTGAATGACTACAACAAGCTATATATGCATATATCATAGCGATCTTAAATGGGTCTATATGAAAATAAATATGATACATCGCTTTATTCCTTTCCATTAAATCAAGGTTGCAAAATACAAGTTCGATTGCATGTTTGAAAGTAACCCAAATTGAAGAAATTATAGTGGAGTAGTTTTATTCACTTGCCTTGATCCCAAGCTACAAATTTTACCTTGAGTCTTGCTTTTGGCAAGAGAAAATGTGCCTCGAAGGCCTACATGGAGAAGCCTAAAAACTAGATTAGGAAAATTTTGGGAAAATAGGGTAAAAGGTCTTCATTGATGAATTAGTGCATTTTGTTTGTCCTAAATTGATGGTAAATGAAAACCATACATGGATATGGAAGGATCTTTGAAAGAAATTTGAGTTGTGGAAAGAATGAGATTTTAGATGATTTTGTTGAAATCTTTCCTTTTGATTTGTGGCTTAAAATTTCTGATTTTTTGGGTCATTTTTAGTGTCTTTAATTTGCCTAAAAACACCCAAATGGAACCTATAGAAGATTGGGACCAAATAAGAGGAGTTTGAGCAAGGATGGAGCCATTTTCAAGCTCCATCCATGGCTGCCCAGACCTGGGGCACCTAGGCGCCATGGTTTGGCAGCCAATGGGGTTTGAAGGTGCAGAGGTGGTGCTCAGGCACCAGTCTTGGCTCCTAGGCCCCTTCTAGCGCAGAGGTTCTGATCCTATTTTCAAATAGTCATAACTCCTTAGTTTAGACTCTCTTTTTGGCAAATCTTATACCGTTGGAAAGATCTTGAAGTCTACTTTCTAATGGTATAAGTTTTATTTGAAAATTATTTACCATTTAAGAGTTATTACTATAGGAGTAATCAAATGTCAGAATTAGTAGTGAGAATTTCCCTATTTTGTGGCCTGTGAAATTTTGTTTATTCATTATCTTGTAAAGAAATTAATCTAAGTGGTTTAGGATATGTAATCTATATCCATTTAAATTATTTATGGTGAAGAATGGCTGATTTCGACCTGAAAACGTTAAAACCGAGCATATGTTCAAATTTTTGCTGCTTGGCACCCAAGGGGCCACAGGTGGCACCCCAGGCATGAAGCCTCGGGCTAGTGGTCGAGAGTTATAGGGTTGGCACCCTAAGGGGCCGTGGGTGGCCCCCTAGGTGCCAGCCTCCTGACAAAAATTAAAGAGTGATTTTAATCCCTTTTTCTCATATTGACTCGATCCGTAGATGTTGGGAGGTGATTTGTTGGTTCGGGACTTAGCTCAGACATTCTTTAGAGGTCGAAAGTGCTCCATGCCCAGGTGAGGGAATTTCTATCCAACTTTAGGTGTATCTTTTATGTAAATAGATTTGTTGTCTTATAATAGTCGTATATTTACCCTAACCATTCTTTCAAGTACGAAACTCATGAAGTGAATGCTAGATGCAATTATGGGTGCTAGGGATTGCTAATACAATATAATCCATGTGATGACTATACAAAACAAGGAAGGATTCATGGAGACTTGAAATGAACTTTCATATAGATGTTTATGTATTTGTGTTTTACAAGTACGTGGTTAGGAATGGTTGATCAATGGCAAATATGTGTAAAGTGCGTGCAAATTGAAGAATGTGGATGTATATGAGATTTTCACAATTCATGTATTTGTTAAGAGTATAAGTGTCACCTATGTGATTAATCTTGGTGCCTTGTTGTCACCACGTAGATTGATAAATTCTATTAATGTTGTTTGTTGAGTATATATTGCTAAGTCCTTCAAGTGATAGATGTGCTAATGATTGTGAAAAGTCATCACATTCCTTTCCAAGGGGTAAGAGTATTTTCAATAAATCTGTACATTGGATTTGTGCATTGTAGATTAATTATGTCCTTACATTATGGGATACTTGAGGTTTAGGGAAACTTCACAGACAACCTTACCCCTGGCCCTTCTAGCCCTCCTTTGCTCTCGCATCACACACTCAAACACTCACCCATATGTATACATTGTTGATGAATCATTTGCTACTAATTGATTGATCTATCTTTTTGAGGGGATATTTCATTGGGTAAGTTTATAAAATGCTGAACTTCTCAAGAGGTTGAGTGTTTCTATCCTCGAATCATTTTGAGATATGTGTAAATTATTTTTTTATTATTATACACACAGATCTCAGATGATCTAAGGGTAGAAACACTCAACTTCTTAAGAGCATCTCCAATGGAGGTTGTTAAAAAGTTCTTAAATTTAAGAACTAGTTCTTATTAAGGTTCACCACCAAAATTCGTCACCTTGGCTGTCACGCATAAGAACAGTTCTTATATAAGAACAGGTTCTTATACAAAAAATAATAATGAAATAATTAACTTATAATAAATGTTAGTGGAAAGTAATAAATATTAAAGTAATAGAAAGATGTTTGTGAGACCCATTTATAAGTTATTAAGAGTTACACTATTATAATGGAGAGTTTCTTAAAGCCAAAAGTAACGATGTGGTATTATAGAACTTACAATAAACAACCTAAGTGAGGTCTATCATTGAAATTGTTCTAAAAGATTGAACTTTCTATAAATTAATCTTATTTCATTCTCTTACATGATAGATGGGCATCACGCCAAAGAAAAGGTGACCTGCCAAAACAGGTTCAATTCAGTAGATTGGAACCGGCTAACCCACTTTAGAAAGGTTTGTGGCCCATTTAGCCCTAATTCAACCTCTTTAAGACCAGAATTATTCGGCCGCATCAAAAAAAATAGAAAAATATTCTAAATGCTTACTGACTTCCTTCCGATCTCTGCCTAAAACGTGAAACCTAGAGAAGAGAACAGAGTGCACGAGTCGCAGCTGCTCCACCTCCACACTCTGCTGCTTGCTCCGGCGCTGCCCTCTCCGGTGACCGGCGTGCCCCCTCTGGTTCCACTTCTTCTCAGTTTACACAGTCCGGTCGGTACTCAGTCCCTCTCTCACTCCCGAACTCTCACTCAGTCTCACTGTCAAACTCTCAATATGTACAAAATGGTTTAAATTGGGATTGTGACTTGTGACGTTGTGGAATCTATGAAATGATGAGGGAGCCGATGGCATTTGTTTGCAACTTTGCATTTTGTTTTCTGATTTACCAAAAAAAAAAAAAACAGTATCAACTCCGAAGCAGTACAAAATCCTTACTCAGTTGTGATGAGTGGTATTGAGCCTTTAATAACCGGCATTATCCTTTGATGATTTGACTCGCCAATATGTAGCTATGTGCCTTTGTATGCTTGTGAAAGAATCTGAGAAGATCTTATTTGTAATATAACCATACACTCATACAAGCAGTTGATCTAATAGGAATTCTAGTATGGGAGGGGATGATACTTTGGTTTTCTGCCTTCAACTAAGAAGTAGAAGTAATAATGCAGTATCCAATCTTAAAAGCAATGGAAGAATATTGGCAGACCAACATTATTTTTGTTTCAGGGGAAAAAGAAACTTCCTTCAACTTAAAGCACAACATCTTATGAAAATACCAGATCTAATATATAAAATGATATAATTTTCTCATTAAGTATGATCCCTTAATCGATCAAACTAAATACTTAAAATCTATATCTTTTCACCTTTCTCTTTTAAATTGAGATAATCATAACAGGTGATTTGCAGCAATATAAAAAGCATTTGTCCATGACACATTAAATTTGACCACTCTTGTTAATTATTTCTTTCAAATCATTTTATTATAGGTGGAACTTTGACAAATTTGCTCTGCAGTTTGTTTTAGACTCTAAGAGGAATTCTTTTGGATTGTGTGCTTGGTAAGGAGAGGAACAAACAAAAAAAATGTTGGAAATTGAGGTAAGTAGAATACTTTTAGACTTGCATTTTATAATGAACCCTGAACATGAATTAGAGGAGGAAAGAAGTGTATGTGAGTGACTCTGTGTATTGGAATTATGTTGTTGTGTTTTGGTGCATTTTATGTTGGAATTCTTTGTTCCTTTTTTTTTTATTCCGCAAAGAAAAGAACAAGAATGACATATTGGATTTCTGAAGATATTATTTTCCACACAAACTTGTGATGATTTCATATGTTGTTCTTGTTAAAACCTCTTTTCCACACAGTAGGCTAACTAAAAATTATAGTAAAAGGAAATTCTTCAATGATGATCTCAAATATGTGATATATAATAAGAGGTTTTCAAACCTTTTTTATTTTAATTGGACTTTGTAGGTTGAGATTATTAATTCTTTTTTTCTTAAATTGTAATTTGCAGCAGTATGACATCCAGGCAAATACTTCGTTTTGAAGGGTGATTTTGCCAGAATAATAGAGGATAATCCTGATGAGTCCTAGAATAACTACAATCTACTTCCAATATGGCCATTCGTTTGTTCTCCTCTAAGCATAGAAATCTGCGCTCTTTCTTTCAATACATATCCCATTGCTATCACTCTTCCTCTTTTCCATTATTACATGGCCTCGTGAATGACATTTCTCGTGTGCTCAGTGATCACCGAGATCCCCACCATGATCTGGAGCACTCTCTCCATCCATTTTCAACACAAATATCCACAAATTTGGTTGAGCAGGTCTTAAAGAGGTGCAAGAATCTTGGATTTTCAGCTCATAGATTCTTTCTTTGGGCTAAATCAATTCCAGGTTTTCAACCTAGCGTTGAGAGCTACCATATTTTGGTGGAAATCTTGGGTGCAAGCAAGCAATTTGCTATCCTATGGGATTTTCTCATAGAAATAAGGGAGTCCCGTTGTTGTGAAATTAAGAATGAAATTTTCTGGCTTATCTTCAGGGCATATAGCCGTGCTAATTTGCCAGGTGGTGCAATGCAGGCTTTTAATAGGATGAAAGAGTTTGGAGTTAAGCCAAATATTCATGATTTTGATAAGCTTTTGTTTATTTTGTGCAAGAAGAAACACATCAAGCATGCTCAACAATTTTTTGATCAGGCTAAGCATAGTTTCAAGTTAAATGCTAAAACTTACAGTATTTTGATAAGAGGATGGGGTGACATTGGTGATGTAGAGAAGGCCCGTGAGTTATTTGATGACATGCTTGTGGAAGGATGTTTAGTGGATTTGCTTGCTTATAATAATTTGTTAGAGGCCCTTTGCAAAGGAGGTAAAGTTGACGAAGCAACCAAGTTGTTTCAAGATATGATATCAAATAGAGTTGAGCCAGATGCTTTCACTTATTCAATATTTATTCGTACATATTGTGATATGAATGATATGCATTCAGCTTTTAGGGTTCTTGATAGAGTGAAAAGATATAACCTCTCGCTAAATGTGTTCACATACAATTATATTATAAAGAGACTTTGTAAGAATGAGAAGGTGGAAGAAGCTTATCAATTGTTGGATGAAATGATTGCAATTGGAGTCAATCCAGATGCTTGGAGTTATAATGCAATACAAGCCTACCATTGTGATCATTGTGAGGTCAATAGGGCTCTTAGGTTGATGTCCAGAATGGAAAAAGATAACTGTCTTCCTGACCGTCATACCTATAATATGGTGCTCAAATTGTTGATCAGGATAGGACGGTTTGATAAAGCAACTGAAGTTTGGGAGAAGATGCCAGATAGGAAATTTTATCCTTCTGTTTCAACATATGCTGTCGTGGTTCATGGTTTGTGCAAGAAGAAGGGTAAACTAGAGGAGGCCTGTAAGTATTTTGAGATGATGGTTGATGAAGGAATACCACCCTATGTTACTACTGTAGAGTTGCTGAGGAATAGGCTCATGGGTTTAGGGTTTTTGGATCAGATTGAAATACTTACTGATAAGATGAGACAGAGCACTTCTTGCTCAATCCAAGAATTAGCAAATGTTATGATGGGCACTGGAGCTCAAAATAATTTGAGATTTGATGAGACAGAAACAGATTGTGACTGAAGAAGGAAAGGGAAACTTGTTGGATAAGCAAGATTATTATGGATGAAGTGGGCTATACTATTTTAACTTAGTCATCCATTTTATAAAAGCAGAGCCCATATTGAAGATTATGTTTCATTTGGCAACAGTTGATGACACATTTTAAGGGGCTGGATACAACAATGGTTCTTGTCTTTGCGTGTTGGAGATGGATCATGTTTTTGTTTTTGGGAGGATTGTTGGATTGGTCATATCCCTTTTAAAGAAAGGTTCCCCTGTCCTTTTTTAGTCTTCTGTTTGATTCTCTTCCATAGTAGAACCTCTCCTCGCTAAGCCTCAGCCTCACCACCACCAAGTGTATTCTTCTTCTTGCTATTGGCATGGCCAAAGCTCCCTGAAGTCTCGAACACATCTGTACCACCACCTCTGAGCATCACCAAGAATCCTTAATCTCAGTTACCCTTATATGTGTCATTTTGTATATGTTTTCTTGTACATTTCTTTGAGCATACTTCTAAAAGAAAGTTTGAGAAAGTTTCTTGGTATGGTATCTTTATGCTTTGTTTGTTTCTTCTTTGCAAATCTGTTCAGATACAGATTCACTTTCTGAATGATTTATTGCTTTCTTGCAGATGAATGATTTGTAGATTATTCAGTTCTACCTTCTAAACTGTCACAAGAACATGTAAGTTTTGTGGATTGATGTTTTAGTGTAGGGTCTTTTGTTTTAAAGTTTTGAGAAACTGTGAACTGTGTTGATTTTTTTCATAAACTGTCAAAAATAAGACGGAGAAGGAGAGCGAAACAGAGCACGATGCACTCGCACAGTAGCAGAGGATACAGGAGAGAGAAGGTGAGGTAGAGAGAGATCTAAAAGAGCTTGAGAGAAGGTTAGAAAGAGAGGAAAAGAGAGAAGGAGAAGAGAGGAAGGAAGAAGAAACAAAAAATAAAGTGAAATTGAGCTTCATGAGCACATAAACGGAGTTTTGGGTTTTGGGTTAATTTATGCTTTCTGACATGCAAAAGTTACAGTTTTAAACCTTGAATATGTAAATGGTTAATGTGCTTGAATTGTTGTAGCTCTTTGGATTTTTCTTTGTTCTTTGTGCTGATTTAGTCTTATTGGTAAAATGATAAAATCTTTAGGAACTTTTTTTTATCACTTATTCATATTTCTCAATCCATTGGAGGGAATAATATTCCAGTCAACTATGACTTAACATGAAGAAAATAATAAATATTGCTTTATAAACAGAGCCTATTGTTGGCCAAAAAAAAAAAATAATAAAAATGAAACATTCTTGATTTTCATATTAAACATGTAGATGTTCTTCCTGGCATATGGAATCCCTGCCAAGCGTTCTTGATTTTCCTGTAAATACATCCACAGAGAATACTCAAGCAGAAAGAAGTGCCCGCACTATTGTGGCATTTGAAGAGTATTGTAATTTTTAAGCAAAATGATTGGTAGGAAGGGGCTGACCAGCTTGTTAGTGATGATGACAATTTGACTTCTAATTGGAAAGTTGTTCTTACTACAACATTCAAGACGATGAACGAAAGGTTGAGTTTCTCATAACTCAAATCTTTATTAGCTTGCAAAGTATATTGCTCAACAATTCTTGAAGGAATGTTAACAGATTTTATTTTGTTACTTTAGGTGGCAAGACAGGTTTCAAAATCATCTTCGCATGCTATTCTAGTCCCAACTCCCAAGGTCAACAATGTCCTGCTCCATGTGGAGACAATTGGGTTGGTGTTCCCCATCTTTCTCAGCAAATTCTTCTCTCGTTAAGCCACAGATGCGCTGGACATCAGAGCTTCATGAGGCTTTTGTGGAGGCTGTCAACCAACTTGTTGGCAATGGAAGTAATTTTATTTCTCTTTCTTTTTCTTTGCAAGGTCCTTAGCCTTGGTTTTTATCATGTTAAAAGCCCCTGCAGGTTTGTGAACTTTTAAATGTCTGGAATTGTTTTATGTTTTTACCAAAACAAATATTGCTTCATTTCCATGGACTGCAGAAATACGGGACAGCTAGATATTGACTTGAATCATCTGAAGGTAAATAAGATATGAATTGAAGTATTTGTGCCTCTGCAAATACCAGTTTTTATATATATGGGATTCATGGGCACTGATTTAAAACTAAATTTATTGAATAATCCACCATAAGGAGACCTGGAAAAATTAGTGCAAAAATATGATAAACTTTTATTGATCGCTGAATTATATTTATGTATATGAATTGCTTGATATTTTATGTTTATATAGAAGTAATAGATCTATGCGTGATGTCAGTATAGCATCATAGTGGACTTTTACTTTTGATAGCAATTCCTAACGGTTGTTGATTAATTCGCCCAAATTAATATTTTTACAATCTCTTCAAAGGTTATTATTTCTGTTAAGCTTAAAGAGAGGTGTTCATTCATAGAGGTAAGCCTTATAAGGGCATAAAAGAACTGGCTTCTTTAATTTAGAATTCATTTGTACAAGGAAAAAAAAATGGATCAGGATGGTCTCTTCCATGCAGATCCAGTAGTTTTTGTAGAGGAAGTACAAATTTCAAGAGCGACAAGAAACAAACTTATCTTCTTCAATATATCAGGATTTTACTACTAATCTTCAGTAAAAAGAGAGTCCCATGGCGGAGCTGGATCTTGGTAGTTTGTCTTCTACGTTTTCTCAACTTGATAATTTCCCTTGCAATACGAATTCTTTACATGCAGAAGCCCACTTCAAAGTAATGAAGTTAGATAATTATCTGTCCACTTTTGTGGGCCACAAGAGTCTGCTGGTGTTGAGTGTTCTTCTTCTAGATATTAACCAGAATTTCGGCAAGCTTACCTTTATATTCTGTCCTTTGCTGCAACAAGTAACATGTCTTTTGGAATTTGGAAGTGAATTTTCTCTACTAAGCATCATATGAGACATAAGAACAACTTTCATTTTTGTTCTTGCAATCATTTTGGATATGTGAAGATGTTAAGACAAATGCAAGAAATGTATAAAACAAATATATACAATTTTTTATAAGTCAAAAATACTGTCCAAAATAAAACGTACTTCCCATCCTCCACTACCTTTCCCCAAAAAAGAACAAAAAAAAAATGCAACTTACAGAAATGTATACACTGGTATAAATTATATTGGTTGCTCAGTAGCATTCGTCAGATTGACATATTTCTGGTCAAAGTAGCTCTTGACTAATTTTTGCAATTGTGGTCTCATAGCATTAAAGACCTTAGGATATGTGAGGAGCTTATTTGTCAAGATAATTTGAACATAACTGATGTTTACTTGACATTCCAGAACTTTGAAAAACTGTTTGGAGGAGATCAAGATCTGGTTAGAGTATTGCTTGGTGATAATGGTGTCTCCTGCTCTTCTGTAGAGAAGAATGTATCACTTAATAAATCAGATTTACAATGAAAGCACAATATAGTCAGAATTACTACATTTTTTCCTCCTCAAACTCTTGCTATTTTCAAGACATTTTCACTACATCTTATAATGCAGATAAGTTAGAGATTATACACTAAAAAAAGAAGAGAAAAGTATAATGAATTTGATTGGAATACAATAACAACAACAAAGCCTTATCTCACTAGGTGGGGTTGGAATGAATTTGATTAGAATATTAATAATAATTTCTTATCACATGACTAACTTCCAAGATGAAAGATTACGCATTAAAGAAGAATTAACAAAGATTATGGGTAATAGAAGTGCACTCAATTGAATTTTGTTTTAGTGGCTTATCACTTCCCTAAAAATAGGAAAATGTAAATCCCATCTAGTTCAAACATGAATTATATTGGATCAAATGCATTATTTTCAATTACTATTGTTTGTGATGATATACTTTATTTCTTAGGAAAATGTTCAAACATGCAAATTGATTTATTATAAAAATTGTTCGTTCATGTTAAAGTTGTACTTAATATTGACTTGGGTTGTATACAATAGCATTTCACATATGAAGCAACAGATTAGTTTCATATCATAGAGCGATACTCACTTGCAACCAGGGAATTCTCTTTCCTTTGGTTTCATTATATTTGTTTGAGTTTCATCACCGACAGTTTTGGTCCATAGACAATTGCCATAATACTACAACTGAATTGATAGTTTGGTATGTTTATATTGAAGGACAAGAGATTTTGAATGTTATAATGATTTTTCAATTAATATAGATTATATCCAGTTCTTATTTTGTGATTGGAATTGTTTGCTTGCTTGCTTTTTTTTTTTTTTATGACAATTCTAAAGTTTTCCCTTTTCAGTTGTTTTGATTCAATATGCAGGTCTGATTTAGAATATGTTATAACAGCAATTTTTAACAATATATTTGGCATAACGGATACTAAAGCTAGACCAAGGAAAGCAATTTGGCAATAGTATCTTAGCAATCTTTATCAACCTTTTGATCAGATACCACGGTTGGTTCCTCTGTTTATTTGATTTTTTTTTTAATAACAGAAACTTATCATCCAGTCAATAATTGATAGAATTTTATTGAGAAATTAAGCTTGCTCCTCTCCCTATAGTAGGTTCTAAGTATTGAATGAAGTTTTGGAAGATTTTATCTTTTATATATAAAAAGGGATTCCTTGGTCCAGAATGTGAAAAATAGCAAATTGTTCACTATCTCAATTGTTGGTTTTTTTTTTTAAAATAAATAAAAATCTTTTTTCTCTTTGTTATAGGTCAATATGGTATAAATTAAGGGTGTCGCAAAATTGATCCGTGAGAATGCATTAATAAATACTTTGCAAATATTGTTTATTACAAACTATTATGTAATCTGTTGTGTGTATTTTTTTATAACTTCTATTTATATATTTTCACCAAATATAATTATACGTTGCATATCTTTATAGTACTAATATATATTTTTTAGGAAAAAAATGATATTGGAAAAATATTGATTAATAAGTTCAAAGTCCATATTATTAATTAATTGATTCTCTAATGACAGGGATTATTTATCAATTTCAATTTATTGACATGTGGTCCTTTGTATTTCTTTCATTTTTATATTTATATTGGTTCGTTATCAATTTGTCATTTTATCAAGCTATCTATCTAAAGTTTCATCTACGTCAGTTTCCTTGTAATATAATGGCAAATATCTTGGTCATTGATCATGTCGTTTAACTACTGAGAAGGCTAAGTTCTTTCTTCAGAATTGTGCAATTCTAGGATCCTAACTTTGGTCTGTCTATTGCTACAAGAAGGCTAAGTTCTTTCTTCAGAATTGTGCAATTCTAGGATCCTAACTTTGGTCTGTCTATTGCTACATTTGTTCTTATGAATTGTGCAAGCCAGGAATATCTTAATTTGTACTAGCAGGATGTATATCCGGTCTTTCTTTAACTATTGGGAATGATTTCCTGGTGAGAAGATGGTGAATTTGGAAGTGCAGGGAGATGAAAATGAAATATTGAGTAGCTGTATTTATTTGCTGTAAGAATTTAGAGTGAAGAGTCTATTTTGGGGTGTATTCACGTTGAATTTTATTCTTGTAGTCAGTGAGGAATGTATTAAGAGAAGCGAAGGAGGAATGTACGGTGTAAGGACAAATGGAGGCTATATGCAAAAATAGTATAGCTCAAGTGCTCTCGAGTTTATTACATAATTTTGGTGAGTTTGATAGTTTATCCCGGATAAGTGAAGTGTATGAGTATTCCCCCCCTTTAACGACACTTCTATGGTCTCTGATAGATGTTTCTGATAGATCCTTCTGCTAATACAACAACAACAACAACATAGCCTTATCCCACTAAGTGGGGTCGGCTACATGGATCGCACGACGCCATTGAGCTCTATCAATGACCAACTCTTTAGATATCTCATTTACTAAAAGGTGTCTTCAATAATTTCTCTAAGTGTCTTTTTTAATCTTGTTCGACCTTTTTTTACAGGGCTCCAAATCATCTGCTCAACTCTCCTAACTGGCGCTTCCAACGGTCTTCTTTGTACATGCCCAAACTATCTTAAACGGTTTTCAACCATTTTTTCTTCAATAGGTGCCACCTCAACTCTACCTCGTATATGATCATTACGGATCCTATCTCTTCTTGTATGACCACACATCCAACGCAACATCCTTTTGCTAATAAACTAGTTAAAACCATATAGCTCAGTTATTAGATCCCTTTCTATAGGTGTATGTTGTGTTTCTGATTCATGTAAACATTTTTTGGATTAAGACTATATAAAAAATATAAGGAAGTAAAAACAAAATGATAGTTGCTTGGCATGTGCATAAATGTATATTTTTCTGAGTTAATGGGAAATACTGTCACTAGTTTGTTTACACTAACCTATCCTATGCATATCTAGCTTCTCCTTTTTCGTCTTCAAAGCGCATCAACATTTTCCTTGATAAGTGTGAGTGTGACTGAATGGATGTGTTCATGTGTTACCTGATCTGTTACTTGGCCATAGCTCCCTTCATATCTACCTGGAACATGTTTCAATTTGCTACATTGAACATACCACTTCATCTTTGTCTCTTGCTATTGGTGTCTGTCCTGAATTTACTAATGCTACATTTCATTTGGTTCTAGCATTATATACCCATCATCCTCATTTTCCTGGAGATTTGGTTCTGAAGTGTTCTACCATTGCATATATTTTTTGAAGCAAAAGTTGAGCTGGTATATCGGCCTCTTCTCTTGTTATAGATAGGTAAGAAGCCTAGTTTTTGGCTAAATTGGTGAGAATTAATAGAATATATAGCATCTATGTCTAATTTGGGGGATTACTTTTGGCAAACTATTATATATTTGATCATTTGCAATGATCATCAATTGATATTTTTCTAAATAATAGCATGGGCAGTAAAGCTTGCTGGCTCCCCGTAGGACAGGGAGGATAATTGATATTTTCGGAAATTAAGTTGGTGAATGGGGATGCATCTTGATATCTTATACATGATTACCATAGTAGGATCTCTCCAACTGAGTCTTGTGTTCCTGATCTCCCATTGTTAAGAAAATTCATCTAAATCTTTGAGATAGTTCTTTTCTTGGTTTCTGGTTTGCCCTTGGCTTGTCTCAGCTAGCATTATCACCTATTTAATAAACAAGCCCATGCGAAGATGTTCAAACTTGTCCGTTGTGGTAAAATGAGCTGCTTGCAGGCCACTTTAATTTTTTTTTTTAAAAATGATATATTTAATTAATTAAATGTAAATTCTTTTAAAATAAAAAACTTCAATTATTTTTTACTAAAAGACATTTAATTCTTGTAAAATGTTATCTTTTATACTCTTTATTAAATTACTAATAACTTTAATATTAATAAATTTAATATATTCATTTAATATTATCAAATATAAATTAAAAATTTATATACTCATATAAAATTTACAATTTTTTTGCATCTAAAATTTAAAATTACTATATTTATTAAATATAATATTATAGAATATAAAATATGATAAAATAAAATTTTATGTACAAAATTTTACACATGCTTAAATAAGTGAAATCAAGTTTGCCCAACCCGGCTAGCAGGACTTGGACTATTTTTGACACTACTATACTTAGCTAATATATTTGCTACCAAGGGGAGCGATAAAGTTCTGCGTGTTTTTAAACTAACCATCGTTTGAAGCATGAAATCAGCAACTCTGTAAGGGACTGGAGTGGATTATATGTTTTATATTATCTCAAACAAAGGGTCCTACTAAGAATGCAAGGATACCTTTGGTCTCCATTGTTGGTCAATTTGTCATGAATTGTGGGTGGTCTCCGTTGGATTTGGCGGTGTGCATTTTGTATCATTCAACTGTTGAGGTTTTGCCCTTTCGGCTTTTCACAGGGCAATTGATGTTTACGCTTCCCTTCATCTCACCCATCACTTTGTACAAGATTCATCCAACTTGCTTATGTGCTTCTGTTCGTAATGTTACGTTTCTATTTATTTTAAGTTTTAACTTGGAGAACTTTAACTATGTTTTAAATCTATGCCGTCACTCTCCAAATTACTCTGACAGCATAAATAACTCTTCCATTCCTCAGAAAGAGACCTTTTTTTTCTTTTCTTTTTTCTCATCTTATGCTTTGGTTTCGGCTGAGTGAAAACTTCAAAACAACGTGAGATAAAATTTGTCATTTTTTGGGTTTAGAATTATGATTATTTGCTTTTTTTTTTCTTCAAGTAAAATATATTGTTGCATTTTTATTTTGGGAAATTGATTTTCTTAAATTTTGGCAGGAAATCAAGAGTTTATTTTCTTCATCTGGTTGTCTATTTTATAATTGACGTTTCTGATTGAAGGAGAGGCAAATGAAAAAATAAAATAAAATCAAGTACTTTCTATTTGCATTGTTTGTTATGAAATGGACAGTTTACTAAGAAAAATTGACCTAGTTTTTGTCAGAAAATTGAGAGAATCTATTTTTTATTTTTTGTTTTTGAAGAAAAGTAGCTTATTAATTCGATCATATAATGTAACTTTCTCAATTTAAATTTTCAATTACTTTTGTCTGTATCTGATAAAATTATTGGGATTATCTTTTAATTTTTTTTTCTCGCAAAGACTATATCAATAGGATGATATTTAAAGGATCAAGTGTAAAATAATAGTATTTTTTCAATCAAAACAATAATTAAAAGTCAATTCCAAGTTCTAAGAATGAGTTTAGTAGAAAGAACTAATATCTCATAACATTGTAAATCAAGATTCAAATCTTTATTAAAAGAGATGTCTACTTTTAGTGTGCAATAATATCTGGCGTTGAGGATACTTTTATTATATATATATAATCAATGACCAGCTCTGGTGTCATAATCAGTAGGACTGCATTCCCTTAACATTTTTTTTTTTAACTTTTTCCACAACCTTGTCTAATGGTGAGCGAATCTATTCCATACCTTCTAGACTTTCAAAATATTTGTAATCGAAAGTGTATCTTTTAGAAGACAAACAGTATCTGGTATTCTTTTTCTATCGATCATTTTATCAATCATTGTATTTCTTCACAAGAATAAACAAAAAAGGCTTCAATTATTGCAAAATGCATCTTAATTTTTATAAAATTCATGGTGCCTCGCTTGTAACAATAACGATTTGCCTAATAACAGAATTGGTAACTACAATTTGAAGAGATTCTTGAGTTATCTGATTGGGTCTTCTTAACCGGTACCTTCAAAAAGCATTTAATACTTCTAAAAATATTTTAAAATGTCTAATATTAAATAATTAGGCAACTTTTTAAACTAGTCACCACTAACATTAATGTCCAATTAATCTTTCCAAAGTGAAATATACCTTTCAAATAATAATTTCTAAAAATTTTAAAATCTTAACTTTTAATTTAATTTTACTGTTTATAGTTTATTTTTATTATTTCGGTTTTTAAAATTTGAAACTTCTATATTTTCAATTAGATATCTATCAATACACTGTTAATTTATTTTATAAATAATGTTTAGTGCTGGTAATTATTTGTGTGAATTGATATATTAAGCATTGTATATGTTGACATATTTTTGAAACATATATAAAGTGTTATCTATAATTAGGTTCATTATTAAGATTTTCATCAATTTGTGTTTGATAGACCTATTTAATATATATTATTTTTTAGTCTACAGTGTTAGTGAAAATAATTTATGTGTAGAAATATTCGTCTCTAAATAATTACAGTAATATAATGTTATTATAAATAGGTCAACTCATGGGTCGACCACGGATTATATAATATGCCTTGTTTTAATAAGACAATATGTAATATTATAATTTTATCAAACTAAAAATAGTATGAGAGAGCCTCTTATAATTTTTTTCAGAAAAGTCTACCCATAAATTAATAATAATTAATTTGAAAGGTTCACTAATTAGTTAATATTCTGCTTTTCTACAATTTTTAAAAGCAATCAATGTTGTTTAATCAGTATGTTAAGGATATTGGTCAACAAATCCAATCAGATTTAACCGACGATCCCAAAATTGATAGTATCGAAGAAGTAAACTTGAAGCTTCGTTAAGTTACATCAATAATAATGGCTTCAAAAAAAAAAGATCCTTCACATTTATGAAAAAATAAAATATGTAATGCCTTCAGATTTACAGATCTTAATAATTCAAAATCCATTTAATTCAAAAAATATAATAAATAATGCTTTTTTCATGCATGTAAATTTGGGGACAAGCAAACGCTTGTTTGTCTTTAAAACACTGTCTAGGCGTCGTTTTTATTTTTTTCTTGTTTATATTATATTTTTTTTTTACTCACCATCTTCAACCATGGCGAACTGCAATCCCCAAAACACTATCTATCTATCATCCATCCCTTCTTCTTCTTCTTCTTCCTCTTCCTCAAGTCATTAATGTTAACGCAGGAGTGTGCTTAAGAGAGGAATGAATTGAGTATTCAAAATTTTTTGGTAACAATTGATTTTTTTTTTTGAAATATTTCAGGGTCCCTCAAAAATTTTTATGATTAAAACTTGTTTTTAAGCAGAATAGTAAATTACAAAAAGTAAAGTACACCAATAAGTATAGTGATTCGAATGCATTTATAAAATATTCTTACATCCACTCCTTAAAACACGCAATAGTGAGTTTTATTAGGACAACAAGTAATAAATACAAGAATAACCAACTTTGATATTCAATTACTCGTTTTTATGCTAAGCACCTTACCAACGTTCAAAATTGGATCAGCAGAACCCTGCTTTTATGATTCTTACAACTAGGACTTCACGTGTCCATAGCAGATTTTTAAATCAAAAACTTTTCCTCTAGAAAGGATCAGCTATCTATCGACTTTTACACTAACTGAATGAGTCTAACTTCCAAGGCTCACAAAAGCATAGTCCACTATCGAGAAAAAATACAAGAGAAGAATAGTAATGATTCATAGAATCTAAGTACACACGAGCTTGCTCACACAGAGTATGAGTATTAGAACAAGCTTTCTTAAAAACTAAAGGATTAATAAGTGCAACAGTACAAACACAAGCAACTCAGTAATATAAACTCTATCTTTTCTCTTGGTGGTTTTGAATGGTTGCTTCAACGTCTTCTTATAGTCTCAACAAAGTGGCCATTGTAAAAGTTTAGTTTGAATGACTTTCATAATTGTTGTATCAATCAGGGTCCTTGATTGATCTATAAATGAAAATATTTTACCTTGAAAATATCCTCTTTAGATGTATATATATTTGAGCGTGATCTTCCTTAATTTATATCCAGAATATATGCTTGAATGGTGCAATATGTTTCTCTCTTTATATCAACACATTTACATTGAATACAAAATCAAGGAATAGATTTGCATTTAATAGGATTTCGATTCTTTCTTCAAAAAAAATTGTCTTCATATCTTCTCAATTTGACTCTCTACCATAATTCTAATTACATGTAATTGATCTTTATTAAATGCTGACTTCAATTGATTGCATTTAATGTCCCGAATTTTCAACATCCTTAAAATTAGGTTCCTCAAATCTTTCATTAATCAAAAACATATTCTAGAAGTTGTATCAACAATAAACAAAACCACCATCATGCTTCACAAATCCTCACCCTCTCCTTCTCCTTCTCCTTCTTCTCATCACCGTCTTCCTTATTTTTAGGTGCCAACTTTCCTTGACCAATGCTTTCTCTGCAAGAACATCGCCTCTCCCATGAATAGCAGAAATGCCACTGCTCTGTTCACATGTTTTTCTCTACAATTAGTCGTTCCCGCAGCTTGAATCAACACTCACTCAAAAACCCGGCACCTAAACAAATAAAATTAAAGCTACTAGTCCAAATTAAATAGAAGCAACTTAAGTTTTTTGGATAAAGATTCATTCCTGACACCCATATCCCTTGGTTCTACTGTTTAGCTCTTTATCCCTTCCATTAATGATAAAAATTGAAATGCATATAAGTTCTTAAAAGCTTCTCTCAATCCTTACAAACCCACATTTTCATATTAGAGCGTGATTTTCCATCCCCATCAGCCTTTTACTCACAGGCACGACAGAAGAAGAAGAAAAATGGCATCACACACACTGTTTTCTCACTTACCTGACGAGCTTTGGTGGAGCTAAGGTCGAAAAAAAATCTTCACGTCCTCGATGGATGTTTTATTTGATTATTATTTTCTTCTTAAGAAACTTTCTGGGTTAATTTCATGAAATCCCCACTTAGAAGCTACCCTTAGTCCCTTATCTCAATCGTAAACCTCCGCAAACCCTTAACATTCTCAGATTTTGGAGAAACACTGGGATCCGAACTATTCTCCCCGAGTTTGGAATTTTCTGCAACACTAGGAGTCTCTGAGGCGGGTTGCACAGTGCGTAGGCCTTCGAATTCGTCCTCATCCCAATAGTTAAAGGCAGTGGTGGTGGGTAAGGTTTTCGGGAGATCCGAAGGCGGGGACTTAGGATCCGAATGGGAATCCGGGGATAGACTGAAGTTAGAGTTTTGGGACTTGGAGGGGTGGGTTGGTGGTGTGGGATTGCATCAAGAGAGGTGATCAGAGAGAAGTGGGATCTATGGTGTGGTCTTCAGATTCGTCATCACTGTCTTCGGCTGCGAAGTCTTCGAAATGGGAATCAAACTTTACCAAAGAGCAACGAGAGAAGTGGCTAAGAAAGAGAGAGAGAATGAAGAAGATAGATAGTATATGGAGAAGAGAGGAGGAAGGTGGATTTGCCATGGTTGAAGAAGGACCGAAGCAGAAGATGGAGAGTAAAAAAATATATATAAACGAGAGAAAAAAAAAATAATAACGCCTAGACGGTGTTGTTTTAAAGACAACAGACGAGCTTGACCCGTAAATTTGTAGCCACTTACCTCCCTCCCTCCCATTCCCATAACTCCAGTTCTATCTTCTATGTCACTGGCTCCCTATTAGTACTGTTGATTCTTCCAAAAACATTTGTTTTTGTTTTTTATAATCAATATTAATAAAAATTTATGATTTTTTAAATTTAATTTTTGAAAAATTAAGTATTTTAATTTAGCTTATAAAAAAATTATATTTACCTTAATCTGACTCTTATCTTGCTAAAATTTTTAACGTAGTCAAATTCTTATTAAATAATATATCTTTTTAGTAAGTACTTAAATTAGTTCATAAAAAATTACAATAATTTTGACTTAATGTTTAAACGATCAAATGATTCATAGTAATCTCTAAAAAATTATATTTATTTTAATTTGTTATTATGGTGTTAAATTTCAAACTCTGCCATTATCAAATGATATTTTCAGTCTCTCAGAATCTTAATTAAAACGATTATAATGTTTTCAATGATGAAATCAATAATTAACTTAAACACTAAAGGAAGGTAACTGTGATTTTATTGAGCGAATTAATTAATTATAGATTCCTTGGATCTGAACTCATTACTGTTGCAGCTAAACTGGGATCGTGATTCGTGAGTAGTTCCTTACCAAATATAAATCAGGCTTCTTGCCGACCTCAACTGCGGCGGTTTATGTTTCCATCTTCCATTTCCATGTGCCTATACCCACGTGGGCCCCACTCCTCCTTATATATTCCCTTCCCTCCCTCCCCCCCTCCCCCATTTCAAATCCTCTTTCCTTATTCCTCGACCCCCTCTCTCAGCCATGCCTCCTTCTTCTTCTCCTTTGTTATACGCCTTCCTCCCTCTCTTTCTCTTTCACTTCCTATCTGGTAATCCGTCTCCTTACTTATTTCGTTAACCCTAATTATTCAACATCTCTCTATTTATATTGTTTTTATGGTCTTGTACAGGTTCGCATTCAGCCACATTCACCATCGTCAACAAGTGCGCCTACACGGTTTGGCCTGGCATACTCTCCAGCGCCGGCGCTGCCCCCCTCTCCACCACCGGCCTTTCCCTGCAGCCCGGCGACTCCAACTCCCTCCAAGTCCCCGCCGGCTGGTCCGGCCGCCTATGGGGCAGGACGCTCTGCTCCCAGGACTCCGCCGGAAAATTCTCCTGCGTCACCGGCGACTGCGGTTCCTCCTCCCTAGAATGCGCCGGAGGCGGCGCTGCGCCCCCGGCTACACTTGCGGAGTTCACATTGAACGGCGCCGGCGGGCTCGACTTCTACGACGTTAGCCTCGTCGACGGGTACAACCTTCCGATGACGGTGGAGCCTCAGGGCGGGACTGGAGCAGGGAACTGCACGACGACGGGGTGCGTGGGAGATCTGAACGGAGCTTGTCCGACGGAGCTGAAGGTTCCGTCCGCCGACGAAGGTGGAGAGGGCGTGGCGTGTAAAAGCGCGTGTATGGCGTTTGGGGATCCGCAATATTGCTGTAGTGGAGCCTACGCGACTCCCGATACATGCAAACCCAGCGCTTACTCGGAGTTCTTCAAGAGCGCCTGCCCACGCGCTTACAGCTACGCGTACGACGATGGCACCAGCACATTCACTTGCGCCTCTGCGGATTATCTCATCACCTTCTGCAACACCCCCACTGCAAGGTCACATACATCCCCATTCACAAATCTATTTTCCTTTCATACATAAATATCTTTTAAAAAAAAAATAAATAGAAAATTATTGATATAATCCTCCAAAAATTATAGTTTTCACAGTTTAATTTTTGAAAAAATTAAGTATTCTAATTTAATTCCTGAAATTTTCTTATTGTTTTAATTTGACTCCTCCATTATATGAAAGTAACTTTTAGTAATAAAATTTTTAAAATTTTTTTATCTCTTAAGGAACAAATGAAAAAAAACAGAAATAGTTAAGAGTCAGATACAAGATATTAGAATTGGATCAGCTCCAATAAATAATAGCGCCTAGCGCTTGTTAGTTACAATTTTGTTAATCATGATGAAAATTGTAATTATTTTTTAGCTTAGAAGTCAAAAAAATTATAACTATCAAGTGTTAGACGTTAATGTTTGGTGGAACTGATCCTGATCCCAAGATATTTGCAATAATGGGAGGGAAGAGATACGAATTTTGCGGAGATAATATTATGGTAAAGAAATTAAATAGGAGGCGAATATTGTTGTTTGAAATCTGTGAGAACTTTGAAAACACAAGTTGGGTTGAATGTCAAAAGTGGGGTCCCGGTGAATACATAGATGAGGTACCAAATAGATGGCAGTCAATTTCACGTTTCTTTTATGATTCTCATTCTGCTCTTGTCAATTAAAATTGAATAAGATTTTTCGTGTTACATACATGCATACATGCGCCGTCCAATACAGATTGATATTAAGTCGTAGAATTGATTGTAAGACGACATGATATTGATGCGTTTTTGGATTATGCGCAGTTTGATAAAATCGGGAAGCGGGGAATACCCGGTGGCGGTGGACACATCGGGAAGCACGAGACCGACATTCGCGGCGGTTACGATGGCCGCCGTAGTGGCGGTTTGGCAGTTTGTGCAACGGAATTAGTTGGAAAAGGAAGGCCTAACCTAACTAACGTAACTATGCCCAACGTCGCGTACGTACATAGATAGCTTGCAACTTTCAATTTGCAAGCCACCTGAACAATAGGTTTGGTGAGCCATCACTGTTCATGCCAATGCCAAGTCTGAGTCTCTCCTTCAACTTGCCTCTGAGGCCATGCCTAATCCTGATTCAAGCTTTGCCAGTTGCACCCTTCCACTTAAATATGAAACTGACCACAACTTCAGGTTGGTGTACACCGATGCCTGTAGCAGCAGGAGACAGTTGACATAATTTATGCATCAACCAACGGAGGAGGGCATTTTGGTGATTTTATTACTTCTAAATGAAATATGATAGCATCAATTTACTCACGATTGTAAATACAAGTATCAAATAAAGGAAGAGCTCCTTTGATTTTGACTCATCATCTTTTCTTCCCTCATGGTATATATATATATATATATATATATATATATATATATAATTTTTTAAAAATTAATATATAATGTTAAATTGTAAAAAATATACAATTATTTTTTTTAAAGGCCTACATTTGTTATGTTTTGATAAAAAAAAATTATACACTTGTCATGTTTTGATTGAAAATCTAATAACAAAGAATATAAGAAATTGCTTCATTTTTTTTCTCATATTCTTTTTTCGTTTGTCTTTGGTTAATTGTCAGTTAGGTGTTCATTTTCTGCATCAACAAGTTACTTCTTTTTGTATTTTTAATCAAAATCACATGATCAATTATATAATATGCTTTATAAGATAGGAAAAGTATAAGTTTACATGTTAGTCGGTGAAATTGTTTAAATCAAAATAGTATAAGGTGGCGCTTGTGCAGTGTTATATAATTATGTATCATTTAATTTATATATAACAGCTGTACAAAGTTCAATAAAAAAATATGATAGCCTTTTAAATCCTATCAACATATATTAAAATAACATTTTATCAATTTTGTGGCATGTAATTCCCTTGCCACTTTCACTTGGAGACAATGTTGTCGTTATATATAGATGAATATGCACTGAATTTTTTATATTTTAAATTGAATGCATTATTATTCTAGTATTGGATTTAAATATAATTTTGTGAAGACATGAATATCTAAGATCTTATCACATGATATACTATATATTTTGTTAGATCTTACTAGACATTTGTACGAATACGGATTGGTTCTAGCGCAACCTGTATTCTTCTTCATCGTTAGATTATATTTTAAAAAAATTAAGATCAACTGTGCATTAAAAAAGATCCATTTTACATTTGTACGTCCTTAGACATAAAATTATATATTAAACATTTGTACTTGAGTGCAGAAAGTAAATTTTTTTAAAAAGAAATTTAAAGGTAGATGTAAATTAAATTAATGATAATATTTGAATAAAAAAGAGTCCATTAAAAATAATTATTCCTAAACCCTATCATTTCCCAAAACAACCTTTTGTTTCTCCTAAGATAAAAAGACTAAATAATAATACATAAATAATATTTTCATTGTGAATAAATTCTACTTTCGATATAGTTACACGCATGTTTAAAATTTAATCTACTTAATTCAAAAAATTAATTTTACTTAGGAAGTTGTCCTTTTTACTGTATCCTGGTGGTGGAGGTGGACAATATTCCCCCGTCATACTTATCGACTAAATTGACTTTATTCCATCAGCCACCACAAATGTTTGTTTTTGCCTAATATATTATATATTGTAGGAGCTATTTTTCTCTTTACGCAAAGTTAATCAGAGTAGCCTACAGCAACCCTGAAAAAAAAGTGAAATCAAAGTAAAGATCAATTGAGTATACAATTCCAACAATGATACACTCGTTTACTTACACCCCCACGGAAACAAAAGCTGAATATTGGACTCGATAAAAATGCACTTTTAGAGGCCCTTCTTTTTCTTTCTTTTTTATTTTTTATTCTGGGGATTTTTTTAAAAGATATTCTTTCTTTCATCGAATAACATACAAAATTAATTCATTTTGTGATTTTTTAAGTGTTAATAGTAAAGTCTCTAAAGCGGCTTATTTAAAAAATGAAATCATAACTATATATAAAATTCAAATAAAATAACTATTTTTACTGCAATGAATTTTGGGTTTTTTGGATATCTAGTAATATCCATCCAAAAAAATATTCAATTATCCATCAAATATTAGATATTGAATATGATACAAATAGTAAAAAATAACTATTTGATAAATATTGGATAGATTAGAATATTTTCTTCGATCAAATACTCTCTATTTATTTGAAATAAATAAATAGATGAAATATCCAATATCCGTTTGATAATTTTTTTATAATATATAAATATATTTTATACATTATAAAGTTTTAAATATAAATTATAATATTTTTTTTATATAATATAAATTTGATAAATTTAAGATTTTTGTTGAATGAGTACCAGATATCAAGCACTTGGATATCCATTAACAAATTTAAGATATTAAATATTCATTATACAATATTTTTTAAGATATTTCAAATATTAAATATTTCAAGTATATGTACTAAAAAAGTATATTTTTTTATTTCAAATAAAATACAAATATTGCAAATTTGAAGCAAACATAGAGAAATACTAAATAGCTGCGCAGTCCATTAGCACTTGTAATTGGAAAAGGACGAATTTTGGGACAGATACGAGTAATTAAGGGCATATTTAGTTTGAATATTTCATATTTTTACTGAAAATATGTATTTGGTTGAGTTTAATGAAAATATTTTTTTTAAAATAAGCTTAAATCTGAAAATATCAAAAAGATATTTTCAGTGTTTTAAGATATAAATATTAAAACAAAAGTAAAAAATTATTTTTACAAACCAAACACACTTAAAAAGGCAGACGTGGTTTTCCTCTAGGGCCTGAAAGGAATAGTTCCCTCCAAGGCCTGGAGGTAACAGTTCTTTCCAGGTCTTGATCTGGACTGTTAGATGATTCAGATTAGTTGTATTTTTTTTTCTTTTAAAGTTTCATGACTAATTTTTATAAGTCCAATTATGTATTTTTTTCATTTTTTAAAAATTAATCATGTAATTTTTTTTTCAAAAAATGCAAGATTAATCTAGACTATTAGGTGATTTCATCTAACAGTCTAGATTAAGACTTATTCCCTCGAGGCCATGAAGGGAAGCCATATTCTAAAAAGGCTGAGTGTGATGTGAAGAGTGAGAAGGGACACATTTTTTGGGTGAGAAAGATGAGAGTTAAAAAAAAAAAGTAGAGAAACTTGAATTTAGAAGACCAAAGTTAAAGCATACATGGGAAAAAAAAAGAAAAAAAAATTATTAAAGACACTTATGTTTTTTTACATTGTTATACTTTTCCTTCTGTCCCAATTCTCCCACTTTTAAAAGGAAAGAAAATAAAGGGAGGGGACAGACTTTTCACTTTTATTTTTTCCCTCATTTTTTCAACTAATTGAAACAAACAAGATTATTATAAAAAAATTTCTCTCCTCGCTTCCATTTCCTACCATCCAAATAATACACAAAGGAGAATGTCAGTTTCCATCTCTCTGATTCTTCACCCTTTACCTGTTATTCCCATCTCTCCACTCTCTACTCTTCATCCCCTCTTTTCATCCCCATCGTCTATTTTTTTTTCTTTTCTTTTAAAGATTCTTATATATTCTGGCAACCCTAAATAATCCATCAAAACCATTTTCGTTACTATAAAATTATAAACACTCAAGTATAAAGAATCTTCCTCAACTTAAATGTTGTGTAATTTACTTCATCAATTTCAAAAGTTGATAATAAATTCTCCTAATCTTTTTATTAATTTTATGCAACCTAATCCCTTCTTAACTTTTTTGGTCCAAAATCTTATGTTCATATGAGACAGATTCTTGTTGACATTTGCATATTTTTAATTATTGAGCCCATCGATTATTGGAGTGGGAAGGACTGACTGGTCTAGAGAACCAGCCCAATTTGTTTGACACTTAATGACATATATGGCAAACACGACTTTATCAAATAAAATGCCAACCATTATTTCTGTACATGAAATTGTGTCACATGTTTAACTAAGCCGCTCTTTAATTCTAGAAAAATGTAATTCAATATCAGTGCCCTCAACACTAAATGATAAAAAGTTGAAAGACTCTTCATTGCGGGAGTTATACTTTTCTGAATTCTTGAAATCTCCCATTCTCTCATTAACCATTTGTAACGCATAAGACAACGTTATACCAACTAGTTGACTTTGTAGTGCAAGGAATAATGGCATTGAAGAAATAATATGAAGAGTCATCCCATTTGAACATGCAATACAAATGAATCCAATGGAATTTAATGAGGAGAATGCGTACGTATTGTTGAAAATATTGATTGAAAGTGGTGGGACCCACAGAAGAAAATTTGCAATGTGAAGAAGGAAGTCCCACATCGCCCAGAATGCTAAATGTTATGAAGAATGGAGGTTATATATAGAAGCCTTGTCTCTTTGTAATATTTGTACCAATACAAGACACATTAGCTTGTATTTAATTCTTTCTTTCTTTATACTCTTGTTCTAGAGTGATGAGAGATGTAAGTTAAATACATGCTTGAGAGTGTGTGAGTGTATTTGGGTATCAGTTGGTATCTAGTATTGGATACCGGGTATTTAAGAGAAGTTTTTGTGTGTTGTAAAAATTTACACATAGTATTTTCTCTGGTTGTCTTTGACAACGGTCGTGGTTTTTTCTCCGATTTTGGAGTTTCCACGTTATTTTCTTGTGTTGTGACTGTGAGTATTATTTCCTGTTATTTCTCTGTTTTATTTGTGCCAAGGTATTTTTCAAGGGGGAAAGGTGTGTTTTTCCCAACAAGTGGTATCAAAGCCTATGGTTCGGTGGGATGTTAAATTCTTAGTATGCTCTTGTGGTTGCAGCTTTGTCTGATCTTCCACAATCAGAAAAGAATTGTTCCCGGTTGCTTGAAGATTGTTCTTGGTTGCTGGGTTACTGGAACGAAGTGTGGTATTGTGAAAGTGCATGTCTAGGAAAGTTCTGGCTAAGGAAAGACTAGGTACTTAAGGGTGTCCATTGTGACCCACCTCTCTTTCCTGGGAACTTACCTGGTGTACTATTTACAATTGTGTTCACTATTCCAGTATACAGTTGCAATGTCAAATTTTTCCAGTGCGATGAGATTTGACATAGAGAAATTTGATGGGAGGATCAATTTTGGCTTGTGGCAAGTACAAGTCAAGGACGTGCTGATACAATCTGGGTTATACAAGGCGTTGAAGGGGAAGGTTTCCAGTAAGGATTCTGAAAAGAGCGGATCTAGTATGAGCGACGAGGATTGGGAGGAACTAGATTTGAGAGCGGCAAGTGCAATTCGTCTGTGCCTAGCCAAGAATGTTCTTGCAAATGTGCAAGGAATATCAACAGCCAAAGAACTCTGGGAGAAGCTCGAAGGGTTGTATCAGGCGAAGGGTATCTCAAATCGATTGTTACTGAAGGAGCAATTTCATACACTTCGTATGGAAGAAGGTACAAAAATATCAGATCATCTCAGTACTCTCAATGGTATCGTATCTGAACTAGAGGCTATCGAAGTCAAAGTTGATGATGAAGATAAAGCGTTAAGGCTCATATGGTCTCTTCCGTCTTCCTATGAGAACATGAAACACATTTTGATGTATGGGAAGGAGACTCTAAACTTCGAAGAAGTTGCCAGTAAAATTATTTCTGAGGAAAGAAGGTTAAAATGTGAGGGTCGCTCTATACCTTCGTCAGACTCAATGGCGGTAGCTAGAAGTGGGAGTAAAGGGAAGAAGAATATGGGTAAGAACGTGACTTGCTGGAAATGTGGACAGTCTGGGCATGTAAAAAGAAATTGTCCAGGTGGAGCAGGTTCGGCAAAAGGCTCCGAGGAAGATGCAAACTCTGTCTCTCTCATTGCGGGGGAGGAATTTCTCTGAAAAGTGAGAAGTTTAAATCCTCATGGCATGTCCGCGTTGCCATGGAAGAGGATGAGTTGCTACTAGCGGGTCTACAATTGCACATGGGCATTGGTTGGCATTGATGCAAGATGTGTAGTGGGATGATGTCGATGGCTGAAGAACTTCCAAGGAGAGCCAACATTGGAAGTTGCACCATAAATTTTTCAGCAGGAATTTTTCAACATGTGCCGAGGTGAAATTCCTAGAATTGGTTAATTCTAGGTGGATATACTCTTTTATGGTGGAGTATGGTAGTTCTTGGAACTATGATTGTCGTTATAGACAATGAATCAGTAGATGTGGTTACTTTCAATCAAGGTGGAGATTTGTTGAAAATATTGATTGAAAGTGGTGGGACCCACAGAAGAAAATTTGCAATGTGAAGAAGGAAGTCCCACATCGCCCAGAATGCTAAATGTTATGAAGAATGGAGGTTATATATAGAAGCCTTGTCTCTTTGTAATATTTGTACCAATACAAGACACATTAGCTTGTATTTAATTCTTTCTTTCTTTATACTCTTGTTCTAGAGTGATGAGAGATGTAAGTTAAATACATGCTTGAGAGTGTGTGAGTGTATTTGGGTATCAGTTGGTATCTAGTATTGGATACCGGGTATTTAAGAGAAGTTTTTGTGTGTTGTAAAAATTTACACATAGTATTTTCTCTGGTTGTCTTTGACAACGGTCGTGGTTTTTTCTCCGATTTTGGAGTTTCCACGTTATTTTCTTGTGTTGTGACTGTGAGTATTATTTCCTGTTATTTCTCTGTTTTATTTGTGCCAAGGTATTTTTCAAGGGGGAAAGGTATGTTTTTCCCAACACGTATCACCAATAATGCAGCGACACCTGGCTGGCCTGTCTCTCTAATGAGGCATTTACTTCACCCACCATATTCTACACGTGAACATGATGATATGCCTATGTTTCTTGCTCATTGCTCAAGTACTTAGTTTCCACACAACAGTTTTGTTTTGGACAAACAAGAAACCAATGGAGTTTCAAAGTTGGTTGCTCAAACATCAGCCCCACAAAACTGACAACCAGAAGACAGAAAAATTCTAGAAGATTATTTCCCTATACTTAAATTATATTGTCAAAATCTCCCGCAATTAATGCCATTTTCTCTTTTTTCTTCTTCAATGTACTTTTAAATCACCAAGTGGTAGTCTAGTACTAAGATGTGCAGACAATTAAGTCAATATTTTGTTATGAAAATCTACTCTATAACGAAGAAGATAAATAGTATAAAATTTTAAAAAAACATTCAAAATTTATATGGTTTCAAATAGTGTGACTTATATCTATAAGTAAAAAAATAATATGTATTACTTCTGACAAAAAAATAAAAATACCAAACATGAATATATATAACAAAAACATAACTACTTTCTAAACCAATTCTATGAGCCGTTCATTAAAAACAAAAAAATAAATTATGAATTTGTAGTGTACTTGACCTAGACTTAGACACATTACACATAAACCCAATATTCCCTTATATAAACACTAAGGACATACTTTCAGGCAATGTGGAACTGTAATTTCTTTTTTTTTAAATACAAATACACCCAACAAAATATTAGGTATTATTTAATAACAAAGATTTGGTGTAATTTTACATAAAATTCTAAGTTTGATTCTTTATTCCGTCGCCCTGTATAAAACGAAAAAGGCTTTTCATAGTTAACAGAATATATATATATATATATATATATATATATATATATATATATATATATATACGGTTCATTAAAAACAAAAAAGTAAATTATGAATTTGCAGTGTACTTGACCTAGACTTAGACACATTACACATAAACCCAATATTCCCTTATATAAACACTAAGGTCATACTTTCAGGCAATGTGGAACTTTAATTTCTTTTTTTTTTTTAAAATACAAATACACCCAACAAAATATTAGGTTTTATTTAATAACAAAGATTTGGCTTAATTTTACATAAAATTCTAAGTTTGATTCTTTATTCCGTCACCTTGTATAAAACGAAAAAGGCTTTTTCATAGTTAATATATATATATATATATAAAAGCTTTGACTATATAATTCTAAAGTCGTCTTTAATTTGAAATTAAAAAATCTATGTTAAATAATTGTAAGATTTAAATTAACAAATTACGATATAAAATATTAACTTATCATTGCATCACTAATAGATAAAAAAGCTTACATAGCCATCAAATATTATAGTAGTAGTTTGACAGGTACTGTACGTATAACTTATGGTGCATGTCAATTTTTTCGATAAAAACAAAATGTAATTATTTTTGTTAAAAAATTAGTAAACTCAATTTTGTTATATTTTATGTGAATTTCAGTTATCTCTTAAATTCACGGCACTAAAGTTTTTGAATTAAATTAAAACTGTTATTATTTTTGTTACTCATATATCCCATACACATGGATTTCCTTTTTTTAACATTCCAATGTCAAAAGTAATAAGATATAGTCGAAGCTTAATTAATAACTAGTTAACTATAAACTCTCCCTCCCATATCACAATCAACTTTTATCTTTCAAATATCAATTTATATTTTGTATTAATTATGAAGTTAAAATATTATTCTTGAGTCTTTTCTCAAGCTATGGAAAGTTAATTTTGCTTTGACTTGGGTTTGATTTTGAAGACTCAAGAGGTTAGAGAACAATTCAAGAGTACTTATTTATGGATAAGATGACGATGAAGATTATCAGCTTTCCAAAAAGACATAGTCCAAAGTTTTCACTTTATAGGACAGCCAACAAGTTTGGCTCAACTTGTGGGCCATTTGACGTAGATCAACCCAAACCTCATCCATATCGATCGGATAAAGGTAATTAAGTTGATGTTAATTTTGCGTATGAAGATTTTATTTTTAAACAGTATGTAAAAATAGTTAGGTAATTGAAAGTAAATTGGGAATAACGTTTTTGCAACAAATAATAGATATTAGGAGAGTTGGGTGTAACTTTTTAAACAAAAGAGATATCATGTGTGATTTAGTCAAATAAGTTTGCGCGACTCTATTTTTTTCTAATTTATCATATTTTTATTATAAAAACTTAAAAAAACCATTTAAAAAATTCAATTAATTTTGTTCTTTGTTAAAATGTTCTGCTCGTTAAAATATCCTGCTAATTACTGTTGACTCTGATCGGACCGCTTAGGATGTGTTTAAGGCGGACGAGATCCATATTGTTGAATTTGATTATCAGACAATATAGGATTAATCTTGCAATTTAAAAAATAAAAAAATAAAAGGAAGAAAGGTGCCCCAAATATTATCCGTTGGATTAATCCAACGGCTGATATGGGAGCCAAAGGCAGCAAATCCACTCCCTAAAATTTATGTCTCCCTCTTCTCCAACAATTCACGAGTATTATGCAAATTCGGTTATTTCTTTAGCTAATTAGTTTCAAATTCATAAATCATTGACCATATTAATTACATGAACCTAAATCCCAACTAAGCTTCCATGATGCTATATTAGACTTTCTTCGTTATTTTAATTTTGTTCATAGAAGCACATTTTTGTTTCATTCTCATTAAACCATTATAATTTGTGTGTAGAATTGAAATTATCTGCTATTGCACTTGTATGGCAGTACTAAATTAGATGTGTTAGATTTCCTTTCCTTATTTTCTTTATTGAATGTGGTCTGTATATATTACTCAGCCATTTCAAATTCTCATTTATTTAGTCTCAGTCATTTCTTTAATGGAAATATATTAAATAATATATTAATGTCATATTGATACCTATTGATGCTCGTTAGTGCTTTGCTTAGTTTTTTTTTAATGAAAAAAATATTAATTGGACACATCATGGTGAGAAGGACTGTGGAGACCGTGGTTCAACCAAAGAGGCCAATGATAGGACTCTAATGTAAAAATGTTAATGGATGGAGTAGGAGATATTATGAATGTCGATGATGGAAATTGGGAAGAAGAATCAAATGCATGTATCAACGTCAATATTTTCTAAGTTGCTTAAGGACATTGATGAACCTTTTTGGGATGATTATGTAAAGCATATCAAGTTCTCAGTGTTAGTAATAATTGTAGATGAATGATTCTGAGATGTGATAAATCATTATCTTTAAAAATATTATGTCAGTATATTAAAGAATTACAGACAAATTCTTCCAAGATATAACAAAACCCTCTGCAACCTTATTCTAGATAGTTATCTATTCCTCTAACATACTTGTGTGTAGAATCTGAAAAGATATATATAGGATTTAGTAGTTATGTCTATTTAATTTTCAAAAGACACATAAGTTAAATAGTTGTGTCTTTCTAATTTATAATAGATATATTAGTTTAAACGATTATGTATTTATATCTATTCAATTTTTAACAGATGTGTCAGTTTGTATTTTAAATTTCAAATCAAACAATATAACCGTTAAAATTTTAAAATAAATAAAATTTAGCTAACACATCATTTCAAACCAACATATCATCAATTCGAAATAAAATTGATTAGACAAAACTTTAATTCTACATATTATTACAACTATACAACACTCAGCCATAGCCCAACTATTGTTATGAATTGATCATCATTAGGACAATGCTTCCAAATTCATAGAAGTTCTTCAGAATATCTATACATCAAAGAGAATTGTCAATAAGTTTGGACTAGGATATAGGAAATGTGCTAATCCAAGATCTTTAGATTTTTAAGAACGGTCCCATATAGTCCTTCAAGAATTATCGCACATTTTATTCTCATACATATGTATCATTTGTGTACAAAGAAAGCCCTCCTTCTATAGGACACGAATGTAACATATGGCCTATAATAACACCATAAAAGATAAATATTGCACCTTTAAATATACTAAAAGAGGGAAGATTACACATTGCAATTAAGGGATATCATATCATGGAAAAAAAAGAACTCAAAAGCCATCCTTCAATATCTAGTGATGTATGCGGTTTTCCACTTATACATACACATGTATATGTTTAAAAAAAAATAACATGATTGTTTGAGGAATGCTTTTTGAATGATTAATTATTATGTTCATGTGTCTAGGATCAATTTTTTGACGTAAACTTAAAGAATTTGATCGATAACCATATATTTACAAAGATGAATGACAATAATGTTATGAAACTCAATTGTACCAGATGTTATTCAATAGCAAAAGAACCTAGAATTAACTCTAACAACATACAACTAATGTAGAGATGGTATCACAGAGTATTGTGACCAACAAAAGCATAGTACAACAACACACTAATATAAGGATGGCAATTGATTTAGATATTTTGGGTTCCCGATGATATCTATTGAAACAATATTTCATATCAATCCAATATCGGATTAGATACAGATGGTAAAAGTTTATCATTTAATGAAAATTGGGTGGATCAAAATATTGTCATGAATATCTTATATCCATCCGAAATAAATGGGTGAATAGGATATTCAATATTATCTAATATAATGTATATTATGATACATGTTATAATATATAATAATACACTATATATTATTATATGCTAAGAAAATAATAGAATGATACTCAATCATTGATGCCCTAGCTTCACTTCTCCTCTGCCTCTCCCATTTGAACTCACGCAGGCAGCAACAAGAATCTTTAGAAAGTTATTTAAGTTACATCAAACCAAACATTTACCAACACAGGAAATAATAATGCATTTTAGTTATTTTAAAGTTTAAATCTACCTCTGCCCTTTAGTTTTATTTTGTTTTCATGAGTGTTGATTGTGTTGTTAAACTTTAATTTGTTAAGAAGTCTTGTAGTAATAAACATTTTAGTGCGATAATTTGACATAATTATTATATTTAATTTAAATTTATGTGACTTGACCTTTGAGCTTGTAACTCAAGCGGTATGAAATTAGGTATTGTTAGGTATTGTAGGTTCAAGGAATAGGGTTCGAAACCCCTTGTAATAATTAAAAAACAAGTTGATGCAATTTGTGTAGGTTATGCCATTTGTGCTATTTAAATTTATGTCAATTGAGATGTATTTTATTTAAATGTATGGTTTTTTTGGGACTAAGGAGGGGCAGCACCCAAAAAGAAAAAAAAAACTAAGAAGATACAGGATGAGGCAAAGTTGTCCCTACAAATCAGCAAAAACAAGACTTTGCACTCCCTGGGGAGGAAAATCAAAGACCTTGAGCTCATAACCAAAAGTGAGACTAGCATTGGTGAATCAAGCCATTACTACATTGGCTTGTTCCATATATGAGTCAACTTCACAAAGCAATTTTCCTTAAGAAGGCTTCTAATTTCAGAGTGTAATGTTGTTAAACTTGCTCTACCACATGTTACGCTCCAAAACTCGGGCATGTGACTGACATGAAATCCAAGGATAAACTCAGGCACCTTAAGAAGGCTTCTAATTTTAGAGTGTAATGTTGTTAGACTTGCTCTACCACATGCCACACTCTAAAACTCGAGCACGTGACTGACATAGAATCCACAGATAAACCTTCCCAAGACTCGTAAGCCTAAACTTAACAATATGCAATCTCATCTAAAAACATGCTCATGAAATAGAGATCAAAATAAAGAACATTTCATATCTGAACATAAAACCCTTCATAAAATCACTTGAAAAGTTGTTTAGCATCATAAACAAATGATTTCTTATCAACACAAAACTTATAACATTTCTCAACAAGTACACAACCAACCCCAAGACCTAGGTGACCTATCGCACTATAGAGCATTCTATATCAAAGCTTAACAATAAAGAACATATATTGTCACGCCCCAATTCGGAAACATGACTGGCACGGAGGTGGACAACATCTACTGCCATAGCATAAACGTTACAACCATCATACAGGATAACATAGAACAAAATTTCCATTTTCTACATAAAGTGATAATTTATTCAAACAACCACTTTATTTTAGAAAGTATTCTTTCAATAATAGCCTCATTCATTCCAAGAAATAATTTATGCATGAAAAGCAATTAAAACACATATACAATATTCTAATCCATTCCATAACTAATACAAGGTTCCTAGGTATTCTAACTAACTAAAGAACGACTTAACGCCGACTATTACCACAACTAAGACCACCAACCCAATGTCGGAAGGGGTCATGAACTCGGAGGCTCTGCTACTCCTTATATGGAGTCTCACCAACAACACCAGATCCTGCAATGATGTACAAAAAGGGAGTGAGTAAATCTAAACAAACCATAAAATTTACAAACCGTGTGTCCACACAGATGTAGGACCTTAAGTCGATCCCACCCTCAAACTATAGTGCTCGTCTCTACTCCAACACAACACACTATAGAAAACTTGACTTTCGGTGGTGACTAAAGTTGTCACTGAAAGTCAAAAAATCATCACTAAAAGTGATTCAGTGGCAACACACGGTTGCCACCTAAAGTCGCGTTACTGAAAGTCTTTGGTGGTGACTCTGTTGTCACCAAAAGCTCGCCATTGAAAAATACTTTTCGTGGTGACTTTTGTCACCACCAAAAGTATAATTTGTGTCACCAAAAATAATTTGTAGACGGATGAAATATTGCTATTAAAAATACTTTTAGTGATGACTATATGTCACCACCGAAGATACTTACAGTGACGAAGCTCAGTTGCCACAGAAAGTGACTTTCAATGACAACATATAGTTGCCATCGAAAGTGATTCTCAGTGACCACGTAATGTCGCCGTTGATAGGCATTTTAGGTGGTGACTATATGTGGTCATTGAAAGTATAACATTTCTATGATACTTCCAGTGACTATATAATGTCACCACTAAAAGTCACTTTTGGTGGTGACTATTTGTGGTCACTAAAAGTATTACATTTCTAAGATACTTTCAGTGACCACATAATGTTGCCATTGAAAGTTGGCAACATTATGTGGTCACTGAAAGTTGACTTTCAATGGCGATATTCTGTGGTCACGAAAAGTATCACATTTTTGAGGTACTTTTAGTGACCACATATAGTTGTCATTGAAAGTATCTTCAGTGGCGACATATTGTTGCCACTGAAAGCTTTTTTTTCCTGTACAATCAAGCTATTCATTTAATATTTTAAATAATATTATACTAAATTCATACAAGAAAGCACAATAAATATTTGTTATACAAATAATCATATATTAAAAAGTAATTTGAATACATAATGTATTTTAGAAAATACTTAATACAAAAAGTACCTAATACAAAAAAAAATTTAGTACCACTAAATTATCATTTCCTATGTGTCCTTGCATCTTTGGTGACTCTAGAGTTTCTAATGGTATTTATATTTGATGCATTACTTGTTCCCTGTAATGATACAAGTAAAACAAATATCACTTAGAAAGAGAAAATATATCATTGTGATTAAGACAAAAAATTGCAACCAAAATGTAAAAAGCATTCATATAACATGATTATACATGTAGTCATGAATTTTTAGTATCTATGAATCGCTTTTGGTATATACATTTATAAACTTTTAGTATCTAATTCTTTACCATTTGATATGTGCACATCCTAATTCTCATGTACTTCAAAAAATATTTTAAAAATTTCTTAGTATGATGTGTAAAAAATTCTATATTATTTAGAACACATAAAACACAATTTTTTATTTATTATTTTCTCATATTTCCATGTCCATGTTATTAATATGCTTCCAAATATTTCAAGAATTAAAATTTCAACTTACCAAATAGAATTTAAGACATTAAAAGAACTAATTTCTATCATATGAACTATTAAATCATTAACTATCATAAGAAAAATTATAGTATCATGTGAGTTATCCACTCATTATATATATATATATATATATATATATGATAATGAGATTGATGTTTTAAACTATCAATTCACTAACTATGAAGAGTCATAAAAAGCAATGTAATTTGACCTTTCAATTGGAGAAGACATGGAGGTTAATTTCCATGGAAGTTATTTACTTATTCAGTGAGCTATGCTCTTGATTCATTTGTTGGCTTCCTCTTTTTCTTCTAAAGCATTTTCAAGCAAGTTACACCATACCAAATATGTTGTTTATATATATGTCATAATTTGAAAGAAACAGATTGAAAAAATAAAAAAATAAAAATGGTGGTGGAGTTTAGTTTGGCTTTAAATTGAAGGGTCTTACAATCATCATATATATATATATATACACTACATAATAAATCCACTATAATCCTACCACAAGAAAATATAAATTAACAAGAAACAAAAGAAAAGCAAAAGAAAAAAAAGGTAGAATATTAAGGAAAAGAAAAGAAAAGAAAAACCACGTCTTTGTTTCTTTTTGCTTTATCCAATTGATCCTTCTACAAATTCCCAACAGACCAACACATATATTAACTTCTTTCATAACAAATCATCATAGTGTGCAATAATGATTTCTTTTCTTGTGTCTCACTATGTTGCAGAGACAGCAAATCATCACAAATGACAATACCACTTAGCCCTTTTAGTGGAGGATGTATAAAACAATGATAGGCATTAACTAGAAAAATAAAGAATTCCCATGTAATATATATGTGTGTGTGTGTGTGTGTGTGTGTGTGTGTGTGTGTGTGTGTATGTATATATATATATATATATATATGTATTATGCAATCTAAACATTAGTCCATGGTTTGGAAAGTTCCACCAATAATTTGAAGTGAAAATGGCTGATGTCATCAAGAAATTATCAACTAGAATGTAATACACTAAACACCCATAGTGGAGTTTACAATGAGAGCACTAAAGTCTTAACATCAGATAGTGGGATTAGAAAACTTACTTGGATAGTTGCCATTAAGGCCGCTAATTGAGTTTGGATCTATCGATCAATATCTTCTTGCATCTTACTCTTCATCTCGGCGCGCTCTTATTCCATCTTTCTTTCCATCTCGACGCGCATCTAAGCTCTCATCTCAATGCAGTCTTCTTCTCGCTTTCTTTCCATCTCCATGCAAATAGTCTCTATGTGGTCATCAACATTGACTTGCATCAATCCTCCTTTTCTTTGAGATTTTCCTCTGTAACCCTTCCCTCGGACATATCCGGATCTTTCACTAAGTACATTCACCAAGATCTCATCTCTTGTGAGTTGTGGCCTACTTTCTTGTGTATTTTGTTGTGCTATAATATCTTGGAGGCGACCTTGCAATTAAAGCATCACCTTAGAGTACTAAAATCAAAATGCAAATTAAACTTAAACACAAAGCTAATTTATTTGTAAACACACATGAATTTCTTGTGAATGGGGATCCGACCACACCACTTCTTCTTTTGTCTTAAGAGTGTGATGTAATTCCCACACTCGATCAGGTGGTACCCTTTCCCCAGTTTCAAGGTCTCCCTAGAAAATATTACAACAACAGTGAAATATAATTATAGATATATCAATAAAAACAGAACTCTTTAATAATTTAAGAAGACATGCATTTTTACCATAGATGCTTCTATTTCTGCAAATGATCTTGGCCCACAAGCATGTTTCATTGTTTGTAACTGCCT
Source organism: Biancaea sappan (assembly GCA_037074585.1). Classification (NCBI taxonomy): domain Eukaryota; kingdom Viridiplantae; phylum Streptophyta; class Magnoliopsida; order Fabales; family Fabaceae; genus Biancaea; species Biancaea sappan. The sequence continues at coordinate 58,704,339 of CM073490.1, forward strand.
GCTTGCTTTATTTCTCTCACTTTTAGCCTATTGTTGACATTCATAAATATATATACATTGAGAAAGTGACTTTGTTAGAATATGTCAACAACATAATACCTTGAAAGCATTGGACGAAAAGTGCTCATGGACTAGCCACTGCCAATCTTCAGGTTTCACACACTCTGGTGGATGATCTAATCTCTCCTCATCAGTGTTATACTTTGTGTAGTGCTCATGCAATTGGTTCTTCCACCTCCTAAACAGTTTTTGTAGCATTTGTACTAAACTAGTTAACCAAAGGCTAAAATGAAGAGAAAGTCACATGAAAATGTTCACTTTTCATCATATCACTCGAATGTTGTAAGCTCCCTACAATGGCATTTTATAATTTTGTATACATGAAAATGTTTACTTTTCATCATATCACTTGAATGCTGTAAGTTCCCTATAATGACATTTTATAATTTTGTACACATACAAAACTTTTGACAATTTTCTCACTTAAAAAAAAAAAGGAATGAAACTTTGTCTACTTATAGTCTTTGACATGGTTACAATAACTACTAAAATGTCTACTAAATTAAATATGATACAAAAGAATATAATTGGCTAATAACTAAGAAAACCTCAGCTACAGTTTTTGTACCTCCTAAACAATTTTTGTAGCATTTGTACTAAACCAATTAACCAAAGGCTAAAATGAAGAGAGAGTCACATGAAAATGTTTACTTTTCATCATATCACTCGAATGTTGTAAGCTCCTTACAATGGCATTTTATAATTTTGTACACATACAAAACCTTTGACAATTTTCTCACTAAAAAAAAGGAATGAAACTTTGTCTACTTACAGTCTTTGACATGGTTACAACAGCTACTAAAATGTATACTAAATTAAATATGATACAAAAGAATATAATTGGCTAATAAACTAAGAAAACCTCAGCTACAATTTTTGTAGCTCCTAAGCAATTTTTATAGCATTTGTACTAAACCAGTTAACCAAAAGCTAAAATGAAGAGAGTCACATGAAAATGTTTACTTTTCATCATATCACTCGAATGTTGTAACCTCCTTACAATGGCATTTTATAATTTTGTACGCATGAAAATGTTTACTTTTCATCATATCACTCGAATGTTGTAAGTTCCCTACAATGGCATTTTATAATTTTGTACACACACAAAACCTTTGACAATTTTCTCACTAAAAAAAAGGAATCAAACTTTGTCTACTTACAGTCTTTGACATGGTTACAACAGCTGCTAAAATGTATACTAAATTAAATATGATACAAAAGAATATAATTGGCTAATAAACTAAGAAAACCTTAGCTACAGATAACCTAAGATGGAACTAAATCCGCTTTGTTAGTCTATATACTTTTCCTTGTGGTTTCCCCTATTGCTATAGACCTTGCGTTTTCCTGGATTAGAAATTTCTTGTCATATCCTATGTTCCTTTCAAACCTCAAAAGTCCAATAGTAGAGTTTAGTTCAGTTTCCTCAAAATCCAAAACATCATTCATGCAGAACATCCATGAAAACAACTGAGAGTTGTTGGTTTACTCTAACTGAACTTTACCCTTATCTCTCTCGGCTAACTGAAATCTCTAGCAATAGAATTACTCTTTCAAACTTTATATAGTCATATTCCTATCCTATAATCCAACATCAAAGAAGAAATTAACAAGCTTCTTAGTTAAAATTTTTCAGATAAACCTAAAACTCGATATACATAAAAAGAAAAAACTACCCTTCTTTACACTACTACCCTTTGAAAATGGGTCAATGTTACTTGGTTCTTACTTGAACTTTGATCCTACTGGAAAGCTTTGATGTGACCCATTTCACCCAATGAAATCTAAGGGAGACATCGACCACACCAAGAGAGAAAAGAAAACTGAGCAATGAGAAAGAGCTATAGCCAAGATGAAGCACGAGAGAGAGAGAGAGAGAGAGAGAGAGAGAGAGAGAGACAGTTGAGTTTCAAAGGGAGGGACAAGGTGAAGCTAGGGTGAATCACAGTGAATAAGCATGAAATGGTGATGGGGTTTCAGATAACAGAGGAAAAAGCACGACGTATGGTCATTCAGGGAGACGCAAACTGAAAAGTCACCTAAGTGGCGAAGTGGAAGGCGTGTATGTTCCTTTAGCCAGGGATACGCGTTCAAATCTTCATTTTGCCATGGGAAAATTATTTTACATTTCATTATGTATAATAATTAGTACATAGAGAAAATAATAGCTAGTTGGTTAAATGGTATTTACTAACTAATATTACTAAGATGTTTAAGGTTCGATTCTCCATTTTTGCATATCACCAAATTATTTAGAATTAAATAATTTTTTTATTATTTAGAATTAATTTTTTTTATTATTTAGAATTAAATAATTTTTTTATTATTTAGAATTAAATAATTTTTTTATTATTTAGAATTAAATTTTATTATTATTTAGAATTAAATATTTTTTATTATTTAGAATTAAATGTTTTTTATTATTTAGAATCAATTTTTTTAATATTTAGAATTAAATTTTTTATTATTTAGAATTAAATATTTTTTTATTATTTTGAAAAATAATTTAAAATTTTTTATTAGACTTTCCGTGGCAATGCTAAATGGTTGTCATTGATAGTCTACATCAAAAATAAATTAAAATAGATTATTATACTAGACTTTTCCGTGATAACATCTAACGTTGTCACTGAAAGTCTACATTCAGTGGCGACATCTAATATTGCCACTAAAAGTTTACTTTTGGTGGTGACTCTAGATGGATGTCATTGATAGTCTAAATTATAAATAAATTAAAATATTTTATTATATTCAACTTCCAGTGGCGACTACATCCAGTCATCACGAAAAGTAGACTTTTTGTGGCAACATCATATATTTGTCACTGAAAGCCAACTTTTAATGACAACCAAAGTCGCCACTAAAGGTCTACTTTTAGTGATGACTAAAGCCGCCACTGAAAGTGGACTTTTAGTGACGACTAAAGCCACCACTGAAAGTGGACTTTCAGTGGCTACTTTATATGGTTGTCATTGAAAGTAGAATTAAAAATTTCTCATTTTATCTTTCGGTGACGACATGAAAGATGTTGCCATCGAAAGTCTCACTTTCAGTGACGACTTTATGTGTCCCCACTGAAAGTAGACATTCAGTGACAAATTCTTTTGTCTCCACTGAAAGTCGCTACCAAAAGTCTTTTTTTTTGTAGTGACACAATCTCCAATTAGAAGCCACCACACATCATGTAAACCGGTCAAATGACACATCACCAATATCATCCTTCCATTATAAAACTAATTCAATACAACTCACATCAATAGCCAATGAATATATGAATAGGTATATGTAAATATTGGGATGTTCCTATGATGCACCGTCTCTAGTAATCGGGTTTACCCATATTGAAATTGGTTACATGGACCTCTAATAATTATTTCAGGACTCTTCCCACAATGCACTGTCTCTAGCAATTGGGGTCATCCATATCTGACTTGACTACTTAGATCTCCATTGAATAATTTCTACAATTCACAATTTGTGGCACAAAACAATAATTGAATACTGATATGTAAGGAAAATACATACACAACAATGCCTACTGAGAGAAAACATTGAAAATTCTTGGTATGATAAAGCAAAATTCCATAACCATACACTATCTACACACAACCTTAACAATATAAAAATCACAAAAAATAATCAGAATTATTTTTTTTATTTAGGATTTCCATGTTTTTAGGAAGGACCAACCTCGCACCATTATATGTTTCATAAGGGGCCAACCCTCGTATCATTATATATCATGTAGAATTTATTAGTACAAGCAGAGAATTATCAAAACATCTACTAACACATATTTGAATTCTCGTAATAAAATACATACGTGCTGAACAAGCTCCTAAAATAATTATAGCAATGAAGATAAATTTAGTGCCTCTCAAGATAGTTAGACTGTTTCAGTTATATGGAATTTACTTCAAAGATATTCCGACCCATCTAGTATAAAGTGCTACTATTACATCCAATGCAAGGTTAGTCCATAGTTATCCACATTCATGAAATTCAATTCAAACAATCGTAATTTAGATAACATATTTACTATGCTCAATCCCATTCGTACTAGGCCATATCTAAACCAATACAGATAATCATACAAACCAATCTTACACTATAGACAGGCTAGGCCGATAAAGCTAGGGCTACCATGTGAACATAATATGTATTAGTTCATTACCAAGGTTAATGTTTATATGATTTCAAAATTTTTCATTCTTACTAGACCAGATAATATTCTATAGTTCAACACAATTTCATAGAGAATATCTATATAGAGGGTATTATTACACAATCAACATGAGAATGGAGATACTCCTTCACGTCGTTTTCAGGTTAAGTATCTACTTCAATCCCACCCAAAAGGAAAGGAAGAGTTATCCAGAAAGAAGATGCCAAATCCTAGAAGAGTGTTACAAAAACCATATTAAACACTGCCCATAATCAGTCTGGTACTGGTAGGTTGACTGGCTCCCCTAGAGCAGTCAACCGGTTGGTCTTGATTACCCCACACTAGGGAGCTACGGTCGATTGGCTTCTTTAGAGCAGTCGACTGATTACTCTCAGTCAGAAATGAAAACCTTGAACATAGGACTACCCGTCAACTAATGGCCTATGACAATCGACTGGTAGCACTACAATAAACTAGAAAAATATGAATTCATGTTCTATAAGATTTTATACTCATTTAATCCGTTTGAAGCTTCTCAAATCATGAATCCCACTTTCTCAACACACAATAATACTCCTAGGAAGAGATTTGATGTAATATTTCAACTAAACTTGTCAAAATGGGCTCAGCCCGGCCCACATTAGAGGCAAGTTAGGCTGCAAAGGACCGAGCTTAATTGGCCCAACATGGGTAACCACCCATTGTTATACTTCTTTTTAATAAATATATGTTATACTAAGGGGGAGGTTTGAGAGATGAATGAGACTAGAGACTTAGAGAGCGACGGAGGGGGAAGGTTTAAGATGAATGAGACTAGAGAGAAGAGAGAACAAAGAGTGATAGGGGGGCCAGATCGACAGAGCCATAGAGTGATGGAGGAGATAAGAGATCGAGATTACAGGTGGCATTTCCTCTTCTCAACTTCTCCCTTTAAGCACATAAACCGGTATCGGAGATCCACTCCTTTGCCCATGAGTGATGAAGGAGATAAGAGATCTTCACGACTTCACCTTTCTTTTCTCTTCTGCTCTTTGAGTTCGTGATCATCCCTCGTGTCCCTCAGTCTATCCATCTCTCTCTGAACCCCGAGCCTTTGATAACCTTTCTTTTGTTTGTTCTACCAGTAGTTACAAAACAACAAATGGGCCATTCAATGATTCAAGCTCAAAAGCAACTAGCACAAGCACGGGCTAGCATATGTGTTTAGGCTAGCATGTGTGTGGGGGGTAGTACTAGTGGACTAGTAGAAGAATAAAAAATACTGCATGGGCTTACTATTTTCTAGCCTATTTAAAAATGGGCTGGCCTGGCCTGTTTTTCTTGAAACCCAACACGGGCCAACACATACGGGCCGAGCTGGCCCGTTTTGGCACCTCTAATTTTAACCAAAACTTCCAAAATTCCACATTTTCACTCCTAGGGTTTGAGCATGTTCGAAAATGAGAACTATAATAGGGCAGAGGAGTTATTTCCTAGAACTCACCTTGATTTCCATGATTATTTCCTTGAGGGAGGTCGTTGGAACAAGCCCTCACTAGAAAACCTCCATAAGATGCCATGGTTGAGTTATGAGGGTGAAGGAAAGGAGAAGAAGGAGGAAGAGCATGAGGGAGGTAGGGGAAGTGGCCATAATGCTGAACTGTATATGTTAATACATATATACATATTCCCAACAACATCCATTGTACTAAATGGTCCTTCAACTCCCACATAACTCCAACATCAAGTATTAGCTGCACACACACTTTCTTCTGACCACACTCCACAACCATCATCACCATCTTGAATAATAAAATTTTATCATTTGCTCACACCACTAGAATTCCCCACATCCTTTCAAATTGGTCCCTTCACTAGTGTCCTGATGTCATGACTCACCACGTGACCTTCTATCTCCTAGTCATAACCATTGACCACTTCGCCACCCCTAACCATCTCACAAGCATAACTCCTAGTATAAACAACTATTCTAGTTTATCAAAATAATAATTGTTGATTCAAGGAGAGTTTTATCGAGTTCTCAAAATTGTCACCTATATTATTAGTGGAGTAGAAATCAACCAACCATCTTAAAACCTAAAATATTACCTATATCAACTGAATGACGGGAGGGTCACCTTGGAGAAACTGCTACTCCTCTAACGGATCCTCCTTAACTACATCTGTAAGATCTGAAAGTATGAGTTTTGAAAAACTTAGTAAGTAGGTATTATACAAACGCATGCGAAGCACATCCAGTAACAAGCATCGACATTCGCAAGTATACATGGAATATAGTAAGCTACATTCTCACACATACACATACATACACAACTATACGAATGCTTCGGTGGTCTTACGACCTGTATCCAAATCGTTAACTCAGGTGATTAGCACCTTACATCCATATCTATGAACCTTACGGTTCTAGTCCCCTTGCACGAGGTACACCGCCCAAGGCATCACCATTACTCATACTATATTTGCATGTTCACATACCATACACAACATATATGTAATAACAATAATAATAATCATAACCAAGATTGCAATCAATGGTTATGTTATGTCCTTTTGGACTTCACATCACCAGACCCCTTGGGACTTCACATCACAAGACTTATCCCCATGGAACTTCATAGCACAAGACTTGTCCTTTTGGGACTTTGCATCCACATGGGTCCATATTCCTATTGTTTCATTAAACATAATCACATTATCAAGTCATCACATCACACATGTTTCAGCTATGAACTATGTAGTAAGAACATACATATCAACACAACTCAAATCATCCCATGCTCATGATCTCACGCGACATGCTACTACCTGGTTCATGCCATTACGATCGCCGAGTCGCCTAGAATTAGATTGTTGGCAACTTGCAGTATAGTTGTCATCCCAGGTCATTTCACTCTCCGAGTCTTGCTTCCAAATTGCCTACTTAATTGTTCTAGATACTAATATACTATAATCTACACTAACCTACCATAATCTACACTAATCTACCTTAATCTACCCTAATTATCTGCTAATTACCACCAGAGGGAGGGGTTGTTTGCAAATTAAAGGCTAAAATAGAGTATAAACCTAAACTAAGCTATAACAGAATCTGAAACACAGAACAGAACAGGAACACAATGATAGAAACCAAATTACACAAATGCAGACTTGTAATCAGCCATAGAATCCCTAAAGTTGCAACTATTATCATTCTTGTCTTTAAATTAATTCTAGCGTTCTCTATCATTTTTCTAACTAAAATTTCTAAGAGACTTTGTAGAATTGGATTACACAATAGAAAAGTTGGCAACATTGAAATAGCAATAGGACTAAGATAGGGACTAAATAACATATAAAAATGCCTGATATCACTACTCGTTCCACATCTCTCAAACTCTTGAGTCATATTTCCATGCTGCATATTATGTATGTATATGGTTCATGCCACTATGAGTGTCAAATCACCCAAGTCATATTCACTGAAGGAACCTCACTTCAAATCACCACTTAATTGTTCCTAAGCTTAAATACTAATAACAGAACACATAAACGCGAGGGTTTTGTTATGACAGAAATTAAATCGCACAATTAAAACAATAGTAGAATAGATTAACTATAGCAAAGCAGAATATGTAACCAGCCACTAGGATTTGTGGGAAGTGTAACTATCATCACTTAAATAATTGATTAATCTTTGTTCTCATTTCACCATTTGGATTTTATGAAAAGAAATCTAGAAAATCTTCGGGAATTTAAATTGCATCTAAACCATAGTCAAGAAAATCTTCATTAATCCATAGTTAGATACAACTTAACCAAATCAAGTTACATAATCTTCTAAGAAAGCCATTTTGTTCTTTTTACGCTACCAACCGGTTAAAGCAAGATTACACCTCAAATTTAAACTTTAAAACCTAGTTCATATTTCTATAAGCTTATATCAAAATCTAGCATAAACATACATAGAGGAGTAGTATAGAAGACAAAAATGAGATAAAATGGAGAACAAAACACTTATCTTACATTGAAAGCTCAAGTTACAACATCCCAAGTTCCTAGTGACTGATATCAAAGAGATTTTAGCCTTACATGAGAGCAAAAACTCCAAAACAGTAGAGAATGAAAATCTAAGTTAAAGTCTAGAGTTCTCCCAACACAAATATGAAAACCAACAAAACCAATGCACCTAAATAAGATGGAATATTCCTAGCTTGATGCCTTCTCTTTGACTTCAGCAAGGGTCCCTTTCACTTCTGGAATTTACAGTAAAGGTGGAAGCATTGTGCAAAAGAGGAAACATGAATAAAGTGCAGCAAAGTGGTTCTTTTTCCATGCAGAAAACTAATGTGTGTTTGTTGCCATTTCTAGCAAAGTTTGGGAAGAGGCAAAAGGTTGAATGCATGCAAAAGATATTGAACAAATCCCATATGTGGGCCCCACACGTCCAGCACATCTTAGTCAGCATCCATATCACCAAAAAATGCCACATTAGCACCTATATAAGCATCTTCGTCCATGTTAGTGTCTAAGGTGGCGTCCATGTCATCAAATCACTCTTAAATAATTTAAATCTGAAATCAAGAATGGAATTAAATTAGGCCATAAATCAATTAAGTACTAAATTTATAAAATTTAAGCATATTCAATTCACAATTATTTTGAACCCAACAAATTTCGAAACATAATAAAGTTGGAGAGTTTGTAAGATTGAAATGGCAATAGGACTAAGTTAGGGACTAAAATGCTTATAAAAATACTTGATCAGTATGTTTTTATTTCTCATCTTTAGGCGTCAATCACCCTTGACACTAGCTTTCAATGATGTGTTTTCATGTTTCAACTTTCCTAGCTAGATATCAAGCACTCGTGTTGGCTAGCTGCCAGAGTGCCCTTACTTAATTGTTCATCCAATCAATTTCTTGCCATACATTGTTCAATTGTTATGTCTAATCTTCTTCATAAGGTATTACTATATAAGTACACTTTATTTATCCCAATAATTCATATGCACATGACAATCAAGCACCCAACTATTCTGGGCCTCCTGACATTCATTCATAAGCCAAATATACTCACAACATACATCCACCATGTGGATTTACATCAAGCAACACATACACTGCATTTCAGTGTGCTTACCCTATTTACATACATTGCACTAGGGTGTTTTCAACATCACAAAGATGAGATTTCCACATTACCTTTTTAGCATTACTCAGCCTCATGCAGCATGCAGCCAATGCAGTACAACAATAGCTTTACCATAATTTTAAGTAGGGTTAACTACTTACCTCGTATCTAAGCTAATTTTACTGTTTCTTGAAGGTTGTTCAAAGGGGAGATGTCCCAACATTCTTATTGATTTCCATATGAAAAAATGCAAAAACATGTTAAAAATTGGGGGCAATAAGCTCACCGGCTGCTGTAGTGAAAATTCCACTGCTGTAGCACCCAAAGTACAGTATGCATTTTGGCACCCACCACTGTAGCGCCCAGATCTAGTAGACATACATGCTTATGGCCATTGCAGTGCCCACTTCTGCAGAAACCCATGAAAAGTTTTATTTTTCTTACTTCTATTACTTCTAAACCTTCTTTTTTTATTCCTAACACAAATCAAACATTTTCTTCCATTCTTGGGCCATTAAATACAAGTTTTTGACAATCAAAACCATTTCAAAAGCTTGATTACACAATACATTCAAGATTCAAAACCATTTTCCCTAAATACTTCTTTGTTTTTGGGTTCCTTCTTTATAGTTCATATTCCACCACCAAAATAAGTTTTAAACTTGTTTTCATCACCCAAAATGTTAACATTCATATAGGGAGGAATGTTTGGAAGCAAGAATCACAAGTTTTGAACCATAAATCACCCCCAAATCATCAAAATACCTCAATTTTTTGAGTTAGGGCAAAGATGTGTGAAAATGGAGAAAGGATTTGAGAAATCTTCCCCTTACTTTGGACCTTGGTGTTTACTGACATGGATGAGACCTTCCGATGGCTAGAGTTACACCAAAGAACAAGAAGAAAGCAAGGATTTAGAGGATTGTGGTGGTTAAGGTTGAGAGTGGAGTAAAAGTCATGAATAAAGGGAAATAGGCGTGTGTATGAGTGTTTTTGCTGAAGAGTGGGCTAATATTGATTAAGTGTGGGAGCTTCCTTTGCCAAATTACCTTTTTGCCCCTCATCCCTCCTTGTATTTAAGTGTAGGACCATGGGCAAAATGGGGATTTCACCTATCAAGCTTTATTTTCTAATTACTCCTCACACTTAAACAATTATCATCACAATTGCACCAATCGCGCACTTAACAACCCATTATCAAATATTACCAAAAATACCTTAATTATCCTCATATTTTCAATTAGGTCCCTAACCCAATTTCTCAAGTTATATTTCCTTTGGCACGTTGAACACAACTTATGGGTTAATGCTTATTAAGGTAAACATCATATATCATCACATAATCATTATGAAACATAATTTGCATAATTTAACTCATTACACAACATTAACACTTTTTACATATTGGTCCTCAACTTAGACTCAAATTATATAATAGCACCTAAGCCAATGCTACTATTCACACATGATGCGCACATATACAAATGCTAATACTGGATACACTATAAAGGCAAATAAGCACGTACACATAGGCTACAACCACATATATCACACTTCTCAAGTCTAGAAACCTCTAGTTTCTACTCAAGTATAGATACACAACCGAAAAATTTTCACTCGCATCAAAATCATTCCTTTACCTAATAATGTAATACCTTCGGTATAACACCACAACTATTTTTTTCCAAAACAACCTTATCATACAAAAAGAATTACTCTCCACTTCCAGCATTGCGATTGCTAGCCTTCTTGCTAATTGAAGTCCCACTAAGACGCCTCATATCTCTGCTTTAATTGCAGAACGACATGACAATCTCCTCGTGAATCCTTGAATCCATCTTCAATCTTCATCCTTTATCACTCCACCATTTCCAGTAGCATTAACCTCCTCTTTGTAAGCCCCATCTTGGTTGATCTTAAACCACCCAATAAGAGGACAAGAATAACTAGTAAGTTTCCAAATGCACTACCATACACAAGAAGAGTTCAATTTAAATCTTCAAAGATTAAATATCCTTCAATAGCCTTTTGAACCAACTCCACTAAATTTTTTTTAACTACTTGCCAGTGCCTTTGATAAAAGATATTTGATAAGCCACCAATTATTGGAGCCTTAGTTCCTTTTATGCTAAATAAGCCTCCTTCACTTATTCATTTGCCCTTTTTACAAAATCATCCATATTCATATTACAACTTGGAAACCTAGTGCATATATCCAATCACGTTCTTTTCATATCCTCTTCCTTAAAAAGGTTAGCAAAATACTTCACAGTATGATTGTTTACCTCATCTACATTATTGATCCACATCCCTTCATCATTTTTAATAATTTCAATCATGTTTTTCCTCGTCTGTATCATTTTCTTGAGATGATAATGTTTTGTATTTATATCCATACTAGTCAACCACTAACTTCTTGAACGTTGAAAATAATAAAGTTCTTCTGTTGTAAAATGACATTTAACTCCTTTTGTAAAGCTCTTTCCAATTTCTCCAAAGAATAGGAATCTTTGATTCAAGGCTTGTTGCACCTCATTTAGCCTCACTAGGTATGCTCCAGTATTTAAAACTATCAGTGAAGTTTTGACTATTTGCTTCCTATTCCCCTTTCCATCTCCAATTTCTGCACACAAAGTGAAGTCTCCCACACCAATTCATAACAAAAGGGCCTAGTACTTGGATCTCTACCCTCCAACACCAGATTAACCAAAATAGGATGATGATTTGAGTAGATACAAGGATACACTTTAACACCTGCCTTTTTTTTTTTTTTTTAAAATTCTCCAATCACCACTAGAAATCATCCTATCAAGTCTTTCAAAAATTCTCTCCCTCCTTTCATATTGTGTACAAAAGAGGACTCGACACCTAAACATCAATCAAACCATTCAAGTCCATCTTTTTTCTAAACTCCATGCCCTTGTTAGCGACAAAGAGAGACCTCTTTTCTTTTCTTCTTCACTTATTATTTCATTAAAGCCTCTAATTTCCATCCAAGCCCTTTCAATATTACACTGTCTTGTAGAGAAAGACCACAACAAATCAACTCTTTCATCCTTCCTTGGTCTTGCATATACTATTGAGAGAGTTCCTTTCATTAAATTAATGAATATGCCCAAATTAATAAATTGACGATGCTCCTCCAAAACAACTTGAACCCTTGCATTTTGTTTCTAAGCTATCCAAGTACTGCTTGACAGTCCCTGCCCTTTAACACAATGCATATAATTCAAACCCCAACTTATTAAAAATCTCCACTGCTTTCAAAACATGGCTTTTAGTTTCTAATAAAGTCACAAAATAAAGTTTATGATAGTCAGCATAGCACTTAAAAGCTCTAAAGAAAGTTGTGTTCCTCGCCCCTTGACAATTTCAAACCAACAACTTCAAGATACAACAATTAAATATAAAAATCCCCCAGGATGGATCCACATCCATCCCTTCCTTGCCATCTTCATTGTCAGACCCAACTAGAGAAATTGATTTAATACCTGTATTCCAACCCGTATTAGGAGGCTCTAGTGGGGTACTAAAATTCCTATGGCACATTTCCATTACCACCTCCAACATATCAATGACACCCCTATCCAACGAGGTTTTTCCTCTGATTTCAAATGAATTACTTTTTCGGTCCCCCACTTTTGTCTGTCCTAGGTCTATAACATCCAGGTTTTAGGGGTTTATAAATTTTGTGAATGCTTTTTCCTGATACTGGTGGTACTAGAATTACTGAGCTTATGGTCATTTAAAATTATGTTTGATGTCTAAATGTTTATTGTTGGAATATTGTGGCATGATGTATTTTATTCTTTTGGGGCTAAGTGTGGCTTGGTTGACCTTTTGGGTAGGAGTCAAGGTAGGGACATGGAGGGAATTATGGCATTTCCTTTCAAAAGTTTTAAAACTCTCTTGATGCATTCATTTGGCTTCATCCTCTCCCAAATATTTTCCCCTCATTTTCCCCATTCATTCTCACTGACTTCTTTCCCCCACTATACACATAAATTTTTCTCCTCTTCAAGCTTGCATATGGTAGAATTCCTCCCTTCCTTTGGTAGCTTTGCAAGAATCAAGTAAGTGTTCCCTTCATCTTCCCTATCTTTTTCAAATAGTAGAAGCCCTAGGAGTTGATTGGGTTACTTTCTGACTTTGACGGCTTGAATATAGTTTGGTATTATTCTATTATTGCTTGACCCTTGGGAAGTATTGTTGTTGGGGAATTTGCTGATGGAACTTCGATTTTGGGTGAGATTTATAGTTAAATCAAAAGATTGGAAAATGTTGGGGATTCTTGGCCTTTATGCATGTGAGGTGTTTTTCTTTGGTTTGGGGATGCATTTTCAGTAGGATACTAAGTCTTGATTTTTGTATGCATAATATTTAAGTTGATATTTAAGTTAGATTGATTTAGGAAAGGTTTGAGGTGTTCTTGAAGTTTAGTTTTCAAAGTCTGTTGGTAACCAGTTGACCATCATGGAGGATTTTTGATCTCATGCTTGTCTTAAATTTGGTCTTTTGATTTGTTGATTGGACGACCACGATTTAAAATGAGCACTTATATTGTGGCTATTAGATCTGTATGATCCAATAGCCATGATCCTTCAACACCAAAACAAAGTTAATTTTTTTTATTTCTTCTTCCTTTTCTTTCTCTTTCTCTCCACCCAGCATCACTAACACCACACTTCTCTCTACAAGGCTCTCTAACTAACCTTGTAAGAACATTGATAATTAGAAACAAGATTAAAAATTTATAAAAGAAACTATCATTAGAAAAGTTTAAAATGCCAAAAAATCAATGAGAAACTTACAAGGTATTGGCATGCTAGATATCAGCTTCATGCACTTTCAAGGAGTCCTTGAAATACTTTTGCATGGAAGCTATGTACATCTCCCAAAAAACCCTAAAAACATAATTTTTCCCAATAAAAATTTGAACAACCCCTAAAAAAGAAAAAAAATAATAATTGCGCAAAAAGATCACTCCCGCTCCAGAATTAGTCACCCACAAAAGCCTAAAGAAGGTTTCATCCAGTTATCAGTGAAGGAAGACAAGAAGAAGAAGAAGAAGAAAAAGAAGAATAAGAAGAAGAAGAAAAAGAGTGGTGTTGGTGATACTGGGTAGAGAGAGAGAGAGAAAGAGGAAGAAGATGAAGGAGGAAGAAGAAACAAAAAAAAAATTAACTGTGTTTTGGTTAAAGGATTGTAGCCATTGGTTCAAACAAATCCAATAACCAGGATATAAGTGCTTGTCTCAAATCGTGGCCATCCAATCTGTTGATCAAAATTACCAGATTTAAGGTAAGCATGGGATGTAAATGTGTCATGGAGAGATCGGTTGACTGGCTACCTTTGGTGTGTAGTCTGGTTCTGACATAGGCGCATTGTTATCAATCGATCGGTTATCCCTTTGGTAGTGTTGGTACTTTTGGCTAGACGCATCGGCCGACTGGTTAGAGGATAAAAATCAACCGGTTGCTCTCAGTTTTGATTGTTTAATTATTGGTAATTTTGCAACGGTCAACTGGTAAGTGACCACCAGTCAATCGCTTGCTCTCTGTTAGGATTAGCTAAGTTGAGCTAGTTGACTGCTAGAATGAAGGTAGTTGATCGGTTGCCTTAGGAGTTGTTTTGGTGTGCTAATTAAATTCTCCTTTCTATACACTTGATTACAAAGTTATCAACACTATAGTCATGGGACTTCATTGCCTTCCAAAATATAACACATGGTAATGTATAACGTGGAGACAAGGTGAGTGAAACAACTTACTTCCTTCCCCATTTCATTTGGATCCTACATATTAATGGTCAATTCAATGAATGGTATGTCCTTTAATTTGTGAATATGGCATTATGAATTATTTTTTAAAATGAAAAGAAAGGGTTTTGCTACATTGAGTAGAATTAATTGTGTCATGAATTACTTGTTATGTTATTTGTGAAGTGCTGGAGTTTTCGGCACTTGTTCTTACCCATAATGCCAAAGTTATTGGCATTGGTGATCACCCATACCCCTTTTTGTGCTAGAGTTATTGGCACCTATATTATCTTTATAGTGTCAGAGTTATTGACACTTGAAGTCATTTAAATCCTGATATGGTTCTTAGGGTCTATGGATACAGTGTAACTTGATTATGGTATTGTGTAACGAAGTTGGTGGATGATGACTTTATTATAACATTTTAATATTTAATTTGTTGTTTGCTGACTAAGTATTTAATTACTCTCACTTTTTTCTCTTAAACCTTTTCAGAGTCCGTAGTCGAGGCGGGTGACGAGTTTGAAGAGTCGTGAGCCTCCAAGTCCACCAACCCTCCTTGAACCTTTGGGTTGGTCACTGTTCCCTTTTGGATTTTGGTAACTTATAGATCTAAGCATCGGTATATGACTACGTAGGTTTATCTAGGACTTTGCATGCATTTTTTAATATGATTCAGGGACATGGTCATTCTTTTGGAATTGTTTGATGGGATGCCATATATTCTTTTGTATAAAACTATGAAGTTTAATAGATGGAATTAAAAATGCATTTTATATACTTTGTATTGTACTTGTTGAATTATGTCATTAGGCTTACGGTGTGAGGGTAACCTCATTACCCTGCCGTCACATGCTATGTTTTTTTTGGAATGAGATAGGGTCATTAAACGTTGACTTTGGTACAACCCAATCTAGCTTTAAGAATTGAAAGTCTCGGCTCAGACAATAAACTCAAGCCCAAATTTGATTCCTATGAAACATACAAGGCCCCTATGTTTATACATGATAAAAAATTTAGTCCCACATTCTTATTACTTTCACCAATAATATCCTTCCTTTTTCTTTCTTCCACATATCCCTTTTTCCATCCAAGTTGTTTGTCCCTTCTGTACCAAAGCTGGTCCCTACCTTATCATCCATCATTACTTGCCACCCCCTCTTTATTCCATTTTCATTTTCATTCTCCTTATACTCATGCAAATTCTGAAATGTGATGCCCCCAAGGAAAACCTTTTCTCAATTCTTATATTTGTAAATCATACCCTTACCTCCTCCACTCATCACACCATTTCCACCAAACCCCTCCAAATCGGTTGCCTTAATCCTCTTCCTTTTTCTAAGCTATTTTCAAAGGACCAAACTTACCATCATCCCATCTTACTACATCTCCTCAATTAACTTTTACAACTTCACCTTGTCGTCTACTAGCCTCTTTCTTTGCATATGGACCTCTTTCTTTTCCTAGTTAAGGCAATGCTTATCAATGTGCCCATAACACACATATGCAAAAAAAACATTACATGTAATATGTCATATTCAATAAAATATTCCATGCCATCCAAAAGAAACTTGGAGACTAAATGTTTAGACAAATCTAATTCCACATATACCTTCATATATCATCCACAGACCTGTAAGAGAGTAGTGGAATTGACCTTCAAAGTTCTCCCTAGATTGTTACCAAACTGAGTCAAGAAATATTCATCATAATATTCCAACGGAATGTTAGAAAATTGAACCCAAGCAAAAACTATTTGAAAGTTTTTTGAAGTTGGATTGAAACCATTCCATTGTTTAATAACCAAACAATGGTCAAATATAACCCCAAAGACTCTTTATAAGGACATATTCATAACCCTCCCTATTAGAAAACTTCACCAAGAAATAATGAACCCCTAAATTAATTATGTTAAGCACTCCTTGTTGCACCCAAATTTGAGTCAACTTTCTCTCCAATGTATTAAATCCAATACACTTTCCCATGAGTTTCACAATTAGGGCCCTATCAAATAGCTTGCTCATGCAAACCTTTTCCTTGTTAGAAGCTCTTATAATGGCACAAACATCATCTTCAGTGTAATACCTGAGGTATTAGATGGTTGGGGGTAAGAAAGTGTGTTTTTATGTGTGAAAATTTTTTATTTTATGCATGAGTGCATAAGGGAATGTGTATGTGGCATCCTCTTGGATGAGGAGTGGTGAAAAGGAATAAAGGCATAATTTGGGGTGCACGTGTTGGTTAATGGTGCAGATTCAATATTCGTAAAGGCTAAAGCTAGATTTGTGCAAATAAATCCTTGACTAGGGACTAGATTGAAAATGAGATAAGGAACATGGGGTCTCAGTGAAAAGGGTGATGTTGTGCCTTGACTGTGTGGGCAGTGGGGAATCCATACCATTGTGAGGCTAGGAAAGATTGTGAAACTTGTGAACATGGGAGAGGGACCAATGTGAATGAAATTTTTTATTTTGTGCTAGATGAAAAGTTTGGAAAGTGGAAAATTTTAGATTATGTGTACTGTGAATTTATATGTGATGTGGTAGTTTTGTTGAGGTGTGATTTGTAACATCTCTCTTTATTGCTATATTTAATATTCTATTTGAAAAATAGAGTTTGAAGTTAGATTTTAACCTTGAAATATATCTCATTTTTACTCCAATAAAATTTCTAATGTAAGTCATAAAATCAGTTCTAGAACTAAATTAGATAAAAATAATATTTTGGTCTTTGTAATAGTTATTGATCGACTAATCTTAGGGTACCAGTCCACTGATAGCTCTCGGGTAGACCAACATTAAGTATTCCAAAACTAATCAATCGACTGCTTATAACAATCGGTCTACTAATCATTTTGCAATCTATTCGCTTATGCTGTATGACTCTGATAAACTTATTAATTTATCTTATATTCACATATAAGTACTATCATACATCTAGAGTACATAATATTCCATCTGGGGCTTACTTACTTGCTAATACAATATTTACATAGTATCTTAAATACATTACTAAACATATGAATACATAACTTGAACTACATGCTACTTCATGCATAACAATTACAACACTAATGCTTTTCCTTTATCTTTATCTCCTGAAATGATCAATTGCTAAAAGTGAGACACAATCTCAGTAGCTAGTTATTTTTAATAAAAACATATATAAGGATCATTTCAGCCATAAAAACACTAAAATAAATAAAACAATCATCCATAGCTTATGAATAACTCAATATATATTATTTATCTTTATTCCTTAATCTAGCAGAAGACTTCTTCTTGTTCCCTTCTATGGAACAAGCTAAATTTCTTCTGTCTTATCCTCTACTGAGGAATAAGATTCTCCTCTCTTTCTCTACTATGGAATAAGAGTCTTTCCTTATTCTCTTATATGGAATAAGTCTTTTCTATCTTATTCACTATTGTGAAATAAGATTCTGCTTACCTCATTCTCTTCTATGGAATAAAAGTCTTACCTCATACTCTTTTGTGGTATAAGGTGTTCTGTTCTTCTCTTATTCTCTTATGTGGAATAGGAGTCTCACTTTCCTTATTCTCTTCTATGGAATAATGCTTTCTTTTTTATTCTCTACTATGGAATAAAGAATCTACTGTTCATATTATTCTTTCTAATTCTCCTTGTCTTCTTGTATGAGACAAGTCTCTTCTAGCCTTTTCTATTTTCTTCTATGAAATAGACTTGGCTTGCTTCTTCTTTTAGCCAATTACTATTTTCTTCTATGAAATAGCTTTGGCTTGTTTCTTTCTTATTATATCTCTTTGATGAGACCAATTCTTGTTAAAGGCCTTACTAATTATTTCTATTCTCTACTATGGAATAGAATCTTGTATAAATCTTCCTTTAGCTTTTACTCTATCTCTAAAGCATCAAGGCTACTATTATGAATATATATATATATATGTATAGAGTCTTCTTCTTCTAAGTTTCTTTAATGAATACAAATCTTTCATAACATATAACATATTCATAATAGCAAAATCTTTATATATAAAACTTGACATAGAATATAAATTCATATCATTCTTTTAGAATTTGCATTTTGAGAATAAACTCATAAAGAAAATAGCACATGGATGATGAAATATTCTGAAAATACAAGCTTTTATGGAAAAACTAGCTACCTTTGATTCTCCTAGAACTGAAGTTGTAAGTTTTCTTCTAGTTTCTCTCTAGTTTCCAAAATTCAGACCACTTCTTCTTTCCTCTTTCTTTTAGTCTAAAAATTGCTATTCTATGAATTCTCAAACTCTAGAATTCATCTAAACTAGAGGAATCAAGCTAGGAAACTGACCTTTTGTAGTTTTTTGCTAAATCTTCAACTATAACTCCCTTCTCTCTCTTCTTCTTCTCCTTCATTTTTCCCTCTCTCTCTTCTCTCCATTTTTCTAAAAATGGTCTTTCTTTCTCTCTGTTTGCCTCTAAAAAGATCTAGGGAGATCCTTTATTGTGAAAATTCTTCTTTTACCCCTATTTTCTTGTTTCTAAGCTTTATTAGTATGTTGGGGTTATTCTAGTCAATTTCCTACTAATTTTTAAGCTTAAACCGACTTATTTTCACACTCCAGCAGGCGATTAGTCAACTGATGGCTCCCAGTTAGTTGACTGATAGGCCATTAGTCGACTAATTCATTCCAATTCATCGACTAATCGCTACTGAACCTAAAATTTCAACATTACAGAGTGTAATTAGTTGACTAATTGCTCTCCATTAGTTGACTGATTGTAGATATCAGTAATTTGATCTAATCTTAACTGCTATTAGTTGACTAATAGCTATAATTAGTCGACTATTTCACTCAAAACTCAAATTTTCTCTTATATCTAGCTTATTTATCCTAGTTCTTTTATGCCTTTTTTTGATTACTGCTTCTGGGCATCTAAAGGCATAAATAACTTAATTCTATCATTATTCGAAACTTAGGTAAAGAAAATCTTGGATATTACATCATTTGGGTGTCAATGTAAATTTTTTTTAAAAGAGGTCTAAGATTAGCCATTGGACCTAAAAGCTCCCTTATTTTATATTGAAGGGTAAAATGGTAATTATGGCACCAATACACTCTTAAAACACTCACACATATTAGCAAATTACTCACACACATGCCTCATCCATGTGGTCCATCGTCTCTCTCTCTTTTAGCTGTCAATCTCACGCCTCCCTTCACACTCCAAACCCTAGCCACTAAGAACCCCCCAAAGCATTACTTCCTCTTTGTTCTCCAGTGAATTTCTGGTCACTGGCAACCCACATCCATATTGGATAGTTTTGGAATTCAAGGTAAGAGCAAGAATTTCATAATCTTTCTTATTTTTACACATATCTGCTCTAACCCCCAAATCTAAGAAATTTGGATGATTTGGTTGTGCTATAATTACTCATCTCAAAATGGATATTATATTGAATATGCTTGATTGATCTTCTTTAAATATATGTCCTTTGCACTTTGGCCTTAATGGTTTATATTGCTTTTGTGATGATATATATATTATATATATCCTGCTTATAATATTTTTTATCTTGAATGGGTATTTATAAATTGCTTCTGTTGTGCCGAAATCTATTTTATCCTTTATGAACCAAATGTTTTTTGAAAAAGGATTTGAAAAATGTTTCCGCTATGCCAATATGTTTTATCATATGAAGAAACATTCTTTTTGAAAAAGAAAAAGGTTTTAAAGATCTCTTTTGTTGTTGATGACAAATGGGATGAAAAATATTGATGTTTGATGTATGGATTATGAACTATATCCTTGATTATATCTTATTACACTAATCCATATATATGTTGCTTCCTTAGATGAAATGTTTTTAAATTCCTTTTGAAGCAAAATGTTTTAGAAAAGGATCATGAAATTCTTGAATTGCTTCCACTGTGCTAAAATTACTTTGCCATATTGAAGCAAAATCTATTTTGAAAAGAAAAAAGGATTTGAATATCCTCACTTTAAATTACTTCTGCTATATGCTGAAATGTTTTTATTGTTTTCAAAAGTTTTGAAAAAGATATGAATATCCCTTCTTTCAAAATATTATAATGCAGAAATTTCCAAAAGTTTTCATATCAAACTTTTGCAGTTATAATGTTGAAAAATTGAATTTCCCTTATGCTTATTTAAAACCAATTTCAAAGGACAAGGGATGTGAAATTCATGGGGAGCTTTGTCTCTCTTGAATATATATAGATGATTTTGAAAAAAAATACGTTTTGAAAATTGGATATTCATTATTCATTTTCAAATTATGAAAAGTTTAAGGGGGAGCCTAAAACTCTTTCTAGTTTTATCTTTTGACTCATTTCATTTGACATGAGAAATTTTTTTGAAAATTGTTTTTACATGTCAATGAAAACAATGATAAGTTTTGATGTATCCTAACCCCATGCTATGTTGACATCTTTTGACATCTTGGCTTCAAGAAGGTATGTGCCTTAACCTCTATATATTGAGTTCCTTATACATTTTTGTTGATGTCAAATAGGGGGAGAAGAAATGTAAGAAAAATATGTGTATGTACTTATTACATAGTATTCATTATCTTGTGATACATATTTTTCTTTGGTGATTTGTCATCATCAAAAAGGGGGAGATTGTTAACCCTAGGCTTTATGCCATAAGTTTTGATGATGAAAAATGTATTTGAAATGTGGCATTGATATATATAAAAGTTAATTATCATATATATGCTACAAGTATTTAAGCATGCCTATATTATTTAATGTGTAATATTTTATACATTAATCATGCTATTTTTCATGAATTGAACTGGCCATTTGGTTTGCAAGTAAGATATATTTTATAGGTTAGTTCAAAATAGGAAGAGTAAGCATTGGATTGAAAAACAAGGAAAAACAACATCATGCCTCACTCAAGGAAAGCAACATGCAAGGATAAAGCTCCAAGAAATGAAGAACAAGAAGATTTGAAGTCTTGGAAGCTTGGATGCATCAAGTTAGCCTATATGTTTACAGTAGGTATATTCTAAATAGGCTAGTAAACTTGTGCAACTCAATGATTAAGATTTGCATACATTGGCTCAAGCTTTTTGAACAAGTATCACATGATTTGAACAAAAAGATAGTGAGATATGAAGTTTTATAAAAGTTAGTTTTTGACCTTTGGTCACTCTTTATATCATATCTCCTAAATAAAAAATTATTTTTTTCAAGTATCTTAATCTCATTTGATGGAAGACTCAAAGATCTTTCTAATAGTATATTATTTATTTAAAATGGAGTCCAAATGAGAAAGATATGACCATTTAAACTAAACTCTGAAAAACTAAAAGTTGACTTGGCTGTACTCAAGAATTATTTTATTCTAACCTTCGGTCAGTATTTTGATCATATCTTTTAAACAAAAAATAATTTTTGAGTGAAACTTGTCATCTGAAACTAGACTTTAAGAGCTTTCCAATGATATATTATTTGTTTAAAACGAAGTTCAAATGAGAGAGTTATGAATTTTTAAAGTGAACCTAAAAGTTCCAAGTCAATAGGATTTTTGATAGAGAGTCATTAGTCGACTAATGGACCCTGATTAGTCAACTAATCGCCTGTAACAGTTTTGAATCTAACGGTCATATTTTAGCCATTAGTCGGCTAATGGCTTACGATAGTTGACTAATGACTCTTGGAACTCACTTTTAAGTATAGTAACGGCTATAAACGACTATATTTCAATGGAGGCTATATATATGACTTTAGATACACGATTTTGAGCAAGAACAAAGTCCTACAATGTGAAATTAACTTGTTCTATCATCTTTGAGAGAAAGAAAACAATTCTTGAGCCAAATCTTGCATACTCTCCATCATTTGAGTTATAGAAAGCTTTTTTTTTTTTATCGACTCTTTGAAGAGAGTTTCCTTGTATTCATCTTATTTCTTCTCCACTTCTAAACTGTATTCTCAAGGAGAGTGTTCCTTGAAAGAGTGTTTGAGGGTAACATTATGATTGGGTTGTAGAGGAGCCCGGATAGACAAATTCTCTATTGTGGTTCGCAAGTACCTGAATCAAACTTACGGTGGCTTACAAGTGCCCCGATCAAACTTGTGATTGTAGTGGTTTGCAAGTACCCTGATTAAACTTACAATTATAGTGGAAATACTCAAGTGGTCTCTTGAGGACTAGATGTAGGCTTGGATTAGCTGAACTAATATAAATATCTGAGTTTTCTTTGTCTATCCCTTACTCTTTAATTTGTGCATATTGATATCTACTCTTTAATTCCTTGATCTTTATAATTATTTATCTTGACAGCACATTGATTTTCTATATTGTATTTATTATCTTAAGTATTGCACTTCTATAGAAAATCATTTCAACTTCCAATTAATTTTTGTGAAAAGTTTATAAAAGCCAATTCACCCCCCTCTTGGCATCCAACCATTCCTAAAAGAAACAAGGCAAAAAATGTCATACAATGGAAACAACACATGGGGTAACTATTTGGGTAGAAATGGTTCACAAAGAATTACCTAAATCATCTCTAAGCATGCACATGTAAAATGTAGCCTCAACAAGATTCAAGACAAGTTCTAGAGTGAAAATCATGATAAGGAATGCACATAACAAGAAAGAATAGTATATTTGCAATTAGGCTCAAAATTGTCAAGGTTTAAGGGCTATCACTAAAATTCATTGAAACCAAATTTATTGCCATTTAAGCTTAAACTCTAGAAAAGAAAGATTAAAATCTAATCATGCTAAAATCAATCCAAATCTAAACTATTCCAGCAAGCATAATTCCATATCAAAATCTTCTTCCAAAACCCAAAAAGAAAGCACTAAAAACTAATCTAAAAGCATAATAAAATTCTGTGTTGACCCTAAGGCTATATGTCATAAGTTTTGATGATGACAAATGTATTTGAATAGTAGCATTGATATATATAAAGATTAATTATCATATATATGCTACAAGTACTTAAGCATGATTATATTATTTAATATGTATGTTGCATATATTGAATCATGCTATTAAACTAACCATTGGGTTTGCAAGTAAGATATATTTTATAGGTTGGTTCAAAACAAGAGTGAGCATTGTATTGAAGAACAAGGAAAAGCAATATCATGCTTCACTCAAGGAAAACAACATGCAAGGATGAAGCTCCAAGAAATGAAGAATTAAAAGATTTGAAGTCTTGGAAGCTTGGATGCATCAAGATAGCCTATGTGTTTACATTAGGTATATTTTATATAGGCTAGTATACTTGTGTAACTCAATGATTTAGATTTGCATACATTGGCTCAATTATTTTGAACAAAAAGATAGTGAGATATGAAATTTTACAAAAGTTAGTTTTTGACCTTTGGTCACTCTTTATATCATATCTCATAAACAAAAAATTATTTTTTCAAGTTTCTTAATTTCATTTGATATTAGACTCAAAGATATTTCCAAAGGTATATTATTTATTGAAAACGGAGTCCAAATGAGAAATATATGACTATTTAAAATATAGTTTGAAAAACTGAAAGTTGATTATTCTGTTCTGACCTATAGTCAGTATTTTGATTATATCTTTTAAAATAAAAATAATTTTTGAGTAAAACTTGGCTCATTTGAAACTGGACTCCAAGAGCTTTCCAACGGTATATTATTTGTTTAAAATGGAGTTCAAATGAGGGATTTATGAATTTTTAAAGAAAGCTCAAAATCTGGACTGCACTATAAGTGCTGTAATGGCTATATAACGGCTATATAACGACTAGTTTTGTAAAATCTTATATATATGACCTTAGATACACGATTTTGAGTAAGAACAAAGTCCTACAATGTGATATTAACTTCTTCTATCATCTTTGAGAGAAAGGAAAGCATTCTTGAGCCAAATCTTGCATATTCTCTATCATTAGAGTTATTAGAGCTTCATTTGTTTTCATCTACTCTTTAGAGAGAGTTTCTTTGTATTGTTGATTTTGATCAACACATATATTATTCTGAGTTGAGGTTCGCAAGTACCGGTGTTGGAAGAACTTGCTTTGGGTTGAGGAGGAGCCCGAATTCATAAATTCTTCATTGTGGTTTCACAAATACCCGGATCGAATTTGCGTGGTTGTAGTGGTTTGCAAGTACCCGGATTAAACTTGCAATTATAGTGGAAATACTCAAGTGGTCTCTTGAGGACTGGATGTAGGCTTGGATTAGCAGAACCAGTATAAATCTCTGAGTTTGCTTTCTCTATCCCTTACTCTTTAATTTGTGCATATTGATATCTATTCTTTAATTCCTTGATCTTTATAATTATTTATCTTGACAGCACATTGATTTTCTGTAATGTATTTATTATGCTAAGCATTGTACTTTTACAGAAAATCATTTTAACTTCCAATTAATTCTTGTGAAAAATTTATAAAACCCAATTCACCCCCCTCTTGGGTTCCAACCATTACTTTCATTCTGCACCAAAAAAATTAAAATACTAGCTAAAATCTCCAAAAAGTGCCGAAAAAGAGGCTAAAAACATAACAAAAAGCATATAAAAATGAAACAAAAAAATTTAAAATGCATGAAATTTAAAAACAGACCATTTCATTTTCCCCCACACTTAAATTTTGCATTGTTCTCAATGCAAACAATTATTAGCACATATCATCAAAGAGACATAGAGGACATGAAAATAAAAGAGAGAAATAGGAAAAAGAGACAGCCATATCAGTTTCCTTTTCTGCATCTTTTAATTGCATGGCACTGGCTTCTTCCAGAAGTTTTTCTCAGCAGCAGGTTGGAAGGTCGAAATAATTGAATTCATGTCATCAACCTGAAGAAAAACAAAAGAATCTTTGCTTGCCACAGAGGGGTGAGAAGAACCAAGAGAAAACAAAAAAAGAAAGGGAAGAAGGACAACTAACTAAAACACAATTTAAAACAAAAAGAGAACTACTTTCTAAAATAGAATTAAAATTAAAACTCCTACTCTTACTCCTATTCTTACTCAAAACAGAACAAGAATTAAATCTATCATCTACACAAGAATTACTATCTAAAACAAAATTACTAGGTAGAACAGATCTATCATCTACAACATAATCTAATCTAAAACTAGCATCTAAAACAGAGTTATCTAAAACAGAATCTAAACTAAGACTATTATCTACAACAGAATCTAACTTAGAAACAAAATTAAAAACACAAGGGATAGAATTAGAAACAACAGGAACATAATCAGATTTCACAATAGAAATAGAGGTGAAATTATAGTCATATTCAGATGAACATGCACAATTAGATTTAGATTCAGATTTAGATTTAGATTTAGATTCCTTGAATTTTGGTTCGTGCCACTACGATCGCCGAGTTGCCCAGAATTGAATTTGTGGCAACTTGCAGTATAGTAGTCGTCTCAGGTCATTCTCACTCTTGGAGCCTTATTTCTAAATTTCCTAATTAATTGTTCTAACACTAATATATGCTAATTTATGCTAATTTACACTAATCTACTCTAATCTACACTAATCTACCCCTAATCTACCCTAATTATCTACTAATTACCATCGGGGGGGTGTTTGCAGATTAAGCATCAGATCAGAATATAAAACACGAACTTAAGTTAAAACAGAAGAATAAAACAGATAGGAAACATAATGACATAAATGAAATTGAACAAAACATAAAGATGCAATCAGTCCTGGAGTCCCTAGAGTTGCAACTATCATTATTCTTGTCTTTAAATTAATTCTAGTGTTCTCTATCATTAGGTTTTCTAACTAAAATTTCTAAGAGACTTCCTAGAACTAGATTACACAATAGCTAAACCTAACCAACATGCAATCTGACTAAACCCTAACCTAAATCATGCTTGATAATTACTAAAGTAAGCCATTTCCATTCTACTTACTACACTAACAGTAATAGCAAGAAAACATCTTAGATTTAAGCCATTCAAACCAGAAATCACATCCATAAAAGTCTAAACTGAACAAATATGAATCTGAAACCAGAGGAAAGCTAGAACAGAAATGAAACAGAGAAAACCACAAGAAAACTTACTGATTAAGCTCCAAGAATTCATGTTACAAACTCATTCTTCCATGGACTAATTACACAAGAGTTTTAGCCTTCCATGGTGACTAAAACCCACAAAACAGAAGAGAAATACAAGAGGGAATGAAATACAGAACAAAGGTGGAAGAAGACAACTCTTCAATAATGGAAAAATGGGTTCTGAAGTGCTCTTAAGCTACTGCCAGGAGAACGGGACAAATTTACACTCCTTGTTTGACTCCATGGATAAGTCCCTTTCATCTTTTCTACTGCTGCCTTTTTCTGTCTGCTGCCTTGTTATTCTGCTGGTTACTTTTCTGCCTGTTGCTTCTATTTTTTAGTTGCTGTAGAAGGGCTTTTGCTATTGCTTTTTGCTTTTGTTGTTTGCAGAAATATGGGTCCCAAGTCAGTCCAATAAGCCCTAGAATGCTCCAAGTTAGTGCCACATCAGCAAATTTGTCCATGTCAGCATCTAGGTCAGCAAAATACTCTCCAATGATTAAATCTACAAATTAAGCACAAGGATTAATGGGTCTCTAATCAATTAAGCTCATAAAAATATAGAATTAAAGCATATTAGTTCTATAATTATTTTAGACCCAATAAATCCTAAACATAATAAAATTGGAGGGTTTACAATATTGGGAAATGTAAATAGGCTAAGTTAGGGACTAATTTGCATATAAAAATGCCCGATATCAAATTTAGGTGCAAGTGCAAAGTCATATACAAATGCAAAATCAGATGCAACTATAGATGTGGATGCATTTAATTCAGATTCAAGTACAAATTTAGGTGCAAGTGCATACAGCTCATCCTCAACAAAATCATCATAATTGCCAAGTTTCAAAGCTTTTTCTATTTCAATGCATGCATGGCAAGTATGGCAGTCACAATTAAAATCTAAATCTCCTACAAACGCACTCTCATTCTTTAACTCCAATACTTTTATAGCTACCTCTTCTTCTCCTAAAGGTTCTATTTCTTTTTCTAGCTCAAGTTCAACAACCTCATGTTGGATGACCCTATTTGGAGAAGGTGATGGTCTATGGAGGAAAGAGGACTCATCCTTATTAACTTCCTCTTTCTCATTTTTCTCTCTTATGCCACTTAAGGAAAAGGACTCCCTATTTTGCCCATCTAGCTCATCTAATTCCTCTAATTCAAGTTAGGGGCTTAGACCATCTAATTGAGTGCCATCATCTAGAAAAATGACACTATCTACATCTCCTATGTTTTACACAGATTGGGAGGTAGACTACTATCACACCCCTGATTGATCAACTCAGTAACAGTGCTAGCTAGTTGGCCTATTTGAGATTCTAAACTCTGTAAGTTCACCTCAGTTCGCTCTTGGAACTGCAAGGTATTTGTGGTAAACTATTGAACCAAGTCTTCCAAACTATGTTTTGGCTCTCTAGAGGTGGCTAGAGGGTAAATATCACTAAGGTAAAGAGCATGAATTTCATGCTCATATGGTGGATGGGATAAGCTTTCATACCCTAGGTTTAGATGTTTATATTCAGACATGTAAGTGGTGGAAAGGTCATACTGTTGAGGATCTTGTTGAAACTCCCTAAGGCCATGAAAGACTCCTATACAGGATTCTGTACTTTCTTGGAATTGAAGATATTTTTCTGTCCTATATGTAGATAAGGAATCTATACCACTCACAAATGGGGGAGGGGGAAAGGGTGGTGGCTCTTGTTGTTCTTGCCTAAGGGTTAGGTACCTCACTATGGATGCTAGTTCATCTAAGCTATGCTCAACTCTATATGGATCCATGGGCAAGGTCCTAATCTGACTCACTATAAGCAACCTCAAAATAGAATTAAACACTAATTCTATCGCATACACAACTACATAAGAAAAACAATAATAACAACAACTACTACACTACAACAGCTATACTACACCTAACACAACAACTCTTACTAGCCTATAAAAATGGTCTATCCAATTTTGGATAAAAAAAGTGCTAATTTTACTTGACAGACCTCAATATAGTCTGGAAAGATGAAACACACAAGAAAAACAACAAAAATAGTACCTCTGCTATTGTTTCTATACTTTACCTATGAAAAACAAAAATTCTAATTTTTGTTTGGAAAAATCCTTCTCAAGTTGAGGCACAAAAACAATAAACAGAGCTAAAAAATACGAGCTACAAAAATCACAATATATTAGAAAAATCATAAAAAAATTAAAAAATAGAAAAAGAGGTCTAAACGATTGAATTTGGTGAAAACAAGGTGGTGCTCTCGAGTGATGCAATCACTTGGGGAGCCTTGCTTAGAACAACAAAATTTAGTGGACTACTAGTTTTTAGGTCAATCAGAGTTACTTTTCCAAAAATGAATAGTGTATGGTAATAGTACCAATAAAACTGAAAAATCAAAAACTTGTAAACCACTTTACCCAATACCAATCAACCTAAAATCAAACAAAGACTCAATTGAACAACTAAATAGTAACTCATAAGTGAACTGGCTCTCCAGCAACAGTGCCAAAATTTTGGTTCACGCCAATACGACCTGGGACAACCATTATACTACAAGTTGCCACGAATTCAATTCTAGGCGACTCGGCGATCGTAGCGGCGTGAACCAGCTCCCTCATTTGCATGTGATCCATAACATAGTCATGACAATTCCCTTAGCATATAAATAAATATATAATTGACCCAGACATTTGGATAGACACCAATTTCTACATACACACAAAATAATAACATGAGACAAAATAAAGTAATTTGTCATTCTTGTTCATACAAGAGCAATTCTTTCACTTCCATACATTACCAAGGCTTCAACATTTGTAGGATATCAAATACTTTAGAATTTCATTTCAAATTGAAGAGGAGAGGTGTCTCCATTAAGATCGCTTCATTACTTCACTAGAGTCAATCTGTCCACTTAAAATATCATAAAATGAGCCTACTATGGAGTTAAAAGCCATAGATTTAAAATCCATAAGAATATTCCTTATGTATAGCTACCTTTTCCTACTTAACTTAGAGGTGAGTCCCTTTTAAAACAATTAAATTTCTACACATAACCACCCATACTCTGTTTAAGACTAAAATTCAGACTCTGTATTTTATAAATTTACTGGGCAAGCCATAATAACTCCAAAATTTATGGAATTTGGTAGAAAATATACCTGATATGTCTAGAATCTTAGGTAAACATTTTAGAAACAAAATATTTTAATTTGCCCCTTCTAAACTACTATTTTGCAATTACTGCCTAGGCTGTCTCTTCAACATGATGGTCTCAGTTTTGCAAGCCTTTGTCCCACTAAACCAACTCAAAATCCCATGCAACTTAGTAGGTTTATACTCTAATGTTATGAAACCATTCCATAAAAATTTCAAAGTAAAACATGACCATTTGGACAATATAACATAGCCTTAAATAAAACTGGTTACATTGTGCTAATTTCTAAGGTAGTCTTGATTTCTCTACTATTTGACCTAGCAATGAATTCTCAAACACTATGAAAATATCCAGTTCATAACTACACATGCCAAAGAATGCCTCATAAAAATGTCAAGCCAAAAGAACTTGATTTAGGCATATTTCTACCTTAGAAAGTAGACCAATAGAAAAGAAATCTGATTTTGGGCAACAAGGCTAATCAAGTGAACTTGGGAGGTCTAAAGAAATTGGATTCCAATAAACCTTTGCAAACATTATCTATTATGTCAAAACAAGAGACATACCAAATTTCAAATCAATTGGAGCTCATTTAATGGTACAATTAAGCCAAAAATTCCATAGCAGCAAAATAAGAGCAACCACATTAACTAGATTCAATGCTATGATAATTAACCTTGCATAGTTTCTTAGTTTCAGCAACCCAATTAAAATAGAACCCTCTTGGCTTAGCCATTACATTTTTTTGTGATAATCCTGCCACTTCTTCCTCTACCATGGCCTTACATCCCAAGTTTTCCACTTAAGTATATAGAAAAAGAACCTTTCCAATCTCACTTTCATACATTCCCGACCCTTAACAATTTCAAACCAGAAAACTCTTAAAGACACACATATACACACGCACATATATGTATATCTTCAGGAAACAACTCACTTAACACACACATATACATATATATATATATATATATATATATATATATTGCTAATTTTTTTCCTATCCAGCTCCCAACACAAGAACAATACAAGATAGACTCTAAAAGTAGAAAATTTTGCATAAAAATGTCATAAGTTCAATCTCCCTTACCTCTTGGTTTGGGTCTCCGTTTTTTCTCTTTTCCTTCTCCATCCATCTTCTGATTCCTCTTCTGGTGTATCAATAGCTGTGAGTCACCACTACAGCAACCCAATCCCAGATGAAAGCCACTAATGCTGTCACATAGTGAAGAGGAATGATGAGATCAGAAATTGCTTCCTCACCATCATTTCTTTCTCTCTCTCTCTCTCTCTCTCTCTTTCTCATAGTTCCGTTCTATGTTCCAACCATGAGGAAGACCAAAGGAAGAAAAAGGGAAAAGGGAAAGGAGAGAAGGGTGGTCACTGATAGCAAGGGAACAACTGAGGATGGCAGCTCACGGTGGCTTTCCTCTCTTCTTTCTCTTAGCTTCTCTCCTATCTCCTCCCTCTTTTTTTGTTTTTCTTTTGGCCGAAGGATACTTGGCTTCTTTGAGAACCCATTCTCATTCAATGGATAAGATCACTCCAAGTGTCCTTATCTTATGTGCCCCACTCCCTTTTGGCTAGATTTTCATAAAGCCACCACCTCTTTTTCTTTTAATTTGCTTTGGTCCTTGAGCTGTTCAAATACTAATTTCCCAAATTACACTCAAGGTTCAAAATTTATTTTTATTTCTCTACTTTCCCAAATAAAATCAAGAACTTCACTTTGTCTAACAGTTTAACACAAGTCCTAAAAATTATTATCATTGTTTTTCAATTAAGTCCTCTATTGAGGATTTATGTGGGAATTTCTCACAATGAAAATTAGAGGTTTTCAAGATTTTTATGGTTTCACTAAATTTCAATCCCCAAAATTTCACATATAAACATATAACATATAACAAGGTTAACACATTTGTCAAGTGAATCAAAATTCACAGGTATTACAATCCAAATATGTCAAAATAATAAAGCATACCGGGAGGTCTTTATCATAAAACACAAAGGAAAAAAAATACATAACGAAGAGAAAAAAATTCAAGTCCAATCAGTCCAAACCAATAGAATTAGTACTTGTCAATCGCTAATATACCCGAAAGTGCACATAGGTTAGCTCACCAATCATCAACCCTGCCATGACGCATAAACTCATTCACTCAGTCAGGGTGCCTCTCGGGTCACACTCCCAGACTTGGGCTCATCTCCCTACCAAGGGAGTTATTGTCTCCACTCTTAGAGGTCAAGACACCTTATCACCCGAGTTTCCTGCCTTGACATAAGAGGGAGTACTATCCCACTCAAACACAAGTCACAAAATCCACATTCAAAAGTAACAATGTGTTTCAGACATCACGTAGAGCATAAAAGTTAACCAAGCATAATCCCGAATTACAATTATCTCAAGATATATGAATTGGCCATAAACATGCCGTCTAATTTCTTTTCCCCCTAACTTTAATTGTTAGCAACAAAATAATAATTTGACTTGCATGTTCTCCCAATTTTCATCCTGAATTCTTACTCAAATCCACTCTTTTCCTAAGTTTAATGAATTTGCCTACCTTACTACCTTATTACCTTAACGATAAGATAATATTAAAGAGGGGTTAATTTACTCACCTAGATTCCTATAAATCCTTCCGTGCAAAACTGGTCAAGCTTCTTCCAACGTGAACAAAATTCTGAGGTACTACCAAGTTTGTATTTTCAAGGAGGGAAATTGATGTGAGGGTGTGTTCTTATTTTTTCACTTGAATTCCTTTAAAGCCCAAAACAATCCTTTGATGCCAATCTCCTTTGAAGTTCCAAAAGATGCACTTTTGAGTTTATGTTGTGATTCTTTATGTTTAGGGGTGTTTGGGCGAGAGGGTATGGTTGTGGGACGATTTTCAGGTACATGTCTGTATGATAGGCTTAGGGTTGTTGAAGAATCACGTTATGAGAGAGAAAAGGGCCATTGGAAGAGAAAGAAAAAGAGAGAAAGCGAGAGGCAAAGAGAAATGACGGCCACCAAGGGAGACAGGGGCTAGGGTTTCTATTTTTTTTTAAGATTGGGTTAGTTCAATTAAGTTGATTAAATTAGTGTAATTTAATTTGAACTAGAAGCTTTTAATTAAATTAAATTGTTAGATAAGTGTCGATCTTTGTTTAAACTATCTTAAGAGTTTATTAGGATTTCCAAATCTTATTTATAAGATTGTGTTATTTAAGAAGATTTTAGTTAACCTTTTAATTTATTTGATTATAAATAATCTACTTGCAATATCTTATATTGACCATAATTATTCTTACTATATTTTATTCCTATGTCATAATATATATTATTTTTCTATTTCCAAATTCCTGTAGCTACTAGCATTAGGATCTGTTTATTTGATTATTTTTGTATTTTGTGTTAGTTAGAAGGAATATATATTAATTATTATTTAAATTATTGAATTATCCTTAAACTATTTGCCTTGTTTCCTACTACTAATCTTTTTATTAATTAAATACTCTTAATCAAAATACACGCCTTCCCTTATCCTTTCCCTATTTATTATAGTTGTTAACTATCCTTTTATTTGCATTCCTTTCCCCTATATTTAATTATTTCTCAATTATGAGAATTTATCCTTACAACAATATCTTGAGATTTAAACATTATTTTTCATTTCTTATTTTACACCAAGGTTCGCTAGAATATTTCCTACCTATTTCTACCTTTTATTGACATTTTGCTACACCCCTATAAAACCTTTAGTTTTTCATTTTAGTCCTTGCAATTTTCATTTTAGTCCTTATGCCTCTTAGCACTTCATAACATAAGCCCACAGCCTGAAACCACATACCATACATTATGCCAAACACACATCTTGCACATTTCAAAAACATGTACTTGCAAAATTAACACCGACAAAGCATAAATCATCCATTTATGAGAAAAATCAAAACAATGGGTATTACAATCATAATGTAATTCATGTATGTGTGCAGATATGAATGCTTGGTACTAGATGTGTTTCACATGTCCTTGTGTAGTGTTATCTACTTACTGAGTTTTCCAAACTCATGCTTTCTGTGGGTAACACTTTCCGATCTTGCAATTGTGGTTGAGGAGGATTTGTTAGAGGATTAGCGAACTCTCTAAGGTTACCCTTTCCCTCTGTCAAGTTGGTATATGTTATGTATTGTTGTACTTCTTTCTAGAATACTTTGTAGTGGTAAAGGTCACTTGGGTCTTTTGGTTGATTGTATATTTGTTATGAGATATTATATGACTGATATACTATGTTGGCGAGTAATAATTCGTTTTACAAGGTTAAATCAAATTTCTAGTGAATGAATGAAAAGGGTTTTATTTTCATAAATAAAATGTTCTTTATTTATTTTACTCATAAACATGGTTTAAGATATAATTGGAATTTGTAAAGTTTAGGCTTACGGGCCTAGGGAAGGTTTTTCCCTTAGATTTCGTATCGATCACATGCCTGAGTATTGGGGCATGACATTTAAGGTCAAACTAAAAGGTAAAATCCTCAAACTCCTCATTTTTCCTATCACTATCCTTTTCAATACCCCTACGATTCTCTTCAAAAAAAGGAGAACTTTCCCAACCACATTCCTCATCATCCTGAATGTC
The DNA here is from genome assembly GCA_037074585.1 of Biancaea sappan. Lineage (NCBI taxonomy): Eukaryota > Viridiplantae > Streptophyta > Magnoliopsida > Fabales > Fabaceae > Biancaea > Biancaea sappan. Next base: position 58,739,229 of record CM073490.1, read on the forward strand.
TAGCAAGGAGTTTCTATAGGACCTTTTATTCATAACCTTCTACTTAAATAGAGCATCCTTCATTCCAAGAACATCTTTATAGCTCTCAACCCTTTGCGTGTAGACACGTTCACATCCTCTCAATCATATCTAATCTCTTTAGTATCACAAATTAAGAAGGTCTTCCTTATCTTGAGATGTTGAGTGACTTAAATTATTTAGTGAACTGAATTATGACTTGACTCGGTATTTTAGGAGCACAATCCGAAAGAGGGGTTGAGGGAGGGGGTGAATCCCCCTGCGTTATGGAGTGACCAGCTTTACTTTTTTTTTTTTGGTTTGGGAGTAGTTATATATTTTAATATACATGTTTTTTCAGTTCCATACTGTACACTATCAAACACGTTTCCTAAAAGAATACAATACTTCTTTTTTCTCGTAGATGTAAGTCATATTAACCGAACCATGTTGAATCCATGTATTTTTTTTGTTTTTCATTCTGTTTATCTTCTCTATTATGTGGGGAATTTCCTGACATGAGACAATCTATCCACTTCAGAGCATCCATCCATTTCCCCCTCCGCACACAAAAGCCTCAACAAAGGGAACTCTTTACAAATTTAAAATTTTTTTTGTAAATTTAGTGAAGTTAATATTTCTTTTTGGGAGCCCAAGCCTAATATATTCCCTAAAACTTGCATTTTCTTATCTCCTTTCATGTCCTATCATCATAGGACTCATTAGGCCTTTAACCACCAAGTTTTATCTTAAAGAAGGTAGAAATTTCATAGCTTTGAGCCAAGGTGAGTAGATAAATCTACTCTCTTGAAATATTTAAAACTTTTGTAATGCTTAAATTTTTCTATAATTATTCCTTTAGTTGTGTTTAATGCATGAATTAGTAAGAAGAATGACGCACTTTAGTGCACGATGTTATTTCATATTTTGGATATGATTTTGGTTTAAAGAGTAATGTCAATACGAGTTACTACCTATACTTATACTCATATGTGGGCACCACATTTGATGTAACTAATGTGCTGAATCTTAGAAATGATTATTATTGATGTTGTGTTGGAATTATGATGAGGAACATGATTGTTGATGGATTCCTATTGTCTTAATTATTACTTTCACTTATGATTGTGATTGTAATGTGTTTGAGCAATGGGCATGGTGAATCATCCCATGGACCATGGAGTCAATAAAGGTGGCCTGGAGTTAATAAGGGTGGCAATATAATTGATTTGGTGAAATTCAAAGAAGACATAGCCATATTAGACAAGGTGCTTGGCTAAGAGAACAAAATTGTTGTATGTAACCTAACATTAGGTGTGTAATGCCCCAAAAATTTGGCACATGAATATACGTACATTATAGGGTTTACCTTAGTAGTAGCCCATAATTTCCCTAAACAACCCTAATATCCATGACTATACAAATTATAAATTACATAATTTACAAAGCAAATTACAGCCAATTTAAATAAAATCCCTAAACTCCGTAGGACCTAGGTGGCCTATAGGATTACAAAGTATTTCTATTGATTCATTTAGACCCCTCCAACTAAATGGAGTATGTCTCCAAGCTGCTAACTGTAACGTCCTTATTTTACTATACTAAAATCTGAAATTTTTTTTAAATTTTAATGCTTAATACTCATATCTTCAAAAAGAACATTTTACAATTGTTCTCAGTACAAATCATAATTGGTTATACATAATAATTGAAATTCTAAACATAAGATAATTTTACATTCATTTGAAATAAATTACAAATCTGTCGTACATAGTAATTTGATATCTAAACTTAAAAATAATCTATAATTCTAATACTTAACAAATTTGAGTGCTCTAAAAGTGTTCAATCAATCTTTACACTTTTCCCCTTATACTCAGCCCATGAAATGGTCAGTTGGAAAAGCACAAAAAGGTGAGATAAGGGTATCTCAGTAGCTAGCATAATTTTATAAACATTTATAAATATACCATTTCAGTCATAAAAGCACATATATCATAAAAATCAGTCCATGTAATATAAATTCTCAGTTCAGTGTAATAGGTTGATGAAAAATTAGCAAGCTGATATATGAATAAATCATGGAATCAAGAATAGTTGGTGGCACACTCAACGTCATGGAAAAGATAGTCTGCAGAACTATTTTTCCAAGCTAAACATCAGAAAAAGGCTACTGCAGTCCTTTAACTCAAGCTAGAAAAATTTCAAGCTAAAACATGGAAATAGAATTTCCAAGATGACATGGAAATCATGGAAATAAAATTTCCAAGATGACATGGAAATAGAATTTCCAAGCTGACATGGAAGCGTAGCTCCCAAGCTAAACATGGAAGAAAACTTCCAAGCTAATATCATGCTAATTTCATCATGAAAAACATATTTCACTTTAGATAAAACTTCATGGACATAAAATATTCAAGTAGTAAAACAAGCTTTTATGAATTACTACGCTACGCTACCTGTACTTTGTAGTCTGACTTTTTAGCTCAAATAGCTATTCAATCTGTCTTGAAATTCGTTTCACAATTTTTGATCGTTGACCGTGGGGTAGTCTGCACTGGTTTTGGTTCTGATTTTTTTTGCTTCCTATTCACTGCCACTTCTCCCTTAACACTTGTGTGGGTTAGTAATAGAAAAATCTCCTCAAAGTAGCTCAGAAAAATCAAGTTTAACGTTGCTATTTGCTGGATTCTCTTTTTCTCACACTCTCTCGGCTGTGAATGGTGCAAGGAAAGGGGAGGAAGATATTGCTATTTATAGCTAAGAATGGGAGGCAAGTGGAAAATTCCTTTTGAATATTCAAATATCTCTCTAAAGCCTAGAAATGTTTAGAAAACTCAAGATAACTCAAGATAAACCTAGACTAACCTAGAATTCTCTAGAATTATCTATACTAGAAATGTTTAGAAAACTCAAGATAACTCAAGATAAACCTAGACTAACCTAGAATTCTCTAGAATTATCTATACTAGAAATGTTTAGATAACTCAAGATAAACCTAGACTAACCTAGAATTCTCTAGAATTATCTATACTAGAAATGTTTAGATAACTCAAGATAAACCTAGACTAACCTAGAATTCTCTAGAATTATCTATACCATTCTACAATATTCTACACTTATCTAGGAAATTCAAGAATATACAAGATATCTCTAGAACATACAAGATTCCTCTAGAACAATCTAGATTCATCAAGGACATTCAAGAGATTTCTAGAGTCTCAAAATAAAAAAAATATTAAATATTTAATCCATAATAATTTGGGATGTTACAACTCACCCCCCCTAAAATTTGAATTTTGTCCTCAAAATTCGGTAAGCATATAATTAAAAGGATTATACATTAGAAATTTTAATTACCTAGTGAAATAACTCAGGATAATGTCTTCTTATGTGTTCTTCAGTTTCCCATGTTGCTTCCTCTTGGGATAATCCTCTCCAAACTACTTTAACTAGAGGGATTTGCTTATTTCGCAATGATTTGAGTCGTGTATCAGTGATTCTATATGGTCTTATTTCTACTGTCATATTCTCTTGTAAATGTACATTCTTATGTTCGATGACATGTGAAGGATCTGGGATGTACTTTTTAAGTTGAGACACATGAAAAACATTATGAATATTTGCTAAGTTCGGGGGTAAGGCTAATTTGTAAGCAGTGTTGCCAAATTTTTCAAGGATTTGGAATGGGCCTAAGTATCTTGGACTAAGTTTCTTTGACTTCATAGATCTTCCAACTACTGTAATTGGTGATATTTTAAGAAAAAGATGATCACCTTCTTCAAAACTTAAGGGCCTTCTTCTCTTATCTGCATAGCTCTTTTGTCTACTTTGAGCTGTAAGTAATCTATCCCTTATAATTTTAATTTTCCTTGAAGTTTGGTCTACTATTTCTGGGCCTATCAATGCTCTTTCTCCTAGTTCAACCCAACAGATAGGTGATCTATACTTCCTTCCATATAGAAATTCATATGGGGCCATCTTGATACTAGATTGGAAACTGTTATTGTAGGCAAACTCTGCTAATGGCAAGAATTTATCCCAATTCCCCTTGAACTCAATCACGCAAGCCCTTAACATATCCTCTAAGGTCTAGTTTGTCCTTTCTGTTTGACCATCTGTTTGAGGATGATAAGCAGTGCTAAACTTCAATTTTGTACCCATGGCATCTTGTAAAGATCTCCAAAATCTAGAGGTGAACCTTGAGTCTCTATCTGATATGATGTCACATGGAACACCATGTAATCTGACTATCTCCTTTATGTATAACTCAGCATACTTATCTAGGGTATAGGTAGTATTGACAGCCAAGAAATGTGCTGATTTTGTCAATCTATCTACTATTACCTAAATGGAATCATGGCCAGAAGAAGTTCTAGGTAGTCCTACAATGAAATCCATTGAGATGCTATCCTATTTCCCTTTTGGGATTTCTAAAGGTTGCAATGAACCACCTGGTCTTTGGTGTTCAGCTTTTACTTTTTGACAGGTTAGACATTTACTAACAAATTCTGTTACCTCTTTCTTCATTCCAGGCCACCAAAAATTTCTTTTTAGGTCATGGTACATCTTTGTTGTTCCTGGATGAATAGTGTACTTACTTTGGTGTGCTTCTCTTAAAATATCTTGCCTAAGGTTTCCTTGATTGGGAATATACACTCTTTCTCCAAATTTGAGTAATCCTTTGTCAGTGAATTTAAGATTCTCTGTTTTACCTAAGGCCATTAACTCTTCTACTTCTTTGATGTAAGGGTCTTTAGGTAAAGCTTCCAAAATTAAATCCTCTAGTTCATTTCTAATCACTAGGGCACTTATTTTTAGACTCTTATGGTTAAAAGATACTTTAAGACTTATATCTCTGAATTCCTCTAAGAGTTGTTCCTCTCTAAGCATCATAATAGCTAGATGAACAGATTTTCTGCTTAAAGCATCAGCTACTATGTTGGCTTTACCTGGGTGGTACTTAAGAATGAAATCATAGTCCTTCAGAAATTCAATCCATCTCCTCTGCCTCTTGTTAAGCTCCTTTCGGTCAAAAAGGTATTTAAGGCTCTTGTGATCAGAAAATATTTCAAAACTTGCACCATATAGATAATGTCTCCAAATTTTAAGGGCAAAGACTACGGCTGCTAATTCAAGATCATGAGTAGGGTAATTTTGTTCATGTGGTCTTAATTATCTAGATGCATAGGCCACTACTCTTCCTAGTTGCATTAGTACACAACCTAAACCTTTAAGTGATGCATCTGTATAAATTATGAAAGGTTTTTGAGGGTCAGGTATAATTAATACTGGAGTTGATGTTAATCTAGCCTTTAATTCCTGAAAACTTTCTTCACACCTACTGTCCCAAATGAAAGGTAGATTTTTCCTCGTTAGCCTGGTTAAAAGTAGAGCTATTTGTGAGAATCCCTTGATGAACTTTCTATAGTAACCATCTAATCCTAGGAAACTCCTAATCTCTGTTACAATTTTTGGTCTTTCCCAGTGTAAGACAGCTTCTACTTTACTAGGATCAACTGATACTCCTTCTCCAGAGACGACATGTCCTAAGAATTTTACTTCTTTCAACCAAAACTCACATTTGCTAAGTTTGGCGTACAATTTCTTTTCTTTTAAAACTTGAAGTACAATTCTTAGATGTTGTTCATGTTCTTCCGCAGTTTTTGAATAGATTAAGATATCATCAATAAAAACAACTACAAATTTATCTAAGTAAGGCCTAAAAATCCTATTCATGTAATCCATGAAAATAGCTGGCGCGTTTGTTAAACCAAACGGCATGACTAGGAATTCATAATGCCCGTACCTAGTTCTAAAGGCTGTTTTAGGAATATATTCTTCCTTAACTCTCAATTGATGGTATCCTGATCTTAGGTCAATTTTTGAAAATACCAAAGCTCCTGCAAGTTGATCTAACAAATCATCTATTCTGGGCAAAGGGTATTTATTTTTTATGGTGATTTTATTTAGTTGCCTAAAGTCGATACATAGTCTAAGTGTTCCATCTTTCTTTTTAACGAATAGAACTGGGGCTCCCCATGGTGAAACACTAGGTCTAATGAAACCTTTTTCTAAATGTTCTTCTAATTGTTTCTTAAGTTCGGCTAACTCAGTCGGGGCCATCCTATAGTCGTGGCAGCTTGATTGTCTTCTTGTCGATCTGCCCTAGCCACCAAGTGTTCTATGTTCTGAGTAAGGGTTTCCAAGATCTCGGCTTGGGTTCTGTTAGATGAGGCCATTTCTACAAGACACTGAAAAGGTTGTATTTCTAAATCACAGAAACAAGCTAATCAAACATATAGCAAACATCATCAAAATATCCTAATTCTACCCATAAGGTGCCCAAATCTTTCCTCTGATACCAAATTTTGTAACGTCCTTATTTTACAATACTAAAATCTGAATTTTTTTTTTAAATTTTAATGCTTAATACTCATATCTTCAAAAAGAAAATTTTACAATTGTTCTCAGTACAAATCATAATTGGTTATACATAATAATTGAAATTCTAAACATAAGATAATTTTACATTCATTTGAAATAAATTACAAATCTGTCGTACATAGTAATTTGATATCTAAACTTAAAAATAATCTATAATTCTAATACTTAACAAATTTGAGTGCTCTAAAAGTGTTCAATCAATCTTTACACTTTTCCCCTTATACTCAGCCCCTGAAATGGTCAGTTGGAAAAGCACAAAAAGGTGAGATAAGGGTATCTCAGTAGCTAGCATAATTTTATAAACATTTATAAATATACCATTTCAGTCATAAAAGCACTTATATCATAAAAATCAGTCCATGTAATATAAATTCTCAGTTCAGTGTAATAGGTTGATGAAAAATTAGCAAGCTGATATATGAATAAATCATGGAATCAAGAATAGTTGGTGGCACACTCAACGTCATGGAAAAGATAGTCTGCAGAACTATTTTTCCAAGCTAAACATCAGAAAAAGGCTACTGCAGTCCTTTAACTCAAGCTAGAAAAATTCCATGCTAAAACATGGAAATATAATTTTCAAGATGACATGGAAATAGAATTTCCAAGATGACATGGAAATAGAATTTCCAAGCTGACATGGAAGCGTAGCTCCCAAGCTAAACATGGAAGAAAACTTCCAAGCTAATATCATGCTAATTTCATCATGAAAAACATATTTCACTTTAGATAAAACTTCATGGACATAAAATATTCAAGTAGTAAAACAAGCTTTTATGAATTGCTACGCTACGCTACCTGTACTTTGTAGTCTGACTTTTTAGCTCAAATAGCTATTCAATCTGTCTTGAAATTCGTTTCACAATTTTTGACCGTTGACCGTAGGGTAGTCTGCACTGGTTTTGGTTCTGATTTTTTTTGCTTCCTATTCACTACCACTTCTCCCTTAACACTTGTGTGGGTTAGTAATAGAAAAATCTCCTCAAAGTAGCTCAGAAAAATCGAGTTTAACGTTGCTATTTGCTGGATTCTCTTTTTCTCACACTCTCTCGGCTGTGAATGGTGCAAGGAAAGGGGAGGAAGATATTGCTATTTATAGCTAAGAATGGGAGGCAAGTGGAAAATTCCTTTTGAATATTCAAATATCTCTCTAAAGCCTAGAAATGTTTAGAAAACTCAAGATAACCTAGAATTCTCTAGAATTATCTATACTAGAAATGTTTAGATAACTCAAGATAAACCTAGACTAACCTAGAATTCTCTAGAATTATCTATACTAGAAATGTTTAGAAAACTCAAGATAACTCAAGATAAACCTAGACTAACCTAGAATTCTCTAGAATTATCTATACCATTCTACAATATTCTACACTTATCTAGGAAATTCAAGAATATACAAGATATCTCTAGAACATACAAGATTCCTCTAGAACAATCTAGATTCATCAAGGACATTCAAGAGATTTCTAGAGTCTCAAAATAAAAAAAATATTAAATATTTAATCCATAATAATTTGGGATGTTACACTAACCTCCAGTGGTTTTCCCATCCTCTTCAACTAGTAAGTCTAAAAATAGCAAAAGAGAGCGTGAGTTTATCAAAAACTCAGTGAGCAGGTGACTGTTTAGTAAAACATGGCATAAGTGCAAATACTAGCCTCACTACCAAAATCAAAATAAATACCACTAGCACATATCGGTACAATATATATATATATATATATATATATAACATACCTTACCACGCAACCAAGACCTGCGATTCAACGCGAGTCTACAATCTCACAAAAAAATCCATAAAACAATCCTTAACCAAATAAAAGCATAAATAAACAACCACTCCAAAATGCATTATGCAATGCATAATGTATGATGCTTTTTCCACATCCTTTCCATACTTACCACATTGAAGACCAACCCTCAATGGGTTTATTCAGAGGTCCATCCCTCTGTTCCCTCTCGCGATGTGGACAAATACATTATGCAATATTTATCCTATTCTTTTTCACACCACATTGAAGACTAGCTTCAATGCGTATGCATACCCATTGACACCACTCAGTGGTATTACACAATGGGTAGCTTTCCACTCTATTCCCACACATTTCCTCTTCTCATAATGTAAATATATAGATGACGATATGCAATGCATTTTCTACACCATCACCACACAACATATACCATATCAATTCACCAGTTTAAACATAATTAAACATAAAACTTTCAATCCCACAATCATTCAATGAAATTCATTGGTCTAGTTATTACCACTAACTAAGGAATTTCATTGATGCATTACTAATTATGGTGTGAATGAGATTTATATTGACTTGGCCAAATAATTTAATAAAAGCTTAAATGGCACGGTCATCCATTCACCTTGATTACTGCATAAAAGGTCCCGAGAGACAAGCCAATGAAGCTCCCAACCCACCTAGAACCAACCACAATTGATAAATAAATAAAACAAAGAAAATCCTCACCACTAACCCTGACCTTTGATCATTCATTTGGTCATAACTCTTAACCGGTAAGGAGTTTTTTAACAAATCTTATACCATTGGAAACTAGATATAAATTTTGCTAAAAATGGAGTCCGAACGAAGGAGTTATAGCCATTTCAAAATAGACCAACGAGGCTGTCTGATGGCTGGAGCTTGGGGCACCAGATGCCCAAAATTTTGCCCAAATTTATGTTCTTGGTGCCTGAGGTGCCACACATGGTGCCTGAGGTGCCACACGTGGTGCCTGGGGCACCAAGACAGCTTTTTTTCACTCAAAGGTGGTGACTTGGGCACTACGACTCTGAACTTGAATTTTAGGCTTGGTTTTAGGTCAGATCTAGCCGAATCTTCACCATTTTTTATGGGATCTCATCCTCGATGTCTAAGGAGTATTTAGACACCAAAATCCCCAATTTTAACCGAGAAATGAAGCTAAAATCTTAGTTTTACCCTATATACCCTTAAAACTAGAAAATAGGGAAAAGTTCGAAGAATCGGAATTCTTACCTCAATTCCTTGCTTTCCCTAGGTTTTTTAGCCTCCAAAGACTCGCCCCACCACCAGAGAAAGGTTCTTCGAAGCTTATTAAGGATTTTGGTAGAAAGCTAAAGAGAAGGAAGAGAGAAGGAGAGAAGAGAGAGTGAGGAGAGAGAGAAGAAAGTGAAAAAATAAGGAAAAAGGCATAGGGCCGCTTATGTATATCCGCCTAGGGTAAAATTCCTACATTGCCCCCAGGTAACTCTTGGTTAACCTTGATAGTGGCAAATTCATAATTTCTCCAATTTTGGTATTTTCTATATCTTAAGTACCACCTAGTTCCTCATTTCAATTTAGTCCCTCTTTGGACCTCATAGGTACTCAGCCTCCTCTATGCCTTGTGATTACTCTCTTTCTGTTCCTTGTTTCTCAATTCTATCTCCACGAAATTTCCTCTTCCTCTTATCTTTCTTCAACTATCAAAAATATTATCTACAATTAAATGCTTGGTCCAGTTATTTATTTCCACTTCCATAAATAATATTCAAAAGAATAAATTAAATATGGAAAACTAGAATTAACCAAATAATTCCATTAAAAATAAATGGAAATTTTCATTACAACAACCATAATACCACCAATTACATGGTTCCAAAATTGGCGGGTATTACAGGGTGTTTGTGTGATACTATTGATGATTGCCTTGTACTTAAATTTTACTTATGTTTTATGTTTCACACATATTTTAGTATTGTATTTGTAGAGTAAAATTATTCTCTCATTGAGTCATATACTCCCTCCTCTTTATCAAAAACCTTTCAGATTAGCCAGTAGACGAGGAGCCTCTGGACTGTTGGTGCTTAAGGTCCCTTCTGTATTCAGGGTTTGTTTAATGTAATTTCCATTGTTAAAAAAAAATCTAGAGTTAGATCTGTAGTTATGTAGGTAGGTTAGGAAAGAATGATGTATGTGTATGTTTACTAATGTTTGAATATTGGTGATGTAGGCGGAGCCCATTTTTAATTCTTTTGGAAGCATTGTTTATAAACATTCCAGTCAAAAATTTCTTGAGTTTGTGTTGGAATGTTTAGAAACATTGTGATTGCTCTTTTGTATGAGCATTACTTCATAGATTAATAAGATTATCTCTTTTGAAATATAATGTTATTTAAATGCCTCGTGTTATTCTTCTTACATTTGGGTCGTTAGGATGATGTTTGAATGTATGGCATAACCATATTCTTGGACTTATAGTAGTGAGGGGATGATACTTACCGTGCTAGTCATGCACCTGAGCCTGGATGCAGAGTGACATGCTTGTTCTTGAAGCTTAAAGATATTAATTTTCGATTTTGGACCCACAAGAAATTTCTAGCCCAATATACTTCAGTAAATTAGACATAACTTGAGCTATAAAAGTTCAATTGATGTGATTCTTGATGTGTTGGAAAGATAAAATATAGGCCTTCAAGTTTAATGAAGAACACTTAGCTTGATTCCACCTAAATAATAGATGAAAATTCATTGAAAACCATTCATTTTAGAGTTTTGAATTTTCCTCCAACACAATTTTTTGGATTGTATCATTGTATATATAGGATGATATTAAAGGATTACAAGATTTGTTTTTTAGCATTAGCAATGTTGGGGTACCTAGAAACATGCTGGAGTTTCACCTTTTAGGAGCTCACAAAGCATTCTAAAATGGTGAACAATTGATATGAACCATGCCAACTTGTGACAAAACTCGTAACTAAAATTAGTGCCTAGGACCGTTCTACTACAGATTTAGATGGAAATCGCAACCTAACACCTATAAAGAGATGTGAACCTTGGTATGATGAAGACGTCACAATCAAAGGATGGAAATTCAATTAATAAGTCAGAGTATGAATGCCACAGATAAAATCTAATAAGTTCGAAAAGTTCTTCAAGGAACCAAAGAGAAATTTATCCTCACAAAAGTATTTTGAATTCATATTGAATGAAAAGGCCTATTTAAAGGCATTACAAGGGAAACAATCAAAAACAGAAAAGGAAGCTAATAGCTTAAAGGAAACTAATCTTAATGCAATGTTCATGATTAATCCCACAATATTTGAAATCATTGGCTAGATTATTCGAGAACGTGAATTTTGTTGATCATGCAGAACATGTTCTATGGGCCTACACAAAATAGCTTAAGCCTAATCCTCTTGCATATGCCCATTCAATGCCTCCTTGAATCTCTTTGCTCTTACTTTTGTAATTGGACTAGGTGGTACTTCAAGCGGGTCCACACTCTATTTGGTAACCATAATTCCATCATTCCCCTCTTCTTGAAAAGGATTTGTCCTCAAATCTTCACCTATATCAAAAGAACTTAAATAAGACACATTAAAAGTAGCACTGACATTATACTCACCAGGAAAATCTAGCTTGGAGGCATTGTCATTGATCTTTTCAGTGACTTGAAATAGGCCATCTCCTCGAGGTAACAACTTTGACTTTCTTTGTTTCGGAAAGTGTCCCTTTCTCATACACCCACACCCAATCGCCAAGCTTAAAGATCTGCTTAAGATGCCCTTTGTTGGTGTGTTTAACATATTGTTTAGTTCTCCTCTCAATGTTGAGCCTTGCTTTCCAATGAATCTACTTAACAAAATTTTCTTTCTTTTTGCCATCTAAATTAACATGCTCAGTCACAGGAAAGGAGATAAATCCAAAGGAATTAGTGGATTAAAACCATACACAATTTCAAATGGTGAAAATTTGGTAGCAGAATGAATAGTATAATTGTAAGCAAACTCAACATTTGGTAAACAATCTTCCCATGTTTTGATGTTCTTTTTTATGATAGCCCTCAACAATGTAGACAAAATCCTATTCATGACTTTGGTTTGATCATCAGTTTGTAGGTGACAAGGAGTAGAAAATAACAACTTAGTGCCTAACTTACACCACAAAGTCTTCCAAAAGTAACTCAAGAACTTAGCATCTTTATCTGAAACAATTGTTCTAGGCATCCCATGTAATCTCATATTCTCCCTAAAGAACAAATCAGTAACGTTGAAAGCATCATCAGTTTTATGACATGGAATAAAGTATGCCATCTTAGAAAATCTATCGACAATCACAAACACATTGTCCCTCCCATGTTTAGTTCTAGGCAAACCTAACACAAAATCCGTTGAAATATCAATCCAAGGTGTAATAGGAATAGGTAGTGATGTATAAAGTCCACAAGGCTGCACTCGAGATTTAGCTTGCTTACAGGTGACACATCTACCACAAAGTCTCTCAACATTTCTTTTCATATGTGGCCAATAGAAATGTTCTTGCAAAACAACAAAAGTTTTAGCTATCCCAAAATTACCCATCAATCCTTCACCATGAGACTCCTTTACTAACAAATCTTGAATTGAACAATTTAGAATGCACAATTTATTTTCTCAAAACAAAAAACCTTCAAATCTAAAAAACTTACAATAAGCTGCCCTTTCACACAAAGCATACGCTTCCTAAAATCTTGGTCTAAAGGATTCAAGTCTTTAATATGTTCAAAACCAAGTAATTTTGCATCAAGAGTAGAAAGAAGTACATACCTGTGAGAAAGTGCATCGGGAACCACATTCACCTTACTTTGTTTGTATCAGATGACGTAGGGAAATTGTTCTATGAACTTCACCCAACATTCATGTCTCTTGTTCAACTTGTGTTGACCCTTTAAATGCTTCAATGACTCATGATCAGTGTGGATCACGAACTCCTTAGGCCAAAGATAGTGTTTCCATGTTTCTAAGGCTCGAACCAACGCATACAACTCTTTGTCATAAGTACGGTACTTTATGGCAGCCCAACTTAGTTTCTTACTAAAATACGCAATTGGTCATCCTTCTTGCATAAGAATGGTTCACGCCATTATGATGCTGAATCGCCCAAAATTAAATTCGTGGTAATCTTGCAATATAGTGATCCCTAAGTTGTATTCACTCAAGGAGCCTCACTTCTAACCACTAACTAATTGTTCTTAGTGCTGATTACACTAATTAACTATACAGGGGGCTTTGTGACAGTAGCAGAAAAGCATAAAAACAAAAGTTAAATCTTGTAGTAGCAGAACAGGTTCGACAACAAATAGAAAAATATCACAGAACGCATGTAATCAACTCTGGTTTTCCTAGAAGTGTAATCATCATTATCCTTTTCTTAAAATCAGTTCTAACTTCATCTATTATTCCAGTCATTAACTAAGTTTTCTAGAAAATCTCCTAGAACTTGAACACATTAAGTCCTAACCGGAAACTTGCCTTTACACAATCGCATATTGGCAACCCAATCTAATCGTACGTACTAAACATGCATAGCAATCACATACATACGAGTCTAGTAAGGTTTTCTCTCTAATGAAGCAATAAAACCATAAATTAAACCCATACGTCTTTTCAAATAATATATATATATATATATATATATATATATATAAATGAGAACAAAAGACAGAATAAAGATTAAACTAAAATAGATTAGACCAGAAACACTTATCTATTCAAAGGCATTCAGACTACATTTCCTAGTTCTAATATCTAGCATTTATATATATATATTTTAACCCCTAATTTGGTCTATTTGCATTTCCATCTATAAGAATTCTCCAATTTTATTATACTTTGTGATTTATTGAGTCTAAATTAATCTTGGATGGAAATGAATTATTTTCATATTTTAGAACTTAAATTATTAAAGACTCAATTTAATTCATTGGTATGCCTTGCAGATATTAAATTTGGAGATTTTCTGATGATGTGGCGCTGAGGCGGATAGTCTTGCTGACATGGCACTTATGTGGTGTTTTTCTGATGAGGAGGATGCTGACTGGACTTGCTGCTGTGTTTTTGCTGACATGGAGATGTGTGGAGCCCTCAAACCAGATCCATTAGTCTTTGTATGCTGTTTAGTTCCTGCATATTTCCTAAACTTTGCTGAAAATGGCAATCAGCATTCTACATGGCTAAAGAGACCTTCTGCTGTACTATTTTTGTGAAATTCTGCTGCTGCCTGCTGCTCTCTTTCTGTAGAACAATTCAGCCACATTTCAGTCCTCCTTTTTGAAAGTCAACTAAGCATCTAGGGTAGAATATTCTGAGGGATTTTTAGGGCATCTGTTTGTATCATTCCAGACTTACTTTTTTTTTTGGCTGTAACTTAGAAATTTCGTAGCTCTCTCTTCCTCTCTGTTTCTCTTCTGTTATTTGCTGTTTTTCTCTCATGGAGGGCTAAGTCTTCATTGTAATAAGTCACTGGACCATGGGATGTTGTAGCTTGAACTAAGAATGCAAGATAAGTGTTTTATTCTCCCTTCCATCTCATTTCGTTTCTGCTTTGCTGTTATGTTTATGTTGCTGTCAGTTTCTGATTAGAACTTGAGAAGGAACATAAACTGATTTATATATATGAGATAATACCTTTCTTGACTGGTTAGGAAGTAAGTGAAGCAAAATGGCTAGTTAGATGATATATTTAACTTGGTTTGGTTAAGGGTTTCTATTGAATGCATCTAGTTTTAGTTAGGAAGATATTCTTGACTATAATTAGTATCATTATATTCTAGAAGTTATTCTAGAACCTTTTTCATAAAGAACCAAACAATGGAATGAGAACAAAACTGAATCAATGAGTTAGGTAATGATAGTTGCACTCCCATGAATCCTAGTGGCTGGTTACATTGTCTTGTTACTGTCAATATCTTGCCAGTTTCGCTTGCTGCTGCTGATAAGTTGCAATTTACTTGTTGTTCTGTTTCTATTTCTATTTTTGCTGTTCTACCAACAAACCCCCCCGTTTATATGCCTTTAATTAATGTTTAGTGTTTAGAACAATTAGTTAGTAGTTATAAGTGAGGCTCCTTGAGTGAATACGACCTGGGGATCACTATACCGCAAATTGCCATGAATTCAATTCTGGGCGATTCGGCATCGTAGTGGCGTGAACTAAGTTCCACCAAAGACTAATTACAAAAAGGGTTTTAGCCTTCCATAAGGACTGAAACAAAAAATACAGAGGAGAAACTACAAAGAACCCTAAACTACAGAAGAAGATAGGAGGAAGAAGAAGTTGTTTTGTCCAAAAATGAAAATATCATATATCTTAATCTTTTTGGCAAGGAATGAGGACGAAATTGCCTTTCTGGTGCCGTTATTTTCCATCTGTTTTTGGCCAGCAAGTGTAGCACCTTGGGCAAAAGCAATGCATGGAAACAGAGGTGCAGAAGTTACTTTTTCTGTTTCCAAAGTTTACTTAGGAAAGTTACATATTTTAGGTAAACTTAAACTGCATAAATTCTGCACTTTCTAAACCAGTGGGTCCCACTATTTCAGTCAACATCCAAGGTGGAAGAAAATGCCTAGTCAGCAATATTTAGCATCCACATAGTGCTTAGGTGGCGTCCACATCATCAATTCGCCCATGTCAACACTTTTGTTCTCTAATTACGAAATCAAAGCACAATTAGTCCAAAATTAAATTACATCCAATTAATTCTAAAACATAATAGAATCAGAGAGTTCTCATGAAAATGTATACAATAGGACTAAGATAGGGACCAAAATGCATATAAAAATGCTCGATATCAAAGAATCGCACCAATACCTATACATGAAACATCACATTCAATCTCAAAAGTTTTGCAAAGTTAGGTAAAGCAAGCAAATGAGCATGAGTTAATTTTTCCTTAAGCAGTTAGAATGCTTTTTCTTCCACTTCTTCCCATTTGAACCCAACATTTTTTTCATGACTTCAGTTATTAGGCGGCTATGCTACTGAAGTCTTTCACAAATCGCTGATAAAAACTAGCAAGTCCATGAAAGCTTCAAACATTACTTACACTTGTTGGACTTGGCCATTCTTGGATTGGACGAATCTTTTCGTCATCAACCTGTACTCCTTGTGCACTCATAACAAAACCAAGAAACACAAGCTTATCAGTGCAAAATGTGCACTTCTTTAGGTTAGCAAATAATTTCTCTTTCCTAAGCACATCAAGCATAGATTGCAAATGCATCAAATGGTCTTCCAAATTTTTGCTATAAATGAGAATATGATCAAAATAGACAACAACAAATTTTCCAATAAAAACACACAAAACATGGTTCATTAATCTCATGAAAGTACTAGGAGCGTTAGTAAACTAAACAACATGACTAAACATTCATATAAACCATATTTTATCTTAAATGCAGTTTTTTGTTCATCACCTTCTTTCATTCTAATTTGGTGATACCCACCTTTTAAATTAATTTTAGAAAAGACACAAGAACTATGCAACTTATCCAACATATCATCTAAACAAGGAATAGGATGACGATACTTTACCATGATATTGTTGATTGCTTGGAAGTCTACACAGATCCTCCATGTCCCATCCTTCATGGACTCATGCTTTCCCTCACGTACCCCTTTTCCAACAACCCACCTACCTACCTTTGTAGTTCTTTTGTCTCCTCAAGATTACTCCTATAGGCTAGTCGGTTTGGAAGGGTAGCACAAGGTATAAAATTAATTTAATGTTCAATCCCTAGAATAGGAGGTAATCAATTAGGAATTTCCTCAGGCAAGACATCCTCAAAATCCTGCAAGATAGAAACAATTGAACTAGGCAAAGTATCAACAAATTGGTTAGTATTCAAAAATTCCTCGTTCTACAAAAATGCAATCATAGGCTGATTAAGAAACATAGCTCTCCTAATTTCACTCGCCTTTTCATAGGCATTTGTTTTTCTCTCTTCTTTTCTCTCAACTTTTTCAGTCTCTCTTTCTTTTTCTTTCTAATTGTCTCTCAATTTCTTTTTACCACTCTTTCTTTCACTCTTTTTATTTTGTTTACTCTTTTTCTGCAACTTCACTTGATCTTCATAAATTTGTTTTGGTGTCAATGGTACATGTAATGACCTGGATTTCCAGGAACATGATTGGCATGGTAATTAGGGATATGACATCCCTATACTGTAAGTCTACTAGAGATTATTACTAAATCTCAACCAAACACTGAGCCAGAACATTCACAACAAAACAAGCGGGATCCAGGTGTCCTATATAACTATAGAGTATACCTAAAATCAAACAAGAAAAGGGAGAGGATCACTAACCCAAGGTTTCACTTGGAACCTAAGTCATACACAAAACATACTCCTCAGGCAGGTCGATGCCAAAACCTGCATGGAAAACATAAAAGAAGGAAACATGAGTAAATTCAATACTCAGTAAGAACCAACTATACTTATTTGTGGTCTGCTTGAGAGATAGTTTTCTATTTTGAAATCATGGGGAGACATTACTTTTGGGTCACTCGGATTTATAGATCACATCATTTTGAAGATGTCTTTGGGGATAATACTCCCGACCTCGTCATTACCTAACTGAAAACCCCTTTCACTATAGTCAAGTGGTCTTTCCACAAAACTCATTAAGTCATCATAAGAAAACATCTCAAATCATATTAATCACCATGTGAGGTTCATATTAGATTTATATGGGTATACACTTACCCTTTTAAAATATCATACATATATCACATAACACATGATTATCACAACCTTTACCTTATGATCCATCCATGTATATATATATATATATATTATGTTTTTATTCATAATATCACCATTAAGTTCAAGCCAACCACGATCACCATAGACTTCATGAACTATGTGCCACCGGGTCTTATAGGCAAGAATCTTGTTCTGCCAATCCATATAGGTCTCAAGAACCACGTGCCACCGGGTCTCATGGTTCTTCTGAGGCTAATTTATATCAAGGGGAGTCCATATGTCTCATAGACCACATGCCACCGAGCCTCATAGGCAATAATATCATTCCACCGATCTATAGGTCTCATGGACCATGTGCCACCGAACCTACTGGATTTTCCCAAAGAAAATATCCTACGAGGATCCGTAGACTTCATGTGCACCCTACCCAAAGGTTTCATCTTGCCTGAAGGCGTATCTTGCTCGTAGGCAATATCCCCGCCGAAAGGTGTCAAATTGTCTGAAATCTCTATTTCTTTCAAATATAAATACATACAATTTGGCATACTAAATCAAAATCAGTTATCACACTATTTAGTCAACCACAGCCTTGCCTGTAATTCCTTAGAAGGAACAACACTCATAATCAACAATGATTAATCATCAATAAATACCAAGCAACAATAATCATTTATGATTCCGTATAGGTACCAGTATTCATGCATCACTGCATGTAATTATTGCAAGTATACGCAATGACAACTTTTTAAATTTCCATACATAGAATAATTTATTAACTAATAAGTCATTCCTCTTTATTACAGGGGCATGTATATGTATATAGATAGTAAGAACAAGCTAGATAGGTTCAAGACCCCGTTGTAAGGCATATCTTAGACTTGTGTCAATGTTCCACACAGCTGCCCCTAGTCACACATATAAAAGTATTCTAAACTTAACAAAATCTCATAGAAGATGATTTGTAAAAAGAAAAGAAACCCTTCTAAGACTAATCATTCAACACGTGGCATCAACAAACCTTAAAGGAAGATGAGTTATTCATCCACATTATGTATCTCATCACAACTTAGTCAAGTCTTAGTGTAACCAGACACCATCTCTATGATTGCTCCAATACCTTCCACATTAACTACTTACCTTAATAACGAGCTATAGCTACCATTCCCTTAGGATAAGTTTGGAGAGAGGATAACCCCAAGAGGATCTAGGGGTAATTCCTCAAGGAATATAAAAAGGAAAATTTTTTCAACATCCTAACTTTGGTCCCTAATTTCATTAGATAAGGATCACTAAACAAAAAAACACGAAGACCATATTTTAGGTCACGATTATATTTGTAAAAGTATAAGGTACTTAGTTAGAGGTAGTCCCTCTTATTTTATTTAAGTCCCTTAAAACACTATGTTTAATCCACCTAGGACTAAATTCCAGACTTCCATCTTCCAGAATTTTCTGGGCAAAATCCACAACTCCAAAATTTATGAATTTTGGTATATAACATCCCTAACATGTCTAGAATATTAGGTAAAACTATCAGAAGGAAATAACAACATTTATCACTTCAAAACCACTACTTCGTTATTGCTATCCAGACTACCTCTACAGCATGAGGGTCTTGGTTTTACAAGCTATTAACCTACTTAATCAACTCTAAAATTCATGAAATTTGGTGGATGTGTACTTTAGTGTTATGAGATCCTTCCATAAGAATTTCAAGATAAACTCGACCATTTGCTCTATCTAACATAGCATTATGTAAAACTTGGTCAAATTAGAACAAATTCTAAGATAGGTACCATCTCTCTAATATTTGACCTAGCAATGGTTTCCTAAACATTATGAAAATATCCAAATCATATCCACATATGCAAGGAACACCTCATAAAAATTTCAAGACCACAAGAGCTTATTTCATGCTAAAATCAACTCAAAACCTTATCAATAGTAATTACTAGCACACATGGTTCAGTCATTTTTTTAATCATAAAACATAAACATTAAAGAATTCTTGAATGAAACTTGTTCTATCTGAAACTAGACTCAATAGTATAAAGTTTGCAAAAATTGAAGCTCAAATGAGAGAGATATGGCAATTTTAATTATGCTCAAACCTGTAACCTGGGGGGTGCAAAGGTGGGTGTGTTCTCGGTATCGTGGGTGCTCGAACTCGGCAAGTTCACCATAGCTACGGGTAGGAACCAAAAATTCACCATTTAGCCTCCCAAGTCCTTCCAAAGCTCACCCAAATCATCTTAGGTCATTAATACTTGTTTCTATCACTCAAGAACTTCCTAAAAGATTTATTTCAAGCAATGATTCAAGATTATAACAAACCATTCTAGATTATCCCAAATTATTTCTTAAAATTCTCAAATTCCAATCTTCCTTTACATATGCTCCCAACCATGGTTTTCCTCAAGTTCTTAAGTTCTAACTTCATTTAAGAGTATGGAAAAGCATATTGTTTTAGGACCCAAGCTTAATTTCATGGTTTCCCCAAATTTAAACCTAGGGTTTTCTTGCAAGAATCCAAGAAGAGGAGAGGAGAGAGCTTGATTCTTACCTTGAAGAAGAGGATTCTAGTGAACGGAGAAGATGGCCAGTGGTGGTGGTCGCCAGAAAAGAGAATGAAGGCACTCATTGAGGTTCATGGCCGTGGAGGAGGAAGAAAGTTAGAGAAGGAGAAAAGGGAGAAGGACAGATGGGAGAGAGAGACCAAGAGGAGGTATGGAGGAATGTGTGTGTATATCTTATATGTAGTGTATATATTTTGGAGAGTGAGGCCCACCTTTCTTTTCATTTTGGTCCTCCTTAGGAAATAGGTTCCACAAGGACTGTAGAAGAATTATGGGTATTCATTTTAAGTCAATCAACAACCCACACCTCAAAAAAAACATAACGCTCACACCGATATTCATCTCACATCACATTTTATCAAAAATTCAAAATTTACATTTTGTTTACTTTGGTTTCTCTCAAAGTCCCAAACACTACCGTGCTCCCATTTTCACCATCCTCGAAACACGACTTTGCAACTTACCTTCTCCAAATCCTTCTCTTCCCAAGGACCCTTACTTAATCCCATCTCATGGGATTGCTTAACACTTTCCCTTCTTTCATTTTAATCCCTGATATCTAGCATTTTTATATTCATTTTAACCCCTAATATGGTCTATTTGCATTTTTCATCTTTGGGAATTCTCCAATTTTATTACACTTCGTGATTCATTTGGTCTAAATTAATCTTGGATGGAAAATGAATTATTTTCATATTTTAGGACTTAAATTATTAAAGACTCAATTTAATCCATTTATGTGCTTTGCAGAATTTAAATTTGAAGATTTTCTACTGATGTGGCACTAAGGTGGACAGTCTGGCTGACATGGCACTTATGTAGTGTTTTTCTGATGAGTATGATGCTGATTGGGACTTGCTTCTATGTTTTTGCTGATGTGGAGACATGTAGGGCCCTCAATCCAGATTATCTTCTATATGTAGCCAGCCTTTGCTTACCTCTTCCCTAAACTTTGCTAAAAATGGCATATAAGCTTTTTGCATAGCAAAAGAAGCCTTATGCTGCACCATTTTGATGAATTCCTACTGCTACCTATTTTTCCCTTTCTGCAGAAAGAAATTCAGCCACATTTCAGCCCTCCTTTTGAAAGTCAACTGAGCATCTAGGGTAAAATATTCGAAGGTATTTTAGGGCATCAACTTTGTAACATAGGGCACTTTTTTCATTTTCTGTAACTTAGCATTTTCGTAGCTCTCCCTTCTTCTCTGTTTTCCTTTTGCTGTTTCACTATTTTGCTCTCATGAAGGGCTAAATCTCCATTGTAATCAGTCATTAGGACCTTGGGATGTTGTAGCTTGAGCTGAAAATGCAAGATAAGTGTTTTATTCATCTCATTTCATTTCTGTTATACTTTTATGATTATGTTGCTGTCAGATTCTGATTTGAGCTTAAAGGAACATGAATTGACTTATATATGAGATATAATCTTGCTTGACTGATTAGGAAAGTGAGTGAAATGAAATGGCTAGTTAGATGATATATTTAACTTGGTTTGGTTGAGGTTTTCTATTGAATGCATCTAGTTATAGTTAGGGAAGATATTTTTGGCTACAGTTAGTAGCATTAAATTCTACAAGTTATTCTAGAACCATTTTCATAAAGAACCAAATGGTGAATTGAGAACAAAACTGAATCAATGAGTTAGGTAATGATAGTTGCACTCCCACAAATCCTAGTGGTTGGTTGCTTGTTTTCTATCATTGTCAAACTTGTTATGCTGCTGACTTGTTGGGTTGTTGTTCATTGTTGTTCATAGTGCTGGGGACCACTATACCGCAAAATTGCCCCGAATTTAATTCTAGGCGATTTGGCATCATAGTGGCGTGAACCAGAATTTTGGTGTAGTTGCCGGGGAACCAATTCATTTCTAAGTTGTTAATTACTCATTCTATTGTGTTCTTGTTTGATTTTAAGTGGCTTGGTATTATTGGAAGTGATTACAAATTTTTAAGTCAATTTTTAAAGTTTCCTAGCTATAATTTAGCTACTATTCATCAGCAAAAAAAATATAAATCAGATTGACTTGAAAATTTGTAGTCCATTAAATATGACCATTTCAAGCATAGCTCCTCATGAGCACTGCCCTATTTCGGCCAAATTCCAACGTTTAGACTACTTTTTCCATTTTACAATCTTTTTACCCATTTTTTCAATTAATTGTGATTTTTGGTTTGATTTTTGTATATCTTATTTTTGAGTTCTGTTTGTTGATTTTGTGCCTCCAATTGGTGAAGGATTTTTCCAAGAAAAAATCAAATTTTTCTGAGATACTTTATTTTTGGTGATTTTCCTTGGGTGGAGCCTTGTATGCTGATTTTGCTAATTTCCGTGCTTCTTGTGTTTTCTTGTGATTTTTACCCTTCCTAGTGTATGAGAAGGTCTGGTCACATGGACTTACCACCTTTTGATCCAGAAATTGATAGGACCTTCTATAGACTAGTAAGAAGCAATAGCATTAGGACTGATATAGTTTCTGAACTTCTTGCTGAAATTGTTGAGCTTGCTGTCAATAATGTAGAAGTAGAATCAGATTCTGAATCTGATATTGTGTTGGAGCCAACTGATTGTGAGTTGGCTGGGATAATTGGGATGGATAATCAAAATGCACAAGTGCCTCAAAATAGGCAAGAACAATCAATTAAAGAGTTGATTGCACTTGATGTACATTATCAACCATTGTGCATAAATTATCCTAAGTTGGATGCTGATTTTGAACTGAAATCTGGTCTAATCCATTTGTTGCCCAAGTTTCATGGTTTTGCAAGAGAAGATCTGCACAAACACTTAAAGGAGTTTCATGTTGTCTGCTTTACCATGAGACCATATGGAGTTGGAGAAGAACAGATCAAATTGATATCCTTTCTTTTCTCTTTGGATAGGGCAGCCAAAGATTGGCTTTACTACCTGCCCACTGCCTTAATTACAAGATAGGATGAACTAAAGAAGATGTTCCTAGAAAAATTCTTCCCAGACTCCAGAACAGCAGCAATCAGGAAAGACATCAGTGGGATTAGACAAGCAAGTGGTGAATCATTGCATGAGTATTGGGAGAGATTCAAGAAGCTGTGATCAAGATGTCCCAACCATCAAATTTCAGAGCAGCTTCTCATCTAGTATTTCTATGAAAGATTATTGCCTATGGATAGATATATAGTTGATGCAGCTGTTAGTGGGGCATTAGTGGATAAGACCCCTGCTGCAGTAAATAAATTGTTGGCCAAGATAGCCCAAAATGCATAACAATTTGGCATTAGATTGAATGATCCAGTAGCAATTACTGTCTATTAAGTGAGGAAACCTCCCATGGAGCAACAAAGGATAGAAAATAAATTGGAAGAGTTAGCTTCAATGGTGAGGTAATTGGCATTAAATCAAAGAACACAACAACCAACCCTTCCTCCTTTAGTCTCAGTTTGTGGTAATTGTTCCTTGAATACCCACCATATTGATCAGTGCCCTCAGCAGTAAGAGACAAGAACTGAGTCATGTGCTGGCATATTCCCTAATAGACCCATGCAGCCACAACAACAAAGATATGACCTATATTCCTCCACCTACAATCCTGGGTGGCATGATCATCCAGCTTTCAAGTATGGGAATACCTCCAACCTTCCTTACTAGCCACCCCATGTAAGATATAATCAACCTAGACCTAGCCATACACCTCCTCCAGCACCCAAGAAACCTGAGCCTAGTCTTGAGGATCTAATGAAGCAACTGACTGCCAATACTCTTTAGTTCTAGCAAAGAACAGAAACAAATGTACAGAACTTGGAGACTCAAATTGGTCAGTTAGCCATAACAGTAAATGAGCTAAAAAGTCAAGGTTCAAGGAGTTTGCCATCTCAACCAGTAATCAATCCAAGAGGTAATGTTAGTGCTATCATTTTGAGGAGTGGCAAGCAAGTAAATGGTCTACCTCCTGAATCTGAACCAGAAAAGTCAAATGTGCAGCAAAGTGTTCTTTTAGCCCCAACCAGTGAGCAAAACCAGAAGGATGAAGAAGTGGTTCAGAAAATACCTCTTCCTTTCCCCAATAGGCAAACTCAATCAAGAAAAGCTTCTGAATCTGACATGGATAAAGAGATCATAGAGACCTTTAGAAAAATAGAGGTCAATATTCCACTTTTGGAAGCAATTAAGCAAATTCCCAAGTATGCCAAGTTCCTCAAAGAGTTGTGCACTCATAAGAGGCGTTTAAGGGGCAATGAAAGAGTAAATTTGGGGAGGAATGTTTCTGCACTCATCCAACCACTCATGCCACCCAAGTGTAAAGATCCTAGAACTTTCACAATACCATGCACAATAGGCAACATGGAGTTCTCCAATGCCCAAATCAGTGTACTCAAGCCTCAAGATTGGTGTTCTTTCACCAACTAGAGTAATTGTCCAGCTTGCCAACAGGAGCTAGCATATCCAGCAGGAGTTCTGGAAGATGTTTTGGTAAGAGTTAAAGATTTCATTTTTCCTGCTGATTTTTATGTGCTAGATATAGAAAATGATAATACTTCTGGCCATGCACTATTAATACTTGGTAGACCTTTTCTGAAAACTGCAAAAACCATTATTAATATGCATGAAGGGACTTTGTCCATGGAGTTTTCTGGCAACAAAATTGATTTTAACATTCTAGATGCCATGAAACATCATATAGAAAATCATTCCAATGTGCATGTGGTTAACTTTCTGGATTATTTAGTTGATGAGGCATTGTGATGATTTCCAAGCTGAATTAATTTCTGATTTTCCTGAGTTTTTTGAATTGATTGATATCTTTGAGTGCAATTGTGCTGGTTCTGAATTCTGTCATGCTTACATTGAAATTGAAAATTCTCTAAGTGCTGATAATTTTGAGTTGCATTCTGATTTACATTGATTTGGATTCTGATATGTATTCTGATTCTGTCATCTTTTCCAGCTTAGAATTAGATTCTATTTCTATTTTAGGTAGTAGTAGGTGTAGTGATTTAAACTGTAATGTTATACATTCTTCATCTATTTCTTCTTATGCTGCTGACCCTTCCTCCTCTTTAGCTAAGGATTCTGTCTTTGAGCAATTTAAATTTGTAGGTGCCTTCATGGATGTGACTCCACAAAAACTGATTTCATCCTCCATCCAACCACCTATATTGGAGTTAAAGGATTTACTAGAAAACCTCAAGTATACCTTCTTGGAAGTAGGAGACAAACTTCCAATCATTGTAGCCAACAACTTGAATCCTAATCAAGAAAAAAAATTGATCAATTTGTTGAAAAAGAATAAGAAGGAGATTGGGTGGACTCTAGTAGACATTTTTGGGATTAGTCCTTCCGTGTGCATGCACCGAATTCTCCTTGAAGAAGAGACGAAACTAGTGAGGCAACCCCAAAAAAGACTCAACCCCATGATTCTTGATGTGGTCAAGAAAGAGGTAAGTAAGCTCCTCCAAGCTGGCATTATTTATCCTATCTTTGATAGTAAGTGGGTGAGTTTGGTACAAGTAGTGCCAAAGAAAATCGGGGTAACGGTTATAGCAAATGAAAATAATGAGTTAGTGCCCACTAGAGTTCAAAACAGTTAGCGTGTTTGCATTGATTATAGGAAGTTGAACCAAGCAACTAGAAAAGATCATTTTCCTCTTCCTTTTATTGATCAAATGTTTGAGAGACTTGTTAGAAAGTCTTATTATTGTTTTCTTGATGGCTTTTTGGATATTTTCAAATTCACATTGCACTTGAAGATCAAGAGAAGACCACTTTCACTTGTCCCTTCGGCACTTTTGCATATAGATGCATACCTTTTGGTCTTTGCAAGGCACCTAGCACTTTTCAAAGCTGCATGATAAGCATATTTTCTAATTTGTTAGAGGATTGCATGGAAGTGTTCATGGATGATTTTTCTGTTTATAGAGACTCATTTGATGCATGCTTAAAAAATTTGGAGAGAGTACTTAAGAGATGCATAGAAAAGAATTTGGTCTTGAATTATGAGAAATGTCATTTCATGGTAGAGCAAGGAATAGTCCTAGGCAACATAGTGTCATCACGTGGCATAGAAGTAGATAAAGCCAAAGTTAATGTTATCTCTTCTTTGCCTTACCCTGCTTCTGTACCGAAAGTTCGCTCTTTTCTTGGCCATGCAGGATTTTATAGGAGATTCATCAAGGACTTTAGTAAGATTGCTCTACCCCTATCTAAACTCCTCTAAAAAGAAACTGATTTTTTTAATGATGCTTGTAGGTCAGCTATTGATGAGTTGAATAAGCAACTTATCTCCCCTCCTATCATCCAACCTCTATGGTGGGAGCTCCCCTTTGAGTTCATGTGTGATGCTCAAATTATGCTGTGGGAGGAGTACTTTCATAAAGAGTATAGAGGAAGTTGCATGTCATAGCTTATGCTTCTCGCACCCTTGATTCAGCTCAATCAAATTACACAACCACGGAGAAGGAGTTTTTAGCAATTATCTTTGCTTTAGATAAATTTAGATCATATTTGCTTGAATCCAAAGTAATTGTATTTTCTGACCATGCAGCATTGAAATATTTGCTGAAGAAGCCAGATGCAAAGCCAAGATTGATTAGATGAATGCTACTTCTCCAAGAATTTGATGTGGAGATCAAGGATAAGAGTGGAGCGGAGAATGTAGTAGCAGATCATTTAAGTAGGCTTTCTAATCTCCCACTAGAACATCTCCCTATTAGAGACAACTTCCCAGATAAGTACTTTTCCCTTTTTCATGGTATTAGTAAGCCTTGGTATGCTGATTTAGTGAATTATCTTGCATCTGAATTGCCTGCATATCAAAATAAACATCAATTGAATAAATTAAGAAGCGAGGCTAGGTGCTATGTGTGGGATGACCTTTATTTGTGGAAGATTTGTAGTGACCAAATTGTTAGCAGGTGTGTTCCAAATCATGAATTTGCATCTGTGCTGAATTTTTGTCATACTCTTACATGTGGTGGACACTTTGGTCCCCAAAGAATAGCTAGAAAAGTGTTAGATTCTAGTTTATATTAGCCTACTTTGTTTAGGGATGCCTATGATTTTTGCAAGAACTGTTCTAGGTATCAAAGAAAATGTGTCTAGAAGAAATGAGATGCCTCAACAACCTCTTCTCTTTTGTGATGTTTTTGATGTTTGGGGTATAGACTTTATGGATCCTTTTCCTATTTCTTTTGGTTTTATGTATATCTTGGTTGCTGTGGATTATGTGTCGAAGTGGGTGAAAGCTAAAGCCACCCGAACTGATGATTCCATTGTTGTTGTAGATTTCCTTCGTTCACATATTTTCTGCAGATTCAGTGTCCCGAAAGCCATAATCAGTGATCAAGGATCACACTTTTGCAATAGAAACGTGCAAAGGCTATTAAAGAAATATGGGGTGGTGCACAAAACCTCTACACCTTATCACCCCCAAACCAATGGGCAAGCAAAAGTCTCTAACCGAAAGATAAAGCAAATATTAGAGAAAATCGTGCAGCCCAATGGAAAAGATTGGAGTAAGGGGCTTGAAGATGCACTTTGCGCCTATAGAACTGCTTTCAAGAAACCCATCGGCATGTCTCCATACCGCTTGGTATTTGGAAAAGCATGTCACTTGCCGGTGGAGATTGCACACAAGGCATATGGGGCAGTTAAACAATGCAATATGGACATGACCCTAGCCGGTAAAGAAAGGAAGTTGTAACTTCAAGAATTGGAAGAACTAAGGCTAGCAACTTTTGAGAATGCATGCATCTATAAAGAGAGGACAAAAGCTTTACATGATCAAAAAATTGAGAAAAAAGAATTTCAAGTGGGAGACAAAGTCCTTCTCTACAATTCTTGCCTCAAGCTAATGCCCGGTAAGCTTCGCTCTAGATGGGTTAGCCCTTTTGTTGTTACTAATGTCTTTCCTTTTGGTGCAGTAGAAATTCAAAATGAGGCCACCAACAAGCAATTCATGGTAAATGGGCAAAGATTGAAGAAGTTCTACGAGGGCTTCAAAGAAGAAACTGTAGAGGAAATCCAACTCTACAATGTTCCAGCTCCATGATAAAGCCATACTCTTTCCCTCCTTTTAATTTATGTCCTCTTCATTTTATTTGATGTTTGGTGTTGATTTGCATTAAGGACAATGCAATGTTTAAGTGTGGGGGGAGAGAATTTAATTGGAGCTGATTTAAATTTTTTTTTTTGCTGTCTCCTCTATTTTCTCTATTTCTGTCCAGAATTTTTAAGCTATCTTGCACTAATTTTCTGTACTGATTGGCTACGAATTTTGCTACTTTCTTTACATGTTTTTAAAGCTTTATATGTCTTATAATTGTAGAATTTTATTTGGTGTCTTTCGCATTTATTTTGGTGTAGTTTAGTGTCGGTAAAGCTGAGTCACTAGAATTTCTGCAGTATAGAATTTTGCTACTTTGTTTTGTCTGAATTTAATGCTCTCTTTTTGAAAATTTGATGAAGTTTTTGTGTGAAAGGATGCATAATGAAATAGCTTAAGTTGTGGATTGACTTAGCATGAAAAGAATTCAGTCTTCTTTTTCTAAGGAACTCAAGTAAAATGGCAATGATGTTGTTTTTAACGAATTTTTAGTAATAGTCTTTAAATTGTGAGAATTTGAGCCTTCATTGCAAAATAATATTCTTTCTTGTTGTGTGTATTCCCTATCATGATTTTCACTATAGAATTTGTCTTGAATCTTTGTTGAGGCTACATTACATATACATGCTTGGAAATGATTTAGGCATTTGTTTCTTGTAACCACTCTAGCCAAATAGCCATCCTATGTGTTATTTCCATTGTATGCCACTTTGTTCCTTACTTCCATCTTTCTTTCTTGTGTTTTCTAGCTCTATTCCACCTTACAACAAATTCTTTCTTTTCCCCAAACTTAGGATATGAAGAGATTTAGAAATTTCTTTCTTTTGAAAATAGATTGAATTGAACATGTGCAAAAAGAAGGATTTGTGGGCTATTTTGAAATTCAGTTTTGCTACTCAAAAGAAAAGAAAATTTTGACAATTCTTCATGAAAAATATACTATATGGAGATCAAAAACAAAAGAGCAAGAAAGAAGAAAAGAAAAGTAGTATTTTTGTGCCCAAATTTCAAAGTTCAATCTCTTGTAACTTCATTGATTGATGCTCTTCATTTCTTTAAGTTCTTGTTAAACTTTGTTTTGTGTATTTCTTTCTACCTTCCAATCATTCCTTCATCTAACCTTACATCATTGTAAAGTCCTAATAATTCAGGCATGTTTGTGATTCAAGTAATGGAGATTTAGATTCTTAACAAATGGTAGTGAATTTGTGATAGGTTGAAATGTGAGTGTATTACCCTAAACACTTGAGATAATAGAGCGTATACACTCTTCCTTGTGAGTAGATTATTACTTGGATTCATTCTTGTCAACAAAATTGCCATGATTCTTGAACTTTTTAGAAATTTAAGACTTGTTTTCTCCTAGCATTAAATCTTTTCAAGCTTGAACTAATTCATTATTGTATACTTTCTACACTAGTTGTTATGTCCTTCGATGCCTTTGTTTCTTTTAACTGATTTTGCCCAGGAGTGCAAAAGACTAAATGTGGGGAATTGGATATCTAGCATTTTTATATTCATTTTAACCCCTAATATGGTCTATTTGCATTTTTCATCTTTGAGAATTCTCCAATTTTATTACACTTTGTGATTCATTGGGTCTAAATTAATCTTGGATGGAAAAAAATTATTTTCATATTTTAGGTCTTAAATTATTAAATACTCAATTTAATTCACTTGTGTGCTTTGCAGAATTTAAATTTGGAGATTTTCTACGGATGTGGCACTGAGGTGGACAATCTGGCTGCCATAGTGCTTATGTGGCATTTTTCTGATGAGTAGGATGCTGTTTGGGACTTGCTTCTACGTTTTTGCTGATATGGAGACATGTTGGGCCCTCAATCCAGATTATCTTCTGCATGCAGCCAGCCTTTGCTTACCTCTTCCCCAAACTTTGCTGAAAATGGCATATAAGTTTTTTGCATAGCAAAAGAAGCCTTCTGTTGTATCATTTTGATGAATTCCTGCTGCTGCCTATTGTTCCCTTTCTGTAGAAAGAATTCAGCCACATTTTAGCCCTCCTTTTGAAAGTCAACTAAGCATCTAGTGTAAAATATTCCAATGCATTTTAGGGCATCAGCTTTGTAATAGAGGGCACACTTTTCATTTTCTATAACTTAGCATTTGCGTAGCTCTCCCTTCCTCTCTGTTTTCCTTTTGCTGTTTTGCTATTTTGCTCTCATGGAGGGCTAAATCTCCATTGTAATCAGTCACTAGGACCTTAGGATGTTGTAGCTTTAACTAAAAATGCAAGATAAGTGTTTTATTCTCTATTTCATCTCATTTCGTTTCTGTTATGCTTTTATGTTTATGTTGCTGTCAGATTGTGATTTGAGCTTGAAGGAACATGAACTGACTTATATATGAGATATAACCTCGCTTGACTGATTAGGAAAATGAGTGAAACGAAATGGCTAGTTAGATTATATATTTAACTTAGTTTGGTTGAGGTTTCTATTGAATGCATCTAGTTATAGTTAGGGAAGATATTCTTGGCTATAGTTAATAGCATTAAATTCTAGAAGTTATTCTAGAACCATTTTCATAAGGAACCAAATGGTGAATTGAGAACAAAACTGAATCAATGAGTTAGGTAATGATAGTTGCACTCCCACAAATCCTAGTGGCTGGTTGCTTGGTTTTCTGTCATTGTCAAACTTGTTCTGCTACTGACTTGTTGCTGTTGTTGTTCATTGTTCTGTTTATTTCTGTTTTTGCTATTACTGCCAACAAACCCCCCCATTTATGTACTTTTAATTAGTGTTTTGGTGTTTAGAACGATTAATTAGTGTTTAAAAGTGAGGCTCATTGAGTAAATACGACCTGGGGACCACTATACCGCAAAATTGCCACAAATTCAATTCTAGGCAATTCGACATTGTAGTGGCATGAATCAGTCCCTCACTCGAACCCTGCAAGGACCCCCCCAACGGCTGTAGAGCGAGTCAACTATAGGTGTAATCATCACATACCCAGACATTCTTAACATCCTTAAAAACCCTTAAACTCTTACTTATCCCACGCAAGCATACACGTGCGAGGTTTAACCTTAACCCTGATATCTAATACCTTGGGTGTTACAGTACAAGAGTGATTAATCTTTGATTGTGAACAAATGAATACTTGTTGGTGAATCCGTCATGCTTGACTCACCTACCAAATTGCCATGGTCTTCCTAATAACAAGTGTCCAGATTGCATGGGAACTACATCACACATCACTTTATCTTCATATTCCCAATGCAAAAAGGAACAAACACTTGTTTATTCACCCGTACCTCCCTACTATCATTTAACCATTGCAATTTATAAGGTCGAGGATGCTTAATTGTTGGCATGGCTAACTTCTCTACCATGGTAGTGCTAGCAATATTAGCACAGCTTCCTCCATCAATAATCACACTACATACCTTGTTTTGGACATGGCATCTAGTATGAAATATGTTTTCTTGCTACACTTCATCATCTTCTTTGGATTGCAAACTTAAAGCTCTTCTTGCTACCAACAATTCACCTTGGGCAACGTACTCTTCATCATCAGCATCCTCCAATGGTAGCATAGAGTTGTTGTCCAATTCATTGTCAGTTTCAATCTCACCATTATCTTTCATAACCATAACTTTTTTGTTCGGACATTGACTAGCTATGTGAACCCTATCTTGACATTTAAAACACTTAATATCACGATTTCAAGTAATGGAAGAATCTAATTTACCTTGAGTTCCTTTGCTAGCCACTGCTTGCTTTTGCTGAGGTTTTGGCTTCAGAGTAGAAACCTTTTCATCTTGCTTCCATTGTTTTGACTTCTAAGTAGGTGTACTTTGGCTATGGATCGCACGTGTACTACCTCCCCTCTTAAGTTGACTCTTAATCTTAATAGCCATGTGCACCATGTCCTCCAACTCCACATAATGTTGCAATTCCACTGCATTTTAAATTTCCCTATTCAAACAAGCCAGAAACCTTGCTATAGTAGCCTCTCGATCGTCTTCAATGTTTGCTCGGATCATTGTCACTTCCATCTCCTTATAATAATCCTTTACACTCTGGTTTCCTTGCCTAAGGCTTTGAAACCTATTATATAACTCTCGATAGTAGTAACTAGGCACGAACTACTTCTTCATTACAGTTTTCATTTCTTCCCACGTCTCTATTGGACGTTCCCTATTTCTCCTCTTGTTCAACAACAATTGATTCCACCAAATAATAGCATAATCCGAAAATTCAACGGCAGTAATTTTTCCTTCTTTATCTCAGAATAATGGTGGCAATCGAATACTAACTCCACCTTCTTCTCCAATTCAAAATATGTTTCCGGATCAATCTTCCCGTAAAACGATGGAATCTTCATCTTAATATTCCCCAAATTATTATCTTCCCGATTCCTAGCCTCTTTAAATTGTCCACCATATCTCCTATGATTTCCTATTGATTCACGATCATCTTCTTCATCAAAGGCTTCCCCAAAATACTCCTCACTTTCAACTCGAACTCCCCTCGGTTGAACTCTCTCACCCCTATGCACACAAGGTGACTCTACACATGTATTTTCAACCCAATCTAACCTTTCATGAATTGGTTCCATCTCCACCCTTAACATTCTCCCCATCTCTTTTGTCAAAGCCTCTACTAACAACTTTGTATCAACCTTACCTATTGCATATTCTGTAGTACTTTCTTTAGACATGTTATTTGCTGCAAAGAAGACGTTAGGTAAAAATAAAAATAAGGACCTCAATTCACACTTCTCACGTGTTTCACTCAAAGAATAGTGCACTCAATTTTGCTTGTGTTTCACACAATAATTTTGGCTTTTACCCTCTTATATGCTCGCCACTCTTGCACTTTTTTCCACTTGTAATTTCTTAAAAGTTCTTAGCAAACTAAGCAAACAAGAATCAATTTGTTTTTGCAATAATCCGTACCCAAACATCACCAACTAAATTTGGATTCTAAAAGCAATAATATAATGATCACAAAAGGCTAGGTTTCCACCAATATAAAATACAAAAATTTCAAAATTTCACAATTTGGAGTAAGATAAATTTTTTTTTGGCTTCGATTCCCTTTTTTTTTTGAATCCCTTTCTTTTTTTTTTTTGAATTTTTTTGATCAACTACAGAAAAAAAATTTTGACCAGAAAAAAAAATTTTTGACCTAAAAAAAATCGAATGAACAATATGCAAATGAACAGTAATATGAATGAACATTACACTAATGAACATTAACACAAATGAACAGTAACACGAATAAACAGTGTAAACAGGAATTTTTTTTTTGGGAAAAAGAACTGGAAAGAAGAAGAAATCTAGGATTGAAATAAGCATGAAGAAAACACAATAAATGATAGGAAAATCTGAGACTATAATCAGGATCTGATATCAAATGATATGAACCATGACAACTTGTGCCAAAACCCATAACCAAAATTAATGCCTAGGATCGTTCTACTATAGATTTGGATGGAAACTGCAACCCAACACCTATAATGAGATGTGAACCTTAGACTGACGAAGACGCCACAATCAAAGGACGAAAACTCAATTGATAAGTCAGAGAATGAATGTCACAAACAAAATCTAATAAGTTCGAAAAGTTCTTCAAAGAACCAAAGAAATTTATCCTCACAAAAGTATTCTGAATTCATATTGAATGAAAAGGCCTATTTAAAAGCATTGGAAACTACCAAAAATAGAAAAAGGAAACTAATAGCTAAAAGGAAACTAATCCCAATGCAATATTCGCGATTAATCTTACAATATTCGAAATCATTGGCTGGATTATTCGAGAACGTGAATCAAGTTGACACATCTTTGTTGATCATGCAGAACATGTTCTATGGGCCTACACAAAATAGCTTGAGACCAATCCTCTTGCATTAGCCCATTCAATGCCTCCTTGAATCTCTTTACTCTTGATCTTGTAATTAGACCATGTAGTACTTCAAGCGGGTCCACACTTCCATCAACAATTTGCACTTTCAGTCTTCTATTTGTTAAATTCTTTGACTGCAGTGGTAACTAGTAGAAAAATAAATAAATAAAAGAAAGCAAAGTGAAATGATAGGTTTGGTGAATGATACATCAATTTGCCAATGTGTCCTAATGTTGGTTGATAGATGAAATGTTAATTGCTTTAATGATCGAGATGGGATGAATTTGTAACATCGTTAGAGAAACTTGGAGGATCCTAATTCCACATTAAGCTATAGAAATATAACCAACTTCTGGAAAACCCAAAATCAATAAAGAAGCCTAAGTCGGAATTAATTCCATTATAACTTGATATAAATTTTGAAAAAGAGATATATCTTTCCTTATGACTTTAAAACCTACAAAAACATTAAGGGAAGATAATCTTATATTAATTATAACAAGTATATATCAACCCAAAGTTACCTAATCATGGTGGAAGGAGGGGGAGACCCCTCCCATATTCTTATATATAAGAGTTTTAGTATTGCCTTCCTAATATATATATATAATTTTCCCAAAATTTATATGGATTTAAGAAATGTAATAATACAATTAATAGTTGTTGTTATGAATGATTGAAGAATTACATATTTTGTCATATTTTAAATTACAAAAGATTATTGAACAACAATCTATTTTATTAATTTCAAGTCTTTAAAATTTTATAAAATTAAAAAAATACAAAAACTTATAAAACAAGTCTCTTATCCTTACAATTCTATGTTAGTATGCTAGTTCTTTTTTGTTAAAAAAAAAAGAGTGAGGATTACTATTATTTTCCAAATTTCAAATTATTTATTGTTTAATTATTCACTTTCTTATTTTTTTAATATTTTTCTTTTCTTTTGTTGTATAATGTTTTTTAATGTGCCCTTACATTTTGCCTTCTCTTTTAAACTCTCTAATCTTTTATTACCTGTAAGTTTGATAAATTACTTCACTTTATTATTGTTATCAAATTAAAAATATCATGAATATTATTTCTAGTTAAAATTAGTCATGAAAGCCATAAGAAATTAACTAATAATCAAATGAATCATGTCATTTAGAAATTATGCTTTTATTCTTGTATGTTTGATTCATCTTATAAGATTGTACAAGTAATTGTAACAATATATGCCATGGCAACAATTAATTTTTTTAATTATAATAGAAAAGATATTTTTCTCATATACAATAAATAATTTAGAGAAATCATAATTTTTTAAAAGAACTATTTAATAATATTATATCATGTAATTTTGGTCCCCTATGAAAACATTTCTGCCTCCACCCTTGAGTAGTTGTTCGAATTACAAGAACAATAATAGGAACACGTGGCTTGAAGAAGAATTCTATCCTTTATACTAAATAAATTTGAAAAGAATTAGTGTTTTTATATTATCCTTAAAATGTCTTTTAAAAAATTATACAAAGCATTGACTTGATCTGATGGCACTTCTTTGTTCATCGAAACAATAATTGTTATTAGCAATGAGCTTTCATTAAGCGTCAATGTGGCCAGAGAAGTCTGTTATGATGGGAACCAGATCTTCTGCTTTTTCTGAAGAGACAAGCACTCTATTTGTCTCTTCCTGGCGATTGGACTTATGATCCAACGACCACTTTCTTTTTTTTTTCCTTTTATGCCTGCATTCAGAGACCTATTTGAAGGAAAAAATTTAGAAAATCTCCAACCCTTATTTCTTTTTCAAAAAGACTTAACCCCGTCTCTCTCTTCATGCTCTATTCTCTCTCTCTCTAATGGAACTTTTCTAGCTTTTTGTTTATAATTATCATCTTCATCTTCATCCACAAGCAGAAGAGGAATGGATTTAGCTTCGTCAAAATTTCCCTTTGATCTCCATTCTTCCTCTTACTCCTTTATTTCTCTGTGGTTCTTTCTTTCTCTCACCAAACCCCAAAAACAACAAATAAAAATTTGTGGTTAATTTCCCTCTGATCTCCCTTCTTCCTCTTACTTCTTTATTTCTTTATGGTTTTTTCTCTCACTCACTAAACTCCAAAAACAACAAGGATGGAGACACCAGTGGAGGATGGAGAACGAAGAAAGAGAGAGAAATGGAGAGGGCCTAGGTCTTTTTGAAAGAAAAAAATGAAGGCTTATGGCTTTTTTGAAGTTTTTTCCTTCAAATAAGTCCCTAAAAGCAAGCACAAAAGAAAAAGAACCATTGGATCTGTGATCAAATAGTCAGGAATATACAAGCAGAGTACTTGTCTCTTCAAGAAAAAAACTGAAGATTTGGTTCCATTATGATGACGGATAAGCCAAAATAGGGACCTAACACCTATGACCTAAGAGGAGCTTTGAATTTGATAGTGATGCCTTTGTGATTTAATTTGATTTGTTAGGATAAATCAACTACACTAAACTCAAAAGCCGTTTTTCTCCAAGGCTTAGAGGGAACAGTTCCCTCCAGGCCTTAATTTGGACTGTTGGATTAGATCATCTAATGGTCCAGATTAATTTTTCATTTTTTCTTTTTTAAAAAAATTGTATGATTAATTTTAACAATTGTGTGTACATGTTAATCAATAAAAAATATATAAATTCAATTTGCAATACACAATGAAGAACAAGCTAAACTCAAGTGAGAGTAGTAAGATGATATATATAAAGAGTTCCTTTTGAAAATGGACAGGGATCCCCTACTTGAACTTGTCCATGCTTGTCTTTTTACCAATAGTGGAGAAACTGGAGAAAGTGATTTTGATGGTTTTCTTCTCTCCTCTTCTTCTGCTCATTCTTTGATGTGGCTACGATGGGGGTTGCCTGAGTGTAGCCCTCACCCTCCTTCTTTTTCATGGTTCTCCTCTTTATCTCCCTCTGTAGGAGTTTAGTCTCTCTTCAATGGGAGTTTTCGTCTTCTTATTATAGAAGTTATCGTCTCTTTGTTTTTATTTTTAGATCTGTTTCCAGATCTAGTTTTTTTTTTTTTAGCATTTTTGTTTTCAGATCTGTGTTTAGATCTGGTCTCTTTTAAGTTTTTTGTTTAATTTGCTGTATTTTGAGTTGATGTTGTTTGAGGTTCAATTCTTTAAGAGAGCTTTGGATCTAACTGTGTTTTTGAAGAAATCAAAACTCATCATTAGTCAACATATACAATCACCTGTTGATATGACCGAGGATGGATAGATGAAACGACTCCAGAAGTTCCAACAGTATATCTTGGTTTGCCTTCTTCGGTTGGTAATTCATTGTATTTTTTTTCTCCAAATCTCTTGATAGGTTTCAAAGTTCTTTTGAGGGATTATCCTCTTTTTTGTTTCTTTATTTCAATTTTTAGGGGCCCTTGTTGCATCTAGCCAATGTTGTCTTCTGTTTTTATAATATGATCTGGTTTTGGCCTTTTGGCCATTATAAAAAAAAAGACAAAAAAAAAGACAAGCAAGGGATCACTATCCTTTGAAAACCCTAGTTGTCACTCTATTTTTTTTATTATTCTTTTTAATGTCTTAAAATAACCAAATAATTACTCTTTTATTTTATTTAATAAGTAATGTGATAGAAAGCCAAATGACTACAAAATCAACTACAAGCTAGGGTCTCAGTCCAAAATGGGCTTGTGAGCATTCTAACCTATCAAAGATTACTCACAATTAACTAGGACCTAATCTATTATGGGTTTAGGATTAAGTACAAGACTAATTGCTTAATTGAATTTGTAATTGGACTAATTAAGTAACTAATGTTAATCCACACAAAATTAATTAAATTAATTCAACAGTAGGCTTAAATCCAATACGGATAACTAATCTGATTGTCAAGTCCCTTAATAATTTTCAAAAAAAAACACCACACTTAGATTAGAATTGCATAGCCTTCTATGAAAGGAGGACTTGGTATACTTGCTAAACTGACAATTCACTAGATAAAGTTAGGCATCAAATTAAGAGTAAATTACATATTTAGTCCTAAGAAGAATACAGTTTTTTTTTTAATTTGGTCCTTGAAAGATCAAGTGTCTTAATTTAGTTCTTGAAAGATTGAATTTGTCTCAATTGTTCGTTTTCGCTGCTAAGTCACAAAATTTACTATTACTAAAATTCAAAATTTTTGTTGTAAAAATCACTTTAACAAAAAAAAAGAGACTAAATTAAAATAAACATTATCTTCAAAAGATTCATCACTTTTTGTCGACTTTCATGAGTTACGCCTTTAGATGTTTTGGTTTCCTGCATTTCTTAAATTGCAAAGAGAGAGATATTTGAAATAAATTAATTAAAGTCCTTAAAAAGATGAATAAACTAATACTCAAGACAAAAAAAAAAGAAAAATGGAAAAAAAAAACACTCCCTAAATTATATTCATTTTATTCTCTCCTTTTTTTTACATTTTTAAATTAACTATTTTTGAATTTTTTAAAAATGAAATCCGGACAAAATAAGTTATTAACATGTAGTATTTTTTTTTTGTAAGAAGGGGGACCCTACATTTAATTTACTTTGGAAGATTTAGATGCTAAAATTCACATTAGGATGCTTTATAGTTTATATACTAAAAATTCACATTAGGATGCTAAAATTCACGAAGGTTTTAAGGTGGGCTCGGCATGGTTGCCTACTTCACCTGTGAACAAGTAATGCATGGTTTTCAAGAACGCCGCTATTGAGCACACTCGTGATGAGGTGGAATCGATTGGGAGGCCTATGATGAAGGTTGAGGCGTCACCTCAAGTGGATGCCACATTTGTTATAGAGATGATCAATACCTATACCGGAGTAAGTTATTCCACCACCCCCTTCCCCTCCTTGAAGGGAGGGAACAATGGAGGATATAAACTTATCTGAATTCTTGAAGCTTAAGCCCCCAATGTTCATAGGAAAAACAACAAGTGAAGACCTAATGTGGTTCTTAGAGGGCACGATCAAAGCATGCAAGTTTTGGGATGTTCTAGCATCCATATGGTTAAGGTGGGAATGTATAATTTGCAAGGGAAAGCAGATCAATGGTGGAAGAATTCAATAAAGTTGAGGGCCTCAAATTCCCTACCTCTTTAGTGTGATCAATTTCAAAGGAGGTTCATGGGGTGCTTCATTCCACGAAGCATTAGGTTGGCTAAGGCTCGAGAATTTGAGACCTTAAAACAATGGTCCTTATCGGTGGAAGAGTATGATACTATGTTCAATCATCTATTGACTTATGCTCCTCACATGATTCCCAATGAGAGGGAACAGATTTGAAGATTTGTGTTAGGACTTTGCCGCTCTATTTGGTAGTTGGTAAAACTTCAGATGGAGACATACCCCTCATATGAAGTCATGGTTAATATGGAAAAGTTAATGGAGATGGATGAAAAGGATGACAACAATGCCCTAAAAAGGAAGAGGAAGTGGAGGTAAGAAGGAAGGTCCTTTGGCCATGGAAGTACTTTAAGGGTATTTCAACCCTAAAGGAAGGGGCAATTTATGCCTGCTACATCTTCAGTACAGACTTTTTCCATGGCTAGCACCCCTTAGACTGGTTCTCAGTCGAAGTGTGATAAGCCTGTTGTGGGGAATGCGGGAGGTATCAAATTAGTACATGCTTTGGAGGAAGCTCAACTTGCTTTCATTGTGGTCACATAGGTCACTTTAAGCATGAGTGCCCATAATTAGCCCTAGGTTCCAGTTAGGTATCCATTTACCCTTCACATGCTCAGACAGAGGTAGCATTAACAGTCCAAGTCCCTTCCATATCTATTGGAAGTAGTGGTGTAGGAAGAGGTTCCGGCGGCCATTCGAGGAGAGGCTTTAATAGGGGAACCGGGAGTGGCTAAGGTGGGAGAGGCCAGCAGGCCCAGGCCCATAATACAACTAGAGTTTATGTCCTTATTAGACAAGATGCCCAAGCATCCAATGCCATCGTCATAGTCTCTATTTGCTCTTAAGATACCCATGTGTTGCTTGATCTTTGTTCTACGTGTAACATCCCATATATTCTTTATTCAAGTTATATTTTCTTATTTAAGTTAGAATTGATGCTAGAAACTAGTAGAATATGTTTTGGATGCTTAGGAGGAAGTTATAAAGGAAAGGTATGAGGAAATTAGGATAAATGAGCTAAGAGCAAAAGAAAAATAAAGTTCTGAGGCAATCAATCGACTGATTGAGTAAAACAGTCGATTGACAACATTAGAAGTCAGACCAGGTTGCTGATATCTGCAATCAGTTGACTGATAAGGAAAGATCAGTCGGCTGATCATTCTCTGTCAAGCTAAAATTTTAGGTTCTAAACTAATTATTATAGAAATGGCTAGCACCCAAGAGGGGGGTGAATTGGGTTTAAAAAAAATTGCTAAGACTTGATGGAAGTTTAAGAAGTTTTAAAAACAATGTCAAGTTTTTTATGAAAGTAAAATAAGTATGATCAAGATGAATAAATATGGAGAACAATTAATCAAAAACAATTAAAGAGATGAATGAATATAGAATGCAAGGAAGTAAAGAACATATAAATAATTAAAGAGTAAAGGAAGAGAAAATCAAACAGCGAGATTTATACTGGTTCGGCTTAAACCAAGCCTACATCCAGTCCTCAAGATAACTTCTTGAGTGTTTCACTATAAACCACAAGTTTATGCAATTGGGCACTTGTAAGCTACTACAACATAGATCTTTTCTTCCTCAAGGGTGTCTCTCCCCCTTACAATGTGTTTTCTCTTAAACACTAACTCAAGGAACTAATCCTTGAGCAACTAAATTTGAAGGCTTAAGAAAAATAATGGTGGACACTCTCAAAGTGTAGATAACGCAGAAATTAAGCTCAGAATATTTCTCTAGCAATTTAGAGAGAATAGAACTCAAGATAATATAAGAAATGAATAATTGAAGCTTGATGCAAATGGTGTTGTGAAGTCCCCTTTATATAGTGAAACCTTGCTGCTACAGTGACTACTTGAGTCAGAATTGCTACAGTAAGCTTCATCATCATTTTTCAACTTTTCTACAACAACAAAAAAAAACTTCATCAACCTTTTTCAACAATCAATATTCTTTTTCAAATTTGCTATAGTATAAAGCATTCTTTTTCAAATTTTATTACAATACCCAATAAACTTTATCATAATTTTTCAACAACCAATAAACTTTATCATACTTTTTCAACAATTAAATTTCTTTTTCAAAAGTGCTACAGTAAAAAGTATTCTTTTTCAAATTATATTACAACAACCAATAAACTTTATCATATTTTTTCAATAACCAATAAACTTTATCATACTTCTTCAACAATCAAATTTCTTTTTCAAAAGTGCTACAGGAAAAAGTATTCTTTTTCAAATTATATTGCAACAATCAATAAACTTTATCATACTTTTTCAATAACTAATAAACTTTATCAAAAATCAATTTATACTACTATATTTAAATATATAAAGCATTAAATATATTTGGGCCAAGAAAGGTTAAATCATGCATTTGGATCAAGAAGATTAAATCATACATTTGGGCCAAGAAGATTAAATCATTCATTTGGGCTAAGAAGATTAATTCATTCATTTGGGCCAAGAAGATTAAATCATACTATAATTCTCACATATTTGTCATCATCAAAACTTATAGCATAATACATTAGGGCTAACAAATTAGTCTACCATTGGGATGGATCATTCGACTAATGGACTCTGAAATGCAAAAATAAGTTGGTTTTAACTAAAAAATCAGTGGGGAAATTTACCTAAACACCCTTATCATGGCAATGAAGCTTAGAAATGAGAGTATAAGGTTAAAAAGGGGATTTCTATAATAAAAGACCCTTTAGACTCTTTTATAAGCAAGAAGAGAAGGAAAAAGAACAAATTCTGAATTTAGAGAAGAGAGAGAGAGAGAGAAAAAAAACATAAGGAGCAAGGAGAAGAGAGAGAAGGAAGTTCTAGTGAAGATTTTAGCAAGAAGATCATAAAAAGTAAGTTTCTAACTTGATTCTTCTAGTTTAGATAGATTCTAGAGCTTGAAAAATGATAGAATAGGGATTTTCAGGCTAAGGAAAGAAGAAAGAGGAAGGAGTTGATCTAGAGGTTGAATAACATGGAGTATTAGAGAAAAACTAGAAGATACTACTTCAAATTCAGCTCTAGAAGAATTAAAGGTAGCTAGTTTTCATAAAAGCAAAGTATTTGATGTATTTGTCTCGTTTTTGTATGATTTATGAAGTGTATGCATCTTAAAGATTTCCACAAACATATAGAACAATCTTTCTCTTGAAAAGTAAAGTTATGTCCTTATGGGATGATAGAA
Organism: Biancaea sappan; assembly: GCA_037074585.1. Classification (NCBI taxonomy): domain Eukaryota; kingdom Viridiplantae; phylum Streptophyta; class Magnoliopsida; order Fabales; family Fabaceae; genus Biancaea; species Biancaea sappan. The sequence continues at coordinate 58,782,017 of CM073490.1, forward strand.
CCCTAGAATTCCCCATGGGATGATAGAAATTCCTCATAGGATGTAAAAGTCCTGATGGGATGACAAAACCCCAGAAATTCCTCATTGGATGACAGAAATTCCTCATGGGACATTGAGTACTTTTCTTGAGAAAGAACTAAAGTATAGTGCACTATATTGAAAGAAAGACCATGACATAGTTATGTGTTCATATTAGTTATGTTTCACGGAATGAGTTTTTCTATTGAGATTGCTTTTATGACTGAAATGGTGATAGAGTTTTCATGAAATGTGCTAGCTACTGAGATTCATATCTCACCTTGCTTTAATGATTTTACCATTTCAAGGACTGAAGTAGAAAGAAAAGAAAAAGAAAAGAAATAAACTTGTGATGTATTAGTTGGTTGAGTCACTTTCTTTTGATGACATCTTGAAGAGAATGTTGTGTGTACTATGTATATAGATGACAAATTTAAGAGTTTTGTGTAACTATATGAGAGTTGTAACTAAACCTTGTATGTTATGTATATGAAGAAGAGAACTTACAAGAAATAGATGCATATGTGCTTGATTTAAGTGTTCATTTTGAGTTAAAGAAATTATATTGCATCTTATGTACCATTTATGAAAACAGAAATTTAGAACACATCAGTCGACTATTTATCTTGCATCAGTCGACTGATACCTCTATTTTCAATTTATACTAATTTAAAGATGATCAGTTGACTAATAGTCACTGATCAGTCGACTGATAGCTTTCTCTAAAGTGTAAGATTTTGTTTTTAAAATTATTCCAAAATTCACTTATTTTCATGAAATTGAATACTTTGTAAATATTTTAGAAAAATATCATGTTTTAGACCAAATTTTCCCTTAGTCTATATTACAATTTTTGAATAATTGCATAAATACACATAAGTGCTAGTAGATGTTACACTACGCATTCTTATGTGCCCCTGTTTTTACAAAATGCTTTTCTATTGACCTTATGGGTTTGAATGACCTGTTTATCGCATTCACTCTAATGGGGGAAATTATTCTTATGTTATATGGGGTGTCATGTTAAGGTAGGCGAGTTAGAGACTTTGGCTACCTTGTTGATTCTAGAAATGACAGATTTTGATGTTATTCTGGGTATGGGTAGGCCTCGTGCCACGTGACTCTTGATTGTTGGGAGAAACTGGTAAAGTTTGCATACCAGGAGAACCCATCTCATTGTTTCAAAGGGGTAGGAATGATGTGCCATGCAATGTCATCTCTATGATGAGTGCTTGAAGGATGCTAAGGAAGGGATGGCAAGGCTTCCTAGCTTTCATTCGCAATGTGAAGAAGGAGGAGGTGGACTTGGATGAGGTGCCAGTGGTAAGGAAGTTTTTGGATGTGTTTCCCGAGGAGTTACTTAGGTTACCTCCAAATAGAGAGGTGGAGTTTGGAATAGAATTGGCCTTTGGCATGCAACCTATATTTATCTCACCTTACAACATGGCACTAGCTTAAAGAGCTCAAGGAGCAATTGCAAGACCTCTTTGATAAAGGGTTTGTGTGGCCAAGCATGTCGCCTTAGGGAGCCTCGATTTTTTTTGTGAAAAAGAAGGATGGGTCAATGCGGTTAGGTATTGACTATCGGCAGCTAAACAAATTGACAATGAAGAATAAATATTCGTTGCCACGAATAGATGACCTCTTTGATTAGTTGCAAGGCACTTATTGCTTTTCAAAAATTGACTTGAGATTGGGGTACCATTAACTTAAGATCAAGGAAGAGGATATTCTTAAGACCGCTTTTAGGACCCGATATGGTTACTACGAGTTCTTAGTGATGTCTTTTGGCTTGACCAATGCACCGGCGACTTTTATGGATATTATGAATTGTGTGTTCAGACCCTTCCTGGACAAATTCATTGTTGTTTTTATTGATGACATCTTAGTCTATTCAAGGAGTCCAAAGGAGCATGAAAGGTATCTACAGATTATTCTGCAAACCTTGAAGGAGATTCAGTTATTTGCTAAATCTCCAAGTGCAAGTTTTGGCTTGATCAAGTGGTGTTTTTAGGGCATGTGATCTCCAAAGATGGTGTCCAGGTGGATCCTAGTAAAGTAGAGGCAAGACCTACAATCATAACCGAGATTCATAGTTTCTTAGGGTTGGCGAGTTATTATTGTCGATTTGTTTGGGATTTCTTGAGGATAGCTGTACCTCTTTCTCAGTTGACAAGGAAGAATGTGAAGTATGTATGGGATTATAAAATGTGAGGAGTGCTTCACAAAGTTAAAAGAGTGTCTGACAACAACTCTAGTCCTTACCTTGCTTACGGGGCTAAGAGGCTATACAGTATATTGTGACACTTCAGGAATGGGATTGGGTTGCATCTTTATGCAACATGGCCGAGTGGTGGCTTACACATCGAGGCAACTCAAGTCTCATGAATAAACTATCCCACACATGACTTGGAGATGGTGGTAGTAGTCTTTGCCTTAAAAATTTGAAGGCATTACCTTTATAGGGAGACAAGAGAGGTGTATACTGGTTCACGCCCCTACGATGCCGAATCGCCCAGAATTGAAATTATGGCAATTTTGGAGCATAATGGTCCCCAGGTCGTTTTCACTCTTGGAGCCTCACTTCTAACCACTAACTAATTGTTCTAAACATATAGACACTAATTAAAAGCCAATTAATACATCGAGGGGGAGGGTTGGTTGTGGCAGAACAAAAAAAATTGCAATTAAGGATAGTAACAGCAACAACAAACAAGGCAGCAAACAACAAATTTGAACAACAATAGAAGAATGCAACCAGCCTTGGTTTTTCCTAGAGATGTAACCTTCCTAGTTCTTATTCAGATGATAAGTCTCATTCATTTATCATTTGATTTTTAACTAAAAAGTCTAAAAAATCTTCTAATATGGATTACACTAAAACATACTCAAAGAAAACATTCTCTGACTATATATTGTTGTAACCACAATAAAGATAATCAAATCATGTAAGAAGATCTTCATCACATGTCATTTTCATCTCTTTCTACCATTCCAATCAGTCATGATAGATAAATCCTCATATAAAGCAATAAAAACAAGTTGTTAAGTTCATGAAACTCTAATCAGAAACATTCATAAACATAACAGAATAGAGGCTTAAAGAAATAGATGAATGATGGAATAAAGTGAATAAAACTTATCTTATAAAGCATGGGAACTCAGATTACAACTCCAATCTGAACCAAGGCTGATTACAAGAGATTTCAGCCCTCCACGAGAGCAAAACCAGAAAAATAGAAGGGAGAAAGTAGGAGGAGAAGTGGTCTACAAAATTCCTCTAAGTTACAGAAAACTAGGACTGAAACTAAAGTCTGAAAAACCAACTAAAACTAATGCCCCCAAAAAGTTGATGGATGAAACTAACTTCTGCCTTTCGTTCTTCTAATTTCTGATATTGAAGACATGCTGCAGTAGAAGAGTAGTTGCCTTTTTAGAAAGTGGTATGATGGCTGCTTCTTTCAGTAAGGTCAGAGGATTGGGATGCAGAAAGTTGGTCTGAAGCGCTGTAGCCCTAGGTCCCACACGTCCATATCATCAGACAAATAAAATAAGCTGCCAAGTCATCCAAGAATGTGCCACATCAACGTCCAGCTCATCAGGAATGCCATGTCAGCGCCACATCATCAAGAAATCTCCAAAATTAATTCTGAAAATTACACAAGAGAGATTAAATTTTTAAGTCCTAAAAGATGAAAATAGTTCATTTTCCATCTAAAATTAACTTAGACCCAATGAAACACAAAGTGTAATAAAATTGGAGAAATTCTAAAGATGAAAATGTAAGGAGACCAAGATAGTGGTTAATATGTATATAAAAATGCTAGATATCATATACCGATCACAAGAGTTTGAAGTACATCTTAGATCAGCGGGATCTAAACTTGAGGCAAAGGAGGTGGATGGAACTTCTTAAAGATTATGATTGTACTATTCTCTACCATCTTGGGAAGGCAAATGTCATGATTGATGCCTTGAGTTGAAAATCCATGGGAAGTGTAGCACACCTTGCAGTGGTGCGAAGACCGTTAGCCTATGAGGTTTATGAGGCTTGTGGCTAGTGAAGTGAGATTTAAGATCTTAGAGACCAAAATATTATTGGCTCACATTCAAGCTTGATTCTATTTTATGGAGGATATTAAGGTGGCTCAAGCAAAGGATCCTAAAATTTCTAAGTAGAAGAAGGAGTTAAATGAAAATAAGACTAGTAGGTTCACTCTTGATGAGGAAGACGTTCTTTAGCTTGAGCTGGATGAGGTGATTCAGAGGAGAATTCTTGATGAGGCTCACATGTCTGCATACATCGTGCATCCGGGAGCGACCAAGATGTACCACAATCTCAAACAACTATACTGGTGGAAGGGCATGAAACACAATGTTTTAGATTATGTATCGCAATGCTTAACTTGCCAACAAGTGAAGGGAGAGCACCAAAAACTTGTAGGCCTACTTCAGGATATTAAACTTCCAGACTGGAAGTGGGAGAGGATAACGATAGATTTTGTTGTTGAATTACCTCGTTCTCTAGTGGGGTATGATTCCATATGGGTGATAGTGGATAGGCTCACTAATACGACTCAGTTCATCCCCATTAAGACCACTTATAGAGTTGTCAAGCTAGCACAGATTTACATTAAAGAAGTGGGGAGGTTGCAGGGAGTATTGGTATCAATCATTTCTGATCAAGTTCCACAGTTTACCTCTTAGTTTTGGAAAGTGTTTCAAGAGGTGTTGGGTATGAGGGTGGATCTAAGCATAAATTTCCATCCCTAAATAGATTGACAGTTGGAGAGGACAATTCAGACTTTGGAGGACATACTTTGGGCATGTCTAATGGATTTTGGTGGGAATTGGGAAAGCCATTTGCCCTTGATCGAGTTTGAGTACAACAACAACTTTCAAGCGAGCATTCAAATGGTTCCATTTGAAGCCTTATATGGGAGATGGTGGAGATTTTGAGGCTAGTGAATCCAGAGCTATTGGACCTGATTTGGTGCAAGATGCCTTAGACAAGGTTAAGGTGATTAAGGAAAGACTTTTAACAGCTTAGAGTTGACAGAAATCCTATGCAGATAACTAAAGGCACAATCTTGAGTTCACGGTTGGAGACATGGTTTTCCTCAAGGTTTCACCTATGAAAGGGACTATGAGGTTTGGTAGAAAGAGGAAGTTAAGCCTTAGGTATGTAGGACCATATGAGATCTTAGAACAGGTAAACAGTGTGGCCTATCGGCTAAGCCTTTCAGGAGAATTAGTAGGAGTGCACCCGATGTTTCACATGTCCATGCTGTGAAAATATCTTCTCGACCCATCACATGTGATCAATGTTCCTGAGGTGCAATTAGATGATACCCTATTTTATGAGGAGACGCCGGTAGCGATCCTTGATACACAAGTTAAAAAACTCCGCTCTAAGGAGATTTAGTTGATAAAGGTGCTATGGAGAAACCACTCCCACGAGGAGGCAAAGTGGGAAGTTGAGGAGGACATGCAGTCCAAATACCCTCATCTCTTTACGGATATAGGAGGCTAGTGTCTTAGAAAATTCAAAGGACTGAATTTCTTAAGGAGGAGATCTTGTATTACCCAAGAGATTTTATTGTGCACATATGCACAGGAGAATTAATTTTCCTTTTTCTGATGTTGTTTGTTTTAATTATGCATCTTTGTGTTAGTGTTATTTTGTTACTATGATTTTGAAAAAAAAATTGATACAATGGAGTTAGAGACATCCTATGGTAATCACATACAAGGCAAGTTCAATTTATTCTTGTTTGGGAGTTAATGAAAAAAATTAGAAGGATAAATTATTAAATACTTATTGCCTTTCTTGTGTTGATGAATTCAAGAGGATGTTATGCTAAATGCTTTGTTGTAAGGACTGAAACAAATAGATCTAGCCTTGGGAGTTCATAATTTTCGATGATGTCTTGAGTGTGTCTTTGGGATTTTGAGAAGACTTAAGAATGATTTGTTAAATTTGCCTAAGTGTGGGAGAAGAGAGATAGCTTTTAAAGTGAGGGAGTTTGAGGCATTTTACCAAGGGAGACCAAGGGCATTTTTGTCCATCTAGGACCAAAAGTTGAATTGAAACCCTTTCTTCCTTTTTTCCCACTCACTCAGCCGACACACACACACATTGGAGCCCAAGTCTTCCTTCCATCTCCCTCATTTTAGACATTGTCTTTTCTTGTTTTAGTTTTTACAATTTCAAGTATTTTTAGCTTTTCAAGTGTCTTTATTAGTTTCATTTCTTCTTGTTACCTTGCTTATTTGATATATCTCTCATGTTATTTCTCTTTGTTGCATGTGAGGTACTTGATCATTTTCCTTGACGAAGGAAATAAAAAAAAATCAAAGAGAAAGTAAGGAAAACAAAGAAGAAGCGACGCTAAGCATAGACACCAAATAAAGTCTAGCTAAGGACTTTAAACCAAGCGCTTTTGGGAGGCAACCCAAGTTTTTCTAATCTTTCTCTTTTTAATTTTGTTGTTGTATTTCTTTCGTAATTTTAATTTTGTTTTAGTCTTTATCTGTTGCCCATTTTTTTTCTCTGTTTTCTCTGTTTTGGCAGAAACTTTGTCATCTTGCATGAATATTCTGTACTGCTTGGCTATGGTTTTTGCCACTTTATTTACATGTTTTTTAACCTTTATATGTCTTCTAGTTGTAGAATTTTATTTGGAGTGATTCGCATCCGTTTTGGGGTCGTTCTATGTCGGTAAAGCCGTGTCGCCAGAAATTCTGCACTGCAGAATTTTGCTACTCTGTTTTGTCCGAATTTGATGCTCACTTTTTAAATTTTTGATGGAGTTTTGGTGTGGAATTATGCATGATGAAATAGCTAAAGTGTAGATTGACTTAGCATGAAGAGAATTTAGTCTTATTTCTCTAAGGAATTCAAGTTAAATGGCAATGACGTTGACTTTAATGAATTTGTAGTAATAGTCTTTTAGCTGTGAGGATTTGAGCCTAAGTGAAAAATGCTATTCTTCTTGTTGTGTGTTCTCTATCATGGATTATCACTCTAGAACTTGTCTTGAATCTTTGATTGAGGCTACATATCTTGTACATACTTGGAAATGATTTAGGCATTTGTTTCTTGTAACCACTTTTAGCCAAATAGCCATCCATTATCATTGTTTCCATTGCATGCCATTTTGTGCCTTATCCATTTTCTTTCTTGTGTTCTTCCACCACTTTTTCTGCCTACAACAATATTTTTCTCTTTCAACTTAAGATGTGAGAAGTATTTTAAATTCTTTTAAGGGATTGATATGCTGAAAAATTTTGTGAATTTTGGGGTGTTTTGAACTATATTTCTTCTACTTCCTCTCAAGCAAAAGAAAAAGACTGGCCAGTCAAGAAGAAGAAAAAAAAAAGGAGAAAGAAAGAAAGAATAAAAAAAAGAGAAAAAGATAATGAAAAAGAGGAGCAGATAGAACATTGAGACCCAAATTTATTTATACTCAGTCTCTTATATTTCACTTGTAAATGCTCTTCATTTTCTTGAGTTGTTACCATATTTTGTTTCATTGTTCAATCTTTCCCTTTGTTTCCCACTATTTTTCTTACCCACGTTACAACCTTGTAAAGTCCTTTTGATTCAAGTATGTATTAGATTCAAGTAGTGGAGATTTAGATTCTTGACAAGCTTATGGTAGTGAAATTTGTGATAGGACGACTTTGAGTGATTCCCTCTTAAACACTTGAGAGAGTAGAGGATAAACACCTTACCTTGTGAGGAGATTGTTACTTGAATTCATTCTTTTCGAAATAATTGCCATAGAGCCTGAACTTTTTAGAAATTTAAGATTTATTTCTCCTAATGTAAATCTTTCTAAATTTTAATTATTTCATTGTTGTATATTTTCTACACTTTTTCTTGCTGTGCTTATTGGGATTCTCTGTTGTATTTAATTGATTTTGCCCAGGAGTGCAAAAGGCCTAGTGTGGGGGATTTGATAACATACTTTTTCCATTTATTTTAGTCCCTATTTTAGTCCTTTTTGCCTCTTTAATTTTGTCAATTCTCTAATTTTATTATGTTTTAGAATTTATTGGGTATAAACTATTTATGCATTGAATGTGTCTCAATTTTTATATTTTTTAGAACTTGAATTGTAAAATGCTCAATTTAATTCCTACAAATTTTAATTTTGGAGAGAAAAGTGTTGACATGGACAAAGACGATGATTTGGATGCTAATGTGGCACTTTTTGGGTGATGTAGATGCTTACTAGGATATGCTGGATGTGGGGCCCACTTGAACTCTTATTCAATGTCATGTAGTCAGAATTTTTGGGCAGAAATATTAATTTTCGTAGGTCAAGAAAAGCATGGCTGAAATATTAATTTTGCCATGATATTCTGCTGCTGTTCTGCTGCTGTTTGTCACTTTCTGCTACAGAAATATTAATTCTGCTGCTGCTGCCATACCATTCTGCTGCTGCCATACTTTTCTGCTGCTGCAGAAATATTAATTTTGCTGTTGTTTTGCTGTCAAAGTGCTGCCATATCATGGAAGAGGCATCCAAGGAGGCATCTAGGGCAGAATATCCCTTTAGGCATGTGTTAGATCAGTTTTATATTTGCAAAAATCGAAATTTATTAAGGAGGCTAAGTCATTTTTCTGATGTAAAGTCCTAGCACCATTTTTCTGCCTTCCTTGGGCAGCAGTGGTTGGGAGCAACATAGAGGCAACTCTCTAGCTTGGTTAGAGGGAAAGGAAGCCTTCCCACTTGGGAATGGCTCTCCTTCTCCCATTTTCTTTCCTTTTCTTCCATTTTCCTTCATAGTTTCTTAGATTTCTGCTGTATTTTCTATTTTCTGTCATGTTCTTCTTCTCTTCCATGTAATTTCTGAGTTTAAGGATTGATGTAGTTCGGTTTTATGAAGCTTTATTGTTGAACATATTCATTTTTAATGCATTTTCGTTTAATGGAATGGATTTTACCGATTATTCTTCCTCTTGAATGTTTGATGAACCTTCAATGAGTTTGAGATTTTTATGTCTATGAGTTAGCTAGATATTGAGCTTGACCTTGTGATTTCCACCATAAATTAGATTATCTAGATATAGATAGTTTTATTTATGTGGCTTGAATAATTTTCTTGAGCTTCATGACTTAATTGAATGGTTGATCTAAGATTTTAGTCAATTATTTTGGATAAGTTAGATTGTAATTTCAAAGCTTTTGGATTCAATCATATTTTAGAAAATTGGCCAACATTGAATGGATTGTAATTTAATTGAATTGTTCTTCAATGATTCAAAGATTAATTTGTCTATGAATTAATCGGATTAGACCAACGAAATCAATCTCATTTTCTTGTGTAGTCGGTCATTTGATGAAATGGAAATTGTACTTTAATTCATTTGGACCAATGAGTATTTTCTTGGCCAAAGTTCTATTTTATTTATTGTTCTATGAAGCTTGTCATTTATACATGCATGCATTTGCTATGTATTTGTAACGAGTAGGACAAGAGATAACATGTCATATGCGATTGCGGGGCATTGATGTGATTAGGACTTCATCGGATTATATTTGAGTTATAGATTAGTGAAGATCTTCCTAACTATAATTTTAATATAATTCAGTCTTAGAAGACTTTCTGAGAATTTTAGATTGAAGATTACATAATAGAATTAGCCAAGAATATTCAAAGGAAATGATGATGATGTACAATTCTATGAAATTTGTGACCAATCCATATCTTTTCTCTGTTTTGTTTTCTATCTAGTTATTTAAATTTCAGTTATTTATATTGTGTTGTTTCAATCATCACCCCCCCTTTTTTTTGTGTAATTTCTGAAATTTCCCTCATAAGTCTTAATAGCATTTCACTTAGCCTAATTAAATTTTATTTGATACCTCAATCTCTGTGGGACGATACTCTACTCATCACTTTATTACTTGTTGCGACCCAGTATACTTGCTGGAATATTTTATGTGCTATAAATTATACGCACCAATTTTTCTTGCTTGTTGCTTTAGAAGGGGTTAAGGTGAGTGCATTATTTCTCCTCTCTTGTTTTATTTTTCTTCCAAACCCTAGGAGTAAAATGTTCTTGTGGAGCTGTTTATGAATGTTGATTGATGTTGGAAATTTCCCCTTTTTGATTTATGACTTGCAAGCTTAAGGAATCAACAACGGTGGATGGTGATTCCTAGAACCATGGTTAAAGGGACCCTTTGAGAAAATTTAGGTATTTTGGGGCTTTGGATTTCTTGAACTTATAGGTGTACCATTCAACGATTTTTACTGATTTTTTAAGACACCTAAATGGTCATGAAACCCTTTCCCATGGAACACTCGCAAGTGGTAAGTCAAGAAAGGAGTTTTGGAGATTTTGTTGCCATTTTCGTGTTGCTCCCACAGGGTGCTCAAGGGCCAAGGTTGGTGCCTAGGTGCCGCGTTGGCAGAGAGCAAGGCTTGCTCTCATACTCCAAGGCATCTAGGTGACACCTATGGCGTCTGGGCACCATCTTAACAGTAAGGAAAAGAAGGGGAAGAGACTTCATGGTGCCATCTTGGTAGAAGTGAAGGAGGAGGGAGTAACCTCATTGGCGCCTAGGCACCAAGGTCCTAGAGTTCTTGTTTTGTGATGAAAATTGAGTTTTGTGCTATTTCACATTTATGTAGTTTGTTTCTGAGAGTTTCTAAATAATTAGTTAGATTTTTTTCCAACCTTTATTTGCCAAGCCAGGTGAGTAAACAACCTACTCAAGTCTGTGAATTATTTCATGAGTTAAAATGTGTAATGTGTAGAATTCACAAAGTTATGAAACATGAAATATGGGAGATGAAATTCTATAACTTGCATATTGTGATTTATGATTTTGTGTGTTCTGGAGTTTGGACTATTGGATTGATAATTGTGTGTACATGAGCATTGTCTATGTATATGTCTAAGATATATTGGAGTAATTATGCCTTGACTCTTGATGGTTCGATAGTAGAATTGTGGGCTAGACCCATGGGAGTCATGAAGAGTAAATTGCCTGCGTGTAAGGAAATAGTGTTGACCCTAAGGCTATATGCCATAAGTTTTGATGATGACAAATGTATTTGAATAGTAGCATTGATATATATAAAGATTAATTATCATATATATGCTACAAGTACTTAAGCATGATTATGTTATTTAATATGTATGTTGCATATATTGAATCATGCTATTAAACTAACCATTGGGTTTGCAAGTAAGATATATTTTATAGGTTGGTTCAAAACAAGAAGAGTGAGCATTATATTGAAGAACAAGGAAAAGCAATATCATGCTTCACTCAAGGAAAGCAACATACAAGGACAAAGCTCCAAGAAATGAAGAATTAGAAGATTTGAAGTCTTGGAAGCTTGGATGCATCAAGATAGCCTATGTGTTTACATTAGGTATATTTTATATAGGCTAGTATATTTGTGCAACTCAATGATTTAGATTTGCATACATTGGCTCAAGCATTTTTGAATAAAAAGATAGTGAGATATGAAGTTTTACAAAAGTTATTTTTTGACCTTTGGTCACTCATTATATCATATCTCATAAATGAAAAATCGGTTTTTCAAGTATCTTAATGTCATTTGATAGTAGACTCAAAGATATTTTCAACGGTATATTATTTATTCAAAACGGAGTCCAAATGAGAAATATATGACTATTTAAAATATAGTTTGAAAAACTGAAAGTTGATTTTACTGTAATAAAAAATTATTCTGTTCTGACCTATAGTCAGTATTTTGATTATATCTTTTAAAAGAAAAATAATTTTTAAGTAAAACTTGGCTCATTTGAAACTAGACTCCAAGAGATTTCCAACAGTATATTATTTGTTTAAAACGGAGTTCAAATGAGGGAGTTATGAATTTTTAAAGAAAGCTCAAAATCTGGACTGCACTATAAATGCTGTAACGGCTATATAACGGCTATATAATGGCTAGTTTTGTAAAATCTTATATATATGACCTTAGATACACGATTTTAAGCAAGAACAAAGTCCTACAATGTGATATTAACTTCTTCTATCATCTTTGAGAGAAAGGAAAGCATTCTTGAGCCAAATCTTGCATATTCTCTATCATTAGAGTTATTAGAGCTTCATTTGTTTTTATCTACTCTTTAGAGAGAGTTTCTTTGTATTGTTGATTTTGATCAACACATATATTATTCTGAGTTGAGGTTCGCAAGTACCGGTGTTGGAAGAACTTGCTTTGGGTTGAGGAGGAGCCCGGATTCATAAATTCTCCATTGTGGTTTCGCAAATACTCGGATCGAATTTGCGTGGTTGTAGTGGTTTGCAAGTACCCGGATTAAACTTGCAATTATAGTGGAAATACTCAAGTGGTCTCTTGAGGACTGGATGTAGGCTTGGATTAGCCGAACCAGTATAAATCTCCGAGTTTGCTTTCTCTATCCCTTACTCTTTAATTTGTGCATATTGATATCTATTCTTTAATTCCTTGATCTTTATAATTATTTATCTTGACAGCACATTGATTTTCTGTATTGTATTTATTATCCTAAGCATTGTACTTTTACAGAAAATCATTTTAACTTCCAATTAATTCTTGTGAAAAATTTATAAAACCCAATTCACCCCCTCTCTTGGGTTCCAACCATTACTTTCAATTGGTATCAGAGCTTGGGCTCTTGATTTAAGACTTAACCGTCTAAGAGTAAATATGGTTGGATCTAGTGAGTGGTTTATGTCTGAAAATTGTTCTTTCACAGAACCTCCAATTTTTTATGCTAATCATTTTCAATATTGGAAGTATGAAATGAAAATTTTTTTAATTTCAGTAGACCATAAACTCTGGGAAATTATAGAAAATAGTTTTTATATGCCTGTCAAGGAAGAACAAGGAAAATACATTCCAAAACCCAAGAGTGAATGGAATGATACTGAAAGAAGTTTAGTGCAACTCAATGCTAAGGCAAAATTGATTATTTCTTGTGCATTAAGTCAAGATGAATTTTTCAGAATTTCCAATTGTGCAACTGCTAAGGAAATGTGGGAAACTTTAGAAGTTGCATATGAGGAAGATCTTGTTGCAATGGAATTAAAGTCTAGAAATCTCATTAATGAACTTGATATCGCTCAAATGAAAAATTGTGAAACCATTAATGAGATACGACTTGTGCTTAATCAATTACAAGCTCTTGGTGTTGAACTTACAGGAAAATCTCAAATTACCAAGGAGATAGAAGAAAAAGAAAAAGGAGAAAAAGAGAAACCACAACCAAAAACTGAATTATCAAAGAAAGCTTCTATCTTCCATTTGGGGAAATAGCAATTCCGATGAGGAGAACACAAATGAAGAAGCCAACACTTGTCTTGTGGCAAGAGATAAAGATGAGGTAAATTCATTTGACTACTCTTTTGAAGAATTACAAGATGCCTTTGATGATTTACATGAAGAATCTCTTATACTTGCAAAGAAACTAAATATTTCAAAACAGAAAAACTCTTCTCTTGAAAATGAGTTGGAAACATTGAAAAACGAATTTTCTATTTCCAAGGAAGAGAATTTTGTTTTTGAAAATCAAAACAGAACTTTGCAAGAAGAGAATTTGATTTTAAAGGCAAATATCTCTACCAACAAAAATTGCTTTTGTACCAAGTGTGATTCCTTGAAAAAGGAGAATGAGGATCTTAAAAACACACTTAAAAAAATTTCTCAAGGTAGAGAAATTCAAAACTCTTCTGTTGAGAAACAAAGTAGTAGCTTTAACAAAATTGGTTTTGTTCTTAACAAGTCAAATCAGAAATATTTCGAAAACTACTTTGTTCCTACAAAAATGTCCAAAAGTCCACCTTGCACTTGTTTTTATTGTGGACTGAAAGGACACAAGTCTTACTCCTGTTTTTATAAGAAAAATCTTGTTCATGGAGTAAAAATGAAATGGGTTCAAAAAGGACCTCATGACCCAAGCAAACCCAAAAAAATTTGGGTATCAAAGACAAAGGATTAATTTGCAGATTTGCCTCGAAGCAAGAAGCGGAAATAACTTTTCAATGGCTACATCATTCAAACTCCACTCTCTTGCATCAAAAGGAGGCAATGGATAAGTAAACATATAAGCTGGAATGCATTGTAAGAAATTTGACTGATATGTTTACTGCTCTCTAATGCTTTTGTCTGTTCTCTAATATGCATTACATCTATCCTTGATACTCATGCATGCTATATCTGAAAACAATTGTTAGGTGTGCAGCTTATAGATTCGAATTTTGTTTTGAGCTAAAATCTTTCTTCCAAATTTTGCTCAAACTATCCTTTTTACCGCATCATGAAAACTTGCTTCCATTACACGCACATTTTTCTTGTCTTCACAACAATAAGATTACTTCTACCCATAGTATTTATCCTTGCTGTAATTTTATTTAAATATTTTCAATGAAATCAAATTTATTGTAAAATTGCATTTCATGGAAGCATAGCACTTTTATTAATATGGCATATCTTGAACATAATGTTGCTCCTAGTGCTCGAGATTTATTTGAACATCAAAGTGCTCCACCAAAAGTGTTTTGCAGGAGTTAATCCTCAAAATTATCCTCTAAAATACATTCTTTCCTCTGCTCTCCGAAATCAGTAAGATTTATAGTTTTGAAGTTGGTTGGTCGACCAACGCTCCTATCAGTAGTCGACCAACGAAGCCTACATTGAACCAATGCTTGATAGATCTTGCAAATAATCAATCAATTAAGATCATTAAAATTGTAAGAAGACAGGATAGATCAAAAGAAGAGCAATGAGCAAAACAAGGATATCAAAATCTTGAAGAGGAACTTCAAGAAGCAACAAAAGTTTGTCAAAATTGATGAGTATCTCTATCCTTTACTTCTTCATTATTTAATTGAATGATACTCCTTGATCTCAATTGTACATTCTGGCAAATTTTTTTTTTGTCATACTTTCATTGCAATGACATATTGTTTTCTGACATCTTACATACTTGATCACAACATGACATATAAAAATATGTTAAATACTTAAATTATTTTTTTTAATACATCATGGTTTGAGCATTATACATATCATCTCTTTTACATAAGCTGTAACTTATGAACCATTGTTTATGGATTATAGTTTATATCTGATTATATCTTATTAATCCATATTACCTCAATTATGTTACTACATACTCTGATTATAATATGTTTTATCTTGAGTAAGTATGTAACTTGCTTTTGCTTTGAAATGATGATATATATATCCATGTCAGAAAATTCTTTCTATCTTTAAAATGGATATATATTTTTCAAAATATATATATCCTTCTATTATACAAAATTTGTGCGGCTGATTTTCTTTATCTTTCTTTATTATTATAATTTTTTTTAAGTACCGTCATCTGAAAGAAACCACTTGCATTAAAATAAAAAAAAACAAACCGAAGGATTACATTGCATTAAAAAAAAAGGGAAGGTTTGCTCATAGATGAGCAATCTACAGGCGAGGTGGTCTCGGATTAGGTGGGTTGTATTGAATCATCACCCCTCGGCCATTCCTTGGAGCAAGAGACTGAGCAATGTCACGGAGGGTAGTGTAAATCCCATTCATACAATCAACACTTCTTTGTTGTTGATTGCAGAAGCATTGGGTAGACCAATAGAAGAACCTATCTATTCTTGAAGTCAGTACCACATTGTTGCGTTTAGCTAACTTCTCCTGGTCCTCTATCATCTTCTTGAGTTTCTTCACCTCTTGCTCCAGACAAGCAATTTTGTCTTCTGACGTATGGCCTGTACTAATCTCCTCAGCTTCTTCGATCTTCATCTTCTTCTTTTGGTTCTCTTGAGATTCCTCCAAAGGTCTTTTGCCTTTGTCCTTGCCTAGACTCAAGTTTAAGTCGAGCTCTTCCTCCCTTGCCTCTACTGTGAGATCAATGAACTTTCTTGCTGCCATGGTTTGGAAAATTCAGAAATTTTTGTAGGAGTATGAAGAGAGAGGAATGTCAGAAAGTTATAGGCTCAGAGATGAATACTCTTTGTGGTGTGGTAATTGAGAACTCTGGGGCAGTCTTTACAGAGAGAAAATTATTACTAAGAGCCAAAGAAGATATCTCTTCGCCGCACCCCTACACGCTCATCCTATGGATTTCTGCAAGCTAGAAGCCAGAAGTCTAGAGTACGCATGCACACCGATAACGCATCACATTAATGGCAAAACCACGAAAGTCAATTTTCGGTGGATTTGCGGCTGATTTAATTTGTTTTGATTAGAAATTTTAAGGATTAATAAAATGGTGATATTCAGAACCGTATCACTCTGCTTTGTTGTGTTGGTCTTGAGAGCATACATGATTACATCATGCTGTGATTATATGTATCTAAGAACATATGTTGTGTATGCTATTCATGCATCATGAGCGAAGGCTATGGCTAAGAATAATATTTCATGATTCCACATGTATTCATACAAAATGAGCTGTCAAAATTTTTACATGTACTCATCCTCAAGATACATATATAAATTCATTTTGAATGGGTATATAAATTGCTTCCTTTGTGCTGAAATTTATCTTATCCTTTATGAAGCAAATTTGTTTTGAAAAAGGACTTTAAAAATGCTTCTGTTATGTTAATATGTTTTATCATATGAAGCAACATTCTTTTTGAAAAAGAAAAGATTTTAAAGATCTCTTTTGTTGTAGATAACAAAAGGGATGAAAAATATTGATGTTTCATATATGGATTATGAACTATATGCTTGAATATATCTTATTACACTAATCCATATATATTGCTTCCTTAGATGAAACGTTTCTAAATTCCTTCGAAGCAAAATGTTTTAGAAAAATATCGTGAATCTCTTGGAAGCAAGAATTGCTTCCACAATGCTGAAATTGCTTTGCCATATTGAAGCATTATCTGTTTTGAAAAGAAAAGGATTTGAGTATCCTTATTTTAAATCACTTTTGCTATATGTTGAAATAATTTTATGCATATATGCAGAAATTATTTTTCAGAAATCTTGAAAAATATTATTATTTGATTTATGGATTATGATTAATATTCTTGTTTATATCATGCTTTGCTAATCCATATATCATACTTCTGCTGTGTGCTGTAAATATTTCTATCATATGACAGCAAATGATGTTTTTTTTTTCAAAGAGTTTAATTTTTCTGCTATTTACTAAAAATGCCTCTTCATAAACAAGCAGAAATCATTTTCAATGAAAATATTGCAGAAATTTCTTCAAAAATCTTACTTCAAAATTCTGCAATCAAAAACTGAATTTCCTTTATAATGATTTGGACAATCTTTTTCAAAGGAAAAATGTTATGAAATTCAGGGGGAGCTTTGTCTCACTTGAATGTTTTTTTTTTAAAAAAGAATATATGTTGAAAAATTGGATATTCATTATTTATTATTCTTTTTCAAATTATGCAAGGTTTAAGGGGGAGCCTAAAACTCTTTCAAGTTTTATCTTTTGGCTCATTTCATTTGACATGAGAAAAATTTTTCTAAAATTTTCTTTTTACATGTCAATGAAATCAATGATAAGTTTTGATGTATCCTTACCCCATACTATATTGACATCTTCTGACATCCTGACTTAAAAAAGGTATGTGCTTTAACTTCTATATATTGTGTTCCTTACACCTTTTTGTTGATGTCAAATAGGGGGAGAAGAAACAATAGAAAAATATGTATACGTGCTTATAACATTGCATTCATTATCTTGTGATACATATTTTTCTGTGGTGATTTGTCATCATCAAAAAGAGGGAGATTGTTG
This sequence comes from Biancaea sappan, assembly GCA_037074585.1. Lineage (NCBI taxonomy): Eukaryota > Viridiplantae > Streptophyta > Magnoliopsida > Fabales > Fabaceae > Biancaea > Biancaea sappan. Next base: position 58,799,793 of record CM073490.1, read on the forward strand.
ACCCTAAGGCTATATGCCATAAGTTTTGATGATGACAAATGTATTTGAATAGTAGCATTGATATATATAAAGATTAATTATCATATATATGCTACAAGTACTTAAGCATGATTATGTTATTTAATATGTATGTTGCATATATTGAATCATGCTATTAAACTAACCATTGGGTTTGCAAGTAAGATATATTTTATAGGTTGGTTCAAAACAAGAAGAGTGAGCATTGTATTGAAGAACAAGGAAAAGCAATATCATGCTTCACTCAAGGAAAGCAACATACAAGGACAAAGCTCCAAGAAATGAAGAATTAGAAGATTTGAAGTCTTGGAATCTTGGATGCATCAAGTTACTCTATGTGTTTACATTAGGTATATTTTATATAGGCTAGTATATTTGTGCAACTCAATGATTTAGATTTGCATACATTGGCTCAAGCATTTTTGAACAAAAAGATAGTGAGATATGAAGTTTTACAAAAGTTATTTTTTGACCTTTGGTCACTCATTATCATATCTCATAAATGAAAAATCGGTTTTTCAAGTATCTTAATGTCATTTGATAGTAGACTCAAAGATCTTTTCAACGGTATATTATTTATTCAAAACGGAGTCCAAATGAGAAATATATGACTATTTAAAATATAGTTTGAAAAACTGAAAGTTGATTTTACTGTAATAAAAAATTATTCTGTTCTAACCTATAGTCAGTATTTTGATTATATCTTTTAAAAGAAAAATAATTTTTGAGTAAAACTTGGCTCATTTGAAACTAGACTCCAAGAGCTTTCCAACAGTATATTATTTGTTTAAAACGGAGTTCAAATGAGGGAGTTATGAATTTTTAAAGAAAGCTCAAAATCTGGACTGCACTATAACTGCTGTAACGGCTATATAACGGCTATATAATGGCTAGTTTTGTAAAATCTTATATATATGACCTTAGATACACGATTTTAAGCAAGAACAAAGTCCTACAATGTGATATTAACTTCTTCTATCATCTTTGAGAGAAAGGAAAGCATTCTTGAGCCAAATCTTGCATATTCTCTATCATTAGAGTTATTAGAGCTTCATTTGTTTTCATCTACTCTTTAGAGAGATTTTCTTTGTATTGTTGATTTTGATCAACACATATATTATTCTGAGTTGAGGTTCGCAAGTACAGGTGTTGGAAGAACTTGCTTTGGGTTGAGGAGGAGACCGGATTCATAAATTCTCCATTGTGGTTTCGCAAATACCCGAATCGAATTTGCGTGGTTGTAGTGGTTTGCAAGTACCCGGATTAAACTTACAATTATAGTGAAAATACTCAGGTGGTCTCTTGAGGACTGAATGTAAGCTTGGATTAGCCGAACCAGTATAAATCTCCGAGTTTGCTTTCTCTATCCCTTACTCTTTAATTTGTGCATATTGATATCTATTCTTTAATTCCTTGATCTTTATAATTATTTATCTTGACAGCACATTGATTTTCTGTATTGTATTTATTATCCTAAGCATTGTACTTTTACAGAAAATCATTTTAACTTCCAATTAATTCTTGTGAAAAATTTATAAAACCCAATTCACCCCCCCTCTTGGGTTCCAACCATTACTTTCAAATAGAAATGCCTTTGGGCATGAAGAATTTTCCATTAGGCATGGAGATTTAATTCCCTTGGCCATGGAGATGTAATTGCTTTTGGGCAAGGAGAATATAATAATGCCTTTGGGTCAGGAGATGTGGATGCTTAGTGCTCTGCTATACTTTAATTATTTGTGTTTGGTTTACTTACTGAGATTATTATCTCACGTTGTTGTTTTCATGTTTTAGAGTCTGCAAGAAGAACATCCGCATGAAGAGTAGCGGAGGTTCAAGTGACTCAACCCACTTGATTTCTGGGTTGGTAGCATCTTTTGAAGTCGCCTTCTGAAATTATTTTGTTAATTACTCTATAGTCCAATAGGAAGAATTAGGAGGGTTGTTTTGGGAAGACATTCTTTTGTATATGTTTCTGTATATTCCTTGAGTTGTTCTGATATAGGAATAGATAAAAACACAGGAGATGGCCATGCTGTGGCTTATTTATTTAAAGTTATGTAACGGATGCTTTACATTATATGTATAGAGTATTTCATGATCTTGCATGTATAGAGTTGAGTGTGGTGAAATTCACCCCTTTCAATATTATTCCTGTTTTTTGTTATATGAATTGGAACTAGAAGTTAGGCTTACATTTGTGGGAGGTATCCATGTGTCGTGCTGGTCGCGTGCCCCAAAGTTGGGTCATGACCACTGATTACAAGACCAGACCAGACCGGCTGGTCAAATCGGTGACCAGACCACATGGCTAAGAACCGGTAGATCAAAGAACCAGTTAAATTTGGGGATTTGACCTGCGATTTTTCCTTAAAATCGGTAACTAGTTCAAGCTGTAATAAGTGGCATAAAAAAAATCAATAGCCATCATCGTTCATCTCCGCATCTCTCGTCGTCATAGTCGATGAAAGAAGAAGAAGAAGAAGAAACCCATTAGCTTTAGCTGGTTAAGTGATGCTCGTATGGTTCAGCCATTATTGTTCATCACGACATCTCTCGTCGCCATCGTTAGTGGAAGAAGAAGAAGATGATGAAGAAGAAGAAGAAGAAGATTGACGGAGATCTGATGGTTAGAAGGTGAGAGAAGAAAGAAGATGAAGTATTGGTCTAAATGTGACAGAAGGTGAGAGAAAGTGGGAAGAATCCAAAGTGAAGTGATTGAGAGAAAATTGATTCTGATTGAAAAAGCCAAGAAAGTCAGAGACAGTGTGCGTGATATGATACAGTTGGCACGCATGTTTTCAAAATTTTTTTAATATAAATATGTAAAATATTACAATTTTTTTCTTATTATATAATATAATATTAATATACATATATATAATCTTTAATTATATATATTATTTTTTAATATTTTTTAAGTACTATCGATTCAACTACGGTTTAATCACGGTTTGACCATTGAACCTTGAACTGGTACCTCCACTGATTCAGTAACCGGTCCGATTTTTAAAATATTGGTCGTGACACATGCCTAAAAGAAACATTAACTACACTCCTATAATCAACGACAAAAAATCTCAATCTTTTTCCCTCACCAGAGGTATTACACAAAGAGACTCTCTCTCACCGTATCTTTTTATTTTAGCAATGGAAGCCTTAACAAAAATTATAAATAAAAGATTGAGCAAAAAACTTGAATCCCTTTCAAATTCAAAAACAACTCCACCCCTATATCACACTTGCTTTTAGCTGATGACTTTCTCCGTTTTAGCAAGGCCACCCCTAAAAGCATATAGGCCATTCATGAAACACTAACTTTCTTTTCTGACCTTAGTGGGCTTTCAATTAACTTGGATAAATCAAAAGCATGGTTTTCAAAAGCAGCCCCTCATCACTCTATAAATATGGTTCGCAACATCTTATGTATGAAACCCTCCCCTAATCTTGGTCTTTATTTAGGCTACCCTCTCAAAGTGGGCTATACACATAGAGACTTCAATTTTATTTTGGAAAAAATTAATAAAAGATTACAAGGATGGAAAGCAAATCTTCTCTCTAAAATAGTTAGAACTAAGCTCATTAGTTCCACAATCTCTGGCCTCACAAACTACTATATGAAACCCCTCATCCTTCCAAAAGGAATCACTAATTCTATTGACAAAAATTTGAGGAACTTTTTCTGGGGACAAGACTCTAATACAAAAAACAAATTTACATTTTAAAGTGGGAAGAAATTGCTAAGCCTAAAAGACGCCGGGGGGGGGGGGGGGGGATTAGGCATTAGACAAATAGTACCTCAAAACAAAACTCTTTTCCCTGGTTCCCTTTGGAAAATTGATACCTCTCTGCAAAATATATACTCTCGTGTCCATCTTAGCAAATATGGCGCTCATCTAGATAAGAAAAAATCATCCGCATCCTTCATTTTCAGAAACATGATTAATATAGCTCCTGTTTCTCTTCATGTATTAAAAAAGTAATAAGTGATGGTAATACTATGAACTTTTGGTAAGATAACTGGTTGGGGAAAAGCATCAGAAGTGTAGTTTCTGGCCCCGTCATTCTTTTGAGGATACAAGAAAAGCTAATCAATTCTCTCCTTAAAGAGTATGGGTTGTGCCTGGAACTTTAATGAACTTGCCCTCCAACTCACACCTGACATTATCTCTCAAATCAAAGCAACACCCATAAGCCATAACCCCCACCCTGCACCTGACAAGCTAATATGGAAGCTAACCAAAAAAGGAAAATTTTCAACAAAATCGGCCTACTCATGTTCAACTCAGAAAAAGAAAAATATTCTACACATACCCCTTCCATGAACCCAAATTTTTCTTAGCTTTGGAAAATGATTAGTCACCCTCATGAAATTTTCTTCTCATCCCTGTGAACTTTAAGCTTTTCAGGAAAAATTGCACTTCGAGCTCGCTTTGCTCTCTTTGCAAAACAAATCAAGAAACCCATATTCACATCCTGAGGGATTGCCCTCTTGTTAAACAAATATGGCACCTTCTTCAGCCACCTCCTCTCATCTTTGAAAAACCTTTGAAATCTTGGATGATAGAAAACATTTTGAACCAAACAAAGAGCGCCTTGGATATTCCTTGGCAGACGATTTTTTCCTTTGCCAATAGATTCATTTGGCTTTCTCGAAACCACTGTATCTTTAATGGAACACATTGCATCCTCCTTCTATTAGAAACTCAATACTTTTCAAGGCAGCTGAATTTTGGCATAATATGCGAAATACAAATTCCCTCCCTTCAAATAACCAGTCAAACATTCTTGCTTCGCCCTCTAATTAATTTGATATTGGCTTGGATGAAACCTGATCAGGGGTGGTGTAAACTCGACGCATATGATTTTGCTGAGGAAAATTTGATTTCTTCAGGAGGATTATTGAGATTTTGATCAGGGTTCTTGGATTCTGGGTTTTGGAAAATTTATTGGTAGGGGATCTTGCCTTCTAGTAGAATATTGCGCTTTATATATTGGAATGCATATTGCCTTAAATCTGAAAATTAGAAAGCTTGAAATAGAGGTTGATTGCCAAGAACTTTTTTACCTCCTTAAGGGATCAGATTCTGAGTTTCATCCTATGGTCATGTTAATTGCTGATTGCAGGTATTTGATTTTAAAATTTGAAAGCACAAGAATAGCCAAAGTAAAGAAGAGTTAGAACAGATGCGCAGATAAATTGGCCAAAATAGTAAGATTGCATAGATGGCCACTTAGAACCTTTGCTGCACCTCCAACTTCGGTCACCGATCTTGCAGATCTTTAATATGTTATTGCCACTTTAATTAGATTTTTATTGCTTTTTCCTTAGCTGCTGTCTTCCGGTTTGTATCTGATCTCGGCTGGTTAATTTCGGCCCTAGTACCCTCTATGAACATACTAACTATTCTCTGTTATGCAATCTAAATTTCCTATTCACCAAAAAAAAAAAAAAGGTTTTTGTCATTTAAAGTTGATGTAGATCTCAACATTTATGGCGTTGTGAAACGATTCCTTTTTTTTTTAATGGAGAAAAAAATCATATTTTTTAAGTCTGGCGTAAATTATAATTATCATTTTTTAAACAAAATAATATACTTGACTCTCCTTTATAATATACTTTTTTTATTGATATCAAATTTTTTATATAATATTTTTTAAGAAAATAAAATTACATAACAATTTTCTAGTTAGAGCTTAATTAATATCAACTTAAATCTCATTTGATCCGACATAGATTTTTTTAATTGGATCCCTCACATATTTTTATTTTCTATTTGGTCCCTCACAAATTCAAATATTTTCAATTTAATCCCTCACAAATTTTTATTTTTAATTTGTCCCCTCACAGATCCAAATATTCTCAATTTGGTCCTTCCATGCAACCACCATTAAATAATTTAATGGATATACTAATTTTGGCAGTTAATTCAATGATGTAGACACCATGTAATTTTTTCTTTTTGTGCTAAAATGCAGTGTTAGGGGATTCAACTTCAATAGCTTTGCTACAAGAGGGACCAAATTGAAAATAAAGATATGTGAGGGACTAAATTGAAAATATTTAGATATGTGAAAGGCCAACTTGAATGAAAATACAAATTTGTGAGGGACCAAAATGAAGTTTTAGTCAATGAAATTATGTTGTACATGAAATTAGTTTTTTATATAAAGTAAATTAAAGGAAAAGTTTTTGTTATATATATATATATAGACACACACACACACACACACACACACACACACATTTATATATATCAAAATACTAAAAAAAAGTCAAATATAATATTTAAAAAATATTAATTAAGTATAATTTAACCAAAATTTGATTTATCAATATATATAATTTTCTCATTTAGTTTCTTCATGCATATTGTTAGCGCCACCAAATCGCCCAACTACCTTCCATTTTGAGTTGGGTTTGAAGATCCTTGAGGTTTAATCAAAATGTAATATTAATGGATAAGATGAATAGCGAGAGAATCAAGTTTCCAAGGCAAGGTGAAGGCGTCTCCTTGTGGGCTTCTATTCTAACACCACAAATTAATCAATGGGCTTAACTGAAAAGGTCAACTTGCCACGTTGCAGCCCCCAGGTCTGCCTTAGCTTGTCACCCGTTTGGAAACGAATTCGTTCGTATATTTGAATAGGGTAATAGATTTTTATTTTAACCTGAACTGTCAGGTATACATTTAATTATTTATATTTTTTTATTTTTTTTATTTTTAAAATTATATTAAATGTTGATTAATTTAATGATTGTTGACCAACATTGAATAATTAATAAAATTTAAAAAAAATACAAAAAATACAAAAAAAAACACAAATTATTAAATGTAACATATCTAATAATCTACATTAGAATAGAAGTCATGTATATTTTTCATCCATAAGAAGAAATCTCCTTCCCACGCTTTTCACGTGGATCAACCCCATCCTCATTCATTTGTTTCTTTGTCCTTCTTCACTCTTTCCTATTTCAACTCTTCACACTTCAGCACTCTGCCCTATATATCCTATACCCTAACCATTCAATTTTAAATTACCTCTTCCACTCTTCAACTATTTAATATTATACAACTCTCTTTTCTAATTTTATCATATGTACTTCTTTTCCTAGAAATTATAACTTTAATCCAATTTAATATTTTCTGTCCAAAGAAATCTATTTAGAGTATGTTTCTAATGTTTAGTAACCTAGCTAATACCACATTCTTTTACTAAAATGACTTTTGTTAATCTAAAAACATCAATTTTCACATATTGTGATATTCTTATTTATTGTTAATATGTAGAATAAAATGTTGTCGATACTCTCTCTCTACACTTAATTTCCTTATCTTAAATTGTACTAAACGAGTAGCATATGCAATAATTCAGTTGTTGGTTAATATAATTTGTTTCAAAATCTCTCACAAAGTATAAGTATCATATAAACCAATTCAAACTGAGGTTTCATTCGCATCGCAGCATTAAAATTTGAGTAGAAATGGAATTACTTGGTCCTGCATTTTTATGACTATAAGAACTTTGACTAATAAATTTGAAGGGGGAAGAAAAAAGGAAAAGGAAAAACAAAGGAAATAGAGAGATGAAAGGCACTTTAAGGAAACAATATCTTGATGAATTTCTGATAAGGCAAATAAAGCGAATCTACGTATCTGCTACTTTTCATTTTTCTCTATATCCTTCATGCATGTTCTCTTTCACCTTTCAATTTCCTTCATTTGACTCTCCTTTCTATCTTTTAAAATTTTCTTATATACACCCTTCTTTTCTAAAACAGTGACCTTGTCATTATTTCCTATTGCATTATATTGTTCCCGTATAGTCTATATCAGATTGCATAATTAAATGTATATGAAACCACGCGTTATTTCCTCTTACAAAAAGAAAATAAAATTAACATGAGTTCCATTTAAATGCAAATAAACCGAAGAATATTCAAAAGCTTTACTAGACACAGACCACTTTTTCCATCGAACTTGCTGATGCAAATCTTTAATAAAGAATACTGAAGAGTGCATGCAAAGGACCGAAAAATTTGAAAAATAGAAATGAAAAAAGAAGAGTATGATGACGATTACGTTTTAAAAAGTAAAAGAAAGGAACCTTATCCACACCCTTACTTTACACGGCATGTAAGCGAATCAATTGGATAGAAGTTGTCAAATTCTAAGCAGAGGAAGCTAGCTAAGCATTAATAGAAATCACTAATCGCACTCCTTATATATATACACACATTGTTATGCATGCAGTAGTAGCTTTTAATACTTAATCCTTTATCATAAGCTAAAGAGGTTACTATCTTTGAATATTATTACTTTAATCTTCTTTTGCATGCAAAGTAAACCATTAATTGCTTGCTAGGAATTCTAAATAATGTTTTCATTTGTCATATTCCACTAACCCATGTTTTAAGATCGCTTTTATCTTATTGTAGTGGACCCTGTCAGAATTAGTTTTAAAAATACAACTACTAGACATTTTATATATATATACATATATATATATGATCTATTAAATATTAATCAAGATAAGTTATGAATAAATTAAATATGTAACTATATCGGAAAAAAATATTTTACTAAAAATAATACCTGACTACAGCATACACATATATTTGTTTATAATTGATTTAATTTATTTATTTTTACTACATTAAGCACTTCTTTTCTTAAGTCTTGAGATAATACATGTTTCAATTACTTTTGTTCCAACTAAAATTTAGAAAAATAATTTTTAATCCTTAAAAACTTCTTTCTTTCACTTTAATCAAGTATTTTTGTTTTCTTTCAATTGACGAAGAATTTTAAAAAGTAACGAGTGAAAAACTTTTAACAACCTAATTATATATCCGTTAGGTTCAATTCAACATCGTTAAAATATATATCTTTTATATTCTAAAAGGAATAATTCTTCGAAAATTTTCTAAAACATTTACTTCAACATCAAACTTGGATCATACAAAGATAATGGTTCTTATTCTTAAAGACTCCAATTTAAGAAGAATTTTATTTTTTATGTTTAATAAACATTAAGATGATCAATCTTTTATTTTACCTGATGAAGATATCCTTAATAAAAAAAATTTTAAAAATTAACAACTTGAACCACTACTTAATTAAATAGGAGGCACAAGCAAAAGATGAAACAAAGTATAGATAGTCGAGATTGAATTAGAAAGTACGATTAGGTGGCAAAGTATGAAAGGGGTTGGCATGCATTCAACAAACGAAGCTGCATGGTAGTGTGATACAAGTCATCAGAATTCAGACGTCCGCATATGTATGAAGCTCAGAATGTCTCGTATATGGTCTAATGGTCATAGACTCATAGGTCCTCTCTATGGTAGCTAGGTTACTCCTGTCTCAATCATTATCCTCTCAATATTCAATTCAACCACGTCACATTTTGGCCTCTTGAACACATCAAAACCAGTCACTTGCACATGTTTATTGACCCCTTTTCGCGGCTGATCTGATTGCTGGTTAAAATTTGGTATTTGTCCTCAAAAAGGTCAAATTTTGCTTTTGGAAGTTGAAAATCATCCACAGACACGAACCCCAAACTAAATTAACCAACTAGCTTAACGAGATAGGTCTGCGAAGCGGCCAAATTTTATATATCCATAGATTATAGACTTTAATTAAAGCATTATTCGTGGGAAATATTGTTTACTTTTAATTTTTTAAAATTTGTTTATAATAATATATTATATAAAAATCTCCAAATGATAGATTTAATGATGTTGAAAAAGAGATAATTACTGTTTACGTCGTTGAAAGATTATAGTTGTTTTATTTTATTTTTAAAAAATTAAGTATCTCAATTTAATTTTTAAAAGATTATGTTTGTCGAATTCATCTCTCTATTCATTAAAATGACTTTTAACAACAACAAAAAATTTGATATTTTACAATGGTAGATTTGTTACATATATAGCAACAAAAAAGGTTAAATTGAGACCTATAATCTTTTAGAAAATAAATTAAAGTATTTAATCTTTTAAAGACACCTCTTTAAAATAAACATAATCTTTTAAGAATTAAATTAGTAATTTACTCAATTCCAAAAAAAATTCGATCTCTCTTCACATCAAAATTTGTATATATCTTTTTGTTTTTTTCTTAAAATCACTAGGATATTCAGAACCTATTAAATTTTAACTAATTTAGTTCGAATATGATTGAATTACAAAAATGTAAAATTTTTTCTGTACTGATTTTCTCCATTTAAAAGAGCTGAAAACCAACTAGTGATGATAAAATTCTTATCAATTTGCCGAGGTAAAATGGCAGCAATTTTCCGGAGTAGAATAACTTTTTTCTGAACTTGGAAAGTTGATATTCTAACATGGCATTGTCAGAAGCAAAGCTAGACAAAGCAGTCCCACCAACTCACACACTCACACCAAAACGAAAGGAAAGTTTATCGTTCATAAAGAAACAACTAAACAAGAAATTGGCAAATTGGTGCAAGTTTCTCGCACAAACAGTTTATGTATAGCCTAAAGGTGAAGTAGCTACTTTGGGACATATTGACGTGAATTCAGACATCAACCATGTGAGAATAATTAATATTATTGCCCCTTTTGATCTCTTCTCGTTTCACTTACTCGTCATGCCCACGTATGATGTTTCAGACAGAAAGTGACTTGATAATTTCGTTGTTGATAAGTGTTAATTGGATATGAATGTGACAAGTACGGGCTTTTGGACCATTCCTTCTTCATTAATAATCGTAAACACATGTATTCCCTTAAAAATATCCTTTGCAGTGTCATATATATAGTTCATTCAGTTTTAAAGAAAAGGGAATACAGATATATATATATATATATATATATATATATATATATATATATATATATATATATGTATAGTGGTAAACACAATATATTCCTCTTGTTCCCTAGATCGCCGTCCCGATCTTCGGTTTATGGATACCCAAGTATTTTTTACGTGGACACAAAAAGGGTTGTCATTCATCTAACTATACAACTTGTAATGAATTGAATATCTTTCGAATGTTGATCACACAAATTTCAAAAGGTTTTTATTTATTTAATTTTTTGAAAATTATTTGTATGTATAGAACTTGTAGATAATGTGGACAGTTGATATGTTGGTGGCCTTGGCCGACTTAGTCTTGTCCCATTTCATATATGTCGGAGAATTATGTGTTCAAGAATGCCTCCAACAAATGTGAAATAACATTATAATGTATAAAAGAATAGTCTATTAAAAAGAGAAAAATATTTATGATGTGTAACATTTTGAACAAGACCCAACAATCGCTTAATCATTTGATATTAATTCCTTTTAATTTGTGGATCAAACTCCCATTAAGAGGATATCTTGCAATAACAAGGTCAACTTCATCAAGGTTTTTCAATGTTAGTTGGTTCAGGCAATGACGAATCCAAATGAAGGTGTGTGGGGGACAAGTATCCCTACAAGCAATTTTTTTTTAATTAGTATATGTAGTAATTATTTTTTTTTTACTCTTATAAAAATTTAGATGTTGTCCTCACTTGATAAATAAAGATCATTTATCTTATTAAGAATATTCCACCCAATAAATTTTTTTTAAAATTGAATTTAAAAATTAGTTTTACCCCATCACCATAACATCATTCTTCAATTTCTCTAACATTCAATATTTCAATTTCTCTTCAACACTTTTATTTCACTCCACCACTCCATTTTACATGACTCATCTCTCTATTTTTTTGAGTTAAAAATTCTATTTCTCAAGTGAATGCTTCTATGATTCGCCAGTGACATCAATACATCATGATCCAATGAGCAGGGAGCTTCTTTGGCCTTCGGGTGAGTCTTGCTTTTTCACTTAAATCTTTCCTTCTGCCACTGCTTGAACATGTGACTGTGTCTATCACTCATCTTCAATTTTTTCTTGTATGAGTTTTACCATTAATATACGCTTTAATTCTCACAGTATTTAATGTAATTCATGTTCCAGATTTTTCTTCATCATCCATTCAATTTTTACTATCAATCTAAACTTTTCTAAATGCTTCATTTATGCACTGCCACTGTTTTTATAGTACCTTTGATTTCTATATTTTTTAAGATTATTTTCTAATATCGTGGCCATCAGCAAAAGAAAAAATTTGAAGTACAACATAGAAAGAACATTGAATGCAACATGGAGAGTATATCAAATATATATAGCTACACTTAAAATAAAAAATACATAGTCTGTTGGAGTCACCCGTAGATGTAAGTTTCACATTGAAACCGAACCACATTATATCTATATATTTTATATTATTTTTTAATCATTTATGCATATTTATAATATTTTTTTAGCAAAAATATTTAAAGATTATTTTTTACCCACTAACTAAAATTTCTAGATCCATCCCTGGGTTCAAGTGATTTGGTACTTTTTTCAAAACACAGTTTAGAATTTGAATATTGTGAATTGAAAAAACTGGTATTGAAAAAGTTTTATAGCATTGTGATCCTACTTAGTTCGGTCCAAATTAGTTAGAGTTTAATAAATTTTTATATACTAGTAACTCTTATAAAACAAAAAACTCATTAAGGTATATATCTTTGTATATCATTAATTCATAATTGTCTTATTTCATAATTATACTCAATCTTGAAACGATTTATTTTTGCCCATCTTCCATCATTTTAAAATCAAGTTCGCCTAAACTTAGTTCTACCAAATTCTAATCCAAACATACACTTACACAGTAATACGAGTTAGTTGCATTATTCACCTATTTCTATCTTTTTTTCACTAACTTGAACTATATTTATAGAAATTACAACAAATCCTTTGTAGTTGGTGACTTTTTTATTTTTAATTTTGGACGTTCAATCAGAATTGGACGGCCACGATGTAGAATTATCCTCTACAGTTGATACCATTAAGTACAGATCTGTTCTCCATAGAAACGCATATTTTCCTCTTGGGACACCACATAGATCCAAACAAAAGACTTTTAAAGCTGTATTTAAATTTCTGTCAATAATAGTACTATATATTCACATATTTGATTATAATTAAAAAAATAAAAGCATATAGCGGTTAGTAGTAACACGGCATATTATTATTTGAGAATGAATTAGTGACTCTCTAGATACATGAAAAGTTTAGAACTTATGAAGTAGATTGAAAGGGAATTTTAATGCATTTATTTTATCTCAATTAAGGAGTTGTATTATGTGAATTATTAATTAGTTAACAATATGATGTTTAGGTACCTGATCACCAGTGTTCAACGTCCACTTTGACGAAACAATAAACATATCATTAGATTGGGACCGCACTAAACTATACGGGGCACGTGGAACCTTTTATTGCCGTCCCTCCAATTATATGCCAACACCACCTTCAAATTATTAGCGTCCATCTCATGAATCCATCATTTTCATTTTTCTCAGAGAAAAAAAATGTAAATAATAATAATAAGGGAATTAAGTATTAGAAATTCCGGGAACATATATGGGTAATTTACATTTTACACTCGTATATTCATTAACCATGACTCAAAGCAGTGTTAAAAGTTTCTTGAGAATGGCAGATTTATGAAAGTTAACCAACCACCTTGATCATAAAGGTAACCTTTTAGCAAATAACTGTAATAAACGAAGTATGAAAACAATTAAAACTTATTTAAAACTTACAATTTGTTTCATTGTCTTGAAAAAGAATTGTGAGTGGAAGGAAGATTATCTAGCTTTACGCTAAAATCGTGAAGAACATGCATCTGTCAAGAAGCAATAGTATTAAATTATTTTGCTACGTCATCCCCAGTTGCAACTTGGACAAAGTAACTTCGCCTCACCAGATTTTGAAACAGACACCAACGATTTTCTCTCACTCCCTTTTTTTTTATTTATTCCTTTTAGAGCAAATTACTGATTCTAATCCTTGAAAAATTATAATTATTTTAATTTAATATTTGAAAGATGAAGTGATCAATTTAATCATTAAAAGATAACATTTGTTTTAATAGTTGGTTTGCCCTGCATTAAAAACTTCAATAGTTGATGAATTTCGAAACTTTTGGCATATTGTAGTCTTGAAGACATAAAAATGGTTCATGAAATTAACAAAGCTGGAGCAAGAATACAGACTGAAAACTAGATCCATCAAGAACCTATGTGAAGAGAGATTAATGAATAATGAGACGGCATAGCATATTCATGTTTTAAATTACTTGTTGGAGTCATTGATTTGATTATTCCATAGTTATGGGGTCCAAAATGGAAAGACAAAAAGTTCCAACTCCTTGCATATTACCTAGGACGAAGACGAAGGAGAGTCGAAGTTGAGCTAAAGAAGAAACATGCGACTTGAAAGTGCTGACGTGGCTCGCTAAATGTGAAAACTTGTGTCATTGTTTGCCACATAACACTCAACTAATGGTAGGGACTTTTTTTAAAAAAAAAACATTTACAAAGTATAGGAACAAAATTACAACAAAATAAAATGTAAGAATTAACTTATAAATTAGGTAAAATTATAAGGACTAAAACTATATTTTAATCTTTGATAAATCGCAAAGCCTACTATTAATTAATCTTAATTTTTTCGTTGTTAAAAATAATTTTAACAAATTTAAGAATTAAATTGAGATCAATGTAATTTTTTATGAATTAAATTGATATGTTTGAGGAATTAAATTGATATAATTATAATTTTTGAGGATTAAATCAGTAATTTACTCTTTTTTTTTTTACTGTACAAACTCAAAAAAGGTGAGATGGAAACCTCATCGTTGCTTTCCACCTTCCCACGCAGGGATACAACATTGGCGGGTTTCACCATTCAGACTTAGCCTCTGTTTGTTTCTGCCTTCTGTCTATAAATAGCATGTATGTAATACCTCTAAGACTGCCCACCACTCGCTCCCAATCCTTCTCCTTCTTCTTCTTCTTCTTCTTCTGTTTCACTCAGTCTTCGCATAAACAGAGTGATAATGTGTAGCACTGTTCCATAAATTACAGAATTGCCTGAAGTTTTTAGGTTGGTATTCCTCTGAATATTCACCATTACGCCCTATCTTGGTGCCATTTACAAACAGAACAAGTGAAGTCGTACGTCTGGTTCAGCAATTGAACTTGCACATTCTCATATAATCATCGCCATCCTCTATATATATATATATATATATATATATCAATAATTTAAGTATTTGATAAGTTCAGCTGAAACAGAACATGGCTCTGTTTCCATGCCACCAACATTCTTCCGAAATGATCTTCTGTTTCGTCCTTTTTGTTGTTTTCAAAGGTAAACTTCGATTCCTGTAAACACTTTCGGGATTAGAACTACTAATGTATCAAATTGACGAAATCTTGCTGTGTTTTGAATGTTTAAACAGGGGTTTCAGGGGCTACATTTACATTTGTGAATAAATGTGATTACACAGTATGGCCAGGAGTATTAGGAAAACCAGATCTTGGAACCACAGGCTTTGAGCTATCCAAGGGAAGCTCTCAAAGCTTCCAAGCCCCGACGGGTTGGTCCGGCAGATTCTGGGCCAGAACCGACTGTAAATTCGACGATTCAGGCCACGGAACGTGCGCCACCGGCGACTGCGGCTCTGGCGGGATCAACTGCAACGGCGCCGGAGCCACGCCTCCGGCGACACTCGCGGAGTTCACAATCGGCGCAGCCGGCTCACAAGACTACTACGACGTGAGCCTGGTGGACGGCTACAATCTGCCGATGGTGGTGGAGGCGAACAGAGGGTCGGGATCGTGCGCGACCACCGGCTGCGTGGCGGATCTGAACCGGCGGTGTCCGTCGGAGCTGAGGGTGGACGGCGGCGACGCCTGCAAGAGTGCATGCGACGCGTTTGGGAAACCCGAGTATTGCTGTAACGGGGCGTTCGACTCGCCATCGGCTTGCAAGCCCTCCAAGTACTCGCAGATGTTCAAGTCGGCGTGTCCGAAATCGTACAGCTACGCCTACGACGATTCCACCAGCACCTTTACTTGTGCCGGAGCTGACTATACGGTGACGTTTTGTCCTTCTTCTTCCCCAAGGTAAAGGTCCTCGTTTCATTACCTTTTTGGGGTTTCCTATTCAGGAAATCTGATAAACTATTTTACTACAAAATTAGGCCAGTGTCCAGTTGGTGGCACATTAGTATTTCGGCAAAAGCGCACAAATTCTTTTTTAGAGTTGATCAATTTAAAAATAGTGTCTTTAATTTTTGAATTTTTTTTTAAATCTTTAAATACCAATAAAGAACCAATTTTTTTTTATATTTTTATTTATAATATTGTCACCTCAAGTTGTAAAGAAGTAATTATTGATTTATTTTCAAGGATTACAGTTGTTTCAAGTATTAAATTAGTAATTTACAACTAATTTGTGGTTGTGTTGATGGGAAGTGCAGTCTGAAATCAGCATCGATAGGGGTGGACGCAGGACAGTCAGTGGAACAAGCAGCAATGGCTACTTCTTCATGGGTAGCAAATTTGGCCACAGGGGATTCCGCCAGAACCCACTCTTCCCCAGCTTCACATTCTCTTCTTTTTGTGCCTCTCACACTCATTCTTTCCTTTTTACTCTCAACTTAATTTTAATTAATTTCAATGTAAATTTTATATATATATATATATATATATATATATTAGCACTATTTTAAGTTTTAACCTTCTAGTTTCAGACTTTTTTTTTTTCTTTTGGAGTTGCGGGAAAGGAGAGGTAGTCCTCTCCTTAGTTAAGTGGGCTACCCACAGTTATTCAAGGACTGTAAGAGCCCCTCTAGATAAGGACTCTTTTTGACTAAAGAGACACACATGATCCGCGGGAAAGGGTGGAGAACCAAGGACATTTTCTGCAAGTCATGAATTGAATCCTGATGTAACGAACAAAGTCATTTTGTAAATTAATGAGTTCGGAGATTAATTATTGGGTGTTCAATTCACCTTTTGTTCTCACAGTGTAGGTAGAAATTTGCCAAAAACTTTACTTAAAAAATAATATTTCAAATATTATGTTTAATTCAATCAGTTCAGTACTTATTTTACAAAAACTAAGTCTTTGATTTAAATTTTGTGAATGAAAAAAATCAATATTAAGATAATTTTACACTCTTATAGTCCAACTTAACTTAAACTAAATTAATCGAAATTCAATGAATTTTCTCAATATTAATAGTTCCTACAAAAGATATATAAATTTATGAAGTATTGAAAATTTAGATATAAAATTATAGAATAAATTGCTTTTTCTTTCATGAGAAATTTTAAAATTATACCATCATTTTTTTTATTTCAAATTATACATTTTCTTTCTCTTAAAATTAAAATATGCATTACATTCACCTCTTTTATAATCAAAAAATAAGTTAAAGTTATATTTATTTTGACCAAAATGATTCCATATAAATTATTTATATCATATAATAAGTAGTAAATATAGGGCTAATCAATGTTAAAATAATTACTTTTAAAATTTATGATAAATTAAATATATATAGTTTTAAACACAGAACAAATAAATTTGAAATGAAAATATAACAAAATATTTTTTAATAAAAATAAATATTATCAATGAAGATATTTTGGCCATTTTAAAACTCCAAAAGTTTATGTACATTTTCAAAACAAGAGAGAAGGCCTTGTAATTTAAGCATTTCTCTTAAGGAGAAAAATAATTATCACTAAGCACGTAAATCAATTGATAAGAAATTGTTTTAGTTTAATCAGGGGTCTCAAGTTTGAATTTTTGAGAACGCAATTACATTAAAACTTAGTAAGAAGAGTTTTGTTGTTTATTGTAATTCTACCCGGCTCGAATTCGGATTAATTGACATTCTGATTGATGATCAGACACTGGACGATTGTTTAAAAAAATAATAATAATAAACGCAAAATGATATTTTAGATAACTCCACTAACTGGATACTTCAAATTATATTAAAACATTGCATATATTATTATAAACCACCAATTTGCAACCATAAAAGACACAGAAAGGAAATGAAAAAAACAAGTTAAAGACGATAAAGTAAAGGTCACGCATGGCATGAATAGCCCAGACTACCAATTGGGAAAAGATAACGCCAGAAACAGTAATATTTTGTAAAAATCTTATCTTAATTTTCTGGAAACTGTTAAACTCAATTATGACATGAATCTCAAACTCCCAATGGTTAAACAGGATGAAGATATTTGTAGATATTTTTTCCTGGAGAATCTATACAGATTCACTGGGTTCCTCTTTCTTACCCTCAACATCAATAAATCATCAACATAGATCTATAGATCTATTACGTTGTTGCATTTTTTTTTTTTACTTTTCAAGTTGGAATTATCAGCATTGAAAAATTCATTAAATTGTGACCAAGTTAAAATTTTGTCTACTTTTAAAAATTTAAGTGTGGAACCATTTGATGGATAAGTATTAACTCTTATTGCGTATTTAGGATAAGAACGTTTAGAAAAAGTGAATATGGTTAATTGGGTGGCAAGAATAGGATATATCGTTGAAGACAATTACTGGAAAGCTGTAATTTCGAACCTTTTCTGGAAATGTGATGATGAAGGAAGCCAACTTACATTTTGTTCTGTGCACGCAAAAAGAAAGATGACGAAAAGAATTTTATAGAGTTAAAAGCTCATAATGACAATTATATTTGAGCGCTTAAAAGTTGCAACGAAGTGAATGGCAATGACGTTTGACAGGGACATCATGTCTCAGTTCTCTCATAATTAAATGCAGGTGTCCATTAATCAAAATTCAGGTTGGTAGGAATGTAATAAGTGATAAAGTTTTTTTTTATTAATTTTTAATACAGTTATATTTTAAAAACCTCAAAACTTCTAATAAGTTAAGATATTTCTTTATTAATTAACCTATATCAGGTGATGAAGTTAGTGATGATAATAATAATACGTTTAAAGTAAATTAAGCTTCTATTTTTAAAGAAAAAAATCCCAAAAATGTTGGAGAGAATTTTAAATTCCAAATTGTAAGTGTTTGCTGTTATAGTTTCACTGTCCTAAATCCTAATATCAATTTCTTATATACCTTCGCTTAAGTTAAGTATTAATTACTTCTTATTTTATTCTTTGTTTTTAATTAAAGGCAAATGAAACGGTACTGTACTTTTTTTTCCTTTTATTTAAACTATCCATATTAAAAAATATGTTAAAATGTGACTAATCTAATTTAAGTTAAATTAAAATATATATGAAAATATAAAAAAAAATTTCAAGGTTGATATATCTTCCTACAATTTTAACCACACAATGATGGAAGAAAGTAGAAGCTGATTATATTTAAATTTGAATAAATATGCAAATTAGTTTTTAAAAAGACACCATTTTTATTGTATAATTCTTGAAATTTAAAATATTGAATAAGTTAATTCTTATAAATTATAAACTCAATATAAATTAATTTTTTTTGAATAATTCAATTGTACATTTATTATTTTTAAGAATTAACTCAATAATGTTTGTAACGAGATCATAATTTTTATTGACTAAATTGTATTAAGTTTTAAAAAATTAAACAGTAAACCCATTTATATCTATAATAACTAATCGTTCATCTTTTAGAACCCTATATTGCACATAGCCAACTATCATTGTTGGAAAACGGCCAAAGTAATTATATAATAAAATAAAACCAAACTTTGGATAAAGACGTCACAGTTGTAATTTTTGTCAATAATTTATTGGTAGTGAGTAGAATTAACAAATCAAATAGCATAATGACAAATAAAAACCTTGTTTCTTACGCAGTGCAGACTAACAAAATCAAATAATGGCAACATCAATAATTTTCTTTCATCACTCTCACAGTTTGCTATAGTCCCTCTGGTGATATATTGTTACATGAACAAATTAGTGGTGGAGTAAAATAATAAATTGGTCCTTCAATTTTTTTCAATTTATTTAATTTTAGTCTCTAAATATTTACCATATATGAATATGAGTTAGTACTAAAAAAATACCTAATTAATTGCAACTTAGTGCTTATGTTGAATTGCCCATGACTATCATCCAAAATTTATAATTTTTAATTGATTCATTTAACACTTTAAAGTTTACACGACCTATTACGAGATGCATTTAGTGAGAAAAGTGATTGAATGTGAGAGATGAAAGGAAGAAATAATTATTGTTAGATTACAAATACTGATACAAAATCTTTTCATACAAAAATAAAAAAAAAAGCATTTTATCTATATTAATTTATTTGTATCAATTTGAATCGTTGATTTGTAATTTAACTACGATTATTTCTTCTTCTTTTTTTCTTTTGGTGTAAGGGAAATTTAAACTAGAGAAAAAGGATTACAAATGTGAGTCTATGTAAAAGGATTACAAATGTGAGTCTATGTTTCCTTTATAGTGGGAAGCAATTGATTATTTCTTCCATTCATCTCTTACATTAAATCACCCCTTTTGCTAGATATGCCTCCTAACCTATTAATGTAAGAGTTGAGTAAGCCAAATTTACCATTTTAACTTACAATATATATATATATATATATATATATATATATATATATATATATATATATGTGAAAATTTACAATCATTATTTCATATTCAAACAAAACTAAAGACAACTAAATTTAATATATATATATATATATATGTATTCATTATACCCCGTTTTAATATGAAGTTAATAATGTTTTAGAATAATCTATTCCCTTAATTGCAAAATCAGCAACATTTAGATAACAATTATGAGGCATTTGACGAATTTTGCAACAACTGAATATTTTTTGAAGACTGACTCGTACATTTAAAAAAGTTTCTGAAATGGGATTAAGTTGAAGTGCTAAATCGTTAGTTTTCTTTTAAAATCGCGATTTCTTCGAAAATCTTTGGAATATAAGGATGAATAAATTTTTATTTTTATTTATATTTTAAATAAGGAAAGAATCCAACCCACTTTTGCACAAGATATGAAAACAACTTCAAAAGTCCATTTCTCACACGTTCTTTTCATTCTAACGTTGCTAACTTTTTCC
Source organism: Biancaea sappan (assembly GCA_037074585.1). Taxonomy (NCBI): domain Eukaryota; kingdom Viridiplantae; phylum Streptophyta; class Magnoliopsida; order Fabales; family Fabaceae; genus Biancaea; species Biancaea sappan. The sequence goes on from CM073490.1 coordinate 58,820,809, forward strand.
CTCAGATTTTTCTTAGCTAGAAAGCTTATTATGATTGATTATTTTCAGCCTCAATCAACTTAACGTGTGTTTATATATTGATTTGACAACAAAAAGATAAAAATTCTTGCATAATGATCATCCATTTATTTATGTGAGAGACTGTAAATTATTAGATGTGATTTAGTAAAAAAAATTGACAATTTTTAAAAAATTGTAGTAAAAATCTTTATGAGATCACTTGTTTGAAAACATAGAAAGCCAATGTGAGAAAAGAAATGAGTAAAAAAAATCATTATTAATTATTTTCTACAGATGAAATTAATTTTTCACTACGAGAAAATCACAAATCATAGACAAAAAATATGTCTCTAATTTATGAAAATTTCGTCTATAATTAATTAGAGATAAAATCAGAGATGTAATTTGTTCTGTCTCTATTTTGCCCGTTCCAAAGCATTTGAGACGGAAACAGATTTCCTCCTAAAAGGTAGGGACGGATCTATTCCGTCTCAAAAATGAATTTTTGTCTCAAAATTATTTTTTGTGAATCTGTCCCTGATTTTTTCTTAGAAAATCCGTTCTTGATTCTCGTCTCTAATGTGCTGAGAGATTATATATATATATATATATTATAACCAAACCAGATATCAAACCTATAGAAAACATCAAATTGCATCCATTTCAGAGCTACAGCTAGCAAAAAAAATGAAGACGATTCATAATATAAATGATAGAGAATGATAATTTCTAATCAAATAAGTTTCCAAAACAGTACAATATGTAACTATCATTAAAAAAATTTCCAAATGTTTACATAAATAAACTAATCTAAAGGGTGATTGAGGGTTATGTCTCATCATCATATATAGTAGCACTACTACCAAGAGGCCCTTGGACCTCACTAATAAAGCGGTCCATCATTGCCTACATATCCTTGATCATGGTCGCTTGAGTCTGGATTAACTCCCTGTGAGTCCTAAGCTCCTCCATCACAGGTTCCATGCAGTGATGTAGCTTGTCCTCGAAGTTAGGATGAAGGCCTGCATAGGGATAGATGCTTGACTAGAGGAACCAATTTGGTGCCTCCAATCCTGTCCCAAATATGTACCCCTTCTTGTTCTTCCCCCAACTACTTGTAGCCATATTATGTATCGTCTGCCTCATCTCCTTCACCCCCAGTCGACGGATGCTTGAGATGACTAAAGTCCAGTGTACTCTGCCTATTAAAAAGATACAACCAAATAAATAAGATTAATCAATCAGATAATCGAGAAAATTAGTTCAAGAAAAAGAATAAGATTTCACAGTACTTACGTAGACTTCAGTTGACCGCTCGTCGACCCAGTCTCCTATTTCATTCTTCTTTTGGGTTTGCATGAACAAGTCTAACAAGTAAGGTCTCTTCCCGGATTGTCTCTCCTACATATTATAGTAAATATTATATATGTTGAAATTTACTTAAATGAATTAAAAGTACAAGATGAATTCAATAGATCTTACCATCCGGCTCCAATGCTTGGAGACAGGAATGCTGCCTCCAGTGTGTAATGCCCTGCCAATAGTGGATGCCCTGTTTGTTTGTGCCTGCTCTCACCTATCCTTGTATTCATCTCACTCCTACTCTTAAATTAGTTATTGCATAATTTCCTCGTTAATCTAGGCAAGCCTGAAGTGCGAACTCTGGCCATCATGCTGCGCAGAATCTCGCTGCCTTTCTTGTTCCAAATCTTTTTTATTTGAGTGCACAAATTAAACACAAATTAATATCTCTAAGCAAAAAATACAACTATTATCAAGAATCAAAACTTAATGCCCACTCTTAGAACTATAAATCCTTAAGTTCTTGTGGATCCGTCCCTTAATTGTAGCAAGGTGCCTCAAATTTCCCCTTTATGATTGGAGAAATCTCTCGGATTAGCTCAATCATCGGATAAAAGCTATGCAATTTGAATATAAATATTAGTATATAAATAAAAAGAAAAACATTTTCTTAGAAAATAACAAAAAAAGAAGAAATATCACTCATGTATCACCATCTGGGCGGATCCAACGCCGCCTATCTATGGAGTCAGTGCCGCTCAACTCTTCAATGGAATGAGTGTTGGCAAGAGTAAGGGAGTGTTTTGTTCAACGGAGGGGAGAGGAGGGGAAATAAAATTTCCTTGTTTGATTTAGTTTGAAGGGAGGGGAGGGAAACTAAATTTTATTTTGTTTGGTTTGCAATGGGAGAGAAGGGAAAATAAAATAAAATGACTATAATAACCCTTTGATTATATGACCAAACAGAACATGATAAAAAATATCTTAAATATATTATGTGTTTTAAAAATCATATAAATTTTTAATTTTATTCTTACCGCAATAAGAAAAGAAGCTAAAATTTAACTAACTTATTAATTTACTCAGCTTGTTTTTAATTTAATTATTTTTTAATTATCCTTTATTATTTAGTAGTAGTAGTAGTAGTAGTAGTAGTAATAATAATAATAATAATAATAATAATAATAATAATAATAATAATAATAATAATAACAACAACTATTACATAGTCCAAATATGTCATACAAATATGTTAATAATATATTATTTAAGAAGCAAAATAAAATATGTTATGAAACCATTTGTAAGCAAGTAAACAAATATGTTAATAAGCAAAAAAATAATAATAATAAAATAATAACGTGACAAATTTTTAGAAACTATTTCTACATATGTAGATCAAAGTCTTAACAAAAAGCTCAAAATCAATCATAGAACATAGTACAAGATCTTAACAAAAAGATCAAAGTCTTCAAATAAGTTCAATCATAATAACATTTCCTTGATCACATGCATCAATTGGAAGGTGGATTTGAGCAACCAAGGAACATTTCCATGATCACTGCTTTGCATGTTGGAACTGCGGACAATGATAAATTGTTCTTAACTTGTCAGCATCATTCATGAGAAAGTAATATATCTTAGGCAACAAAGATGTGTCACACCCACATTCTTGGATTAAATTCCTAGTTTCTTCCCCTAAAATTGGAGCCAGGTTGTTTCCCATTATCGCATTTCCTTCTCTTAGTGCCTTTACTATCTATTGGATGATTATTTTTAATATATATATATATATATATATATATATATATATAATATTTATACTTGTTAGAAAAGTTCGCTTGATCGGAAAATAATCGTCCTTAGTGTTGTAATAATTTAGTGCTGACTGTCTAAGTGTCAAAGTATGGCCACTCAACAAAGGTCAATTACTTGACAAGGGCAAAGTCGACGGAAGGGTTAGATGGACATCTTTGTGACAACATTCTTGTGTATGACAAGGCAAAATTGTCAAAAGCTCTTCACTCAACAAGCAAATATATAGTTTGAAAAAGTCATCTATGTCGAGAAATGAAGGTCTATCATTTGAACATAAGTTACTTGTTGAACGTCAAAGACAAGGGAATTTGTCAAGTTAAAGCTGTCAAAGAGCTACTCTACTATCACGTGGCTAAAGTAGTTTTGTCGGATCTTGTAAACTACTATGTACGTAGGTTTGGGTAGTTATGTTGAGGAAATATAATCATAAACCATTATAAATGTGGCAAATAGTTAGATAGGCAGTTACTTCAGTCATCTGCCTATAAATACTTGTTTAATCATTGTAAAAGGGGTTGGCAACTCTTGATTAAGAATCCTAACATCTCAAGCGAGAAGATTAACAGATCAACATCAAAGTATGCTTTCCACCTTACATTTCAGTCAAGTTTAAATTCAAAGTCTTTTACATTCTAGCCTCTTTTATCTTTCAGCAATTTCCCGCACTTTTGTTTATCTTCTAACAATTTATTCACTTTCATTTATCTTTCAACAATTTATTTGTCTTCATTGATATTCCGCACTTTAAACCTTCTGTAATTTACATTCCATCGATTACTTTCTGCTCTTTATTTTCTACAGTTTACCTTTTCCACACGTTATATTATGCAATTTCCTTTCTACATGTACTTTTCGCTCTTACCGTTTTCATTTAACTCTTCTACAAAAAGTACATTTTAGGCCACATTTTCATCATAAATGAGATTACCTATAACTTTGAAAACACAATCATTTTTTATAGAATCAAGTATTTGTTGTCAGATTTTAGCCGTTGACCAAAAAGCAAATTAACATAGATTTGTTGTCGAATCTTAGTTAGACCTAAAAACCCCGCAAACAAATTGAAACACCCGGTGAGACGAGTTTAGAGTAACTCGTTTTATGTATGCATTTGAGAAGTGGTAAATTCATATCATGTTTTTCTCACACTCACAATTTTGATATCATGAGTAAAGCAAACAACGCTAATCAAGTGACAAGTTCACTAACTGCCGTAACCATGACAAATGTACCAGCAGTAACAATAGTTTCAACAACTGTTAATCCTATAGACGTTGTACCAAACGTATTCCTTTCAAGGAATTCTGTGTTGGAACAAGTTTCTAGGACGACACCAGTTTCACCAAATCCAGTAGGCAGCCAAAGAAGGTTTGCACCTCAATATGGATTGCATCAGGGATACGTCCCTCTTGTGATGACCCAACTTGGGATTGGAAATCAATTAGCTAATCTTTCGTGTCAAATGACTCAAAGCCAAGCAGTTAGTTCTACATCAGCAAATGTGGTAGGAACAAGCATTCCCACTGTGTTCTGATAAGAAAGACTAAACTGGGGACCTATTTTCTCGAATATGTTGAGTGATATGCCAAATTCATTGGCTAACATTTGTCAGTAAATAGACGAGAGCAATCATGACATGGTGAGCATGCTATCACAAAAAATGGGTGTTGTGCTTAGACCTATAATGGAAAGTACAAATAATGCGTGTAATACGCTAGCCTTATAAATGGTTAGACTAATTTAGGCCTTAGAAATTGTTGTGCCTAAGAATGCTCAGCAAGAACAAGTGACTATGGCTCAAGATCAGGGCCAGAATCAACAAAATAACCTAGCACAAGGACAAGACCAATCCCAACATCAGTTGAGCCATGGTTAGATACAGATGTTGCGTTAGAATGAGCCACAGGTAAATAATGCTATAAGAGAATTTTGAAAAAATCTTGTAGGGAATCAAGTCGAAAGTAATGTAAACCAAGTCGTCGAACAAATCCTTAATAGATTTGGTTTCAACGTAGGCTATACCAGTCAGCCTTATTTTGCCTCAACATTCCTTGATTAGGTTCAATAGGCGGAATTGCTTAAGGGTATGGTCAAGGATCCCAAATTATCTAAGTTCACTGGAGAAAGTGGTGAATCGACTGTCGAACATGTTGCACAGTATACCATTGAAATGGGAGATCTAACGACAGATGAAGCACTCAAGATGAGATTCTTTCCTAGTTCACTCACAAAGAATGTCTTTTCTTGGTTCTCAACACTGAGACCAAATTCCAATTATTTGTGGGCACAAATGAAGAGAAGTTTCCATGACCAATTCCTTAACGGAGATATGAAAGTTGGTCTCACAGATTTGTTCAATATTAAAAGATTATACAATGAATCTGTCGGTGATTATTTGGCAAGATTTAAGCAAATGAGGAGTAGGTGTTTTACTCTTATTCTCGAGGCTAAAATTGTCAAAATGACTATTGGAGGCCTAGATTACTATATCAGAAAGAAGCTTATAAATCAACATTTAGTTGACCTTGTTCAACTAGGGGGCAAAGTTTGGTAAATAGAACAATTGAAAGATGAAAAAGTGCAAAAACAAAAGAAACTCCTCAAAAGAGAAAAAGTAAATTATGTCGGGATGGAAACATCCGATGAAGAGGAAGAAAACAAGTATAATATAAATCTTGTCAGGCTATAAAGCTGATGAGGGCCAAAGAACAGATGACTTATATCAATAGAAAAGTGTATACGTTTGACATAGCGAAAGCTGAACAAATTTTTGATGTCTTACTAAAAGAAAAACAGATAAAATTGTTGGATAATCATAGGCTGTTGAAGTTTGATGAAATTAAAGACCAAAAATATTGTAAGTTTCATAATGTATTCGATCATGTGACTAACGAATGTGTGCATTTCAGGGACTTAATTCAAAAGGCTCTAACGGAATGAAGACTGAAGTTTGCTAATAAAAAGACGGATAGAAAAGTCAACACCGATCCTTTTCAGACAAATATTGCTGAGATTGATAGCCAAATTCCCTTGAATATTAACGTGGTCGACGTAAAAGGAAAAGGGAAAATGAATGTCGAGATAAACTCAGATGAGTTTTATGAGAATAATGAACTTATGGTGGATAATTTTGATATTTATCAAAAGTCTTGGAAAACATATAAAGAGTTTATGTCTAGAAAAAGAGGAGAAGTCGAAATCAAGATGTGCCCAAGGTGTGTTCATTTATATGATCTAGAGGCCATAGCATCTCGTTGAAAAGTAATGGTTGATGCCTGATTACTCAAAGATTATAAGAAAGAGAAAATTTGTAATAAGAATTCTTGATAGATATTGTCTTATAAACCAAGATCTTGGTCCCATCATTCTAACAGACTAAACTATAATGGTTGGTGGACTGAAAAGCCAAAAGAATTAGTCGAGAGTAGTAAGCCAAGTTCCCAAGACCACATCCAACATTTCAAAACACGAGTGCCACCTACAAATGTAAAGGTTGGCCAATGGTACAAAAACTCTGTAATGGCAAATAAAGATTGTGCCAGGAAGAGTAGATTCTAGAAGGATTAGCCTTTCTAGAATGAAGACTATTGACATGGCAAAATAATGCCATTTGGTCAAAGAGATGCTGGAACATCTAGTCAACCGTTGTCACAAAGCCAAAAAGGATGGTTACAAAGATACAAACAAGCACAGAGAAGAAGAGCTTTGGCAGATGCGCTTCTAATCAAAGAAGAACCATCAGTGTTGAGATAGAAATGTTTGGTAGTCGAGACTAAGCTAGCAGCTCAGAATATTGAGCTAGCTCGACAAGAAACTTTTGAGCAGCAAGATAAGAATGCACAACCATAGCCAAACCTTTTGAGTGCATAGCTTGAGACAGAGATTGCAAAGGTTTAGAAATTGATGCAGTCGATGCCTCTAAGATCATATGTTGATAAGAACATACTTCTCTCCCTTCCAAAGAAAAGCTGGCTAGTTGGGTTGGTCGAGACTGAAAAGGCCAGACAAGATAAAGGGAAACAAGTGGCCATGGTAGAAGTAAAAGAGAAAGACTTTGAAGATTGGTCTCATAAAAGAGATCAAGGTAATCTTAGAGGATCCCACAACCGACATGGAGCAGAAAAGAGAAACTTTATCCAAAGTTAAATAAGGGAGCAACTCATCGAATTTAAACCTAAATGTCATGCAAATAACATGGATCTGTCAGCTAACAAGGTCATACAAGCCCTTAATGACCCTAATGATCCTTTAGGTTTCAATGACGATGAAGAGTTCAATCTAAACTTTGACATGGATCTAGACGATACAATCATGGCTATGGGAACAACTTTGTCCAAAGTAGGATATAATGATTGTCCAGTGGACAAGGATTACTTTAAGCTTGGGCCTTTTACAAATGAATATAGTTTATTCATGGATGAAGATGACTGTGACCTGATTGAAGGAAAGTTTAGAAGTACCGAAGATGAGGATGTCAGAGAAAAAGAGAATACAGATGAACACTATGTCAACATAAGTCAGAATCTTATCTCGATGATACCGCCAGAATATAAAGCTCATTATGAGATCGATGTTAGAGAAAATGAGGAGGACCTTGAAGATTTGACAGAAGATTGGTTATTTACAGAAGATGACATACATTCAAGATTTGGCAATTTAGGATATGATTAGGATACATGACTTGATGACTTTGCCAAGTTTGAGAAACCAATTGACGTGCAAACGGCATACCTGCGCCCACTACATATCAAGGCCTCAGTAGAAGGAAAGCCTACAAATAAGATCATAGTAGATGGCGGAGCTGCCATCAATCTGATACCAAGAGCCACATTTAAAAGGCTTGGGAAAGATAAGTCTGATTTAATTCAGATAGACATAGTTGTCACTGATTTTAGTGGCAAATCTTCTCCTTCTGATGAAATAGTAATGCTAAACATCTGCACCGGATCAGTTGAAAGGGCTACCTTCTTTGTGATAATTCCCTCAAAGTCTAGTTACAATGTATTTTTGGAGAGAGATTAGATCTATGCCGTTGGAGCTATCCCGTCGACTGTACACCAAAAATTGATCCTTAGGAATAACGAAGGACAAGTGGAGGTCATTGAGGAGGATGACAATCCATGTTACTTACAGCAACTCTAGTCAATTTTAGGATTTATGCTCCAAATGTCAGACCAATCATGACAAAGGATGGGGTGATTAATAAAGATGCTTTAGAAGTCTATCTAATGGATCAATTTGGTGTTAAATTGATAGATAAGGTAGACGACAATGGGTCAAGCATGGAAGAGGTTGACGAAAATTGGCCGGTGACAGCCATGAGTCTTAAGATTCATTTGGACAGATTGTTAGCATATCTGGCTAACAGAGCAGTCAATATAATAGAAGATGTGTTGTCAGACTGCATTATTGATAGTGATCTTTTAGGATTTGAGAAAGGACCTAATGAAAAGATAAATGTTGAAGCAGAAGATCCTTTGGAAAAAGTGAACTTAGTCACTAACGAGAATAAGAGACCTATTTTTATAAGCGCATCTCTGCCAAAAGAGTTCAAAGAAAAACTTGTCATGCTCATATCCAAATATAAAGATTTCTTTGCTAGGATTACAACAAAATGCCTGGTTTAAGTAGAGACCTCGTCGAACATAGACTACCATTTAAAGAAAGATGTAGACCTGTCAAACAGGTAAATAGGAGATTTGCTCCTGAAGTGGTGCTAAAAATCAAAGAAGAGGTTGAAAGGCTACTTAAAGCTAAGTTTATCAGAACTACCAGGTATGTCGAATGGCTTTCTAACATAGTTCTAGTTGTTAAGAAAAATGGCAACTTAAGGGTATGCATTGATTTTAGGAATTTGAATCTGGCAACTCCTAAAGATGAATATCCTATGCCTGTAGCGGATATGTTAGTATATGCCACATCTGAGCATGAAATTTTAAGTTATATGGATGGTCATGCAAGTTATAATAAGATATTTATAGCCGAGGAGGATATGTCGAAAACCGCTTTCAGATGTCCATGAGCTATTGGGACATAGGAATGGGTTGTCATGCATTTTGGCTTAAAGAATATAGGGTCCAACTATCAAAGGGTGATGAACGCCATCTTCCACTATATGATTGGGAAGTTTATGGAGATTTATATTGACAACATCATTGTCAAGTTGGAAAACAGGCAAAACCACTTGACACATTTGAGATAGGCTTTTGAAACAATGTGAAAGAACAACCTTAAAATGAATTCAAAGAAATACGCATTTGGAGTATCGGTTGCCAAATTTCTACGTTTTTTGGTCCATAAAAAAGGTATTGAAGTGGACAAGAACAAAACTAGAGCAGTTTTGGAAGCCACCCCACTAACAAATAAGAAGGAGTTATAATCTTTCTTGGAGAAGGTGAACTTTGTAAGAAAATTCATATCCAACTTGTCGGGCAGGACCAGAGTCTTTTCACCTTTGGTCAAGCTAAAAGATGAGCAAGAATTCATTTGGGAACTTTGTCACCAAGAAGCTTTTGATTAAATTAAGCATTACCTAATGAACCCTCCAGTTATGATGTCACCAATACCACGACAGCCATTGAAGTTATATATTTCAGCTTGTGAGGAAACAATAGGTTGTTTACTGGCTCAAGATGATGAGAATAGTGTCCAAAGAGCCGTTTACTACCTCGGTCGAGTCCTAAATGATGCAGAAACAAGATATAGTGCAATTGAAAAGTTATGCTTATTTTTGTACTTTTTTTGTACCAAGCTGAAATATTATATGATGCCTTGTAATGTACTTGTCATGTCAAAGACCGATATAATAAAATTTATGTTATCCAAACCTGTTTTTAATGGACGTATTGGTAAATGGATGATTACAATATCAGAGTTTTCTATACAATATGTTCCTACAAAAGCCGTCAAAGGCCAAGTGTTGGCTGACTTTTTAGTCGACGATCTTGGTTTAGATGTTGATAATGACATAAATTTTGTCGGATTAAAACCTTGGCTTCTTTATTTTGATGGTTCAAGGCACAAAAAAGGGAGTGACATCGGGATTTTAATTATATCCCCTCAAGGAACTCTAACTAAATTTATGTTTGAAATTAAGTATTCTTGTTCTAACAATGAGGCTGAGTACGAAACTTTAATTGTTGGGTTAGAAATACTTTGTCAAAAGAAAGCATGAAGAGTGCATATACTAACTTACTTGGAAATACAAATGTGTCAATCAAAATATGGGAACATATTGTGCTGTAGTGAGTAAGTTAATGAAGAAGTTTGATGAGGTAATTATTTAACATGTTCTTAGGGAATCAAACAAAGAGGCTAATGATCTAGCTCAAATAGCTTTTGGATACAAAATTTCTCAAAAGGTTTTGTTGAATTTAATAGAAATCAGAGAACTTTTGTACCCTTTAGAACCTTTAGAAGAAGAAAGGGACGTATTACAAAATGACATTCATACAAGTAATGATTAGAGAAGAGCAATCATTGACTATTTTGAAAATCCAAGTTCTGATGTAGAACAGAAACTCAAATATAGAGTGTTAAATTTTGTACTGTCAGGTGGATAATTATATAGGGAAACTGTCGACGGACAGTTGGAAGAATGCTTGAGTGAGTTAGAGGCATACATTGCCTTGTCAGAAGTCCATAAAGGCATCTGTGGAGCTCATCAAGCAGGTGAAAAAATGAAGTGAATCCTTCAACGACGAAGATTCTATTGGCCAGTCCTAGTTAAGGATTGTATAATATTTGCTAAGTCTCATAAAGAATGTCAAAGACATGGCCACATACAAAACATTTCAGTTAGTGAGTTACATTCGATTGTTAAACCTTGGCCATTTCGAGGATGGGCTTTAGACTTAATTGGCTAGATAGACCCTCCGTAGTTAAAGGCGCATAGATACATTTTAGTTAGGGTTGACTATTTCACTAAATAGGTCGAAGTGATTGATTTAAAAGATGTCACCCAACAAGATGTGATTAATTTGATTAAAAAACACATCATTTTCAGATTTGGGATTCCTCAAACTTTGACAACCGATCAAGGAACCATATTCACTAGATGAAAAGTTGTCGAATATGCTGATTATAGGAAGATCAAGTTGATCACATTGACACTATACTACGAGTAGGCGAATGGCCAAGTGGAGGCCATTAACAAAATTCTTATAAGCTTGATAAAAAAGCATGTTGGTCGACAGCCTAGAAATTTCCATAATATTCTTGATCAGATTCTATGGGCATATAGAAACTCACCAAAGAATCAGCAAGCACATCACTATATAAATTAGTCTATGGTCATGATGCTATCTTGCTTGTCGAGATTAATTTCCAATCAATTCGTATTCAATAAACAAGATGAATTACCATGTTCGACGAGTTGAATGAACTGACTAATGAAAGATTAATTGCTTTAGAAAATTTGATTCAATAAAAAGAGCAGATTGCAAAATTTTATAACCATCGTGTTAAATTTAAAGCCTTTAACTTAGAGGATTTGGTATGGAAGGCAATTTTGCCAATTGAGAAACATTGTCAAAAATATGGTGAGTGGTCGCCAAAGTGGGAAGGACCATTTATAATTACATAAGTATTTTCAGGGAACGTTTATGCTCTCGATAATGTTAACTTGAGGGTAAAAGTAAATTCAATCAATGGTAAATACTTAAAACTATACAGGCCAACAATGTGTGAAGTAAAAATTGAATGGATCTTTATTATGATAAGTTTTGAATTACATTGTCGAATGCTAAAAAAAAAGTTTCAAACTTGTCGGAATAAAAAGACCGGCAAAACAAATAATCTATTGGGTGGGTTTAACTAACATCTTCACATCCGACGAAGTCGATCCCAAACAGAGGCCAATGTTTCCTATTTGGTGCAGGCCGTTAGGTAGTTAGTCTCCAAAAGTTTCATCTTCTTAGCAAGTGCTGGGGCTTTGACTGCAATAGTCATAGCATCTTCATTGATCCTCTCCCATTTTGCTGAACATTCAGCCATATTATTGTCATTTCTGCCTGTTATTGCCTCGAGTGACGCCAAATCTTCTTTGGCTTTCTTGATTTTTTTCTAAGTCATCGAGGAAATGATGTGATATGGATGCAGTCCTATGTTTCTCTATATTTAACAATCCTTTTATCCTGTCGATCTCTGTCAACCTTCAAGTCTCATAACCTGCCAAGAAGGACTTCTTTTTCTGACATCTCCTTCTTGTAAGAAATAATGATATGATTAAAAGAAGGAGCTTCGGCAGATAAGTCGTCAATGAAGTCCTTGAAATTTAAGTAGAGTTTCGATAGGAAATAGGGAGTTGTGACCTTACTGGCTTAAGTTTAACCAAAATAACTTGAACCTTGCCTCTCAGAGACTCATCAAATACAAGGACCTCGAAGGAATAATCCAAGAAGTTCTTTAGTTCCTTTATTAGTTTGTCAATCTTTGGATTTAATGAAGACTTCTCTGCAACCAAAGAAATGGAGGGAGTAAGGTCACTTGATAGAAGACTTATTATGCATCTAGGTCCAAATCACCAGTACTTGGACGTTCAGAAGGTCCCACTTAATTTATTTGATGGATTATACTAGAGTTAAGAGACAGGGGGGAATTTCAGCCATTAGAGCCTTTATGTCGAAATTATCTCTCATCACAAGTACTGGATCATCTTGTAAAGGCAGATTGACAGTAGTATGGCTTTGACTGGACTGTCAGGAAGTAGAGGACACAAGATTCTGCCCATGTTCTTCAATAGACGGAGATTGTCAAGGCGAAGAATGAACACCTATTATTTCCTTGACAAGAAAAATTCCAGCCAATTCAATGGTAAGCTCTCCTTGATAGGTTTCGACAGGCTGTTCAAGGCTAAGTGGTACTGTCAAAGCTTCCACTTGAAAAGTGTCAGCATATGAAGCCTCAACCTAAGAGGCTTCAATAAATATATCAACGGCAAGAGCTTCATTTTGAAGAGCTTTGTTGGATTCTTTGATTGTCGGATCTATTTCGGTAGCACGAGCTTCATCTTGAAGAGCCCCTATAGATTCTTCAGCAATTGGGCTCAAGACCTCTCGACCCAGATCCTGAAATAAATGTGTATAAGATTGTATACATGTGTAAAATAAAAACAAATTTTGTCAAGGATCATACTCTTTGGGGTTGAAAGTATGGTTCATCAGACATTGAAAGTGAAGTTAAGTGCTTAGGAGTAGACTTTTTGTCTGACCAACAAAAAAGAAGTTAGTACAGTTCATTTTTAATAGATCATAACACCTGACAAATAAATACCTGAGACTCAATAGTAGGATCAGGTGATACTAAGCCTTTGTGTGCTTTGGATTTCTTGGTAGCACGATCAGTGTCAAAAAAGACTATTTTTCTTTTTGCTGGAGCCTTTGGCTTAGTAGTTGTTTTAGATATGTCGGTTTGAGGACAAATAGGACCCGGACGGTCACTTGTTACAATTATCGATTGGTCGATCGCCCTGACAAATCTCTTCATCCTCTGTTGAAGAGGTTGACAATCCTCTTCCTCTTCCTTTGACTCAATGATGACCACTTGCTCCACTGGTTGCTTGTAGGCCAAAGGTTCCTTTAAAGGAAGTGCTGCAAGTAAACTCATAAATGGCAGTGGTCGGAAACATATATTGTCTTGAAATAAAAAGATTGTATACCTTGGGGGAAATTCACTGGCAGTCAACATTACATCAAATTGTTTAGAAAAGAGGAAAACCGACGAACGAAAGTAACTTCGTCATTCTTTGTTCGAAAAATATTTGTGACAAAGCCGTGTCTTTTGACAATTTTGAAGTTGCCTGCCTTTGTTGGTTCCCCAGGAAATGCATCAGCCAAACCAAAACGAGCACAAGATAAAGACATTGGGTTCCAAAAAGGAACTCTTTTAACAAACTCTTGTGGAGTTTTGACATTTAAAAAATTCTAAATATTTGAACTATGTCGAAGCCTATGCTCTTATTTTCGTTTGGCTATAATTTCCTCCATATTCAGAATAACCCAATAAGCATAACTAGGATCCCACTTTATCTTGTAATATTTCTTGAAAACTCGAATTTCCTTCAAGTGCTCACATTTGGTTTTCATCATTGGATTACCTTTTTACATAGTAAAATCCATAAGGATGTCAAAACATGTTCTAATGCTTTGATGAAAAGATCGATAATATTTCGACCACTAGTCGACAAAGCAACTTGATACTCCTTATGAAACTTCGTAAGGGACTAGCACAAGGCTCTGTCAACGCTAGTCATTCTCCCCCATCAGCTCTATAACATCCTATTCTTTATGGATGTAGGCATTGACAAAGTAGTCTTCTGGTGTTGATAGGTAAGGGGCTAGAATGGATTGACAGAGGCCCATTTGTTGAGCGACTGCGTTAGGTAGATGCACATAAAAACTGGCATCTTCTACATTAGGGGCCCCTCCAAAAATCACTTATTGACAGAGGAAGTTCAACCAAATCGAGATCCCTTCTTTGTCAGAAGATATTAGTCTAATAAACCATTTAGGCCCTTGTTGACGACTAGTGAAAGGAGCAAATTTTATTGTCATCGAATCTAAGGCAATAGAGTGAAAGATTTTGAAGAAGTGGAAAAAATTCTTCTTCTCATCCTTGGTAAGAGCATCACATGTCAGGTAATATAGTTTAGGCCCATAGGTGCCTGACATGTAACTAATCAACTCATTGGGTGAGGGTTTCATGGATAGTCATTGCTCTAAACTACATTCAACCATAATTGCAATAGCCAAATAAGGCCTCCGACATTTTCTTTTTGTGTTTGACCCATGATATTGTCAACCATATGGCTCATACTTTGGAAAAGATTGGCAAGCAGCCATTGGTTCAGGGCCAGTTTGGAACCTTCATGAATAAGGTTGGCGAAAGGGTTAGAGGGATTTGGCAATAGTGATAGACTTCGAGCCAAATGCGTAAGCCAACAACCAGAGCAAAAGAAAAGTGACATGCTCCTCATCTGACACATTATTCGAATCCTTATGGTGAAGACTGACAAAGGATGAAAATGAGGTATGCTTGGCAAAATAAACCTCTATAACCTGGCGAGGTCGAATGAACGAATGAATGATCTTCTAATCCAGTCGAAGGCTTGTGATGGCCGACACATCAAACACCGTCGAACCCATTATACCATATGAAAAATGAAAGTTATTGGTGGTTTTATTCCAGAAGAAGACTGAAGCCCCCACCAAAGCCAAGTCTATTTTAATGGTATGACGAGAAAGCTAGATAAAGTTGTAAATGTCCATCTTCTTCTAGAAATCACCCTTTTTTGCTTGTACCCTGTCGTGCCAGGAATAATATCCATCAACTTGTGACGGAGGAATCCAGAACATTCTTTGAGCCTTTTTGAAGTAATGAATAGGTATTGATGAGCCTGAGCAAGAATGGCCTCACTAGGAGTTTTGCAGGGGAACACCAGGTTGAGTCTCTTTGGAAAAGTCTCTGGAGATAGCACATGTCCCAGGTAAGCAGATGGAGGAGTAGAGGAAGAATTAGAGATAGGGATGATTACCTTTGATTTTTCCACCTCTGACTGATCCATAACTAGGTCACTAATCACACTTTGGTTTTTAGTAATGGCAGCCTGTTTAGCAGAAGAAGTTCTAGCTTTGGATGAAGATGTCATTATTGAAATTAACTTGGGAATAAAGGTTTCTGAGAATGCTGAATCAAAAAGAGGAACAATGTGCAAATAGCATGAATGACAGAGTAAGTGGCCTGATGACTAGGGTTTAAGGTTTTAAAGGCTTGGGGCACACGAAACGTTAGGAGTGCAGTGACGATTCACGTGCCGAGATAAGGCTATTGTATTAGGGATAATCATGATACTAAGCCAAATCCCTAGAAATTTGGTGTCAATTACGAGGTCGTTTAAATTTTAATTCTCTCCGTGTTCGTCGAGAACAAAAATTTGGGGGGCATCTGTTGGATGATTATTTTAATATATATATATATATATATATATATATATATATATATATATATATATATATATATATATAATATTTGTATTTGTTAGACAAGTTCGCTTGATCGACATATAATCGTCCTCAATGTTACAATAGTTTAGCACTGATTGTCTAAGTGTCAAAGTATGGATACTCGACAAAGGTTAATTACTTGACGAGGGCGAAGTTGACAGAAGGGTTAGATAGACATCTTTGTGACAACATTCTTGTGTATGAAAAGGCAAAATTGTCAAAAGCCCGTCACTCAACAAGCAAATATATGGGTTGAAAAAGTCATCTATGTCGAGAGACGAAGGTTTACCATTTGAGTGTAAGTTGTTTGTCAAAAGTCGAAGGCAAGGGAATTTATCAAGTTGAAGCCGTCAAAGAGCTACTCTGCTATCACATGGCTAGAGTAGTTTTGTTAGATCTTGTAAACTGCTATGTACGTGGGTTTGGGTAGTTATGTTGAGGAAATGTAATCATAAACTGTCATGTACGTGGCAAATAGTTAGATAGGCAGTTACTTCAGTCATCTACCTGTAAATACTTGTTTAATTGTTGTAAAAGGGGTTGGCAACTCTTGATTAAGAATCCTAACATCTCAAGTGAGCAAATTAATGTATCAATATTAAAGTATGCTTTTCACCTTACATTTCAGTCAAGTTTAGATTCAAAGTATGGCCTCTTTTATCTTTCAGCAATTTACCGTACTTTCATTTATCTTCCAGTAATTTATTCGCTTTCATTTATCTTCTAGCAATTTATTTGTCTTCATTTATATTCTGCACTTTAAACCTTTTGTAATTTACATTCCATTGATTACTTTTTGCTCTTTACTTTTTCGCATGTTATATTCTGCAATTTCCTTTCTGCACTTACTTTCTGCTCTTACCGTTTTCATTTAACTTGTCTGCAAAAAGTACATTTCAAGCCACATTTTCATCATAAACGAGATTACCGCATAACTTTGAAACATGATCGTTTGCGATAGAATCAAGTATTTGTTGTTGGATTTTGGCCTTTGACCGAAAAAATAAGTTAACACAGATTTGTTGTCAAATCTCAGTTAGACCAATAAACCCCATAAACACTACCTCACACATTGCCCCTTTTATTTCACTAAATTCATTGTCCTTGTCTTTTCTTTTCTTCTTATTGTTGGCACTAGTTGCTCCATGTGATGGGTCTTGAGCTAAGAAATTAGAGATATTATCATAAACAACATCAGTAAAATAATTAGTATTCTCCAAAGTTACCTCATTTTGAGAGACAAGATTATCAACATCATTAATATTTTCAGAAAAGTATTCTTCAGTGGCTAAAGATCATTTTCTTCTCATTTCAGAAGCGGTCTTAGCATCTTCTCCGGTGGCTCTATCATTTGGATAAAGTGTGACCATCTTCTCATAATGTGGAAATGGGATATTCCTCCAAATTGCTACTTTTGGTTTTGACTGAAAAAAATGTAAGTTTTAAACAATAATCAAAGTTAGCTAAATATTCAATAATGACACATTAGAAGATAAAATATTTAAGAATCTAACCTCAATTAGAGCTCCCAAACTTCTGGCTCAGCATCCCACAAATGAGTAGATAGATTCTAAGCAAAACCACTTATACCATTTTTTCAAATATCATAAACTTCTACAAAGGGTTTCTTCAATGTTTTTCAATGATTTTTCAGCTTCTCCTTATCAATTTCCTTGCCAAACATTACACTCAAATCTTGGACTATGTTTTCATAGGTAGTGGTTGTGAAAGTACTAACTTTGTGACCCCCATTATATTCATTTATGAAAGCATCAACAAGAGCATCATCCTTACTTTTTGTCCAAGTCAAGTTCTCCCTATTGGTGTTTCCAACAACTTGCTTTTTTGGTGCCACACTATGATATTTAAAAATTAAAATTACAATAAATTAATAGTATATCACAAAATTAATAGTATATCATTTAAGTAAAATCAAAATTACAATAAATCAAAATTACATAATCAAGGTAAATACAATATGTTTTATTTAAATAAAATCAATATTAAATCATATAGCTAATACGAGTTCACACTCATAATAAAAGACCACATAAATAAAGGTAAAATAAAATAAAAAAACAACAAACCCCAATGTGCAAACCATTCACCCTAAATGATCATTTTGATAATCTAGCCACATTTGATTAGCTAAACTATATCTTATAAGCCCATCCCAAGCCGCCTCCTCATTCTCACTTGTTGGAGCATGATTATTATCATCATATACATTTTGAGTTGTAAGTTCAACATCTACTTTAGCTATAAGATCTTCATCAAGGTCTATGCTCATTAGGTAATATGAAGAATGCAACATGCAATAATAATGAGTTTTTGAGATTTCACTCCATACTTAGGCTTTGTTGAATTAGATGAAATTTCAAATCTTTTTATTTTAACACACCAAAGGCTTTTTCAATTGCATTACGTAATGATGCATGACGAAGATTGAATAGTTCTCTATGATTTTGGGGTGGATTTCTTGTTGAATATTCTTTCAAATGATAGCAAACTCCTCTATAAGGTGTAATAAGTCCACTTGTTAACATGAAGCCAACATCCACAAGGTAATATTTCCCTATAATCAAGGTAAATAATCAATATGATAGTTTAAAAAAAAAAGAATTATTTCATTCTGATACAAGTCATTAATTATTTTGAAAAAAAATTCTTAAATGCTAAAAAATTTTCCTTTAGGAATTTTAAGACTATCGCCTTGACTTATTGCATTTTTAATATTTCTTGAGTCAAAGGAGGTGTCCTTCCATCTAGGGAGCACATAAGTGAACTTTAAATCAAATGTTCATGCAACTAACACATTTTGTGACAGGTATTTCTTCCTACCACGATATCAAGGAGC
This sequence comes from Biancaea sappan, assembly GCA_037074585.1. NCBI lineage: Eukaryota > Viridiplantae > Streptophyta > Magnoliopsida > Fabales > Fabaceae > Biancaea > Biancaea sappan. The sequence goes on from CM073490.1 coordinate 58,839,787, forward strand.
ATCTATAGGCGATACTTTGACATGTATATGTGTTCCATCTATGGCACCAACATAATCTTGACATTATATAAACATATATATATATATATATACCACACACATATATATTAAATCTAAGGTCATCAAGCTAAAGTTTGAGTACACAATAATTTAATGATAAACCTGTACCTTAAAATATGGATAGATTCGACTACTACCACAAATTTTAAGAGCAATCAGGTTGTACAAGTAATTTTCCTTCCAATTCAATGATTGCTCTTAACACTTGATAGAGATGACAATTAATTGTTTCACCAGAATGATGAAACCAAAAGTTCACTTCACAATTTTTTTGCATTATTTGTTAATATATAAATAGTTTTTGCACCTTCTTCTTTCACACTTGACCATCGTATGGGTTTTAAGCCACCTTCTCTTTCTAACATATCACATAATTTTAAGAAGACTTGAAGACTCATTCTGATAATATTTCTACTAGTTTCACTACTAATAATTCGACACATTATTTCTTCACATACTCTTTCTCTCTTTGAGCTTAAAGTGTAACTGATTTTTCTTTTACGAGACATGCGAATGAAATAACAATAGACAATAGCACACATCAGTTGAGCTGTAGCTCTTTAGAGCAAATCAAACCATATATCTTCAATTTCCATCTAATAGACAAACAAAATAAAAATTAATAGTAAAAATTAAAAAACAGATTGATTGATTTCACAGAGTTTCCCAATCCCAAATCAACAAGAGATAGCAAAATAAACATAACAATTTTCATTTCACTCTAAAGAGAAAGGAAAATAATCTTAGGTAATTTGCATTAACACAACATAAATTGTTATTCATGAATATTGAACATATGAGCAATGTGTTACGGTGAGATCGTAACATAGGGTGCATTAACTAATCAAGCTTGGTAAATCAATGATGTATATTTATTAAGTACGGAAAATTTTCTTCATTCATCCCTTTTTTTTTCTTCACTTATTTCCTAGGTTTCGCATGTCTACATGTCGAATAACTACAAAATTGGTATGTAGAAAAAGTAACTTTATTTGAGAGAAGAACATATTAGAAAACAACTATAAAACAAAATATCCTCCTTAACAAATCCAAAAAAGAAAGGAAAGTAGAAACAAACAAACCTAAAAAGCCAAGCCCTCTTGAAAGTAGTAACTTATACCTTCTAGTTGTTGCTTTGCATCTGTGAAGATTTTTCTAGATGCTCAGGCTGTGCGCTATGTGTGCTGTATGTGAATATGAAAGTGATTTAAATAATTATGAAATTTAGATTAAAGGACAAATTTGGAATTAAAAAAATATTAAGGATATTTATGTCTTTTTATGTTGTTACACTTTTTCTTCCCTCCAAATCCCCCCTCTTTAGGAGGGGAAAAAATGAGGGAGAGGGATGGACTTTTGACCCCTATTTTCCCTCCTCTCCCCTCTAACTAATTGAAACAAACAAGAAAAATTTAAAAAAGCTCCTCCCTTCCCCTTCATTCCCCTCTAACCAAACAATACGTAAATGTGTCATCATCGAACGATAAAGGATAGGTGTCGTCCCAATTTTGGGGATATGACCGGCACGGTAGTGAATTCCACATCACTACCATATGCCTGAATCCACACATGTTTAGTATACAGAAGCATAAAAACAGTTTAAATTGGAAAGTTTAAAAGATAAGGGTCTGTTTGGTTTGTGAAAACAATTCCTGTTTTCATTTTCAATCTTCATTTCCTGAAATGCATTTCCTGAAACACTGAAAACATCTTTTTTGTGTTTTCAGATTTAGGCTTATTTTAAGAAATGTTTCAAGAAAACGTTTTCAATTAACTCAACCAAACGCATTTTCAAGTTCATTTTCTGTTTTCAGTGAAAATGAAAACAGGAAATGACCAAACCAAACAGGCCCTAAGATTCCCGACAACAAACAAAGCATCCTAGGAGTTCTATTTGCTACAGAGCAACTCTACAACCCTTATGTACCTAGAAATACACTATTAACTTGAGGATGGGCAAGCCTTAGACTCGAAGACTCACCAACTAATGAAGGACCTGCAAGGGTGCACAACAAAGGGGGTGAGTACAAGATATATTCAATGAGGAAAAGAACAACACCAGCATAAGTTGTATCCTGTGCACCGCTCACTAGAGTGGGGGCTTGGAACAATACACTACTCGTAACTATAACCAGACTAGCCTGATTATTTGCTATGTAGCCACTCTGGTTAAACTAAGACAATGATTCTGACCACAACATAGGCAATATGGGAGATCATAACTCACCTAACAAGGCAGAATTTAATTTAATGCAACAACCATATGCACAATCCCCTTTCTTTTGTAATTTCACTCAAAAGTACACATGAGTAGAATGGTAGTAATAACAATAAGCCCAATGCCACATCTCCTTTATCTTATGTACTATTTAAATCGGATTCCACACAAGGACAAAAAAAGTAAAATAGCCTAGTATTCTTAGTACAAACTTAATTTAAAATAAAAGGGGGTTCTCCCCGATATCACATCCTTTGAGTACCCATTATTTATTGAAATTTCGATATGTCCACTGTTCCAGAACATCTATAAAATCAATATGTCCACCATTCCAAGACATTTATAAGATCGATATGTCCATCGTTCTAGGACATTTATAAAAATTTGTGTCCACCATTCCAGGACATTTATGAAAATTGGTTTGTCCACAGTTCCAGGACATTTATAAAAATTGGTTTATCCACCGTTTCAGGATGTTTATGAAAATTAGTACATCAAATTAGCCCTATGGGCCTCCCACACATTCCATATAAAGCATAAGTCACAATTGTCAATCTAATTTACCCATAAACCAACATATGATACAATCGTATACAATCACATTAAACAATGAAAACGTCACTCCATAGCAAGTGTCACAATCAACCTATCACGTTTATTAACTATAGCAATCAAGATATACATTTTCACAATTCTTTTACAACCAAATATTAACATCCTAATTTCGTACTTCGATGGAATGTCAACCAAATATTCATTGTTCAATAATCCCAAAAGAAATCAATAGTTTCATCCATAATAACGTGAGTTCCAAAAATCATAATTTAACCATCACTTTAATTACCATACTTCATGTATTATCATTCTAAGCATTCTCATAACAAGTTTCCTCACTTATACATACAGTATACTTACCTTTTTGGTTTATAAAACAAAATGTATACATGTATTTGTATTAGTGTTCTTGAATGCAATATATATTCATCTATATGTATATATACAGGGGTACCTTCCTCTACCCCACAAATAAGACATAACCTTATATACCTATACATACATAAATACTCTATTAAAAACATGTTCATAATTATCTTAAACTCCATACCTACACATACACACACATATATATACATACCTTCAATAAATTCCATGCCTATATAGGCGTATAATCGTAACCAACTAATCACCATGAATAGTCTTGCTCATTTACAATATGGGTTACGTTTATTTCATTTATTTACACCACGCAAGTTCTTGCTTCATCACAATCATGATCATTCACGACATTCACATAATGGAGAACATATATCTATTTATGATAAACTTGTATTTATTCATTTACTTAAGGACTAACCATCATTAAACACAAGTAACCATAACTTGCGAGCGTCCCAACACACATGGATAATTGATAAATAATAATAATTTATAGCAAACAACTGAATAAAATAGGGTAAGATTCCCTTACCTTTACTCAAGGTTCTCAAATGAATTCCTTTCCTTAAAGGTGGCTTGCAAGTTCCAAAGAATGCTTAAGATGTCATTCAATACCTAGGGATCAAGGATACATGAGAAAAAGATCAAAACCCACACTTTAGCACATATCAAGAGGGTAGCGCCTGAGGTGCCTGCCTTCAAGCCTCGGTTACATATTCTGAAGAGTGGCGCCAAGCACCAACCCTTGAAGTCTCGAGTTGCTTGGCACGCCAAGTTGTAGACCTTCAATTTCCAACTATGGATTTAAAAAATTTTAGTCCAAAACCACCATTTCCCCCAGATTTCTTCATAGGTTTTCCTTCCTAATGTTCTAGCATCACAATAGCACCAAATTCCCAAGCTAAAACCAAGTACACAAGCTTAAATAAGAAATTTCCCAATTAAAACCCTAATCTTCAACTTGTTCTTCCACTTCCATGAAATCCACCTCTAAACATAACCAATTCCATAAATTTCTAGTCTTAAACTCATCATTAATCATGCCAGAAAGTTTTAGACTACTCCTTAAGCCTCAGATCTTGTAGAAAAACTTTCTACGATCTTAGATGTTGAAGAATCCAAGAAAGAGAGGGAAGGAAGAAGAAGAAGATGGATGAGATTAACTTACCTCCACTCCCAAGCTTTCATCTACAAGTAATGTGCAAGATTTGATGTTAGAGAAGATGACTTGGGTGGCATGGTAAAAGAGAAGGGGAGAGAATTTTTAGAAGGGTAGAGAACGAGAGAGAAAGAATGAGAGAAAGGGAAAGGGAAAAGTGTGTTTTAAGTTAGTGTGGTGTAGGCCCCACTTACATTCTTTTCTATTTAGTCCCTTTGATAATCTCATTAATTAGGACCTTGTAAGATAATTGAGGGGCATGATTAAAATTGGGCACCTAACAACACTTCCATGAAAATATACACCATCCTATCCCATCTCTTTAAAACACCAAAACCCCATGCTTGTTTTACTTTAGTCCCTCTCGATGCCTCAAGATCCACTCTAGTCTAAACTCTAAAATCTTTTCGGTGTTAGATCCACAATTCATCCTTATAAGGTTCATTTCCCATGAGTACACTATAAGTTCTTTCCCTTTCACTTTAGTCTTTATTAAGTTTTTAAAATCCCTTGTCCCTCTAATTGGAACTCCTTAATTCGTGAAAAATTTTCTTTTACCCAAATTTGTGCACTTCAAACCACATAGTAATACCTGGGGTATTACAATAGGTGTACGGAACCTCTGCAGATAAGGTACGAGACGATGATGGGCCCCCAAACGCCATAGCTAGCACACGCTATGTGGATTCCATAGTAAAAGATGAAGGAGACGATGAAGGCAGTGCAAATGATTATGAGTGACATAAGCGGATAGTTAGACGACCTCCTCTACGACATTCACTGCTACTAATGTGATCACTCGACATTTGTATCAATGCAATTGCCCACCCATCATTAATGTATCATGATATTTACAGCACGCTAACCAGATACAAGATGACAAAAAACATGTACATAAATGAATAATCCAAATATACCATGAACTGAATATTAATTAATTAAGTAGGGAAGTATTATTCGTCTATATTCTCCTCCTCTTCAATTTCCTCTTTTGACTTCTCTCCATCTTCTTTCTCTTTAGTTTCATCTTCCACCTCTTCCTCTTTTTCTTAGTCATTAATGAAGGATTGATTAATTAATATCCTATCAACCTCTTCATATTGTCCATCATCCCATAAGGTTTGAAGTTCAGTATCAGTTCATTACAAGCATAATAGGACTCATATCTTCTTCAGTATCAGTTTCATCTTCCACATTTTCCTCTTCTTCTTTGTCATTATTGAAAGATTAATCAATTAATACCTTATCAACCTCTTCATATTGTCCATCATCCTGTAAGGTTTGAAGTTTAGTATCAGTTTAGACCATTACAGGTATAATAGGACTCATATATTCCTCTTGGAATGCATCACCACTAATTTCAATACCAAGTTTCTCAATCCTCTTGGACTTATTCTTATCATTGTCAACCAATCAGCCTTTTGTAGTTGGTAGGATAAGGGGTGTAATATACCTACAATGCTTGTTAGGCAAACACAAATGGGTCATACATGTTTAGCCTCTTTGACTTATAAACTTCAACAATTCTAAATTGGGTGTCAGTTCTTATGCCACAACCGGGGGTTAGATCAAATCACTCACAGTCGAACAATACCAAACGTTTTGGCAGTGACATTGTGACCACCAATTCAACCACCTCTTTAAGTGTACCATAATAGTCACACTTTACCTCCTTGTAGTCAAACCCCTTAATGCATACACTACTATTGTACGTGGAGGAATGAAGGCCCCATGTTTTAGTGTGAAATTTATAGCTGTTAATAAAGTAAATGGGTCATGTTCTCACTTTTGTCACTAGGCCCTATGCAATGCTTTTTATCATTAGTTCTTTAATAGAGTTGATTAGGTCTAAAACCTATTAGTTCAATGACATAGAGACATTAAAATGTGACCTTGATCAATTGAAAGAAAGAAAACATGCAACATAAACTTATATATGCACGGAATTGGGATGGAAATTGTGAGTCTATATACTCGTGGACCTCATCACTGGTAATATTAGGCATATAAGCTTGGAGGTTCTCAACAAACAAATTACATTCATAAAGAGACTATATACCAACAATTTGTATTTGACAATGGGAAGAATTATTAAAGCATAGGAAAAGTGAACTCACTCAAGAAAAAAGCTGCATGTCACCATAATTCAGTAAAATATACTTTGTGGCAGCCTTCACCTCTTGATCGATTAAGAACCATTGCTTACATTCACTACTAGGATGCCTAGGATAGTTGAAGACTAAGCATCAGTTAGAGGGTTCACCCCCATCATCATTCTTAGGAACCCTAATTCTTCTAGAGACAATAGTGGGCTCAAAATAATGAGAGCAAAAATTAGTTGTCTCTTCAATAATGTAAGCCTCAATATGGATTCTTCCACTATAGCCTTATTTTTGAAGAGACAAAGGCTAAAGTGGAAGAATCCATATTGAAGAGACAACTAATTTTAAGGTGTGAAGGAACCTACATTAAATTTGAAATTAAAGTACAAAAGTTATATTGATACTAGCCAAATGCAAAAGCAAAACATAAGTAGAATATTTACCTCTCAAAAGGATACATCAAGCGATATTGCACTGGCCCACCAACCTTTGCTTCATGTGTAAGATGTACCAGAAGGTGCTCCATGGAGTCAAAGAAGCTAGGAGGGAATATCTTCTCCAACTTCCATAATGTCACTGGTATGTTTTCCTCCAATTGTGTTAGCTTCTCCATCGTCAACATGGTAGAGCAAATGTCTCCAAAGAACTAACTAAGTTCCATTAAAGGTGTTCACACACCATCTGGAAGATCTATGAATGCGACCGCTCTAAAAAAAATCTTTGGTGACAATTAAAAAAAAAGTTTTTCTGCTATGATTCAGTGTAAACGCTTATGACTCTTCCATGCAAATGGGGCAAGATAACTTCCTAGTGGTCATCCAACCAGACAACATTCTATAATCGAAGAAAACATTTATAGTCCACATAAGCATTGTTTGCATATTAAAATTATACTTCAATGATGCATCATAGGTCATAACACCTTCATTCTACAACAATTTAATTCATCAATCAAGGGCTGCAAGTAGACATCTATTTTTGCCTTTGAATTGCTAGTTCTAGGAATGAATAATGTCAAAAACAAATATTCGTATCGCATGCACCTTCTCGAAGGAAGGTTATAAGGAGTAATAATAATAGGCCAACATGAATACACTTTTCTATATTGTCCAAATGGCGTGAACCCATCAGCATATAGCCCAAACCTTACATTTTGGGGATCTGTTGCGAATCCTGGGTCCATTCAGTCAAACATTTTCCATGCTAGTTCGTCAGATAGATGGGCTAGCACTCTAGCTTCTTGACAGTTCTTATATTGCCACCTCATTTCCTTTGTTGTGACCTCGGAAGTGAATAACCTTTGAAGTCTTGAGATTAAAGGTATGAACCACAACAACTTAATTGTCACTCTGTTATGAGTACCATGACCGGTTCTTCTTGTGGTTATCTAGCACTCCCACAAAACTTACACTTTGTTTTATCTACATCATCCTTGTAGTACAACATGCAACCATTCTCACAACAATCAATTTTTGTGTACCTAAATCTCAAACTTACAACTAATCTCTTTGTCTAGTAAAAGTCCTCTGGTAGTCAGTGTCTAGATGGCATGGCCTCACCCATAAATTGCATGAAAGAATTGTAGTTCCCCTTAGCCATATTCTAATCTGATTTGATGCTCAAGAGCCTTACAGCTATTGACAACTCAAAATGACTACTAGACCCTTCCCAAAGAAGAGGCCGTGCAGCAGAGATTGGGGGCTTTTCTATTGTTTGTTCAAGGTCAATTCCCATTCTATGCCTAACTGTATCCAAGACCATTTGCTCATATCAACTCTCTTGTTTCTCACTATCCCCATGATTAAAAGGTTGGTCAACTAATGGAACATTCAATATTGATGAGGATTCACAAATTTGTGGCATTATTTCCCCATAGGATGTCTAGTAATAATATTTCAGATAGAATCCCTTCTGGTAGAGGTGCTACCTCACCTCATCAGGTTCTAATAGCTTCCTATATTTGCTTTTTACATATAGACACCTTATCATCCCTTATCTCAAAAATACCGATAATTGAGATGCATGACTAATGAATATCACAACCTCATTCAAGAATTCATCTATAATCCCAACCCTCTTAGGACCTACCCTATTGTGCATCTACTGGCGTTGTTGTGGCACATCCATGTTTTCAACCCTAAAATTCCAAGGCATTCTAAGATTATTTGTTTAGGACACTACTTAACTTTTATTGAACTTTACATCAGGGCAATCTTAGAAAAACTACTTAAATGTTTTCTCTCTAGTGGTTACTTTAGTTCCATAATACTATTATCAAAGAAAATAATAAAACAAAACAAAGAAAACTAGCCCAATGGTTTAACACTTTAGCACACACAAAAGTGCTAACTAGAAAAAATAAAATAAAGAAAGCAGAATAGAACAATTCATATTAGGAGGAAAACGCATGCTAGTATAGTTAATCACAAGTAGCATTCTAGTCTAGTAATGGTACTATTTTAGTAATTCAAATGAGTCATATTATATTTATGTTATAAATCAAGAATAAATATCTTAAAATTGCACATTCCGATCTCTGTAATTTTAAAATGCGTTATGCCTTAGTCTATTAATGTTATATATATTTTACACAATCCCATCTCTAATGTTTGATAACTTAGGAATTTGGGGTTTGAGTTGTTAAAGTTCAAGAATATTAGTGTTTAGGAATATTGGGGATTTAGAATTTTAAGGTTTAGCAAATCAAGTTTCTAGGATTGATGGTTTAGAATTTTAGAATTTTTGGTTTAGGGTATACATTTTAAATATTTGATCTATTTTTATGAATGCTAAATGCATCTATGATGGTTGTTTAAACTTTTGAATCACATATAAATAATCTAGATTAATATTTAAAAAAAAACTCCTGATAAAAAATTTAACTAGTTTAAGGGAATCTAGATCCCCCCCCCCCCCAGCGCGCTGGAGGGAGACTAAAATTTTTAGTAATAAAAAAACTAAAGCTTTTTTTTTCCGTTGGATCTAACATGGATCCCCCCTAGTGTGCTAGAGCCCCCAACGCGCTAGACAGAATCCAAATTTAGTTTAAGACACCTAATTCTCTTAAAAAGTCAACTAGTCAATTTTGAATTGAATGTATATTATACACCCTTGCTGAAAAAAGAAAATATTTAAACATACTTTATATATTCATATTATCTATGTATATTTGTATTGTACAAAAAAAAATATGAAGAGGAGAAAGGGCCCCACAAATTATTCCTCAAAATTTCCCATCATTAATTTCCCATCATTCTTCTCTCATGAATTCCAACAACAATGGATATTCTTAAAATAAAAAAAAATTAATGGGGATTTGCTAATTATGAAATTCTCATCCATATTTCCCAACTGAATATGCAAAGAAATAAGCAATATATAATTAATAAGCAAAGAATTCCATCCATGTACACATCCCTCAATTACATGGCATCAAAGTTTCAGACTCCAATTACTTTATTTGATCTTTGAACTATTGCAAACCAAATACTTGTTCTGTTTTGGTCTCTTTTCAGCATCCTCACTATTCTAGGCTATTTAAACTACCAAAACAATTTAGAATTCCATGAAATGAAACTATACAGCAAAGAGAATCATCATGAAGATACCAAAATAAAGAGTTGTTTTACAAAAAATAGACTTGCACTCATTTATTTACAAGATAAGAAGGTGAAAACCAAGGAAATATGCATATTTCAATTTTCAACTAATCTGTACAGAGAAAATATCCTATCAGACCTAACAGTAAGGCTATAATCATGCATCCAATTGATTGGACTTAAATGAAAACAGAGAAATACTATCAGACACTTGACATGATTACAAGGACTAGGAGAAATATTTTACATGATTAATGGAAATTCCTAAATTAAGATAATCATTTTTACAACTATCACAACAGTTGATGTAATTGGGAAAACATAGGCAATCACAAAAAAAAAAAAAGTCTTTTGGGAAGAAAATTACATTCTATGAAGGATTGATATTGTAGTGTGCATTACAACTTTTTTCTCTTTTCATTTTCCTTTTCTTTTGTAGTCAACAGAAGAGGGAAGGACAATAAGATCAACTATACCTTTTCATTGGATAGAATAAATATACAAATTATATCACTAAAATTTATTTACTTAAAAACTTTAAATTCTTCACTTAAGAAATTTTATTTTATTACTTGAAAGATTTGATTTTGTCGATTAAAATTAATTGATAATTTTTGTTTAATTCATAAACAAGCAAACTGCAATAAAGTAAAGCAATCACATTTAAGAAAGATTACAATAAGATTACAATATAGTCCCCAGTGTCCTCTCTATTGGAAAAAGGACATGTTGCACGACTATGGCCCCGTTGTCTACAAAGTCAACATGCTTTGGCCATCCTCCATGCTGTCTATAGTCTATAGAGTTTCATAACTGTGTTGCTTGTGACCGCCTTTTGTCTCGAATCATCTCTGGATTTGGCACTAGCAAAGGACCATTGAAAGGAAGAATGTGCTTGATGTTACAAAATATAATGTTACTACGTTACAATATAAAATGTTATAAGTACATCCAAACAATATTGCCTATGTAGAACTGATCAAATCGAATTAAATCTAATTCTAACCAAACTGATTCAATTTAATTCACCAAAAATCGATGAAGACCAACCAATTAACAGGTTTGATTAGTAGAATTTCGAAAAAAATTGATTTAATTGGAACAATTTTTTGATGATCGTAGTAGGCATCTGATCCAAAGCGCAACCGATTACATAATATATTAATATATTAAACATTGCTCTTTCTATGCAATAATTATTATATTCAAAATATAGTCCTAAGTGTCTCCTCTATCGCAAAAAAGACATGTTGCACGATTGTGGCCCAATTGTTCAGAGTCAACATGCTGTGGCTATCCTCCACGCTATTTCTTAATGTATTATTTTTTTTAATATATATATATATATTTATTTATACATAGATATTTTTACAATATAATTTTTAAAAACGAAACACATACATATACACACACACACACACACATATATATATATATATATAGTTTTTAAGATATATGTATTTTTGACAACCACTACAAAATGTCCAAATGACTCAAACCTGAGATGGATAAATGTTGTGACTCAGATTTCTGGGACGAATAAATTCAATCTTAGAACCAGACCCTCTCAGGTTTCTGGTACGAATACATTGTTCATCTCAAAGCTGACATGGTATATTTTGTCCCTGAATTCGTGTCCGATCAGAGACGGAATATTCTGTCTCAAGTTTGAGTCAGATTTTGAAGATGGATCATCTGTCTCTGAATTGGGGCAAATTCAAAGACAGAAAATTCTATGTCTAATCTGAGATGGATTTTTTCATCCCAAATCAGACACGAAATCATTCCGTCCCTAATTAAAGACGGATTATCGGTCCCAAATTTCTGCCCCTAATGTCCTGAGCAGATTATTTTTAACAGTTTATGTAATTAACTCTCATATTAACCTATATTAATAGTTTATTATTATCATAAACAATAACCAACAACAATGTATAAAACCTCCAATGTATATTAGCAGTTGTATAAAAAAAAAATGTTTGATTGTTAAATAATAACCCAAGTGTATACATAAAAGGCCTAACATAACAGAAATGTCCAAACATAACATAAAAACCTAGTCTAAGGAGTGATCTGGGGGCTAGGTCTCATCGTCATCATTAGTCAGAGAACCCACGCATCTATCCATGGACTCCACATAGTGGTCTATCATCCGCCGAAAATCATCCAGCATGGATGGCTGAGTGTGTATCATCTGAGACTACTCCTTGATCCACTGGTTCACCGTGGTAAGTGCTTCCTGCTGAGTCTTCAGTTGAGCCATCATAGGCTCTATGCGGCGCTATAGCTCCTCCTTAATCTTAGGATGGAGATAGGAAGAATCAACATAATGGTGGCTCAATGAACTGATCTGACATGTCTCAGACCCTATGCAAAAGATATGCCCTTTCTTGTTCTTCCCTCCAATAGCCTATAGCCATAAGGTTGTGTCGTCAGCTTCGTTATCCCCAGCTTCGATGCCTGCACAGGTTGCGACTGCCTAGGAGGACTTCAACTGTGTGTACTCCTCCTGTTAAACTCCAAACATTAGAACATTATAATACAAATTTGATAAAAGATCATTGAAAGTGAAATAGCTAAGTATACGTACGATGACTTCCCACGAGTTCTCGTCAACAAATTCACCTGTGTTCTTCTTTTTGTGGGTGCGCATGAACAGGTCTAACAGCCAAGGCTTCCTCCCAAGTTCACTCTCCTGCAACTTATAGGATTAAGAATTTCCTAAATATATGCATTAAAAAACATAATTCGACTTGAAATCTAGGCTTACTAGGGGACGCATGTGCTCAAAGGCTAGAATGCATTAAAAAACATAATTCAACTTCAAAAACATTATTCTCAATATGCCTAACATCCAAATTGTGTCATATTAGATTTGTCTTCCAGTACAGGATTTCCCAGAAAATAGTTTTTTAGTCCAGTTGTATATGTCCCCATACCCCTAGAAGGTGATTGCTTCACCACATTCACAGACCGAAGGAACATTACTCACTCTGTTACAAACCTGGGTACCATTTAACCTTGGGAGGAGGTGAAGATCTCTCTTCCCAGTTTTGTAGGAAGGCATTCTTGTTTCTCCAATATGGATGGTCCATTGGCAGGAATTGTCAATGATAATCAAAGAATGATTTTTTTCGACCATGCTTCAGTGTAAACGCCTTTGAATTTTTCATGCAGACAGGGCAAGATAACCTTCCAGCTATGTCTAGCCAAACAACATTCCATAGGCAGGAAATCATTTAATATCCACATAAGTACAGCACATATATTAAAATTTTGCTTCAATGAAGCATCGTATGTCAAAACTCCTTCCTCCCACAGCCCCTTCAACTCATCAACTAGTGGCTACAAATAGACATCTATCATAGCTTTCAGATTAGACAATTTAATGATCAGTGTTAGGAACATATATTCTTGTTGCATGCACCTTTCAAGAGGCAAGTTATACGTCATAAGAATGACAAGCCAGCATGAATATACTTTTCTAGACTGTCCAAATGGGGTGAACCCATCGGCGCATATCCCAAGCCTTACGTTTCGAGGATCCCACGCAAATTCAAGGTGTGTTTGGTCAAATGTTTTCCACGTGAGTTTGTTAGACGGGTGGGATAACACTCCAACATCACAATGATTTTCATAGTGCCACATCATTTCCTTTGCCATAAGCTCAGAAGTGAATAACTTTGAAGTCTTGGCTTCAGAGGAAGGTACCACATATGCTTATTTGTCACCCTTCTTTTAGTACCACGATTCATCCTTCTAGTGGTATACCTAGCACCTTACACTCTGTTGCGTCTTCATCATCCTTGTAGTAAAGCATGCAACCATTCACACAATAATCAATTTTCATGTACCCGAGTCCCAACTTGGCAGCCAATTTCTTTGTCTAGTAAAAGTTGTTGGGCAAGAAATGTCCATATGGCATGGCCTCACACATGAATTGCATGAACGCATTATAGTTCCCCTCGGCCATGTTGTAATCTAACTTGATGCTCAACAGTCGTACAGTCACTGACAAATCAAAATGGGTACTACACCCTTCCCACAACGGAGCTTGAGCAAACTATAACAAATTGTAAATGGCTTGGGCAATTGGGTTAGGGGACTCATCTAATGTTTAGGCAAGCTCTTCACTGAGTGTATGCCTGGTTGCATCACACACCATTTTTCATATTGACCTTCTGGTGTCTCAGATTGTCCATGGTTGAAAGTTTGTTCAACTACGGGAAGATTTCCTGTTAATGATGATTCACCTATCCGTGGCAATTATTGTCACGACCCGTTTTCTGGGCACATGACCGGCACTGATGTGCCTAAAAGAGGACACAATCTGTACCACAAGGAAAATAAAGAGAAGAAAACCAACTCAACTAAATTGATAAGCCTATGGCGCCACAATCAAGCTAAGATGGATAGAATTCGCCACACCCCAGATTAGAGAACGGAATGGGAGTGATAAGAATTCTGAGATTTTCTCGCCACACTAACACAATTGTTAGATAAGAGAAGATAGATGTGCACAAAGCAATCTGAAATATAATTCACTCCAATATGATTATCTTGCCACAAGGGGGCAAGTTCCCTTTTATAGATAACAAAAGCCAGCTCCCTCATTAATGCAACCACAACCACCTCATTAATGAGCCTACAACAACTATAGTCAACCTACAGCCACCTCATTAATGAGCCTACAACAACTATAGTCAAAGTACAGCTGCCTCATAAATGAGCCTACACAACTACAGCCTCCCTACAGCCACCTCATTAATAAACCTAGCCTACAACAACTACAGCCACCCTATAGCCACCTCATTAATGCAACAACAACAACTACAACCACTTGGAAAGCTAAATGACATTACAGCAACTCTAAAAACATTAAATTACATCAGATTCTGTATCCCAAAAATTCATGCACGAAAATTATTAAAAAAATAAGAAAATCTGCATTTCTTTTATTCTTCTAAGTCCAAGCTTCTATTTGGCCCAGCCCATCATTGCACACAAGTAAAGAAACCCAAGTCAATCCCATTTGATGCTTCTTGGCCCTTGAACGTGTTATTGGCCCAAGTATAGATTCAGCCTCTTGTTCTTCAAGGACAGCCTTCATGATCACATCATCTTCCCCTGGTTGACAAGGATTTGCCCTCAAATCCAGCTCCATGTTATCTTCCAAATAAGGGGTTATGTCCCTTACATTGAATGTTGCTGAAACACCATAATCTCCTGGGAGGTCAATTTTATACGCATTGTCATTTACCTTTGCTAGTACTCGAAAAGGACCATCAGCTCGTGGCATAAGTTTAGACTTCCTTTTGTTTGGAAATCTCTCCTTGCGTAGGTGAATCCAAACAAGATCTCCTGGGCTAAATTGAACATGCTTTCTCTTCTGGTCTACTGACTTTTTATAGGCAGCATTCTTCTTCTCAATTTGCTTCTTTACTGCCTCATGCATTTTCTTCATGAATTCAGCTTTACTTTTGCCATCCAAGCTAAATTTTTCATTAATTGGAAGAGGTGCCAAATCTGCTGGTGTATTAGGATTAAATCCATACACAACCTCAAATGGAGATTTCTTTGTAGTACTATGAACACTCCGATTATAAGCAAATTCAACATGCGGCAAGTACTCATCCCAAATCTTCAAGTTTTTACTGATAACACTTCTAAGCAAAGAGGAAAGAGATCTATTTACCACTTCAGTTTGCCCATCAGTTTGAGGATGACAGGTTGTGCTAAATAGCAGCTTTGTTCCAAGCTTCATCCATAATGTCTTCCAAAAATAGCTCAAGAATTTGGCATCACGATCAGAAACAATACTCTTTGGAATGCCATGCAATCTCACAACTTCTTTGAAGAATAAATCAGCAATATGAGAAGCATCATCAGTTTTGTGACATGAAATAAAATGAGACATTTTTGAGAATCTATCAACAACCACCATAACTGAATCTTTTCCCCTTTTTGTTCTCGGTAATCCAAGCACAAAATCCATGCTTAGATCCATCCATGGTTGATCTGGAACAGTCAATGGCATGTACAAGCCATGTGCAGCCTCATTGCTCTTTGCTTTCTTGCAAGCAACACATCTTTCTACAATCCGATGCACATCCTTCATCATATTTGGCCAATAGAAATGCTCTTTCAACATTTCAAATGTCTTCTTTTCACCAAAATGTCCAGCCAGCCCACCTGCATGTGATTCTCTAACAAGCAATTCCCTAATAGAACAATTAGGAATCACAAGTTTCCCAAATCTGAACATATAACCATCATGCCTATAAAACCCTTTAATGGCCATTTTCTCACAAGCTGAATAGATTTTAGCCAGTATAGGATCAAGCAAGTATTGCTCCTTAATAAGTTCAAAGCCCAATAGTTTAGTGTTCAAAAGAGAAATCAAAGCATACCTCCGAGATAATGCATCAGCCACAATATTCGTCTCTCCCTTTTTGTATTTGATTACATAGGGGAAAGCTTCCAAATACTCCACCCATTTGGCATGTCTTCTATTCAGCTTCCCTTGCCCCTTCAAATGCTTTAGGGACTCATGATCGGTGTGAATGATGAACTCCTTTGGTAATAAATAATGCTGCCATGTCTCAAGAGCTCGAATTAGTGCAAAGAACTCTTTATCATAGATTGAGTAATTCAGACTTGCTCCACCAAGCTTCTCACTAAAATAAGCAATGGGACACTTATCTTGCATTAAGACAGCTCCAATCCCTACTCCAGATGCATCACATTCAATCTCAAATACCTTTGAAAAATCTGGAAGAGCTAGAATAGGTGCTGAACACAATTTCTCCTTGATTAAGTCAAAACTCTTCTGTGTAGCTTCGGTCCATTTAAACTCACAATTTTTCTTGATGCATGCAGTTAATGGTGCAAGAATAGTGCTAAAATTCTTCACAAATCGTCTATAAAAAGAAGCAAGGCCATGAAAACTTCGTACCTCAGAAATACTTTTAGGAATTGGCCACTCCTTAATTGCTTTTATTTTCTCCTCATCCACGTGCACCCCATGTTGAGAGACAACATAACCAAGGAAAATAACTTGGTCTTGACAGAATTGGCACTTCTTGAAATTGCCAAATAGCTTTTGTTCTCGTAATACTTCAAATACTTGCCTCAAATGCTCTTCATGCTCTTCAGAATTTTTACTATAAACCAAAATGTCATCAAAATAAATGACAACAAACATACCTATAAATTTCCGAAGAACATGGTTCATTAGCCTCATAAAGGTGCTTGGGGCATTGGATAATCCAAATGGCATGACCTTCCATTCATACAGCCCATGTTTTGTCTTAAAGGCTGTCTTCCATTCATCTCCTTCCTTCATACGAATTTGGTGATAACCACTCTTCAAGTCTATCTTTGAAAACACTTTGGAGCCATGTAATTCATCAAGCATGTCATCTAACCTTGGAATGGGATAACGATACTTGACTGTAATCTTGTTAATTGCTCTGCTATCCACACACATCCTCATGGTCCCATCTTTCTTTGGCACCAATAAGGCCGGTACTGAACAAGGACTCATGGACTCCTGCACATATCCTCTTTCCAGCAACTCATTTACTTGACGTTGCAACTCCTTTGCCTCCTCCGGATTCATTCTATAAGCTGGCCTATTTGGTAAGGCAGCTCCTGGTACAAGATCAATTTGGTGCTCAATACCACGAATTGGTGGTAATTCCTTTGGTAATTCTTCTGGAAATACATCACGAAATTCTTTCAAGAGCCTTTGAATTTGTGGTGGAAGTGATCCCACAATTTCTGGTACTATCTCCTTCAAATGCAATAAAAGAACTAAATTAGAGCTGGATAAAGCTCTCTCAATGTCTCCTTTGTTGGCAAGTAAATTACCCTTTCTTTCAGCTTCTTGTTGATGCATCTTCACTTGTTGAGGACTCAATGGTGCTAACACAATCTTCCTTCCATCTTTCTCAAAGGAATATGTGTTTTTAAACCCATCATGCAAAGCTCTTCTATCATACTGCCATGGTCTTCCCAAGAGCAAATGACTAGCACTCATTGGAACAACATCACATAGTACCTTATCTTTGTAATTTTTCCCAATAGAAAATGGCACAACAGCCTGTTTAGTGACTCTCACAACTCCATCTTCATTTAGCCACTGCAATTTGTAAGGATGAGGGTGTTCAGTTGTTGCTAAATTCAACTTCTCCACCAACGTAGTAGAAGCCACATTTGTGCAGCTCCCTCCATCTATAATTACACCACAAACCTTCTTTTCAACAGTACACCTTGTGTGAAAAATGTTCTCCCTTTGCTCATCACTAGGCTTAGCTTGCAAATTTAGAGCACGCCTTATGACAAGGAGTTCTCCCTCATCAGCATACTCCATGTTTTCCTTATCAGAACATTCTTCCATAACTCCTTCAATGGCTGCCTCATCTTCGCTTACCACTTCTCCATGCGTGTCTTGGATAATCATTACCCTACGGTTTGGACATTCAGATGCGTAATGCCCATGACCAAGACATTTGAAGCACTTTACATCTCTACTCCTTTTAGGAGGTTCTGAATCGGCTCCATTTTCTTTCCCTTTTGATGAACTTGATGGAAGTTTTGAAGACTCCCTCTTCTCCACCTTTCTTTCTTCTCCTTTAGATGCAACCCATGATGGTGTTGTAGAGAAATTTGTGATTTTGTTTCTAGCTGGCTGTGACATTTGCTTACTAGAAACTCTCTTCCTTTGTCTCTCCACCTTGATTGCAAGTTTAATAACATCCTCTAAGGTTACATAATTTTGTAGTTCCACCAAATCACCAATCTCCCTATGCAAACCACCAATGAACCTTGCAATTGTTTGCTCTTGAGGTTCATTCAGTTCACATCGAATCATTAGCATCTCAAACTCTTTCACATAGTCTTCTACACACATACCTCCTTGTCTCAAAGATTGAAATTTGAAGAAGAGCTCTTGCTTGTAATATTCTGGCACAAATCTTCTTTGCATAAGTCTCTTCATTAGCCTCCAATTTCTGACTTCTTCCTCACCATCTCTCCTCCGTAGGTTCTTCAAATTCTCCCACCATAAATTGGCATAATCTGTGAATTCAAGGGCTGCAAGACGACATTTGGTTGCCTCCGAGTACTCATGGCACTCAAAGACCTTCTCTACACGCTGCACCCACTCCAAAAATTCCTCTGGAGAGCTACTTCCCTTGAAAGTAGGGACCTTCATCTTAATCTTCAATTCTTGCTCTCTTTGTTGCCTCCTTGGCCTTGGAGACCTTTCATCTTCTGTATTGCTTTCTTGGTCCGATTGCTCTTCATTTCTATTTCTTCGCTGCCGATGCCTTGGTTGATGGTTTAGCCTCTCCATTTGTTCTACCAAACGATTCAACTGCTCCATCATTTGTTGTTGAGATCTCTCCATTTGACTGTGAGACCTTTCCAACTTCAGAATTTGAGCTTGCTCTAAAGTAAGCCCCATTGGAATTGGAGGTTCAGAACTGTTTTCTCCAGACATGATCTCTCTCTATAAGTGTTCTACTCTCAAGTTACAAGAGTTTTCCCACACGAAACCACTGTTTTGATACCAATATGATGTGCCTAAAAGAGGACACAATCTGTACCACAAGGAAAATAAAGAGAAGAAAACCAACTCAACTAAATTGATAAGCCTATGGCGCCACAATCAAGCTAAGATGGATAGAATTCGCCACACCCCAGATTAGAGAACGGAATGGGAGTGATAAGAATTCTGAGATTTTCTCGCCACACTAACACAATTGTTAGATAAGAGAAGATAGATGTGCACAAAACAATCTGAAATATAATTCACTCCAATATGATTATCTTGCCACAAGGGGGCAAGTTCCCTTTTATAGATAACAAAAGCCAGCTCCCTCATTAATGCAACCACAACCACCTCATTAATGAGCCTACAACAACTATAGTCAACCTACAGCCACCTCATTAATGAGCCTACAACAACTATAGTCAAAGTACAGCTGCCTCATTAATGAGCCTACACAACTACAGCCTCCCTACAGCCACCTCATTAATAAACCTACCCTACAACAACTACAGCCACCCTATAGCCACCTCATTAATGCAACAACAACAACTACAACCACTTGGAAAGCTAAATGACATTACAGCAACTCTAAAAACATTAAATTACATCAGATTCTGTATCCCAAAAATTCATGCACGAAAATTATTAAAAAAATAAGAAAATCTGCATTTCTTTTATTCTTCTAAGTCCAAGCTTGTATTTGGCCCAGCCCATCATTGCACACAAGTAAAGAAACCCAAGTCAATCCCATTTGATGCTTCTTGGCCCTTGAACGTGTTATTGGCCCAAGTATAGATTCAGCCTCTTATTCTTCAAGGACAGCCTTCATGATCACATCAGGCACAATGATGAATATCTCATCACTGTAAGCCTTTCGATAAATTCTACCCATGAGTTTAGTCATTATCAAAATAACCATTCCTGAAGAAAATATATCAAATTTTCTTATTTGAAATTCATAGAGATGATTTGCACATAATAATAGATTTTTAATATAAAATACATTATTATGCTGACATACAAACCAAATGCCAAACCCCTGACCTAGATGTCCTAGACGATTACAGAGCAACATAATCTATAACAAAAGAGGGGTCTACCCGACAACGGGAAGGTCCAAAGTGATCTACTCCTCTAGCAGATATTCTTCACTGGCAACCTGATCTGAACAAAAAGGTTGTACAAACAGTGTGAGCTTTTAAACTCAATGAGCGAATCGGCCTCGCGTTAATAAAATTCAAATACATCACCAGTCATGCAAGTATATCCGAAGGCTCATACTCAACCAATAAACATAGTTAGAAATTACATACAAAAAGATAAAAATTCATCTAATTCAACAAACGTTACTAGTACTCGTCAATGGCAATATATCCCGGAGAGCGCACACAGGCCGGCTCACCAATTATGTATATTTCCGCCATGACGTACAACCTCATCCTCTTACATACAAGAAGATAAAAATTCATCCAATTCAACAAACGTTACTAGTACTCATCAATGGCAATATATCCCGGAGAGCACACACAGGCCGGCTCACCAATTATGTATATTTCTGCCATGACGCACAACCTCATCCTCTTAGCTAGGGCGCCTCACGGATTTATCACCAATCCGGGCTATATCCCTACTGAGAGAATCGTTGTCTCCACACTCATTGGTCAAGACACCCTGTCAACTGGGTTTTCTGCCTTGCCGTGAGAGGGGGTACTGTCCCGCTCAATCACAATCAATAGCATTTCATATCATAATCAGAAGCTCAATATAATATTCATCCATATAACAGGTATAGTATATAACTATATTATAGCTTTATAAACCACAATTCAAGAGATTCAATCTTCACATCATCATGAGATACTTGCTTTTTCTTATCCATACTTCTGGATTAATTATCTCATTATATTTGCCATTATGAATCTAATTTCCCCCTATGAATCTTGGGAGTGTCCTACGACATACTTTTTATCACCAGTAATGCTAAAACTCTATTAAAACGGGGTCGTTTCACTCACCTGGATTCCGTACGAGCATCGCTTCTCTAAGTCATTACAGACAAGAGTGCTCAGGTGAATTTCGGTGTTCTGCTAGGAAGATTTTCATGAAAGATTAGAGAAAATACGTTATGATTGTTTTCGTACAGATACTGTTCATACGTACGGTTACTGTTCATATATACGGTACTATTCATACGGTTATTATTCATACGTACGGTCACTATTCATACGTACGGTTACTATTCATACGATTACTATTCATACCAGAAATAGAGAATACAATCTGTAAAAGAGTACACCAGGTAAGTTCCCAGGAAAGAGTGGAGGGTCACATTGGACACACTTAAAAACCAGGTCTTTCCTTAGCCACAACTTTCCTAGACATGTATTCTTCACAGTTTACATTCTATTTCGGTAATCAGAGAATTAAAGTAATATGTAAGCAGCTAAGGACAGTTTTTCTGATGTGGAAGATCAGCCAAAGCCGCAACCACAGAGCATACTTAAGAAAATAACTTCTAAAATTTGAAAGACATAGAAAGTGCATAGTATCCTTACCTAAGCTGAAAAGAAAATGCCCAAAATCTCAGAGGCCTAGCATTGAAGTAATAGAAACTTAAGAAGAGAAGTTGAAGGTGTGAGTTTAGAAGTGAAATGGAAGGGCCTATTTATAGCAAAAGTCAATGGTACTATTTGACACTATGCACTAATAAAATATTCAATTTACTATTCATGAAAATGATATTTCTATTAATGTATTTTACTGTGCAAATAGTGGCAAGCTGAAATTTTTTTCTTTTATTACTATTAGAAACTTAAAGAGAAAACTATCCTTTCTCTTAAACCTTTAAGTTTCTTTTCAAATCAGTCTTTTCAATTTAGTCCCTGAGGGTATTTTTACACATAAAACGTCATTTTTTCCTACGAACTTCTTTCTAGTTTTCTTTTATAACCAAACCACATCTAGTACTTGACATTTCGATTGTATAAATAAACAGTATCGTATACGTAAATAGTATTATACGGGTAAATAGTACCGTATACTGAAATAGTAACAGTAGTTTGTAAACAAATATTTATATTTTATTTTTCTTGGGTATTACAATTATTCCCTATGAGATGTCCACTGATAGTAATCCGATTAGAAACCCTTCTGATAGAGGTACAACCTTACATCATCGGGTTCCATAAGATTCCTATATTTGCACCTTACAGAAGGACACCTTATTGTCCCTTCCATCAAATAAACCCATAATTTCTCGACATAACTAGTAAACGCCTCTACCCCCTCTAAAAACTCATCTATAAACCCAATCATATGAAGTCCCACCCTGTTGTACATCCACTGATGATTTTGTGGCACATCCATGTTCTCCACCTAAGGGGGCAAGGCATTCTAAGATTAAATATATAAATTTAAAAAAATTAGTATCTTAACTAGTTGAGATTTATGTCTTTTACCATAACCCTATATTATCTTAATGGTTGAGATTTATGTCTTTTATTTTAACCCTATAGTATATTAATTGTTGAGATTTATGTCTTTTATCTTAACCCTATAGTATCATTAGGTGTAACCATGAAACTAAGTTATTAAGATGGTTAGGAATCATGATACAAAAGTAGATTATAAATATGTTAAAAACACTAAATTTAAAGTAGATTAAAAGTCAGTAGAAATTTTGACCGAGTTTCTCCTTAAAATAGCACATATCCAAATATAAAAGAAACCTAATGAGACCAATTATCAAATGTTGACAAAACAACAAAAAGGTCTTGATGTCATACTTGAAAGGAAATAGCCCAATGGTCAGCAGTTCAGCACACACACAAGTGTTGGCCAACAAAAATAAAACATGAAGCAACAAAAACCAACATTGTGTATTTTTCCTATTTAAGAAGCTAAGAAGGAATAAGAGAATCATCAAGCATTTCTCGCAACCAATCACAATAGGATCCAAGAAAAAAAAGAAAAGAAATTCAAGTAATGAAAGAAAATGACAATTAAGAATAACTATGGAGTAGATTAATTTACAATTTTGATAAATTATCAACGTAAAGAATTAAATTGCAAGTTCAGTGAGCAAAAAAAAATGACTAGATTGTTTGTCTTGGCATAAAAATGTAATATATGAATGTATAGTAACATTTGTGTGTATATAGTATTAGATTGAACCAAAATTTATGTTTGACATATAAATAGGAAGATGAGTTAAATAAGCATCTAAATATTTGAAGGCACAAAAAAAGATTATTAAAAAAATATAATATAAAATATCAAAGGCAATTTTCACAATATAGCTTATAATCATACAGCCAACACCAAAATAAATTCTTAAATCTAATTTGACATTCTAGACCTCTATCTAACTAATTAAATCCCTAATACTAAAACCTCCAATTATATCCCACAATTTCCACTTTTAATTCCAACCAAAAATTTAAGTTTTTTATATAGATTCTAAAATTCGAATTGAACTTAGATGTTACTTTAAGGAGAAACAACTTGATAATTAAAGCTGTAATTAAGAAGAGGGACACCCTGGGTTCATGGATGGGTACATGGGTACGCTACAAGAAAAAGAAAAAGAAAAAGCATGAAATTTATATTGTGTATAAGGATGAGAAAAGTGGGAAGTGGCTTCTCTTGACATGTCTGATTACATTTCCTATATATATATATATATATATATATATATATATATATATACTCTTCTTCTTCTTTTTTCCATTTTATATACTCGTATGTATTTATTCATCAAGCACAAAGAAAGGTAACAGGCATTAACATAAATATCAAGAAAACAAATTGACTTGACACATAGAAATGTGATCATGTACTGAAATTACTTGGATATTTCCTTGCGTCAATTATGAAGTTGATGGTAGTCAAGAAAATTACTATTTTGTGCACAAAGATATGTGGAACCAAAACTTTTCATAACCTTTACATGGTAAGTACAACCTTTACTCTTTTTTGGTCCTTTAAACAATTCCATCTCCGAATTTCAACTCATGTACTCCTTCCAAGAGGCACACATTTCATTTCTTACCTTCAACGTAAGTCCTCCAAGAGAAATCTTTTTGTTGAATAAAATATCCTAAGTTGGTAATGCAGATAACCAAGAAGGAGTTTTCCCATAAAATAATAGAATATCCCGTAGAGCATGTTCATACTCTTGAATTATATAAAGCTACTTGTTTCCCATTTCCATTTTGAGGAAACTGCTTGAGTATATTAATCAACCACGACCAAACTTTTAAAAGATAAACGATGAAAATAAAACTTAAAATAAAATTAAAGTATTAAAATTCTATTTTCATCTAGAGTAAATAATAAAACGAGCAAATCACTGTCATTTTGTTGTTCAAACAAACTAAGAAATGGCATAATCTAATATTGAGTTACTGACTAATTGTAAAAGGTTGTTGGAATTTCAAGAATGAGAAAATTCAATTCTTAGAAACGCCACCTTTTTAACATTTGGGAAATTTGTAAAGGATTAGTTTTTAATCTTATCGAGTAAGAAAGATATCCTTGATAAAAAAATAAAAAAAGCATAAACTGGCACTCCAAGACTTGCTACATTTAAAGGACCATTAAGCTTATCTCCATGCTAAACAAAAGGGGGATTATCAATACTTAGAAGATCTCATCCCTCCTTTCTGTCTTCCCTCATTCAATCAAAATGAAGAAAGGTAGAAAATGGCTATCCGAGCTTGACATGGTATTAAAGAAAAGAGAGAAAGAAATATACTAATTAAAACGAAAAAAAAATATAGTGGTGCATTTTGATTAAAAAAACAAAAAAAAAAGTACTATGGCAGCACCAACAAATAGATTCAGCAGTAGCAATAACAAAAATGGCAGCACCAAAAAAAAAAGGCTCAGTAACGAAAAAAAAATACGGCAAGCAAAAGGGAAAAAGCAAAGAGCAAAAACCTTACCTCCTTCAGCAAAAGGGACGTGCAAATCAGAGAACCAACATGGCATTCTGAACAAACAGCTAAAACACAATTGAAAACTACAAAAAATTTCAAAATTCAAAGTATGTTTGCGGCGGACGAACATAAATGGGAGAGTGAAGACAAAGCGAGACAAAGAGAGTACCAGAGACACCTTGACGTTCAATTTGGTTCACCTTCCCAACTGGAAAATGACAGTGTAAGCCAGTCTGCAGTAACCTTTCCTGTGTTTGCTTTGCACACCAGAGCTGCCATTTTCCTTTCCATTGTGCAGTATTTTCCAGTGCTTCCCGTACGGAATTTTCCACCAACATCTCGATGGAAGACCGGCTCTAAGGATGGAAAACTGGGTGAAGTTATGAGATTATCCTTGCTATGAGCGAATTTCATGCACTACTCTCTGGACACGCCATCTTCTCTGCCAGGTCATCCAATTTGTTTCCCCAATCGCATCTGCGTTCATCCTCTCTCTAGTATGTATTTAGGCTTTCATCTTATCTCTATCAAATTTTTGATGTGTTGTTGCTTTGTTGCGTCTGAATATGATGTTTAAGTTCAACCATGTGTTCGTGCTCCATTTTCATGTTCGTCTAGAATTTGATGTCTGAATCGGATTGAAGCTACCAGAGAGGAAGACCCAAAGCTGTCTGACCCTTTTTTGCCAAACCCGAGGACCCATTTTCGCCTATCATCAGTGAACCTTCATTCTCCCCAAATTTCATGGTTTTGCCTTTTAGAAATTGGATGCTAGCCTCTTCGACTACTGGTTCATTGGGCTTCTGAGAGAGGGAGAGATGAATAGAAGATGCACAAGAGAGAGAGAGAGAGAGAGAGAGAGAGAGAGATGATTTTAAAGGGGACCAAAATAAATTGAAAATTTTATAGAGGTTGATTTTAACAAAAAATCAAATATATTCTCAAACTAGGGACCTAGATGAATTAATAGAAGAATTTATATCAAGTAAATGACAAAAGAAAAATTTTAGCTAGGGACCTAAGTGAATAAAGAGAAAATTTTTTGGGCAAAGGACAAAATCTGTAGGATTATAAAATTTCTATGGTAAAATGAGAAAATTATATCAAAGGGTAAAATAGTAAATTTCTTTATTCATTTCTTTTCTATTGCACAGTTTTTCCATTGCGAACCAAACAACTTTTTTTCCTTTCTCTTTTTCTTTTTTCCATTCTCCATTTCATTCCATTCCTACTCTGTATTGCAAACCAAATGGACCGTGAGAGAGCTTCAGAGAGAGAGAGAGAGAGAGAGAAAGCACCAGAGAAAGCGCCAGAGAGGGGATTGAGAGAGTTATTACAGAGTCGAACACACTGGGAAGGAAAATTGGGGATTTAGATCAAACTATTAGGGAGAAAATCCATCTCAAACAATTAATACAACGTTGTTTGACTTAAATTTTTTTAAGATGGATATTAGGCATAGAATTATTCTGTCTCTAATATTTTCTATTTTTAAAAAAATTTAAAAAACTTTGGGGGTAGAGTTTTGAAACACCATCATTCGTCTCAAAAATTAGGGACGGACATTCAGTCAGAGACAGACAAAATCCATCTCTAATTTCTATTTTCCCAAATTCATATCAAGGACGGAATTTGCAACAAATCAGGAACGAAATCTGAGACAAATGAATTACGCCTTTAATTTTCATCTCTGATCTGGACTTTTTTTGTAGTGACCGGAAGTTGGCGCAGATGGTCAAGAACATATTTTACCTCACAAGGACGCGGGTTTTAAGTGGAATATAAAAGAAGAATAAGAGGAGGAGTACTAGAGGACTAGAGGATGAATCTGAAGAAGAAGACGGAGAAGAATAAGAAGTGGAGAAGCAGCAATATAATGTGGTGGCCGTCCAACAATGGAAAGAAATTCTGTCCAATCAATTCGATCACATTACTTACATAAATTCAAATCGATCAAATCTAGTCAATGAATAAATTAAATAATTTTATACAATCATTGTCAAATGAAAAAACATTAAAAGAAAAAAATTACAATGTTGAAATTAAATAATAATATCTTAGAAAGTATATATTAAAAATACATATTTTTTTGGTAGTTAAAAGTTTAGGTAGGTCAGATGCCGGTTATCATACATGAGTACTTACAGATTATCCATCAATGAGATCCTCACATTAACAGATTGAATCCAACCTGCACCCTTGTGGAATACGAATTTGTTCCTTGTAAACTGCACCAACCCTCATTGCGATACATATATCTTAATTAAACTATACATACATACATATATATATATATATATATATATATATATATATATATATATATATATATATAATTATATATTAAAAATAATACAGAAAGAAATAGTGTGGAGGATAGCCACAGTGCGTTGACTTTGTAGAAAATGAATCATAATCGTGCAACATCTCCTTCTTGCAGTACAGGAGACACTTAGAACTATATTGTAAATATAATAATTAATTGCATAGAAAGAGCGGCGTTATAATTCATTTAGAAATTTTGTCCAATTAAACGTAAATCCAAACTAATCCAATCAACTTATAATTAGTTTGGATTGAATTGAATGATGCTTGTAAATAAAGAAAGGATTATTTTCACATAAATAAAATATAAAAAGAAGTCTAACAACTTTCCTTAATACAAAGCTGCCATTCTTAAATGAGATTGGTTCAATATATAGAACCAAGCATGTCCTATCCAACTAGTGTTTAGCTCCCTCTTTTAATGGCAAGAGAGACACTGGCAAAAAGAAGATCGTCCAATTATAGAAAGCTGTAAGAAATTTTGACAAAAATACAAGGAGACAAGATCACTCCAGAAAGCAATGAATGGGAATTAATCGACACACAAATGGTTGCTTCCGTAAGAGCTAAGAATCCCAAGTCAGGTCCACGTTTGTGTAGTCTCCCTGCAAAGACAAACCACGTTTGTTGCTGTTATGCACAATACAAGACAAAATCAAACAGCAGTCCCCCACTTGGATTTAAATAATCCTTAGTTTGATTCAACAAATGGGGTGCCTGCTTTCTACCTTTTTGACACAAATAAGCTTCATCCCCACTCATGGATTTGCTCTCTTTAGCTTATGGCCTGCTTCTCTAAAAGCTTCTTTCTTTGTTGCTCAAACAAAGATAAGGAAGCTTTTTTTACGTCAAAAAGTTTCAGGGCAAGAATCATCTCATGACTTTCACTAATTGCTAAAACTTACTGTATTGGTTGCTAAAGACCAAGTGCATTTTAAAACTTTGGCAGTTTTTTGGCCAAATTGAAAATTTCACTCAACTGAGGTGAACTCAATACAGATTAAGCAAAAATGGACAATGGAAGAGGTGCCAGATGGAGTATCTGTAGAGCAGAAAACATTTGCAGAAATCAAAGAAGATTCTGAAAATCATACAGTAATTCTGATTAGCAGTGAACTAGGTTCAAATTTTTTTTTTGGTTTTCCATAAATAGACCTCACTAGAGGCAATCTTGTGGATAGGTACTAGATAGGTCCATTTCTATTAGGGGGTAAAATAGGAATTTAATGGGAATAGGTTGGTTATATATAAGCAGGGGGAACGTAAGAGAGGGGTGTGAAGAATCTTTATGTTGTGGGTAGTGGGAGGATCATTTTGCTCTGGTTGGGGAGCATTTGTGCTCTGGTAGGGGCCCCTGGGATCAATTTGATATTTTCCTTGATCAATTTAACGCAAAAGAACCAATGAGAGCTTGAACCTAAAAAATTCAAGTTCTCCGAAGTAAAAGCCTTTAATTTATATAGCGTGGCCTTACAATGAGCCAATAAACATCACCCAAAGTGACTGTTGTAGGTGGTAGGGTCTTCTGACACACTGACTTTGGTGGATTCCCATTGACTTTTTGTATAGCCACTTAGTAAATTATATGTGCTTAGGTATATCTCCTCATAGATGGCCCAAGAGTCTCTGTCTTTACCGTTCATGAAACCCTCATAACATTTTATGAATTAAAACTTCTGTGTCATAGCTCACTGTTACACTAGAAGTCATTTTCTTCAAGAACATTCAAAGCCATGTCCAATGACTTGCCTCTTTATGGACTAAAAAATATAATAGCCTCAGAGGATCCTTCTTTTGGTAGCAACCGTTTCCCTTTCTGAGGAAATCTTCAAACAAAATGCTGTCAAAATGACCAATCAAAGTCATAAATATATCGTATTAGATAAGACTAGCATAAAGATCACAGAAAAGCAAGTCAAGCATTGTGTGTGTATGTGTGTGTGTGTGTGTGTGTGAATGTGCTCATTCATCACGAACAAAGTACAACAGCCATTTGTCCACTACTGAATAAATTTATATATCTGGACATATCCAACATTAAAAAGTAGAACAGAATTAAAAAAGACAATAAAAAAGTAACCAATCTGCCCAACCATGTCATGAACGCAAAAATTTGTCACAAAATAACATAGCTTCCACCAGATAAACAAGAGTGTGGGATTTTCATCAGTAACACCTCATGCTGAGTTGTTGTCAAGCCGTCATATTTTATCCACTAGTATAAAGAAGAAAAGTCATTTCGTATGACATACTAATTCCCATAAAGTGAGCAGTAGTTGCAGCTATGTCGACAGTACTGCATTTAATGAGATTCCCTAAAATTTTATTTTATAAAAGAAACCAGGTTAGTGAAGGTTGAAACTTCAAAAGAAGACAATCTTACCAATCAGTTGAAGCAATGATGTTTTGAGTCAAAATATGCTGTCAAGATATAATACTGTCAGCATCATTTTACTAACCAAAAGCTCATTTTCATTTCAAGTGTGCAGAAAGCCAGAAACGCCTATGTGTACTACAAACTAATAAAATAGAATTACAATTTGAGACATATGGGATATCAAACAAATACAAGGGTGGTAATTGTTGTAAAACTTGAAACTTGTGTATTTCAAAAGAGTAAAATTAGTCCTATGTCAACTAAAACAGAAAGGGGATGAGGCTTTATAAATGGTCATGTTACAATGAGCTCATAAAGAACTAAGAGAAGAGATGATCTCGCATACTCACATCACCGAGCTAGTATAGAAGCAAAATAGTAAGTTTTTTGTGCTTATAGAATTCTCCAAACATAGAAAACTGAGAATTAATACGTAGATTAATTGCCCACACACTTAACACAATTATTACAGCATAGTCAATGAAATATTACAAAATTGGATCCAAACTCGTTACTTCACTCTCTCATAAATTGTTCAAAGTCTCTCACCCTAGTTCCTCTATAACTAACCACTCTGTCAGTTCAGGCATTTGTAGCTTCACTTTGTTGTGGAGAAACACTTCTGAAAAATGATTATAGGTTTGTAGTAAGAGTTTTAAGTAACAAAGGGTTTACAGAGTATTACTTTGTTATCAAAAGGAAATATAACGAACTTTCAAAGAAGGCACTGCAGTACTGTGCGCTTTAGATCCGCTTATAATGAAAATATTGAATTATTTTTAAGAATTCTTAAATTCTCTCATTTGAATCACTAGAAATATTCCCTTACATATAACTGAACCAAAAGAATATAATTACTTGTTGGTTTCTGTCCAAGATTACAACCTCTGATGCCTTAGTATCAGCTGCAATAACAAATCCAGCCATGCCTTAGCTAGACCCAAGCGTAATTGCTTTTTAGTATCTTTTTTTTGGACGATAATTGTTTTAGTAGAATTGTCAAAGTAAGCTCAATCTGATGGGTTGGGTTTGTTTATACCACCAAATTCTTGGATTGGGTTAGATTAAAAATCCAATCCACTTAAAACAAGAGCTGTCAAAATGGGCTAAGTCTATTGGGTCGGCCTTGGGTCGGCCTAGCCCGACCTTGTAAATGGAGTGGGATGGACCAACATTTTGTGGTCCAATTTAATAAAGACTTTTAGCCCAATCCATTTAAATGCATAGGGTTTAGGTGGGTTAGGACGGATTGGCCCTATGAGCTTTTTTATTTAAAAATATTTAAAAATACTAGTACTTTGAGTTTGTAATTTTTTTTTGGTTACTTAAGTCATGAGTTATCAAGGTTATCCAAATATAAAACATTAGTCCATAAAGTAATGTATATGACTCAACCTAATGTCATAATTTAAAAAAAAAAGACTTCTAAAATTAAAAATATAATGTCATAATAGCTATAGTTTTTTTTGTTTTAAATATTTGACAATAGCATATGTTTCTTGTCTCATTAACCTTTATTAAACAAAGATGTCATGTATAATATGTTTTTTTATGCATTATATTTAAATTTATAATATATATTTAAATTATAGTAAAAGTTAATTATATTTTAAATAAAAAATATGTGTTTGCCCAACCCGGCCTACGGCCCTTAAAGGGCTAGGCTACACCATGATTTTCAACATAGTTATTACCAAAAGCCCAGCCTAGCCCAGCCCATGTATATTGAAAGCTCATATGGTCTTGAGCTGGTCTAGTCCAAACCTACCTCATTGACACCTATACTTAAAAACAAAATAATTGGCTTGGCCCATTTAACCCATAGGTTAAGTGGTTGCCTTGCATAATCAACGGGCCAATTAACCTAACCCAACTTCTTCTTCTTTGATATTAATTTATTTTCCTTTTGTATTCTTTTTTAAATTTTTTTGGAAGGTTATGTTTAGGGATGACAACGGGGCAGATCGGAATGAGTTTTTTACTACCTGGCCCACCTTGTTGCCCGTGGAGTTTTTTTTTTGTTTTGCCCCATCCCTGAACCCTCGGGGAATTTCAGTACCTACACCCTACCCTGCCTCGAATTTTAGTACCCAACAAATTATGGATGACCATTGCAAGAAGAGATGGCCACAAGGGAGGTGAGATGACAAGAGTAGGAGAGCTTTAGGCGACAACGATAGCTTCAGAGAAAAGGGCACGACAGTGAAAGCTAAGCAAGAAAGTGAACGCCGTGGTTGAGAACTTTAGGGAAAGGCGAGACCATTCCTTGCTAGCTTCAGGCGACGGCAACAATTGCTTCAAGAGGCGACGACTGGAGATGAAGAAAAGATTTCAACGAAGAGAAGAGAACCCTAATGTTGATTTCTGTCTTTGTCTTCTAGTCAGTCAAAGTAACTTGAGAGAATGTGAGTTTATGAGATAGTGAATTAATGATACTGATACTGTGACCCTCCTCCTCCAAAATCTAAATACTCTATTTTAATATTTCATATTATTTTATAAAATATATATATATATTCGGGGGGTGGGGAAGACATTATCTCATCCCCACTTCGAACTTGCATTTGTATTTTTTGAAAATTTTTAAATTCGTCCAATTCTTCGATCAATCGTTGAATAATTTGACCCGAATAAAGCACGACAAATCAGATTAGCTGAGTTCGGGTTGAAATTATCATCTCTAGTTATGTTGTTTAATCAATCAACCAACTTTAAATGGAATAGTTAGGTTCATTTTTTGCCAAATTTGACGTGAGCCACCTCGGCCAATTCCTTTTTTCTTCAACTTGTCGTGGGTCAACTCTTATAGGATGAATTGTTTTTTTGGACGTTATGCTGTTTAATGATCAACACACTTTAAAATTGGTAGTTCGGCTTATTTCTGGCCCAACTTTGAAGTGGGCTACCTTAGCCCATTTATTTTCAACTTGTCATGGGTCAACTCTTATGAGTTGGGTTGGCTTGTTTTGTCAACCCTATCTTTTGGACATGATATAATATAAATGTAATCCAAAGATTTTAATACAAGCACAACAGAGAAATTAAAAAGCATTGTGAAATGGAAGCTAAAGCAATACAGTACAGAAAGGGAAAAAAAAAACTTAAGTATAATTCTTTATATATTTATTATTTAATTTTTTATTCAAAATATAATAAGTGTATGATTCATAAGACAAATGTATTTTATATTTTTTATAACTCATCATTATATAATTAATTTTTTTAAAAATATTTTACATATACTATATTTTTATTAAAAATTTAATAACAAAGATATAATTAACTTTATATCACAAAAACACTTTGAGAAAGTAGAATAAAGAAGAGAACAGGTTATCATGGTCAGAAAAGTAAAGAACGCTTGAGTTTATTCACCAAAGCACAAATAACGATTCTGAAGAAAACAAAAAAAAGGAGAAATTTCACCGGATGAGTTCTAATATTTGAACTCTAGCAATCCCGTGTCTCTAATTCTGAAATGAGAAATCAGTATTTGAATTCAGAGGGTATCAGTAGAAGAGTACAATCTTCAACAACATTCAGTACAAGAAAATTGATTTTTAGTGATGACTTTTTAATGGCAACTTTTAAAGTCGCCACTAAAAGTTGAGTTTTGGTGGCAACTCTTATACTTACCACTAAAAGTCATACTTTTGGTGGCGACTTTTTAGAGTTGTCACTAAAAGTCAAAACTTTTTTAAAATAAAATTAAAAGAAATTAGACTTTTGGTGGCGACTCTCATAGTCGCCACCAAAAGTCTAATTTAAAAAAAAATTAAAGAAATTCAGATTTTTTAAAAAATAAAAAATAAAAAATTATACTTTTGGTGGCGACTATAGTTAATTAAAAAATAAAAAATATTAAAAAAAATTGAATTTTTTAAAATAAAAATTAAAACAATTAGACTTTTGGTGGCGACTTAAAAGTCAATTTTTTTATTTTAAAAAAGTCTAATTTTTAAATAAAATAAAAAAATCAGACTTATAGTCGCCACCAAAAGTCTTTCTTAAAAAAAATTAAAAAAGTCAGATTTTTTAGAATAAAATAAAAAATTAGACTTTTGGTGGTGACTAAGTTTTTTTAAAAAAATATATAAAAAGTCCAATTTTTTAAAATAAAATAAAAAATTAGACTTTTGGTGGCGACTAAAAGTCTTTTCTAAAAAAAATTAAAAAAAAGTCAGATTTTTTTAGAATAAAAAAAATTAGACTTTTGGTAGCGACTCAAAAGTCTTTTTTTTAAAAAAAATAAAAAAAGTCAAATGTTTTAGAATAAAATAAAAAAGTCATTTTTACTTAAAAATTCAATTTTTTTTATTTTTCTTAATTTTATTTAAAAGAAATTCAATTTTTTTTATTTTTTTATTTTTTTAAAAAATTAGATTATCGGTTACGACTGAAGTCTATTTTTTTAACTGAAATCATTTTTTTATGAAATTAGCTAAAGTCGGACTTTTTGTGGTGATCCAATAGTAATAATATATTTGCTTTTTGTTAAGTTTAATATTATTTTATTTCTGTTTTACAATATTTTTGACCTAAAATA
Organism: Biancaea sappan; assembly: GCA_037074585.1. NCBI lineage: Eukaryota > Viridiplantae > Streptophyta > Magnoliopsida > Fabales > Fabaceae > Biancaea > Biancaea sappan. The sequence goes on from CM073490.1 coordinate 58,874,604, forward strand.
TTTTTAACATATTATATATATATATATATATATATATATATATATATATATAATATTTTGCACTTCCATAACACAAATGAAGCAGTGGCAGAATGGCAAGACACACATGGCTGCAAGTAAGGGACCCACGTTCGAATCTCAGGTATGCAAATGTTTGGTTTAATTTCAAATAAACTTGAATATTGTACACACAAAAATTGAGTCAGCTCGGGACAGCGAGTTATTGGATCGGCCAAGATCTGCACGAGTCGAATGGGTCTCGGGTCGACCCGCTGGGCCAATCCGGATCTAAAAAGATGGCGAGTGACTTTTGGTGGCGACTTTTTGCCACCAAAGGTAGTTTTGGTGCCACCAAAAATCATTTTTTCTCACGAATTTTCTTTTTTTTTTGCAATAAAGATGACTTTTGGTGGCAACTTTTGAAAGTCGCCACCAAAAGAATCAGCCACGGACTTACGCCAACAACATTAGTCGTCACTAAAAGTCGCCACCAAAAACTTTTAGTGGCGACTTTTAAACCAAAAGTCTTTTTTTTTTTTGTAGTGATTCTTAATCAACAGTAGTGAAATTTATGCAATTATTATCAGTCCGGCAGTCCCTGTAATTGCAAACTGAAAATCACGTAAAAGTACAATATTCATAACGTCGTCATGGCCGGCATTTGGCACCGTATTCAACTTAGGTTCTATTTAATAAAATTAATTTATAAACTAGCTGATAGATTATAAGTTAATTTTTAATTTATAACTTATAGTTGAAAGCTAATAACTTATAAACTAGTTTATTGAATTAGAAGTGTTCAATAAAAGTAACTGTTGAAATAGTTAAAAAGTGTAAAAGAACATCAAAAATCATATATTTTTTAATTCTAAAATAATATAAATAAATATATTATTTTTGTTTTTAATTAAATTAATTTAAATTATTATATATATAATTCATTAAAAATATATATTTATATATTTTATTAAATTTATATATTATATATATTTATATATAAGTGTATAATGAATATGAATGCACTACAAAAAAAATTGACTTTCAGTAGCGATTTTTTTTATGGCGATTAAAAAAGTCGCCACTAAAAGTCGACCTTCGGTGGCGACTAAAAAAGTCGCCACCAAAAGTTTGACTTTTGGTGGCGATCAAAGAGTTGCCACCAAAAGTCTAACTTTTGATGGTGACTTTTGAGAGTCGCCACTAAAAGAAGGACATTTGGTAGCAACTTTTGAGAGTTGCTAAAAGTCTAGTTTTTCAAAATAAAATTTAAAAAATTTTAGATTTTTGGTGGCGACCCCGATAGTTGCCACTGAAAGTTAGACTTTGGGTGGCGACTTTTGTAAGTCTCCATTGAAAGTCTAATTTTTTAAATAAAATTTTAAAAAAATTAGACTTTTGGTGGCGACTTTTTAGAGTCACAACCAAAATCAATTTATTTTTAAATAAAATTAAAAAAATTAGACTTTTGGTGGCGACTAAAGTGACCTTTAGTGGCATCTATAGTCGCCACCAAATGCGGCTTTTGGTGGCAATTCTGAGAGTCGCCACAAAAAGTCTAAATTTTTTTAATTTTATTTAAAAATAAATTTTGGTGTCGACTTTTGAGAGTCACCACTAAAAGCGGGACTTTTAGTGGCGACTCTCATAGTCGCTACAAAAAGTCAATTTTTTATTTATATATAATTATTTTTTATCTCTTAATTTATTAATAATAATATATTTTCTTTTTTGTTAAGTTAGATGTTGTTTCATTTTAGTGTTATGATGTTTTTGGCTTAAAATAATTTTAACAGATTATATATATATATATATATAAATATAATATTTTGCCCTTACATAACACAAATAAAGTAGTGACGTAATGGTAAGATACACATGGTTGTAAGCAAGGACCTAGGTTCGAATATTAGGTATTACATATGTTTAGTTTAATTTCAAATAAACTCTAATATTGTACAAAAACATATCGAGTCACCTTGGGACAGCGAGTTAGTAGATCGGCTAAGACTTGCACAGGTCAAATGGATTTCGGGTTAACCCGTCGGACCAATATGAGTCTAAAAAAATTACTATTGACTTTTTAAAGTCGCCACTAAAAGTTACTTTTGGTGACAACTTTTCTTTTAGTGGCGACTTTTAAAGTCGCTACTAAAGGTAATCAAAAATTATTTTTTGATACGAAATTTTTTTTTTGGCAAAAAAATAACTTTTAGTGGCGACTAAAATTGCCACTAAAGGGTATTTTTTGGTGGTGACTCCTTTAGTCACACCAAAAACTTTTCAGTCGCGAACTTTTAGCAACAATTTAGTCGCCACTAAAAGTTGCCACCAAAAACCTTTTGGTGGCAATTTTTAAACTTTTGACGGCGACTAAAGTGTTTTTCTTTTTGGTAGTGAAGGCATAATAGATATTTTTATAAAATAATAAAAGTAAAAAGCAAAGAAAAATATATAAGCTATAAGCTACTTAACATAGTTTATCAGAATAAGTTATAAGGTACTAAAAAAAGTTTATTTATCGAACAATTTTAACGAGTTTATAAACTAGTTAAATAAGCTATAAGTTCACATACCGAACACAGCCATATAACCATTCCTCATTTTCATTTTAACTTTGGAGTTTGAACAATCTTTTTTATTTTTTTACATATATATCTTCTTTATTATTATTACTTTCCAGTTTTTTTAATATATCTATACAAATATATTATTTTTTCACAATACACTCTTTTTTTAAAAAAATATTTTTCTTCTTATATTGTCATTTAGAATGAAAATACACATTAAAAATTTTGGTAGTGAAGGCATAATAGATATTTTTATAAAATAATAAAAGTAAAAAGCAAAGAAAAATATATAAGCTATAAGCTACTTAACATAGTTTATCAGAATAAGTTATAAGGTACTAAAAAAAGTTTATTTATCGAACAATTTTAACGAGTTTATAAACTAGTTAAATAAGCTATAAGTTCACATACCGAACACAGCCATATAACCATTCCTCATTTTCATTTTAACTTTGGAGTTTGAACAATCTTTTTTATTTTTTTACATATATATCTTCTTTATTATTATTACTTTCCAGTTTTTTTAATATATCTATACAAATATATTATTTTTTCACAATACACTCTTTTTTTAAAAAAATATTTTTCTTCTTATATTGTCATTTAGAATGAAAATACACATTAAAAATTTTAATGTGCATTACCATTCCATATAGTAACACAAGATTTTTTTGTGGTGGACATCTATCCAAGACGAATTTTTTTTTTTTAAAAAAATTCTATTATCATCCTAAACGATGGTTAAAAAAAAAATATATTCTTCTAATGCCATACCAAAAGAAGAAAATTTTTCTGTGTTGGTATCTTGGATGGCCAAAAAATGGAATTTTTTTCTTCTTATCTAATCTTGAATGAATAAATACTCAAGAACAAATTTTCTTGCGTTATCAATTTTTATCTAATTTAACTCTTTAAAACATTTATAATATTTTGAAGAAATTTTGACGGCAAATAAATTGTATCAATTCTACATTCTGTCAGCTTGCAATGACGGATTGGCTCTTAACATTTGGTCTTTAAAGGCGAAATTTTAAAATAGTTTGGTAACAAGGGTCATTTTGAAGTTTCCTGGAATTGGGGGCTCCAAATTGAAAAACAAATTATTTTGGAAAAGGATCTTTTCGAAATTTCCTAAATATTTTTTTAAAAAATTGAAAAGAAAAACTCTTAGAAGGACTAAAAGAAAAGAAATAAAAATGAAAGAAAGAGAGATGGAAGGCCAAAAATATAAACAGTGCATTTTAAAAGGACAACTATGCAGTGATGGCTTCCATACACCGTCTGCCCTTTCCATTAATGAGGCATGGTTGGGCGTAGTGTTGTAAAAAAAGCCAGTAGCATGCGAGTCGCTCCGTTTGGGCGATACTTGAGTTTATTGATTTAGGTTTGTTTGAAAACAGTCTTAAATTGATCAACGCGTTTAACCCGTGGACTAAATGTACGGAGCCCACAGGGCCTGTGGACAAACTTTATTTTTTTTTTTTCAATTTTGATTTATGATATATAAATATAGATGTTTTATATTTGTAATTAAATTTATTTATTTATATATTGTAAACAAAATCAAATATAAATATACAAAATATATATAAAATTCATTTTTATTTCAGTAAATTAAGTAAAAAAATATATTTCCAACTATATACTTATTAGTACTGTCATATCAAATATGTTCTTTTACTTGCTAATATATATAGTTGAACCATTTATCATCTGTTCATATCAAAACAAATAAGATCTCATGATTTAAATATTTCAGGCTCTAAGAATTAACATACAGATAAATTAAATTATCACATAAATTATAGTTTAGGACATTAAAAGTAATATTTATTTGTATTTAAGCAAATATTTATTTGAAAGATATATGACATATAAAGTGGAACTAAATATAATAATTAACAATAGAATCAAACAACTACGACACAAGAATACTCCTTTGGTTAAAGTGATTTGGAAGGGACCATCGCCAGAGGAGATAACATGAGAAACTTAAGAAAATATGAGAAGGAACTAACTAGAACTATTTGTTTGAAGTAAGTTAACTCAATCTTTAAATGTTAAATTGGAATTTGGATGAGTTTGAATTTCTAGTTAGCGTTTGGATTTTGAGGACAAAATTAATTAATTTTTAGTGCGGGGGGAGGGGGTTTTTTTTTTTGTGGGGGGGGGGGGTGAGGAATTGTAACATCCAAGCTAAAACATCTCTCTTAAGATTAAAAGAATGAGAGTAAGTATTTAAATTGTGAAGGTAACACTTAGGGAGCAAATGATCTTTGGTTAAGAGGACATAAAGCATGAGAAAAACTAAAACAAGGCATCACCAATAGACCACTGGGGTGCAAGTAGTAAACCGGTGAGTGCAGAATCCAAAAAAATATATTTTGGCCAAGTGAAACCAGTCAATTGTGGAGAACAAGAAGTCAACCATCGTCTTTTAGAAAAGTTTAAAGCAGCAAGTAGCTGTCATTTAAACGGTGGAAGGACCAAAATAACCTTAAACTAAGACGGTCTAAACAAGACCTCAAGGGTAGAGGAAGGTAATTTAGATTGATTTTGTTTATATGTATATATGGGAAGAGATGAGAAAACATTAGAACTGAGAAAAGAGCAGAGTATGCGTGAGAGAGAAGAGCGGAGAAAACGAATCCTAGGCCATGAATAAGGTTGGAGTTGATACTTTTAGCTAAAGGGAGTAAAGGGTAAGCTTAGAAATATAGAACTAATCCTCAAATCCTACTTTTCCTATGAAAGGTAGATATATGTGAGATTTTCGAAAGTTGCAACAAGGAGAAGTTAGAGAAAGGTTGTAAACAAGGAGAGAGTAACAAAAGGAGGGGAACTAATCCTAAAAGCTTAAGAGTTAAAAATGTCACCCTCGCTAAGGAGGCATAATGGGCACAGAAATGGATCCACTCCATTCCTGTAAGCTTGAAATACCTAAAGGAAGACCTAAACACAACATCATATTCACATCCAATAGATAAAGATATACACAAAATATTTTTTATATGTATAAATATATGCAACTATATATACATCTATGGGTTCTACATCGAGGCATGAACATCCTTGAAACTATTCAAATACAAATATATAGCGTGGTATGGGATACCTGCCTATAGGATTACAAAGCAAAACCCTAGAAGCAAATATACATATGTACACAAGTCTTCCAAAGAGAATATGCCAACCCCAAGATCCAATTTGGGCTAGAGCTGTCAATGTGGGCCATCTTAGCTTATATGGGCTAGCTTGCCATCGGCCAACAAAAATGGACCGACCCATTTTTTTAAACGGGCTTATATTTTGCTAACCAGGCTCATTAAATACGGGCTGACAGGCTAGATGAGCTAGCATACCTATTTTTTAAATATTTTTTTACTTGATATCTCAATTAATCCCAAAAAAAAATTTAGTTATAGATATCTCTCTCAATTATTATCAGAATGTTATCAAATTATGCATTGAAAAATTATTCAAATTTCTATAAGAATTCCTATAACTATATGCTATACTTGTATTTATCTTTCATCTCTATCGACAAATTATTCTTCGCTTGACATATGCAAAGAACCTACAACTTTTGGAACCTATATTCATATCTTCTATAGACTATAGGATAGCAATTGAAATTAGCCATGAAGCATGAACATCAATGGATACATTGACAAGTTAGACATCAAAAAATATAAAAATTGATACAATGACAAAGTACAAGGTTGAGATTCTATTGGAGGTAAAATTAATATTTAATAAAGCCTACAAAGGATCCAAAGAGCCTACAAAAGGCACTCTTACAGTATTACTACATAGAAAATGCCAAGTCTCTAAGTCATCTAGTAACAAACCAAACTTCGTCAAAAGTCAAAACAATACAAAATCATTCATCATCAATGATTCAATGACTATTAATCAATAATCAACCTTGAATTCCTCATTCTCCATTCTCCAAAATCATCTCTATGCTACAACAGAAAAAAGAAAAAAGAACAAAGGAATTGGACTTGTCACAATCCACTATCTAGGCACGTGACTGGCATAGTGATGAATTCACCATCACTATAAGCCTTACCAAAATTCTACTCGAGTTATATTACCAGTGATTTAATCATTTTATTTCAATTACTTTAATCTCATATTTAAAAAGATAACTAGTCGTTATCCATTTTTTATGCCACTAATACGAAGGAAACATACTTGGTTTGCTCGCTGCTTTATCTCATATAACAATACACATAATAGGGAGAGCCATATCTGGCATCCTTGCCGTACCATTACTTAACACAGTACTAGCTTGTATACATAATAATAATAATAATTTCCCATCATTCAAATTCAAAATAAATACTCCATTCATATTAAATTGAAATGAAAAGTCTTGATCTGAACGAATATTCTGAAATAAATATTTAAACGGAAATACAAAATTTAATTATGTCATAACACCAATCCTCTGATCTAGATGTCCTAGATGACTACAAAGCGACCTAACAACATAAATTGAAACAAATGATAGGTCCACCCAACAATGGGAAGGTTTGAAGCAAGCTAATCTTCTGGCAGGCAATCTTTGTCAGTAGCCTGATATGAAAAAGGGGAAAACACATGGAGTGTGAGTTTAAAACTCAGTGAGCGAATCAGCCTCACCCTAATAGAATTCAAATACACTGTCAGTCATGTAAGTATGCCCAAAAGCTTAAACTCAACCAAAAATCACAGTCAGAAGATACATATAGGAAAACAAGAAGTTTCATCCAAGCAAACCAATAGAACTAGTATTCATCAATGGCCATACATCCCCAGGATAGCACATAGGCCAGCTCACTAAATTTCATTCCTGCCATGACGCACAACCTTGTCCTCTTGGTCAGGGCGCCTCACGGGTCTCTTTACTTGACCTGGGTTATAACTCCTATTGAGGGAGTCGTTATATCCACACTCACCAGCTAAGGCACCCTCAACCTGTGTTTCTCGCCAAACTGTAAGAGGGGGCACTGTCCCGCCCAATCATAATCAATGGCACAACATATCATATCATAAAGTATAATGTAATATTCATATAATCAATGTCATATATTATCGTACTACAGATTTACAAACCATGAATCAAGATAACAATTAAAGTGTTTTTTAAAAAGATTCAAACTTCTATCCCTAATGTTTCAAATGTTAGCTATTGCATCACCTCGAAACACGTTTTGACTTATCCATATTTCTGGATTTATTAACTTAAATTACTTCCCTGGATTCACTACCCCGAATCAAGTCACCCCCTATAAATCTTAGGAGTGTCCTACATCACACTCTTTATCACCAATAATGCTAAAACTCTATTAAAATGGGGCCTTTTCACTCACATAGGACCCGACGATTCCTTCCAGAAGCCTGAATGCTTTTCCTATGCACATGGACTCGAATCGCTGCAAAGAGGGACCTTTTCAAAATATGTAGATCATATTAGACGTTTCTTCTAACCCTAGTTCGTTAAGTTTCCATCCTAAATTCGAATGCCCTTAACTTAGCCTAATATCATGAAAATATAAATATTAATTAATTAATTAATTAATATAATGTCCTAGAAATAACAATTTAAATTAATTAATTAATTAACCTAATACCCTAGAAATTACAAATTAAATTCATTAATTAATCAACCTAATACCTTAGAAATAACAAATTAAATTAATTAATTAATTAACCTAATATCCTAGAAATTACAAATTAAATTAATTAATTAATCAACCTTGTATCTTAGAAATAACAAATTAAATTACTTATTAACAAATTAAATTACTTATTTAATTAACCTAATATCCTAGAAATAAAAAATTAAATTAATTAATTACTTAACCTACTATCCTAAAAGTAACAAATTAAATAAATTAAGTTAGGGTTGTCCGACTTACCTTTAAATGAAGCTTGTATGTGTGGTGGCTAAGGGGGGGAAGAGAGAGAGAGAGATGATGCTAGGGAGAGAAAGAGAGGGAGACGACTAGAGAGAGGAGATGGAGGAGAGTGTGTGAAGACTATTCATAGGTGAAGGACTAGGCTTAGATAGAAGGGAGGATTTAAATTTAAACTAGATTCTATAGATTTTTGTTTATCCTAAGTTCATTTATTTATTTAATATTTTATCTTGATTATCTTATTTTATTTTCATTTATCTTGTTTCTAGAAAGTTTTGTAACATCCCAAAATTTTATGGATAAATTCCTTGTAAAAAAAAAAAATTTGAAACCCACCTACAATTCAAATTTTCATAATTTCCACCATCCCTTGGCTCATTTCCTTTCACACAATCCTCCTAAAATTTGAAAGATTTCAAATAGGTCCTCAAGGATTATTTTATTTTTACAAGGAATTTATCCATTAAATTCCGGGATGTTACAATCTTCCCCCTTAAAAAAAAATTCGGTCCCCAAATTTTGTACTCCACTATAAAGCCAGTTGATACTAGAAGCAAAAATTCTAAATTACCTCCCTTTTCCTCCCTGACAATTCCTTTCTAATCCCAAACTCACATCGGTTACAAGGAAACTTGTTGTCGAACCTATACTCAACCCCCTCCCCCCCACTTTCACGCCAATAACGTCATTCCTTCCTTCTCAACATGGAATTCCTTATTTCCTGTCGTCATCAATTTATACCTTTGGCATCACCCAGTTATACATCAGTACCTAAGCCTATTACTTATATTTATCTATTTTAAAATTTCTAAATTCGCTTATACTTTTTCATAATAAAAATTTCATTAAATCATGCACCCTTTCATCAGGTATCCTTAGTTTAAAAAGACTCATACGTCACCACACTTTTCTCATTTGTTGTATTCCCATTCAATTGCTCCCAAGAATCTACCATACGGATTTTACTTCCATGGGCTAACTTCTAATTTCCAATTATGTCTGCTACATCATACAATCATAACAATCTTAGCCGAACAATACAACTTAAACGAGTTGTTTCTAGAGGATTAATAATTTTAACCGTACATGTTATACATCCATTATCTTTTCACCATGGTGTCTCCTATAGGAGAACTACGTAACCTACATCAATTACCTCAGTCTAATATTAAATTACTAGCTCCGCTCATAACATAAGATTGAATATACACCCCAATCTAACCATCATAACTATTTGTGCTGCCAGTATACCCAATAATATTTTCATCCAAGTTCTCGCTCATTTTACACGAATTGTTTCACATATTTACTCTTCAAGAATTTACTTGTTATACAAAATTCACTCTACCTTTTCTTCAAATGCATTTTCGAACCCTCTAATAACCTACAAAGTCTGTGGACCATTCACGGCACTTCCTTTCACCATAAAGCTCACCAACCAATTAATTAAAACACATGAGGATCCATCCATCCTTCTCATGAATTTTAAACTCTCTTATAGTCTCTTGTCTTGAAATTTAAATAAATTGCAATCCATGAGTCCCTTAATGGTTTATGTATGTATCAATTATAAAATTTCCAGAATAGAGTAAGACAACATTCATGCAAACAATCATTCCATATTCACAATCTCTTATCACAACTATAAGTTACTATTCCACCACACTCCTTACCATACTCATTACTGGATTTAACTTCAAGTCTCTCAAGTTTCCTACACCATGATCATACCTTCGTCCTCGTCCCCCTTCTTAACACTAAACCAATTTATCTCCCTTTACAACTCTAGTACCACTCCAAGCTTAATCAATACCCTTTACTCCACACTACCCAAACCTCACCATTCCCTTTCCATAATTCTAGAGTAATCTCAACCTCAAGTTATTCATTCATACCCATGTTCCTTTCACTTACATACTTTTTATCCTCACTATTTCAAATTCACTAAGTTATGCTATAAAGATCTCCATTACTTTACTTACACCAACCAATCCCTCGAAGTATAGTCCTATTTGAAATCATATTAATCGCGAACACATTTACTCACTTCAAGGGCTCTCTATTCTCCATCATGCATATCAAGACCATAAATCATATGGAATTTGATGTTCAGTTTCAAAGGCACTTCACGACCAACGGGCTAAGGAACAAGACAAGAAGGAAAAACTCACAACAATCCTGTAGGACCTTTAGCTGACCCTCACTCTATGGTCATTCTGTGGTTCACGACTATAGAAGGAGGCCCAGCCAAGGTTACCCTGCTCTATGACCCATGAGAGACCTAAAACTTGCCTATGATACCACTCTGTCACATGTCCCAAAACGGATATGTGATCGACACAGTAACGAGATACTCCATGCCATAAGCTTGTTTCAACCATACCTTTCTAACATTTTAACTTTGAAACAAGGGTATTGATTCATCTATTATATTCAAATTAAATAGTACATTTAAGTAGACAGTAAATACTTTCAATGATCTTGTCACAAATAATTTCAATGCAAAATCACATATTGCAAATTGATAGATCGGTATCCAAATCCAATTACAAATACAACAGTCAACCTAAGTGTCTTACGTGATCACATAGTGACTTCTAGAGATAAAGGGAACAATCTAAACAAAATTAAGAAGACTAACCCCAAGGGAACTAAAAAGGGGTTATGGAACAAGAGGACCGCATTTTCCTTGGGACCATGTGCTTCACACTGAAATCTAGAAACAAATCAAGAGTAGGGAAGAGTGAGTACATTGGCACTTAATGAATACCCAGTAATTTAAAAGGGAAGAATAGGAGAATTTAATACATAACTACGTCAAATAAATAAATAAATAAAACTTAGTCTAGTGACTAATCATCGTCTTCTCCTGCACCACTGAAAAGTTCAAATGACGTGAGATGAAATTGCCATTTTCTTTCAATTATGGCTTCATCCACAAGGTAAGCTATAAAATGAAATACAAGAGATATTAACTAAACTATAAAAATCAAATGACCCCAGGCTTAGGCTTTAATTACATGATTTACTAAATGATAGGAATTACCATTCCATACAACTACTTACATTTCAAATTTATTTCAAGTAGTAATTTATGGTCATTAGGGCATGTAAATAAACCATTCCATCAAATGACCGCAAGACCAAAAGTGTCACATCCCAAAACTTACATGTGATATAAATATAAAATACCTAGGGTGTACCTCCGTGGTACCCCATAATCTCTGTGAACATTCTTAATATCCATAATTATGTGAATCATAAATATTCCAAGAAAGATATTTTGTATACATATTCAGAAAATGTTCAACTTTCAAACACTATACAGTACTATACAACCTCCCAAGCCTAGGTGACCTACTAGATTACAGAGCATTTCCTAATCCTTACCAATTGTTTACCAGACAAAAGTGGAGTATATCCTTAAAGGCTATAAATTCTTCTCCTCAACCACTGTATCTGAAAAGATAATCATGGAGAGTGTGAGTTTATCATAACTCAGTGAGTAAACAACTGTACATGAAAATATCATAAGCACAAACACCACATTTACTAATACAATCAATCTATCATTTATTTTAAATAATTATAGTATTATATGCCATAAATACTTGCACTGAGTGACTTGGGAATTTAACCCTCAAACTCTTTGTGCATAGGTTTTCACATTTATACACCGAGTAGTATGGGACTCTAACCCTTTCAAACTCGTGCATAGATTTTCACATTTATACAATGAGTGATATGAGACTCTAACCCCTTTCAAACTCGTGTATTGATTTTCACAGTTATACACCGAGTAGTATGGGACTCTAACCCTTTCAAACTCGTGCATAGGTTTTCACATTTATACACCGAGTAGTATGGGACTCTAACCCTTTCAAACTCGTGTATTAGATCTCGTAGATCTTTTGCTCATCAATAAAATAGTGAGAATTTATCACAATATAATTACTATGAAATAAATGAATTTACACATATTTTTATTCCCTTGAATGTCTATCATCAACCATAACAATCATCATATATTATCAACAGCGAGATTGATTATTTCTCACTTCAATAATGTTATAAACAAGACTTGTATTGTACCTTATCTAATAAGATCACATTAGTTTAGTAAGGTTATTCACTTACAAAATGTTCCAATTTATTCAAGGAACAATCACATCTAGTTCTTTAGTCAACTAGAGAAATCAATTTTCAAAGGTAATAAAATACCTTCCAATGATATTATACTTTTTCTCAACCTGAAAACACACTGATAATCTTCTCAATTTCACAAATAACGCAAATGGGATTTATATTGTGCTTTGACTAATTTATTAAATTAATTTTGCAAGGTTGCCTACTCACCTGGATTCCACGCTCTCGGCGCTCCCACCTTGCGCCCCAATCATCCCTATTGTAACCAGGTAAAAACCATTAGAGTTACAAAATAGAGAAATTTCCTATCACTACTCTCGACCTTTAATCACATCTTAAGTCATAACTCCTAACCGGTAATGAATTTCTAAATGACACTTATACCATTGGAAACTAGACTCAAAGAGCTTTTCAACGATATTAAAAAAAAAACTGATGCTACAGTAATAGTCAACGGTCAACGCAGATACAGTAACGTTGACCGAGTCAATGCTACAGTAACGTTGACCGAGTCAACGCTACAGTAACGAGAAAATCTGGAAAAATTTTCTCGGTGAACAGTAATTTCTGGGGAAATTTTTCGATGTTTTTCGTGTTCTTCATCCAAAAATCCTAAAATCATATCTAAAACAACATTTCTTTTGATTTCTTCCATGGGTTTTCATCCTTAATGTCTAAGGAGTGTTTTAACAGCAAAACCCCCAATTTCTACCAACAATCCAAGCTCAAATCTCAAATTTTCATCAATAACACTAACTTTTTCAAATATCCAAATTCTACGAAATTTCTTGTTCTAATAACATCATAAACCACCTAAGAATGTTTTAAATTAACATTCACACTTAAATTCATCCATTAAAACTCAAAATCTTAATTTTCTTCCATAGGTCCGAAAATGGAGAAAAAGAGAAATAGAGTAGATAAAACTTACCTCTTTACCTCTAGAACTTCTAAGAATCGGAAGTATGGTTAGAAAATACAAGATCGCCGGATGAAAATTTGATAAATGATTGAAGAAGGGAAGATGGAAATGAACGAAGAACATGAAGCCTCGGGAAGAAGAAGGAGAAGAAAAACTAATAATTGTATGTGTGGGCCCCACTAATTTCTTTTTCGATAAAATCGCTCATAGCCACCTTAGTTTATAAGATTTGTTCACTTTAATCCCTCTCGATGTCTCAAATACCACTTTAACCTCGAATCCATCATCTTTTCGGTACCGGACTCATAATTCATTCTCATAAGCTTTATTCTTCCTCTCAGGTTTCTATTTGGTCATTTCTCAAAAGTCCTCTATACTTTCTTTTCTTTTCACTTTAGTCCTTGAAAATTTGTAAAAATTTCCTAAATAAAAAATTAAAATTTCTATTCCCAGATTTTCTTCACTAATTCAAAAAACACATTTTCACGTAATTAAATTTTTCACTAAATTTCAAATTAGACTTTAAATATTCATATAAATTCTTGAGATATTACATTCTTACCCCCTTAATAGAATTCGGTCCTCCGAATTCTAAACTTAACTCAAGATTGAAACAAATGCAGATATTTTGTCCAAATCTCGTTCTCTCTTTTAGAATTTTCACAATCAAGTACAAAATATAACAAGTTCAACATATTTTTATTTCTCAAGTTTCTTCAGTACAAGAATTGCCTTATTTCTAGTACATAAGTTATAGGCAACAAACTGAACTTGATTTACAAAACAGATAATCTTAATACGCGAAGCTCAGATCAAATATTAGCTTAAGGTATAAATAAAAGAAAGAATAAATTAAGGACGAGGAGGTTTTTGAAATGCAGAAAGTGCTCCAGGTCTAGAAGAGGAAGGTGCTTCAGATCTTAAGGAGGAAGCTAATCGTTGCAGCCTAGAAAGAGTTTCTGGAGGAAACGTTTGGGAAATTTGGCGAAGTGCAGAGGTCACTCCATTCATACAGTCAATACACCTCGCTTGTTGGTCACGAAAATTTTGAGTTGCAAACATTGAATGTCTATCAACTCTATTCGCCAATTCCCTAAAATGACGATTCAAGAGCTTCTCTTGTTCTACAAAGAGACGATTTATCAATCTTCCCTGGTCCTCAAAGTGGCGGTTTATCAACCTTTCCAAGTCCTCCATCTTTTTTCTCGTAAGCGCAAGCTCATCATTTGAAGATGTTGCTGTGCTAACATCCTCTAGCTCTACTACATCCCTTTTTCTTTTCTTAGCTTCTGATGACTCTTCTATGGATCTCTTATTCTTATAGTTCTCCAGACTAAGATTTAGATCCAGCTCTACCTTGCCAGCCTCAAAGTTTAAATTGAAAGATTTATTGCCGGCCATATTTTTATGAGCTATAAAGGTTGTATGGAATGAGAGGTTTGATGCTAGAAAGCTTATAAGTAATGAACTCTTAGTGTAATAAGCGGCGTAATGGGGCATCCATTATTTATAGACGAAATTTAGGGCTACCAAAACCCTTACATCACACTCTAAAGATGGCCTCCAGACCTTATCCGTCGCAATGCCAACGGTCTATAATAAGCATGCCAAAAAATAACAAAATATAATCAAATACAAAAGATTTCCTCAAAAATTTCGGCTAACTTTTGACTCTTGCTCAAATTATTAAACTAATCGCCGCTTCAATTTATGACTTTCTAACTCTGTATTTGTCTTATCCAATAATTCTAAATCGAGATATTACTCCATGAACGGGTAGTTTCATATTAACCTTATCTAGGTTTCTAATCCGTGGCTTTGCCCTAAGCTTACACATTTTCGAACATACATATTAAAATAAAAACTTCTCACATTTACACATATCAAGTGTTACCATAAAGTGAGAAATTTTTTTTTTTACCTTTCTCTTGCCTCTACGAGCATATATGTATGTATGTATCAACATAGAGATACATCATTATCTATATATTTTCATCTATTCAAGTCCTTTTTAAATTTCAGACTTCTCATTCTCTGAATGTATGTAGAATCATTACATATTATTCCTGGCCATAACAAATAGCCTTCACTCTCAATGCATGGATAACATACATACATGGCATATGTATTTAAATACATATAATCACAATATAATTCAATCAATCATGTATATTATACTCAACTGAAGGCTTTCAAGAACAATACAAGAAAGCAGAGAAATACATTTTAGTTCATCATAAAAGCATCCAAGGCAATCTTTAATGGCTACGCTGTCGGCTTCTTAGAATTTCAGAAAATGCCAACAAGAGATATGAAAAATAAACAAGTATAAATCGGCCGCAAATCCACCGAATATTGACTTACGTGGTTTTGCCATTAATGTGACACACTGTTGACACGCATGCCTACCCTAGGCTTCTGGCTTCCAGCTTGCAGAAATCCATAGGTTGAGCGTGTAGGAGTGCGGCGAACAGATATCTTCTTTGGCTCTAAGTCTAAATTTTTCTCTATAAAAACTGTCCCGGAGTTCTCAGTTACTACACCACAAAGAGTAATCATCTCTGAGCCTACAATTTCCCAGCATTCCTCTCTCGTCATACTCCTGCAAAAACTTCTAAATTTTCTAAACCATGGCCACCAAGAAGTACATTGATCTCACAGTGGAGGCCAAGGAAGAAGAGCTCGACTTAAACTTAAGTCTGGGCAAAGACAAGGGCAAGAGACCTTTTGAGGGGTCTCAAGAGGATCAAAAGGAGAAGAAGATAAAAATTGAGGAAGCTGAGGAGATTAGCACTGGCCACACATCAGAAAACAAAATCGCTTGTCTAGAGAAGGAGGTGAAAAATCTGAAGAAGATGATAGAAGACCTGGAGAAGTTAACTAAACGCAATAATGCGGCAATGACTTCAAGAATAGACAGGTTCTTCTATTGGTCTACCCAATACTTCTGCAATCAACAACAAAGAAGTGTTGATTGTATGAATGGGATTTACACTACCCTCCGTGACATTGCTCAGTCTCTTGTTCCAAGAAATGGTCGAGGGGTGATGATACAATATAACCCTCCTAATTCGAGACCACCTCGCTTTTAGATTACTCATGCATGAGTAATTTCCCTTTTTTTTTTTTTTGCAATGTAATCCTTCCGCTTTTAATGCCAATAGTTTCTTTTACTAGATGGTACTCTAAATAATAATAATAATAATAAAATGAAGAAAGATAAAAGAAATTAGCCACACAAAATCAATAACAAATTCAGCTTATAAGCCAATCACATAAAAAAATTTAATGACCCTATAAGCTGACACAGAGACAAACAGAAGCTCTATACAAGTCTCGTTGTCTTTCCCCTTATCATACGGGAGTAAATGAAGGCTTACCGTATAGATCAATTGAACTCGATATTATGCCCTCGAATTATCATAAATTCTTGCTTAAGAGCCTCGATTCGCAAGCTTTCCTTAAACTAACACTCTGAGGCACAAACTACCATAAGAATATCTTTCTAGACCATTCCAATCATACATCACGTTTAACAATTATGAATGTTCATACGCCAATAGCCTACCTTTAACATGCTCTAATTGTTCCAATGTTACAAAACTTCTACATTGTATATATATATATATATATTTTTTGAAACACTTCTATCACATAGTACCATCATGCCAATCCCTAACTAAACAAGTGCAACTTTGGCGAGTCGCCCCTAGAGAAGACTTATAACGTACCTCAATATCTCTTATGCTAGGTTCCATTTTACCGTAGTATCTCCCTTAGGGAAAAACTACCTAGCCCACATCTATTTTCTCAACCAAGCTTTTATCAAGGAACATATTATTTAGGACTTACATCCTCTTCCATAAATTACATCTGTCTGGCATCTATCAAAATCAAATCTTGATCTGCCTCACAAGAGTTCTTTCCCATTCTTGCATTAGTAATCTGCGCTATATTCTTTGTGAAAATCTTTCTTGAACTCTAGCCCATGCCTCATAATCAACTTTACCCCATCTAATACATCACTCTTGGCCCAGCCCTCAAGCCATATTACTGATCCTCAGCTTTAAGAGTACACTACAGAGTTATGTTCCCAATTTCTCAAAAAGAAAAATTTCATACAGAGATTACCTTTTCCATCGGTATAAAGATCATACCTCCAACAAGTTCCAAAGTTCCACATATGAAATCAATTATCTCATATTGTAACAAAATTATCTCTAACTAACTCCATCGAAGGGTAAGTTATGACAAGAACACTCAACTTTACAAGGTCTTTTATGGAACCTAATCCCATGATCATGCCGCGGTTCATGACAATGGAAAAGGGCCCACAAAGAACACTTTGCTCTGTAATCTATAGGGGACCTAAAACCACCTCTGATACCAATTTGTCACATCCCAAAACTTACATGTGATATAAACATAAAATACCTAGGGTGTACCTCCGTGGTACCCCATAATCTCTGTGAACATTCTTAATATCCATAATTATGTGAATCATAAATATTCCAAGAAAGATATTTTGTATACATATTCAGAAAATGTTCAACTTTCAAACACTATACAGTACTATACAACCTCCCAAGCCTAGGTGACCTACTAGATTACAGAGCATTTCCTAATCCTTACCAATTGTTTACCAGAAAAAAGTGGAGTATATCCTTAAAGGCTATAAATTCTTCTCCTCAACCACTGTATCTGAAAAGATAATCATGGAGAGTGTGAGTTTATCATAACTCAGTGAGTAAACAACTGTACATGAAAATATCATAAGCACAAACACCACATTTACTAATACAATTAATCTATTATTTATTTTAAATAATTATAGTATTATATGCCATAAATACTTGCACTGAGTGACTTGGGAATTTAACCCTCAAACTCTTTGTGCATAGGTTTTCACATTTATACACCGAGTAGTATGGGACTCTAACCCTTTCAAACTCGTGCATAGATTTTCACATTTATACAATGAGTGATATGAGACTCTAACCCCTTTCAAACTCGTGTATTGATTTTCACAGTTATACACCGAGTAGTATGGGACTCTAACCCTTTCAAACTCGTGCATAGGTTTTCACATTTATACACCGAGTAGTATGGGACTCTAACCCTTTCAAACTCGTGTATTAGATCTCGTAGATCTTTTGCTCATCAATAAAATAGTGAGAATTTATCACAATATAATTACTATGAAATAAATGAATTTACACATATTTTTATTCCCTTGAATGTCTATCATCAACCATAACAATCATCATATATTATCAACAGCGAGATTGATTATTTCTCACTTCAATAATGTTATAAACAAGACTTGTATTGTACCTTATCTAATAAGATCACATTAGTTTAGTAAGGTTATTCACTTACAAAATGTTCCAATTTATTCAAGGAACAATCACATCTAGTTCTTTAGTCAATTAGAGAAATCAATTCTCAAAGGTAATAAAATACCTTCCAATGATATTATACTTTTTCTCAACCTGAAAACACACTGATAATCTTCTCAATTTCACAAATAACGCAAATGAGATTTATATTGTGTTTTGACTAATTTATTAAATTAATTTTGTAAGGTTGCCTACTCACCTGGATTCCACGCTCTCGGCGCTCCCACCTTGCGCCCCAATCATCCCTATTGTAACCAGGTAAAAACCATTAGGGTTACAAAATAGAGAAATTTCCTATCACTACTCTCGACCTTTACTCACATCTTAAGTCATAACTCCTAACCGGTAATGAATTTCTAAATGACACTTATACCATTGGAAACTAGACTCAAAGAGCTTTTCAACGATATTAAAAAAAAAAACTGATGCTACAGTAATAGTCAACGGTCAACGCAGATACAGTAACGTTGACCGAGTCAATGCTACAGTAACGTTGACCGAGTCAACGCTACAGTAACGAGAAAATCTGGAAAAATTTTCTCGGTGAACAGTAATTTCTGGGGAAATTTTTCGATGTTTTTCGTGTTCTTCATCCAAAAATCCTAAAATCATATCTAAAACAACATTTCTTTCGATTTCTTCCATGGGTTTTCATCCTTAATGTCTAAGGAGTGTTTTAACAGCAAAACCCCCAATTTCTACCAACAATCCAAGCTCAAATCTCAAATTTTCATCAAGAACACTAACTTTTTCAAATATCCAAATTCTACGAAATTTCTTGTTCTAATAACATCATAAACCACCTAAGAATGTTTTAAATTAACATTCACACTTAAATTCATCCATTAAAACTCAAAATCTTAATTTTCTTCCATAGGTCCGAAAATGGAGAAAAAGAGAAATAGAGTAGATAAAACTTACCTCTTTACCTCTAGAACTCCTGAGAATCGGAAGTATGGTTAGAAAATACAAGATCGCCGGATGAAAATTTGAGAAATGATTGAAGAAGGGAAGATGGAAATGAACGAAGAACATGAAGCCTCGAGAGGAAGAAGGAGAATAAAAACTAATAATTGTATGTGTGGGCCCCACTAATTTCTTTTTCGATAAAATCGCTCATAGCCACCTTAGTTTATAAGATTTGTTCACTTTAATCCCTCTCGATGTCTCAAATACCACTTTAACCTCGAATCCATCATCTTTTCGGTACCGGACTCATAATTCATTCTCATAAGCTTTATTCTTCCTCTCAGGTTTCTATTTGGTCATTTCTCAAAAGTCCTCTATACTTTCTTTTCTTTTCACTTTAGTCCTTGAGAATTTGTAAAAATTTCCTAAATAAAAAATTAAAATTTCTATTCCCAGATTTTCTTCACTAATTCAAAAAGCACATTTTCACGTAATTAAATTTTTCACTAAATTTCAAATTAGACTTTAAATATTCATATAAATTCTTGAGATATTACAAAAAGAGTAACAAGTAGAGTAATATTTAAGCAATCAAATAAATGTGATTTAAAAACCCTTTTCTTATGTCTCCAAAAGCCTTTGCACGTGCCAGTACCCGACACAATACCAATCATCATACCAAGTGCCAGTTCCTGGCACATTATTAATTATCATGTTAAGTGCTCATACCTGGCACAATATCAAATATCATATCAAGTGCCAGTACCCCACACAACATCAAACATCATCTTAAGTACATGTCCAACATTCTTGAAGTAAAACGGAAATTACTAACAACCCATATATTTTAACAATTTCTATTTATACTTGTTTTCATAACACCTTGGGTATTTAATATTACAATATTACAAATCAGAAGGTGTACTAATCTATTGATTACCCCACAAAGTAAAAAATGAAATTTAGGGGAACAGATTGTTATCTAGCCCTTCCTCTTGGAGTTTCATTTCCACTACCACAACTAATTTACATACCATCTGAGTCTTTGAATAGTCTAGTAACTATACATTAACTTTTGAACCTAGAATGAAGATACTCATCCTATTTGATAGAGTAAGATTCAATAGGAGTTATGAGGAGTCAAGTAATTCTTCCTAAAACATCATACTACCAATAATCTTAAATTTATCAAGACCTGGAAATAAAACATTTCAAATTATCACCAATTACTTTGCATCCTTTTTCCCTTTAAGAAATTTTCCCTCAACACAAAAATATTGAGAAGCCCAAACCTTATCTTATAACCAATTTAAATATCCACTTTATTAAATTGGCACATTTATTTTACTGGCTTTAAAAAGGAAGGTATGTAACCATAAGAAGGAGAAGATCCATTCACACTCACCTTGTAGTAGCCAAATTTACCTTTATGCCTTCTAAAGAGTTGTCGAAGTGTTGAAAATGAATCCTTCAGGAAGAAGAAAATCACATAAGAGCAAGAAAAGAAATCTATGGGATTTAAACATCACATCCGGGTGGCTACAGTAGAGAGCCACTGCTCTTTGACTCTCACCCATTGTGGCGGGCTGTTTTAGCCCACCTAAGCAGCCACAGTAGTAGAAAATTGCTGCTGATGCTCGCTATAGTGGGTACTCCCAGAACCAGTAGCTCCTATTGTTGGGACGTTCTGGCAAGTGCACGAGTCGTACAAGTAATATAGTGAAAATGAGTAAAGAGTGTCGAACCCACGAGGACTAACGTTCTAAGTACTCCAGAAGTTCAAATGTATTATTTAGGCAAACAAATTTTAGATTGAAGATAGTTTTAATTAAAGAACTAAGAAGCAAAATTAGATTAAAATAAAATCAAATGGAAATAATTCAAATAAAAGGCCTAGAGTTACTAATCCCCTTCTTCCATCCTAAGAATTGCTAAACTCTCTTTGCACTTGTGATTCTAATTAATTATGCGTATTAATCTTAGGTTATCTTATGGCTTCAAGTGATTCTCCCGAACCTAAATTAAGCTATTCAACTCCTACGCAATCCCTTACGTGGGTTAAGCCAAATGCAACCAACCAAACTTTAATTAAATGAGATTAACTAAAATCCCTTTTAGTTAACAAGCAAAACCCCTAAGGTTCACGCACTCGTCCTATCCACTCAATGTTCTACTTTCACCTCCCTCTCCCGAGATCAGTAAACAAACTATAATTCGGCCAAGATCATAGCAAGTTCAATATAAATGAATGAATAGACATATATTAATCAAATGAAATCACAATTACAAAGAGAGATTCAATCCCTAATATGAAAGTTGGTTCATAGCAACTGTAGAATAGAAAATCAGCCACTCATGGCTCTAAAACTACGGAAAGTAGTAAAATATAAAGCAAACTCCATGAATCTGAGGTTGGGTTGACAGAAATTGGGCTTGATAGGTTTCAGGAATGGATTCCTCTTTCTCCTCTAGTAGAAATCGATGCCTCCCCTTTGTCTCTAACTTGGAATACCCTAAAAACATGTTCTGGTGCTATTTAAATCAGTGCAAAATCGCGAACCACCATTATAGCGGTGAATTCCCACCACTATAGCAGTGAAAGGCAGAGAGGGTGACTTTAAATGAATTCTTGTCCAGGGACCACTGCTATAGCGGTAAACATCCACCGCTATAGCGGTGGCAGGTAGAGAGATAGGCTACAGGGTCTTCAACTTTAGTAGTAGCCACTATAGCTGCACAGATCCACTGCTATAGTGGTGGACGGCAGAAAGCAAGGCTCCTAAACTGCTAGTTCTAGTGGTCACCACTATAGCGGCATTAGTCCACCACTATAGCGGTTGTCGGCAGAGAGTCAGGCTCAGAACTCTAGAACTATAGTATTTTCCTCCTCCACAATTCAACCTACACCAAAGGACAAATAACAGCATCAAATAGTAGGAAAGAATCATGAAATCACTCCATTTTTTAAAAGATCAAAGAAAACTAAAACTAATCTAAACTACTCAAAACATGAATTAAGAATCACAAGCTAATAAGAAAAAGACCAAAAAGAGATGGGATTTAGTACCAAAATGGTACTAAATTGAGAACTCAACACTCCCCAAAACTTGAACCTTTACTTGTACTCAAGCAAAAACTTTCAATGAGAAAAATTTTGAGAAAAATATGTGCAACCATGAATATGTGCAACTAGGAGGAGTAAAGATCTGAAAATATGAATCAAAGCAAGCCAAGCCTCATAAAACCATTTCTCAAAAGAATTAACTCAAGAGTTTGCAATCTTAGGGATTCAATAACAAGAGTTAACCAAACCACAAGAAAACTTGAAATTAAAGCTTCACATCTTAGAACAATTTATAAAACCAAATTCACAAAAATTCCAAAACTAAATTACTTTTTTGTTCTCAAAGGCATCATTTTATTTCGATTCTCAAGGGCTTCACTGTTTTGTTCTCAAGGATATAGCTTCCTTACTTTCCCTATTTCCTTTGGAAATTTTTGTAAATTTTCTCATTTTATTTTAATTATAGGAGCCTATCCCTTATTGAAACATTCAGCTATCTCCTTATTGAATCTTTTTTTCACTAGCCCCTTATTGAACCCTTTTTTTTCAAAAGAATATGATCTAAAAACCATTCACAAAGAGACAAAAACAAGACTCCTGTTATTTTGAAGTGATAAGGCTAACAATCATAAAAATCTGAGAAACTTAATATTAGCAAACTCAAGAGGTGAATCTTACATATATATATATATATATATATAACAAGATTTGACTTGACAAAGAATTCCAAACTTTCAGATTTCAAAATTTTTAAAAATTTTCCTCCTATAGCATATGCTTATGGACAACACAAAATTAACCAAAATTTTCTCAATGAAGAAACCCATCAGCATGTTAAACCTCTCCCCCAAACTTAAATTTGACAGTGTCCTCACTGTCCCAAATCAGCACACAGAGGAAAAGAATAAACAACATAACAAACAAAACAAAACAAAACAAAACAAAATGCTATCACAAACATCTTAACTGCCATTCACCAAGATAATAATCATGACCATGTTCAGCATTTAACAATTCAAATCCATATATGAATTAAAATAACAGTTAAAATATTTCTAATAGCAACACACCAAACCACAAAAACAGAAAAAAAAATATGAAAGCAATAAACTTGGGTTGCCTCCCAAGAGCGCTAAGTTTATAGTCTTCAGCCAGACTTTATCATTTTTATCCTGGATAACAATGACTCATGTAGGGGTCTTGAAGCTGAATTGACATTGTTTCTTCCCTACTATTGCAGGCTTCCTTTTCCACCAATGATTTTGCAATATTAAACACATTAAAAGTCTCTGTCTCATTATGGACTGTCATAGTTAATGTCTCATGAGCCACATTAATTACCACTTCCAAAGTAGCCAAGAATGGCCTACCCAGAATGAGAGGGATTTCCTCATCTTCCACCATATCTAATACCACAAAATCCATAGGAAAGAAGAATTTTCCTACTTTGACTAGCACATTTTCTACTACCCCATATGGATGTCTCAAGGATCGGTTGATAAGTTGAAGAGTCATCATGGTTAGTTTCACCTGACCAATCCTGAGTTTCTTGAAAATTGATAAGGGCATAAGATTAATGCTAGCCCCAAGATCACATAAAGTCCTCTTGAATGTGACATCCCCAATAGTACAGGGGATGGAGAAACTCCCTGGATCCTTGAGTTTCGGAGGCAACTTCTTATCTATGATTGCGCTGCACTCTTCATTCAATGTGACTTTCACATTATTCCCTATCTTCTTTTTTTTTTCAGCAACATCTCCTTCATGAATTTTGCATACATAGACATTTATTCTAAGGCTTCAACAAAAAGTATGCTTATTTGCAATTTACTCAATACCTCCAAAAATCTACTGAATTGCTTCTCATTGTGCTTTTTGGCCTCTGAGCCTAACAATACGGTAGTGGTGGAAAAAAACTTTCAGCCCTTATATATTTTACTACCCTTCCAGATTTACCTTTTTCCTCTGAAACATCAGCTTCTTTAGTTATAGTTTCTTGAGATTTAGCAACCTCATCTCTTCCCTCTTCAACAATCACTTCTTTAGGAGGATCATGTGATTTAAAAGTATTTGGGAGCTCCTTGCCACTTCTTAATGTAATGGCATTACAATACTCTCTCCCCTCTCTTCTTGGGTTGTTTTCAGTGTCACTAGGGAGATTACCTTGTGGCCTATTGTTCAGAGCAAAAGCTAGCTGTCCCATTTGAGTCTCTAGATTCTTGATAGCCACATTCTGAGTCTAAAATATCAACTCACTTTTCTCCATAAATTTCATAAATATCTCCTCCATCGAAGGTTTCTTCTCCACTTGAGATGTTAGAACTCTATTTTGAGGAGAGTAATTGTTATGACTCCCAAAACCAGGAGGATGGGAAGGCTTACCAAAAGATGATGAAGCTGAAGGATTTAGACAATGATTATTACTCCAAGAAAAATCTGGGTGATTCTTATTCCCCGAATGATATGAGTTGGAATAGGAATTTTGTTGATTTCTCTGAGTATTACCATTTGGTTTAGTTGCTCCATCACAGTCGAATCATCACAACACCCATTATTGTGTGCACCTTCACAAAAATCACAATTAGCCTCAAGAGTGATTACTGCATTCACTCTAGCCGTCTCTTATTATCTTGAGCACAACATGTTGACTTTCTTGGTCAGTGCTTTATTCTATGCCAATAGAGCATTGAGGGTATCCAACTCCATAATCCCTTTCTTTGACTTGTTCCTAGATTTAATGGAAGCATTCTGACTTGCTTCCATAGTTTCAATTATTTCTCGAGCTTGTTCAATCAACTTAGACATCAAAGCACTACCAGTTGCAGTGTCCAATTTATCTTAAGTCTCATATGTGAGACCACTGTGAAAAATAGTTAGCTGCTGCCACTCTTGAAGACCATGGTTTGGACATTTCATTAGTAAATTCTTGAACCGTTCCCAAACCTCATATAAACCTTCACATTCATGCTGATAAAAGGCTTTGATCTCATTCCTCAATTTGATTGACCTTGAGGGAGGAAAGAATTTATCTAAAAACCTCTTTTGGAGTTCATCCCAAGTTGTGATGCTCTCTCTCGGTTGAGCATTCAACCAACTCTTAACCGTATCCCTCAAGGAAAATGGAAACAGACGGAGACGTATGACGTCATCGCTTACTCCATTAATTTTAACTATATCACAAATATCCAAAAAATTTGTGATATGATTATTCAGGTCTTCGATGGGACTCCCTCCAAACTGATTCTGTTGGACCAAGTTCATCAAGACAGCTTTAATTTTGAAGTTTTTCGCACCAAGTGCAGGTTTTACTATATTGGAGGCATGTCCAGCATTGTTGGGTGAGGCATAGTCCCACACTGCTCTATTTTCATCTTGTTGTAAGTTTGCAACTTTATTTCCTCCATTGTTTTCTATGCCACCCAGATTTACATTATTCTCTGCCATTTCTTCTTGAGAACTTTGCCCCTCTTGAAATTTTCTTGCCTTAGCTTCTCTTAGAGTTCTCCTTGCAAGCCTCTTGATTTTAGGATTGAAGAGAAAATCAGAAGTGTGAGTGGTACCTTGCATACATAGTAGAAAATTACCAGTTAGAAGTGACAAAAAGGAAATCAAAAAAATAACTCTAAAAGCAAAAATGACTATTTAAACAAAAAAACAAAATAAGAAATAAAGAAAAATAAAACAAAACAGAAAAATGCCTAATCTAGCACCTTTAAATTTCTTAGAATATTAGTTAAAAACCGTTAGTCCCCGGCAACGGTGCCAAAAACTTGTTGGGACGTTCGGGCAAGTGCACCAGTCACACAAGTAATATAGTGAAAATAAGTAAAGAGTGTCGAACCCACGAGGACTAAGGTGCTAAGTACTCCAGAAGTTTAAACATATTAGGCAAACAAATTTTGGATTAAAGATAGCTTTAATTAAAGAACTAAGAAGTAAAATCGGATTAAAATAAAATCAAATGGAAATAATCCAAATGACAGGCCTAGAGTTACTAATCCCCTTCTTCCATTCAAGGAATTGCTAAACTCTCTCTGCACTTATGATTCTAATTAATCATGCATGTTAATCTTAGGTTATCTTATGGCTTAAAGTGATTCTCCATTACCTAAATTAAGCTACTCAGCTTCTACACAATCCCTTACGTGAGTTAAGCCAAATGCAACCAACCTAACTTTGATTAAACAAGATTAACTAAAATCCCTTTTAGTTAACAAGCGAAAACCCCTAAGGTTCACCCACTCATCCTATCCACTCAATGTTCTACTTTTACCTCCTTCTCCTAAGATCAGTAAACAAACTATAATTCAGCCAAGATCATAGCAAATTCAATATAAATGAATGAACAGACATATATTAATCAAATGAAATCACAATTACAAAGAGAGATTCAATCCCTAATTTGAAAGTTGGTTTATAGTAACTCTAGAACAGAAAATTAGCCACTTATTGCTCTAAAACTACGGAAAGTAGTAAAATATAAAGCAAACTCCATGAATCCGAGGTTGGGTTGATAGAAATCGGGCTTGATACACTTTAAAAATGGATTCCTCCTTCTCCTTTACCAAAAATTGGCGCCTCCCCTCTGTCTCCAACTCAGAATACCCTAAAAACATGTTCTGGTGCTATTTAAATCAGTGCAGAATTGCGAACCACCGCTATAGCGGTGAATTCCCACCGCTATAGCGGTGGAAGGCAGAAAGGGTGACTTTAAATGAATTCTTGTCCAGGGACCACCGCTATAGCGGTAAACATCCACCACTATAGCAGTGGCTGGCAGAGAGATAGGCTACAAAGTCTTCAACTTCAGTAGCAGCCACTATAGTGGCAAAGATCCACCACTATAGTATTGGATGGCAGAAAGCAAGGCTCCTGAGCTGCTAGTTCTAGTGGTCACCGCAATAGTGTCATTGGTCCACCGCTATAGCGGTGGTTGGCAGAGAGTCAAGCTTAGAACTCTAGAACTGTAGCATTTTCCTCCTCCACAATTCAACCTACACCAAAAGACAAATAACAACATCAAATAGTAGGAAAGAATCATGAAATCACTCCATTTATTACAAGATCAAAGAAAACTAAAACTAATCTAAACTACTCAAAATATGAGTTAAAAATCACAAGCCAACAAGAAAAAGACCAAGAAGAGATGAGATTTAGTACCAAAATGGTACTAAATTGAGAACTCAACACCTATAGCAGTTTTGAGTTCCTTTCTCCCATGGTTGCATCTCAAACATCCACTTTTTCACAATATTGTTTTTACCTCACTCAAATCATTTCAGAAAATGCAAGGGAAGTCCCAATCTTCAGCAAATAAATCACAAATCCAAGATAAACCATACTCTTTCCAAAAGTGCAAGAAGCCTCATATATTTCTAACTGAATAAAATCAACCAAAGAACATAGATTCTCTTCTTAAAATTTCTGTCAAGCCAGTCCCAACCTTCCTATTTTAGATTTTTCTCCCATCCTAGAATCCCTAGGTTCTCGGTTTGCAAAAAAGGAAAAGAATGAGAAGAAAAAGAGTTGAAATCAAAAGAGTGGAGGAGAAGGTGATCCTACCTCACGGAGAAGGGGTCGTCGGTGGTAAAGGTAGTAGTAAACGACGGCTTTCTCAGCTCTCACTTTCCCCTTCTTCTCTAAGCTCTCCATTTCTCTCTCCCTTTGTGTGGAAACCGAAAATGGGTTAGTGAATGGGTGCCAGGAACCTTCAGGAAATGCAATAAAAGCAAAGGGACACTTGGCATGATGTTGGTGAAGGCTGGACACATGGCATGATTTCCTTGTATCTTTTATTTCTCTATAGTGCTAATTTAGCACAAGGAAATTCCCTCACTTTAAGCTTTCCTCTAGGTCCCTAAGTTTTCTTAAAAAAAAAAATTTAAAACCCACCTACAATTCAAATTTTCATAATTTCCCCCATCCCTTGGCTCATTTCCTATCACATAATGCTCCCAAAATTTGAAAGATTTCAAATAGATCCTCAAGGATTATTTTATTTTTATAAGGAATTTATCCATAAAATTTCAGGATGTTACAGGTTTAATCCTATTAGGTTATTATTATTATTATTATTATTATTATTATTATTATTATTATCATCATTATTATTATTATTATTTCCTTTGTTTAATACTTTAATTGTAATTTTCGACTATTAGGTATTATTTAAGTAATATTTTTTATTATTTGATCCTAATCCTATTATATTATTTTAGTTTAATTAATATTATTTAATTATCCTTCTAGAATCTAGACTAAAATATTCTCTTATATATTAATTTATATAATATTTAATTAATTGATTGTTTATATAAGTTTTAAGATATCCTTATCTAAATCTTATTTAAAGTCTTCTAGGATTTAATTGATTATTATTATTATTATTATTATTATTATTATTATTATTATTATTATTATTATTATTATTATTATTAGTGGACTCACACCACACTTGTCTTGTTTTCCTAATGGGCTCCCACGTATTAGCCTTAATTTGGCCTACCTATTGGATTTTTAGTTTAGGCCTTTTAATTAACACCTAACTTATTTATATTGGGCCCTAGCTTATCTTACTAAATAATTATTGGGCTTAGTTTTACATTTAATTAGGTAACTGTACTTGGGCCTTAGATTGTTAATCCATCCCTACTGTTTATTTATTTTATTAAATCCTTAGGAGTTTCTTTTTATTATTTTGACTATTTTTAATTTTCCTCTAGTCCTGACAATTTTCATCTCCCTAGGGTCTCACATGTGCCTTATTGTAACATCTCCCATCCCACACCACAATTTGAAGTATTTTTAGTTTGACCCCTAGCCAACTTTTATTTTTTCACTTTAGTCCCTTTGTACCCCGGATCACACAACATCATATCTTATCACATATAACTCGTCATCCTACATAATATGTGCAACATGGACATGTAATGCATGCACTTTGTAATCATACACATAGATAAGTTTCAAACACATATAATATGCAAATAGAAAAATTAGAAATCAAGGAAAAATTCATCCACGAGTATCATAAGACTATTAGTAAAACAAATATTATATCAAATTTTAACAAAAAGACCAAGCTTCAAACTTCAAAGAATCAAATTTATTACTTATGCAAAGTCATCAATCATCATTCTCAATTTCAAGAGAAACATTTGAACCCTTATTAGTAGTAGATCCATCATCATCAACATCTTTACCGTATACATACAATTTATAAAATAAATCATAATAAGTAATAACAATTAGTTGTTGAATAAGTATTATTACAATTGAATCATACACTCTTATTGTATAAAATTTAAATATATTACCTTCAAGTTCAAATCCATGTAACCAATTGCGAGCATATATATGAGTGCTTGAGCATTTTTTGAAATGACGGAGCATCTGTACTTACTAAACTTGTGAGCTAATACTAGATGTTGATTCACTAGTTACTATAATGATCAAAATGCTAAATACATCACAAGCTATTTTGGAAAGACATGGAAACCATGCACGATGATCTTTCCAATATTGTAAAACATCTGTGTTCTTATAAAATTGAGGCTCTAATTTTGGCTCTTCCAAATATGTATCTAACTTAGACTTTCCAATAATACTAACATTTTGACTCACGAAAGTAAGATACTCCTATACAGTTGAAGTATAATACCCCAAGTATTACTGTGTGGTTAAAGGTATGCAAGTTTGGGGGAGTGAAAATTTTTTTATGAATTAAGGAGCTTTGACCAAACAAACAAAGGATCCTAAAGTTTAATAAGGACTAAGACTTGCCTTTGTCAAGCAAATTTTAGCAGGAAAGAAAACATAAGTAGTGAGTGTAGAAAGAATGCTTAAGGACTAAAGATAGAAGAAAAGAAAATATGGACTACTCTTGAGAAAAGACTGAATAGGAACCCGTAAGGGAGAATGGATCGTGTGAGAAAGGAATTATGAGTTTGGTACCTTAAGGATGATAGAATTGAGGTTGAAATGGAATTTGGGACACTGAGAGGGACTAAAGTGAATAAATGAGGGATTTTGGTATTTTAATGAAAATGGGATATGATGATGTGTATTTTATGGAATTGTAATTGGATGCTGTAGTGATAATTAAGCTATCTCAATTCCCTTGCTAGTCTTAATTAAAATTGCCCTAAAGGGACCAAATTGAAGAGAAAATTGTATGGGCCCCACATCCCTTTATCCATTTTCTCCATCTCACATGTCCCTTTTCTCTATCCAGCGTCTGAGTCTTTCTTCAAGACCATTCACGACTACTTGAGGGAGAAAGGAAAATCAAGGAAGCTTAGAAGACTTGGTGAGTAAATGTTCTTCTTCATCATCATTATCATCCTCATCATCATCATCATCATCTTCGTCTTCTTTTTCTCCCTTTTCCTTTCCTTTCAAGAAGAAAACTGATATCGGGCATTTTTATATACTTTTTAGTCCCTATTTTAGTCCTTTTTGCCTCTTTGATTTTGTCAATTCTCTAATTTTATTATGTTTTGGAATTTATTGGGTATAAACTATTTATGAATTGAATGTGTTTCAATTTTATATTTTCAGAACTTGAATTGCAAAATGCTCAATCTAATTCCTACAAATCTTAATTTTGGAGAGAAAAGTGCTGACATGGACAAAGATGCTGATTTGGATGCTAATGTGGCACTTTTTAGGTGATGCAGATGCTGACTAGGATATGCTGGATATGGGGCCCACTTGAACTCTTATTCAATGCCATGTAGTCAGAATTTTTGGGCAGAAATATTAATTTTCGTAGGTCAGAAAAGCATGGCTGAAATATTAATTTTGCCATGATATTCTACTGCTGTTCTGCTGCTGTTTGTTACTTTTCTGCTGCATAAATATTAATTTTGCTGCTGCCAAACCTATCTACTGCTGCCATACCTATCTGCTGCTGCAGAAATATTAATTATGCTGCTGTTTTGCTGTCAAAGTGCTACCACATCATGGAAGAAGCATCCAAGGAAGCATCTAGGGTAGAATATTCTAAGGCATTGAAGGGGCATCAGTTTTAGAGAAGAGAACACTTTTATTTTGTAACCAGAACTTAGGAAATTCGGAGCTCTCTCTTCCTCTCTGTTTTTGCTTCTGTTGTTTGCTATTTTGCTCTCATGGAGGGCTAAGTTTTCATTGTAATTAGTCACTAGACCACTGGGATGTTGTAGCTTGAACTAAGAATGCAAGCTAAGTGTTTTATTCTCCATTTTCATCTCATTTCATTTCTGTTTTGCTGTCATGTTTATTTTGCCGTCAAATTCTGATTAGAGCTTGAGAATGTAACATAAACTGACTTATATATAAGACATAACCTTGCTTGACTGATTAGGAAAGTGAGGGAGGCGAAATGACTAGTTAGATGATATATTTAACTTGGTTTGGTTGAGATTTTCCATTGAATGCATCTAATTATAGTAGAGAGATGTTCTTGACTGTAATTAGTAGCATTAAATTCTAGATGTTATTCTAGAACCATTTTCATAAAGAACCAAACGATGGAATGAGAACAAAATTGAATCAATGAGTTAGGTAATGATAGTTACACTCCCATGAATCCTAGTGGCTGATTACATAGTCTCTTTACTGTCAATACCTTGCAAATTCTGCTGCTGCTACTGCTGTTGCTGTTGCTGCTGTTGCATTTATTTGGTTGCTGTTTTGTTTGTTTTATTAGTATTGCCAACAAACCCCCCCCACGTTTATGTACTCTTCATTAGTGTTTGGGTGTTTAGAACGATTAATTAGTACTAAGAAGTGAGGCTCCTTGAGTGAATACGACCTGGGGATCACTATACTGCAAATTGCCACAAATTCAATTCTGGGCGATTTGGCATCGTAGTGGCGTGAACCAGAATTTTGGCGCCGTTGCCGGGGAGCCAATTCACTTCCAAGTTATCTAATTAGTTGTTTAAGTGTTTCTTTGTTTAATTTTAAGTTATCTAGTATTGTTGAAACGGTTTACAAGTTTTTGACTTTTTATCGGTTACTATTCATAGGCAAAGAACTAACTACCTCCGATTGACCTCAAACTTGGTATACCACTAGTTTTCGACGTTTTAAGCAAATTCCAACCACTTGATTATCCAAAGGATCATCTTGGATGGCCATTTTGCCAAATTCCATCGTTTAGGCCTCCTTTTCTATTTTTTTAATATTTTTTTGATTTTTCTAATTAATTGTGATTTTTAGTGTGATTTTTGTAGTTTGAATTTTTGAATTCTGTTTTTTGTGTTTGTCTCTCCAATTTGTCAAGAATGTTTCCAAGAAAAATCAGATTTTTCTGAGATACTTAAATTTTTGGTGATTTTCATCGATTGGAGTCTTTTGTAGTGATTTAGTTGTTTTTGTTATTTTCTTGTGAATTTGTGCCATTTCTAGTATATGAGAAGGTCTGGTCACGTGGACTTACCACCTTTTGATCCAAAAATTGATAGGACCTTCCATAGGCTAGTGAGAAGTAATAGCATTAGGACTAGTATAGTTTCTGAAATTCTTGCTGAAATTGTTGAGTTTGCTGTCAACAGTGTAGAAGTTGAATCAGATTCCGAATCTGATATTGTGTTAGAGTCTACAGATTCTGAGTCAGCTGGGATAACTGGGATAGATAACCAAAATGCACAAGTGCCTCAAAATAGGCAGGAACAATCAATTAAAGAGTTGATTGCACCTGATGTGCATTATCAACCATTGTGCATAAATTATCCTGAGTTGGATGCTAATTTTGAACTAAAATCTGGTCTAATCCATTTGTTGCCTAAGTTTCATGGTCTTGCAGGAGAAGATCCGCACAAGCACTTAAAGGAGTTCCATGTTGTCTGCTCTACCATGAGACCACATGGAGTTGGAGAAGAACAGATCAAATTAATAGCATTCCCTTTCTCTCTGGATGGGGCAGCTAAGGATTGGCTTTACTATCTACCCACTGCCTTGATAACAAGATGGGATGAGCTGAAGAAGTTATTCTTAGAAAAATTCTTTCCAGCCTCCAGAACAGCAGCAATCAGGAAGGATATCAGTGGGATTAGACAGTTGAATGGTGAGTCTCTGCATGAATATTGGGAGAGGTTTAAGAAGCTTTGCTCATGCTGTCCAAACCACCAGATTTCAGAGCAGCTTCTCATCCAATATTTCTATGAAGGATTACTACCTATGGACAGATACATAGTTGATGCAGTTGCTGGTGGGGCATTGGTGGATAAGACTCCTACTGCAGCAAATAAATTGTTGGCCAAGATGGCCCAAAATGCTCAGTAATTTGGCACCAGATTGAGTGATCCAACAGTTACTGTCAATGAGGTGAGGACACCTCCCATGGAGCAACAAAGGATAGAAAATAAATTGGAAGAGTTAGCTTCAATGGTGAGGCAATTGGCATTAAATCAGAGAACACAACAACAAGCCCCTCCTCCTTCAGTCTGTGGTATTTGTTCTCTGAATACCCACCATACTGATCAGTGCCCTCAGCTGCAAGAGACCCCAACTGAGTCATGTGCTGGTATATTCCCTGGTAGACCCATGCAGCCACAACAACAGAGATATGACCCATATTCCTCCACATACAATCCTGGGTGGCGTGATCATCCAGCTTTCAAGTATGGGAATACATCCAACCCCCCTTACCAACCACCCCATGCAAGATACAACCAACCTGAAGCTAGCCATACACCTCCTCCAGCACCCAAGAAACCTGAGCCTAGTCTTGAGGATCTAATGAAGCAACTGACTAACAATACTCTTCAGTTCCAGCAAAGGACAGAAACAAATATACAGAATTTGGAAACTAAGATTGGCCAGTTAGCCACAACAGTCAATGAGCTGAAAAGCCAAGGTTCAGGGAGTTTGCCATCCCAACCAGTGATCAACCCAAGAGGCAATGTGAGTGCCATCATCTTGAGGAGTGGCAAACAAGTAGACAGTCCAGCTTCTGAATCTGAACCAGAAAAATCAAATGTCCAGCAAAGTGTTCCTTCATCTTCAACCAGTGAGCAAAATAAAAAGGATGAAGAAGTGGTTCAGAAAATTCCTCTTCCTTTCCCCAATAGGCAGACTCAATCAAGGAAAGCTTCTGAATCTGACATGGATAAAGAGATCATGGAGACCTTCAGGAAAATAGAGGTCAATATCCCACTTTTGGAAGCAATTAAGCAAATCCCCAAGTATGCCAAGTTCCTCAAAGAGTTGTGCACTCATAAGAGCACTCATAAGAGGCGTTTAAGGGGTAATGAGAGAGTCAATTTGGGGAGAAATGTGTCTGCACTCATCCAACCACCCATGCCACCCAAGTGCAAAGATCCTGGAACTTTCACAATACCATGCACAATAGGCAACATGGAGTTCTCCAATGCTATGCTGGATTTGGGAGCCTCAATCAATGTTATGCCTAAATCAGTGTATTCGAGCCTCAAGATTGGTGTTCTTTCACCAACTGGAGTGATTGTCCAACTTGCCAATAGGAGCACAGCACATCTAGCAAGAGTTTTAGAAGATGTCCTGGTAAGAGTTAAAGATCTCATTTTTCCTGCTGATTTTTATGTGCTTGATATGGAAAATGATAATACTCCTGGCCATGCACCATTAATACTTGGTAGACCTTTTCTGAAAACTGCAAAAACCATCATTAATGTGCATGAAGGGACTTTGTCGATGGAGTTTGCTAGTAACAAAATTGATTTTAACATTTTGGATGCCATGAAACATCCTATAGAAAAATCATTCCAATGTGCATGTGGTTAACTTTTTGGATTACTTAGTTGATGAGGCATGTAATGATTTCCAAACTGAATTAATTTCTGATTTTCCTGAATTCTCTGATTTGGTAGATGCCTTTGAATGCAATTGTGCTGGTTCTGAATTCTGTCATGCTTGCACTGAAATTGAAAACTCTCTAAATGCTGACAATTCTGAGTTGCATTCTGAGTTGCATTCTAATTTGCATAGTGATTTGGATTCTGATGTGCATTCTGATTCTGTAAATTTCTCTAGCTTATACTTAGATTCTGTTTCTATTTTAGGTAGTTGTAGGTGTAGTGATTTAAATTGTAATGTTGCACATTCTTCATCTCTTTCCTCTTGTGCTGCTAACCCTTCCTCCTCTTTAGCCAAGGATTCTGTCTTTGAGCAAACTAAATTTGTAGGTGCCTCCTTGGATGTGATTCCACAAAAACTAATTCCATCCTCCATCCAACCACCGGCATTGGAGTTGAAGGCTTTACCAGAAAACCTCAAGTATGCCTTCTTGGAAGTAGGAGACAGACTTCCAATCATTGTGGCCAACAACTTGAACCCCAATCAAGAAGAAAAATTGATCAGTTTGCTGAAAAAGAATAAGAAGGCGATTGGGTGGACTCTAGCAGACATTCCTGAAATTAGTCCTTCAGTGTGCATGCACCGAATTCTCCTTGAAGAAGAGACAAAACCAGTGAGGCAACCCCAAAGAAGACTCAACCCCATGATCCTTGATGTAGTCAAGAAGGAGGTAAGTAAGCTCCTCCAAGCTGGTATTATTTATCCTATCTCTGATAGTAAGTGGGTGAGTCCGGTACAAGTAGTGCCAAAGAAAATCGGGGTAACTGTTATAGCAAATGAAAATAATGAGTTAGTGCCCACTAGAGTTCAAAACAGTTGGCGTGTTTGCATTGATTATAGGAAGTTGAACCAAGCAACTAGAAAAGATCATTTTCCTCTTCCTTTTATTGATCAAATGCTTGAGAGACTTGCTGGCAAGTCTCATTACTGTTTTCTTGATGGTTTTTCTGGATATTTTCAAATTCACATTGCACCTGAAGATCAGGAGAAGACTACCTTCACCTGTCCCTTTGGTACTTTTGCATATAGACGCATGCCTTTTGGTCTCTGTAATGCACCTGGCACGTTTCAAAGATGCATGTTAAGCATATTTTCTGATTTGTTAGAGGATTGCATGGAAGTGTTCATGGATGATTTTTCTGTTTCTGGAGACTCATTTGATTCATGTTTGAAAAATTTGGAGAGAGTACTTGAGAGATGCATAGAGAAAAATTTGGTCTTGAATTATGAAAAATGTCATTTCATGGTAGAGCAAGGAATAGTCCTAGACCACATAGTGTCATCACGTGGCATAGAAGTAGATAAAGCCAAAATTGATGTTATCTCTTCTTTGCCTTACCCCACTTCTGTGCGGGAAGTTCGCTCTTTTCTTGGCCATACAGGATTTTATAGAAGATTCATCAAGGACTTCAGTAAGATCGCTCTACCCCTATCTAAACTCCTCCAAAAAGAAACTGATTTCATTTTTAATGATGCTTGCAGGTCAGCTTTTGATGAGTTGAAGAAGCAACTTACCTCCCCTCCTATCATCCAACCTCCACGGTGGGAGCTTCCCTTTGAGCTCATGTGTGATGCCTCAAATTTTGCTGTAGGAGCAGTACTTTCACAAAGAGTAGAAAAGAAGTTGCATGTCATAGCCTATGCGTCCCGTACCCTTGATTCAGCTCAATCAAATTACACAACAACGGAGAATGAGTTTTTAGCAATTGTTTTTGCTTTAGAAAAATTTAGATCATATTTGCTTGCCTCCAAAGTAATTGTGTTTTCTGACCATGCAGCACTGAAATATTTGTTGAAGAAACCGGATGCAAAGCCGAGATTGCTTAGATGGATGCTGCTCCTCCAAGAATTTGATGTGGAAATCAAGGATAAGAGTGGGGCAGAGAATGTAGTAGCAGATCACTTGAGTAGGCTTTCTGATCTTCCATTGGAACATCTCCCTGTAAGAGACAATTTTCCAGATGAGTGTTTCCTCCTTTTGCATGGTATTAGTGAGCCTTGGTATGCTGATTTAGTGAATTATCTTGTTGCATCTGAATTACCTGCATACCAAAATAGACATCAATTGAATAAATTAAGAAGCGAGGCTAGGTACTATGTGTGGGATGACCCTTATTTGTGGAAAATTTGTAGTGACCAAATTATTAGGAGATGTGTTCCAAATCATGAATTTGCATCTGTGCTGAATTTTTGTCATACTCTTGCATGTGGTGGACACTTTGGTCCCCAAAGAACAGCTAGAAAAGTGTTAGATTCTGGTTTATATTGGCCTACTTTGTTTAGGGATGCCTTTGATTTTTGCAAAAACCGTTCTAGGTGTCAAAGAACTGGAAATGTGTCTAAAAGAAATGAAATGCCTCAACAACCTCTTCTTTTCTGTGATGTTTTTGATGTTTGGGGTATTGACTTTATGGGTCCTTTTCCTGTTTCTTTTGGCTTCATGTATATCTTAGTTGCTGTGGATTATGTGTCGAAGTGGGTGGAAGCTAAAGCCACCCGAACTGATGATTCTATTGTTGTTGTAGATTTCCTTCGTTCACATATTTTCTGCAGATTCGGTGTCCCCAAGGCCATAATCAGTGATCAAGGATCACACTTTTGCAATAGAAACATGCAAGGGCTATTGAAGAAATATGGGGTGGTGCACAAAACCTCTACACCTTACCACCCCCAAACCAATGGGCAAGCAGAAGTCTCCAACCGAGAGATAAAGCAAATATTAGAGAAAACTGTACAACCCAACAGAAAAGATTGGAGTAAGAGGCTTGACGATGCGCTTTGGGCCTATAGAACCGCTTTCAAGACACCCATCGGCATGTCTCCATACCGCTTGGTATTTGGTAAAGCATGTCACTTGCCGGTGGAGATTGCACACAAGGCATATTGGGCCGTTAAACAATGCCATATGGACATGACCCTAGCCGGTAAAGAAAGAAAGTTGCAACTTCAAGAACTGGAAGAACTAAGGCTAGGGGCTTATGAGAATGCGTGCATCTATAAAGAGAGGACAAAAGCTTTACATGATCAGAAAATTGAGAAAAAAGAATTCCAAGTGGGAGACAAAGTCCTTCTCTATAATTCTCGCCTCAAGCTAATGCCCGGTAAGCTTCGCTCTAGATGGGTTGGCCCTTTTGTTATTACTAATGTCTTTCCTTTTGGTGCAATAGAAATTCAAAATGAGGCCACCAACAAGCAGTTCATGGTAAATGGGCAAAGGTTGAAGAAGTTCTACGAGGGCTTCAAAGAAGAAACAGTAGAGGAAATCCAACTCTACAATGTTCCGGCTCCATGATAAGGCCGTACTCTTTCCCTCCTTTTAATTTATATCCTCTTCATTTTATTTGATGTTTGGTAATAATTTGCATTGAGGACAATGCAATGTTTAAGTGTGGGGGGAGAGAATTTGAGTTTATTCAAAAAAAAAAATATTTCCTGCTGAATTTTTGAGCTATCTTGCATGAATTTTCTGTACTGATTGGCTATGAATTTTGCTAGTTTCTTTACATGTTTTTAAAGCTTTATATGTCTTCTAGCTGTAGAATTTTATTTGGTGTCTTTCGCATTTGTTTTGGTGTAGTTTTGTGTCAGTAAAGCTGAGTCGCCAGAATTTCTACAGTGCAGAATTTTGCTACTCTGTTTTGCCCGAATTTGATGTTTTATTTTTGAAAAAATTGATGGAGTTTTGGTGTGGAATTATGCATGATGAAATAGTTAAAGTGTAGATTGACTTAGCATGAAGAGAATTTAGCCTTATTTCTCTAAGGAATTCAAGTTAAATGGCAATGATGTTGATTTTAACGAATTTTTAGTAATAGTCTTTTAGCAGTGAGGATTTGAGCCTAAATGAAAAATGCTATTCTTTCTGTGTGTGCTGCCCTATCATGGATTTTCACTCTAGAACTTGTCTTGAATCTTTGGTTAAGGCTACATATCTTGTACATGCTTGGAAATGATTTAGGCATTTGTTTCTTGTTACCCACTTTTAGCCAGATAGCCTTCCATATGTTGTTTCCATTGTATGCCATTTTGTGCCTTACCCATTTTCTTTCTTGCGTTTTTTTTCCACCACTTTTTCTGCCTACAACAATATTTTTCTCTTCCAACTTAAGATGTGAGGAGTATTTTAAATTCTTTTAAGGGATTGATATGCTGAAAAATCTTGTGAATTTTGGGGTATTTTGAACTATATTTCTCCTACTTCCTCTCAAGCAAAAGAAAAAGATTGGCCAATCAAGAAGAAAAAGAAAGAATAAAAAAATGAAAAAAAATAATAATAATAAAAAAAATTTGAAAAAAAAAAGAGAAAATGATCAAAAAGAGGAGCAGGTAGAACATTGAGACCCAAATTTATTTATACTCAGTCTCTTATATTTCACTTATAAATACTCTTCATTTTCTTGAGTTGTTACCATATTTTGTTTCATTATTCAATCTTTCCCTTTTGTTTCCCACTATTTTTCCTACCCACGTTACAACCTTGTAAAGTCCTTTTGATTCAAGTATGTATTGGATTCAAGTAGTGGAGATTTAGATTCTTGACAAGCTTATGGTAGTGAATTCTGTGATAAGTTAAATTTCGAGTGATTTACCCTAGACACTTGAGAGAATAGAGAGTAAACATATTCCTGGTGAGGAGGCTAATTACTTGAATTCATTCGTATCAAATTAAATTGCCATGATGCTTGGAATCTTAGAAATTTAAGATTAATTTTCTTCGAGTGCTAAATCTTTTCAAAATTTTTAATTATTCTATTCTAGCATGCTTTCCACACTTTTTCTTTGGTGTCTTTTGGTGTTCTGAATATTATTTTGCCCAGGAGTGCAAAAGGCCAAGTGTGGGGGATTTGATATCGGACATTTTTATATACTTTTTAGTCCTTTTTGCCTCTTTGATTTTGTCAATTCTCTAATTTTATTATGTTTTAGAATTTATTGGATATAAACTATTTATGAATTGAATGTGTTTCAATTTTATATTTTCAGAACTTGAATTGCAAAAT
The DNA here is from genome assembly GCA_037074585.1 of Biancaea sappan. NCBI lineage: Eukaryota > Viridiplantae > Streptophyta > Magnoliopsida > Fabales > Fabaceae > Biancaea > Biancaea sappan. Next base: position 58,915,339 of record CM073490.1, read on the forward strand.
GCTCAATCTAATTCCTACAAATCTTAATTTTGGAGAGAAAAGTGCTGACATGGACAAAGATGCTGATTTGAATGCTAATGTGGCACTTTTTGGGTGATGCAGATGCTGACTAGGATATGCTAGATGTGGGGCCTACTTGAACTCTTATTCAATGCCATGTAGTCAGAATTTTTGGGCAGAAATATTAATTTTCGTAGGTCAGAAAAGCATGGCTGAAATATTAATTTTGCCATGATATTCTGCTGCTGTTCTGCTGCTGTTTGTTACTTTTCTGCTGCAGAAATATTAATTCTGCTGCTGCCATACCTATCTGCTGCTGCCATACCTATCTGCTGCTGTAGAAATATTAATTATGCTGCTGTTTTGCTGTCAAAGTGCTGCCACATCATGGAAGAAGCATCCAAGGAAGCATCTAGGGTAGAATATTCTAAGGCATTGAAGGGGCATCAGTTTTAGAGAAGAGAACATTTTTATTTTGTAACCAGAACTTAGGAAATTCGGAGATCTCTCTTCCTCTCTGTTTTTGCTTCTGTTGTTTGCTGTTTTGCTCTCATGGAGGGCTAAGTTTTCATTGTAATTAGTCACTAGACCACTGGGATGTTGTAGCTTGAACTAAGAATGCAAGCTAAGTGTTTTATTCTCCATTTTCATCTTATTTCGTTTCTGTTTTGCTGTCATGTTTATTTTGCCGTCAAATTCTGATTAGAGCTTGAGAATATAACATAAACTGACTTATATATAAGACATAACCTTGCTTGACTGATTAGGAAAGTGAGGGAGGTGAAATGACTAGTTAGATGATATATTTAACTTGGTTTGGTTGAGATTTTCCACTGAATGCATCTAATTATAGTAGAGAGATGTTCTTGACTGTAATTAGTAGCATTAAATTCTAGATGTTATTCTAGAACCATTTTCATAAAGAACCAAACAATGGAATGAGAACAAAATTGAATCAATGAGTTAGGTAATGATAGTTACACTCCCATGAATCCTAGTGGCTGATTACATAGTCTCTTTACTGTCAATACCTTGCAAATTCTGCTACTGCTGCTGCTGTTGCTGTTGCTGCTGTTGCATTTATTTGGTTGCTGTTTTGTTTGTTTTATTAGTATTGCCAACAAACCCCCCCCACGTTTATGTACTCTTCATTAGTGTTTGGGTGTTTAGAACGATTAATTAGTACTAAGAAGTGAGGCTCCTTGAGTGAATACGACCTGGGGATCACTATACTGTAAATTGCCACAAATTCAATTCTTGGCGATTTGGCATCGTAGTGGCGTGAACCAAAAACCCTAAGTCAAAAATTTGGAAAACTCTTAATAATGTTCTTAGTGATCTGTTGGTGTAGAAATTGTTGTTCTAAATAATTGATAGAACAAAACCGTTGGCAAATATAGTTGAATCATTGGGGAAAAAATTGAGCTATTGAAAGAATAAGATTTGGGAAAATTTACCGTCGTATGTGGCTATTTTTGAGTTTTGGGGCTGTACATTGTGTCTTTGACTCACCTAAACTCACCAAAGAGAAACCCACAGATGATTAGAACCAAAGGGAGGACTTTTGGCCAAGAATGGAGCTCAATACGAGCTTCATCCATATCTGGACAACCATGGCATGGGAGATGAAGGGATGGCAGAAGCAAATTTTTTTGTGGCGTCTAAGTGCCACCCCTTGAAGCCTCTCCAAAAGTGATGTTTTCACCCCTTTTTTCATATCTCCTTGGTCCCTAGGTGTTGGTTGATGTAATGGAGCTGCTTTGGCCTTTGTAGAGCTTGCAAATCTTTCCTTAAAAAGGAGAAGTTGATAAGGAAAGGTTAAAGCAAAGGTGAGGGAGTTTTACATCTTAACTTTAATTGGTCTTATGAAAATGTTGTAGTATATTTTGTGAAAATATATGTGATGAGATGTAATTTGTTCTAATATATATGTACACATGTATAAAATCTTTTGCACTCCAAGAAAGTATCTTACTGAAATAGAATTCAATGTGTAAGCAGGAGAGACATGATTTGTGTACTCATGTATGGAAAGTAGTGGCAGAGCCACATTGATTTCAGGGGGTGCACCTGCACCCCCTGATATTTTAAAATTAACATATAAAATTTATATGTTTTTATTTTACCCCCCTTTATTTTAATTTTTGACCCCCTACTCTTAAAAAATTTCTAACCCCCAATCTTAAATTATTTTTTCTTGATGATAGTTAATTTTTCATTCCATTGTTAGGGACATCTTTGTAAAAGATTAAAATTTGGGTTTTTATACATAGGTTTAATTCTATCAAATTGGTTGATTGATTATGCAATTAGGATTTAGAAGAGGAAAGATTTTTTATAATGGAAAGATTTTTGAAGAGGAAATTACTATTAAATGAGCAACAAATTAAAATTAATTTATAAGAGTTGTCATCAGATTCAAGAAAGTGAAAAAAAAATTTGCCTTCCTGACCAAGGGGTCTTGGATAGCCACTGGTGGAAAGCAAATAAAGATCCAAGGAATGGCTTCCATCCTTACTCTCTAGGCAAGAATGTGTAGTAATATGCTTTAGCCTAGATGTCATATGACAACTATGGTTATGATAAGTTAGAATTTGGAATTAATTGTTATGATTGTATTTTATAAATTATGTAAAGCATTAAGTTGTGAAATTCCACAAATATGTGATTTAAGAACATTAGTGATTTATTGTGCATAAGGATAGTTGTATGTAAGTAAGAGATGTAACTATAATGATATTGTATGACTTACGTGTTTGAAATAAATATATGAATACCTTTCTAATTCATCCATGGCACATTGTGCCTAGGTTTAGGCAATGGTGGCTTAGCAAACTTGTATATAAGAAATAAGTCAATTGTTAATGCATAGGCTTTGAATTATTAAGTTGCCTTGATGTAAATGGACAAATGCGATTAGTTCGAACAATATGGCTTATGTGTGTAAATAATATGTACTTGTTTGTAATTGTGATGGTGTGTGAAATGGTTTGGCTTCGATATCCTTGGTCACGTTACTATACGCATTATAAGGGCCAGTGCGTTATGGTCATTAAGTTCCTTAGAAATTGACTGGCCTACCATTGCATGGATTGCTTTTTGTATAAACGATTATACATGATTTGGTTATGAAGGTACGGTTTAGCTTTGATGTCCTTGGTCTCACATTGTTGCATGTACAATAAAGGCCTGTGTGTTGTGGTTGTTGAGTTGCTTAGGAATCATTAGCCTTCAGCCTTTGTGTACTTGTGGACTTTTGTTGTATTTCAATTGCATGCAAATATAATAGTGTTATTCATTTGCATTAATTTGACAAATGTTGATCATGCTGAAGTGGTAATTAATAAAAGCATTGCATTTGAAATGCCAAGGGGAGAATGTCTTATAATTGTGATGACGATTTCGATTTAGGTATCGTTATAAATTTGATTAATAATATGGGTAAGTTTCTTCTAAGAGAAATGATTATCCTTTTCAAAATATGGTGAATGTCTTGTATGCGTTCGGGCCTCATCGTTGAGAGGTTGTGAGTATATACATTTGTGTATATATATAGGTATATATTTTTATATGTACCATGATTTTATTTGCCTTCTCACTTTGACTAGGTTATTGTCAATATATATAGTTGTTGTGGGGTTATTCTTCCTCACTGAGTTTCGATTCACGCCTCTATAGTTTTAGGCTCAGTTAAATGCTGCATGGTTGGTTCAGCTCTGCTATCATTTCAGAAGCAAAGTTTATCTTTGGTATGCAAAGTGCAATTATTAGAAGAGTAGTGAGTAATTACCTGTTCTGCCCTTTTTGTTCCATGTCGGATTTTATGAAAAAGTTTTGTGTTTATCTTGTCTAGAAAGCTTTGTAGTCATATAAGTCACCTAGGTTCTGGGAATGGCTTTATAACTTAAATTTAAACAGTTAACTTATTCCTGTTATAAATTAATCTCTCGAACTGCTACATCCTATATGGTTATACAATGTTATGTGGTACTTTTTGAAATATTAACTATTATTGTATGATTTTGGATAAATGAAATTCTGGTGGTAAGAAGTCAAAGATCATCTAGTTGTGTCGAGGCTTACAGGTTCTAGAGTTTTGCTTCTAGGTCCTGTGCCAGTTATGTGCCCAATTTTGGGTTGTGACAAAGTTGGTATCATAGCATTTGGTTCGTTAGGTCCCCTATAGACTAAAGAGCAAAGGTGTCCTTAGCGGGCCCTCTCCTATTATTGAATTGTGACACAACCATAGGAAAAGGTTCCTCTAATGGCCTTGTAGTAAAGTCAAAGTCATTTTCTTTCATGTCTATACTCCTCAATAGTGTTCTATTGGAATGTCTCAGGTAGTTGAGGTGCATTCTATTAAGTGTAATCGTCTGGCTTCTCCAATGGAGATGGAAAGACCAATAAAAGACCGTAAGTGTGTGGGAAAAGCAGGATCATGAAGAGTAAGGGACTAGTGAAGGGTCCCCCTATGGTTAGACAAAGTAAAAGATCATATTAGAGTGCCTCGATAGGATAGCTAAATGTAACATCCCAGGTTTCTAGATGTTACTGTGAAGGTATATTAGTATGAATGTGAAGAAATGCAAAAAATTTCTTTGTTTAAAAGAAAAGAAGTAGTGTAAAAGAGCCCAGTACCTTGGGAAATCTAACGAGTGGAAGGGATGAGAAAGGGTTAAGGTACAGGGAGCATGAGAGAGATTCAGATAATTTAAAAAAATTTATATAGAAAACGAGGAGTGGATGTTGGGGTTGTGTCGCATTTCTAGAAATATAGCACAATGTGAGTTTGAGAATTACAATTTTACCCTTGTTATAATTTTGACTGTGCAGGTAGACCAAGGGCATTTTTGTAGTTCTCTACTCCCATATGTGTGTGTATATATTCCCCACACCCTTCAGACTCCCATTCAGCTCCGTACCACTTTTGCTTCCTCATCTCTTCCACTGCTTTCTCTCCCTCTCTCCCAACCCCATGGAACCATGCTCCCTTAACCTCCGGCTACCATTCCCCAGCACAGATGTGGTCCTTGGATAACCAAGCATCATAAGAAAAGAGAAGATCAAAGGTAAAATTGCCCAACTTCTCCATCTTTCCTCCTATTTTTTGACTCAAGGGTTTTTGGAGGAATTTGATGTTCAAATGAAAAGATTTGAGCGTGGGTATAATAAGTTTAAAACATTCCTACATGTTTTATAGTAACCATGGGGCAAGAAATCTTCAGAAATCTAGCAAAGATTTACGGCTTTAGGGCTGAGAAACATAAAATTCAAAAATTGGGAGGAAAATTAGGTTTTTGGTTAGGAAATTGGAAGATTGGTTGGTAAATCTTGAATGTTTTTAATTTTTCTTGTTTTGGAATGATTCCTAGTGATTAAGAGGGTAGATTAGAACCAAGAACTAATAGAGATGATCAAGATTTGAGGATTGGAAGGGATTGGGAAGTTTATGTAGAAAGATTTTTGTAGTGTGTCAAGTAATCAGTTGACTGCTATGTGCCTAGCAGTCGACCAATTTCCTCTGGTGCTCCTTGACCAAACTTGGTAGTGGCGTATCATTCGATTGATAGGTCATCACCAGTCGACTGGTAGCTTATGGGTTAGAAAGATAGATCTGGCAGTGACGCAGCAGTTGACTGGTAGGATGCCACCAGCTGACCGATTGTTCTTGGATTGAGGCTGATATGATTGAAACAGTCAACTATTAGGGTAGGGCAGTCGACTGGTCCCTATCAGACAGCTTTTGGAATTCTATTTGCCTTCTTTGCTTATGTTTTCCATTCAATTGGCTAGGATGCCTCTCTAGAGGATTCAAGTAAAGTGTGCACATCCAAACACTAGGCATTGGGATAGAATGGATAGCTCGGAGTTGAAGTAAGAGATTCTTTTACCTTATACCTTTTATTCTTTTGTTCTAAGATGGCTTTCTTAGTGCCTTCAATGTGGTGTGTGAATTTAATTGCTATGGAAAATGTGAAGACATATGTATATATAAAACACCTCTTGTATGAGGTATGTTAGATGAACCTAATTGCAGTTATGAAACTAGAGGAACTTGGAAATTTTGCACGCTAAGTAAACTTGAGAAGATTAACTCTAGCTTGGAAATAGCTTGAATACTCTAGGTGCAAATGTGTGTGAATGGATATTGCATATGATTAGAGGTTGTATGTGCACAGGTTATATGGTTAGTTAATTATAGTCTCAGTCATGTTGAATACATATAGTAAGATGTATAAATAATGAAGTCTGTGATACAAAACATAGCATGAAGGAAATTATGATGTTGATCATAATGTGAGATTCCTATCATGACTAATTATGTATGTATCTAAATGATCCCTAGTCGTAGAATCACCTAAGACTGGACATCAGTGATTCAGATAGACTAGCACATGCTATGCTTCTTGATTTGATCAAGCCGCTATCCTCAAAAACTGTAAGCATGAGATGTTTTGAGTAAACATGTGAATGCTTCTATTCAAATGTCAGTGATAGGTCTCATAGCAACTAACAGTGCAACTATCCTTGGATTTGAGGAACTCAGGTTATCTTGGATATGGATCCTGTGTTTTGACTTAATTCCTTATTACCCACCATGGGTCGCTTTTAGGGTGGTGATTGGGCACAACGTGAAGTATTCGAAGATATTTCAGTAGTCAATAAAGGATTCATCACTCCTGATAGAAGGAAGTATACCCATGACCACTTGTCGGGATAATCGCTAAGAAGTCTTCAGCTAAAGTAGACTTGTCATGAAAAAGGTCTTTAGTGACATAATTTAAAGTGATTAAACTCACATGACAAAGAATTGATTACTGGGGCTGGACGTGACGTAATCAAGTCTAGTAGGAGTTAACACATAAACCATACTTTGAATCAAGTGGGTATAAGATGGTGAAAGGACACATTGCATAGACATGCTTTAGCTGTAGAAAGGTTTGAAGTCAAACAACAAACTTTTCGATCAATTGAGGATCACGATGTGTTGCTAGATACCGCTCATGATCTATTTACAATCAAGTGTTGATTGTGAATGGCCAACGTAGCCGGAAACCTAATGGCTAAAATGCATAGAAATTCACTAGGAATGTGAAACAAGCTTGAGGATCTGATCCTAAATTGAAGAATTAAGTAAAAAGAGATAAGAGAATAACAGAAATAGGAAATGTTCATATTCCTACCTAAACAAGGAAAAACCCAAATGAGAACCTCTTAGCCGCCTCCCTCTCTCAATAAGGGAATGACGCCCACTAAAGGAATTAAGGCTTTAGGGTTTGAGATAGCACCTATCACATTAAGAGTGATAGTGAAAGCCACACATTATATACTCTCTCAATTGTTGAGAATCTTGTTTTAGGAAAACACTCTTGTTTTCTTCTCCTTTATCCAAGAAGGTTTTTTCCATAGCTTCTTCGTGCTTGATAGCACAAGAATGAGAAGGATCCCCGTTATCTGAAGAGGTTTTTCCTTAGTGTATTTCATGTGGATTACCATTAGAGGTATCCCATTTTGGATACTTGCTTTGGCTTGAAGAGGTTGTTGTACTACATGAGGTATTTCTCTTCATCTTGATTACTTGGTTAAAGTAATGGTAATAGAGGTTGATCCTTTAGTGAATGGGTTTTAGAGAAAAAGTTATAAATTTCGCTGTGTTTTATGATTTCTAAATCCCAACAGTGGTATCAGAGCTTGCCTATAGTTACCATTACTTTAAAATGAATAATGTATGAGTATAATAGAAATCAGCATGCTTAGGTTTTGTGTTTTTGAAATATGAATATAGCGTGACGCTTGTTTCTTTTTCTTTACAATTTTGTATGAAAGAGCATGAGATGTTCTTATAAATTTTGTTGAGAAATATGTTTTGAATTTCCCTTTGTTGAAGAACACATTTTGACACCAAACATGAACATTTTTAAAAGAAAATATTTTGTTTTCATCAAAAGGGTTTTTAAAAGAAAAATTATTTTGATCCATAAACCTTTTTTTTTCTCTCTTAGTAGATGTTTGTTTGGCGTGAAAATAAAAATTAGGTTAAAATTAATTTGATTGATTTAGATCATGATTAGTTTCCTAATATGATTAAGGAAACAAAATAATTAGATTAATTGATTCAAGATATGATTATTTTCCTAATTTGATTATGAAATAAATGAATTAAATTGATTGATTGATTTAAGAGAAATCAATGGAATAATAAATCTTAATCAATATAAGATCAATTAATTTGATAGTCAAATAAATTGATTAAGTTGGATTAAGATTAGTTTCCTAATATGATTTAGGAAATAATTTAATTAATTGATTAGATTATCTCTTGATTGATTTCCTAATATGATTGAGAAAATAAATAAATTAATTAATTATTTTAAATCTCGATTATTTTATTATCTTAAATTAGGAAACAAACTTTTTAGAATTAACTAGAATCTTTATACTTTCCTAATTTAAATAAGGAACAAATCAATTTGAAATTGAATTGAGATTTATTTATTTTTCCTAATTAGATTAGGAAACTAGAATTAAAGAGTTTTTAATTCTAAACAAAGAAACAAGCAATTTTTAATTGAGATTAAAATAAAAGTAAAAATAATTCATGTGAGGAAATTATTCTAACGCCAAGTAGACCTTAAATGCCAACTTTCGTGATATATTTATTTTGATAGACAGCGCATGATAGGATGTATATATGGCATGATGGCTGGTTATGAACTTTTACCAAGTGTGAATTGTTCATACATATTTTTAAATTATGGTTTTGGTAAATGGGGTATATGTACCCTGCCTTTCTATATTTCTTAGTTGTACTTCTCTTCTCATCTAACTCCCCTCAAATGTAACTTGAGGTTTCTCTTTAAATAATGTAATTAGATTGCATAAGGTTAGTATAGGAACGAGATGCAAAAAAGAAATCGTGGAGACGGAGCCGAGGAGCCGAGGAGCTGAGGCCATATGAAGAGTAGAAGTAGAACTTCTATGTCTTCAATGTAAAGCCATGCATATACCTAAGTTTGACCTAATCATATCTCTTGGCTCAAACAGTTGACTATAGATAAGTCCATAACCACACCATATAGTTCATAATGCGTATTGAGATCACACATATGATTCATGTCTAATTTAAAATCTAATGAAACTAATTAAGAAAATACTCAAATAATATTAAAGCTAAAGTATTCCATTAATATAGGGTGAACCAGAGATCTACTTAAAGTTTGAGTTGTTAGACTCTCTCCAAGCCTGGCTTTAAGTTGAACATGTTCAAGCCATTGAGATATGATCTTATAATTAATGGGCCGACTTTAACTAAAAGCATTGATTTGTTGGACTCTCTCCAAGGTCAATGTGGACAGAGACTAAGTTAGGCTATATACATATGATGTGTCTGAGTCAAGAGTTGACAAGCCCAATGATTAATGCATACATCAATAGTTGATAGCACTACTTGATGGTTGCATACATGATACAATTGGTATGAGATGCCTACCATTTGATCCAAGATGGCTCGTTGGACTCTTTCTAAGGTCATTCAAGTGAGTTTTGGAGATCGAGCCCACTAGGAAAACTTCCAACGGGTTCTCTCGGATCCAAAATGGGGTTTTTCTTTTTGTTTTAGGTTAGTAATAAAATAATAGGTGTAATAATGTGCTATATTAAAAATCATATATCATGCATTCATGTACATACTTTAACATGCTCATGTTTTTACATCTAGGTTGATAGAATAATGACATCCATCATGAATTGGAGGTTAGTTCTTGAGTCAAATAAGTTGACTGGGGTAGATTTCTTAGACTGGCTAAGAAACTTGAGAATCGTTCTCAAGGCTGAATGCATAGCCTATGTTCTTGATTAGGCACTCTTTGAACCCCCTACTAATGACGCCGATGAGGACCAATTGTTGGCCCATAAAAAGCGCATGGGTGATGATGAGCTAGAAACATGTATCATGTTGGCCTCTATGACACCTGAGCTTCAGAAGCAATATGAGGCCATGGACGCATGTACCATGATCTTCCATCTGAGGGAACTGTTTGACGAGCAAGTGAGAACCGAAAGGTTCAATGTTTCATGTTCGCTTCTTCTTTCCAAGATGCAAGAAAGGGCATCTGTAGTGCAACACACACTTAAGATGAATGGCTACATTAAGAGGTTAGACTTAATTCTCCAGAGTTTACATGATAATTACGCACCGTTTATAATGAACTATAAGATGAATCAGATCTCATCGACTATACCAGAGCTAATCAACTTACTCAAGGCAACTGAGCCTTCTATCAAGAAAGAGAAGAAGGCTGTGATGCTGGTGGATTCTTCTAAGATTAAAGGGAAAAGTTCCAAGAAGAAGAAATTTATTAAGGCTAAGGGAGGTATCAAGAAAAAGCAGGCCAATAAGGCATAGAAAGCTGCAGCCAAAGGACTTGCTTCCATTGTGGCAAAGATGACAATTGGAAGAGGAACTACAAGACCTATTTGGAGTCCTTGAAGAAGAAAAAGGCATTCAATGTCGAAACTACTTTAGGGTTTTTCATTATTGAGATAAATATTGTTTCTAGTAAAACTTGGGTATTAGATACTAGTTGTGGCTCACACATATGTACTGATATGCAGGGTTAAAGAACAGTAAACAGCTAACCAGAGGAGAGGTGGACCTACGAGTCAGAAATAGAGCAAGAGTTACTGCGTTAGCTGTAGGAACTTATGTATGGCATTTACCTAGTAGTTTAATTTTAGAATTAGACAACTACTATTTCGTTCCATCCTTGATTAAAAACATTGTTTCAATTTTAAGTTTGAATAAAAAGGATTTTCATTTAACATTTAGTAACAACTGTTGTCACATAATGTTAAATGGTATTCTTTATGGCATTGGAGCGCTATGCAATGGGATTTATTAACCCCAATTCTCAATATTGAAAATGGCAACCCCAAACGCCTAAAACAAGATAATCAACTAACCTCATATTTAAGGCATTGTTATCTAGGTCATATAAGTGAGAAATGCATGAGTAAGTTACACAAAGAAGGTGATTTAGGGTCATTTGATTATTCATCATATAACACATGCATCTCTTGCTTAAAGGGTGGCAAGATGACTAAATCACCTTTTAGTGGAAAGTGTGAACGTGCTACTGATTTATTGGGTCTAATATATACCAATGTATATGGACTAATGTCAATACACACGAAGAGTAGTTATGCCTACTTCATTACCTTTATCAATGACTATTCTAGATATGGGTATGTGTATCTAATGAGATACAAATCTGAGGCCTTTGAAAAGTTTAAAGAATTCACAAATGAAGTAGAGAATCAACTTGGTAAAAGTATCAAGACACTAATCTGATCGAGGTGGTGAATACTTAAAACAAGAGTTTTAGGATTATCTTAGGGACAATGAGATATTATCCTAGTGGACTCCACCTTACACACTACAACATAATGGTATGGCTGAAAGGAAAAACCGAACCTTGTTAGACATGGTTAGGTCCATGATGAGTCATTCAGAACTCCCTGAGTCCTTTTGAGGCTATGCACTCGAGACCGCTATTCACATCTTAAACAGAGTCCCAACCAAGGCAGTTGATGTTACTCCATTCAAGAAATAGTATAACAAGAAACCCATCTTATCTTACTTGAATGGGGTTATCTAGCTTATATGAAGTTGATAATGTCAGATAAACTTGAGGCAAAATCTAACAGATATCTATTTTTGGGATACCTTAAGGAAACAAGAGGATATCAATTCTACCACACTTTGGAACAAAATGTGTTTTTTTCAAGGCATGTTGTCTTCCTAGAAAAAGAGTTTCTCTTAATGGAAAACAATGGGAGTAAGATTGAACTTGAAGAAGTTTAAGATACTCAAGTAGACATAGAACAACTACCTACTCAAGAGTCAATAGACACAAAACATTTACCAACTTAAGAGCCAGAGTTGTTCACTCTTTCAAGAAGAGTAACGGGCAAACCTTCTGTACAAACATAAATGCTTCGTAGATCTAGTAGGGTATATAGGGCTCTTGGGAGATATAGATTTCTCATAAGTGAACCCAATGATGAACTACTTATAGAAGATGAGCTACCTACGACCTACAAAGGAGTTCTGAAGAGTTTAGAGTCTGATGAATGGCTCAATGCCATGAAATCAGAAATGGATTCTATGTATGACAACTAAGTATGGACTTTAGTTGATCCACCTGAGGGGATTAAGCCTATCGGTTGCAAATAGGTTTTCAAGAAGAAAACCAACATGGAAGGTAACATTGCAACCTATAAAACAAGGTTGGTTACAAAGGAATATTGTTAAAAACAAAGTGTTGATTATGATGAAACCTCTTTATAGGTAGTCATGCTTAAATCCATTAGGATAATCATGGCCATAGCAGCTTATTATGATTATGAGATATGGCAAATGGATGTGAAGACAGCTTTCCTCAACGAAAAGCTGACCGAGGATGTATATATGATACAACCTGAAGGATTCACATCTAAAGAAAGCAACAAAGTATGCAAACTTCAGGGATCCATCTATGGATTGAAGCAACCATCCAGGAATTAGAACATCTAATTTGATGAGACAAACAAAAAGTTTGGTTTTTCACAAAATCCAAATGAACCTTGTGTGTATAAAAAGGTTAGTAGGAGTGCAGTCATATTCCTTGTGTTGTATGTAGATGACATACTACTCATAGGAGCACCGTTTCTGTCCTTCAATCCATGAAGATTTGGCTTTCCAAGAATTTCTCTATGAAAGACCTTAGAGAAGCAACCTATATACTGGGGATAAGGATCTATAGAGATAGATCTAAGAGGTTACTTGGTCTTTCATAGTCTACATTCATAGATAAGTTACTAAAGAGATTTAACATAGAATAGTCCAAGAGAGGGTTCATTCCCATGACACATAGGATTACACTCTCAAAGTTTATTACACTCTCAAAGTTTATGTGTCTAAAGACACAAGATGAAAGAACGTCCGTGAGTTTGATCCCTTCCGCCTCAGCCATATGATCAATCATGTAGGCTATGTTATGTACTAGGCCTGACATATCATAAACTTTGAGTGTCACGATTAGATATCAGTCTGACCATAGTGAGAGTCATTAGGTGGCTGTTAAGAATATCCTTAAGTACTTAAGAAGGACAAAGGATTTATTCTTAATATATAGAGAATGAGATCTCAAGGTAAGTGGGTATATAGATGCCAGCTTCCAAACCGACAGGGATGATTCAAGATCCTAGTTAGGTTACATATTCATACTAAATGAAGGTGTAGTTGAAAAGTTCCAAGCAAGAAACAACTGCAAATTCTACCACCGAAGCAAAGTACATTGCGGCTTCTGAGGCAGCAAAAGATACAGTTTGGATTAAGAAGTTCATCACTAAACTAGGAGTAATTCCTAGTATTGCTAATGCAGTACCGATTTATTGCAACAACAATGGAGCCATTTTACAAGTAAAAAAGCCATGGTCTCATCAGAAATCCAAACACGTACTCTGGTGTTAAGTGATTAGGGAGATTGTTAGTAGAAATGATGTGAAAATAGAGTTCCCACTTATAGGAATCTAGTTGATCCACTAACTAAGCCACTACCCCAGTCTAAGTTTGAGATACACACGCGCACTTATGGTATTAGATACAAAGGCGATTGGCTTTAGTGCAAGTGAGAGATTGCTAGAAAGGTGCTCTAAAGGCAATCACCTTTAGCATCAGACATACAAACTCAGTTATTAATTCAAAGAGCATTATTTATGTTCATATTCATAAACTGAAGATTAGATCGTAAGATATGTAATGAAGTCCATGGTACAAAACATAGCATGAAGAAAATTATGATGGTGATTATAATGTGAGATTCCAATCATGTGTAATTATATATGTATCTAAACTATCCCAAGTTATAGGATCACTTAAGACTAGACATCAGTGATCCAGATAGACTAGCACATGTTATGCTTCTTCATTTGATCAATTAACTATCCTCATAAGTTGTAAGCATGAGATGTTTTGAGTAAACATGTGAAATGCTTGTTAAGAGTAACAAGTACATTGGATGACCTGTATGAGACATCACATGGATACCTATTCAAAGGTTAGTGATAGGTCTCATAGTAGCTAATAGTACAAGTATCGTTGGACTTGAGGAACTCAAGTTATCTTGGATATGGATCTTGTGTTTTCGCTCTTAGGGTGTGATTGGGCACAGCTTGAAGTATTCAAAGATATTTGAGTAATCAACAGAGGATTCACCACTTTTAATAGAAGGAAGTATACCTATGGCTACTTGTAGGGTTAATCACTAAGAAGTCTTTGACCAAAGTAGACTTGTCATGAAGATAGTCTTTAGTGACATAGTTTAACGTAAATGATCCCACAGGATGAGGAATTAACTACTTAGGCTGGATGTGATGTAATCAAATCTAGTGGAAGTTGACACACAGGCCATACTATGAACCAAGTGGGTATAAAATGGTGAAAGGACACATTGCATAGACTCGCTTAAGCTATAGAAAGGTTTAAAGTCAAACAACTGACTTTCCAATCAATTGAGGGTCACGATGTGTTGTTAGATACCACTCGTGATCTATTTACATCAAGCGTTGATTGTGATGGCCAACATAGCCAGAAACCTAATGGGTCACACACATAGAAATTCACTAGAAATGTAAAACAGGCTTGAGATTTGATCCTTAATTGGAGAATTAATTAAAAAACAAACAAAGAAAATCCCAGATGAGAACACCTCTTGGTCACCTGGCTTTCAAAGAAATTGGGCTTCTTAAGGTGCCACCTTAAGAAGCCCACTAAGGGAATTAGGACTTTAGGGTTTGTTGTAGCATCTGTCACTTACAGAGTGATAGAGAAAGCCACATGCCATAGTAATTCTCTCAATGGTTGAGAATCTTTTTCAGGAAACACTCTTGTTTTCTTCTCCTTCATCCTAGAGGGTTTTCTCTATAGCTTCTTCGTGCTTGCTAGCACAAGAACAAGAAGGAACCCTTTTACTGGAAGAGTTTTTTTCTTAGCATAATTTCACATGGATTACCATTAAAGGTATCCTACTTTGGATACTTGCTTTTGCTTGGAGAGGTTGTTGCGCTATAAGAGGTATTTCTCTTCGTCTTGTTTTCATAGTTAATGTAAGGATAATATAAGTTGATCTATTGGTAAATAGGTTTTAGAGAAAAAGTTTTAAATTCTGTTGCATTCTATGATCTCTAAAATC
Organism: Biancaea sappan; assembly: GCA_037074585.1. Classification (NCBI taxonomy): domain Eukaryota; kingdom Viridiplantae; phylum Streptophyta; class Magnoliopsida; order Fabales; family Fabaceae; genus Biancaea; species Biancaea sappan. The sequence continues at coordinate 58,930,572 of CM073490.1, forward strand.
GTACATCAAAACTCATCGGTATTCTTCATACATTTGTATCACGTCTTGATGAAGTTAATTCACAGAAGAATTACAACTTTCCTTCTTTAATTACAACTTTATGATAACAATATGTATATATGTTTATATATATATATTATATATCTTTGCCAAGGACAACCTTCTAAACAAGGAAATTGCAAAATAGTATAATGTATGTGTATGTACATACAAATCATGACTAAAGAATATGTACATTCATTGACTATAGGGATATATATATATATATATATATATACAGGTATTCTTTGAACTTTAAAACATAAAGCCTCATGTGTTTTCATGTATATATATATATACAACACATATATTTCTCTTTCACATTTCCTAGGGATAATAGAGTAAGTATATACATACACACTTTTTAGCACTTCCTTGTGTACCAATGTAACTTATAAATACATATATATATATATATATATATATATATATATATATATATATATATATATATATATATATATATATATATATCATATAGACACACATTGGAAATTATTCTCTTCATTCCTCTACTTAGGAGGAAATATAGTTATGTGTACATAGCTACAGAAGTTTAATAACTATTTATATTCCATTATTCCATGCAACACAATAGCAACGAGAATCCAAGTGTAATCTTATATATATTATTTATCATTTTCTATTGATCTAGATACACTACATGTTCTCACTTATGATGCACAGGATTGCTAAATAAAAAAATATTTACTCATAGGAAGCATCACGCACTTACCTTGATTGGTATTGTAATTACACTTTTAATACTATTCATTCACACAAAATAAGCTCCAAGATGTTTCCTAAATTGATCCCCTAGGATTTGATCAAGAAGGAAATGAAAAGAACAAGACAAAAAATGGCAATTAGGAGGAATTTCTGCTTATTCACTTAGGTCCTTGGTCCAAATTATCCTTTTGTCTTTTGCATGTTTTAAGATCATATTAAGCTTCATCTAGGTCCCTAGTCCAAGAATATATTCTGTTCTAAAATTAAATCAGTAGTTATAAACTTTTGAGTTTATTTAGTTTAGTCCCTGTCATGCATATAACATGTCCATCTCTCGGTCTTGCTTTCTTTCTACCTCTAAGTTCTACCTTCTATTCAATCTAAAATTAAGGTTATAATATATTCAACTTCCCTTATCCAAATCCTAAACAAGAAGGACTAAAAAAAATTAGAAACATAACAGAATACCTCATACCAACATACTTTGTTTTCTATCAACTTTGTTCTTTTTTTTTTTGGTTCCTAATTCAACCTTCTTAATTTGTTTTCAATCTGATTAAGACCTATTTAATCACCTATACCTAAAAACTAAATAAAAAAGACAAATTAAAATCCAAGACTAGGAAGATTTTTACTTACTGAGGCTCATACACTGTTTTTTTCACTTCACATTTCCTTCTCTTTTATGCCTTTCTTCTTCTATTTTCTAGCTTTAATTTTAGCCAAAGCTCTCACCAATTTCTGCTTTGAGCTTCTACTGTAACGATTCGATTCTAAAATCCCAAAAACATGAAGTTCCCTTTGCTAGATTCTCTCTCTCTCTCTCTCAGTTGTGCTTGGTTTATCTTAAGGGAATTTTCTCTATTTTCATGATAGTAAAATAGAGTTTCATGGGTTCTCTCAAGCTTGCTCATGAAGAAGAGGAAAGAAGAAGTTCATGGAATATGGGAGAAAGATCTCCAGATTCCTAAATGACCGAAAAAGAAGAAGAGGAAAAGAGGTTGTGTTGTGGTCTTTATTTTTCCAGATGTCACATATCTTCAGTTGCCACCACACTACTTTGATTGTATTATTAAAAAGTCTTTCTTTCTCTTTTGTTATATTCATTTAAGTCCCTAACTAAATGGTAAAACTTTCTTTTCTTCCCCAATCTCTTCCTCCTAACTTTCTTTATATTTTATTCTTTCTTATCATCGAATTGTATTTTATTCCTCTTAATTACTCTTTTTTTGTTATTGAATTTCTTCTTTTCTTAGTAATTATTTTCTTTTTTTTAATACTAAAATGACATATTTTACAATAATTATTTAATCAAGATATTATATTTTATTCACCTCTCAAATTAAATATTGTCTACGAAATTTAGATTACCATATTATCACTTGTAAAATTTTGAGAAGATTATCAGAATCACTTCTCTATATTAGGGCTTACTAATTTCACTTTAAAGGATTAAGTTTAGAAAAATTCCAAAGTTTACCTCAGTTTCAAAGTTTTTTTTTTACTGGCATTCCTTGTCTCACATTTCCCATTACAATTAATTCTCTTCTCTAGAATAAGAAAATTTCAAATAAGTCCTCAAAAAATCTTATTATTTTTGTTTTCTATTACCAATTAAATCCTCCATATACTCAAAATTTAAATTTTTGTTCCTTACAAATTTTCTTTCTAAATTTAAAATTCCCCTATACTATTCTAAAAACCTAGGATACTACATCTACCATCTTGTATAGCTGCAAACCGACTAGATTTCGATTGCCTAGATGAAAACATAGTCATAAGTGGCCCCTTGTTGTCAAAAGGGCAATCTAATGTCAGGTATGCTATGGCAAATCGAGTCACAGCCAATCTTATCAAATCCTTTCCTTTTGTGAGTGCTTCAACATAGAAATCAACATTGTCCTTGAATATATGAAAGTGGCAATTTCGTGTCCCTTTCTAATTGTCACTTGATGGACCTTTAGTTTCTTCTCAAAATCATCTAACATTAAATCAATACAATATGTTGCATAAGGAGTCCAAAAAAGCCTCTTCCTTTTCTCTAATAGCATTTGTCTAGCAACTTTATAATTTGTAGCATTGTCAATGATAACTTGTACAACATTTTCTTCTTCAACTTCTTATATTATCTCATCTAACATTTCAGCAACTTTTGCAGTAGTTTTTGAAATATCATATACATCTTTAGAACATAAAAAAATTGTTCCCCCTTAGGACTATTCACAAGAAAATTAACAATTGACCTTTTCTTCTTATCAATCCATTCATCAGACATAATGGAGCAACCTTTTTTTTTTTGCCATTCCAATTTATGCTCCTCTATCAAAGACATAGTTTCCTCTACTTGCTTAAGAAATTTCTCCCTAATTTCATGAAAAGTAGGTAGCTTAAATCCGAGGCCATGTGTTGCAATCAATTGACACATCTTTTCAAACTGCACTTTTTGTAAAAAAAAAAAAATAGAAAAGACCAATTTTCCTACATGCTTCCTCCCTTACATCATTTTTGAGCATTCGGTTTATGGTTTGTTGTGCACTTCCACTTCCCATAGCTTGTCTTCTAAAACAAGATTTTAACAAAGTTTGGCTTGTATTTTTCCACTTTCCCCATACTGCTTTCCTCAGTATAATCTTCCACATTATCCACACTAACACAATCATCTGCACTTTCTCTTGACATCCCCCTTCCCCTTGCATTGGTCACAAGAATAGTTAACATTTTTTTTCACATCATCAGGCACAACATCACATGGTTCAACATTATCTCTAGTGCCAGATAAATGATGTTTCAATCAATAAATGCTACCAGTTAATAAATTACTACAAAATTTACAAACAACTTTTCTACTTTCTCCTTCAATCATATAGCCATATAGCATTTTTTTCTTTTCTTACTTGGTCCAACCACAATTCTACTCCCACTCCCCAACCTAATAGATTCAAGTGCAACATTACTAAATTGAGGTTCACTAGGTTGACTAGGTTAAGACTCAGATTCCATTGGGTATGACTTATAAATACTATGACTAATTAATAACTCCTATTCAAATTCAAATAGACAAATAAAATTAACAAACCAAACAAGCAAGTATCTCAGCAGCCAACAATTCACATTTTATAGTCACAACATGACAGTAATCAAAATTCACAAATCATCAGAATAAATTTTTCAATTTTATTAGTCCAAAACTCCAAATAACTTACGATCTTACTTACTACTTAAATTCAGAAAATCAGAGAGAACAAAAAGATCAGAGGTCCCAAACTCCCAATAGATTTAGAAAGAACAGAGGTCCCAATAACATCAATGAATCACAATTCAATATTCACAAATCAATTAGAATAAAATTTTTAAATTTTTAGAATAGAGTTTTCAGTCAGTCAAACTCAATATGTGGGAAAAGAAGGGAAATGAAGAGAAATTGTTCATTAGTTGAAGAAGAAACTTACCATTTCATGACAGTGACCAAGGGAAGGTTAATGATTGATGCGAGAAAGGGTGATGTTGAAGGAAATAAGAGTGGAAGACTGAACGGAGATGAACACGATGGCTAACGGTGGTGAACAGAGACAAACGTGACGGCCGATAGAGCTGAACAGAGATGAATACATGATAGAGATGATTGACAAAGTTGAAGAGTGGAAAAGGAAAACTAAAGGGAAAATGGGAAATAGGGCTTATGTGGTTCACAACATTTAGGAATTCATCCCTAATTCCCTTAACGGCACCATTTCAAGCCCAAAAAAAAAAGATGTTGGTAGGATTGTATAGGATCGTGCGATCCCACGATCCTACAATTTAAATCTAGATCTTACTTGGGATCCTGCAATATTTTGTTATCAAGATCTAAATCTTATGAAATCTTATGATCAAGATCTAGATCTTGATAACCTTAACAACACAAATTAGTATAAGTATCATGAATAACTACGAAAGATTATATTAGTATATCACAAAATTCGAACCATTAGTATTTCTGTAAAACTCATTTCAGAAGCATGCGACTGGGGTACGGGAGGTACCGAGCATGATACTCTACATTATGCTTCATTCACCTACATGAAATATATATAACAAAGATCAAATAAAATAAATAAAGGGAAACCAAACAAAAAGAGAAACACAATATACAAACTTTAGTCGATTTAGTTGTTGGTACTCTTTTCTTTTTCTTTCCCTGAACCTCAATGCAACTTTTATAACTTCTCTTATTTTTTTCACCCTCTTTTTTTGCTTGAATCCCTTTTCCTGTGATGTGCATTAAGGTGTAGAGATGTTGGTCACATTAAGATTCGTATACAAATCTTCTCCTATCGAATGAAGCACAATACTAACTTACTTCCTCATCTCGAACATCAAGTGACACATCAACAATGACGCTTTCGTTGACTGAGAGGCTTCGGCCACAATATTTATTGCTTCTCAATTCAGATCTCTAAACTAGTGTATAATGTCAAGCTTAGGGTCCTCCACTATCTCCTTCCCCCTCACATCGGATATCACTCCCATCCTTGCTTCCTTTGTCCACCAATGAATAATATATTTCTTAACAATGTTTTAAAAATTAGACTGATCATTGAACCGATAGATGCACTAGTTTAAGATTCAATGGTTGGACAGCAGTCGAACCATGGTCAAATTAGTAGTACTTAGAAAATATTAAAAAATATTATACATAATTAAATATTATAAATATATTCATATTAATGTTATATTAATATAATAAGAATTAATGTTTATTTATAATATTATATATAGTTATATTTGAAAAATTAAAACAGATTTTTAAATATAAAAGTAACCATGGGGTGAAGTATATGCCTTTATTATATTTATTTAATTATTATTAGAACCAAATAAGCGCATGGCATATATCCAAATCTTTCTTTTCTTCACTGTCACATATGGTAGCCTTTAGTATATATGACATAACATATCACTGAGCATATCAAAGTTCACTTTTTTCTTCACAATAAATCTAGTCGCTTCTCTCTTCAATCTTCCTCCCCCTCTCCCTCTCTCTCCTTTTCATTCTCTCCCACTCTATCTCTTTTTCTATTGGCGAGAACTCCAGAAGCTTCATTTCCTTCTCATTTCTCATCGATCATCTTCTCTCGATGCCATGGATGTCGTCTTCACCTCTGTAAACAACCTTCTGCTTCTGGTTTCTTTTTCTTCCTATTCTTCTTCTTCTTCTTCTTCTTCTTCTTTTTCTTCTTCTTCTTCTTCTTCTTCTTCATCATCATCATCTTCTTTGCTACTGTCGCTGCTTAGGATACTGAACAAAAGATCCAATTTTTTTAGCCAAAAATTAGTTCGAGGCAAAAACCTTTGGTCAAACCTAATTTTTGACCAAGTTTGACTAGTTCTTCAACGCACCAATTTTTTGGTATGTCTGGACTGAACCAAGGTCTGATTCCCAGTCTAATCGGTTCAATTGACTGGTCTGGTCTGGTTTTACAAACAATGCTTCTTAGGGAGTAGCTTGATATCATTAATATCATAGACCTTCAAACATTGCAACACGAAAATACCAAAGCTTTCAAACTTCAAACAGTTATAGGTGATCATATTATCTAAAAGGTCAAACAATATTATGTATTCTCACCTCTTATTAACCAGAGAAATGACATGTTATCTCATAGGATGACTTTCATCCCTTGTCTTTACATATATCTAAGCAACCATATCATATTCTTGATGGAATAAGTCAAAAATAAGGAAGTATAAATCTCTGAAAGTTTAAGTAGCATAGGTGACTGCAAGTTTCCCACACGTGGATTTTTTTTCTCTAGATTCATACTCAGCCTTATTTCATTGTATCATTTTTCCTCCACTATTCTTTTTAAGTGCTTGAAAAATAGAACAAGATCTAGCTAAGGGTTTAGTAGCTCTTTAAAGTCGAAGTTCAAACTTTCATATAATTGTCTAGCATAATCCATGCACAGTGTCTAGCATCAATTCTTTCAATGCTCTTGCCATTGCCGTTCTTGGTCAGTGAAGACCAAAAGGATATTTATGCTGATGAGCCTCTAAAAACATCTAAAAGAGTCATTTAAAGGAATCAGTGGTCTCATCAAACAATAACGCTGCCCCGAAGATTACCATTCTTCTATAGTGGTTAAATCCACATAATACGGCAAGAGGCCTACCCTTGTTAGTGCCAAATGTGGTATTAGGTGTAACCACATCTCCAAATAACCCATAGTCTATGAGCATCCTTGCATCGGTCTAGAACACATTGAAAATTTGTTCCTTGTAATCCATTTGATATGCATAGTAGAAGGTTGAATTCTTAGAGAGTTGCCTCTAAAAATATTGGAAAAGCACATCGACGTCTCCATACCCCATATTTCATTACCTTCTAAATTGGAGATAATTATTTGCATCTATGTGTGTATATCCAAGACTGGTTTTTCCACCCGTATGCATACTCATCAAATCAAAATAGGCTTTTTCTCGAAGGCTTCGTTCTTGACTAACTCGATCTTGTAAGCCCATGCTTCGAAAATTTTTCTTTGGGATGGGAGCATATGACTATTTTCTATAGTGTGCAATGCATGATTATGTTCTTCTATAAACTGATACACTTTATACTTCTTGCCCTCAAGCTTCAATGCCATTTTGGCCCTACATCGAGTTTTAGTCTCTACGTGGGGTTTCTTAATGTTTGCACCCTTTTTGTCTGGCTCATGAACACCCACTTCGAACAAACATATCTGATTGATGTCGTGATTTTGTTGTCTTTTTTGCTCTTGTTATTTTGATCCTTCCTTTCTCAAAATCCTATTTTTCTGCTATATGCCCTCCAAAAACTCCATGCATCATCCAAGTTATCAAATTCCATTCCCATGTGGGGCTTGCGATATGCCTCCATTGATCTTCTTACAAAGTTGTCTAAAAAAAAGATAATATTTTTATCAATCATATTTTAAAAAAAAAAAAAGCCATACCATACAAGAAATATAAACAAAAGGTAATATTTGGTCATGATATAAGCATCTTGAGAAACAAAAGGCCAATAATGAGGTAACAAAACAAAAAATGAAATAGGCGTTCCTTGAATATATTATGGCATTCCTCTTTTTTATTTGGCATTCTTGTGTCTCTTTTACAAATTGATATGTACAAACAACACTAGCAAACCAATGGAGAATACAAGTAATAATGGTAAAAGATAGGTAGTTAATGAATTTAAAGAAAAACATTACAACTAATAAATTTTATCCTTTCTAAAGCATAACACATTTTATCTTAAATTTTTTAAAAAATAAAATGTTATTAACATCATAACTTAAAATGAAAGTAATTTCTCATAATCTTCAACTTGTAAGTTTAACAGTGTAACACATCTACTGTCACTCAGTCATCTAAATCAATCCTTTCTCATTCTTGTTTCATTGTTTTTTTTTTTATTCTTACTCATTGTATCAAAATCAATCTTGCTACAAAAGGTAAAGACAAGAAAGCATAAATGAAAAACCAACAACTAGAAAGCATCAAATTAAAAAAAGTCTAAGTCTCTTTTTTTTTTATTTCCATTTTAGAGAACCAGCCACCAAAAACTAGAAAAATGATTTTATAAAAAAAAATAGCAGCAAACCCATGAAGCAAAATGTGACCACAAACAGTGACCACCACAGATGACGAAGAAGCAAAGCTGAAGACATAGACAAACGACGATGATGCAGACCACCATAGACGATGGACGAGTGATGCTGGACGTAGGGAAAATGGCAGGAATGATTATTGGAGAATGAAAAGTTGTCACTATCACTTTTCATGGATGCAAGAGCTAATCTCCACGTGGGTCGAGTCATGGAGCAAGTGGATCAGGCACATGGGTGGGTGAGGGTGGACATGTGGCGACATCTAGTTGGCTGAGGATTTAAGCATTAAAAAAAAGAGAGTTAGTGAAACGGTACATTTCACTAACTCTCATCATGACCATTGCCATGAACAAAAGCCTGTCAGCCCATCTTGACCGTCCAATCTGAAGATCAAATGGTGGGCATGCAGAGCCTATCCCCCCCGGACAGGCAGCAAATCCGAACGCATAAAATTAATGCTTGTTCACCCTTCCATTCACACACCATTAAGAAGAGAGCTTCAGAGTGGAGACAACCAAGAGAGAGAACTTCAAGGAGGAGATGAGCATCCCAGTTAGAGAAGAGAAGTTGAGTTAAGTAGTGAAGATTTAAGGTTAGATTACTATGTTTAAACTAGATTAGTATGTTTTTAAATTTTTATGGTTAGATGTTTTATGATATTTTAATTATCTAAACATATTAGACTAGAAAAAGCATAATGAAATATTTTTAAATGTTCTTTTACATGTAGTTTTTTTATTATATGCATTTGTCTTGTTATGTAGTTTTTTTTAAATATTATTTAGACGTTGATTTTTTTTTCAAATTCTTGAATATATTATATGGACTTTGCATATATTAGTTATATTTTTGTATAATCATAAGATTTATTTCAGGATAGGATAGGATACAGAAAATGGTTTGTCTACAAAGAAAAAATATGATTTTTATTTTCTTAAAAATTTCTAAAACACTCAGTGAATAGATAACAATATCAAATAATTCAAAGGTTACATCATCCAGCATCATAGGGTCATCAATTATTTGCAAAGCAACATCAAATTCACATTCAAGAAGAATTTCATTCACGATCCATACATAATGCAAACACAATTCATGTACCAACTAGGTCGTCCATGGTACCAGTAGATCATTGCCCGCTGCTCCTCAGCCACATCCACCCTTATCGCTCTAAGAGAAGAAAATCTCCACCCTTATAGCTCCTTTAATTCCTCCCTTAGAGTGCACTACCATGAAACCAAGCACAATAATATTCAACATCATACAAGAGTTCTAACATACACTCACATTCTTAATATAACAAAAATAATAATAACATCAATTATTATTTGGCTTCAACTAGCATCATCATCAACACATAATTGTCCCATAGATATCTTTCATCATCTAAAAAATTCAAGATCAATAATACTTAGCAAAACAAAGTCATTTAAACCTATAAAATATAAGCCCTTGAAAATAAATTGATCAACATATCATCTAGACTTACCTCCATGAATTTCCTCCATGATGCTTGATGATAATTTTTTAAAGAAGAGTGAAATGAATTTCCTCCATGATGCTTGATGATAATTTTTTAAAGAAGAGTGAATAAGATAATGCCATCACACTCACCTTAAATATGACAGTAACTACCTTGCTTTTATAATGGAAATTGTGCTAAAAGATGAATTCCAAGAGTTCCCTAAAACACAATTAAAAAGAAGATAGAAGAGTAAATTGAAAACTGAATTTTCTGGCAAGTTAATACTGAAATTTTATAGGAAATTTGCTGCTGTAACAGCCAACAAAAAGGCCAGGGACTATTTTGCAAATTTTGAAAAATTTATGCCCAACTAGCAGCTGATAAAAAGGCAGGGACTATTCTACAAAATTATGCATAATTCATGCTTAAATAACAAAACAGAGCAGCAATGAATTCTGCAGAATTTTTCCATACTAAATGCTCTGCTTTTCATTCCTTGTGTTGTCCATGATTTCCCAAGCATTCCCAATCCATTTTTATCACTTATTTGAGTCTTCTAAATCCATATTTACCACCCAAAACACTTTAGACAAGATCATAAACAAATCCAAACAAAACTTCAAGTTTTAACTGCCTTCTTTATTACACGGTTTTTCAACCTTTGTTTCCATTAAATCATCTTCCAAAACTCAATAATTAACAAGTGAAAGATTATTGTAACTACTTCCACCCTTCCAAGGTCAGAATTTTATACATCTTCGACCTAGGTTTTTTTATCTACGGGAAGAAAAGAAAAAAAAAAGAAGGAGAAAGAATCCATTTACTTGGATCTCCATCAATGGACATTCTACCAGTAGCAGAGAAGAAAAAGAAATCATGTAGGTTGGAGCGGCATGAAGGAGAAATAGAAGCTGAGAGAGAAGGAAATGGGGGAAGTGGAAGAGAATGTGGGTGTGTCGTGCCTCAGAAAAGAAAGGAGCTGATAATGTGAATATATATGTCACAACCCAATTTTGGGAAGTGATAGACACGATTTGAGAACCATCCCAAGACCGTAAGCCTATAACTTTACAATGACAAACAATAGTTACTATTACATGAATTTTCATCATTACATTTCATTAATCAACAATCACCTCAAATAATACAATTGTTAGAACAAATCTATGTTTCCAAGCTTTCCTTCCAATCACAAAACAATGTAAGGAAAGAATCAAAACATAGTCTAACAATGAGTCTTGATTACCAAAAGAATACACAATTCCAAAAGAATGCTCAAGCAAGACCTAGGAGTCCTAATGACTACATAGCGGTATATCATTCCTAAAAGCAATAATCACCAATGATTAGCAAGTTGTGGTGATGTGAGACTCCGCTACTCTTCTCGTGGAGACTTACCAGCAATAGCAGAATCTGCTAAGGGACACACACAAGGGAGTGAGTAAATTACTCAATGAGAATAACACAAAAGAAACTTACCACACACATCCCACCAAGGGAGGATCACCATGACTATGTAAAAATTAATCGTCAACTCCAATTATTCAAGAATGAGGAATTTGGTATACATACGTCGGCATACATAATCAAGATCTCAATGTAGAATATTCATGAATACCAATCATTCCCATGTGGTCCCTCATTACATAGCAATAAATAACTTAATATATCCATAATATTAATTTATTTATATAGATTATGTTCACCGTTCTAGGACAATATAATTAATGATATTTTGTCCACTATTCCAGGACAAGGAGATGCAATTCTCACTCACACATGCTTACACAATTGGAAAGGAGAGAAAGGAGAAAGAAAAGCAAAGGAAAGGGATCACAAAAGAGATGCAATGCTCTCTCTCTCTCTCTATGCTTCTTATTTCTTATTTCATTTCACTTAACAATAAAATTTTCACACAAATATTTAGGATTAGTCAAGATTCACATAATCATCACAATAACAATAAAATATAAACATCAGGGATTTTTGTGTACAACTAGCCCTAAGAAATAAATAAAAGAGGAAAAGAAATTATCTGGAAAAAAAAATTGTAGATATTACAATATGTGTGTGAGACACATATCAGTAAAGTGGCCGATATTTAGGATTAAAGAAAATGAAATTTTCTATGTGTATCCTTTGACTCCTACAAGTCAATCCTCCCAATTTTTTAAAAAAAGTTTCATATTGTTGAACCTAAAATATATTCATGTATGATATGGAGTCTCAATGGAAATAAAACCATTCACATAACTAAATTTTGAAATTTTAATTTTGAAATTTACGCAAATAATCCTACCATGAAAACATAGCAACACACACATAAAAACTCTTCAACAAAAATTAATTTAATCCCAATATAAATTATAACAACATAATATAAAATAATTCAACATAATTCTAACTTAGAGCAACACAACATAAAATATTTCACACCATAATTTCAAACAACAATAGTAAAATAAAATAATAAAATAACTTAATAAATTAAAATAGTAAAATTTCCATACTCCAAATTTGACAACACCCCCAAAGACAGTGTTACAGAGCCATCACCATCATTGATGTCACCACCAAGCTACTCCCTCCACTCATCTTCCTTGATAGCCCTGACTTCCTTGAAGGATCTAGACCGAGAACAAAAATGTTTCTTTGAAGTCATGAGAGACAGAGAGACAAAGAGAGAGAGAGAGAGTTTATAATGAGAAACATAGAAAGTTAAAAGGGGAAGAGAAATAAGTGAATAACTTTATGGTTGAGGTAACGAAGGCTGACGGGTAGGTGACAAAACAAATGAATGAGTGAGGCTTGTTGTATAGGCATTTGTTGCCATTATCCCATTTGAAGAATAAAATAAGATAAAATAATTATGAAAAAATGCAACTACAGAAATGCACTACCATTCTCATAGACTGAAACACGCTTTCTACAAGGAGGAAGAGAAATAGAGATCACAGTCTAGCATAAGATAGTTGAGAGAAATGGATCAATAATGTGAGATTTTTATCATTTTTAATGTTATAACAATTTTTTTTTCTTTTTAAAATATAAGGAGCTTTATGGCATTAATGACATTCAACCACCCAAATACATATAATGAGCTTTATTTCCAGCAAACATTAGGAAACACACAAGAAATCAAGTATCTAAACTCTTAAAGGGGGAGATTTAGCTCCTAGGGTTTACCCAAATAAAGATGGAAGAAGAAGAAGAGTTGGAACACTTATATGGGCTTCCTTGAAATTAGATTAATAAAAAATGATCCCTTTTCCCGCTATCAACCTTTAGCCAGCATTAGCAGAGAGAAGACAAAGGGAAAGAAGACTCAAGGAGATGCAATGCTCACTCATACACATTTACACAAAGGGATCACAAGGGAAATGCAATGCTCTCTCTCTCTCTCTATACTTCTTATTTCTTATTTCATTTCACTTAACAATAAAATTTTCACAAAAATATTTAGGATTAGTCAAGATTCACATAATCATCACAATAACAATAAAATATAAAGATCGGGGATTTTTGTGCATAACTAGCCCTAAGAAATAAATAAAAGAGGAAAAGAAATTATCTGAAAAAAAAAGAAAATTATAGATATTACAGTGTTAGCCCTCAAAGAAATTTAGTCCCAGAATTTCCTCAAAATGAAGTTATCAAATAAAGACGGGTATCTCAATCGCATGTCCGCCTCTACCTCTCATATAGCTTCTTCGTGAGAGTGGTTTCGCCACAATATCTTTACTGAGGGGATTTCCTTGGAACGTAATTTCTTCACTTGTCTATCTAATACTACTATTGGCTCTTTCTCACAGACCAAGTTTTCGTTTAACATGATTTCCTGGGGATAGATGACATGAGACAGATCATGGAAGTATTTCCATAACATTTATTATTATTGACTCTTCCTCATAGACCAAGTTTTCATTTAACATGATTTCCTGGGGATGGATGACATGAGATAGATCATGGAAGTATTTCTGTAACATAGATACATGGAATATCAGATGTACTCCATCCAATTCCATTGGTAGGGCTAGGCGATAAGCAATATTGCTTACTTTTTCTAGAATTTCATAAGGGCCAATATATCTCAAGCTAAGCTTACCTCATACTCTGAAGCACACAGGCCTTTCATGGGTGAACCCTTGAGGAATACCATATCCCCAACCATGAACTCTAGATCTCTTTGTCGACTATCTGCATAAGATTTTTGCCTACTCTAGGTTACCAATCTATCCCTGATGGTCTTAACTTCAATCATCACTTCATGAACTAAGTCGGGCCCGATGACCTTTATCTCACCCATATCGAACCACCTTATCGATGATATGCACTTTCTTCCATATAACGCCTCAAATGGAGCCATTTGAATACTTGCTTGGTAACTGTTCTTGGAAGGAAATTCTATTAATTTCAAATATGCTTCCAATTTCCTCCAAAGTCCATGACAAAAGATCACAACATGTCTTCAAGTATCTAAATGGTCCTCTCAGTCCGTCCGTCGGTCTGAGGTTGAAAAGCAATGCTTAAGTCCACTTAGGTCCCCAAGGCTTTTTGGAAGGCCTTCCAAAAAAGAGAAGTAAATTAGGGCCCCCAGTCGGATATGATAGAGACTAGAACCCCATGTAGTATCACAATCTCGTTGATGTAAAATTGAGTATACTTCGCTGCATTAAAGGTGGTCTTCACTGGAATGAAATGTGCCATGTTGGTCAAGCGGTCTATGATTACCCAAATTGAATCATCCCCCGTAGGGGTCCACAAAATCTATAGTAATACACTCCCACTTCTATTCATGAATCTCAATTTATTAAAGTTGCCCGCCCTATTTTGGTGCTCTACCTTAACTTGTTTAGACATTTCGCTCTGAATTTTGCCGTATCTTGCTTCATACCTTCCCATCAATATACTGTTTTCAAATCTTGGTACATTTTTGTGGTACCAGGGTGTACAAAATAAGCTAAGTTATGAGCTTCCCTTAAAATATTCTTCTTCAAGGTTCCCACGTTAGGCACACATAACCTTCCTTCAACCTTAATACTCCGTCCTCCTCCAAGGAAAACCCATTTCTTCTTCCTCCTTTCACTTCCTCACGAATTTTGCTAAACTTTGAATATTCACTTTGCTTGGTCTTTACTTCCTCAACCAAAGAAGACCTAGCTAGAATATCGGCTAAAAGTGATCCTGTTTCTAGTAGTTCAAACCACACACCACTAGCCTCTAACTCATGGAGTTCGTGCACCAAAGGTCTCCTCACCTGGACTATGTGAGTAAGGCTCCCCATTGACTTGTAACTCAGGGCATCTGCCACTACATTAGCCTTGTCAGGGTGATATAGAATGGAAAAATCGTAATCCTTTAACAACTCCATCTATATCCTTTGTCTCAAATTAAGATCTCTCTAATCAAAGATGTACTTTAGGCTTTTGTGATCTGTATATACTTCACACGTTTCTCCATAAAGGTAATGTCGCCATATTTTTAAAGCAAAGACTACTAAGGCCATCTCCAAGTCATGAATAAGGTAATTCTACTCATGTTGTTTTAATTATCGAGATGCATATGCTACCACTTTCCCTTATTGCATAAGGACACATCCCAATCCAATTCGAGACGCATCATAATAGACCACAAAGTCTCCCGAACCTATAGGAAGGGTAAGCACCGGAGCCGTTATCAAACACTCCTTTAATTTTGTAAAACTTTCTTCACAAGATTTGGTCCATTCATACTTTACCCCCTTCCACGTCAACTTAGTGAATGGGGCCGCGATCAAAGAGAAATCCTTTATGAATTGATAGTAGTAACTTGCCAGTCTTAAAAAGCTTTGTACCTCTGTCACTATAGTCGGCTGAGGCCACTATCTCACTACTTTTACATTGCTTGTGTCCACTTGAATTCCATCCTTAGAAATGATGTTACCTAAGAATACCACTTGAGTCAACCAAAATTCACATTTAGAGAATTTTTTTGTAGTGGGAGTTGCCTCCAAGGCTCTTTGTCCTAGATGGTCTTACAAGGTCCATACGGAGCAATTATAAAGGCTTTGTAGTAGAGACAATGTCTTTAACCTTGAAAGAGCTTTTAATTTGCTTCCCTATTTGACAAGCACCACAAGGCTTATCTTTTTCAAAATTATTTTGGGTAAGCTAATTAAAAGTTCTTTCTTGACTAATTTATCCAAAAGACTTTTACTAGCATGAGCTAACCTTTTATGCTATAGCCAACTTTCATTGTTAACACTAATTAAGCTTGTAGAGTTTATAGAAGGATTATCATCAAGATTTATAACATAAACATTATTGATCCTTTGACCAACAAGCTTAATTTACTTATCATTAACATTTTCAACAATGCAATGAGTTGAATCAAAGATAACTTTATTGCCTTTATCACAAAGTTAATGCTAAGCAAATTATAATTAAGACCTTCAACAAATAAAATATTTTCAATAAAAAATGAAGAATTCTTACCGACCTTACCTATATCTTTGATCAAACCTTTGTTGTCTCCACCAGTCATGTGCTTTGAGCAACCACTATCCAATTATCATTTTCCACTCTTTGCTTTGAGGTATACCTATATCACAAATTCAAGTTTTCTTTTTAGGTACCCAAATTTTTTTGGGTCCTTCTTGGTTAGATGTTCCCTTGGGTACCTACTTCTTTTTGTTCCCATAGGGAGTATTCCTTTTTGTAAAAGCAAGAATGAGAATTATGGCCCTTCATGCCATAATGAAAACAAGTAATAAAGGGGCTACTTGACATGGTTGCTTGGATGAAAAAGTTTTTGTAATACTTTTGACTAGATTTGAATTTATATCTCAATTCGGCCTTATCAAAGACACATCTTTGGTGTCCAAACAAAATGTTCACGTTGTCTCTTCCTTTGGTAAATTTAGCAATAGTGTTTTTCAAATCCTCATTCTCTTTTTCCAATTCAGCACATTTGCAACAAGAACAATTATCATTTGAAGAAGAGACTAATGTCTTTAGGCTTGCATTTTCTTCTTGTAAAAGCTTATTGTAATACTCACTAATTTTGGAATTATATATGTGTATAATGCTATTTGGATTTATTCTATATTTTGTCATTCTAATTTTCATATATAAATGTTCTCTTTGAATATTGTTTATGAAAATCGAGTTAAATGACTAGACTAGATATTTGTATCATATGGGGTATATTTTTAAGAATGGTGAAATTCATGGAAAATTGGTCAATTAATTATAATTTGACTAGATCGATTTGGGTGTTGAGTTATAGATACCCATGGGTTATTCAAATAACCCATTAGAAACCCTTAACCTAAAATTCTACAATCTCCCTTTACAACTCACTCATCTGAAACAAAGGCAGAAGTGAACAGTGAAGTTTTCTCTCAAATTTCTTCATCCTCCTCTCAAATCCTTTTCTTTGATCTTTAGAGTTCTGATCATTTGTTTGGTTCAACTGATTTGTAATAATCTAAGGTAAGCTTCAATGTCTTTGATTTCCTTAAACTTCAATTTATGAGATAATTTAGAGGAAGTTTGGTTTTTAGGGTTCAAGATGAAAATTTGAGGATTGAGACTTTGTTTGTAAGTTAAAATTTAGGATTTTCATGTCAAAAGATTCCTTAAACATCAAGGATAAAAACCCGTGAAAGAAATCAAAAGAAATAGTGTCTTGGATGTGATTTTGGGATTTTTGGGTGAAGAACACGAAGAATATTACTATTCATTCTGGAAATTTTCCAGAAAAATACTATTCATCGAGAAAATTTTTCCAGATTTTCGTGGTTATTGTAGCATTGACTTTGGTCAAAGTATTGTAGCAATTACTATAGTGTTGGCAGTCAACAGAACTATAGTGGTCAACGTACTATAGCAAACCGTCACTGTAGCAAATTGTCATTGTAACGAACCGTCACTGTAGTAGACCGTTACTGTAGCTACGTTGACTATTGATTGTTACTGTAGCAATTAGAAAATATTCAATATTTTTATGATTTTATTCCCTTTCTTATGTTTCCTTGTGATATCTTTTACTAGGAAATTTTCCTACAAAAATTCTAGTGAGTAACAAGGTAAATTTGGACAATATCAAGGTGAATAAATAACCTTACTAAACTAATTTAGTATTATTAGACAAAGTACAATATAAGTCTCATTTACAAGATTTTTGAAATGTTAAATAATCAACCTTCTAGTTGATAATATATGATGATTGTTATGATTGTTGATAGAAATTCAAAAGAATATAGGTACAATTCAATTAAGCTATTTATGGTAGTTATAATGTGTGATAAATTTTCACTGTCTTACTGGTGAACAAACTTCTACAGTTATCTATACACAAAGAGTTTGAGGGTTAAATTCCCAGGTCACTCGATGCAATTATCTACGACACAAATGCAAAGTGATTGAGGGTTTGATCACCCAAGAAATCATACGTAAATCTACGCACAAATGCAAAGTGATTGTGGGTTTGATCACCCAAGAAATCATACGCAAATTCAAACAAATACAATACTACGATTGTGTAAAATGAATGATAGATTTACTATGTTAGTAAATATGGTATTTGTACTTGTAATATTTTATATGGTACAATTATTTACTTATTGAGTTTTAAAATAAACTTACACTCCTTATTACTGTCTTTTTAGATACAGTAAGTGAGGAGTAAGATTATTTGACTAAGGATTAAAAGCCCCTTGGAGTTCTCCATCATTGTCTGATGGGATACCGTACTTATTAATATGAATACTAGGAATGCTCTGTACTTTGTATATGTCTCTTAGGCTTGCGATGTTTTAAACATAACATATTATGTGTACCTTTCTTTATTATTTCAGATGTTTATAATTCTGTTGTGTGGAATATATGATAAATGTTGAATGCAAAACCTTTTGGAGTTTATGTAAATAACTCATGTTTGACAATTTTATCAAATGAGTAGTTGTGGATATTCAGATTGTCCAAGATTTCAGGATACCACTGAGGTTTTCCTTAGAAATAGTATCATTTCACATATTCAATTGTTGGGACGTGACACTTGTTTTGATCTTCATAAGCAAAACTTTCCTTGTTGAGTGCAGAAAATTCATTTTTCAATTTCAAAATTTCATCCTCAAGTAATGAAAATTTATATTTTGAAATATTCACAATGTAATTCTTCAAATGCATCTTGTAATTCATCAAAGGAAGGAGAAGGTTCAAGAGAATTTACCTCCTCATCTTCTTTGGCCATGAGACAAAGGTTTACTTCTTCATTTGCCTCCTCTTCATCGAAATCACTATCTCCCAAATGGAAGATTTATAAGCCTTTTCTTCCCTTTGTCATTGCCTTTCTTTACTTCTTATTTCTTGAGGAATTAAGGGCAATCCCATTTTATGTGGCCAAATTTTTTGCACTCATAGCAAATTGGCCCTTCCTTGTTTCCATCTTGGTCCTTCCTCCATCTTCTAGTATTTTTCCTCTTCAAGAATTTGCTGAATTTTCTTACCAAGAGGCCAAGGTCTTCATCATTGATCTCCACTTCTTCATCTCCCTCATCACTATCATCATCAACCTTCTTGGAAGAGGATAATTTTAAGGAGAAAGTTTTCTTCTTCTTAGTTTCCTCCTCTTGTTCCAAAGAGCATTGTGAGAGAATTCGTGGATTCTCCTCTCACCTCCATGATGATCGTCCTCTTAGCTTCCCATTTCGGCATGAGGCATCTAAGGATTTTCATGGTTTGAGCCTTCTCCGAGTAACCTACACCAAGAGCTTTCAAATAGTTAATAATGTGAGTAAATCTCAATTGCATTTCACTAATGCTTTCACCATGTTTTATTTTAAAATTTTCATATTCATTGGTGAGAGTGCTTATTTTTTATTCATTGATTCCAAGAATTCCTTCATGTGCAATTTCTTAAGTGTCTTACATTTCTTTAGCACTTACACAACTAGAAATTTTAAAGTATTCATCTTGACTTAATGCACTAATGATAATCATTTTTGCTTGAGCATTAAGATGAACTAATCTCTTTTCAGCTTCATCCTATTCACTTTTGGGTTTAGTAATGACATACCCTTCAACCTCCTTAGTCAGAGTATAGGGACCATGCTCAATAATATTCCAAAGATCAAGGTCCACTACATCAAGGAACATTCTCATCTTTGACTTCCAATAAGTGTAATATTAACCATTAAAACTAGGAGGTTTTGTGAAAGAACTTCCTTCCAATAAAATACGATCACCAAGTCCAGCTATTTTTCAAACTCTTAGACTATTAAGTCTTGATCAAGAGCCCAAGCTCTGATACCAATTGATAGAAATGGCTAACTCCCAAGAGAGAAAGTGAATTGTGTTATTAAAAATTTTACAAACACTTGTTGAAAGTCAAATAAAATTCTAGAACAAATGCCAAGCTATTTTATATTAGAAAAGCAAGCACGAAGTAAAGATGAACAAAGTAGAAGTGCAAGGAATTGAAATAAGATTCAAATAAGTAAATAGAAGGAGAGTTAGAAGATCAAACACCAATATTTATACTTGTTTAGCTTATAACCAAGCTTACATCCAATTCTCAAGACAATTTCTTAAGTATTTCACTATATTCCACAAGTTTGTAAATTGGGCACTTGTAAGCCACTACAACAGAGAACTTTTTCTTCTCGAGGGTGTATCTCTCCCTTACAATGTGTTTAACCTAAAACACCTATTCAAGGAATCCCAATCCTTGAGTATACAAATCCGAAAAGATGAGGTAAAGTTAGCTCTTTTGAATAGAATGTGTATACAAATGAAAGCTTTAAAATCAGTAAATGATTGGTAAGAGAAGATTTTTTTAGAGTGTTAGTAGTAGATGGAATGTTTTCTTGTTAATTTGACACCTACTATAGCTAATATTAGCCTAAGGTGTAAAAGATCTATTGGAAAAAAAATGTTACATAAGATTTCTTAAGAAAATAATAGTTATAACTTATATCAGCATGTTAGCAGTCAATTGGTAGGTCCACGACAGTCAATTGGTACCTTTCAATGAGGTGCCGGTTGACTTGTAACTAACTAGCAGTCAACTGGTTCTTAGCAACTGGTCGACTAGTAAGTTACTAGAATGAAATTTAATTTTAAGACAGAGAGTGCCCAGTCGATTGCTTGCAGGCAGGTGGTCGATTAGTAGCCTATTGGAAGTTTTATAATTTTCATCCGAGAGCAACTGGCTGATTGCTTGCAATCAAGCGATCAACTGGTAGTCTACTGTAGGTCAAAAATAAAGTTTTCAAAGTTTTTGGGATTCAAAGATCACAAGTAGAGCTTTCTAGCATATTCCAAAACTTTTTCCAATATATTTAAAAGTTCAAAAACATTCTTAAGAGTTTAAAAACAATTTTTTCTTGCCATTCAAATACTTTTACATAAATTTCTAAGTCCTAAGGCACTAGAAAATAAAATATCTACAATTTAAGCTCTTTGCCTTTAACCACCAAATTCCCAAAAAATAATTTTTCAATTGTAATCCAAGAAATTTATTTTAATTTGTTTGTTGTCATTAAAATAAGATTTTTACATGCAATGGGGTTAACATTTAGTTCTTCACCATATGTGTAATGTCCCAATATTTTACTTTTCTTACAAACAAAGGGCGACTTCTTCACTTCGATGTCAATGCAAGCCCAATATGACTTTTTTTCATTATTTACTATTGTTGTAGTAGATAACGCCAACTATAGCATACAATTCCTGACATTGGATCACCTGATCCTCTCAGTTCAGTCGTTATGTATTGGATTTGAATTCTCTACTTGATGTGCTCCTCGACGCAGAAGGAGAAGAAGAAAATGTTGGTGACAAAGAAGAAGAACTTCTAGGATGTCGATGGTTGATTCAGGAAATTACATGGGCGTGTTGTGGGATCGGTGGTCACTTGTTTTAGATTGTATTTCGAATCCATTGTATGGTGAAGCATTATTCAAATTTATTTACTTTGATAATTCATATATTTTAATTAATGTATCAATTATATATTAATTTATTTAAGGTAAATTAAATATTTATTTGACATTATATTCAAAATTCCAAAGAAAAGTACATAATGAAAGATAATATAAATTAACTAATGCTAACTATATAATTAGTTAATTAATGAAAAGATTATAACATTAATTGTATAAATTTATTTATATGATTATATAATTATAACTAAACACAATTTTATATGTAGTTATAAAATTATATATAAAATTGTATAAAAATATTTAATTATTAAAAGTAATATTATATATTATTTTTTATTTTTTATATATGAAATGTAAATTATATAATTATTTGTTATTATATAAATATTAAATACTAACTCACTAATTCTAATTATATAATTAATAAAAAGTAAATTATTTTTGATTATGTATATGTAATTATATAAAGTTATATTTACTTTTTATAAATGATATTATATTATTTATTCTTATATTAATTGTTAATTAATTAATATACTACTTATAATTATATAATTAATTAATTAAATATAAAATTATATAATTGATTTTAACTCACTAATTCTAATTATATAATTAATTAAAACATAATTATTTTGATTATGTATATGTAATTATATAAAGTTATATTTACTTTTTATAAATGATATTATATATATATATATATATTATATTCTTATATTAATTATAAATTAATTAATATAATACTTATAATTATATAATTAATTAATTAAATATAAAATTATATAATTGATTTTATGAAATTATATACTCCTAATTAAATAGAATTAATTAATTTTATAATTTAAACAAAGTAAAAAAATTAAATAAATTAAAAATATCTTTTAAAACATAAGTAAAAATTAATTATATAATTTACATAAATAAAAAAATTTTTTTTTTCTAAAATAAGGGGATTCGGCCACTTTCAAATTATGAAAAACATTAAAAAAATAAAAGGAATTGTTTCCTTTTTTACATAAAGATGAAACACGGTCATTCAAGTTTCAATGGTTTTTTTAAAAAAGCCTTGATATGACCTAAAATGTAATAGATAGATAAATATTGTGAAAAACATAATATTTGAACAATTTTTTTGTGAAAGAGTAGCATTTGTCCAAGTTTATACAGGGAAGCAGATGGTGGCATTTAGGTGAGGATAGAGATTTTTATTTTAAGTGGCATTTAGGTGGTATTTTTGAAGATTTTTATTTTACAGACTTTTTATTTTTGAAGATTTTTAGTTTAAAACGAAATTCGACAACTTGTTAAGCTGGCGCCGCCTGGCTGAGTTCAATACGAGGTTTTAAGGTAGGCCTCTACAATAGCTTGCGTCGCTACACTCACTGTCCACAACAGAACTGCTAGCTAGCGCGCTGGTGAATTCATGCTGTCATGGCGGTTCTTCTCAGAATCAGCCGCATTAAGCATTGCTTCTTGACGCGCCTCAGATCGTCACTCATCTTGCAGGTTACAGATCGTAACAACTCATCTGTTTTGGTTGAGACAATTTATCGAACACTTTGTGATATCTCCTTTTGAACTCATCGTTTCGGGCTTCTGAATTGTGTTGCAGAGGTTTAGCTCAAAAATGGCCAAAGTAGCTGTGAAAGATAAGTTTTCCAAACAAATGGGCTTGTACTACCGAGGTTATTATTCTACCTAATTTACCTGTATATTCTATTTTTCGCATTCAGTTAGAACTGGGATAAGGAAAGTTTTTGTCACAGCCTCAACAACTCACCTTCATTTTGGATGCTTTTTAAATTTATCTGCATCTCTTTGACCCAATGTCTGTGTGGTGCCAGTGTAGGCTGTACAGCTATCACTAAGAAGAATGCCTGTAAATTCATAAGGATTTTTTCATCTATTGAATGGATGACATTCAAATTTAATCTTCCATTATAATATTGATAAGCGTAGTGCTTCAGAAATGATTACATATATTGTCAAATTTACGAGTTTAAGTAAGCTCGCAGTTGCACGGGGTAAAACAACCCAGAGCTTGGATTGCAAAACTCTAAATAGCTAACAGAAAGTATATATCTTTGATTTAAGAAAAATCATTAAACGGGGACGAAGTTAATAAATAAGTAATAGGCAATAGCAAATCCAATTATATTTAACTCAATATCTAAGTGTCAAAGTTAGGTAGAGTCTTTATTACATTAAAAAATTCAAATAACATAATGTCATAACCATAAGATTGCAATTTTAAAATGAAAAATTTCAATTTCAACAAATTAAGATCTTCAAATGATGGGCTAGGTCAAAGGAATTGTTGCAAAGCTGTAGCATGAAGGTCAAAGTAAGTAAACTCGAGTTTACCTGAGCTTTCCTTGAGTTTACTAAATCTGAGTTTAAGTGCAAGTTGACATGTTTTCCTAACCTAAGTTCATACAATCATAAGAGTTTAAGAGTTAACTTGAGATTTAAGAATACTATGTGATCAAAGCCATATTAGTGTCTGTGTGTTTACATTTGAGACCTATTACAATTTTGATGCATGATTCAGGCTGCATTGACATCTCAAAATGGAAGAAATTGGATGCAAGGAGACTTGGTATAACTGGTTCTATGATTTCACGCCCATCTTGGACTGTTCTGGATCTTCTTCGAATCCATGGTAATATTTTTCTCACACCTGTCAGTGCCATGTTGGTGAAGGAGATTATGCACTGGCTTGTAACATATCCTTGTCTTCCCCTTACTATTATTCATGATAGTAAATGAGCACTTCGGTCCCTTCCATGCTGGTCTATCGCTACATACCTTTATTTTGGATATACTATTGGCAGGCAGGATGCATAAAGTGTAGTCTGTTCATGTTTGACGCATTACCTAGTCCTGGTTTTGTCCTCTGGTTTTTTCTTAATAACTGAATACTTGATAATGGTGTCTATACAAACTACTTTTCAAGTCAAGCCAATTTCTAATTTCTAAAGGAAGGGTGCTTGGTTGATCTCAGCTGAAATAGGGAAAAAAGCAATCATAGACTAATCTTTCACCAAAAAATGCATTGATATTCCATATGGCTTATTTTTGTTCTGATACTGTTCTGTTACTAAATAAAAGCCTTCCTTTCAAACTTTCTTTGTTTTGTAAGGATCTTTTTGTTAATAATTGGATTTTATATCATTTTTTGAATTGCAGGATTTGAGTCATACTTAGTGGGTGGATGTGTGAGAGATTTACTCCTTGATAGAATACCAAAAGATTTTGATGTCATCACCACAGCAAAGCTCACTGAGGTTTTGCAATAACAGTTCAATTAGTCAACTATATGAGTTGTGTAATGTGCATGTGTAGTGAATTTTAAAGCTACTTTGACAACAAAATCTTGCAGATACGAAAGAAGTTTCATCGTGCAATAATTGTTGGACGGCGTTTTCCAGTGTGTAGGGTGCACATTAAAAATTCTGTAATAGAGGTTTGTTCATCTGAGTTTGGACATGATTATAAGCATCTATTCTTTCAGATTATATATATGATTCACTGTATTCTTCATTTGGCAATTCTCTAATGATTGTTGTAGATTCAATTAATTAACTAATGAAGTATTAAATATATATTGGGTCCTTACAAAACAATATATATATATATATATATATACTGGATCAGGTAAGCAGTTTCGAGACGGTAATGCAGAATGCGGAAGAGAAAGAATGTCTTTTATCCTCCCTAATGCCCAAAGGCTGTAGTGAAAAGGACCTAATTCGCTGCAAAAACTCCTTGCACAGGGACTTCACAATTAACAGGTGTTGCTTGGAATTTTATATATCTCTGGGGATCCATATGTTTAACAACTAGTTTCAGTTTTGAAAATTTTCCCCCTTTAGGATGGGTCATGACTTGTGTCTTTGCTAACTAATACATTTATTTCTAATTGTCCCAACAGTCTATTTTACGATCCGTTTGCCCATAAAATCTATGATTATACCAATGGAATAGGGGACTTAAAGTCTATGAAGGTGACTATTTATTTGATTCACTAATGAATGTTTAGAACCACCAAACATGATTGTAACTAACACTAGAATATAATAATGCTATGTGTTATGAATTTCAGCTGCAAACTGTGATCCCTGCTCAACTATCCTTCAAAGAGGATCCTGGTAGGTACTATTATTAGCGTCTTAGGAATTATGAGACACATCATTATCATTTACTGCAATATGATATTACATTGGGAAATCTATTCTTAGGAATTATGAGACGCATCATTATCATTTACTATACATTGGGAAATCTATGTGTAGGAAGAATTTTGCGCGCCTTGAGAATTGCAGCTCGTCTAGGTTTATCATTATCAAGGGAGATTGAGGCAGCAATTCATACTTTTTCATTATTGGTTAAGGGTTTGGATAAGGTACTTTAATTGGAGTACATTGATGATGTTATCCTGCCCTTAAGAAGGATTACTCTATCTTGTTCTATTCTACATTCTTGAGTTTAGCATAAATTTTACTCTTTTGTTGTACATTTTATTGCAATACTTGGAAAACAGTAAAACTGTCATAGAAATCATAGGTCTTAATTTCATCTTACTTTTGTTCTCTCTATATTTCAGAACAGGTTAATGATTGAATTGAACTATATGCTTTCTTACGGAGCTGCTGAACCATCTCTGTCCTTGCTCTGGAAATTCAAACTACTTGAGTTTTTACTTCCGTTGCATGTAAGTGGTTGAGTTGTGGACTTGTAGTCTTACCAAGTATTTTATGATCAGGCTATCAGAGTAACAGTCTGATAGAGCCTAGTAATTCTAATAGACAAGGATTACTGAATAATATTGATATAATGGGAAAACACCTCTACCAGTGCGGTAGAGTTGGGGATTACAACACTCACACAACAGTAATGAACCTTACAAGAATACCTAGAACATACATAGTAACGCAGTTGCTAGACTTTCGAGAGGTCTAGCTCTCTCCCAAAACCACTCCAATATTTTTCCTCCCTTCTACTCTCTCAGACCATCATTTTATAGACCTTTCTCTAACTACCCTTACTGCTGACGTGTCCTATCCTTACTGTCACCTATTTTATTTATTTATATTTTTGTTCCTCACTCCCTTTCCTACATTTTGGACCAATCCCATCATTACTCTGCCCTCGAAGTTTCACCTTGCCCTCAAGGTGAGAATTTGAAGTTGAGACAGGTAGTTTCTTTCCAATAGGACCTTCTTGCTTTTCCAAATAACCCAACCAAGCAAACTGTAGTTCAATATTGCTACTTCCCTCCCAAATGTTGTTAATAAACTTAGGTAGCCTTTGCCATGTACACACTTCTTGATTCACAAAAAATACATTTTGCCCCACTGCCTCATCCTGATCTTGCAGCTCCATTTTACCTTCATTTTTCGTAGTTTCATCAAGTGGGAGAGATAATAAATTAATAATTTTCAAGATAATGAAAATCCCTGATCCTTTCCTACTTTCAGTCCTTGGTTTTCCTAGGAAGACATCGTTAATTTCATCAGGCCTCTGTGGAAATGTTGACCAAGAGAACAAATTTTTCCTTGCCTGGTGATTCAGCCACTCTCTTGTACAGCTCGTATCGGAATGGATAGGACATCTTGAGAGCTCTCATTATGGGATATTGATTGCCCGCATAATAGAGAAATCGAATAAAGTGGCAACTCCCAAATGGTGGTGCATACTCAAGCCTCTTCTCTCGTCCTATAGTTTGCATTATGCCACTGGAACCGGGTAAGTCCTTAAGCCTAGCATTTACTAGGATAACCGGTTTGTATTCAGAAGCATTTGTCATGGCTCTTAAATCATCAATAGTACAATTCCCTACAACATTTTGAGGAGCGACAAAGATATGAATGTCATCTGGCTCACCAAAGGTTCCTTTTGTGCCATAATCACCCTAATCGCTAAATTTTTTTTTCTAGTTCTAGCAAGCTGCAGTGGCATTCCATCAAAAGCACCTTCTCCCATTGACCCTAGTACGCAAATCTTATCATGTTTCCCATCATCAACAAATAAAAGGGCAAGAGCTCGAAATAGGTCTGCAGAATCGAAATCAAACCTCAATCGCATTTTCTAGCTTTCTTGATGTGAGATAAGCCATGTTCATCCTTGGGTTTGTTTCCTTCAAGTTCACTCTCCTCCTTAGATGTTTTTCCTTCTCTGTTCTCATTACCGACGCCCTCCTCGATGATTAGAAATTGAAATAAGTAATAACGCTGAAGAACTTTCATAGGGGATCCAATACAAGAATATATAGCTACTTTCCTTTTGTAGCTAATTCCCTCACATGAATTTCTTGTTCAGAATGCGTCTTTAATAAACATGAATTTCCCCCACTTCTCTGTCCTCTCTTCTCGCCTTCGATCTCGTCCGTCGCAGTCGAAATCGGATTCCGTTGCGAGTTCTTCTATTTCCGTCGCGGTGGTGTTCGTGGCCTTTTCTGGTTCTCTGCAACGGATTCTTTCTGGGTCGTGATTGACCAGCGTTTTCTTTCTGGCTCTTTTCCGGTCGCGGCATTCTCCACCGTCGCGGCAGCTACGTCGATTGCGTTACGGTGTTCTTACTTATAGATGAATTGTGACTTTGGTCTTGGCATCAGTCTATGTTTTTGAGGGTTTATTATATCCAAGGATTCTATATCGTGTCTTATGAACTGGGAATCTGTTTGTTGAATCTGTTGATTGGGTTCCTTGGTTGATCCAGATTTGGAGCTTACTGATGGACCTTTACTGCCAACAAAAGGTTCTTATGAATTTAACCATCCATAGTGGGCTGAAAACCCTTTAACGACCTTGAATCCATCATCGGCTAAGATTGTAAGTGTCGCTGCGACGCTGCGAAGAGTGCGACGGTGTGCGATCAGCTGCTGACGAGACTGCGAGAGGTGAGATACCAAGCTGCAATCCTCGTTGTGGTCAGTGACACGACTACAAACCGGAGAAGGACATTTGGGGAGGATTCGCTTCCAATCTGAAGCTTCTGATCATTACTCGCATGGCGTTCTCTCTTGAAGAGGTGATCCAGACATCGGCGACTACCCCAAAATCTGACCCCTTCCTCGGATTAGAGGACGAAGCTCGATCCCTCAACCAGTGAACCCAAAAAAAAAAAAAAAAAAAAAAAAAAAACAGTTGAAAGTGAGATGGTCTGAGCTGTGAGGATTGTCCTCTTTTCTACCCCACTGTCTTCCTGCTTTATTTTGTTGATTGTCACTATGATGATTCAAAGGTTTGCAATTGAGGCCAAAACCTTTGACTTGGTGAAGAAACATATCGGAACTGCTCCAATAGTTGTTATCACTGAAAAAGGGAGAGATTTCTTGTTTTCTATCTCTATGGGGTGGAAAACTGCTAGGTGGTTAATTTCTATCACCCACTCCCTAGAACCAGCCCTTTGGAAGGGATTTGAAAGTAGAAGCTGCAGAGAAAACGAAATCATCTTCGTAGTAGAATTTGGGAAGAATCATAAGGGTGAGTTTCTGATTATTAAAAAAATTTTTCCAGGAGGTAAGAGAACTACCCTTATTATCCCCAAAGGAAAGGGAGGAAGAGGCTGGAGCTCCTTCAACCATGCGCTTAATTTCCTCGTCCATTCTGAAGGAGCCAAAAAGTTGAAGCAAGAGAAGAAAGGTAGTATTTTGAAATTTTGCTCTCATGTAACAGATAACAGATCATATGCAGAGGTTGTAAAGGGCAAAAAGGTTATGAAAGGCCCTTCTGACTTTGGCGATCTCGGTAAACATGACAATCACAGAAGAGGAAAATATTGTGCTGAAGGCGTGGCAGTTATTTCCAAATCAGACGACTATGATAAGAAAGGCTGTGGTCCAGCTTTCTCGAGGACCCTCAGGATATTGGTGAATCCAAAGGGGATTAGGAAGGTCCACTGGGCCTTGGTGAGAAATCAGGTTGGAGTAGAAGGTTGTTCTCGAAGGGAGCCAAATCCTGACTCCTCTGGGTCTAAACTTCCATTGGACAAGACACAAGTCTATGCATCCAAATCCAATGGGTCTGCCTCTTCCAACAGGGTCCTATTTTGGAGAGCCAAAAAGGCCCAAATCTCGGGTCCAGTAGAAGTGGAGAGGACCGAGAGGGCTGATCCGATCAAAACACCTTGCTATCGGGCCCCAGAGAAGCAATGCGACCCGATCCCTTCGACCCCTTCCTCGACAGCGTTTCAGGAGGCGGACATCGATCGGACATGCACAGAACCAGTTGACAGAGACTATGGGGTACCGGAGACCCCGCCGGAGAATCTGAATGGCCGGCAACTGCTCCCCCGTGATTCCCCTCATCCGTTCAAGCAAGGGGCGACGGTGAGGAGTTCGGTATCGTCGTTGAGGAAGTCTGTCGATCCCGAAAGCACGCCAGCGACAGAGGCTATAAGGAGGAGGAGTTGCTCTCTGAAGATGATTTATCCCTATCCGATTTCGATAGCGAAGATGGTCTTCTTATACAGCAAATTGAGGAACAAATTGATGATAAAGATGTTTCCATTGGGGAGATCGATGATACTCTGGAAGATGTCCACCGGCTCTTTGTGCAAAATAAGGATGATGGAGCTTTTAAGGGACCTTGCGATTTGCCTTTGACCTGGACTTGCATGCGTAGCGACAAATTCCAAGCAGGGTCCTCCCATTCTCCCGATCCCGCCAAACAATCTTCTGCCTGTAGGGAGGATATAGATCTAAAGGAAAAAGTCATACATCTTCGACATTTAGGAGACGAGAGGGCCAGCCAAGATCCACAAGCCTTGTTGGAGTCTCTTAACTTTATGTTGAGAGATAAATCTGGAAAGGAGGTCAAGTTGTCAGTTTCCCCTAGGACATACCAAAGGAAGAAGAATAAACTTGATAATGAGTTAAAAAGGTTGACTTCTTCAATTAATTATGGCACGTCCAAGAAAGGAAAGGGCAAGTCAGGTTCTCTATGAGGATTTTGAGTTGGAATGTGAACGGCCTTGGTAACTCCCTCAAAAGGCACAAGGTGAAAGAAGTTTTCAGGAGGGTGGATCCAGATATTGGGATGATACAGGAAACTAAACTAGGGGTTTTGGATAGATTTCTTATCAGAAGCATTTGGGATTTCAAATTCAAGGATTGGGAATACTTACCTTCCGTGGGTGCTTCAGGCGGTCTTTTAGTCATTTGGGATACTCGTGTCGCCACAAGAAGGGATGTTCTTCAAGGCGCTTTCTCTCTTTCGGTGCTTCTTGAGTTTAAGGACAAAGGGTGTTGGTGGTTTACCAATGTTTATGGTCCGACGAACCCTAGGTTGAGGGGCGAATTGTGGGAGGAGTTATCTTACATTCATGGTTTTTGTAACCCCCATTGGTGTGTTGGCGGTGACTTCAATGTGGTGAGGTCCCCTGATGAAAAGCTTGGAGGATCAAGGATCAATGCTAGCATGAGAGGTTTTAACTCCTTTATCAGGGATTGCGGCCTTAAGGATCTCCCACTTTCTAATGCTCAATTCACCTAGTCGGTTAACAGGGGCTCGATTTTCTCCTCTCGCCTTGATAGATTCCTGCTCACTCCCGAATGGGAGGATTCGTTTCCTGACCCCATTCAAGAAGTTGGCTCTCGCCTGGTGTCCGATCACTTCCCCGTTATCCTTGAGACTAGCAGAGTCAAATGGGGTCCTACCCCTTTCAGATTCGAGAATATGTGGCTTCTACACCGGTCTTTTTTTAGCAACGTAGAGAAGTGGTGGTCAGAATACACAAATCCAGGATGGGAGGGATTTAAGTTTATGAAGAAATTAAAATACGTGAAGGAGAAGTTAAAGACCTGGAACAAAGAAGTCTTTGGAGACATCAGAATCCAAAAGTCTAACATTCTTAAGGAATTGGATGCTCTTGACAAACTAGAGAGTGAGGGTGGCCTTGAGGAGAATCTCGCTGAGCGTAAAGTGATTCTCAGGAATGATTTGGATAACATTAGAAAAAAAGAAGACATAAAATGGCGCCAAAAGAGCAGAATTAAATGGGTTCGTGAGGGTGATGTGAATTCAAGATTCTTTCACAAGGTGGTGAATGGAAAGAGGAGAAGGAACTTCATTAAAGAGCTTGAGACGGAGGATGGTATTACGGTGAAGGACAATGAGGGGATCTCTGAAGAGTCGACTAGTTTCTTCAAGAAACTCTACAAGGAGGACATGCAAGATCGACCCACAATTGAGGGTTTGGATTGGATCCCTATCGATGATACCCAAAGGACTTGGATAGAAAGACCCTTTGAGGAAGAAGAAGTTAGAAATGCAATTTTCAAGATGGATAAGGATAAAGCTCCTGGGCCTGACGGTTTCAATATGGCTTTCTTCCAAGCCTGCTGGTCGATAGTGAAGGACGATTTGATGAAAGTCTTTGATGAATTCTTCCATACTGGCCGTATTCCTACTAGCATGAATTCTACTTTCATCACCCTTGTTCCCAAAAAAGACAGATCCATTAAGGTGGGGGATTTCAGACCTATAAGCCTGGTTACTAGTGTCTACAAGATCATCGCCAAGGTCCTCTCCGACAGATTGAGTATGGTTATTGGGTTTTCCATATCGGAGAACCAAAGCGCCTTCATCGCTGACCGTCAAATTCTTGATGCCAGCTTGATAGCTAATGAGCTAGTTGATGATGTCAAACGCAGAAAACAACAGGGCTTAGTATTTAAATTAGACTTTGAAAAGGCCTATGATATGGTCAATTGGGACTTCTTGGACTTGATTTTTCGTCGCAAGGGTTTCGGTGATAGATGGAGACGGTGGATGAATGGATGTCTTTCCTCTGTCGCCTTTTCGGTTATTATCAATGGACAGCCCAAAGAATGGTTCAAGGGGCAACGCGGGATCAGGCAAGGAGATCCCTTATCTCCATTCCTCTTTACCCTGGTGGCCGACGTTTTTAGCTGCATGTTGAGGCGGGGGTCCGAGAGAGGGATTCTCAAAGGACTATCATTAAAGGGAGATGGATGTATGGTTACTCATTTGCAGTTTGCTGACGACACAATCCTCTTCTTGCCCAAGGATAAGGATAACTTTCTTAGAGTGCTTACACTGATTCAGATTTTTGAGCTGGTCTCAGGTCTCTGTGTTAACCTAGGCAAAAGTGGCCTAGCTGGCATTAACATTCAGGATGATTCTCTCGGGCAGATGGCGGAGCAAGCGGGTTGCGCGGTTCTCAACTGGCCTCTTAACTATCTAGGTGTCCCTCTTGGAGGTAATCCTAGAGCCAAATCTTTTTGGGATCCCATTATTCAAAGAATTTCCCGCAAGCTTGACAGTTGGAAAGGCCCTTACTTCTCCCTAGGAGGCAGATTGACCCTTATTCAGGCCTCCTTATCTAGTGTGCCCCTGTACTTTCTGTCCTTGTTCAAAATCCCTTCCGGAGTGGCTAAAACGATTGAGAGAATTATGAGGGACTTTCTCTGGAATGACAGTGGGGGGGAAAAGAAGGGCCATTTGGTTAGTTGGGAGGTGTGTTGCAAACCTAAGGATGAAGGCGGCTTGGGTCTTGGAAATATTGTGTCTAAAAACATCTCTCTTTTGGCTAAATGGTTATGGAGATTTCCCTTAGAGCCTAACTCCCTTTGGCACAAGGTGATCAAAGCTAAGTATGGGCTTCACCGGAATGGATGGGACGCTGGTTTGGGGGATGTCGTTACGCACGCAAGTCCTTGGAAAGCGATTTCTCAAGTATATCACCTCTTCTCTCCTTCGATATCTCTTATTGTTGGTGATGGTTCCCGTTTTCGGTTTTGGGAGGACTGTTGGATTGATCCCACCCCCTTCAAAGAAAGATTCCCGCGCCTTTACTCCTTATCTTCCCTCCATGACGCCCCCATTTCTGAATTCTTTTGCTTACAGGGGGATCACCCTTGTTGGAATTTGCATTTTGCCAGGAATGTTAATGATAGACTTTTGCCTGACCTTTCCATATTGCTTAACATCCTTGATCCTATTCACCTTTCTCCTTTTCCTGATAGGAGAATGTGGAAGCTTGATTCCTCAGGCTCTTACACTTGTGCTTCCTTCCTCAATTATCTCGCTCGTAACCCTATCGTCTCCCCCTTTTTTAAAAAATCTTATTGGAAAGTTAAGGCTCCTTCAAAGGTTAAAGCTTTTTTGTGGCTTGCAGTGCTCAATAAAATTAATACAAACGATCTGTGTCAAATCAGAAGGCCACTTAAGGCTTTATCCCCGGACGTTTGCATTATGTGCTTCAAACATTCAGAGACAAGTAATCATTTATTCCTGCACTGCGACGTGGCTTGGAGTATTTGGAATAGGTTATTTGATCTCTTTGACGAGAGTTGGGTTTGCCCAAAGGACCTTGGTGATTTCCTTGCGACCAAATTTATTGGCTTTGGCCATAGGAAGGACAACAGAACTCTTTGGAATACGGCTTTGTTCGCAACTGTGTGGTGCATATGGCTGGAAAGAAATGCCAGAGTTTTTAATGATCGGTGTATGCCTACTCAGATGTTATGGGATCGAATTCGTTACGTGGCTTCACTGTGGGTTTCAGCCAATGGGCTGTTCAAGGGGATGCCTATATCTGATGTTTATAGGGACTGGAGGGCGTTATTGCATTAATACGTTGTTAGGGGCTATGTGGGGTGTCTGTGCTGTCTGTTAGTTTTTCTTACTTTATGTTCCTGTTTTTTTAGGAGGATCTCTTGTCCTCCACCTTTTGTAACCATTCCCTTTGTATCTCTCTTTTCTCCTTAATAATACTTCTTTTTCTATCAAAAAAAAAAAAAAGAAATTGAAATAAGTAACTCCTCCTCCTACTATTTGCCCCAATTCGCAACTCCCCCAGTACTTCTTTACTTCTTTTTTCATTTGCAACGGGAAATAGTTGGAAATGGGTCTTTTTACTCCTATGGTTTGCGAAAATATTCTGCAGATCTGACTCGAAGGCCCAGTCCCCTTCTTCTTGCTTGTTCGGTGTCTAGAAGATCATCTTGTTGGCTCGACTCTGATGCTGCGAACATCTTCTCCTCAGCCACACCCGGCTTTTCAACTTTCTAAGGCTGTACGATGGCTTTAACCATGTCAAACTCTTGGGTAACCCAAGGGTATTGGGTAGGTTTCGTTTGGATGGACTGAGTAATTAATGGGGCTGATTTCTTATTTCTATAACTGGGCTCACTTTCATCCGAATATACAACTTGGGTCAAGAATTTTATAACTGGGTCAAAAACTTGGATAACCAAAAAGTATTGGATAGGTTTAGATTGACTGGGCTCAACAATTAATTGGGCTACACTACTTTTATCTCCTTTGGGGTAAATCCCTTTAATTTCAACTTCCAAATATTTCTTTGGGCTCCTGCCCCACCAAATTAACATAACCTGACCCAAAATCCAAGTTCCTTTTTTCTCTTTATCCTTGTCTACATCTTTTACTGCCGTCCACCCTTTTTTCTTCTAATCAAGGCTCTTGGATGCCCAGACATTTTCATCACCTTGGAAGCATGCCTCCCATCCTCTCATTCCAACTTTTTTAGTA
Organism: Biancaea sappan; assembly: GCA_037074585.1. Lineage (NCBI taxonomy): Eukaryota > Viridiplantae > Streptophyta > Magnoliopsida > Fabales > Fabaceae > Biancaea > Biancaea sappan. Next base: position 58,965,867 of record CM073490.1, read on the forward strand.
TTGAGCAAGTAGTAGAAACCTTTTGATTGGCTCGAATCTGTAACTGCCATGGAGACCACCTTCTCCTTAGCGTCTTGATGAGCTAACAAGGGCATTCGAGAATTTAAGACCCCTTCTCCTTCCTCCTTGATGAATCCTTCCCTAACAGCATAGTTTGACAAGTCATCAGTAGCTCATTGAAGAGGCAACTTCTCTAACTGATATTCTTCTTCTTCCTTGCAATCAATCACCTGAAAATTTTCTTCCTCCTCTATTGATTCCACTGGAGTTTCCAAAATAGGAATAACTTGAGCACTGTTGGTTTTCTTCTTGACCTTCTTGCAGTCTTCACCCCTTGATTCAGCTGCCATTCTCTTTTACACTCATCAGAATTTCTTTCAACATCATCTTCATCTCTTCCATATTCCTTCTAAACTTTTCTCTTTTCCACTCAGCAAAAGCCTCTTTGAATCTTGCATCTATTTTTGCCCTTCTTGCTGCTATCATCTCCTGAGCTTCCCTTTTGAATCTTGTATATATTTCTTCTGTTGTTGTTATTGCCATTCCCTGGACGAACCTGCCTCTAATACCAATTTGATAGAGCCCAGTAATTCTAATAAACAAGGATTACTGAATAATATTGATATAATGGGAAAACACCTCTACCACTGGGGTAGAGTTGGGGATTACAACACTCAAACAACAGTAATGAACCTTACACACAATAATACCCAGAACATACACAGTAACACAGTTGCTAGACTTTTGAGAGGTCTAGCTCTCTCCCAAAACCACTCCAATATTTTTCCTCCCTTCTCTAGTCTCTCAGACCACCATTTTATAGACCTTTCTCTAACTACCCTTACTGCTGACGTGTCCTATCCTTGCTGTCACCTATTTTATTTATTTACATTTTTGTTCCTCACTCCCTTTCCTATATTTTGTAGCGGTCCCATCACAGTCATATATAATTCTTACTTATTGATTGGTTGCAGGCGGCATTCCTTGATCAACAGGCTATCAAACAAGATTCTCTGGCTTCCAGTATGTTTATGGTAAGTTTCGTGTACAGAGCATTTGTTGAACAGACTTCTTTTAATGTTATTGCATTCCGATGAATGCATATTCCGAATTCATAAAGTACTTTTTTTTTTTAAGTTCTGTTTTACTTTTCTAATATTCAATTTAATTTGGCAGAAATTATTCTTCCATTTGGATAAATTAATTGCATGTGATCGACCTTCTATTTGCACTATGTGGTGAGTAGTTTCCTTTTTCCTATCTTTTGGTTTATACCTGCTGACTGCCTGTGGTTATAGAAGTTTTATTAAGAAGGCAGAGGAATTTTGCAGTGTCAATGACTGCACATGTTTCTTGGAAAGTCCTTTGATACATTTTTCCCCTTTTCTCGACCCTGGAACAGCTTTACAAGTTATACAGTTATTTCCATGGGCTTCCTATTCTAAGAAAAATTTGCTTTTACAGTAGCCACTATAACTGGATAATGCCATCTACAAACAAGATTGGAACTCTATTCTCTGTATTCCTCACCTAAAAAGGCTAAAACCTCTGACAAAGCTCTGCATCTCTAATGATTAACTAGAAACTTTCATTTGCCACGAGGAAAATTGATGACATTGACAACATCTTCGACATTCTTCATTCAAATGTCTTATTCAGGCGAGGGGAGAAGTTAGGAAGCATGGAATAGAGATGTGGGGTTATGCTATGTGGAACATCATGGGTAAAAAGATAATACTGATTTATAGAAAATCTTCTAGCAAGATATTTTATACTAAATATAGAAATATGCTTGTACATTATTGTTTACTCATGTTCTGTCTCCTGAAAAAAATTAGGGATTATCACTTTAGTAAAAGCAGCATCATAGGAATGTTTGCTAAGTTTTAGACTCAATGCCAGCAGCAGGTCACTGCCTAAATTTCTTGATCACATTTGGGTACACGTTTGCATGAAAATAAGAAGTTGCTCATTAGTGCTTGGGATGGGTATCATTTTTCAGTTGTGTTTTTCTCCTTTGCTATACAATTTACGATAGTGAATGCTCCTAATTTTTTTTTTCTTTTCATAAGCGATGAAAAGAAATTGTATTAAGAAGAGACAAAAGTACGAAATGTTGAAAGATAAGAAATGCTCATGGCAGAAAACACCAGAAAGCTTTAGATTTCTAAGTTTTGATAATGAATTCTTTTTTTTTTTTTTTAAAAATAAAATAAGCTTTAGATTTTTAAGTTTTGTTAACCAGAAAGCTTTTCCTTGTAACAAGGAACTTAAAATAGGATTTGCTGAAAACAATACTAGAAGAATCAAGATTCCAAACGCTCATATCTTGTCTAGATGAAAAAGGAACAAGGTCAGTGAAAGACAAAACATATACTTTCTTTATCATTCAAGTTTCTGAAGAAATGGAAAATATTTCCCACCCAAATATCCCCCATAATCTTATTTTTGAGCCACCACTTTTAAAGTAATTGGTGGCAAAAAAGATAAACGTCCTTGTGAAATAAATTTTCAAGGACTTGCATGAGTCACATTCATCACTGTGTTGACATACCAACTGATTTAAGCTGTACTTTGATACATTATGCCCTAATGCAGTCACATCTGAAGGGAAAAGACCATTTAGTCGAGAACGCAACGATTTTGGACCCCAAATTTCGAATATCCAAGCCCCCTGTTAGTCTTAGGCCTCCAACAAACTTGCCAACTAACAAGATGAACTTATTATCCTCTCATGTACGTTCAAATGAAATTCCTCATAACCCTCTCATTCTTATCAGCTACACTGGCTGGAACTTTAAAGAGACAAGTAATAGTTAGGTATGTTGAATAAACATGACTGAATTAGAGTGATACGATCGCCTAAACGAAAAAAGAAGGCTCCATCTAGTTGTTCAAATGATTAGAGATCTTCTAGATTACTGAATCCCATAAAGAAAAAGAAATAGCTAGAGGGTAGCCACCCCAGGCCATATGCAGAATAATAAGAGGCCATTGTAATGCCTGAAACCTAGCCAAAATAACACAAGAAGAAAGATTTTAGCTATCTACATTTATCCCCGCCACACCGTTCTTAGCCAAACTAATCTTTAGACTTGAAATAGTCTCAAAGAACTGAAGGGCGTAGAGTACATATTTGAAACTGTCTGTCATATTGTAGGAAGTAGGAACAAGATTGTTTCACCTGTAGAACCGGTCTTCACACTGTTAGCTGTTGTTCCAGAAGCGTTGCTGGTGACGGATGAGGAAGATTGTGTCTGGGACTCTGGGTTTAGGGACTTCTGATCTGGGTTGACAGCAGCTGGAAACAATGCTTCATGCACTCATGCACTGGCGTGTGATTTTCACTTCAAGGACACAGTGTCTAGGGACTTCCTATCACCGGGAAAATGCAGATCGGTAGATTCTGTAAACTTAAGGTTGTTTGGGTCAATAGGGAAATGAAAAGAAGGGGTAATACTTAGAGGCAATGAAGGCCACAGGAAAAACAGGGCAGTGAAGGCCACTGAGAAAGAAGGGCAATGAAGGCCCACCAAGATTTTGGAAAAGCCTAAAAGCTCATATAGTCAAATAATTCATGTTATTGATCAAAGAGGAAGAGTACAAAGCTTTCTAAACAATTTTAAGTGTGCTATTCTAGGAAATAAAGTAAATATTAGACAAATTGCTAAAGAATAGGGATTGACAAATCCCCGTAATTTTCGGGTGAGAATAACTGCTAATAATAGCTAATAATCTCTAATAATTTGAAATTTCCTTAATTCTAACAAGCACCAACACACCAAAAGGAAGCACAAAACCTATCCCCCTAATTTTCGGGTGAGAATAACTGCTAATAATAGCTAATAATCTCTAATAATTTGAAATTTCCTTAATTCTAACAAGCACCAACACACCAAAAGGAAGCACAAAACCCATGAATGTAACTAAGCTCTTCTCAAAACACAGATCTGATACAGGACCACTAAATGAGGTAACTAATCATTGATGCCTCCCTTCAATATCCAGAAAAGCAGAAACCGAAAAAGAACCATGAAGAGAATTTACCTTTGAAGTCACCTTTTTATTCCATATAACCACCTTTCCGCCACCGGCACCAACCAAAGGAAGATATTCCCAATCATTATATCTAGAATCCATAAACTCCTCATCAACATACCATCGAAGCTCTCAGTTTAGTCTCCTGAAGCATAATGATGTCTAGCATTGCTTTGGATATAACCTCCTGTAATTTTTTCCGAGATAGTGAGATGCTATTGTTTTTATTTGGTACAGGGTTGGATTACTGGCATTTCACCTAGCATTGGTGAATAAACCCCAAGATGCCCTTGTGGTATGGGCACTTGCTTCTGTTCTATACCAGGGGGAGTGGGAAAAAGGTCTCAAATTTGCAAAAGAACATGCAGAAATGAATGTTAATTTTGTACCTGAAATAACAAGGTCCTGTATATACAAATCTGATGAAGAAATTGCAAAAGCAGTTGCTCAATTGGCATCCTTGGTGGTGGACTCCATACCTGTTCTAGTTGAGGAGAAGAGTCTTATTCAATTCATGTCTAGATATCCATCTTCTCCACTATCTGGCATGGTAAGTATACCTACATAGGTGTATCTTTTTTCCCTAAGATTACAAATTTTTGATATTTGTATCATTGACTAATTGCTGACTAGTAGGATCAAGTTTTATTCTACTTGTGTGGGTTATTCAAACATGATAATTAGGGTTCTTTGTGATACTTCACTGTCATCATCCAGACCTTGATAAGAATTTTGGGTCTTGAAAATTAAAGTTTCCCTGATGCCATTTGAAGAAACAAGAAAATGAAATTTTTTTTCTTTTTTTTTAATAGAAAAAGAACTATTATTAAGAAAGAAAGAGTGGTACAAAGAAAGAGAAAAGGAGGATACAAGGGGAAAGAGGAGGATAAGATATCCTCCTAGAAAAACAAAACAAAAAAAGAAAAAGAAGCCAAAAGCCCATAAATAAGGCTAATACAACAAATCCTTCCAATCTCTATAAATGTTTTCAAAGGGCAACCTCCAATCTCTATAAACGTTTTCAAAGGGCAACCCTTTAAAAAAAACCATTAGCCGACACCCATAGAGATGCAACGAAACGAACTCTATCCCACAACAGATGAGGAGGAAGAAAACTTTGTTTAAAAACCCTAGCATTTTTCTCCAGCTAAAGACACCAAACAATCGCAAACAATGCCGCCTTCCACAAAGTCTTATTCTCCTTCCCCAAACCAAAACCCGAAAAGTTAATGTCAAAAAAGGCACCAAGATCAATAGGGCAAACCCAACACTCCTTAAAGAGACCAAATAATCTGTTCCATATATCTCAAGCCATCTCACAATGTAAGAACAAATGATTATTAGTCTCTGAGTTCTTAAAACACAACACAAATATCAGGAGATAAGGCGTTAGAAGGTTGCCTAATCTGACGCAGATCATTTGTACTAATTCTATTGAGCAAAGCAGTCTAAACAAAAGCCTTCACCTTTGAAGGCACCTTCACTTTCCAAAACGACATTTTGAAAGGGGACACCACGCGATGATTACGAGTCAAAAAATTAAAGAAAGAGGCACAAGTGTAGGAACCTGAGGAGTCTAGATTCCACAATCACTTGGAAAGAGGAGATGCGGAATGGAGCCGAAATATCCAGCATCGAAGAGACCTCACCCCCAAGTCTATCATTCAAATTTCTGGAAAAATGAAAGTTCCAAGAAGAAAGATCCCCTTCAGAATAAAAGAAATCAATAATTGGTGCATCATGCAAAGAAGACAAGGAATAGAGACAAGGGAACCTTTCTATTAACAGGGTATAGCTAATCCAACAATCTTCCCAGAAGTGGAAGCGGAGACCACATTGGAGAAAAAGAAGGATATACCTGAGAAATCGCCTTCTAGGGATTTGCATGCGTAACGACATCACCCGAATTAGCATCCCAACCATTCAGATGTTAATCAAACTTGGCTTTAATCACCTTATGCCAGAGGGAATCAGGCTCCAAAGGGAAACACCATAGCCACTTAGGCAAAAGAGAGATATTTTTACAGACCAAAGTACCCAGACCCAGCCCACCATTTTCCTTGGATCTACAGCAGACCTCCCAACTGACTAAGTGAACCCTTTTACTCTCCCCACCATCAGACCACAGAAAATCCCTCATAATGGTAAAGCTGTTGGTCCCGATGGTATTCCTATTGAAGTTTGGAAGTGTTTAGGAGAGGAGGGTACTATCTGGCTAACTAAGCTCTTTAATGAGATTTTAAGGTCTAAAAAAATGCCTGAGGAATGGAGAAGAAGCACTTTAGTGCCTATTTACAAAAACAAAGGAGACATTCAGAATTGTGCAAATTACCGTGGGATTAAGCTTATGAGTCACACTCTAAAATTATGGGAAAGAGTGATTAAACGTAGGTTAAGAATCGAGACGAGTATTTCTAAAAATCAATTTGGATTCATGCCAGGACGGTCTACTATGGAAGCTATATATCTTCTAAGGGGGTTGATGGAAAGGTATCGGAATAAACAAAGAGACCTTCATATAGCATTTATTGACTTGGAAAAAGCTTATGATCGAGTACCAAGAGAGGTGCTGTGGAAAGCCTTGGAACAGAAAGGTGTACGGGTTGCGTATATTAGAGCCATAAAAGATATGTACGAGGGGGCTACGACTAGTGTGAGAACGTCTGGAGGGGAGACTAGAGACTTTCCTATTAAAATTAGCCTACATCAGGGATCATCCTTAAGCCCTTATTTGTTTGACCTGGTTTTAGATGTTCTGACGAAACACATCCAAGAAGAAATCCCTAAGTGCATGCTTTTTGCAGATGACGTTGTTCTCATAGCAGAGACAAGGGAAGAGATTAATTTTAAACTTGAGTTATGGAGAGCTATTTTGGAATCGAAGGGTTTTCGTCTGAGCAGGAGTAAGACCGAATATATGCATTGTAAGTTTAACAAGCAACAAGCTAGGAACGAGATGGAGGTTAAACTTGGTGATCAGGTCGTATCACAAGTGTCAAAGTTTAGGTATTTGGGATCAATTATACAAGATGACGGTGAAATTATTAGAGATGTGGAACATAGGATACAAGCTGGGTGGTTGAAGTGGAGAATGGCATCAGGGGTTGTTTGTGATCGGAAAGTACCTGATAAACTCAAAGGAAAGTTTTATCGTACTGTTATAAGACCAGCGATTTTATATGGGAGTGAATGTTGGGCAATGAAAGGACAACAAGAACATAAAATTGGAGTGGCGGAGATGACGATGTTGCGTTAGATGTGTGGTCATACAAGAAGGGATAGGATTCGTAATGATCATATACGAGATAGAGTTGGGGTGGCACCTATTGAGAAAAAAATAGTTGAAAATCGTTTAAGATGGTTTGGGCATGTGCAAAGAAGACCGTTGGAAGCGCCAGTTAGGAGAGTTGAACAGATGGTTTGGAGCCCTGTGAAAAAAGATCGAGGAAGACCAAAAAGGACACTTAGAGAAATTATTGAATGGGACCTTTTAGTAAATGAGATATCTAAAGAGTTGGTCATTGATAGAGCTCAATGGCGTCGCGCGATCCATCTAGCCGACCCCACTTAGTGGGATAAGGCTATGTTGTTGTTGTTGTGGCTTTCCATAGATGCAACTTTATAATTTTATGGATAATGTAGAGGAATACAATAATACTACACCTAAAACATGAATATTCCAGCCTATGTATCTGACAGCCCAGTTAGACATAAAAGTCTGCCACTCTTAATGTTCCTTGCAATTCAAAGGTGTAATATTCAGGTTTTAAATACAGATTAAGTGGTAAATGCCCAAGACCCAAGTAGTATTTGAGGAGTCATTGTTTATATTATATTGTATAAATTATAAAATATGAGATAAGCTGGCTCATTTCAAGTTCATCTGTCTTCGAATTTTCATTTCAGAAGTTCGGATTTATTTTGGGCTATTAATATTGGTTCTAGATATAAAAGGATAAATCTGCTTTTTCCAATTTTAGACAGTTCTTCTCTAGGTCCTCCTTCCTTCTAAATGAAGGGTGTTCATGGTCTAGTCTGATTTAATTTGAGGCTTAAAATCAAACAAAACAAAACCATATTTAAATTTTAGAAAAACTTATTGAACCGCTTTTCTTGGTTTGGTTAGGTTTCAACCAATGTGGGCTTTTCAAGTCTTCCTAGTATCTGATGCTCCTGAGGGAAATAGGAGAAATAGAAAGACATGTAGCAGCAGTTATAGGTGCTGGTTGGTTGTAAAAGGAGAATAAGGCTTTGTGGAAGGCAGCTTTGTTTGCAACCGTGTGGTGTCTTTGGATGGAAAGAAATGTCAGAGTCTTTAAGCAGCAGGCCCTTCCTCCTCATTTGCTATGGGATTTCGCTATATTGCCACTCTTTGGGTTTCGGCTAATGGTTTTTTTTTTTTATGGGTGTGTCATTCGAAGAAGCTTTTAGAGATTAGAGGGCTTTGATATATTAGCCTTGTTTTAGGGCTTTTGGGTTAGTTTTGTGTTTGTCTTTTATTTTTAGGAGGATATCTAGTCCTCCTTTTGTATTTTTGTTTTCTTTATTTTTTGTATCCTTCTCTCTTCCTTAATAATATTTCTTTTTCAATTAAAAAAAAAAAGAAAGTTATAACTAACTAGGGTTTTAGGGTCTTTTTATGGGTGTATTTCAGAGGTTCAGGGAAGAGAACATTGTGGAGGGAGCGTCCTAGCCACTTGAAGGTCTAGAGTTGTTTGGGAGTGTCCTAGCCACTCGAAATTTTAGGGAAATCATTTTACTTGTTTCATCTCTTGTAACTTCAGTCTGTGGTGTGTTGTTGTTCTGTTGTGAGGAAGTATTTTGTGATATTGTTCTGTAATTGTGCTACTGTGTCAATAAAAGTCCCCATTCTGTTATTCTTGTGTCTCTATTCTACCTTTCTTCTTCAGTATCCTCCTCTAGAAGTATCTCACACTATGATTTCATGAAACTATATAAAATGATGTTAACTATATTATTTGGATTCTGTTTTTATAGGATCAGCTATGTCTTGTGCATTTCCTAGCCAAAAAAGAATATAACATATATTTGTATATACGTGCATGTGCGTGTGCATGTGTGTTAAAATTTGACACATGCGCACACATGGCAGCAAGCAGTGTGTTGTGACAGTATTGGTGTTCAACACATTGACACGCCAAATAATTGGTTTTGAAGATTTGATCTTTTTTCCATATAAGAGTGCTGTGATTTGTCCAAGATTATTGCTCTACTTTTATTTCCTTTTCCATTTGTTTCCTTTCTTATTAGGATTCTTTCCTTTTCTATTTAGGAATAAGGACTATATATCCTTATTTGATTCCCCTGATTTCTTTCCCTATTTCTTTCCTTATTTTATGGTCTTTATATCCCTAATTTTATGGAGAACCATTAGCAGGCCTGTTGTTTAAGTTTCTCTATACAATCCTCTTGTATTCTGGCCCTGTTGAATATATCAGAAAAGTATTTCTCTTATACACTAAAGTCTACATGGTATTAGAGCATGGTTTTGACCACCATGCCTTTTGACTCTGCCATTCATACTTTCTGAACTTTTGTTTTATTTTCTTCTCTTGCGGCATCTTCTCTATGGCAAGCAAACCTCCCTCATTTCCTTGGGGTAAAGCCATGACTGGCACTTCAAAAAAACCCAGGGACTCCACAATCTAGTGCTGTGATTACACAAGTACTGGTACTGTTCTGTACTCTGATAACTCCTCTCTCCATATTACTACTCACATGTTCAATGGAAAAAATTATGTCTTGGTCACGTTCTGTTGAGATGGTGATTTGAGGAAAAGGGAGATATGGATATCTTCGTTTTTTTTTTTTAATCAAAGAAGAACTATTATTAGAGAGAGAAAAGGATACAAAGGAAAGAAAAATAACACAAGCAAAGAGAAGGACTAGATATTCTCCTAGAAAAAAAAAAGGCCTAAAAAGAGGGCTAATACAGCAAAACCCTCCAATCTCGATGAACATCTACAAAATGCATCCCCTTAAATAACTCGTTAATTGAGATCGAAAGGGAAGCAGTGTAGCGAATTCTATCCCATAGCAGATGAGGAGGCAGGTACCATTGCTTAAAAACTCTTGCATTTCTCTCCATCCATAGGCACCAGATTGCAAACATGGCTGCCTTCCACAAAGCCTTGTTCTCTTTTCTCAACCCGAAAGCGAAGTAGCTAGTGGCAAAGAAAAAACCAAGGTTTCCCAGGCAAATCCATCTCTCCTCAAAGAGACCAAATAACATGTTCCAAATATCCCTAGTTACTTCACAGTGTAAGAACAAATAGCTATTTGTCTCTGCATTCTGCCAACACATCACACAAACATCATGCGATAAATCCTTAGAAGGTCTTCTATTCTGAAGCAGATAATTTGTATTAATTTTATTGAGAACAACTATTCAAACAAAGGCCTTAACCTTTAAGGGCACCTTCACCTTCCAAAATGATTTTTGAAAAGGCCACGACTCTTGCGGGTTACAAATGAAAATATTATAAAATGTAGCACAAGTGTAGGACTTGAGGAATCCAAATTCCATAGCCTCATATTAGGGATAGAAGAGATGCTGAACGGATTCAAAATGTCCAACATCAAAGTTAGATCACACATAAATCGATCATTTATGTTTCTAGAATTGGTCCCCTTGAAAACATAAAAAATCAACAATGGGAGCATCATGCAAAGAAGACAAGGAGAAAAGACGAGGGAACATATCTTTGAAAGGAAAATGACCAATCCAACAATCCTCCCAAAAACGAAAAAGAGACCCATCTCCTACACATAAAGACAGCATTGGGGAAAAAGATTGGTATACTTGAGATATTGCCTTCCATGGGCTTGCATGCATAACGACATCTCCCGAGTTTGCGTCCCATCCATTTTGATGTAAACCAAATTTGGATTTAATCACTTTATGCCAAAGGGATTTAGGCTCTAGAAGAAAGCCACTTAGCCAAAATAGAAATATTTTTGGAAACCAAATTACCAAGACCTAATCTCCCATCTTCCGTAGACCTAAAGCACACCTCCAAGTTGACCAAATGATCTCTTCTACCATCCCCTCCGTCAAACCACAGAAAGTCCCTTATGATATTCTCAATCCTGTGAGCCACCCTAACTAGAATCTTGAACAGGGACAAAAAATACAGTGACATACTAGATAAAGAAGCTTGAACTAAGGTAATTCCACACCCCCCCCCCCAAAAAAAAAGAAAAACAAAAATAAGCCCCTTTCCAAGTACCAAGCTTTTCCTAGAAATTCTCTGAACCACAGGATCCCAAAAAGACTCCATTCGAGGATTACCACCTAGAGTAACACTTGGTAGGTAAGAGGGCAAATCAACACCTCACAGCCTGCTAATTCAGCGAGCTCACTCAATTAACCTTCTTGCAAGTTAATGCTAGCTACATCACTCTTGCCTAGGTTAACGCGAAGCCCCGACACCAATTCAAAGACCCGTAATAGAGAAAGCACATGAAGAAAATTCTCCTTATCATCAAGCAAGAAAAGGATAGTATCATCTGCAAACTGTAAATGAGACACTTCACACTCATTGACCCTAACCATCAAGCCTCAAACAATCCCTCTATTGGAACCCCTTCTCAACATGCGACTAAAGACATCAATCACAAGAGTAAAAAGAGAGGGAGACAAGGGAACGCCCTGCCTCACCCCCCATTGACCCTTAAACCCTTCTTTAGGTTGGCCATTAACAATAACCACAAAAGCCATTGAAGAAAGGCAACTCGTAATCCAAAGCCTCCACCTATCATCAAAACCCTGACGACACAACCTTATCCAAAAAACCCCAGTTAACCATGTCATAGGTTTTTTCAAAATCCAACTTAAAAACTAAACCCTTATGCTTTCTACATTTGAGCTCCTCAACTAACTCATTAGCAATTAGGCTAGCATCAATAATCTAGTACTCAGCAATGAAAGTTCCCAAGCACCTTGTCAAATCTTACTGAAAGCACCTTGGCAATAATCTTGTACGCACTGGTGACCAAAATAATGGGCCTGAAATCCCGCACCTTAATGGACGTATCTTTTTAAGGGACAATAACAATGAAAGTAGAGTTCATACTAGTGGTAATACGACCTGTGTGGTGAAATTCTTCAAACAACCTCATTAGATCATACTTCACAATGGACCAACAAGCTTGAAAGAAGGTCATGTTAAACCCATTAGGCCCAGGCGATTTTTCTTTCTCCATCTTCCAAATGGCATCTCTAACTTCTTCCTCCTCGAAAGGTTTTTCTAACCAACTTCCCTTAGAGCTGTTAATGGGCGATCAATCCAACCCTTTCAATGAAAAAATTAGAAACCTCCTTCGAAAACAACTCACTGTCCCTAACTGTTCTCTCTCCTGCCACCTCCAATTCTTTAATAAAATTCTTCCTCCTCTTCCCATTAACAACCTTATGAAAAAACCTAGTGTTCACATCACCCTCCCTAGCTCATTTAACCCTGCTCTTTTGATGTCAACTAATCTCTTCTTTCTTACTAATATCATAACCCCTTGGCTTTCTAACTTATCTAAAGCGTCCAACTCCTTAAGGACATCTTTTTTGTGCACTTTGATATCCCCAAAAACCTCGAAGTTCCCGCTTTCAAATTCTCCATCACATACTTCAGTTTCTTCATAAACTTAAAACCCTCCCAACCACAGAAATTGAAAACTATGACCACCAACTCTCCACAGTGCTAAAAAAAGACCGGTGTTGCAACTATATTTTCTCGAATCTAAAAGGAGGAGGACCACATTTAACCTGCTAGACTCAAGGATGAGGGGGAAATGGTCAAACATCGGATGCGACCCCACTTCTTGAATTAGATTCGGGAAGAAATCGTCCCATTCAGGCCTTATCGTTATTTCATGTTGATATTATCTTTATTGTTAGGTTTCTTGTTTTTTAGATTCTGTTATAACTATTTAGTCAACCTCTAGGAGTTTAGTTTCCTATAAATAGATACTCTGTCAGTGGATAGGCATTAGTTGAATATTGAGTCCATTTGTAATTGGAGATTAGTCCAACTCCATATGGACTACCTAGTGGAAAGTCTTTTATCAGGATACTTGCAAACTTTCTTTTCGTTATTGTCCACTCTCCCTACTTCTACTTTTCTCTATTTTATTTCACTAATTTTTATGATCTTATTGGCTTGTCCTTGCTGTTGCTCTCACTTTGGTATCATGGTGAACACATGGAATACTAACCCGATTAGAGGTAGCGGCGAATCAGACTACACAGCCACCCCCTGACCTCATATCACAGCAACTGTCAGCCATTGCTTCTAAACTGAACACTATAGACTTGCTAGCGGCACTTAAGGCTCAGTCGAGTACCAAGGAAACAAGCATTGGGAGGCTTAACAGAGGGAAGGCCAAGGAAACAACCCACATGACTCGGGGACGCTCAAATTGGTTCGTGACCGAGGAGGAAGATGTGGATAACCCATGGTGGATGAAGAGTCATGTGCGTCGATTGCACTCCAAAGTTGAGTTCTTGAAGTTCGAAGGCAGCGACCCTTGAGAATGGATTTTGTGGTAGGGAAATATTTCCAGTACTACCAAACACCGGAGGAACTCAAGGTGGATTTTGCCACCATGTACCTAGAGGGAGATACACTTGACTACTTCTCATGGGTTAGTCGGGAACGAAGGAATTGGTTCAAGTTCTGCAAGAGAACTACGGCCCCGCTGAATTTTAGAACCACGACGAATATCTGTGTAGCATTCGCCAAACTGATAATGTCCATGAGTATTGCTAGGAGTTCGCACGATGAACGACAAGGGTGAGTAATAGGCCTAACCATTGCTTGCTCGATGTTTTTTTTTTTTGAATGGATTGAAGGAAGAGCTCAAGACAGATGTTAGGATCTATAAGCCTCGCTTTGTCTATGAAGCAATGAGTCTTGCCTTGGAATATGAAAGTAAACTGGGCCCAACCCATCCTAAGATATCCCCTTTGGCCCAATACAACTGGGCAAGCATCCAGAGCCCAATTTCGCAAACAAGAGGCCTACTTTTTAAGTGATAATCCCCTATATTCTTCTATGAGCACCTCCAACCAGAAGTTCACAGCAATCCAGCCATGGTGGATGTTATTCTACCCTGGTTGAGTTTGGTAGCAAGTTCTCCAAATCTAGCCATGGTGGATGTCTAAATAGAGATATTGGTCAAATCAAAGAAAAGGACAGATATTCCCTAGTAAACAAGGGTGGCAGTAGAATTCAAAAGCAATGGCAATGAAGGCCACGAGGAGTTCTATAAGAATGGCTATTAAGGCCAGAGAAACAACAAATATTCCTAGAAAAAAGCTTAAAGCTTTGATACCATGTTGCAAAAGAAGAGAAGGGAAAACTGTTGTATATTCCCATCAAAACAGTAGAGTTAATATATACAACAGTCTTAGCTCCTAAAAATGAAACAAAATAAAAACTTAATCCCTTGTTTCATGGGATGATCCCATGATTTCTGGGATTGATTCCTAAAATAGAAAAGGTAAGATCTAGGCCTGACTTTAGGGATACTTTAAAGGTAGAATATTTACACTTAAAGGCAAAATATTTCCTTAAATACATTTCAAATTGTTTCCTAAAATTGGTTGGTATGTACATAGATTTATCTCAATAGTCGATATTTGGGGACCATCTACTATTTCTAATGTCTCTAGAGCTTGATGGTTTGTGGCGTATATTGATGATTGTACTCATATGACTTGGATGTACTTGTTAAAACAAAAATATGATGTTAGTTCGATTTTTCCTATGTTTTACAACATGATTCAAACCTAATTTGGGGTGGGGACATAGAGATTTTTTTCTAACAAAGCAAAAAAAAAAATTTCAACCAATCCCTATCTTTTTGTAGAAATAGGGCATACTCTGATAGGAATCTCAATCTTTATTTATAAGGAAGTAAGGGATTACAGACTCAATAACAAAGAAATTAAGACTATAAGGACTCAAATACAAAGAAGAACTGCAAGACAAGACAATATAAATCTGATAAGGAAATATCAGATTGATTCCAGAGATCAAGACCTCCTATTCCAGAGCTACGCTCTCATTCCTCTGCTAACAATATTCTCCATGATGCCATGCTCTCACCCTCAGCTTCCTATATATAATAGACTATCATGTTGAAATTACCTTACTATCCCTCTAACAACATAACTGACTGATCACACACTACAAGCCACTACTAGGTATCTAACATTGCTCACGCCTTAAAATCAGCTTTGTCCTCAAGGCTGAAATAGAAAAATTACAGCCAATTTCATTCAACCGATTCCAACTCTTTCCAATAATGTTTTCGTGTCCACCCAAAACTAGGCTTGGCCCATATCCGATCCAGTGACACTTAGGTTGCGTTTGGTTCGCTGGGAACAAAGAAAAGGAGAGGCGGTTTTCCAGTTTCCTTCTCATGTTTGGTTGGCTACTAAAGGAGCAAAGGAAGCTTTGCTGGGAAAAGTTAAACGGAAAAAATGGGCATTGTTCTCCTTATGTATTTTCCATGTAAGAGCGGATGGAAAACCACAATTCCTGTCTAGAAAACTACCTAAATTACAATAACACCCTTCCATCTTCAGCTTGCCACTTCGTCTACATCCTTGTCTCTAGAAAACAGAATTGAAGGAATGTAGTCACAAGCACTTCATCTTCGTCCTCATCCTCCCCATCGCCGGCCCCTCAGCTCCACCTTCACCAAATCCATTCTGCTAGTTGTGGAGGAGCAATTCGAAATGCGAAAAGAGAATGGTTAACGGGTTTGACTCATGTACCTTGGTAGTATGGACTTGGGGTCGTCGAAGTGGAAGGGCTTTCTCGCCGATCTCGAACTCGCATAGAAGAAGGGATTCCGGCAAGTTTACATGGAGATCGACTCGAGACAAGTGCTGGAACTCGTCAATCACTACTGCTCGACGAACTCCCCTTCTGCGAATTTGGTTGCAGAAATCAGAGGATTACTGAGCAGAGAGTGGGAAGTTATCTTTCTTTTCAACTATCGAGAGGGAAACAGAGTAGCGCATACGCTAGCGGTAGAGGCGGCAACACACCGGCACTTCTCTGGAGCTTAGACGCTTGATACAATAGTGAATGAATATCATCGGAAAACCAAAAAGGAAGGAATCGTGTGCTTTTTCTATTTATATTTTTTAAATAAAAAATATAAATAGGGGTAATTTAGTAAAATTACTCTATTAAAAAATACATACCAAAATATTTATTTTCTCTTTTTTATTCATTTTTTCCTTGCAAACTAAATAATTTTTTTTCCTTTTCTTTTATCCCCTTTTTCCATTCTCTCTCCCTTTCCTTTCTTCATTTTTTTCCATTCCTACTCTGTATTGCGAACCAAACGAGCCCTTATTGACTTTTGGGCCTGAAGAGAAATAAGCTCTGGAAGACGCGCACGGATACTCTGCTTGGGGAAAAATCAAGCAGAGGCCTGCTCAGTTTTTAGCAACGCTTTTTACCGTTGCTAAAAACCTTTAGCAACAGTTTAGTAACAAAAAAATTGTTGTTGAAAGTTTTTAGCAACGGTAAAAACCGTTGCTAAAAACTGAGCAGCCAAAATTCAAAGCAGAGGATCCGGATCCTTGGAAGACAAGGTAATAAAATCCGCTTCTTTCTCCCTTTTGTTAGAGATAGTAATTGCGGTGGAGTCGTGAGTCGCATCTTTCAAACCATCATTGCAATTCGACAATGAATAATGGTCCACCCTTAAGTGGCTTCCTTCGAAATTGATCACGCCTTCATCGTTTGATACGGTTGTCCACACTTAGTGCCCTCAGAGAAAGCTTACCCAAGGAGCTGAATCACACAAAGCTTTGTGCGTACTGTTCCTCATCTCTAACTTGGACATGGAATGGAATTTAATTGTGCGAAGTGGGTCACCTGGTTTCCAACCTAGTTCTCTTTCCCCTATTGACACTTGCATTGCCATTGTCTTCACATCTGAGTACTCGAAACTCAGCTACCACGACTTCATTTGGAAAACCAAACACCCTTGCTGTATTACACTCCCATGCCTCCTCAATCACTTCCTCATCTACTTCAATGGCCATCACTTCACCTTGATCGTCTCCCAAAACTACCAATCGCAATTGCCTCTCAAAGCAATGATGCGAAGGATGATATTTTTCCCCACATCGAGGACACTAACCTTTTGACCTCCTCTCCATCAATTCTGAAAAACAGAGAACTGCACTTTGTCCCATCCACATCTCTTCAATCCACCTTGACTAGTGCCCTTGGTGTGCCATTGCTGTTGCCGATAGTCTATCAGTATTGGCCCCTGCTGCGATATTAGAAACGGGTTGTAGGTTAGCCGTTGTATTATCGCTTTGCCGTTCCTATGCTGAACGTTTGGATGTATATTAGGCATGTACCCGACCCAGAATAAGACCCAACTCTGTTAACTTGTGTTTGGGCTGGCCCAGTAACTCTTAGTTTGATGCCCACGATTCACATGCCCATACCTGGCCCATTCTTTCAGACTCGTCCCAATCCATTGCCCACATCTGCCTCCTAATCTCCCTTCAGTGTCAAAAAATTTGCGTAAGTCAGATGTCTAGTGCTGCGATTTGTCTTGTTGTTTCCACTCTAGTCACCCTCAGACCCCTTCGTCGGTTGGATCTAAATTTTTAATGCCGTTGTTGAACTCTGGTTGTTGCTCGCTTGAGGCGCAAATATACCTGCTCCTCCATTCAACTTTGTCTCTCTGAATCCCTTCTTACCAGCAAATGGATTCATTAATAGGATCATTATTAATGAATCCATCGCCCATTCAGCCTTTTCCTTCAATAGTAGCAAAAGTCGCCTCTATCATTCCTCGAAATCGATCAAACTCATCATTAATGACTTGTTCTATCTTTCTCTACATGATTTGTTCCAACTCTCTTACTCTTTCTTCCCATCTTTTGTCTGACATTTTGAATGACAAGTAAAACATTGGCTCCCCCTGAAGATCTGATAGGTCGGACCAAATGATAGGAACCTCAATCTTTATTTATAAGGAAGTAAGGGATTACAGACTCAATAACAAAGAAATTAAGACTATAAGGACTCAAATAACACAAACAAGACCCAAAGAAGAACTGCAATACAAGACAACATCAAGCTGATACAGAAATATCAGATTGATTGTAGGGATCAAGACCTCCTATTCCAGAGCTACGCTCCTATAGAAGACACATGAAATTCTGCTCTCATTCCTCTGCTAACATCATTCTCCATGATGCCATTCTCTCACCCTCAGCTTCTTATATATAACAAACTGTCACATTGAAATTACCTTACTATCCCTCTACCAACATAATTGACTCTCACTAACCAAATCACACACTACACGAAAAATCATCTTCTTGCAACCACAAGAGCTCTTTTGCTTAAGAGTCATGTCCAAATAGTATTGGGGCGCCTTAACAACAACCATATGATTAATAGACTTCTTACTCAAGTTTTTGGTCTCAAAAGCCCAATGTAAGTCCTCAAGAGAGTTCTTTCCCAATTTTAGTGCATCAAACAATCTCATTCCCAATGTTTTAGGGTGTGTCACCTTTGTCCACGTGCACTTTGCGACCAGAACCAAGCTTGATCCTTGGGCCCTCAATTGTGTCTTTCTTGGCTGTTCATCCATTAAAAAAGGTTACAAGTATTACCTTCCTGCGACAGGGAAATATTATGTGTCAGTTGATGTCGCCTTTGCTAAACTTACACTGTATTTCACCCATAAACTTTCACAAGAGGAGCAATCCATCTTTTTCAACAACTCCTTTCCTGAGCTGCTAGTCAATGTTCCTCAATCCTCGAGGTCATTCAGCTTGTTGACCCACCTGTAGAAACAACTAATAACCATGAGCCAACTTTGCAGCCACAACAAGCTTTGGACTCTACTTGTCCATTACACTTCCTCCAATTGAACCTGTTCAATCATCCCCTTCAAAACCCCAAGGTGTTAAGGTGATTAACTCATCTTTTCGTCAACACAATGATTATGATGTTCCTATTGCTTTAAGAAAGGATACTAGAAATTGCACTAAATATCTTTTGTTTTCCTTTCCTACTCAAAAGAATTTGTCTCCTAAGCATAAAGTTTTTTTGACTAATCTCAATATCATCCTATTCCCAAGACTTGATTCAGAGCATTGCAGGATGAAAATTAGGTGCAGGCTATGAAAGTTGAGATGGATGCCCTTGAGAAGAACAAGACATGGGACCAAGGTCCTGTTTGAGTAAACAACGTAAGCGCTTATAGAAGAAGGCCTAATGTAAAAAGCTTTTATACCATAAGCTCCTTTCCTTTTGAATCATGTTAGTTAATGTTTGGATACATATTTGAAGAAGCGTTTTTAAATTATGATTGAAAAATGAGGGAGATGAAGAGTTTGGTTTTCATAGAATTTCAAATTATGATTGGGGATATTCTTGTTTTATAAAAGTGCAAAACAACCTCCAATGGTACTTTGAAGAGATATAAAGCTCGCTTTGTTGCCAAAAGGTACGTTTAAACATATGATGTTGATTACATGGAGACTTTTGCCACGGTGGCAAAACTGAATTTTGTTTGAGTGTTGCTCTCTATTACTGCTAATCTTAGTTGGAAATTGCAACAATTTGACGTCAAATTGCTTTCTTGCTGGTGATCTAGAGGAGGAGATTTACTCGGAAATACCTCCAACCTTTGACTCAAACACCAAGAAAGGCACAGTTTGCAAATTAAAGAAGGCCTTATACAAGTTCAAATAGTCCCCAAGAGCATGTTTTGGGATATTTACCAAGGCAGTGGTTGGTTTGGGATACAAGCTAAGTCAAGGAGACCACACCTTGTTTGTGAAGCATTCAGTGACCACACCTTGTTTGTGAAGCATTAAGTGTTAGGGGGAGTGTTCGTACTCTTAGGTATGTGGACGAGATCATAATCACAGGGGATGACCAGAAAAGTAATGAGGTGTTGAAAAGCCAATTGGTAAAGGAATTTGAAATTAAGGAGCTTGGGAGACTAAAAGTACTTCCTTGGTATTGGGGTTGCTCATTTCCAGCATGGGATTTTTATATCACAGTAGACGTATGTGTTATATTTGCTAACAGAAATAAGTAAACTAGGATGTAAACCAGTGGACGCACTTATAGAACCCAATTAGTGTCTTTATGATGTTCCTGAAGGCACAATGGTTGATAAAGGGTCCCACCAAAGACTTGTGGGTAAGTTGATCTACTTGTCTCATACTAGACCTGATATAGCTTATGCTGTGAGTGTTGTGAACCAATTCATGCATAGTCCAAAACAATCTAACCTCAAGGCAGCACATAGAATTCTACAATACTTGAAGGGCATACCAGGCAAGGGTATTCTATTTAAGAGAGGAGAAAACACAGGTGCAGATTAAAGGGTATTCTATTTAAGGGCAAAATAGGCAAGGGTATTCTTCTATGCTGTGAGCCAATTCATGCGTAGTCCAAAAGAATCTCACCTCAAGGCAGTACATAGAATTCTACAATACTTGAAGGGCACAACAAGTTAGGGTATTCTATTTAAGAGAGGAGAAAACTTAACTGTGGAAACCTACACAAATGCAGATTATGTAGGATTGTTAGTTGGTAGACAGTCAATCACAGGGTATTGTACTTTCTTGGGAGGAAATCTTGTAACTTGGAGGAGTAGAAAATAGAACGTAGCTGCAAGATCTAGTGCAGAGGCTGAGTTTAGAGCAATAGCACTTGGCATATGTGAACTATTTTGGCTTAAGATAATCCTTGAAGATCACATGGGAAGGACTGAAGATCTAGTGCAGAGGCTGAGTTTAGAGCAATAGCACTTGGCATATGTGAACTATTTTGGCTTAAGATAATCCTTGAAGATCACATGGGAAGGACTGATGAAGCTTGATTGTGATAGCAAGTCTGCGTCAGTATTGCTTATAACCCTATTAAACATGATCGCACTAAACACATTGAGGTAGACCAACACTTTATTAAAGAGAAGTTGGATAATGGTCTAATATGTATGCCTTTCATTCTTACCGATGACCAGCTTGCGAATGTGCTTCCTAAGGGACTATGTAATGTCACTTTTCAGAATTTAACTAGCAAGCTTGGCATAACATCCATTAGGTGTGTTGGACTAAAGAAATAATCTTCTGTATTTTGCATTATGATAGAATAGGAAATAATCATGTTTAGAGATTGTATTTGTATAGTTATGATAATTATCTTCTCTCCTAAAGATTAAGGGATTAATAATCCCTAAACTTTAGGGATTTATTGTTAGCATTTAATTTCTTTCCTAGGTCAGCCTCCTTTTTATTGTATAAATATCCATGTACAAATCGTTGTTCAATACACACAAATTCAGACATTTTGTGAACATGTAGTTTTGAAAATGGTATGTGTGTATGGTTTGGTTCAGTTCATATCATTACGTTGGAATTCACAAACGGTGAACCAAATCATACAAAAAAAAAAAGTATTTTAAACCAAGCGAAACTAATGATACAGTAAAAATGTGAATGAAACTTTGGTTTGACTTAATTGGTTGACTGGCAAAGAAAAGTTTATAATCTCAGTTTCTAAAATGGAAACTACAGAAATAAGTTGTTTTGATATAATACATTATCTTTCTTAACTCATTTGCTAGCTTATTTCTTTTTTTTTTAAAAACAAAATTATTTTTGGCTATTATGAACTGAGAACGTAAAATTGTAATGACTCCTGCTCTGATGATTTTACTGTGTTTTTCAGTAATTTTTTTATGAATAAGATTGCTTGGGGAAAAACAACTGTTTTTCCACTCAATAAAAGAAATTAAAGTGGAAAATAAATAGATAACAGATGGTATGTAAATACTGGAAATTGAATTCAGACAGTATAACTTTACATTTCTGCACTGATCATTCTTCGTATTGACTTGCCAAATTCAAATAGTAGCTCTGAGTCTAAATTATTCTCTTAGGTTAGGTTAAGCAGTTTTTCTGGATGTGTAAATCTTTCACTTATGTCTGTTTGAATATTTGTTGTTTTCGGGTACCTGTTCTATGTGAATCTTTCATCTATGTCTTTGGATACTTGTCACTTTCTGGTGGTTCATAGGCTCAGTTGGACTGAATAATTTTTTGTTCTTAGGCTTTGGTACCAAGGAAAGTAGGAAAAGATGTGGCTGAAGTATACGAAGTGCTGATCGATAATGTGGAATCTTACAGGAGTGGAAAAAGGAATTTTGAAATAAACTATGATTTGCTTGGGACAGGTAACATTTCAGAGATAAGATTTGTTTTTGGACGAGTTGTTCTTGAAACCATGAATAGCGGAATTATTGAGAAAATGGACGATTTTGTGGCTGAGAGATGTAAAATTAAGACTGGGGAAGGCACCAATGAGATATGCCAATTGCAATTTTCAGATCCACTGAACTCTCAACTGTCGAGAATGAAAGATAAAAGACGATCTTTATCATCATCAGATCCAGGACTTCAGAAAAAGAAAATCAAGAAACAGAAATTGGTTGTGAGTGCGAGTATTCCGGATAAGAAGACAAGTTTAAAGAAGCATCAATTGTTTGAGAAACTTGAAGATAAAGAAACCACCGAAGAGCTTAAATTGTTTGAGAAACATGACGGTGAAGAAACCACTAGAGAGCTTCACAAGTTAACTAGATTATTTCAGCCACCCAAAGGTGATCGATAAGTTTGTTCCAAAAAAATTACCATCAACATCATCTGATGAATGATAAAGAACAAATTGCATTTGCCTGTGAAAAAGAATGTGGACCGTGGTTGGAGTATCTGGAATAGGTTATTTGAGCTCTTTGACGAGAGTTGGGTTTGTCCAAAGGACCTTGGTACTTTCCTTGCGACCAAATTTACTGGTTTTGGCCATAGGAAGGACAACAAAACTCTTTGGAATACAGCTCTGTTCGCAACTGTGTCGTGCATTTGGATGGAAAGAAATGTCAGAGTCTTTAATGATCGGTGTATGCTTACTCAGCTGTTGTGAGATCGAATTCATTATACGGCTTCATTGTGAGTTTCGGCCAATGGGCTATTCAAGGGGGTGCCTATATCTGATGTTTATAGGGATTGGAGGGCGTTATTGTACTAATATTTTGTTAGGGGCTTGGTGGGGTGTCTTTGAGTTTTTTAGTTTACATTTTGTTCGTGTTTTTTCTTAGGAGGATCTCTTGTCCTCTACCTATTGTAATCCTTTCCCTTTGTACCTTTTTCTTCTCCTTAATAATACTTCTTTTTCTATAAAAAAAAAAAAGAATGTGGACCGTGCTTACCGCTTGTAGACAGTTTAAAGAAAGGCATATTTGATATTTGTTATCCCAAGGGGTGATAATTGACCAAGCAACACAAACATGGATACATAATAGTCATTTTAAAGAAGAAAGGACGTGGTTTTCAAGCAGAGAGAAAGACCGGTTGCTTTAGTGTCAGATAGAAGTCTCTTCAATTAACGGGTATTTTTTTTTTTGTAATTACACGTGTATTCTTAAAATTATCAGCTCAAGCTAAATTTAACATTATTATACCTTTGGTTTCTGATTAGCGGATGTAATCTAAGTTAAAAATCATCAATTTTGGTTTCTTGGGAAATAGAGGTATTTTGCATCTCATTAATGTCCATTTTAAATTAATTTTTTCACTTGTCTGCTTCGTCTCTTTATAGACTCGTTGTTATACTGCGCTCCAGCCAACCATAAACGGGCTGAGCTGTTAATCAGAGAGACCAATACGTAAAACCCCATTCTCATCCATATTAGCTATATTTTAATTATGAAAAAAATGTCTTGATGACCTCAGAAAATTCATATTCTGGGTACGATTAATGTCTGCAAGTGTTAACAGATTGCATAATAAGTGGTTCTTTGTTCATTGATGATACAGGTCTTAGGTTAAATGGTTTCTGGAGCATGATACATTGAGAAAATCATGTATAGTGCATTTTATTAAATAAATAAACAACTGTTACAAAAGAAAAAAAAAAGGGAATAATGAGATTGGGATAAGTTTGGTAATCATCTGCGTAACAATATTGTTCAGCCCATTTTTGCCGTTATTCCTCATATTAGTAATGAAGATGGCCCTATACTGTTGATGGCTCTTTCTCTGTTAAATCTGCGAACTCCCTCTTTAGGTATTTGGATAATAGCCCAAGGATGGAGTGTGGTACAAAATCTGGAAAAATAAAGCTCCGAATCGGTACAGCGCCTTTTTTTGGTTAGTCTGCCATAGCAGAGTTTTAACTAATAAAAGGTGTCGTATGGGGTTAACTAACTCTGGTAGCTGTCCAGCGTGTAGGATGAGTGAGGATCTTCTTCATCTTTCAAGAGATCGTACATTTGTGAGGAATTTCTGGCTCAAAATCATTAAACAGGAAAATTGGAGTCATTTTTTTCTCTAATAACATAATGGATTGGGTTTATAATTTGGGATAGGAACAATTATAAGGAGTGGGGGGACTTTCTTTTTGCTCGTGCCGTGAGAAACTTGTGGATTAGGAGAAATAGACTTGCGTTTAAGGGAGGAAGTAACTGGTAAGGGGATCCTATTCATCTTATTACTAATCAATATTTTTGGAGTCCTTGAAGCCTTGCAGATGGGCAGGTTACTAGATAGGAGCTCATATAACAATCCAGAGAAGTGGTCCCATTGGAAAGAACCCAAGGAGGATTGGATTAAAATATACGTCGATAGAGGACTCGTGCGCAATATGTTGTTTATCTTTGGAGATAAGCAGTAAATCCAAAGTCCCTTGAAAGCAGAGCTGAGCGCTATTCTTGAAGGACTCCTCATGGCTTGGACTAGGGCCAAAGGAAAGTAATCCTGGAAAGTGGCAAGCAAGTCTATACAAAGTAGTCTATCTCTTTCACACCCTGAAGCCTCCTTCATTATTGAGTATCACTGGAACATGACATCCCCAGAACTGCCAATGACATGAAGAAGCCCCAAGAGAAGGAACTGGCACGAAGTGGTTTGGCCAAGTCCCTAAAGAAGCCCTGCGTGAAGTTGAACAAGACTCTTTTTAAGTGATTCACCCTATTAGATCTGGTCCTTGAGAGCATTAGGCTGTCTCATTATGAAATCAAAAAATAACTAATAAAATAAGTATATCATTTGAAGACCTTCTAGTTGTTATCTCGGCAAGCTCCTGACATTTTTAAGGATGATTGTAAAATGAGATATGCGCGTGGCACCAATTAAACAAATGGAACTGAATTATAAACCACTTTTATGAACTTCATTAGGTAAATGGTAGGAATAAAGATCAACAACCAGATACACAGGCTTGCAAGAGTTGCCAAGAGGAATCTCAACACGCTCCAATGATAAAACTACGCTCTCTTCCATGCCCTTGTGCGAGAACCCAATACAGATCAAACAACCCCACTCATAATTTTACCAAGCCCGAATTATTTACGAAGCTGGTTCCACAGGTCGCTGCAAGAAAGCAACAGTTGCAAACTGCGCAAGGAAAACTGAGAGAAATAGAGGAGGGAAGTCTATGAATGGAAGAGAGCCTGTAAATGTGGAAGGAGTATTCCCTAATGTAGCTCCTTTCTACATCACCATGACGTAGCTTCTCGGCTGTCCGATTGTGCGGATCGGAGAGCTCCCATGCGTCCACGTTGCCAACTTCTTTCTTATTTTTTTTTTTTTGCAAAACTTTATCCTTGTGTTTTTACAATGGTTCCAACGCGCAACCTCCGCAACGCTTTTTTTTTGGTAACTGCCTTCCAATCAATGAACGAAACGTGGCACTTGGAAGGAAAAATAAATTTCAACTGCTGAAAGCACCACACCGAAGAGTCGAACGAGCAACCTCCGCCTGAACCCTTTTTTTTTTTTATAAATACCTTAAGCCCACCCAATAATAGCTTGACATGTGGCACTGCACTCCGAAAGAGTAAATTATATATTTATTACCAACTCTCAATTATACCAAAAAAAAAAAAGCTGGCCAAAAGAAAAAAATTATACTCCAAAAGAGTAAATTATTGATTTGATCATGAAAAATCAATTTAGTCTCTACAAAATTAAATATTTCAAATTAATTCTTGAAAGATTGTTGTTTCGATTTATTCATTCTATTTAGCAAAGTAACCTTTAGTAAATAAAAAGAAAAAAATTAAATTTAAAAATAATAGATTTTACAATTTAATAATAAAAAGAACTAAATTTAAGACAAATATAATTTTTTAAAAATTATGATAAGATATTTAAATCTTTCAAGATCCAAATTTAGAAAAATATAATCTTTCAAAAAATAAATTAATCCATGGAAATGAACATCTACCATGATTAAAGACTTCAACCTCCAAAAAACCTAGATAAACTCAATCTAAACAATAGACGATCCCAATTACGAAGGAGTAAACATTCAAGCACACTTTCGAATAAAACTCATGACTTTGCATGTTTATTTTATTATTAGTTTACTTAAATCTTTTATATACAATCCGAGTGCATTACCTTCATTCGGCTTCATCACTTTGCCTTTATAGAATCTGAGTCCATTGCCTCCAACCCTATTTGACACATATGCAGCTCCAGTAATTGCAGCTCCACTGGCAAGCAATGTCTCCATGCCATGCCCACTCCCATGCCCTGTGATGATTGAAACATTACTTAAGGAGATGAAAATGTTGGGCTTTAGAAGATGAGAACGCTAGTATCCTTCATTTATCCACCTATATGCTAGTTATAGAAGAATGTTATGCAACAAGAGGCCTCAATAATATCCAATAAGATGTAATATGAGATGTATTTGTAAAGGTGACAAGAGAACTCTTACATAAAGCATGAAGATACAGTCGTGACATAGGCACAGATTATAATTAGACTAAAACACAATTATACTCCAATGCTCAATTTAGTCCTTAGATAAACCACACCAGTAAATAATGATTTTATACTGCGGCATTTTGGAGGATCACAATAGAAGTTTACTCGTGGATTTAGAATGAGCAAGATATAAGGAATATAAAATTAGATTAATTTACTAAAAAGAGATTGCGCACAAGAGGTGTATAAACTATAAAGCATAAGTCCTTTAATAGAATATAATAACATGAAGCTAGCAGCCTCAAATGATACAAGTAATGGCATCCTAAGGATTTACTTACAAAATTCGATGTCATGCCAGCAAAAGCATATGCTGCCAGTCTCCCAACAACGGAGAGCTCACAATCCTTTCCCCTGAACATATTCTTTGCCAAAAAAAAATTTGCAAAACTTTTATCTTTGCAAAATCTGAATTAATAATATCAAATTATAAAGTACTGCATTGCAGAAGAAATAAGATGAATGTGAAGCATAATTAAGCTTACAGAATATATTTACCACAACATGCCCTCAATTCTTGAAGCAGAAGCATCCACCTTATTAGTCTAGGCTTGGCATCTGGTTTCTTTAAAAGATACTTCAAAGCTGCATGGTCAGAAAAGAGACAACCACTTTAGAGTTAAGCAAATAAGATATAAATTTATCTAAAGTAAAACAATAGCTAAAACTCCTTCTCTGTGGTTGTGTAATGAGACTAAGCTGAATTGAGGGTACGTGAAGCATAGGCTATCATGTGTGACTTCCCCTCTACCCTTTGTGACAAAACTACTGCTACTGCATAGTTGGAGGCATCACACATTAGCTTGAATGGAAGCTCCCATTGTGGAGGTTGAGTGATGGGGGCGAAGTGAGCCTTTTCTTAAGCTCATTACTGGTTTTGCCTTCTACTCTAAGAGTATTCGATGCATGCACACCAAGGGGCTAATACCAGGAATGTCTGATAGAGTCCACCCAATGGCCTTCTTATGGCTTCTCAGAAGGTCCATCAATTTTTCCTCTTGCTTGGGTTGGCAGTTGTTTGCTATTATCACTGGAAGCTTTTCTCCTTCATCAAGAAATGCATACTTCGAGTTTTTTGGAAGTGCCTTCAACTCCAATGTAGGTGGTTGGATGGTGGATGGAATTAATTTCTTAGGAGTCACATTCAATGCCGCACCTACATATTCAGAATGCTCAAAGACAAAATCTTTGGCTATGTCACGTCCCAAAATCTGAGCACGTGACCGGCACGGAAAGTGAATTTCATTTCACCTCCGTAATCCTATTTTTCTCTTAAGCATCATACCATTCTTTTTCATGCAACCAAACCGAGTTCTCTATACGCACTACAATCATTCACATTACATCACTGAATGAACCTACCCGATTACAGAGATTTCTAGATTTATACAACTTAGAATAAGACTTAATTATTATACCTTTATCCTGAACAAATGAAAAGGTAAGCATGTGCTAAGGATCCATAATTCCTTGTACAGATATTTACCTTCAGCTGTCAACTCTGAAAAAAATGTTAATAAGAGGGGTATGAGCAAACCACGTGCCCAGTGAGCAGACAACACAAAACTATGACAAAAAAAATATCATGCATCAAAACTATGACAAAAAAAATATCATGCATCATAATGATAATATGCAGCAATCATACGTAATCGGTCATAATATAACTCATAATACTTCACAACAGCAAACAGTGAAATCAATTTCACACATTTTTCGTACCAACCGGGTTGTCCAGGATACTTCTGGATCGTTGCCCGCGGCCCCCGCCGCATCCACCCTTATCGCTCCATGTATATTCTCCACCCTTATAGCTTCATGTAGATTTCCCCATGGGGTGCACCACCATGCCTTTCCTTTCTAGTCAAACACAATCACAATCACATATAAAAACATCCTCAATCATAATCTTGAGCCGCATACACAACTCAGTCATTTACAATTCAAGTCACAACATAATCAATATGGTTCTAGCAACATAGCATGTATACAACATAACCCATAATATAGAACAATTATTCAACAATAACATACTTCAACTATCCGCATATGAATGAACTCAACAATCAGAGTATGATATATTTCAACTCAGTTCACATGCCATTCACAATCCATCATATAACCTCCATTCATGAGAAAATAAGAAAATATAATTATATACATTACCTAGCACGTTCCACAATTGTTTATGTCTCATCGTCCCACATCATTCTTTTCAAACTTGGATATTCAACATATTTTCACTATGATGCAAAAAGTCAATAACAAAGATATTTAATCATAGCAAGTATTAACCCACTCACCTGGATTTCATGCTCTCAGCACTCCCACCTTGCGCCTTGACCATTCCTATTGTAACCAGATAAAAATCATCAGGGCTACAAAATAGAGAAATTTCTTACCACTATTCCCGACCTTCACTTACTTCTCAAATCATAACTCCTAACTGGTAATGAATATCCAGATGAAACTTATACCATTGGAAACTAGACTCAAAGAGCTTTTCAACGATATTTAAAAAAAAAACTGATGCTACAGTAACGGTCAACGGTCAACGCAGCTACAGTAACGTTGACCGAGTCAGCGCTACAGTAACGAGAAAATCTGGAAAAATTTTCTCGGTGAACAGTAATTTCTAGGGAAAATTTTCGATGTTATTCGTGTTTTTCATCCAAAAATCCTAAAATCATATCTAAAACAACATTTCTTTTGATTTCTTCCATGGGTTTTCATCCTTAATGTCTAAGGAGTGTTTTAACACCAAAACCCCCAATTTCTACCAACAATCCAAGCTCAAATCTCAAATTTTCATCAAGAACACTAACTTTTTTCAAATATCCAAATTCTACGAATTTCTCCTAGTTTTCTCCAAATTTCTTGTTCTAATAACATCATAAACTACCTAGGAATGTTTTATATTAACATCCACACTTAAATTCATCCATTAGAATATTCTACAAAAATTTTACAAAATGATAACCAAGGATTTGATCTTGTAATAAGAGTAGGAAGAAGAAGAACATCAACTTACCAATCCTCCTAACTTTCATGGCTTCCTTACCCAAGCAAAAATTGCATGAATGATTGATGAAGAAATTCCTTTGCAAGCATAATCGAGAGAGAGAGAAAGTGAGGAAGTATACGGGAGAAATGAGAGAAAGAAAAGAATAAGAGAGAAATGTATACGCGTGGGCCCCACCAATTTATTTTTCGATAAAATCGCTCATAGCCACCCTAGCTTATAAGATTTGTTCACTTTAATCCCTCTCGATGTCTCAAATACCACTTTAACCTCGAATCCATCATTTTTTCGGTACCGGACTCATAATTCATTCTCATAAGCTTTATTCTTCCTCTCAGGTTCCTATTTGGTCATTTCTCAAAAGTAATCCATATTTTCTTTTCTTTTCACTTTAGTCCTTGAGAATTTGTAAAAATTTCCTAAATTAAAAATTAAAATTTCTATTCCCACATTTTCTTCACTAATTCAAAAAGAAAATTTTTCACGTAATTAAATTTTTCACTAAACTTTAAATTAGACTTTAAATATTCATATAAATTCTTGGGATATTACAGGCTAAGAAGGAGAAGGGGTTAGTAGCACAAGCAGAAATAGACGAAGAATGTACAACACTATAGTTTAAATCACTACGCCTACTCCTATCTAAAACAAAAATAGAATTAAAAATAGAACTAGAAAAAGAAACAAAATCAGAGTCAGAATAAAAAATCTAATTCAGAAATGTAAGAATTTTCAATTTCAGTATAAGCTTGACAAAACTCAAAACCAACACAATTGCACTCAAAGGCATCCATCAAATCAGAAAAACTCAGGAAAATCTGAGATTAATTCAGCTTAAAAGTCTACACATGCCTCGTCAACTAGCAAATCTAGAAAATTCACAACATGCACATTGGAATGATCTTCCACGTGATGCTTCATAGCATCTAATATGTTATAATCAATTTTATTTCTAGTAAATTCCATGGAAAGGGTCCCTTCATGCACATTAATAATGATTTTTGCAGTTTTCATAAATGGCCTGCCAAGTATCAATGGTGCATGACTGGGAGTGTTATCATTCTCCATATCCAACATATAAAAATTAGTGGGAAAAATTAAATCTTTTTCCCTCACAAGAACAGCCTCTAGGACATCGGTTGGATATGTTGTGCTTCTATTTGCCAATTGAACCACCACCCTAGTTGGTGAAGAGTACCAATTTGCAAGCTGGAGTAGATAGACTTAGGCATTACATTGATTGAGGCCCCCAAGTCTATCATCGCATTAGAGAACTCCATATTACCAATGGTACATGGTATTGGGAATGTTCCAAGATCCTTGCACTTAAGTGGCATTATAGGTTGTATGATCACAGGCACATTTCTTCCCAGATTCACCCTCTCATTCCCTCTTAATCACCTTTTGTGCATACACAACTCCTTAAGGACTTTGCCATATTTTGGGATTTGCTTAATCACCTCCAAGAGTGGGATATTCAACTCAACTTTTCTGAAGGTTTCCATGAAACCTTTCTATTTCAGCCTCTAAAACCTTTCTTGATTGAGTCACTCTATGGGAGAATGAAAGTGGTCTCCTCTGAACTACTTCTTCATCCCTGTTTTGTTGCTTTGTATTGGTAGAGGATGAAGGTAGACTATTTTGCCTATTTAATTTCTCTATTTTAGTTAGAGGGGTTAGACCATCTATTTGCTTCCCATTCCTTAAGGTAATTGCACTCATATTTCCCCTCAGATTCACTACTGATTGCGAGAGAAAACTCCTAAAACCTTGACTCTTCAACTCATTCACTGTTTTGGCTAGCTGACCAATTTATGTCTCTAAATTCTAAATACTTGTTTTTGTCCTTTGTTGGAATTGGAGGGTGTTGGTGGCTAGCTATTTCACTAAATTTTCTAAGCTTAATTTTGGTTTCTTAGGTACTAGAGGGGGTACATGGCTAGGGCTAGGAAAGACCATGAAACATCTAGTGCAGCCAACTCTTTGATGGTTAATTATGCCATACTTAAGCTCAAAGTTAGCATCCAACTTTGGATAATCAATGCACAAAGGTTGATACACATTTTGTGCAGCCATTTAATGGTTCTTTTAGGCCTATTCTCAACCCTTTGTGCATTTTGATTATCCATCCTTATTGTCCTAGCAGACTCAGGACTAGTCAAATTGACCTTTCAGGTTTAGAATCAGGCTCCACTTCTAGACTATTAACAGCAAGATCAATTAATTCAGACAAAACTTTAGTAACTAAGGTATCTTTGAAACTATTACTTCTCACTAACCTGTGGAAGGTCCTATCAATTTTATGGTTAAAAGTTTAGAAGACCTTCTCATAAACTGAGAAAAAGTTTCACAACACAAACAAATGAATCTAGATGAAACAAAAAATAAAATTCAACAACAATTACACTACTACTAAGGTGAATTTTGTGTTTTAGCTCCCAAAAAGATCAATTTTCAAACAACTCAAAATTAAAAAATTCCTTTTACTGCAGACACAATATCCACAAACAAAACTCAAAAATCAAACAAAAATTCACAAAAATTAGTAAAAATGACAAAAAAGATTGTAAAATGGAAAAAGTGGTCTAGATCTCGCAAGAAAAGCTTGTGGGCCTTGCTCAGAAAAGCCAAAACCAATTTTTAGGTCAATTGGAGCAAGTTTGGCTGGGTCAATAGTAATCAACAACTCGAAAAATTGAAAAACTGACAATTTTTCTGGACCACTATAAGAACATTGCTAAACTTAAAATCAAATAACACACAATTGAACAACTAATTAGACAAAAATATAAGCAATTTGGCTCCCTGCCAACAGCGTCAACATTCGGGTTCATGCCACAACGATTGTTGAATTACTCATAATTGAGTTCTATGGCAAAATTGCAATATAGTGATTCCCAAGTTGTATTCACTCAAGGAGCATCACTTCTAACACCAAATTAGTTGTTCAGGACACTCAGACATTAATTACACTAATTATAATTAAAGGCGGTTTGATAGAAACTAAGAATTGCATAAACAATAGTAGTTTAATAAAATAGTGACACATAGAACAGAGCATGTAACTGGCCTCGGTCTTCTTTGAAGTTATAACCATCCTAGTTCTATTCAAATATTAAGTTATGTTCAGTCCATCATTTGGTTTTCAATTAATTTGTCCATTAATCTTCCGGCCTAGACCACATTAAGTTTTGATCAAGAAATCCTTCTCTAGCAAAATTTTAGTGCAATCCTATGAACCCTAACTAGAATCATGTAAGATAACCACCTTAACATGTCATTTCTATCCCTTTTACCACACTATCGGTCATAGTAAATGCATCCTCGAATGAAGCCAGAAAATCTATAAATATGTTCAAGATAGATCAATCATAACTAACTAAAAACATATGAACAAAGAGGTAAAAGTCAGAATAGAAAATAGAATAAATAGAACAATACTTATCTCCTTAAGTGCAGAAACTCATATTATACTTCAATTCTAACCAAGACTGGTTACATTTAGAATTTAGCCCTCTATGAGAGCAAGGAACAAAACAAAGAGGAGAAACTACAAAGGAGAAAAGGGAGAATGAAAATGACTAAGTGCAGAATGAATGAATACAATTTTGAAGCCAAATAAAACTAGTACACTCAAATCTGATGGAATATTCCTAGTTTTATGCCTTATCTTTGATTTTAGCAAGGGTGTCTTTCACCTCTAAAAATTGTATCAAAGATGGAAGCATTGCACAGATGAAGAAACATGAATTAAGTGCAACAAAGTAGTCCTTTTTATGTGTAGAAAACTGATGTGTGTATATTTCCATTTTGAGCAAAGTTTTGGGGAGAGGAGGAAGTTAGATGCATGTAAAAGTGTAATTTTGATTTGCATCATGTGGATCCCACATCCAGTATCTCCAAGTTAGCATCATAAGAAGTGCCCATTCAGCACCATGTCATCATAGCACACCACATCAATGTCCAGGTAAGCAAAATGCTCTTTAATTACTTTAATATGCAAATACACAAATGAATTAAATTGGGTATTTAGTTATTTGGGTTCTAAAAATATGAAATTAAAGCATATCAATTGCATAATTAATTTAGACCTAACAAACTCTAAAACATAATAACATTAGAGAGTTTTCCATGATTAAATTGTAAAGAAACTAAGATAGGGACTAAAATGAATATATAAATGCAAGATATCAGTCACATGGCTCCCATCTCTTCCACTTTCTCTTTGCTCCCCAATTTCTTCACCTTCACTTCCACTTGGTTTTCTACTAGGGCTTACTCCGATGACCTTCCTCCAGCTTGGAAACACATAGGATGGAAGTTGAGCTTCTTGGAAATTTCTTCTCTTCTTTCATTTTTGGTTTTGTGAAAACCCTAGGAGGGTAAATCTTGATGTCTTGGGGGGCTAATTTATACTTCCAAACTCCTTTAGTGGTCTTGTTGATGTGATTGATGGATGAAAACTATACTTTAGGATGGCTAGGTCATGTTTATCATGGAAATGGGAGGTGAATGAGTTCATTTAAAATTTTTCTATTTAATGGAAAGAATTGATAAAAATGAAAGCCCAACCTTGTTTTTGAATCTTGGAAGGTCACAAAATCGATTTTAACTTGATTTTGGTGCCCCAAATTGTTGACAAATGATCTTGAAAAGTTTAGAGGTGTGTATGGTAGCAAAAGAGGAATTTGGAATGTGTTTTCATAGAGTAGACCAAACGTCACTGCTGCAGCAGTGCGATTTGCAGCTGCAATGGTGCGTTACTATAGTTTTACTTTTCTCCTTTGTTGTCTGGCACTGCAGCGATAGACTGCAGACTTGTAGATTTTTGTTTCTACCTTTTGGTGCTATAGCGCCAAGTTGGGCACTCCAGCATTAGAGCTTGAGGCATTCCATGGTTTTATGCAATCCTTTTCATCCATTTTCATCTTGGAATGGTAGGGATTAGACTTAAAAGCATCTTGGTGAATTCTCTTGAGTATTTCAAGTGGGGATTTGACTTACACAGTACTCTAAAGCTTCAAGTTGATGGATAAATCTCATTCTTTATTTTGGATTGTGTGAATTTTACTATCTTTAATGCATTGAACTCTTGTGATGTGTGTTGGTAGTACCCTGGAATCATATATAACCTAGAGATGGGAAATTTGTGATGAAACTAGAATGTGATGGATTAATTGTACTTACTCCTCGTGTGTGTTTCGCTAATTACTCCAAGTGATGTTTTAATTATGCTAAGTGATATCCTAGTGGAATGGGTCTAAAATGGATTAGGAATAGACTCTCATGAAAATACATACTAAATTAAGATTTAAGTATTGGGGACATGAAAATAACCCTTATACGATAATTGCATTAGTGAAACCAAGTGTACAAACCCGTGTTTGGCAAGTTTATGTAGGAGTAGTGGGTGTTCGGCTTGGTAATTCACATCAAAGGATGAATTAAAAATGAATATAATTACGAATGCACCTAGTGTAGAATAGGGTGCTTACGTATATAGATTTATTGTGGGCGGGGAAACCATAGCCCTCTTTGGCTTTTGTAATTAAATTGTTTCTTCCCAAAAACTCCAAAGCTACGATATGTGATGGAAAGTAAATTGAAATGTTGTTAATCTCGGGATGGAACCTTAGAAAGGCTTAACCCTAGATTTTTACTTTGGTTATGTATGGATATTTATGCCTAATATCCTTGAATGCTATAGCATGTGATGGGACCATAGAATGAGTAACATTTAAACTGAAATGAGTTCTTGAGAATGGATGTAGTGGAAGGTTTAACACTATTGCCATCTTGATCATGTAATGACTTTTAATCTCATTATGCTACATCTTTGTTTCTTGTTAGCTCAGTTTATGGGAAAGGATACCTTATAGCCGAGTAAACTAAGATGTAGCCTTGTGTGTTGAATAAGTCTATGTCCATGAAATTGTATGGGAATATTAAATTGTGTTGAATTTTTTTTATGTGTTGGAAAGGTCTATGTGTAGGTAAATGCATATGAATATTTCATTTTGTGATTCATGTGTTTGTATATGTCTTGAGTGAGGAAGTGTAATAGATTAGCCAAATATGTGACGTCTGTGTGGCTATTATGGCCTAAGTGGCCGACATTGCGTGGATGGTGCAATGCTTAGAATGCTGACAGTAATTAGTCGCTATGTGGCAAAGTGAGCTTACCCTATGAGTATGCTATACTCGAGGATGTCGCCTATGTGATGGAAAGAAGCTTAGGTGATGGCAAGCTTAGTCACTGCATGGCAAGGTGACCTTACCCTTCGAGTATGCTAAACTCAAGGATGCTGCTTATGTGATGGAAAGGCAAGGAAACTTATGAGATAACAAACTTATGTGAATGGTGCCTCGATGGCCCTAGAGCGACCGTATGGCAATGTGGAGGATGCTAATGTGGCAATGTTTCAAATTGTGCATTCATTGGATGTGTGTATTAAACTTGTGTTAATGGACTATGTGATGGATTGAACTATGTAAACTATTTGTGAGGTATAATTTTGTAGTGGTTGTGTTGTGGTTGAATTGCATTACTTAACTGTGTAGGTTGTGTAGTGATTGGATATTTGGGTTGGTTGTGGATGGGACTCTTTCCTAGGGTCCTATCCCTATGAGCGGTACACCATGGTATTTTATTTATGGTTCATTTATTCCTCACTAAGTATTTTTCATACTCACTCTTTCTTGTGTACCCTTGCAGGTTCTTCCTTAGTTGATGAGACTTCATGTGAGGAATAGTAGAACCTCCGAGTCCATAACCCATTCTAACTTCAGGTTGATGGTAGTGGTCATGGTCATGGTCATGGTGGGGTTTTGAGTCACTCTATAGTGAATAAAATATCTATGATTGATGTAATGGTTTGTTGGTGAATTATTTCATATTTTACTTTTGCTAACTGGGGATATTGGTTACATCTAGATTTAATTAATGTTGTAATGAAAGGAAATTCCATTTTATTTCATACCAATATCATCTTATTACATTTATTCTGTATGTTGAATATGTGTGGTGTTAGGCTTATGGCGATGCTAGTCATGTTCCCAAATTAGAGCATGACATATATTGAGGGATCATACTCCATTTTTTTTTCTCTTGGAGTATCAAATAATTCCCCCCTTTCTTAGATTCTCTAGTTCTATCATTAACTGGAGTATCAAATAATTTCCAAGAATGTTAATTAATATATAGAAACTTGTACAGTGGTTGTAGAATACCATTGTATTGGGACTAGTTTTATCAATAGTATGCATTATGTCAACTCTTTTGATCTTTTGTCTCAAAATCAAAGTTCATGAAATTGCAATGTAAGTTGTCTTCCTAAAACTAGGCCCTTTTTATTTCTAATTTACAAAAATATGTAATATAATAGATCTTGTTTGTTATTATTATGATGATATAGGCATATATATTATACATCAGGTCTTTCACTTTGGTGGAGGATCACATTTTCAAAGTGGTGTTAAGATTTAATAATTTAAACAACAAAGGAGCCACCACAAGTAAGCAGTACAATGGATTCAAAGTAAAAATATTGGAAGGACACCAAATCAAATTTTTTTCAGCATCAAAGTAAAAATATTTCAGCAAAAAATGAAGCAAAATATACCCAACAATAGAACAAATTTACACAATGAAAAATATTCTTATTTGAAACTCCTTATTTTCTATTTTTTCCCTTCCTTCCCTTAAAGCAAAAAACTGTAAAAATCAGGAGAAAAAAAAAGAGGACTAGCAACTAAGTCAACGAAAATAAAGGCAAAGGAATAAAAAATAAACCAAAATATTCTCACCTTTCTCTCCCGAAAAAACCAAACCAGCAATAGAAAATGTTGAAGATGAAGGAACACTACAAAAATGTTGGAGTTGCTTGTTAGAGAAGATGTTGCATTGAGGTTTTCTGTAGGTTTCCTTTATTTTAGGCGATTGGAGTGCATTTTGGAGTGTAGTGCCATGTGTCAAGCTATTATTAGGTGGGTTTAAGGGAAAAAAAGGTTCAAGCGGAGGTCGCAACTTTTGACTCTTTGTAGAGCATTTTCAGGAGTTGAAATTTAATTTTCCCTCCCAGTGCCACATCTTGTTCATTGATTGGAAGGTAGTTGCAAACCAAAAAAAAAAAGGAAAGGCTATGTAGAGGTTTGGGTTCGAGCCATGGTGAAGACACTGGGTTTATTTTCCTTTTAACTGGTTAACGTTTTGCGAAAAAAGAAGTTGGTGACGTGGACGCACAACAGCCTTCTGATCCGCGCGATCTGATGGCCGAGAAGCTACATCACATGACATAGAAAGGCTAGCAGAATCCTTTTTTGTAAGTGTAACTATAAGGATTTATCTTCCTCTCTCATCACATATGATTTGTGTCATGTGCCTCTATAATGATAATGTACAGAGCAACAGATTGGCCAATTGAATTGATCTACTGAATAGTGTTATGGTCTAAAAGGCAGCCTTCATAGTTCCTGATTACCTCTCCGTCTCTCTTTCTCATTCTATTAAGATGTGATGTGGTTAGGGAATGAAGTTACACACCTAATCAAATCTTTCTCTTCTTCTTTTTGATGACTGGTAAAATTGTGACTCCTCTTCCCAACGGCATGCCTACACAGCAACTCGAAGTGCTGATCAAGGCACACAGCCC
This sequence comes from Biancaea sappan, assembly GCA_037074585.1. Taxonomy (NCBI): domain Eukaryota; kingdom Viridiplantae; phylum Streptophyta; class Magnoliopsida; order Fabales; family Fabaceae; genus Biancaea; species Biancaea sappan. The sequence continues at coordinate 59,004,442 of CM073490.1, forward strand.
CAAAGAAAAGCAAAAAAAAAAAATCATAAATGTATACAATATAAGTTGTCAAGGACCCCTATCCAAAAATTTCGAGGATTTAGTTACAGCATTGTTTACTTAAATTTTATGCCCACCACAAAAGATAGATAATTAGGTTTATTTTTCAGGAGTTTGACTTGGATCAAATTAAAGATCTTTAAGTTATCATTGTTTATGAGACCAAAATAGATTTAGTTACCAAGTATTAAATCTCAATATTCTTCTAGGATATAAGTTCTGCTTACATTGATTTAGAGTAATTGATTCCTCATATATGGGTTGAGAACAAGTGCAACATGCTTTTTGAAAAATGCATCACATAAACACTACATTACCTAGTTGACGACATGGTAATATCCTGAATGAGACAAATATTTCTGATGAGACAACTGAACATAAACCAGAACATAAACCAATAAATTCGACAAACAATGGATTGAAGTTGATACAGCCTAACCAATAGCCCCTTGCTAAAACTAATAGAAGGTAAATTTAATAGTTGGGGGCCTTAGGTATTGCTAACCACATCTAGAGCCAACTATGCTATTAGTAGAAGGGGGATAGGAAAAGAAAAATAATGGTGATTCAACTGGATTCAATCAATCTCATGTAAGGAGTAGGTTAGCATTTTTCAACTTTGATACTTTGCACTCATAGTCATAAAAGGAGTAGATGATTCGATTTCATGAGACTACATTGTGTTAGATGACAAGGAGCTATAATCCCTTTCTTTCCTAATTGTACATTTGCATATTTTATATTGTTCTGAGTACATAGAAACTTTTGAAATATGACATATCAACATATAATAAAAACCAAAAGGTACTTAATTATTATTATTATTCTTACCCGATTATTAAATCAATATTATTGGAGAAATTTTCACAAAAGTATAAGAGCAAAACACATGTTTGTATGGTATAATCTTAGTCAAATTATATACTTTTAAATAGAATGATCATGTAGAGAATCATATTATATTATTATGTAAGAATTAAAATAAATAAATAGCATATGAAACTCCCTGTAAAAATTATTATTTGATGGGCCATTTCCATAATTATCCTAACAACATAATCATCCTAGATGCAATATTCCCATGAAATCATTCATTAGTGTGTAGGACCCTAATAATTTTCAAGCCAAAATATTGAATTGTTCAGTTTTGCATATAATTCTAACTATATATATATATATATATATGTTAAACATACTTCTAATGTATTATTTTCAATTTTTAAGCATAAAACATCCGCCTTTCTCTCAACATATATAACCCAAAATCTCCACTGTAAAATTTTTTTTTTAAAAAGGCTAGAACATTATTATTCGATTAAACACCAACCAAATTACAAGAAAAAGTTGGGAAGGGATTAAATTTAAATATATTATGGAACTTACTTGTTTGAATAATAGAAGGAGAATAAGGTCCATGAGAGATATTTGCAAAGAATGTATTTGTAATGCCCCGAAAATTGGGCATATAAATATTCATATATTGCAGGGCGTACCTCAATGGTAGCCCATAATTTCCCTGAAAAACTTTAATATCCACAACTATGCAAATTGTAAATTATATAATTTGTAAAGTAGATTACAGCCAAATAAATAAAACCCCTAAAACTTCAGAGGACCTAGGTGATCTATAGGATTACAAAGTATTTCTATTGGTTCATTTAGAACCCTCCGACTAAATGAAGTATGTCTCCAAGCCACTAACCTTTAGTGATTTTCCCATCCTTCTCAGCTGCTACATCTGAAAACAGCAATAGAGAGTGTGAGTTTATCAAAAACTCAATGAGTAAGTGACTGTGCCGTAAAACAAGGCACAAGCATAAATACTAGCCTTACTACCATAATCAGAATAAAAATCACTAACACATATCAGTACGAAATATATTATATATAATGTACCTTTCCACGCAACCAAGACCCGCGATTCACTGCGAGTCTATAATCTCATAAAACAACCCTTAACCAAATAAAACGCATAAGTAAACAACCACTCTAAAATGCATTATGCAATGCATGATGTATGTTTGCATTTTCCACATCCTTTTCATACTTACCGCATTAAAGATCAACCTTCAATGGGTTTATTCAAAGGTTTATCCATTTGTTCCCTCTAAGTGATATGGACAAATACAATATGCAATATTTATCCCACTATTTCCTACACTATATTGAAGACTAACCTCAATGCGTATGCATACCTATTGACACCACTCAGCGGTATTACACAATGGGTAGCTTCCCACACATTTCCTCTTCTCATAATGTAAATATGTAGATAATGATATACAATGCATTTTCCCCACACAAATCACTCACAGTGTAATTCACATAAATTCACCACTTGAAATACAATTAAACATGAAACCCATTATTCCACAAAATAAACCATACAAGATAACTCCCACAATACTTTAATGAAATTCCTCAATCTAGTTATTTTCACTAACTAGAGAATTTCATTGATGATTTATCAATATGGTGTGAATGAGATTTATATTGACTTGGCCAAATAATTTAATAAAATTTAAATGGCAAGGTCATCCACTCACCTAGATGCCAATAAGGTTTACCAGATACAAAATCCCGGGAGACAAGCCAATGAAGCTCCCAGGCCACCTAGAACCAACCACAATCAATAAATAAATAAAATAACGAAAATCCTCACTACCAACCCTGACCTTTGGTCATTCATTTGGTCATAAATCTTAACTAGTAAGGAGTTTTTAAACAAATCTTATACCATTGGAAAATAAACTCAAAGAGCTTTCCAACGATATAAAGTTTGCTAAAAACAGAGTCCAGACGAAGGAGTTATGGCCATTTGAAAAATAGACCAAGGACCTTTAGTGTGCTACACCTGCATGTCTGGCACTTGGGCGCCAAGTCAACTCCCAAAAATGCTTGAAACTTGGCGCCTGAGCGCCAAGATCACGTTCTTCATGATATAGCTCAGATTTAGCCTAGATCTAGCCAAATTTTCACCGTTTTCTATGATTTCTTCCATGGGATCTCATCCTTGATGTCTAAGGAGCGTTTAGACACCAAAAGCCCCAATTTTAACCAAGAAACGAAGTCAGAATCTCAGTTTTACCCTATATATCCTTAAAACTAGAAAATAGGAAAAAGTTCAAGAAATCAGAATCCTTACCTCGATTTCTTGCTTTCCCTAGATTGTTTAGCCTCCAAAAACTCGCCTCACCACTGGAGAAAGGTTCTCTGAAGCTCATTGAGGATTTAGGTAGAAAGGTAGAGAGAAGGAAGAGAGAAGGAGAGAAGAGAGAGAGAGAGGAAAGTGAGAAATAAGGAAAAAGGCATGGGACCGCCTATATATATACCTGCCTATGGTGAAATTACTACTTTGCCCTTAGGTAACTCTTGGTTAACCTTAGTGGTGACAAACCCGTAATTTCTCCAATTTGGGTATTTCCTATATTCTAAGGGCCACCTAGTTCCTCATTTTACTTTAGTCCCTCTTTGAACCTCATAGGACTCTCTCTTTATGTCTTATGATTACTCTATTTTTGCTCCTTGTCTCTCTACTCTATCTCCACAAAATTTCCTTTTCCTCTTATCTTTCCTCAATCCTCAAAATATCATCTGCAATAAAATATCCAGTCTAATTATTTATCTCCATTTCCATCAATAATATTCCAAAAGAATAAATTAAATATGAAAAATTAGAATTAATCAAATAATTCCATTATAATAAATGGAAATTTTTTATTACCATAACCATAATACCGCCAATTACGTGATTTCAAAATTGGCGAGTATTACATTCCACCCCCTTAAAAGAATTTGCTCCCCGATAGCTCTGATATACCATGGAGCTCTATAACTTTTCTCACTCAGAAATAAGCATGAATTGCTCCAATGATCAAAATCCAAGGCACAAGACCTCTCATATAAAGCTTGGAAAGGTATCATATCTGTGCTGTTCTGATAATTATTACCACAAAGAAACTTAAGGAACTTTAGGTGGCTTAATCACCTACCACACATGAGTTCCTCTACCACTCAACCTCAAAACGCCCACATATAAAAGCATAAATAAATAAATAAAATAAAATACCCACAGGATATGTACAATATGGTATCTTGCTCGCGATTCACGCAGAGCATATCTTGATACTATTGTATATTACTTCTCATTCATTACCCTCATCAATCCCACACTTTACAATACATATACCACGAATACAAACCACATGCATACCTCACAATAATATTATATATATATGCATCCCACCCGAAGGCATCATCCCATGATTGGCAGGTCGCCTTTTTGGGTATCAAGCTCAACCTGGGCTTCCATATTGCCATCATATCTACTATCCACAGCCACAACAATAAAAATAAATTATTTAAATAAATAAAAAGAAAATAAATTATACATAAAGCTACATACACACCACACAAACAGTTCTCCCATAGATCTACGATCCCATGAGATTCCCATTCAAAAATCTTGTCACATGAGTCTATGATCTCATGAACTGAATATCCCCATAGGGATTTCCCTATGAAGGTATATATATCCTTACATTTCCATTCCTCAATCTCTCTTAGTTTTCAAGTGCATCTTTTTTAACTCCAAACCACGTTCCCCATACTGGGCAACTATCGATTTTGGATCTCAGGAGTACACCATTCCATTTCTATATCTCTATCTACTAATCACTCGACCAGCTTAAGTTTTACTATCGACTGGTCCCGGACTCCCACTCTTTCCTAGACATTAGCCTCTGAGTTTCAACGACATTAGTTGGCTATAGTTACTGGGAAGCCCATTTGAAAAACTGGTTATGAGACAAATCGCTCCACTAACTTTTAGTTCACATCCTCATAATAAGTCTCATCAGACTCTTGTGCTCACGAAACCTATCCCAACTCTAGATCCTATTGGGCCATGCCCGTAACCAACAACAGGTCAACAGGAATATACTCGCATCTACATCATACTATCCTATAGGCCAAAGTCTTTTTTTTTTCCAATTCATGAAATTGAAACTAAACCCACCTCAAACTTCCCCAAATAAATTCATATTTGGGATCTCATGTATTTACGCGTATACACATACACCATACATGTTTAGACACAAGTAATTACACTTCAACACCCATTTGTACTCACTTCTTCTCAAACTAACACTTAGCTATCCAATTAGCCAGGCCCTACAAGCCTATTAATAGGTACAATCTTCTCTAAAGTTCATCGACTCTTTCTGTAAAAGAAGGTGTACCTATAATTATGCCATAGAACTATCCGATTGCAGGATTTCCCCACTACACACCACCATTCTTTGATTCAGTCCTTTAGGACTACCGATCCCAAGAAGGTCATTCTTCATAAATAAACCCTTTATTTGGGATTCTTTCATAACTACACATATATACACACTCCATATATGTTCATATGTGAGTCATTGCATTTCCACACATACCCAAACATATTCCCTCTCAAACCAATGTTTATGCTCCTAAGGTACTTGCTCCTAAGGTACTCACTCCAATGCTAATGAGCTTAGGTTTAACTTAAACTCATCCTAGGCCATATTCATCCTTACCCTCAACATAAAACACTCTCAATACTCATTCTACCAACATACATCCTCCACCTCACCTGGTTGTATGCAAACATCCAGACATCTTACATATCTGCTGACATGCATACACTATAGACTCATAGGCCTTCTTATCAAAGAAAAGTGGGCTAATCCTCCTATTAATCCTCTGACATTATCCATACACCACCACTTCTACTCACCAAAGATGGCATTCATGCCAAAAGACTATCCACGGCACACTCAGACCACTTCAAGGTCGTGAAATTTTCATACTCTCATCGTGATAGAAACTCTCGTAAACTAACCTCTACTTCATCTGACCTTCTTGGTGTAAGGATCTCACGCATCCTCACACCCCACGTCTACTGTATCCCCACTTAATGACTACCAAGAACTTGTCTCATAAGTCTTTTCTTCTCTCCCACACTAATTCGACCTACTTGAGCATATTCGCCACACAATATCACCACCTATGAACCTCCAACCATATGGGTGTAACTTAATCAAGTTGCCCCTAGACTTACAACTCACTCCACCCTTTCTTATGTCGCCTTCCTCCTCATTATGGTGTCTCTCTCAAGAGAACTACACAATCTAAGTTGTTCTTCCCTAACCAAATCTTTTTTCGCTAGTTTTCTTCAAGGTGTACGCTCATGCATGCATCTCTACCTTAACTAACATAACCACTTCAGCATCTAACTCCCATGTTATAACTTACATCCTAGCCCCTAGCCCATTTCACATGAGCATTCTTCCCTCTGGTACTCTCTTTCTTCTTAACAACTCCTATACTCCTCAACACTTATGAGGATAGACTATACACCTATCCACATATGTGTTGATTCGTAAGATCCCAACTTACACACGACCCATCTAGAATGCCATCAACACTTATGAGGATGGACTATACACCTATCCATATAGGTGTTGATTCGTAAGATCCCAACTAATCCTACAAAAGCAACTAAAAGAAGCACCAACAACTATGCATCTAAGATCTCTCAATTTTCCTCAAAACACACTTTAATCTCTCTTTCAGCCTAAAGGACGTTTGGGGAGCCAGCAGGCGCCATAGCCTAAATTCTTGGCCAGGTGCCATACTTCCTGCCCACGTCCCTCACCTTGGTGCATGAGGCACCATGCCTAGCGCCTGGGGCACCAAGCCCAGATTTTCTGCCCTTCACATGTTCCTTATAGATTCTTGGGAGAAATTTCCCAAAAATCTATTCTTTGCATTTTTTTCTCCTAACAACCTAGTTTCCACAATTTATTAAAATATATTAATAAACAAATTTTTTTTTTGTAGAATATCTACATGAGAACCCATCACAAGAATTCCCAACAAAATTTTTCTCAGCTTGCAAATATATAAATGCATGCATAAAACCACCATGCATTGATAAGATAAATCTTATCATACCCAGTCAAATTTATAACCGATATCTCAGTTTCCCATTGACCACTTACAATCCCATTAAAGATACATATATGAACATATATATACCATCTAGTAAACAACTAAGTTTACATACCACAACATAACAAATCAAAAGTAAAATATCACAGATAGTTGCATACCATGTGGAAATCCCATATTCCCATAATACATAACCAAACACTTACCTATATGCTTATAAAAAATATTTACAACCACCTCGGTGGTAATGTAGCAAAGCTACATTTGAACTAAGCTTATGAGCTCTCTGTGCTCCTAGGATTTCTCCTCTATCTGGAGCCAACTGCCTACATATATAAGCATAAACACTTCTTATATTAATAAAATTATTTCTGACTCACCCCACCGAGGAGTAAGTCACAAAAGAAAAACTTAACATCCCATAGTACTTTCATAGAACCTAAACCCATGGTCATGCTGCGCAGTTCACGATAATGGAAAAGGGCTCACAAAGAGCACCATTGCTCTGTAACCTATAGGAGACCTAAACTCAAACCTCCCCTCTGATATCATTTGTAACACCCCAAAAATTGGGCATATAAATATTCATATATTGTAAGGTGTACATCAGTGGTAGCCCATAATTTCCCTAAACAATCCTAATATCTATAACTATGTAAATTGCAAATTACATAATTTGTAAAGCAGATTATAGCCAAATAAATAAAATCCCTAAAACTTCGCAGGACCTAGGTGACTTATAGGATTACAGAGCATTTCTATTGGTTCATTTAGAACCTTTCGACTAAATGGAGTATGTCTCCAAGCCACTAACCTCCAGTGATTTTTCCATTCTCCTTAGTTGCTAAATCTGAAAACAGCAATAGAGAGTGTGAGCTTATTAAAAACTCAGTGAGTAGGTGACTGTGCCATAAAACAAGGCACAAGTACAAATACCAGCCTCATTACCATAATCAGAATAAAAACCACTAACACATATCAGTACAAAATATATTATATATAACATACCTTTCTATGCAACCAAGACTCGTGATTCACTATGAGTCTACAATCTCATAAAATAATCCATAAAATAATCCTCAAACAAATAAAAAAACATAAGTAAACAGCCACTCCAAAATGCATTATGCAATGCATGATGTATGTTTGCATTTTTCACATCCTTTCCATACTTACCGCATTGAAGATCAACCCTCAATGGGTTTATTCAGAGGTTTATCCCTCTGTTCCCTCTAAGCGATATGAACAAATGTAATATACAATGTTTATCTCACTCTTTCCTACACCACATTGAAGACTAGCCTCAATGCGTATGCATACCCATTAACACCTCTCAACGGTATTACACAATAGGTAGCTTCCCACACATTTCTTCTTTTCATAATGTAAATATGTAGATGATGATATGCAATGCATTTTCCCCACACAAATCACTCACAGCACATACTACATCAATTCACCACTTCAAATACAATTAAACATAAAACCTATTATTCCACAAAATAAACCCTACAAGATAACTCCCACAATCCTTCAATGAAATTCCTCAATCTAGTTATTTTCACTAACTAGGGAATTTCATTGATGATTTACCAATATGGTGTGAATAGGATTTATATTGACTTAGCCAAATAATTTAATAAAATGTAAATGGCAAGGTCATCCACTCACCTCGATGCCAATAAGGTTTACAGTATATGAAATCCTGGTAGTTAAGCCAATGAAGCTCCCAAGCCACCTAGAACCAACCACAATTAATAAATAAATAAAACAAGGAAAATCCTCACTACCAACCCTAACTTTCAGTCATTCATTTGGTCATAACTCTTAACCAAAAAATAGTTTTTAAACAAATCTTATACCTTTGGAAACTAAACTCAAAGAGCTTTCCAACGATATAAAGTTTACTAAAAACAGAGTCCGGACGAAGGAGTTATGGCCATTTGAAAAATGGACCAAGGACCCTTAGTGTGCTGGAGCCTAGGCACCACATGAATGTCTGGCTCCTAGGTGCCACACATGGTGCCTAGGTGCCAAGTCAACTCCCAAAAATGCCTGAAACTTGGTACATGGGTGCTATAGCTGGTGCCATAGTGCCAAGATCACATTCTTCGGGATTTGGCTTCAGATTTGGCCAAATCTTCACCGTTTTCCATGATTTCTTCCATGAGATCTCATCCTTGATGTCTAAGGAGCATTTAGACACCAAAAGCCCCAATTTTAACCGAGCAACGAAGTCAGAATCTTAATTTTACCCCATATATCCTTAAAACTAGAAAATAGGTAAAAGTTCAGGAAATCGAAAATCCTTACCTCGATTTCTTGCTTTCCTTAGGTTGTTTAGCCTCCAAAGACTCGCCCCACCACCGGAGAAAGGTTCTCTAAAGCTCGTTGAGGATTTAGGTAAAAAGGTAGAGAGAAGGAAGAGAGAAGAGAGAAGAGAGAAGAGAGAGAGAGGAAAGTGAGAAATAAGGAAAAAGGCGTGGGACTGCCTATAAATATACCCACCTAGTGTGAAATTACTACTTTGCCCCTAGGTAACTCTCGATTAGCTTAGTGGTGACAAACTCGTAATTACTCCAATTTGGGTATTTCCTATATTCTAAGGGCCACCTAGTTCTTCATTTCACTTTAGTCCCTCTTTGAACCTCATAGGTACCCGACTCTCTCTTTATGCCTTATGATTACTCTCTTTTTGTTCCTTGTCTCTCTACTCTTATGTCCACGAAATTTCCTCTTCCCTTATCTTTCCTAAATCCTCAAAATACTATCCACAATAAAATATTCGGTCTAATTATTTATTTCCATGTCCATCAATAATATTCAAAAAGAATAAATTAAATATGAAAAATTAGAAATAATCAAATAATTCCATTATAATAAATGGAAATTTTTTTATTACCACAACCATAATACCGCCAATTACGTAATTCCAAAATTGGTGGCTATTACAGTATCAATATTAGTATTATCTTCTCTACTTCTTTTGATGGCAAAACTATCATCATAAGACAAAGAAGACAAAGACGATGTTGCCGACTCCAGTGGTGAGTTCAACATAACAACACCTTTGGCAGCAATGAAAACTATAGCGAAGTCCGGAGGAAGGTGGCCGGCAACGACATGGGTCAAGGCTGAGACCATGGCTGACATCTCCTTGTCTCTGTTCATGCCTGGAAATACGATTGGCATTATATATTGATAGGTCATGCTTCTAAAGTGAAAAAAAATAAATTAGAAAGCAAGCAAACTCAAGGAAAAATAAAGGAACACTGCAATAAGACTTTAAAGGACTGGGAAATTGCGTACAAGCCAGAACTAGTAAAGAGTTGCAAGATTTGTTTTCCAAAATGAGAAGTAATAGGAGATTCCAATCAAAACAGAAAACTAACCAAAAAATAAAAAAAAGTAAACAATAGATTAATATAGAGAGTGATATTGGTGCATAACTGCGTATGGTACATAAACAGTGTTAACCACAATAAGGGGAAATACAAAGAAGAGTGTATTCAGTCATTGGAAAATCCCATTTTTCCGGTTATCCAGACACTGTAAGTTCTCTCTCAACCCACAAAGAAGAGGAATGGCATGTCATGTCCCACCTAGGACACCTGACTGGTACGAGAATGAGCCTTATCCTCACCTTGGACTTATTCCCTCAATCTCAAGTAACCAACATCCGAAAATAAACAAATAAAATAAATAATGGTAATCAATTAAGAAATCTTTCTTTCATACTTTTGTAACTATTATAACAAGCAGATTAAATACAGGATTTAGGAACATATCCTTCATAATCATTGTATCATTTTTATACATCATTTATTAAATCATATTGACAGTGATCCAAATCCTAGGCTACCTATACGATCACAGAGCGACTCTAGAATAACAAAACAAAGATACAAAAATAAGAAGTAGATCATCCCTGGATTCAAGTGGGGTCTTGAGCTAAGAAAATATCCACTACTCTCTGCATGAAGATTCCCTTCAACTGTTAACTCTGAAAAATGTCAATGAGAAAGTATGAGCAAACCACTTGCCTAGTGAGGGGACAACACTACACTATGACAAAAGAATAGTTATCATACATCACAATAATAACATGCATCAGCCATTCATAAATCAGTTGTAACATGACACAATATAGTCCAAAATAGTCTTTCAATAACATCCAAATATATCACATTTCAAAAAACATAGTTCAGAACAATTCACAACCGCAAATAATTCAATCAATTGCACAATTTTCATATACCAACTGGGTCATCAAGGTACCTCTGGATCATTGCCCGCGGCCCCTGCCACATCTACCCTTATTGCTCCATTTATAAATCTCCACCCTTATGGCTCCTTGTAGAGTTTGTCATAAGGTGCACCACCATGCCTTTCCATTTATTCCAATCACATACACAATCACAATCATAAACATAATTCATAATCATTTTCAAATCTAACCACAACATAACTCATATCACTTTCCATACTTAAGCACAAATTCATCAACATGTATACAATCATCCATTATTCACAAAATTTATCTTCCAAATCATATCTCAACATAGAAACTCATTTGTATTTACTAATCATCCACAATAGTATTTGTGTATCATCCATTCAATGTTCACATAATGATGTTTATATATAGATATGTCTATACCAAATTATTCGAGAGCACAATTCCTTAATCCTAGAAAATGTGCATGAATGTAGATAGGTCTGTTCTTCACTTCGAATAGCACAAGAATTCACATAAAGAAGAAAAAGGAAAAGGGAAGTTCTTTTTTAGCAGCAGCGGCGGCCTGTGGTCACCATAGCAGCCTATCTTTTTCTCTCACTCACTCTTAGTCTCTCTCTCTCTTCTTCCCAAGTCCATAGCCGAATTTATATATGTGTATATTTCTAAAGGCCTTAAGAGTCTGATAAGAAGAATGGAACACATAGTACCTTCTCCAAGTGCCACCTTGCCCACCATCTTGTTAGAATTGTACAAGAGACCCTTCATCAAATTAAGTTTTCATTTAGGTCCTGAAAGTCTTGAAAATTTTTTTCTAGCCTTACTAAATATTCAGAAATTATTCTTGATCATTCCTTCTCTAACTCTTCTTACTAAAATTTAATGCCTCTACCAAAATTTATAAAATTTTCAAATAAGTCCTAAAGAATCTATTATTGCAATTTAATCCTCATTGTTTGTTCAAAATTAAAAAAAATTAATTCCTCAAAATTTTTCTTTCCAAATTTCAAAGCCCACCGCCTTTTTTAAAAAAATCTAGGATATTACAATCTCCCCTTCTTATAAAAATTCAGTCCTCGAATTTTAATGCTCTACTATAGCTAGAGGCTAACATTTGGGGAAATATTTCTAAGATATCCCTTTTTACTCTTTAGTAGTTCCATTCTAGACAAAGATTGTATTACATTTATTTTATGGTTATCTCTACTACCATATACCTCATTTTATCTTAAAGATCTTAAACTATTCACCGTCCTCCTTCACAACTCAAAGCTCACTTCTTGAAAATTTTATAACCCATTCATATTTTGACCACAATCCAACTTCTGAAGCTATTTATCATCTCTTATATATTCATACATCAGCTTAACCCTTCCAGCACACAACAAAATGATAAGCATGTTGAAGATATTTAACTAAAAATTCCAAAAGAAGCTACGATTATAGTTTCTTACTATTCAACTATATTGCTTGGTTTTTAATTCCTCATCCAACTCTTGAATTAGGAAATTGGCTAACAAATCATCTTTGATCTCTTGCTTGTCAATTTATGAGCCCAACATTCCTATTCTAACTCTCTGATAACATTGTTATATCCGCTCAAATAACTTCGTACATTCCTTTCACATTAACAGCTCCTAATCCAAACTATAACACATCTTAATCACCCTTTAACTAATTTGGTGAATTATGACATTATCCTTCATGGTCTCTAGAATTACTTATCTAAGATTGGTAGCAAACTAAACTTCAAATAGGTGAAAGGCCAGAATTATAAGTCTAGAACTTTTGAATTCTTTCCTCTGTATTACTTATTCTATCTCACATACAACAAATTACCAAATCTAACCACACTTCGGTCGTTATAAGATTATTTCCTTGCAACCTTGCTTCTATGACATAACCGGATAGCACATAAAAGAAATACCCATGAAACTAGGCCATGTAATTCTCAAATTCTACTGAACTTTTTTTTTTCTCTCTGTTCTCTCAACTGTTATGTCACTACTAGCTTAATTTATGTCCATATTTTCCATATCCAGTCTTCATGATCTTAAATCTAAGAAACTTACCCAAACTCCCAAAATAGGGCCATAGCAAAAGGGATCCACTTATTTCAAACACTAGAGTAAACCCAAAGACATCACATCGTCAATCCAAGTCAACAAAATTTTTAAGGAATTCATATTCTTTTATTTACACTCTTAATACTTCTTACTATATAACATGGTAATCTAACATAATTCTCTCCTAATTTTCATTAATCATCTCTGCATTATTCTTAAGGTACAATTATAGGCAATTCATCAATTTATCCATTTTGAATTACATACTCGTTATCTATATTTATTTACAAAACTAGCATTTGGATCACCATCTACCATCCCAACAGTTCACAAAATTCACCCATATAACCCTAGTCAATAATTAACTCATAAAGGCAAGAAGACATCCTAAACCATCATCAAAATCCTTATCATGATGCCCATAAACAATTTAGAGGAGGGCATGTGCAACATAAGACCATATCTAACATTCAAAAATTAACTTCTTGTTTATTTAAGTCACATAAATTTTCATTTGTAAGTATTAATCCTCTGGATCCTAGAATTCCTTAATATTTTCAGTTCTTATCTCCTAAGCTTAACTCATTTGTTTTATCCTTCTCATTATTTCAAAAGTCTTCACACATCATTCATAATTTAAATTAATCCCTCCAAACTTGTTCTTATTTAAAATTGTCTTCAAAGGGTTATTGAGAAAATTCATCTAGATCTTTTAGTACGAGATTCTCTTCTTAGCCTTAGTACTCAACAAACTTCAAGTGCTAAATAGGTGTGGCTATTTCTTGCATCGCACTCTCATCCTCCAAGTAACCTTATTTAGGAAGTAACATCACTTGACTCACAATCAGAAACTTTTTAATATGCAGCTTCTTAACTTATCAGTTTATATTATCCATTTGTTCCTTTTTAACAACTACATTTACATTGAGAAACTAGTCCTTCATAAGAAAACGCTAACCAACTATATCCAGGGATATGCCAACTTTTTAAAGAATTGAATGTGGGAGAAGGGTATCACCTCACTTATAAATGAATTCATTACATCTTTCATACTATAAAATATGAAGACCATATAACCATATTGGCGTTACATAAATTGAATTTTCATATCTCCAACTTTTGTATAACTTACTTAACAACCTAGACATCCCATATTTCCTAATTACAACATACGATGGTGTTTCATGGGCCAAATCATCATTTTAAAGATGAATTAGATTAATCAATGTACAACCATACTACATCCAAATCTTTATGTCTTTTCAGACTTATTGAGGTTCCACTTAGATAATTTCACACTACTTCCTTAACCAGTTTAAATTCAAATATACAAACACAAAAATAAACCATATATCTCAACAAAATGCAATTCCCAAAACTAAAGGAATTTGCTTCCACAAAGAAGGAAACGACAAGGCTCATACCTTTACCTCAAGTACTTTTATCATCCAAAACAAAATTTAAATGTTTATGCCTCCCAATTCCAAGGATTTCCACTTTACAACAATTCCCCTTAAAAAGGTTCTTATTTATGTTTGAACTCATAGGTATCTCATGGAACATCTGGTGTCATGAAATCTTCTTCAAGAAACCAATAGCTTTTCCAACATTTACTAATGCTCATGACATTAGTTTAACACTTACCCCACTTCTTCTTCTCATTATTCAATTACTGTTATCTAGATAAGGATACATCTAGAATTCACTAAGATGACTCCTAGATAGGAGATCCATTCCTCCTCCTATAATTTCCTTCTCAGCTTTTTCACTTTCAATCACTTAAAGATTCTTTTCAGTGAGGCTATTTCACATTCTCATTTATCCATTTTATAAGAGTTCATCTTTCCTACCTTTTGGTAATTTTTCTCGAAGAAAAACAAACCCTCAAGCCTTATCTCACCTTCTTTCCAATCTTAGAACATCTCTAAATTTTTTAATCATAGATGATGACAACATCTACCAACTTACTCATAACTTTCAGCTTAAGGTATCTACTCAGGAGGTTCTCTAGGATGTATGTGGTACCCATAAGAGGCTACAAATATCAACCACAAACTTTTAATTCCAAGAGTACTTAATAAACAACTTAGAAGAGTATGAACAAAAGAATTGACACTGACACCACCTACAGGGCCTTTAGTGGATCCTCGCTCTATAGTCATGCCGTGATTCATGACAATAGAGAGAGGCCTCACCAAGGTGACCTTTCTCTGTGACCCATAGGAGACCTAAAACCAATGCTCTGATACCATTTTGTCATCTAGGACACATGACCAACACGAAAATAAGCCTTATCCTCACCTCGGAGCCTAACTCATTCCATCAATCTAGCGTAAACAACATCCGAAAATAAACAAATAAAATAAGTAAAGTAATCTATTAAAGAAATCTTTCTTTCATACTTTTGTAACTATCATAACAAGCAAATTAAATACAGGATTTAGGAACATATTCTTCATGATCATTGTATCATTTTTATACATCATTTATCAATTCATATTGACAGTGATCTAAATCCTAGGCTACCTATACAATCATAGAGCAATTCTAAAATAACAAAACAAAGATACAAGAATAAGAAGTAGATCATCCTCAAATTCAAGTAGGGTTTTGAGCTAAGAAAATATCCACGATTCTCTGCATGAAGATTTCCTTTAACTATTAAATCTAACAAATGTTAATGATAGGATTTGAGCAAACCAATTGCCTAGTGAGGGGACAACACTACACTACGATAAAAAAATAGTCATCATGAATCATCATGATAACATGAATCAGACATTCATAAACTAATTATAACACGACACAATATAGTCCAAAATAGTCTTTCAACAACATCCAAATAAGTAAATCACATTTCAATATAACGTAGTTTAGAACAATTCATAACCACAAATAATTCAATGAATTACACAATTTTCCTGTACCAACCAGGTTGTTCAGGGTACCTTTAGATCGTTACCTGCCCCCTCCCCCAATATTCACCCTTATCATTTCATTTATAAATCTCCACCCTTATGGCTCATTGTAGAGTTTGCCATGGGGTGCACCACCATGCCTTTCCATTTATTCCAATCACATACATAATTACAATCATAAACATAATTCATAATCATTTACAAATCTAACTACAACATAACTCATATAACTTTCCATACTTAAACACAAATTCATCAACATGTACACAATTATCCACTATTCACAAAATTTATCTTCCAAATCATATCTCAACATAGAAACTCATTTGTATTTACTAATCATCCACAATAGTATTTGTGTATCATCAATTCAATGTTCACATAATGATGTTTATGTATACATATGTCCATGCCAAATTATTCGAGAGCACAATTCCTCAATCCTAGAAAATGGGCATGAATGTACATAGTTGTTCTTCTACAATTAATCTAGGATTGACACATATTTACATACATACATAATGTCTAAATTAATTCATAATACTATGTGTAAGAGTATAACTATATATATATATATGTGTGTGTAAATATGGGCCCATTTCTTCTTTCATAATCTAAGCAATAAAAAGACATGTCCACACATGCACGCTTCCTAATAGTTATAGCAATGGTGAAGGTATTAACATATTTATACTTTCCCAAATGTGATGTTATCACACATAAGCATGTACTCTTCCTCACATATATTAATTCACACATTCAAGCATAGGTGTAGCTTATACAAATGAATCTCAATCATAAAAAATATCAATAGATAATTTAACTAAGATTCCCTTAACATTAGGATACACTACATGTTTTCATTATGACACAAGGAAGCATACAAAAGAAACTTAGCCATAGGAAGTGTTAACCCACTCACCTTAATTCCTAGCTAAGTTATACTCTTCAAGCCGGAGAAGGATGCTAAAGATATTATAAGAAGCCCGAGGTATCCACTTCACTTTTACCCTTATTTTTTCCCTTTCTTGATTTAAGCTCTCTATTTGCCCCAAGCTCCAACTTCGATCACTTCTCCACAGTTTCTGGTTTCAAAAAACAAGTATTTTGTCTACTCTCTCACGGGTTAATGCCAGAAAAGAAGAAGAGAAGATTTGAAGCAGAATGAAGGATCATGGCTTCTCTCTCAAATTGTTATGAATGCTCTATTTTGTGCTTAGAAAATAGAATATAGCTAAAAGGTTATCTCCCTCTCTCGGCTCACTTGCAGAAAAAATGAAGGAAAAAAAAAAAGAAGGCTCACAGGTCCGTCCGTTCTTCACTTTGAATAGCATAGGAATTCAAATGAAGGAGAAGAAGGAAAAGGGAAGCTCTTTTTTGGCCACTGCAGTGACGGTGGTGGCCAACCGTCGTCACCATAGCAGCCTCTCTTTTTCTCTCATTTACTTTTGGTCTCTCTCTCTTTTCTTCCCAAGTCCATAGCTGAATGTGTGTCTATGTGTGTATATTTCTAGAGGCTTCAAGAGTCTGATAAGAAGAATGGGACACATGGGACCTTTTCCAGGTGCCACCTTGCTCACCATCTTGTTAGAATTGTACAAGATACCCTTTATCAAATTAAGTTTTCATTTGGGTCCTCAAAGTCTTGAATTTTTTTTCTAACCTTACTTAGTATTCAAAAATTATTCTTGATCATTCCTTCTCTCACTCTTCTCCCCAAAATTTCATGCTCAAACCAAAATTTAGAAAATTTTCAAATAAGTCCTCGAGAATCTATTATTGCAAATTAATCCTCATTGTATGTTCAAAATTAAAAATTTTTAATTCCTCAAAAAAAAAATTTCCAAATTTCAAGGTCCACTGCCTTCTTTTTCAAAAAAATATGGGATACTACATGGCACCAACTTCTTTTTCTATAATTTCTTCTTCATCTACTTATGCTTCGATTTCCAACTCTGATTCTGCTTCTACTTCCTCACCAACTAGAATCAGAACCTTCTATTCTTCTAAACAAAGCCTTAAATTTATTAAACCCCTGCAATCAGAAACTCCATGAATCCTAGAGAAAGCACTCCTTTGAACACCTCTCTGGCACTTTTGGAATCAGAACAATCAATTTGTATCGTAAATACTTGTTGAATATCCATTCACTTCCCTTGCACAATTTTTCTCTTCTTATAGTTCTGTTCATGATTTGGGGTAGTGGGGGAGGTCGAAGGAAAGGGAAAGGATTAGGGTTTTGGTTTGATATGTGTGAGCGGGACGACAGGAAACTTAAAAAAAAATATGGAGGGAGATTTAAAAATTATTAGGTCTAGGATGATAAATATTTCAAAATAACTACTTTGAATAACAAAAGTTTAAGTAGTTGCTTGGTAGATGTGCATTTCTTTAAACTAAAGGTAAAGGATTTGAGTTTTGGAAGAACTATTTTATTAAAATTTTTTTTTAAAAGAAGTCCCCTGACTTTTGGCGACAAAATGTCGCAACTGAAAGTCAACTTTCAGCAGTGATAAATGTCACTACTGAAAGTCTATTTTCAGTTCAGTGGCAACAAAAGTCGTCATTAAAAGTAAATTAAGAATTTTATTTAATAATTTAAAATTTAAAATTTATTTTACTTTTGTTTAACCTCTTAATTTTTTATCAAATTAATTTTCACCTTCTCAAGGCTATAATTTCATTATATTTATTCCCTTCATTTAAATTTGTAATATCTCAAGAGTCTTTACAAAATTTATCTAATTTCTCACTAAATCCTTAAAAAATTAATTTTTTTCCTAAGTGGACTAAGGACTATTTTGAAAAGTGAAAATATTTGAGAATTTAGTGAGAAATTAGGTAAATTATGTAAGGACTCTTAAGATACTAAAATTTTAAATAAAGGGAATAAATCTAATGAAATTATAACCTTGAAAAGATAAAAATAAATTTGATAAAATATTAAGAAGTTGAATTAAATTTTAATTATTATATTATTAAATAAATTTGTCTATTTACTCTTAGTGATGACTAAAATGCCGTGGCGACTATATTTGTCACCACAGAAAGTAAATGAGTGAGTAAAATGTCGCCACTAAAAGGCCACTTTCAGTGGCGACTACATTTGTCGCCACTGAAAGTAAATAAACAATTTTATTTAATAATTTAAAAATTAAAATTTATTTAACTTTTATTTAACTTCTTAATATTTTATCAAACTAATTTTGACCTTTTCAAGACTATAATTTCATTGCATTTATTTTTTTATTTAAATTTGTAGTATCTCAAGAGTCCTTACATAATTTATCTAATTTAATTATCACTAAATCATTAAAAATTTTCGCTTTTCAAAATAGTCCTTAGTCCGCTTAGGAAAAAACTTAAATTTAACTCCCAAAAATAGGTACTAAAATGGTAGATATGCACAAGCTTAAACCAAAGGATTAGGATTTGAGCCTTCGATATTGCATTTTGCTAATAAAGTATCAATATTTTTTTATTGAAAAAAAAAGTTCACTTTCAGTGGCGACTATTGTGTCACCACTGAAAGTGAGACTTTTGGTGGTGACATTTAATATTATTATTGAAAGTAAGACCTTCAATTATCAATTTAAAATATCGCCACTGAAAGACCAACTGAATAGAACAAATCTAAGTCAATATCAATTAGGCTAGGCCTAAATCAATATGAATAGATCAAATTTATATTTAGCGGATCAACCATGTCCCTAATCTGTTGTTTGAGCTCTATAATTAGTTTTCTAACTCTTTTGAATTAGGCATGCAATTGGACATAATTACAATTGTAATTAATCAGATAGTTATGAAATAAGATATGATATTATAGAATTAATTCTGTAATTAAATGTCATGAATGTCGTCTTATTTGGGTAATATTGGATCTAGGTGAAAAATATCCTTTATAGTTTATACAATACACTAAAGTAAATGATTGTAGACAATTAGAATAGGAAACATTTTTTTTTTTAATTCAAGAGAACAAGCGATAAGGTCTGATATAAATGCTTTTCTTTCAATTTCTAATGCGTCACACATTCTTTCACTCCATTGACCCGTGCGCTCCAAGTAGAGCAAGAAGACAGTCAAATCAACGTAAAATGACACCTAGCCTAGCCACCCTCAGTTTTATGATATTTTAATGTATATTACTGAAATTTCTCTTTTAATTTATTTTTATTAAATAAATTAACTTTTTTATAATATGAGACTGTGATTTATAAATAAAAATGAGAAAAATAATTAAATGATACATTGTATCATGAAATCGTCATTTTATTTATTGAAAACTATTAAATAAGCTTATTTTTGAAAGAAATGATATTGTGTAAAATATTAACTTCAATAACATAAAATGAATGAATGAAAGATTAAGTTTAATTTTTATAATAAATGGATATGACATATAATTTAATAAATTTTAAGAGAAACAAATGCAATTTGTATAATTAAAAATTAAAAAAATTCAATAATGAAATAATTGATGTTTTAATCACGAACGACATTAATTTGATTTAATTGATTAGGCGAGTAGTTAAAGTAAAAAAAAAGTAGTTAAAGTAAAAAAAAAGATAGCAAAAAATTATTCAAATTATTCTTTTTAAAAAATATTAAATTTATTTGTAAAATAAAAAATTAAAATATTTTAATAAAATATTATATTTTTTTGTTTTTATTTTTTTACTGCATATGAAACATACCCTAAATTATCAAAGTGACAAAAGCCACACGAAAGACTGAAAGTTATATATATGAAAGATTTAAAAAGGTTTAGTCTTGCAACATGACCTGCTTGTCTGACCCGTTAATAACAAATTAATTGAATGGCTTTACAATATTTATCGTCCGCCGCCACCCACGGTCCGAAGTTCAGAATACAAAGACAAATAGTCAAATAAAACCTCTAGTATATTTTTGTTCTTAGAATAGATTTATTACATTAGGTTAAATTATAATTTTAGTCTTGTAGTTTTATCAAAATTGTAAATTAATCATTATAATTTATTTTTATATAAAATAATCCTTATAATTTTTTCAACTATGTAATTTAGTCTATTATATTAGTATAATTAACTTTTTTGTTAAAATAGTCCTACATGACAGTTGATTTATATATTTATGAACATGTTAACTTGCCCAGTCATTAAATTTTACACGACTCAACAGTTATATCAACAAAATTTTTATTTTACCCTAAATTTTAAATTTCCTTGACCTGAATCTTCTGAACCACAAAAGTCGTATTCCATTTAAATGTTGGATATCGAACTGTTCTACTTTGTCGTTGTGCCTCTTCTTCGCCCTTCCAAAACGTTCCCTCTTTCTTTCCTCTTCCTTCTGTAGCTGAATCAGAACTTCAATGGATGGGCAGGTATGTTGTGATAAGCTAACTATACATTTTTCAATTTCAAATAATGCTAAATCAAATTTTTAGAAGCCGAATAGCGCAAAGCGTCTAAAAATTGTCACATAGTGCATAACCATTGAATTAAGTAGTCAGTAGCAGACTGACTTTAATTCTTTTGTGTGTGTGTGTGTGTGAGAGAGAGAGAGAGAGAGAGAGAGAGAGAGAGAGGAAAATGGAGAAGAAGAAGAAGAATTCCATGTGGGGTAACGAGGATACTACTGATTGGAATAACCCTTGGACATATAATGATCCTGATGATCGATCTGCAACTGTTGAAAGTGATGGTATTTAGAGGCATGATTTCTCTGCCCTAACTGGAGAAGATAAAATGGAAAAGACAATCTTACCCAAGGTTATGCAAGTCAAGCACTTTGGTCGCAATGGAAGAACTAAGTGGACACATTTGGTTAATGAGGATACTACTATTGGAATAACCCCCGGACATATAATGATTCACTTCGAGCAAAGTACAACCAGAAAATGGTAGCAATGGATACTTTTATGTTAAGACCAAGAATTCAGGATTATATTAGGTGCTTAAAGTTTCTAACGAAACCTATCCAACAATATGTGATGATGTTAAGATGTGAAAAGTTGTTAATCCTTGCATGAGTTGAAGTCTTCAATTGGCAAATATTTCTCGAGTTTGTTGTGCTAAAATTTTTGTAATACCCAAGAAAAATAAAATATAAATATTTGTTTACAAACTACTGTTACTATTTCAGTATACGGTACTATTCACCTGTATAATACTATTTACGTATATGATACTGTTCATTTATACAATCGAAATGTCAAGTACTAGATGTGGTTTGGTCATAAGAGAAAACTAGGAAGAAGTTCGTAGGAGAAAATGACGTTTTATGGGTGAAAATACCCTCAGGGACTAAAGTGAAAGGACTGAATTAAAAAGAAACTTAAAGGTTTAAGGTGAAAGGATAGTTTTCCTTTTAAGTTTCCAATAGTAATAACAGAAAAATTTTCCGTGAGGTGTACAGTAACTGCATTATTAGAAATGTCATTTTCATGAATAGTAAATTGAATATTTTATTAGCGCATAGTATCAAATAGTACCTTTGACTTTTGCTATA
The DNA here is from genome assembly GCA_037074585.1 of Biancaea sappan. Classification (NCBI taxonomy): domain Eukaryota; kingdom Viridiplantae; phylum Streptophyta; class Magnoliopsida; order Fabales; family Fabaceae; genus Biancaea; species Biancaea sappan. Next base: position 59,027,181 of record CM073490.1, read on the forward strand.
AATAGGCGCTTTCATTTCACTTCTAAACTCACACCTTCAACTTCTGTTCTTCTCTCCTTAAGTTTCTCTTGCTTCGACGCTAGGCCTCTGAGATTTTGGGCCTTTCCTTTTCAGCTTAGGTAAGGATACTATGCCCTTTCTATGTCTTTCAAATTTTAGAAGTTAATTTCTTAAGTATGCTCTGTGGTTGCGGCCTTGGCTGATTTTCCACATCAGAAAAACTGTCCTTAGCTGTTTATATGTTATTTTGATTCTCTGATTACCGAAATAGAATGTAAACTGTGAAGAATACATGTCTAGGAAAGTTCTGGCTAAGGAAAGACCTGGTTTTTAAGTGTGTCCAGTGTGACCCTCCACTCTTTCCTAGGAACTTACCTGGTGTACTCTTTTACAGATTGTATTCTCTATTTCTGGTATGAATAGTATACGTACGTATGAATAGTAACCGTATGAATAGTAACCGCACATATGAATAGTATTCGTACATAAAAATAATATTCATACGTATGAATATTGATCGTATGTACGAATATTATCTATATGTATAAATAGTATCCGTACGTATGAATAGTGACCGTATATATGAATAGTGACCATATATATGAATAGTGACCGTACGTATGAATAGTGACCGTATGAATAGTAACCGTATATATGAACAGTATCTGTACGAAAACAATCCTGACGTATTTTCTCTAATCTTTCATGAAAATCTCCGTAGCAGAACACCGAAATTCACCTGAGAACTCTTGTCTGTAATGACTTAGAGAAGCGATGTTCGTACGGAATCCAGGTGAGTGAAACGACCCCGTTTTAATAGAGTTTTAGCATTACTGGTGATAAAAAGTATGTCGTAGGACACTCCCAAGATTCATAGGGGGAAATTGGATTCAGAATGACGAATCTAAATGAGATAATTAATCCATAAGTATGGATAAAATGAAATAAGTATCTTATGATGATGTGAAGTTTGAATGTTTTCAAAAATGGATTAATTGTTATCTTGATATGTGGTTTATAAATCCATAATATAGTTATATACTATACCTGTTATATGGATGAATATTATATTGAGCTTCTGATTATGATATGAAATGCTATTGATTGTGATTGAGCGGGACAGTACCCCCTCTCACGGCAAGGCGGAAAACCCGGTTGACAGGGTGTCTTGACCAATGAGTGTGGAGACAACGATTCCCTCAGTAGGGATATAGCCCGGATTGGTGATAAATCCGTGAGGCGCCCTAGCTAAGAGGATGAGGTTGTGCGTCATGGCGGAAATATACATAATTGGTGAGCCGGCCTGTGTGCGCTCTCCGGGATATATTGCCATTGACGAGTACTAGTAACGTTTGTTGAATTGGATGAATTTTTATCTTGTATGTAAGAGGATGATGTTGTGCGTCATGGCGGAAATATACATAATTGGTGAGCCGGCCTGTGTACGCTCTCCGGGATATATTGCCATTGACGAGTACTAGTAACGTTTGTTGAATTGGATAAATTTTTATCTTCTGTCTATTGGTTGAGTATGAGTCTTTGGATATGCTTGCATGACTGGTAATGTATTTGAATTTTATTAATGCAAGGCCGATTCGCTCATTGAGTTTAAAAGCTCACATTGTTTGTACAACCTTTTTGTTCAGATTAGGTTGCCATCAAAGAATATCTGCTAGAGGAGTAGATCACTTTGGACCTTCCCGTTGTCGGGTAGACCTCTCTTCTGTTATAGATTATGTTGCTCTGTAATCGTCTAGGACATCTAGGTCAGGGGTTCGACATTTAGCTTGTATGTCAGTATAATAATGTATTTTAAATTGATAATCTATTATTACATGCAAATCATCTCTATGATTTTCAGATAAGAAAATTTGATATATTTATCGGAAGGCTTACAGTGATAAGAGATTCATCATTGTGCCGGTCATGTGCCCAGAAAATGGGTCGTGACAATTTTGGATAGGAAAAACAGAGATTAGGAGAGTGAAATTGCTAATCAAAGTAGATAAATGTGCATATTCAGCTCAAACTCCTTCAAATGTGTCCTCAAATCGAGCAACAATGGGCAAAGTATGAACCAAAAACAGAAAAGGAAGAAAAGAGATATTGAAAAATTTGAGACTAAAGATGAGAATCTCAAATTATGAACCTCTCAGTTACTGCTCTGAAGATTTTCACCTCTTTGGAGGTTGAGTTTTTTTATTAATAGATCACTTTAAAATTTGTGTAAAATATTTTTTTATTGTCATACACACAAAATTCAACCTCCTAAGAGGTAGAGTTTTTATAAACTTTTTCACACTTTTTTAGTTTTTATTAAAAAGATACACTTATAAAATATTCTATATTTATTATATTAGAAAGTTCAATGTCATTTTTTTTATTATAATATAAAAAATTTTAAAGTAAATTTAATAGTGAAAGAGTTAAATTTTTCAAAAAGTGAAACTCTTTATATACTTCTTTCTTGTTAAAAATATGACATAAAAATATTTTTTTAAGAGTAATTTTGATGACAAGTATAATATTATTTTTTAAAATGATATATTTATTGTATTATAAATTTATAATTAAACAGCCTCATAAAAAAAAAAAAGTATACCTAATTTTTCTCCATCGCACTCTCATTTCCCACTTCTCTTGCACACCAACTTTCTTCCACCAACCCCATGTTTTGCAAACTGGAATGGTCAATAATTCGATCACGACCTTTGTTTTGGTCTTGTCTTATGCTAAAATTTTATATAATTTGTTCGAATTTTAAGTATCTATTTTTATCAGTATTTATATTGAAAAAACTGTTGTTTAAATTATTTTTTTAGATTATTTCATTTGTAAATAATGAAATAAAAAGAAAATCATAATTCTAAAGATACAAAAAAACTATTTAATGATAAATAAAACGAAAAAAACAATCTGTGTTTACTTTTTTTCCTTTTATATGTCGCATGTCTGTGACACAAATATCACCCTTAAAATACAGAACTTCACGTATAAATATACCATCCTTAGATAGTAGATACACGTCTTTGCCAAACACCTGCAATTCAAAAAGAAAATTTGCAGTTTCCCTCCCTCTCTCGATCTCTGATTAGTACAAAATCTTCAGAACCATGTCCATGGCAGCTTCGCCTCACATTCATCTTCTCCAAAACCCTAATCACCTCGTTAACAAGTCCCCCACCCACATCAATGTTTTCGCCGTCACCTTCATGCGCACCGCCGCCGCTGCCGCCGCCGTCAAACCCATTTCGGTCAAATGCGCCTCCGCTCCGACCGCCACCGAATCCCACGACCGTCCACTGGCACAGACCCCATCCCCAGAACGGGTCTTCAACTTCGCCGCCGGGCCCGCCACCTTGCCAGATAACGTCCTCAAGAAGGCCCAGTCGGAGCTCTACATCTGGTGCGGATCCGGCATGAGCGTGATGGAAATGAGCCATAGGGGCAAGGATTTCCTCTCCATAATCCAGAAGGCCGAATCAGATCTACGCGCCCTTCTGGATATTCCGGCGGATTACGCTGTTCTGTTCTTGCAAGGCGGCGCCACCACCCAATTCGCCGCCTTGCCGTTGAACCTCTGCAAGCCGGACGATCCGGTCGATTATGTGGTCACGGGGTCGTGGGGCGACAAGGCGTTCAAGGAGGCACAGAAATTCTGTAAACCCAAGGTGATCTGGTCTGGTAAGTCCGAGAAGTATACCAAAATTCCGTGTTTCGACGAATTAGAGCAAAATTCACACGCCAGGTATTTGCATATATGTGCGAATGAGACGATTCATGGGGTTGAGTTCAAGGATTACCCAATCCCCAAGAATCCAAATGGCATTTTGGTTGCTGATATGTCTTCAAATTTCTGTTCAAAGCCTGTGGATGTTTCTAGATTTGGGGCTATCTATGCTGGAGCCCAGAAGAATGTGGGGCCATCTGGGGTCACGATTGTGATCATCAGAAAAGAATTATTAGGAAATGCTCAGGATGTAACTCCTGTGATGCTTGATTATAAAATACATGCTGAGAACGAGTCGCTGTACAATACTCCACCTTGTTATGGAATTTACATGTGTGGTTTGGTGTTCGAGGATCTGTTGGAGCAAGGGGGTTTGAAGGAGGTTGAGAAGAAGAACAAGAGAAAGGCTGGGATTCTGTACAAAGCTATTGATGAGAGCAATGGGTTTTACAGATGCCCTGTTGAGAAGTCAGTGAGGTCGTTGATGAATGTTCCGTTTACACTCGAGAAATCAGAGCTAGAAGGTGAATTCATTAAAGAAGCAGCTAAGGAAGGGATGGTTCAGCTCAAGGGACATCGGTCTGTGGGTGGTATGCGAGCTTCCATGTACAATGCTATGCCTTTGGCTGGGGTTGAAAAATTGGTGGCTTTCATGAAGGATTTCCAAGCCAGGCACGCATAAAGTAAAATTTGTGCCATTATTATGCTAATGCCTCTGCAAGTTTATGCAAAGCCATCATTTTAAGTTTTCCTCCTTTTTAGACCAATTATGCGTTAAATTGATACTTTAGTCTTCTGACTTTAAATAAAGTTTTAAATTAGTACGCTTCTTGAAACTAGTTTAGGTGACAGGATGGGTAGGATTTAATAAAAGGTTCTGAGATTGTACTTAAAATATATAGTTTTACATTGCTTTCTTCAGTTCGGTGCTAAGATTGTTTCCTTTTCATTGCATTCAAAATTGAGCACATATAACTGCTATCCAACATTCCAAAACCCATTCTTCACCAAGGAAAAATTTTTAATTTAAGAAACCAACTCTAACCTCTCCTCTTTTCCTAGCAGTTATTCCGTAATACCCATTTCAAAAATAGAATCCAGAAGGCTTGATCATAAGATTCCAAACATGCAAAACTGTACAATTAAGAAAATAACCTATAATTTTATTTAAATATCTGACAGGAGCACAATTCTGTTTCAAAAATGCTTTATACATAAAGTCTACCATCAAGAAAAAATTAGATAGATTATTTAATTTCTATATCACAATTAACATTCCATATCGAATCTCAATAACTTATGATTCTAAAAATTAATGCATGAAAAACCTTATCGAAACACACAAATAATGTTATAAGATCTAACCCCAAAAAAAAAAGTAACAAGTCTTTTGCCCATGCACTCGAGCAAAAATCTAATAGAAGAGATGAAACTTGAAAAATATAGAAGCCATATCAAAACACACAAGTAAAGTAATTAGCCAAACACTTAAGGGTGTTTGAAAAATCGTTGGGTAAACTTAGATTTGAATAAAATTGATATTTAGAATTGATTTTGGACAAACTTAAGTTTGTATGAATATGATTTATGTTTGAAAATTGTTATTAGAAAAATATTTTTGGAAAAAGGATTTTGTTTAAATATTGATTAACAAAAACACTTTTAAATGTGTAATTACCAAAAAGGTATGAATATATTGTTTTATTTTATTTATTCTTATTTAATTTTTTTCATATGAAAATGTAATAAAATAAATTATATTAATGTTTTGAGATAATTTTTTAACTATTGGTACTAATATTTAATTTAAAATATATATTTATTAACGTTATAATGAAATGAATTTATTTATTTTATCTCTATTTTAAAAATAAATTATATGAATATTTTAACAATAATTTTTCTAACTATTGGCACTAATATTTGATAAAAAATATACATGTATTAGTTTTTTAATAAATTGTACAAAAATAAAATTAACAAACTCACACAAAAAAAAAAATATAGGTAAAGGATAAGGGGGAAAGTTGTGTCACAAAATATTAAACGCACTTTTAACAAAAGTAAAAGCTTCAACAATTCAAGTTAGCACAAACTTAGATTTGGTGACCATAAGCAATTTTGAAATCACCCACTTGTATGATGCTAAACATCTCTAAAATTGTTCAAAACCTTGGTTTGGGACAATAGAAGCCCATGTGCTACATTCCACCGCATTTCCAAACATCCTCTTAGAGTCTTCGACTTCCAGAATATCAAACTTGGAGAATATAGAAAAATACGAAAAACTTTCAAACCACATTAAAAACTTCCATGGTGGCGTGTACTTTAACAAATTAAGGGAAATTGTAAAAATTACAAGAAATGCTTTTAGATTACTTGAAAACTTTCAAACACTCAAGAAAACATGGAGTAATGCCTCCAAAAAACTCGAAAACATTAAAAAAAAAAATTTCAAGAAAGGAAGGGTTGAAAACAAATACAAATTAACAAATGAAATTCCACTCAAAGGATGAAAAACACCCTTGACTTCTCTGGCTTATTTCCAATGAAAAAATAGATGCAAATGCTCCCAAACAATGAATTGGTGGTAGTGTGTTGACAGAGCTTAGCAAACGGCAACGAGTAGAAATGGAAGAAGAAGAGTTACTTGAATGAAATTTTGTGAGGGATTAGCAAAGGACATTCCATCTTTGATCCCTCACTGTATTCAAATTTTAATTTAGCAAGGGAAACTATTCCCTTACTAAACATAATAGTGAGGGCTCTCTGTGGGGGGAAATATCCCGTATTGATCCCTTGCAACTCTCTAAATGTTCATCTTCTACGTTATCCCACCAAGGTTAGCGAGGAAATTTTTTTCCATCGATATTCCCTCGCTATTTAGCAATGGAACAGTGAGGGATATGGCCCTCACTAAATTCCTTCACCATCCCACAATTTTCTTATAGTGAGAGTCCAACTTAAGAAGGAGATTTTCCATGAGGTCCAAATGAGCCTTCATCTTTCCAAACTCCGCTTCCATATAATCCTTTAATCCCATATGCAAACTCTAGTTTTCCCAACCAAATAAAACAATCAGTGGAGGAGAACGAGGGAGACACTACATTTTTCTAGCATCCTTTTCTTCAGGCTCATGAGAGCATTCAACAAGATCCTCTTTCTTAGCTTTCTCTTTTGTAGGTTGGTCAACAGGAGGATCTTCCTCCGCTTCTTCAAAATATTCAAGTGGGTTTTTCTCATTTTCAACAATCTTTTTAGGACTTTTATAGGAGGATAACTCATCTTCCTCCTTGATAAAATCAATGACCATTTTCCTTTTGAAATTCGACAAGACTTGCTCAACGAGATTGTTGCTTCTTTGTGGCCTTCCCCTTAGCAGAACTAGTAGCCTTCATTTTTTCCCTTTCTCAATACATGATCATCTTCCTCAGTATCTTCATTCTACTTCTTAATCCATTTCTTTCCACTCTTCTTGAATTTCATACTCGAGAAGATGACTACCATATGAACCTTTCATGAATGATTCTTCCTCAGCGTAAGCTGAAAGCTCCACATTTCTTTTCTTTGCTATCAGTGTCACAACCATACCAAAAGGGAGCATGGTCATTTTTCTTCACAAAATAGTGCGCATATGGCTAATCATATTAAAGGGTAGATTAAACATAATCCCTTTCAAAGCAAACTAGCAATAAAAGATTCTGAGAAAGGTGGGACTATTGGATTTACCTACTCAAGGGATAATTGTTTAGCTAAGTACATGCACCAAGATCTTGTAATTTTCATCTAAAGCGACAACCATAGTTTGTGAAACCAAATCGAACCAATTAGTTCAACCGAAAAACCTTGGCCTGGTTTGAATAAAGTGTTAGTGTTGGCTTACACAACTGAGGGGGAGTGAATTGGGTGATTATACAATTTGAAAAACAGATTGGAAGTTAAAGACAATCTTAATGCACAAGACAAAAATATCATGAATGTTTGAATCAGAAAAACATAGACCAAGTCAAGATGAATATAGAAAAGTTCAAAGAATAAAAAATAACTGTAGAAAATAAAGGAGATAAGCTTAAGGAAATCAAACACTCAAAAATTATCCTAATCTTAAGATTTTCCACTATCTGCACAAGTGTAGGTAGGGCATTTATGAGCTACAGTACACCATAGAGAATTCTTCCTTACAATGGTTTCTCTCCCCCTACCAAAGAGTTTTCCCAAACACCCATTGTAACGCCCCTAAAATTGGGCATGTGAATTTACATATATAAAGGGGTATACCTCAGTGGTAGCCCATAAATTCCCTGATCAGTCCTAATATTCATAACTATGCAAATTGTAAATTTACAAAGGAAATAAATTTACATAATACTTTCTCTTCCCACAACATCAGGAAGTACATACAATGAAAAAGCAAACTAAATTGCAACTAAATTAATAAAATTCATAAACACGGCAGGACCTAGGTGGCTTATAAAATTACAGAGCATTTCTATCAGTATATAACCCAAAAATTGGTTCATAAAGAACCCTCTAAAAAAAACGTAGTATATCCCCAAAACCGCTAAACTCTCAGTGGTTCCCTTGCTCCTCAGCTGCTATATCTAAAAAATGTATCCATAGAGAGTGTGAGTTTATCAAAAATTCAGTGAGCAAATGATTGTGTAATAAAATAAGGTACAAGTACATATACTAGAATCACAACCACAATTTGAATAAATACCTCTAGCATGTACAGATACACAAACAAAAGCATACCTAATTATGTAATCGTAACGTGCTATTTCCTTGTAAGTCCACGCTCTCTCAATCCACATCAAATCACATCTGATACTCTAATTAAACACAAAACCTATACAAGCACAAATAATTACACTGAATACATTATGCAACAATCACATGCTATGTTTTCCTGCACTTTCCCATGCTTACCACATTGAGACCCAGTCTAGATTTTCCTCCTTAGACTGTTATTGCTCAATGAGTTTATTCTAGAGGTCCACCCCTCTGTCTCCAATTTCCAACGTTCACCATAGTAATATCCACTTCTTTGGCTTTATTAGCCGGCTCCCTCTCATAATATGAATATGCAAACAACCATATGCAATGTTTTTCCTGCACCTTCCCATACTTACCTCGTTGAGACCCAGTCCGGGATTTTCCCTCGGACTATAATTGCTCAATGAGTTTATTCCAGAGGTCTACCCTCTATTCCTGATTTCCAACGTTCTTCCCAGGAATATCTACATCATTGTGTTACTAACTGATTCCCTCTCATGGGTCTATATTCCCACATAATTCCTTTTTTCCATATATAATGCTCAAACACAAACACAACACAACACGTATACATAATAATTATTTCTCCAACCTAAGTACAATCCACAGGATAGACCTCCAATATGTCAAACAAATTCAATGATGGTGTGACTAAGATTTATATTGTACTTGAACAATTTAATAAAACTTAGTAGCACGGTCACCCCTTCACCTTGATGTCAACAAGGTTTATCATATAAGAATCCCAGGAAATGAAGCCAATAAAGCTCCCAAGTCACCTAGAACCAACCAAAATTAATAAATAAATAAAATAAGGAAAATCTTCATCACTAATTTTGACCTTTGCTCAGTTATTTGGTCATAAATCTTAACCAGTAAGGAGTTTCCAAAAAAAAACTTATACCATTGGAAACTAGACTCAAAAGAGTTTTTCAATGATATAAAGTTTGCTAAAAATAGAGTCCGGATGAAAGAGTTATGACTATTTGAAGAAAGGCCCAATTAAACACTGTAGCATGACGTCAGCATGCTTGGCGCCTGGGCACAGCCTTCTTCCCCTATTTCCTTTTGAAGTGTGGTGCTTGGGCACCACGATCACAACCCATGCGATTTGGCCCAAATCTAGCCAAATATTCACCATTTTTCATGATTTCTTCCACGGGTTCTCATCTTTGGTGTCTAAGGAGTATTTAGATACCAAAACCCCCAATTTAATCAACAAACCAAGCCCTAAACTCAAATTTACCCCAAATATCCTTAAAACTAGAAAATAGGAAAAAGTTCAAGAAATCAAAATTCCTATCTCGATTCCTTGCTTTTCCTACGTCGGTTAGTCGCCAACGACTTGCCCTAGCACTGAAGAATCGATCATCGGAGCTTGGTTTGAGGATTTAGGGTGGAGAGGGGTAGAGAGAAGGAAGAGAGGAAGAGAGAAGAGAGAGTGAGGAGATAAAGGGAAAAGTGAGAAATGAAGAAAAGGGGTGGGGCCACCTATATATACTTGCTTATGATGAAATTACTACTTTCCCTCAAGCAACTCCTAATTAACCTTAATAGCGGGAAATCCATAATTTTTCTAATTTGGGTATTTCTTTTCTTCTAGGTGTCACCCTAGTTTCTCATTTCACTTTAGTCTCTCTCTAGACCTTGTAGGTACCCGGCTCCCTTTATGTCTCATGACTACTCTCTCTTTGTTCCCTGTCCCCCAATACTATTTCCATGACATTTTCTCTTCCTCTTGTCTTTCCTCAAATATCAAAAATATCATTCACAATAAAATACCTGGTCTAGTTATTTGTCTTCATTTCCATAAATAATATTAAAAAAAGATAAATTAAATATGTAAAATAAAAATGACCAAATAGTTTCATTAAAATAATGACAATTTTCATTATAAAAACTATAATACTGCCAATCACGTGATCTCAAAATTGGCAGGCATTACATTCTCCCCTTTAAGAGAATTCGGTCTTCGAAATTCAAAAACTCACCACAAGACTCGAAAAGTGCCACCTCAATCAGCAAGAAGCCGCATTCCCCAGTTTCCATCGAAAACTGAAGCATACACATAATTTTGTATCTCGCTCACAATTCTCATAGAGCGTATTCTTGATACCATTATATACTACACCTCGCTTATTAGCCTTACCAATCACACACTTTACACTATGCATAACACAAACACAAACCTATACACAGTTCACAATATTATAGAATGTATGCACCCCACTCGAAGGCATTATCCCACTCGTAAGTGATATGTCGCCCATAGGTGATATCTTGCCCAAAGGCGTCATCTCCACCTGAAGGCGCATCCCTACTGTAGGTGTCATCCTCGCTTGAAGGTGTATCACGCCATTGGCCTCATCTTGCCTGAAGACTATATCCCCACTTGTAGGTGTATTGTCCCTCTGGTACGACTCTCATCTTGAGCTCCGGCTTATGCTAAACCACAACAACTGCCATCTTGGCCCTAATAGTGTACCATGAGACTACATCCCATTCCCCATGGGTCTACGTTCCCACGAGGAATCCAACCATGTGTTCGGCTTTTTGGGTCACATACATAACTATAACGTATGTCTAGCCTATCAGATCGTACCTTCAGCCATAACATATCTTTGACCTTTCAGATTATGCCTCAACCATTGTCACATCCCAAAAATTGAGCATGTGAAAAGATACTACTCATTTGATATAATTCTCAAACATACGTTATATACATATATTCTGTAAGGTTTTACATTCAACCTTAATCATTCATTCCACACTACAGAATTATATTCATCTGATAAGCAAATATAGACATACATAGTCTGATATTTCTATCTCATCGCAAGCCTAAGAGACCTATAGAAAGTACAGAGCGTTTCTAATATCCACATTAATAAGTACTGGTGTCCCACCAGACAGAAATAGAGAATAATCCCAAGGGGCTTCTAATCTTCAAACGGATACTCTTGTTCTTTATTTTCTGTATCTGAAAAAATAATCATAGGGAGTGTGAGTTTATTTAAAAACTCAGTAAGTAAATAACTGTTCTATATAAAATATCAAAAGTACAAATACCACATTTACTCATATAATTAATTGTCTTATACATCGAGTAGTATGAGACTCTAACCCTTTCAAACTCATGAATAAGATTTCATAGATATACACCGAGTAGTATAGGACTCTAACCCTTTCAAACTCGTGAATAAGATCTCATAGGTATACACCGAGTAGTATGGGACTTTAACCCTTTCAACTCGTGTATAGATTTCATAGATATGCATTGAGTAGTATGGGACTCTAACCCTTTCAAACTCGTGTATAAGATTTCTTAGATATACACCGAGTAGTATGGGACTTTAACCCTTTCACACTCGTGTATTAGATCCCGTAGATCTTTACTCATTAATAAGATAGTGAGAATTCATCACATAGTACAATTGTCATGAAATAAATAATTTCTACATACTTTTATTTCTATTGATCATCATATACTCCCATATGAAAAATTAATTGCTTATTATCCAAATAATATTGTAAATGAGACTTATATTGTACTTTGACTAGTAATATCAAATTAGCTGAGCAAGGTTATTCACTCACCTTGATGTTTGTCCAAGTTTACCTTGTTCCACACTAGAATTTGTGTAGAAAAATTTCCTAGTAAAATATATTACAAGGAATCATAAGAAAGGAAACAAAATCACGAAAATACGTAAAATTTTCTGACTGCTACAGTAACGGGTTGCTACAGTACGGTTTGCTACAGTAACGGTTTGCTACAGTAACGGTTCGCTACAGTGCCGGTTCGCTACAGTAACGTTGACTGCCGACACTACAATACTGCTACAGTAACCCGAAGAAAATTTTCCAGGTTTTGTTTCGAAATTTCTGGTCGCTACAGTAACTCGGTTTTTGCAGAAATTTCTAACAATTTCATCCTTTCCTTTCTTGTTTCAAAACCAGAATTTCAACTCTTTTAACCGATTATAACTCAAATATAACTTCTAAAACAACTGAGATTCATGAATTATCATCAAAATCTTCAAGAACAAAACCTCCTCTGATCTTCTACATAAACTGAAATTTAAGGAAAATAATCGGATTAAAGCTTACCTTTGATCCTTACAAAGCTTTTGAACCGAACAAATAATCGAACTTCTGAAGATCAAGGAAAGGATTTGAGAAGAAACTGAAGAACTGAGAGAAATGCTTTTCTGCCTTCCTTCGGCTGAGTGAAAAATGAGGGATACTATTGAAACTTTATATTAAATATTTCTAATGGGTTATTCAATAACCCATGGGTATCTATTACCCAACATCCAAACCCATCCAATCAATTTACAATAAATGGACTAATTGACCATTCTGAAACCACTTTTCCATGAGTTTCACCATTCTTAGAATATATCCCTCATTGTGCAAATATTTAGTCCAGTCATTTAACTCAATTTTCATAAATAATATTCAAAGAGAACAATTAAATATGAAAATTAAAAATGACCAAAATAAATAACTAAAGTAACGTTGTAGAATTCTAAAATACTATTAAGCGAATTATATTCTGAAATTAACGGGTATTACAACTATAACATGTATCCTACACATAAAACAAAAATACAAGCAATCACATATTGAACCCTCCCCATATTCCTGTTTCTCAAGCCTTCTGGCTCTTAGATGCATCCCTCTTGGTCCCAATCCACGTGTCCCATATTGCCAACCATAAGTTTGGGATCTTATGAGTACACCACCTAGTTTCAACACCTCTATCCACTAATCACTCAACCAAATTTAAGTCATACTAGAGGCCAATCCTGGACTCCACTCATTTCCTAGATGTTAGACTTTGAGTCTCAATGACGTTAGTTGGCTACAGTTACTAAGAGGCCTATTTTAGGGACCCGATTTATAAGATGAACCTCCTCACTGGCTTTCTTAATGCAAAGCCTCGCTTTGATTCTTATCAGAATCATGGGTATAGTAATCACATCCTAACTCTCTATAATACCCCGAAAAATCCATGATTTTTGGGTATTATGTAAAGTTACTTTTGTGGAATATTTCGGGTGGAGGAAATATTTTCATGGTGTAGGAAGGAAAATGTGAGGCTTAGAAGTGGCAAGGTTGTAGAACATTGAGTGGTAGAGAGTTGAGGAATGTATTGGTGAAACAAAGGGCATTAGGGGAGTAAAGAGACAGGTTGGATACAAAGAGGGACTAAAGTGAAAAAAAGAAAAGTGTGGGGCACCTAGGATTTAGAAACACCCAAGGTGGGATATTATAGACTTACTTTTACTAGTCTTGATTGAGGGTCAACTAGAGGGAAACATAGTAATTTCACCCTAGTTGAGTATATATAGGTGGCCCCATCCCTTTTTCCTCATTTCCTCATTTTCTCTCTCTCTCTTCACCTTCTCTCTCCTCTTCTTCTCTCTTTCTTCTCTCTACTCTTTCTCTCCACCCAACTTCATCAACCGGGCTTTAGGCGGATGGATCTTGGATGATGAGGCGAGCCTCTAGGAGCCAAGCAATGTAGGGAGAGTAAGGAATCAAGGTAAGAATTTCTATTTGTCAAGTTTTTCCCTATTTTCCAGTTTTAAGGGTATTTAGGGTAAAATCGAGATTCAAACTTCATTTCTCAATGAAAATTAGGGCTTTTGGTATTTAAATGCTCCTTAGACATCAAGGAAGAGATCCCATGGAAGGAATTATGGAAAACAGTAGAGAATCTTCTGAATCTGGCCAAAACTGAGGAGGAGTTGTGGGTACGCCAGGTGTGCCTCTTGGCGCCTCAGGCACCAAGGTGTGTGTGGTGCCCCAGGTGCCAGCCATTTCAAAAAATCTTGATTGATCTTCAATTGACCGTAACTCTCTCATCTAGGCTCCGTTTTAAGCAAACTTTATATCCTTGGAAAGCTCTTTGAGTCTAGTTTCTAATGGTATAATTTTCATTCTGAGATTCATTACTGGTTAAGAGTTGTGATTGAAGAAGTGGGTAAAGGTTAGGATTAGTGGTAGAGGAATTTTTCTATTTTGTAACCTTGATTGATTTTTGCCTGGTTACAATAGGGATGGTTGAGGCGCAAGGCAGGAGCATCGAGAGCATGAAATCCAGATGAGGGATCTATCAAGCTCTCTTATATACGGATATACATATATGTATATATATATGTATGTTTGTATTTTAGGAGTTATTATGTATGTTTGTATTTTAGGAGTTATTCTCCTCAATTGTTTTGTATATACATTTAATATTTAAATGTATTATTGCATTGAATGTGTAGATGGGAATAGAGGGTTGGTTGTGGTATTTGTGCGGGTGAATTGCATATTCATTTGCATATTTATATTATGGAATGAGAAGGAAATGGAAGTGGGAAGCTACCCATTGTGTAATATCGCTGAGTGGTGTCAATGGGTATGCATGCGCATTAAGGCTAGTCTTCAATGTGGCATGGAAAAGAGCGAGATTTGCATTGCATCTCATTCATTTGCATTTTATATATTTTTGAGCAAGGTTGTGATGTAATGTGTATGGGATATATGTGCTAGCTAAGGGCATGATCCAAGAGACCATACACATGTTATGGTTATGGATATGACCCAATAGACCCAGTACATTGTGAGATTTCTTGAGTGATAATCCGTGGGAACATAAAACCACGTTGATTAAGCTCTTGAAATGTGATACGAGAGCATGGACCCTTATGTAGGGTCTCATGCATTTATTTATTGTGTGATATGCATGTGTGTGTTTAAGGGAGAATATGGCAGGACTTGGTACCACATGTGTGCCTACGGGTAGCTTAGTGTCATGCGGGATAAATTCCTGATTGGGTGTATATATATATATTCTGTATATCTATGTAGTGTAGGGCTAACATTGGTGAGTCCATGGTTTAGACTCACCCCCTCACAGTTGCAGGTATGTAGGGTGGTCAGGATGAGGGCTCATAGATCGAGAATACCTCCCCATTGTTTAGGCAAGGTAATATATTTTATTATATTTCTTAGTGTTCCTTGTAATCAAATAGGCCAGCACCTACAATCTTGCACTTGAAATCTCAGCTTGTGGCAGTATTGGTAATACACTATCTGTGTTGGTCACGAGTTGAGGTCAGGTCGTGACACTCTCAGTCCATCGAGTCATGTCTGTAACCAATAACAGGTCGATAGGAACATGCCCACAACCACAACACTATAACCTACAGGCCAAGGCCTTTACCCTAAACCATGAAACTAATGCCAAGCCTACTAAAGCTCACCTCATACTTTCCTATCGACATGCTTCCTCTAATCACTAGTTTCGATAGGATTTCTTCCTTTGGGGCTATAAGCCTTAATGAGGTCATCCTCCCCAAATAAATTCATATTTGGGATCTTTATGTAACACACATATATACGCATTTGCGAGTAATTACGCTTCTACACCCATCTGAACACACTCTTCTTCAAACTAACACATATATCACCTAGGCACTCGTTTTGACATTAGGGAGCTTAGGTTTAACTCAAACTCATCCCAAGCCAAGTTGGTAGCACTATTTCCTTACCCTCAACATAGAACATATTTGATACTCACCCTACCAACATACAAAGATCCTCGACCACTCTCGGTCGTATATAACCTATTAAGCGTGTTACATATCCACCAATATGTACACACTAATGCACTATAGGCTCCCTTTTCATAAAAGGTAGGCCAAACCTCTTGTTAATCTCTAAAACTACACTTTCACCACCATACCTACTCAACTCAGATGACACCCATGCTAAAAACCTACCTGTAGTACACTTAGACCACTCCAAGGTCATGAGGTTTTCACACTCTCACTGTGATAGAAACTTTCATGAACCAACCTTTACCTCATTTGACCTTTTTGATGTAAGGACCTCATGCATCTTTACACCCTACTCTGACTGTATCCTCACTCAAAGACTACTGAGAGCTTGTCTCGAGAGTCTTTTCTTCTCTCTAAGACTAATCCAACCTACCTAAGCACACTCACTACACAATATTACCACCTAAGAACCCCTAACCAAATGGGTACAACTTAATCAAGTTGTCCCTAAAGATTTACAACTCACTCCATCCTCCCTTACATCGCTTTCTACCTCACTATGGTGAGAACATCATAGTGTAGGTCCTTCTTCCCCAATCGAGTCTCACCTAGCTAGTTTTCTTTAGGATGCACACATCCCTACCTTAACTAATGTAACCACCTAAACGGTTAACCTCCTTACAATGTAACTTACATCCTAGCCCTTCACCTACCTCACGTGAGCATTCTCCTATCTCGAATACATGTCTATGCACAACCTTGCCTAAGATCACCAGCACCTAAGGAAATAGACCGTACACCACCCCACACAGGTGTCTATTCCCTAGTACCCATACTTGTCACTGCACGTGACTATCAACAACCAAAACCATAAATGAATACCCACACACCCCGCTGGTATACATTTCCTATTCCTATCAAAATGCATTACAATGTACACATGCATGCAAAGCATTTTGGTTATTCCCATGCCATTCCATTTTCCCTAAACCTTCCCTAACAGATTCATTTCCACAATTCATTAAAATATATTAATGAAAGTTTCCTTAAGATGTGTGCACCGGCACCCCTGTAAAGAAACCCCGGCAAGTTTTCTCTAACTTGCAAATATAGATATAGATATATATATATATATATAGATATATATATATATATATATATATAGCCACTATGCATTAACAAAACAAATCTTATAGTACCTTTCCAAACTAATAATTGATACCTCAGTTCTATACTTAACATTTACAATCCCAATATAGATACATATATGAACATATACATATACTCTATTAGACAAATAAAATTACATTCCACAACATACCAAATCTGAAATAAACTATCACAGATAGATACACATCACATGGAAATCCTGTATTTCCACAATACATAATCACATATGCACCAACATCCTTATCTAAACAATTTACTACAACTCAAGTGGTAGTGTAACAAAGTTATATTTGAGCTCACAATCTCCCAGGGCTCCTAGGTTTTCTCCTTCATCTAAAGCCAATAACCTGCACATAAGAACAAACACTTCACCATTTAATAAAATAACTTCCAACTAACTCCACCGAGGAGTAAGTCACAAAAGAGACACACAGCTCTATACAATGCCTTTTATGGAACCTAAACCCATGGTCATTCTATGCAGTTCATGACAATAGAGAAGGACCCACAAAGAACACTTAGCTATGTAATCTATAGGAGACCTAAAATAGTTTCCTCTGATTCCAATTTGTAATGCCCCTAAAATTGGGCACAAGAATTTACATATATACAAGGGTATACCTCAGTGGTAGCCTATAAATTCCCTGATCAGTCCTAATATCCACAACTATACAAATATAAATTTACAAAGGAAATAAATTACATAATGCCTTCTTTTACTTTCCACAACATCAGTAAGTATATACAATGAAAAAGCAAAATAAATTACAGCTAAATTGATAAAATTCCTAAAACACGGTAAGACCTAGGTGGCCTATAGGATTATAGAGCATTTCTATCAGCATACAGCCTAAAAATTAGTTCATCAAGAACCCTTCAAAAAAAATGGAGTATATCTCCAAAGCCGTTAAACTCCTAGCAGTTCCCTTCCTCCTTAGTTGCTATATCTAAAAAATGTATCCACAAGAGTGTGAATTTATTAAAAACTCAGTGAGCAAATGACTATGCAATAAAATAAGGAACAAGTATATCGAAATCACAATCACAATTTAAATAAATGCCTCTAGCACGTGTCGGCATGTACAAATACACAAATACAAGTATACCTAATTATGTGACCGTAACGTGCTATTTTCGTGCGAGTCCATACTCTCGTAATCCTCATCAAATCACATCTGATACTTTAATTAAACACAAAACCTATAAAAGCACAAATAATTACACTGAATACATTATGTAATAATCATATGCTATGTTTTTTCGCACTTTTCCACGCTTACCACATTGAGACCCAGTCCAAATTTTCCTCCTCGGATTATTATTACTTAATGGGTTTATTTTAGAGATCCATCCTTCTGTTTCTAATTTCTGACATTCACCACAGGAATATCCATATCCTTGGGTTTACTAGTCGGTTCCCTCTTATAATATGAATATGTAAACAACCATATGCAATATTTTTCACGCACTTTGCCACACTTACCTTGTTGAGACCTAATCCAGAATTTCCTCTTGAGTGTCTTGAACTTCCTTAAGTTCATATAATAGTCCAGAATTTAAGATCAAATCCTCAAGCCTGTTTCACATTCCTAGTGAATTTCTATGCATGTGACCCATTAGGTTTCTGGCTATATTGGCCATTCACAATCAACACTTGATTGTAAATAGATCACGAACAGTATCTAGCAACACATCGTGATCCCAATTGATTAGAAAGTCAGTTTTTTGACTTTAAACCTTTCTGTAGCTAAAGCGTGCCTATGCAATGTGTCTTTTGACCATCTTATACCCACTTAGTTCAGAGTATGACCTATGTGTCAACTCCCACTATACTTGATTACATCAAGTCCAGCCCAAGTAGTCAAATCCTTGTCTTGTGGGATCATTCACTTTAAACTATGTCACTAAAGACTATCTTCATATCAAGTCAGCTTTGGCCAAAGACTTCTTGGTGATTATCCTGACAAATGGCCATGGGTATACCTCTTTCTATCAAGAGTGGTGAATCCTTTGTTGACTATTTAATTATCTTTGAATACTTCACGCTGTGCCCAATCACCATCCTAAGAGTGACCCATGGTGGGTAACAAGGAATAGAGTCAAAACACAGGATCCATATCCAAAATAACTTGAGTTCCTCAAGTCCAATGATACTTGCACTATTACCTATTATGAGATCTATCACTGACATTTGAATAGGTATCCATGCGATGTCTTATGCCAGTCATCTAATGTACTTGTTACTTTTAACAAGCATTCACATGTTTACTCAAAACATCTCACGTTTATAGCTTATGCGGACAGCTGCTTGATCAAATCAAGAGGCATAACATGTGCTAGTCTATCTGGATTTCTGATGTCCAATCTCAGGTGTTCCTATGATTAGGAACAGTTTAGATACATACATAATTAGACATGATAAGAATATCACATTATGATAGCCATCATAATTTCCTTCATGCTATGTTTTGTGTCATAGACTTCATTACTTATATTATGATCTAATCTTGAGTTTATGAATATAAAAATAAATAATGAAGAAAACCTCTTTGAATTAATAATTGAGTTTGTACATCTGATGCTAAAGGTGATTGCCTTTAGAGCACCTTTCAAACAAGTATAACCAATTAGTAAATTCGTGGATAGAGACATCTGTGTGGATGAACATCAGGAATTAAGGCTAGCGAAATGTAGACCTCTAGCACCAACCTATTGTGTAGTAAAAATATAAGAGGGAAAGTCTCGTGATTTAGGCTCAATATGGTATTCGTGAGAACATAGACTTACAAAAGGAAAGGCATGTCATTATTTGCATAATATACTTTGTGTATGTAGTTGATTTATGCTTATGCATGCTTAGGAATTGTATTAGGTTACTAGACATATTTTATGGTATTTGTGTGTTTTACATAAGGAAAGTTAATGCTGAGGAAATGTAAACCCTTAGCACATCTTTATCGAGTTACGATTAATGAGGTATTGCGAGAATGTAGACTCAGTTGCATGATAAGGTATGCTTATGTATGTATTTAATTGTGCCTATATATGCTGGAGTACTTATTCCGACTGTGGTTATGATTATGGTATTTGTACTTGTGCCATACATTGTTTATCGTATAGTCATTTGCTCATAGAGTTTTGATAAACTCACACCTCTGTGGTTATATTTTTCACATATAGCAGCTAAAGAGGATGAAAAACTACTGGGAGTTTAGTGGCTTTAGAGATATACTCTATTTTTATCGGAGGGTTCTTGAAACCAATTTTTTTGGGCTAAATGTGTAATACCCCAGACATTATGGTCTATAAAAAGGGCCTAATTATAAGGGTGAAAAAAGTTTGTGCCTAATAATATTAACCCTTGAGGAAGAAGGGACCCTAAGAGGATGGTTTATGAACCTAGTGCCTTACAGAAGACGGATTCGAGATTAGCATAGAGCTTTGGGTTCCAAGAGGGACTAAAGTGAACAAAGTAAGATTTTGATATTGATTGGGAATTATGATATGAGAGGCAGTGTGTTTAAGCGGGAGTGTTGTGGGGTACCCTATGTATAGTCTATATTTTCTTATGCTCATTGTAAGCTTTGATTTAAGTTATTCCTTTAAGGGGACTAAATTGAATAGATATAAATAGGGCCCCCACACTCTCTCTTATACCCACCCTCTTTTCTCTTCCTCTCATTCTCTCCTTCAATCTCCTGTAGCTCTCCTATACCCTATGCCAACCACTCTTCTACTTCATCCATGACCTTCTAAGGAAAGAAGGCATTATGGAGGCCAAGGAGGAAGATTAGTAAGTCTTCTATGCTCTCATTCTTTTTCTTCTTCCTCTTACCTTCTTTGTATTTTCGGATTTGAGGCTTTTGGAGGGAATCTAGTTGATGTACAAGTTTAAAGCATGGATGGTATGTTTAAAACACTCTAGGTTGATGGTTAATGGAATTAGATTAACAATTCATGGATTAACAAAATTAAGAATGAGATGTTGAGGTTAAGAAGAGTTATAGTGAAAGTTAAGGTTCTAATCTAGGAATTCAAGATTTGAGCATCTATTCTTGGTTTTGTTTGGGGCTTTTGTGCCAAATTGATGCTAGAGTACTAGGATTGCAAACCCATGAAGAAATTTAGGAGAAAATGTTAACTTTTGGACTAAAATCATATGGAAGCACAGCTAAGACTCGAAGTCTGCAACTTGGTGCCCCAGGTGCTATGCCTTTGAATACTAGTCGAAAGATGGAGCCAACTTCCTGTAATGTGAAGAAATGTGTGGTTTTGATTCCTTTTCTCTTGTTTCTTGGTCCTTAGAAGTTGGGGAGATGATTTGATGGTTCTTGGGACACCTCGAACTTGCAAGTCCTCTTTAAGGAGAACGAATCAATAAGAGAATATGGGCAAAGGTGAGAGAATCTTACCTCTTTGTGTCTTGTCTTCTATCATTCTATTCTTAGAGTTGAATTGATACATCTATGTAAGAATACAATTGATGTATGTCATGCTAGAAGTTACTCATATTCACTTAAGTAAAGCATCCTATGGGTTCTAAATAATGAATATAAAAGAGAATAGAAATCATGAGTATTGTATGAGTAAAGTAAATGATTCTATGTAATGAAAATAAGTGACAAGCCATATTGCATGAAAGTATAGGTGTATGCCCATATGATAGGTTCATAAGGTAACTTCCCTCCTATCTCATAAGTTTGTTGCATAGGTGTTGTTATGTTTGCTTGATTATATCTCTTGCAAGTATTAAGAGTCCTCGAGGTATATATGTTGGACTATATATATGTGTGGTCATATTTAATGTTGTTCGTTATAGAGATGATTAGAGTAAGTGAATCTTTCCTTACTGCAGTGGTTGTGTGATTATGTTAGATGGAGGATTTTGTAAAGACTTGTATAACCTCATTTATCTAATGCAAATTCCATATAGATGGCAATTGTTTGATTTATTGTCAATGAGTATGAACGTATACTTAATGAATTGGCTTAAAGGTGTAAGGTTAGGCAATGATTACAAGTTGACCGTTTAAAGATATATCTTCATGAAATTATGAAATGTTTGATCCATGTATGGGAGAAGTGTAGAATATAAAATATATTCTTAATGACTGCGATCCATGTTTAATGGTATTGTAATTAGTTGTGAATGATTGCGATATGAATATGATTAATAATGTTGTTGAATTATGACTAAGTTTCTATGTTATATGAGCACTTGTGTTGTGAGTTATGTGCCCCTTTTTGGAATGTGATGTAAGGATTATATGGATGTCATGAATTGTGACGATGAGATATGTCATGTGAAAACATAATTTGTGCATTGTACATTATATCTATGTGTGTACGGTCAAAGCTTCGATATCATTGGTCTCACGTTGCTGCACGCACAATAGGGTCCACGCGATGTGGTCATCGAGTTGCTGAGGTATCGACTGACTTCTGATCTTTGTGTGATTATGATATAGTTGAGTTTCGACATCTTGTTCTCACGTTGCTGTACATACATGACCAGTGCTATGTAGTCGTTGAGTTGCTAAGGTGTCGATTGGCTACCGACCCGTGTATGATTGTGTTTTTAATGGAATGAGTGATCGTATTCTCATGTATGGGTATTATTACCAATTGCTAAATAATGGGACATGACTACAAGTGCAATGCTATAAATAAATTCCTGACTCCAAACAGAGTAGTTATGATGCATAATGCTTATAGTCCCTTTGAAAGTTGATTTGACTATATGTTGATTTTAATTGCATGAAATTATATATATTTTGTTATTGTTTTCTTAGTATTGTAGCGTTTCTATATTGTGTTGTGATAGGTAGGGTTTTTTGGTGAGTTTTGAGGTTTGGACTCACCCCTCATAGTTTTCAGCTACGGTAAATCCTACTATCCAGGATGAGTGAGCATTTAAAGACCTCCTTTTTGTTCAGGGTACGATATTATCTTAATTAGATTTATTTGTTCAAGTTAGTACTAGAGAACTCTAGAACGGCTTTGTAATCAGCTAGGTTCCGGTATGTCGTGTGAATGAGTTCTTGGAACGTTATTGTAAATTTTATTCGAGAACAGTATATGTTGACCCTAAGGCTTTATGCCATAAGTTTTGATGATGACAAATGTATTTGAATTGTAGCATTGATATATATGAAGATTAATTATCATATATATGCTACAAGTACTTAAGCATGATTATGTTATTTAATATGTATGTTTCATATATTAAATCATTCTATTATCATGAATTGAACTAACCATTTGGTTTGCAAGTAAGATATACTTCATAGGTTGGTTCAAAAACAAGAAGAGTGAACATTGGATTGAAGAACAAAGAAAAACAATATCATGCTTCACTCAAGAAAACAACAAAGCTCCAAGAAATGAAGAACTAGAAGATTTGAAGTCTTGGAAGCTTGGATGCATCAAGATAGCCTATGTGTTTACATTAGGTATATTATATATAGGCTAGTATACTTGTGCAACTCAATGATTTAGATTTGCATACATTGGCTCAAGCATTTTTAAACAAAAAGATAGTGAGATATGAAGTTTTACAAAAGTTAGTTTTTGACCTTTGGTCACTCCTTATATCATATCTCACAAATGAAAAATCGGTTTTTCAAGTATCTTAATCTCATTTGATAGTAGACTCAAAGATCTTTCCAACGGTATATTATTTATTCAAAACGGAGTCCAAATAAGAAATATATGATTATTTAAATTATAATTTGAAAAACTGAAAGTTGATTTTACTGTACTAAAAAATTATTCTATTCTGACCTATAGTCAATGTTTTAATCATATATTTTAAACAAAAAATAATTTTTGAGTAAAACTTCGTTCATTTGAAACTAGACTCCAAGAGCTTTCCAATGATATATTATTTGTTTAAAACGAAGTTCAAATGAGGGAGTTATGAATTTTTAAAGAAAGCTCAAAATCTATATTTCGCTACTGCCAGCCAGTGGTCGACCAGGTAGCTTCAAACTGGTCGACCAGTTGTCCTGAAAATACTATATTTTGCTACTGTCAGTGGGTGGTCGACCAGGTGACCCCCACTGGTCGACTAATGGACATCTGGACTGTATTATAAGTGCTGTAACGGCTATATAATGACTAGTTTTTTAAAATCTTATATATATGACCTTAGATACACGATTTTGAGCAAGAACAAAGTCCTACAATGTGATATTAACTTCTTCTATCATCTTTGAGAGAAAGGAAAGCATTCTTGAGCCAAATCTTGCATATTCTCTATCATTAGAGTTTTTAGAGCTTCATTTGTATTCATCTACTCTTTAGAGAGAGTTTCTTTGTATTGTTGATTTTGATCAACACATATATTATTCCGAGTTGAGGTTCGCAAGTACCAGTGTTGGAAGAACTTGCTTTGGGTTGAGGAGGAGCCCAGATTCATAAATTCTCCATTGTGGTTTCGCAAATACCCGGATCGAATTTGTGTGGTTGTAGTGGTTTGCAAGTACCCGGATTAAACTTGCAATTATAGTGAAAATACTCAAGTGGTCTCTTGAGGACTGGATGTAGGCTTGGATTAGCTGAACTAGTATAAATCTCTGAGTTTGCTCTCTCTATCCCTTACTCCTTTATTTGTGCTTATTGTTATCTATTCTTTATTTCCTTGCTCCTCATAATTATTCATCTTGATAGCACATTGATTTTCTGTGTTGTATTTATTATCCTAAACATTGTACTTTTACAGAAAATCATTTTAACTTCCAATAAAGTTTTATGAAAAATTTATAAAACCCAATTCACCCCCCTCTTGGGTTCCAACCATTACTTTCAGTATAGTGTTTGTATAATTATGTGTTTATGAAGGATATTCCTATGTTTAATAAGGTCTGGGATTAGAGAAAGTTAGGCTTGCAGCTGTGCAGTCAAGGCATCGTCCGCACCGGTCATGAACCCTGGTTGGGGGTTGTGACAAAATGTCAAGAAGAATGCTTTGTAATCCTATAGGCCACCTAGGTTTGCTGTAGTTAGGAAATTTATTGTAAGTTGGCTGTAGTTTGCTTTGTAAACTATGTAATTTCATTTTTCTTTGAAAATTTATGATTTGCATATTTGTAGATATTAGGACTATTTAGGGAATTTATGAGATACCATGAAGGTATATCCTGAGATTTATGTTTATTCACGTGTTCAATTTTCGGGGCATGACAGCCTAGTTCCTCCATATGTTTTAGTCTTTTAATGTGACTTTTACTGATTTATAAAAAAGAAACAAAATATGTTTTAAATTACAGAGACTTGACCTTAGATGATGATCTAAGGGTCCTACATACTCTACCAAAGGAAATCAAAGTTAACATAGTTTGGATTTCAAAAATGGGTTGAGAGATGAAATGATTGGATTTTGAAAAAGATGAGATGCTATGGTTTTGAAACAGTATTTTTGGGAAAAATTTAAAAGGTATTTTTGGTTCAATCATTTTGAGAAAAAAAAGAATTTTACAAAACATTGACAAGAAAACATTTTTTTGTTTTTCAAAAAAGAGATTCTAATGAGTGCAAAAAAAATCATGTTTTGCTACAAAAATTAAGACGCGTAAGGGGTTTCTAACTATACCTCTCCATTAAAAAAACAAGAAGTTATTAAATGGAAATCTTTGTAAAACCAAAAAAGGAAAAAAAAAATCCATCTTCCCCCAAATTAAAGTTCAAGGAGAAAATCTTTTCTGTATGAAAACATAACTCTTAAAAATACCTCTCTATCGGATGCCCAAAAAATTCCTTGATTATATAATTTTTTGAAAGTAATTCTTGGGGGTTGTCATAGAAAAAAATCCTTACTTTTTATTTGTTTAAAAACAATTTTCTTTATTGGAAAAAACGTTTTTGGTGTCTCAAAAGAAAATAAGAATCCTTTTTGTAGAAAATCATGATATTTGTAAATTTGATTATTACCAATTTATTTATTTATTATTATGTCCTCTTCTCCTTTAATTTAGGTTGTATTTACTAAACTAAAACTAAAACATCTAAAAAGAAAAAACTGAAATGATATAATATGTATGTATATGTATATAGATAGGTATAAGTACATAAAAGGTTTTTCTGTGTTTGTCACTCCTATTTATTGTCCTATCCTACCCAAAGTTATTATACATCATCCAAATAAAAAATACCAAAAGCCCACAAAGAAAACAGAAAGAAAAAACAAAAAAGGGAGAGGGAAAAGCATCTGTGTGTGTGTGTCTCACAAAAGCACCACTGCATCTATAGTAGTCCATGAGTCCTTGAGGTATAAGTCCATCGAAAGAGAGACTAAGCAGATAGTGCATAACCAAAGGAGAAAGAAGAAAAACAAAAGAAAAAAAACTGCACAAGGTGTTGTCCCTGCACACGAGTTGAGGCTGCCAAGAGCTGGTTGAATTCTCCCATGTCCCAAGGCACGTAACACAAGTTTCATCCCTGGCCATGATTCTCGTACCAAAGATCAAAAGAAGTTCACAAGTTATGAGATGCCATAGCAAAAAAAAATGCCTCTAACAGTGCTATCATGATACTTGTTATATACAACAAGAAAGATTGAGCAAAATAAAAGGCATATGCCCTGCCAAAGGCATCCCCAAACAATGTCATTAGGGAATGATGTCAGGGCTTTCCAATAAGAAAAAAGGAAAAAGGATACAAAAAGCAAAGGAAACAGTCACTACAACAAATTTCACAACCAATCTCAGTGCCACAATCATGTGTTACAAGACTAAGAAATCAAGGAAAAGATTTTTTAAAATCAGAGGTAAAGATGGAGTAAGAAAAAACATCATAGAGCATAAGAACAAATAGTTTTTGCATTTTTTTTTGAATCTTTTTCTTTTGATTTCCTAGTATCTTTGTTTATTTATTTATTTTTGAATCTTCTAATTTCCTAATATCCTTCTTGATTTATTTTTTGAATCTTTAATTGTTTTTGCATTTTTTGAATTTTTAAATTTTAACTATATATTATTATATTTTAGGATTTTGGGAATTTCTTCTAATTTTTGGTTTTAGAATTTATTTAACTGTTTATTATTTGAATTTAATATTTTTATTTTTATGTTGGTATTCTTGAATTTTAAGTTTGTTGTAATTTTTATTATTTATATATTATTTTTATTAATTTTAAAAAAAATTGATTGGGACCCTAACAAAATACAGTGCTTACAACACTTATAGCTTTTGAGAGGTAATAGAGTTTGTGAAAGAATTCAGTGTTAGAGAAAAGTTATCAACTTGTTTTAGCTCAAATATGGCTCTATTTATAGAGAAAAGTAGAAAATAAATGCTGGAAAGCTTAGGTAAGCAATTTGGCACAAAAATAGCTATTGAACTTTTTCTTTTTATGCTTTTTTGTACAAGCTAGTCGATTGTCGAAAGTCAACAATCAACTAGAAAGCTTGCAGTCAGCTTTTTTAAAGGGACCAATCAATGTCTTTGTGGAGTCCAATTTTTAGGCTACCAGAGGCAAGCCAATAGGTTGACATATATAGGCAACCAATCGACTGTTGGCTTCCTGGAAATCCACCAAGTCTTGGCAAAGGCAAGCCAGTTGATTGATAGGGCAAGCCAATTAGTTGGTAGACTTTTGTCCTTCAAATATTGGTAACTAAGGCAAATCGATCAATTGCCAGAGTGGGTTAGCTGACTGGTTGGCTTCAATATTGAAAATTTTTTAAATTTTTAGACTTGGAAAATTTCAAAGCCAACAAATTTCTTTGCTTTTGTTAAAAACACATTTTAAAACTTCTTTCATTTCAAAGCTTCACAAAAAGTCCTATAGGCTAGCGGATCCTTTAGCTTTGAAGCATGTGAACATTGGACTTTCTTCAATTCCCTAAAAAAAAAATTAACATTGAAAACTAAAGGGGAATTTTTGGGATATATTGTTTAAATGTTTGTTGTCATCAAAATTTTCTTTGAACATATATGCAATGAGGTCAACAATGACCAAAAATCGGTGGATTAAGGAATCGGTCAATCCTAGTCAAGAATTGGGTTTGACCGGTTAGTTTTAGCTTTAAATCGGTCTTAATTAGATTGGTTCAAATTTCTAGTTTAAAAAAGAAAGGCAAATGGTACTTCATGTCCCTAACGTTTACCTAAATTTTCATTTATGCCCCTAAAGTTCTTTTTTGATCGACTATATCCCTTATGTTTCTTTTTTTATCATATATGCCCCAGAATGATGAAAATGATCTCCATCCCTCCCTATTCTCTCTCTCTCTCTCCTCACTAAAATTTTTCTGTTTATTCACCCAGGTCCCTAGCTAAGCTTTTTCCTTTTGTCTTTTGCATGATTTAAGACCATATTTAACTTCATCTAGGTCTCTTGTTCTAGAATATATTTTATTTTGAATTTAAATTGACCCTTATAAACTTTTATGTTTATATAGTTTAGTCCTTGTCATGTATGTATCACGTCCATCTCTGGGTTTTACTTTCCAAACTAGTCCAGAACTTCATCTCAATGTTTTTAGGACATTTTTTATCATTTCCATCCCAGAGCAAGGCAAAATATGAATCAAAACTAAGTTTTGGAAATATTCTCACTCATACAATGAACATCACGTTATCTTGTCTCTATTCCTTTTTTTTTTGGTTTTTTCTATTCATTTGGTCTTCTTATCCCCCATGCTTTGAATTAACTTAAGCTAGGTCAACTCAATTAATTCTACCCATGAAAAAGACTAAGGTATGAAGAGTAACTTACCTTCTCGGCTTTGCTTTGTTTTTGGACTCTCTTTCTCCCTCTCAGTTCAAGTTGTGATTCTACTGAAACTACACGATTTCAACCATGAAATTCTGCTTCTCAAATGCCCAAAAATTATTGAGCACTCCAACTGCTCAATCTCTCTCTTGGTCGCACTCTAAGGATGGAAAGATCACCCTGCTTTCACGTAAATTTGATGAATATTTCCAAAACTTGGTTTTGATTCATATTTTGCCTTGCTCCAAGATGGAAATGACTGAAAATATCCTAAAAAATCTAAGATGAAGTTCTGGACTGGTTTGGAAAGCAAAACCAAGAGATGGACATGATACATGCATGATAGAGACTAAACTGAATAACCACAAAAATTTATAGGAGTCGATTTAAATCCAAAACAAAATATATTCTAGAATAAGAGACCTAGATGAAGTTAAATATAGTCTTAAATCATGTAAAAGACAAAAGAAAAAAAGCTTGGCTAGGACCTAGGTGAATAAATAGAAAAGTTTTACTGAGGAGAGAGAGGACAAAGAGAGAGAAAAGAGAGGGATGGAGGGCACTTTTGTCATTTTAGGACATATATGATAAAAAATAAAATATAAGGGACATAATCGATCAAAAAAAAATTTCAGGGGCATAAATGAAAATTAAGGTAAACGCTAGGGACATAAAGTACCCTTTTGCCTTAAAAAAAATCTTGGACCAATCATTAGTGGATCTATTTTACTACCCACCAGCTTTTTAACTTGTCTATATCCAATGTCTTATTTTATAGACCTAGCACTTGCTTAACCTTGTTCAATTACATGATGTGGGACTTGGGACTAGTTGTTTCTCATTGTCCTTCTTTACCTTCTTTGGTTCTCTTAAATCTCTTCATTATTTCCCCTTCTCTCCCACATCCTTCTTCCCTCTTTACATGATGGCTTGATGGCTTCTTAGGTAGAGCACTATGATATCTAGCATTTTTATATATATCTTAACCCCTAATTTGGTCTATTTGCATTTTCAGCTATAAGAATTCTCCAATTTTATTACACTTTGTGATTTATTGAGTCTAAATTAATCTTGGATGGAAAATGAATTATTTTCATATTTCAGAACTTAAATTATTAAAGACTCAATTTAATCCATTGGTATGCTTTGCAGAAATTAAATTTGGAGATTTTCTGATGATGTGGCGCTGAGGTGGATAGTCTTGCTAACATGGTACTTATGTGGCATTTTTTTGTTGAGGAGGATGCTGACTGGACTTGTTGCTGTGTTTTTGCTAACATGGAGATGTGTGGGGCCCTCAAACTAGAAATGTTAGCCCTTGAATGCTATCCAGTCCTTGCATAATTCCCAAACTTTGCTGAAAATGGCAATCAACTTTCTGCATGGCTAAAGAGACCTTCTGCTGCACCATTTTGATGAATTTCTGTTGCTGCCTACTGCTTCCTCTCTGCAGAAGAATCCAGCCATATTTTAGTCCTCTTTTTTGAAAGTCAACTAAGCATCTAGGGTAGAATATTCCAGGGCATTTTTAGGGCATCTGTTTGTAACATTCCAGACACTTTTTTTTTCTATAACTTAGGAATTTCATAGCTCTGTCTTCCTCTCTGCTTTTCCTTTTGTTGTTTGCTGTTTTTCTCTCATGGAGGGCTAAGTCTTTATTGTAATCAGTCACTGGACCATTGGGATGTTGTAGCTAGAACTAAGAATGCAAGATAAGTGTTTTATTCTCCATTCCATCTCATTTCATTTCTGCTTTGCTGTTATGTTTATGTTGCTATCAGTTTCTGATTAGAACTTGAGAAGGAACATAAACTGATTTATATATATGAGATAATACCTTGCTTGACTGGTTAGGAAGTAAGTAAAGCAAAATTTCTAGTTAGATGATATATTTAACTTGGTTTGGTTAAGGGTTTCTATTGAATGCATCTAGTTATAGTTAGGAAGATATTCTTGACTGTAATTAGTAGCATTATATTCTAGAAGTTATTCTAGAACCATTTTCATAAAGAACCAAACAATGGAATGAGAAAAAAACTGAATCAATGAGTTAGGTAATGATAGTTGCACTCCTATGAATCCTAGTGGCTGGTTACATAGTCTCCTTATTGTCAACACCTTGTCAAATTCATCCTGTTGTTGAACTGCTGCTGTTGTAGTTCTTTGTTGCTGTTTATTTCCATAATTACTCTCATTTGCTGCTACCAAACCCCCCATTTATGTGCCTTTAATTAGTGTTTGTGTGCTTAGAACAATTAGTTAGTAGTTAGAAGTGAGGTTCCAAGAGTAAAAATGACCTGGGGACCATTGTGCTGCAAAAATTGCCATGATTTCAATTCTAGGCGATTTGGCATCGTAGTCGCGTGAACCAGAATTTTGGCGCTGTTGCTGGGGAGCCAATTCATTTCTAAGTTGTTAATTAGTTGTTCTACTGTGTTCTTGATTGATTTTAAGTGGCTTGGTATCATTGGAAGTGATTACAAATTCTTTAAGTCAATTTATTAAGTTTCCTAGTTTTAATTTAGCCACTATTCATCAGCAAAAAAACTAAATCGGATTGACTTAAAAATTGGTAGTCCACTAAACATGACCGTTTCGGGCATAACTCCTCACCACAAAGTCAAGAGGAGCACCGCCCTATCTCGGCCAAATTCCAACGTTTAGACCACTTTTTCCATTTTACAATCTTTTAAACCATTTTTCCAATTAATTGTGATTTTTGGTTTGATTTTTATAGATCTTATTTTTGAGTTCTGTTTGTTGATTTTGTGCCTCCAATTGGTGAAGGATTTTCCCAAGAAAAATCAGATTTTTCTGAGATACTTCTTTTTTGGTCATTTTCCTTGATTGGAGCCTTGTGTGCTTATTTTGCTCGTTTCTTTGTTTCTTGTGATTTTTTCCTTTCCTAGTGTATGAGAAGGTCTAGTCACGTGGACTTACCACCTTTTTGATCCTGAAATTGATAGGACCCTCCATAGGCTAGTAAGAAGCAATAGCATTAGGACTAGTATAGTTTCTGAAATTCTTGCTGAAATTGTTGAGCTTGCTGTCAATAGTGTAGAAGTAGAATCAGATTCCGAATCTAATTTTGTGTTGGAGTCTACTGATTGTGAGTTAGCTGGGATAACTGGGATGGATAATCAAAATGCACAAGTGCCTTAAAATAGGCAAGAACAATCAATTAAAGAGTTGATTGCACCTGATGTGCATTATCAACTGTTGTGCATAAATTATCCTGATATGGATGCTAATTTTGAACTAAAATCTGGTCTAATCCATTTGTTGCCCAAGTTTCATGGCCTTGCAGGAGAAGATCCACACAAACACTTAAAGGAGTTCCATGTTGTCTGCTCTACTATGAGACCATATGGAGTTGGAGAAGAACAGATCAAATTAATAGCATTTCCTTTCTCTCTGGATGGGGCAGCCAAGGATTGGCTTTACTATCTACCCACTGCCTTAATAACAAGATGGCACTACAAAAAAATTGGTTCTTAGCCACGATGTTTTAGCTACAGGTACAAAAACCGTGGCAAAATTGAGGTTTGTTTTATTATTTTCCAACGTATACATTATCCGTGGCTATCTGCAAGTGAACGAAAAAAAAAAGACCGCCTAATCTCCCTCCATATTTTCCATCTCCCTCCATATTTTCAACTTTTTGTCACTTTTCCTTTTACGCTTATCATTTTGTTTTCACTCTCCATCCCTTCGACCCTCCTTTTTGCTCTCCCCCTTCCATCATACGTCGACGCTTGGCTGGGAGACTGACGCAAGGCTAAGAGGTGATAGGCGTCTCCGTCGAGAGTCATCACAGTTAAGCTCGGTATTTTCATCTCTTTTCCTCTCTCCTTTCATCTCATTTCCTCCCTCTGTCTTCTTAACCCCAATCCTACTTCTAAAACAATGAAACGTTAATCTTGATGAATTTTTGATGAATTTATGATTCATTGTCACTATTATGATTTTTTTGATTCATTCTGATGAATTTCTTATGATTTGTCTGAGATCTGTATTTGATTCACATTAGCCTTTCTTCTTCTCTACTTTCGATGTTAGATACTTTTTTCTGTTTGGTGAAATTATTTAGAAACTATTATGTAGGTGGGTCTATGTGTTTTAGTTTCGGGGTTTCATGTGTGTACTAGACTACTAGTTGATTCTTCTGCCTAAGCTGACCAGGGTTACCTTCAGGATTGAAGAATGCCTTCAAAGTTTTGGTTACAGATCCTCCTGACTAGGTGAGAACTTATTGTCGAAAGTATACTTACTGGGAAATGGGAATTTTTGTATATTCACCGGATTTTTTAATTAGTTGTTTCTGCTTTTATCAATTTTTCATGCCCTTCATATATGTAGTGTAGGGAACTACGTTTGTCTTGAAGATCAGAGTATCTCTAACTACAATTTATTTTTCTAAGCTCTATTAGCAACATATATATGTAGTGCAGGGAACTACATTTATCTTGCAGAAGAAAACTGAACCTAGGCAGAGGTTATTTCAGCCATTTCCTCGGGGATGGGCTTTAAGGAGGTAATAGGATCTAGTTATGTTTGAGATGTTTCATTCTTGCACTTTCTCTATTGTTATTTTAAATCCAAAATTTTGAACAGGCAATAGATGAACTTCTTCCCCTTAATCATTACTCGTAATGGTGAACCAGAAATTTATAATTTTCTTTATTATAGTTTTCTTGAAACTTCACTAAAGTTTAAACTATAAAAAGACATACAATCAAGTCATTGAAACCAGAAATTTTACTGTAAGTACATGTCATTCACCATAACAAAAATGCTGAACTTCTTAATTTTAAATTAAAACTAAAATAAAGATAAAAATTATCACTCAAGCTCTGTCAGACTTTGAATGGCTTAGTCAATTTCTATTTTTTTCCACCAGCAACAATGATTGTGCAAGGCTTGTTAAAATATTTGTGTGAATAAGTGGTGGAATCTGATGAAATGAACCCATTTTGGCATTTGAAATTGGTTTTCATAATCATAGGTTGTTTTAATCTATTTTAACTGCTTGATTTCACCTGATATTTTTTGTTTGGCCATTCTTATACATTCTCATTATTGTTTAGATGTTTTGTCTCACCTCACTTTTCCTTTTCTTACCTAGTAAATATTTCTATTTGATTGCATCTGGATACTAATTTCACATAACATCCCTCTTAGATATACATATATGGAGAGGAAGGAAGGGGGAAGAAGAGGGTCAACGACTGTCAATTAAAGCCTTAAGGTTGCATCTGATCCTTCCTCTACATATAAAGTTCTAAGATGTAATGTTTAAGAAAGCTTTTGATGAACTGATTTCATAACTTGTTTGTGTAGGACAAACAAAAGAATATAAGGAAACAAAAGGAATTTGGGGGAGTTATAAAGAAAGGGGGAGAAAAGCAGAGAGGATGAACATAATAATTCAATACTAATTTCAGTTTCAATTGATGAAGTGTGAAACTAAACTACACTCTATAAATCCCAAATATTACCCATTTTTTAAAATTACCCTAAGTGCTGCAATAGTAGCCTGATTATATTAAAATTGTTTTTTTAATCTTCCCCCTCCCCAGTTAAAAAATTTATTGATAAAGATACATCCTTGCACCATGAAATTTGAAAGGTACAACACTAATGGTGGATGGATGTTCATGTTCTGTTCCTTCTACTTTATTTTGTTGCCATCTCTTGAGAGTTTATTTTTGGCTACCTAGTAATTGTAAATTTATGTAGAGCCATTTTATTTTGTTCTTAATTGTTTTCCTGCTACAATTATTTTGTGTGTATGTATTACAAGTTGACAATTTAAACATGCCAGTTGGGAAAGTTGAAGGAAAGAATGTTCATGAGGTGAGTTGCAAACTATTGTGCAATTACAATTGTTAAGCGCCTATGTTTTAAGCTTTGACATGTAATACAAAAATTTTTGTTGTTACTTTTTATTAATTTCTTCTGCAAACAAGTAAACTGGCACAAGAGTTGCGATTGTCATAAAGGAATTCTAGTACCATAAAGGAATTCTACTAATTATGAGGAGAATTATCCTGTTGACATCTTTTGTCAGGAGAATTATCCTGTTGAGGTCAAAGGTAAGTTGAGAAGTTGATATCTGAAAAATTTTATATAATAACTTCTGTAGGGCTAGCCCTCCCCTTATAAAGCCACCATTGACTATATTATTTGAAAGAAGTGACAGCATCACTCTTTGAGAGTTAATATAAAAGGCACATAATTAGAGGTTAAGCCATTTGGAAAATAAGACTATATGTGACTTCTTAAATACCCCATGCATCTTGAAATTTAGAATTACTTCTTAAATTTAGAATTCAAAATTGTGAAATTTCTATGGATTTGAACAATATATTATTCAACGTAGTATCATATCATGCCTCCTGATATCATGGATGTTGTTATTTGTATTGGATACCAATATACTAAGGAGACTTCTGAATTTCAAAGTAAAGAAGGTCATAGAATGCTAAAGGATTTCATCGAATCCATTGGCCTATGCTGATTTAATTATATGACTGAACTGTGACTTCTTCTATTGGTCATTTTACTTTCCTTGGTAAATTTCCCAACATAATTCACTCACTTCAGCAAGAAACTTTTAATGATGTTGCTGCCAGCATATATAAGGATTCACATATTTTAAATTGTGCTTTTAAATAACGCTGGCTAGTTTCTTCTGATTCACAAAATTGACTGGAATCTTTATTCTTTTAGAACTCATTGACTTAGATGAAGGAGGGAATTTAAATTTGTAGATAGTCTAAAGACACTGGAATCTTCATTTTCTTGTTTCATAAAGGATGTTCTTTTTTTTTTTGGTCTGAGTAACAACTCTTCATTCAAAAGATTTCTTCTCTTGCACACAGTAGCTTTAATAAAGTTATTGACCACAAGTTTTTCTTGCTTCATGTTTTAGGATAAGATTTCAGAGAACTTAACTCAATATCAAGAATGTACTGCTACTTTAGGTGTCACTTCTAAAATATATGCTCAACCAAATGATTCAATTGGAAAAGTATGTGGCGCAGAACATCCTGGTCGTGTTCGAGGTTTGGGAATAGGCGTTTCTCCTTCTAATGTCTTTGGTGTGTTTATCCAAACTCTGAGCTCTATGAATACAAATGCTTCTAGCAGCAGTATAAATGAAAATTGTAGTGGAGATTTAAAGAGCCAAGTCAAGGCTTTAGAAGACAAGTTGGCTAGATACGAAAAGGCTATGGAGGAATTATCCCAAACTCGTACTCAATTAAGTATGCTTTACAAGTTTATGCATGAAAAGTTTGGGTTTGATTTGCCTACCATTAGCACAAATGTCTATTAGTAAAGAATGTTTAGTATAGCTTTTTGACAAATTGTATTCAGACGTATATTTTGGTATATGTATTCAGACACATTGATGTGCATTTTAGTATGTTTTGACTAAATGTATTTAGACACATTGATGTGCATGTTTTGATATATATTGATTTAGTATGTATTTCTTCTTTAGAAGATAGTAACATATATCATTTTTAAAAAATAAATATTAATTATTAACCACGGTTTATACAGTGGTTAATAATTGTTTAATTTTTTTTTAAAAATAAAATCATATTTTTAGCCACGATTATAACCGTGGCTAAAAATAAAATAAAAAATATTTTTCAAAAATCAAAATAAAAACTTAGCCACCGTTTAAACCGCGGCTAATATATAATTATTTTAAAAAAACTAAATATATAGCTTCGGTTTAAACCGTGGTTAATTTAAACATTGCTACGGTTTAAATCGTAGCTAAAGGGATGTTACGACGGTTTGAAAAACCATGGCTAATAGAGAAGCCGACGCCCGTTTTTGCCTCAATTTCTTGAACCGTGGCAACATCGCGTCAGCCACGGTTTTTTGTCCGTTAGCCACGGTTTAAACCGTGGCTAAACACTAATTTTTTGGTAGTGTGGGATGAACTGAAGAAGTTGTTCTTAGAAAAATTCTTTTTAGCCTCTGGAACAGCAGCAATTAGGAAGGATATCAGTGGGATTAGACAGTTGAATGGTGAGTCTCTGCATGAATATTAGGAGAGGTTTAAGAAGCTTTGCTCTTGCTGTCCAAACCACCAAATTTCAGAGCAGCTTCTCATCCAGTATTTCTATGAGGGATTACTGCCTATGGACAGATACATAGTTGATGCAGCTGCTGGTGGGGCATTGGTGGATAAGACTCCTGCTGCAGCAAATGAATTGTTGGCTGAGATGGCCCAAAATGCTTAGCAATTTGGCACCAGATTAAATGATCCAACAGTTACTGTCAATAAAGTGAGGACACCTCCCATGGAGCAACAAAGGATAGAAAATAAATTGGAAGAGTTAACTTCTATGGTGAGGCAATTGGCTTTAAATTAGAGAGCACACCAACCAGCTTTTCCTCCTTCAGTTTGTGGAATTTGTTCTCTGAATACCCACCATACTGATCTATGCCCTCAGCTGCAAGAGACCCTAACTGAGCCATGTGCTGGCATATTCCCTAGTAGACCCATGCAGCCACAACAATAGAGATATGACCCATATTCCTCCACCTACAATCCTAGGTGGCGTGATCATCCAGCTTTCAAGTATGGGAATACCTTCAACCAAACTTACCAACCACCCCATATAAGATACAATCAACCTGGACCTAGCCATACACCTCTTCCAGCACCCAAGAAGCCAGAGACTAGTCTGGAAGATTTAATGAAAGAGCTAACTGCCAACACCCTCCAATTCCAGCAGAGAATAGAAACAAACATATAGAACTTGGAGACTCAAATTGGTCAGTTAGCCATAACAGTCAATGAGCTGAAAAGTCAAGGTTCAGGGAGTTTGCCCTCTCAACCAGTAACCAATCCAAGAGGCAATGTTAGTGCCATGATTTTGAGGAGTGGCAAGCAAGTAGACAGTCTAGCTACTGAATATGAACCAGAAAAATTAAATGTGTAGCAAAGTATTCCTACATCCTCAACCAGTGAGCAAAATAAAAAGGATAAGAAGTGGTTCAGAAAATACCTCTTCCTTTCCCCAATAGGCAGACTCAATCAAGGAAGGCTTCTGAATCTGACATGGATAAAGAGATCATGGAGACCTTTAGAGAAATATAGGTCAATATCCCACTTTTGGAAGCCATTAAGCAAATCCCCAAGTATGTCAAGTTCCTCAAAGAGTTGTGCACTCATAAGAGGCATTTAAGGGATAATGAGAGAGTTAATTTAGGGAGAAATATGTCTGTACTCATCCAACCACCCATGCCACCCAAGTGCAAAGATCCTAGAACTTTCACAATACCATGCACAATAGGCAACATGGAGTTCTCCAATGCTATGGTGGATTTGGGAGCCTCAATCAATGTTATGCCCAAATCAGTGTACTCAAGCCTCAAGATTGGTGTTCTTTCACCAACTGGAGTGATTGTCCAACTTGCCAATAGGAGCATAGCACATCCAACAGGAGTTCTAGAAGATGTCCTGGTAAGAGTTAAAGATCTCATTTTTCCTGTTGATTTTTATGTGCTTGATATGGAAAATGATAATACTCCTGGCCATGCACAATTAATACTTGGTAGACCTTTTCTGAGAACTGCAAAAACCATCATTAATGTGCATGAATGGACTTTGTCAATGGAGTTTGCTGGCAATAAAATTGATTTTAACATTTTAGATGCCATGAAACATCCTATAGAAAATCATTCCAATGTGCATGTGGTTAATTTTCTGGATTACTTAGTTGATGAGGCATGTGATGATTTCCAAGCTGAACTAATTTTTGATTTTCCTGAGTTTTCTGATTTGGTAGATGCCTTTGAATGCAATTGTGCTAGTTCTGAATTTTGTCATGCTTGCACTGAAATTGAAAACTCTCTAAATGCTGACAATTTTGAGTTGCATTCTGATTTGCATAATGATTTGGATTCTGATGTGCATTCTGATTCTATCTTTTTATCTAGCTTAGACTTAGATTCTATTTCTGCTTTAGGTAGTTGTAGTTGTAGTGATTTAAACTGTAATGTTGTACATTCTTCATATTTTTCCTCTTATGCTGCTAACCATTCCTCCTCTTTAGCCAAGGATTCCATCTTTGAGCAATCTGAATTTGTAGGTGCCTCCTTGGATGTGACTCCACAAAAACTGATTCCATCCTCTATCCAACCACCTACATTGGAGTTGAAGTCTTTACCAGAAAACCTCAAGTATGCCTTCTTGGAAGTAAGAGACAAACTCCCAGTCATTGTAGCCAACAACTTGGATCCCAATCAAGAAGAAAAATTGATCAATTTGCTGAAAAAGAATAAGAAGGCGATTAGGTGGACTCTGGCAGACATTCCTGGGATTAGTCCTTTCTGTGCATGCATCGAATCCTTCTTGAAGAAGAGACGAAACCAGTGAGGGAACCCCAAATAAGACTTAACCCCATGATTCATGATGTGGTCAAGAAGGAGGTGAGTAAGCTTCTCTAAGCTGGTATTATTTATCCTATCTCTGACAGTAAGTGGGTGAGTCTGGTACAAGTAGTGCCAAAGAAAACTGGGGTAACTATCATAGCGAATGAAAATAATGAGTTAGTACCCACTAGAGTTCAAAATAGTTGGCAAGTTTGCATTGATTATAGGAAGTTGAACCAAGCAACTAGAAAAGATCATTTCCTCTTCCTTTTATTGATCAAATGCTTGAGAGACTTGCTGGAAAGTCTCATTACTGCTTTCTTGATGGTTTTTTTGGATATTTTCAAATTCACATTGCACCTGAAGATCAAGAGAAGACCACCTTCACCTGTCCCTTTGGTACTTTTGCATATAGACGCATGCCTTTTGGTCTTTGTAATGTACCTGGCATTTTTCAAAGATGCATGATAAGCATATTTTCTGATTTGTTAGAGGATTGCATAGAAGTGTTCATGCATGATTTTTCTATTTATGGAGACTCATTTGATGCATGCTTGAAAAATTTGGAGAGAGTACTTGAGAGATGCATAGAGAAAAACTTGGTCTTAAATTATGAGAAATGTCATTTCATGGTAGAGCAAGGAATAGTCCTAGGCCACATAGTGTTATCACGTGGCATAGAAGTAGATAAAGCCAAAGTTGATGTTATCTCCTCTTTCCCTTACCCCGCTTCTTTGCGGGAAGTTCGCTCTTTTCTTGGCCATGCAAGATTTTATAGAAGATTCATCAAGGACTTCAGTAAGATCGCTCTACCCCTATCTAAACTCCTCCAAAAGAAACTGATTTTGTTTTTAATGATGCTTGCAGGTCAGCTTTTGATGAGTTGAAGAAGCAACTTACCTCCCCTCCTATCATCCAACCTCCACGGTGGGAGCTTCCCTTTAAGCTCATGTGTGATGCCTCAAATTATGCTGTGGGAGCAGTGATTTCACAAAGAGTAGAGAGGAAGTTGCATGTCATAGCCTATGTGCCTCGCACCCTTGATTCAGCTCAATCAAATTACACAACCACGGAGAAGGAGTTTTTAGCAATTGTTTTTGCTTTAGAAAAATTTAGATCATATTTGCTCAACTCCAAAGTCATTGTGTTTTCTGACCATGCAGCACTGAAATATTTGCTGAAGAAGTCGGATGCAAAGCCAAGATTGCTTAGATGGATGCTACTCCTCCAAGAATTTGATGTGGAAATCAAGGATAAGAGTGGAGTGGAGAATGTAGTAGCGGATCACTTGAGTAGGCTTTCTGATCTTCCATTGGAACATCTCCCTGTAAGAGACAATTTTCCAGATGAGTGTTTCTTCCTTTTGCTTGGTATTATTGAGCCTTGGTATGCTGATTTAGTGAATTATCTTATTGCATCTGAATTTCCTGCATACCAAAATAAACATCAATTGAATAAATTAAGAAGCGAGGCTAGGTACCATGTATGGGATGACCCTTATTTGTGGAAAATTTGTAGTGACTAAATTATCAGGAGATGTGTTCCAAATCATGAATTTGCATCTGTACTGAATTTTTGTCATACTCTTGCATGTGGTGGACGCTTTGATCCCCAAATAACAGCTAGAAAAGTATTAGATTCTGGTTTATATTGGCCTATTTTGTTTAGGGATGCCTATGATTTTTGCAAGAACTGTTCTAGGTGTCAAAGAACTTGAAATGTGTCTAGAAGAAATGAAATGCCTCAACAACCTCTTCTCTTTTGTGATGTTTTTTATGTTTGGGGTATAGACTTTGTGGGTCCTTTTCCTGTTTCTTTTGGCTTCATGTATATCTTGGTTGCTGTGGATTATGTGTCGAAGTGGATGGAAGCTAAAGCCACCCGAACTGATGATTCTATTGTTGTTGTAGATTTCCTTTGTTCACATATTTTCTACAGATTCGGTGTCCCCAAGGCCATAATCAGTGATCAAGGATCACACTTTTGCAATAGAAACATGCAAGGGCTATTGAAGAAATATGGGGTGGTGCACAAAACCTCTACACCTTACCACCCCCAAACCAATGGGCAAGCAGAAGTCTCCAACCAAGAGATAAAGCAAATATTAGAGAAAACCGTGCAGCCCAACAGAAAAGATTGGAGTAAGAGGCTTGACGATGCGCTTTGGGCCTATAGGACAGCTTTCAAGACTCCCATCGGCATGTCTCCATACCGTTTGGTATTTGGTAAAGCATGTCACTTGCCGGTGGAGATTGCACACAAGGCATATTGGGCCATTAAACAATGCAATATGGACATGACCTTAGCCGGTAAAGAAAGGAAGTTGCAACTTCAAGAATTGGAAGAACTAAGGCTAGCAGCTTATGAGAATGTGCGCATCTATAAAGAGAGGACAAAGGCTTTACATGATCAGAAAATTGAGAAAAAATAATTCCAAGTGGGAGACAAAGTCCTTCTCTACAATTCTCGCCTCAAGCTAATGCCCGGTAAGCTTCGCTCTAGATGAGTTGGCCCTTTTGTTGTTACTAATGTCTTTCCTTTTGGTGCAGTAGAAATTCGAAATGAGGCCACCAACAAGCAATTCATGGTAAATGGGCAAAGGTTGAAGAAGTTCTACGAGGGTTTCAAAGAAGAAACTGTAGAGGAAATCTAACTCTACAATGTTCCGGCTCCATGATAAGGCTGTACTCTTTCCATCCTTTTAATTTATGTCCTCTTCATTTTATTTAATGTTTAGTATTAATTTGCATTGAGGACAATGCAATGATTAAGTGTGGGGGGAGAGAATGTAATTGGAGCTGATTTTTTTTTTAAAAAAAAATTTTTCTGCTGTCTCCTCTATTTTTTTCTGTTTCTGTCCAGAATTTTTGAGCTGTCTTACATGAATTTTCTGTACTGATTGGCTACGAATTTTGCTACTTTCTTTACATGCTTTTAAAAGCTTTATATGTCTTCTAGTAGTAGAATTTTATTTGGT
The DNA here is from genome assembly GCA_037074585.1 of Biancaea sappan. Lineage (NCBI taxonomy): Eukaryota > Viridiplantae > Streptophyta > Magnoliopsida > Fabales > Fabaceae > Biancaea > Biancaea sappan. Next base: position 59,069,513 of record CM073490.1, read on the forward strand.
GTCTTTCGCATTTGTTTTGGTGAAGTTTTGGGTCGGTGAAGCCGAGTCGCCAAAATTTCTACAGTGCAGAATTTTGCTGCTCTGTTTTGTCCGAATTTGATGCTCTATTTTTGGAAAATTGATGAAGTTTTTGTGTGAAAGCATGCATGATGAAATAGCTTAAGTTGTGAATTAACTTAGTATGAAGGGAATTCAGTCCTCTTTTTCTAAGGAACTCAAGTAAATTGGTAATGACGTTGTTTTAATGACTTTTTAGTAATAGTCTTTAAACCGTGAGAATTTGAGCCTTCATTGAAAAATGATATTCTTTCTTGTTGTGTGTATTCCCTATCATGATTTTTACTCTAGAATTTGTCTTGAATCTTTGTTGAGGCTACATTACATGTACATGCTTGGAAATGATTTAGGCATTTGTTTTTTGTAACCATTCTAGCCAAATAGCTATCCTATGTGTTGTTTCCATTGTGTGCCACTTTGTGCCTTACTTCCACCTTTCTTTCTTGTGCTTTCTACCTCTCTTCCACTTTAAAATAAATTCTTTCTTTTCCCCAAACTTAGGATTTGAAGAGCTTTATAAATTTCTTTCCTTTGGAAATAGATTGAATTGAGCATGTGTAAAAGAAGGATTTGTGGCTGTTTTGAATTTCAGTTTTGCTACTCAAAAAAAAAAAAGGAAAAATTTGACAATGCTTCATGAAAAAATATACCATATGAAAAAAAAAGAGAAAAAAAAAAACAAAAGAGCAAGCAAGAAGAAGAAAAGAAAAGTAGAATTGTTGTGCCCAATTTCAAAGTTCAATCTCTTGTAACCTTATTGATTGATGCTCTTCATTTCTTTAAGTTCTTGTTAAACTTTGTTTTGTTTATTTCCTTCTACCTCCCAATCATTCCTTCACCCAACCTTACATCCTTGTAAAGTCCTAATAATTCAAGCATGTATGTGATTCAAGTAGTAGAGATTTAGATTCTTGACAAGCTTATGGTAGTGAATTTATGATAGGTTGAAATGAGAGCGTATTACCTTAAACACTTGAGATAATAGAGCGTATACACTCTTCCTTGTGATTAGATTGTTACTTGGATTCATTCTTGTCAACGAAATTGCCATGATTCTTGAACTTTTTAGAAATTTAAGACTTGTGTTCTCCTAGCATTAAATCTTTTCAAGCTTGAACTAATTCACTATTGCATACTTTCTACACTACTTGTTGTGTCCTTTGGTACTTTTGTTGCTTTTAACTAATTTTGCCCAGGAGTGCAAAAGACTAAGTGTGGGGGATTTGATATCTAGCATTTTTATATATATCTTAACCCCTAATTTGGTCTATTTGCATTTCCATCTATAAGAATTCTCCAATTTTATTACACTTTGTGATTTATTGAGTCTAAATTAATCTTGGATGGAAAATGAATTATTTTCATATTTTATAACTTAAATTATTAAAGACTCAATTTAATCCATTAATATGCTTTGCAGAAATTAAATTTGGAGATTTTCTGATGATGTGGTGCTGAGGTGGACAATTTTGCTAACATGGCGCTTATGTGGCATTTTTTTGTTGAGGAGGATGGTGACTGGACTTGCTGCTGCGTTTTTACTGACATGGAGATGTGTGGGGCCCTCAAACCAGAACTGTTAGCCCTTGCATGCTGTCCAGTCCTTACATAATTCCCAAACTTTGCTGAAAATGGCAATCATCTTTCTACATGGCTAAAGCGACCTTCTGCTGTACCATTTTGATGAATTTCTGCTGCTGCCTACTGCTCCCTCTCTGCAGAAGAATCCAGCCATATTTTAGTCCTCCTTTTTGAAAGTCAACTACGCATCTAGGGTAGAATATTCTAGGGCATTTTTAGGGCATCTGTTTGTAACATTCTAGACACTTTTTTTTTGCTGTAACTTAGGAATTTCATCGCTCTGTCTTCCTCTCTGCTTTTCCTTCTGTTGTTTGCTGTTTTGCTCTCATGGAGGGCTAAGTCTTTATTGTAATCAGTCACTGGACCATTGGGATGTTGTAGCTTGAACCAAGAATGCAAGATAAGTGTTTTATTCTCCATTCCATCTTATTCCGTTTCTGCTTTGCTGTTATGTTTATGTTGCTGTCAATTTCTGATTAGAACTTGAGAAGGAACATAAACTGATTTATATATATGAGATAATACCTTGCTTGACTGGTTAGGAAGTAAGTGAAGCGAAATGGCTAGTTAGATGATATATTTAACTTGGTTTGGTTAAGGGTTTCTATTGAATGCATCTAGTTATAGTTAGGAAGATATTCTTGACTGTAATTAGTAGCATTATATTCTAGAAGTTATTCTAGAACCATTTTCATAAAGAACCAAACAATGGAATGAGAACAAAATTGAATCAATGAGTTAGGTAATGATAGTTGCACTCCTATGAATCCTAGTGGCTGGTTACATAGTCTCCTTACTGTCAACACCTTGTCAAATTCGTAGGGGTATATATCTAAAAAACCACAGAGAGTGTGAGTTTATCAAAAACTCACTGAGCAATTACTTTGCAATAAAATAAGGCATAAGTAAAAATACCAGAATCACAACTACAATTTAAATAAATACCTCTAGCACATATTGGCACATACAGATACATAAACACAAGCGTACCTAATTATATGACTGTAGTGTGTCATTTACTTACGAGTCCACACTCTCGCAATCCACATCAAATCACAGCCAATATTCTAATTTAACACAAAGCATATACAGGAACAAATAATCATACTAAATACATTATGCAACAGTCATATGCTATGTTTTCCTGCACTTTCCCATACTTACCACATTGAGAACCAGTCCTAATTTTCCTCCTCGAATTATTATTGCTCAATGGGTTTATTCTAGAGGTTTACCCCTCTGTTTCCAATTTTCGACATTCATCACATGAATATCCACATCCTCGGCTTTACTAGCTAGTTCCCTCCCATAATATGAATATGCAAACAACCATATACAATGTTTTTCCCGCACCTTCCCATGCTTACCTCGTTGAGATCTAGTCTAAAATTTGCTCTAGGACTATAATTGCTCAACGGGTTTATTCCAGAGGTTTACTCCTCTGTTCCTGATTTCCAACATTCTTCTCAGGAATATCCACATCCATGGGTTACTAGACAATTCCCTCTTATGAGTCCACATTCTTGCATAATTCCTTTTTCCACATGTAATGCTCAAACACAAATACAACATAACACAACACACATATACAATAATCACTTCTCCAACCCAAATACAATCCATAGGATAAACCCCCAACATATCAAACAAATTCCATAATCTAATTAGTATTACTAATTAGAGAATTTAATGAATTTAAATTCAATTATGGTGTGAATGAGATTTATATTGTACTTGAGTATTTTAAATAAAAGCTTAGTTAGCAAGGTCATCCACTCACCTTTATGCCGACAAGATTTACCATATAAGAATTCCCAAGACATGAAGCCAGTGAAGCTCCCAATTCATCTAGAATCAACCAAAATCAATAAGTAAATAAAACAAGAAAAGTCTTTATCACTAATTCTGACCTTTGCTCAGTCATTCGGTCATAACTCTTAATCGGTAAAGATTTTTCGAATAAACTTATACCATTAGAAACTATTCTCAAAAATCTTTCCAACGATATAAAGTTTGCTAAAAACAGAGTTCGAAGGAAAGAGTTATGACCGTTTGAAAAAAGGTCAAGAAAAACACTACAACTTGACGTCAACATGACATCAGTATAATGTCAGCATGCTTGGCGCCTGGGTGCCACAATCGCAACCCACACAATTTTTCTTCGGTTTTGGCTCAAATCTAGTCAAATCTTCACCATTTTTCATCATTTCTTTCATGGGTTGTCATCCTTGGTGTCTAAGGAGTATTTAGACACCAAAACCCTGAATTTTAACCAACAAAAGAAGCTCCAAACTCAAGTTTACCTCAAACAGCCTTAAAACTATAAAATAGTGAAACATTCAGGAAATCAAAATTTCTACCACGATTCCTTGCTTTCCCTTCATTGATTAGTCATTGATGACTCGCTCTGCTGTCGAAAAACTACTCACCAGAGCTTGGTTTGGGATTTGAATAGAAAGGTTGAGGTAGAGAGAAGGAAGAGAGAAAGGGAGAAGAAAGAAATGAAGAAAAAGGAGTGTGGCCACCTATATATACCCGCTTAGGGTGAAATTACTACTTTTTTGCTTGGCAATTCCCAATTAACCTTCTTAGTGGCAAATTTGTAATTTTTCTAATTTGGATATTTCTTTTCTTCTAGGACTTACCCTAGTTCCTCATTTCACTTTAGTCCCTCTCTAGACCCCGTTGATACCCAGCTCCCTCTATGCCTCATGACTACTCTCTCTGTTCTTTGTCCCCCAATATTGTTTCTATGAAATTTTCTCTTCCTATAGTCTTTCCTCAAATCTCAAAAATATCATCCTCAATAAAATATTCGATCCAATTATTTATCTCCATTTCAATAATTAATATTCAAAAGAATAAATTAGATATGGAAAATAAAAAATGACCAAATAATTCCATTAAAATAATGATAATTTTCATCATAAAATCCATAATACTGCCAATCACGTGATCTCAAAATTGGCAGGTATTACATTCTCCCCTATAACAAAATGCGATCCTTGAATTCAAAAACTCCCTACATGACTCAAAAGGTGCCACCTCATGAACAAGAAGTGGTATCCTCTAATTTCCACCAAAAACCAACACATACACATGTATATATATAGATACCCTCGGGAAATTTATCCCGTATGCACACGGTATGGTGTCTCGCCTGTGGTTTTCATAGAGCGTATTCTTGATACCATTATATACTTTACACTATGCATACCACAAACATAAACCCACATATATAGTTCAAAATATTATGAATGTATACACCCCACCCAAAGGCGTTATCCCACTTATAAGTGAAATCTCGCCCATAGACGATATCCTACTCGAAGGCGTCATCTCTACTTGAGGCGTATCCTACCCGTAGGCATCATCCTTGCCCGAAGGCTTTATCCCACTCATAAGTGATATCCTACCCATAGGCCATATCCTGCCTGAAGGTGTCATCTCTGCCTAAAGGTACACTATCCCTCTAAAACGACTCCCATCTTGAGCTCCAGCTTATGCTAAACTACGGCAACTGCCATCTTAGCCCCAAGAGTGTACCATGAGACTTCATCCCATTCCCTATAGGTCTATAATCCCACGAGGAATCTAACCATGTTTCTGGACTCTTGGGTTATATCTATAACCATAACATGTGTCTAACCTCTTGGTCATAGCCTTAGCCATAACATGTATCCAATTTTTTGGATTATGCCCTCAACCATAACATTTATGCCACACACAAAACAATACAAGTAATCACATAATGAACCCTCTCCATATTCTCCTTTCTCAAGCCTTCTGGCACTCAGGTGCATCCCTCATGTTCCTGATCCATGTGCCACATAATGGCAACTACCAGTTTCAGACCTCGGGAGTACACCACCCAGTTTCCACACCTTTACCCACTAATCACTCAACCAATTTATATCCTGCTAAAGGTTGGCCTTCGACTCCCACCCTTTCCCAGACATTAGCCTTTGAGTCTCAATGATGTTAGTTAGCTATAGTCACTAGGAGGCATATTCCAGGGACTCGGTTCATAAGATGAACCTCCTGACTGGCTCTCCTAACGTAAACCCCCCACTTTGAGTGTAATGTCCAATTTTCTTTTTTTTTACTTTTTTTTGTGTTTGGATGACTAAAAACCTAATTTGCATTCTAATTTGATTATGTAAATCTCAAGTCATTTGAGCCTTATGATTATTCATGGAGAACCATAAAAGTTTGAGTAAGATTTCATATTCAACATATTTCACATCTAAAATGCATAAAGTATTTTTACAATTTATGTTAGAATAATCTAACTTTTCTAGCTATATAGTTCCCTTACAATCAAACTTTATAATACAAAATTATTGTCAAAGTTTTTAATACATGCAGAACTTGTTCATCTTACAACCTATTCCATCTTTAAAGCCTTTCCTTAAGATTAGCCCCTGAAATAGTTAGTTTGAGAAACATGAAAAGTGAGATAGAGATATCTCAGTAGCTAACACGCTTTACAAAATATTGAAAGGAATTATTTCAGTCATAAAAGCATAATGAATTCAATAGCTCATCCATGAATATGTAGGCAAATGTAAATCATCGTCACATATCAAGCAATTCACTTCAATTCACCTTGCAAAGTATGAAGCTATGACCACAATTTTTGGGTCTCAAGTACTTGTGCTTTGTTCACTATTTTTGGGAACATGTGTGTATTTGGTTCACTACGTTGGGAACCACTTAATCCTGTATTCTCTATTTTGGGAATAGAGTCTCATTGCCACATATAATTCATACATGCTCATGGAAGATCATAAAATACATAGAGAAATCTTTAAATAAGAAAATTTTGGGAAATACTTGCTTTTATAAAGATTAATACTACTTGGAGCTTGACTTGATCTTAAGGTCACCTTTGTTTCCTTTGATTTGAAATCGTTCACAGGTTCTGGTAGGATTAAGTAAAATTCACATATTCTATTAAGAATCCTTAATTATAGAAAAAAGGCCTAAAATATTATCCTGACTCCCTAAGTTAAATCCTCATTCTTCTATGCTCTCTCTATTTTTTTCCCTAAATTTTTATTATTAGGTTCATTCCTTAGTTTGAATTTATATATAGCACAAATTAAATAAATATAAATTGTTTCTATATAAATAACTTCATTTGACTAAATAAACATATAGATATACAATTAATTTTCATCGAATAAACACACACACACACACACACACATATATATATATATATATTCCATAAATAGATACATAAAGGTAACATGAATATGTAAATATTAGATTAGCGTTGCATAAATATAAAAATGTTAGATCGCATGAATTGTAAATGTTAGATTGCTAGAATTTAAATAACATAAACATAAAAATAAATAAACCATCCATGTAGGAGACAAAGTCTTCCGTTAAGAGGAATAAAAATAAATAAATGTTATAAGAATAAATAAATATATATTATAATAATATGTATAATATGTATATAAGATATATCTATATATATATATATAATATGATATGATACATAATATAGCTATATTTAATATATATTTATAATATTATTAAATAATTTAGTTAAAATTTAAATAATCATTTAATCAAAATAAATTAGTTTTCACTTAGATCCTTGGCTAAATTTTTTCCTTATTTCATTTGCTTGATTCAAGCTTATATTTTAACTTCATATTGGTCCCTAGATTAAGAATATATATTTGTTTGAAATTTAATCAACCCCAAAAAATTTTTTTGATTTTGCAGTTTAGTCCCTACAGTTTACTGTTATGGGTTTTTCTATTCTTTTCTCTTTGGTTTGGCTTCCAAATCAACTTAGAATGTAATTTTAACCTATTTGAAGATTCAATCTATCATTTTGTACCAGAATCGTGGAAGAAAATGAATCCAAAACAAGTTTTAAAATTGACAAACTCACTTTCATGCTCAATGCTCTGTTTTTCAGTTTTCCTCCTTCTCCTCTCTTTTGGCTGGAAAAACAGCTGAAACTTCACCCTTTTACTCACAAGAATTGCCCCTTAACTTCCCAAAAAATTTTGAGCTTAAATGATTGAGTTCTCTCGTTGGTTTTCTCTCAAAACTTCCTTTGTTTTTACACTTGAAAACAGAGCAGAATTTTCTCACCCTCTTTCTCGGCTGTGAGTGTGCAAGAAAAGGGAAGGGAAGTGATGATATTTATAGCCAAAAAAATGAAGCTGAGGTACAAGCTACCGAATGCTAAAACATTAAATATTCCAACCACTTGTGTTGATTTTCAAGGGAGAAAGTCTTTGTAATTAAAAGTAGGAAGACAAAATGGAGCTTTAGCATGCCTAGTGATTTTTTGTGAATTAGCTTATAGTAGTGACTTCTTATGAGTCAAATACCAGATGGCAAAAAGGTTGGTATAAAATTAAAATAGGTATCTTCTTAAATTTCTAGATTTTCAAATAGATCCCTATAGAAATGGGTGATATTTCTAATTTTTCAAAAATTGTTTCAAACATTTTCTTCTTTCAATATGATCTTTCAAAATATTAAATTATCTAATAGGAATATTTTTTTTCCAACTATTTTCTCTTTAAATTCCTAATTCTTTAGGAATTTTTTAATAAAATTTTCTTAAGCTTAATTTATTAAATATTAAGGAGAAATTTAATTTTTTTATTTTATTTTAATTTATATATATATATATATATTTTTTTTTTTTTTATGATGTTACACTAAGTCTTACCAGACTCATCAGCGCACTAACCCTGTCCCAACTCTTGGTCCATTGGGTCATGTCCATAAACAATAAAAGGTTGATAGCATGATTCCCACAATTGTAACACTATAACTTATAAGCCAAGGCCTTTACCCCAAACCATGAATCTAATACCAAGCCCATTAAAGCTCACCTCATACTTACCCATTGACACGCTTTCTCTAACCACTAGTTTCATTTGAATTCTTTCTTTTTGGACTATAAGCCCCAAGGATGACTCCTCCCCAAATACACTCACACTTGGGGTCTTATGTAATTACACTATACACATACCCCATGCATGTTCATACGTAAGTAATTATACTTGTACACCCATCTGCACGATCTCCTCCTCAAATTTGCACTTATACTACCCAAGCACTCGTTCAAACATTAGGGAGCTTAGGTTTAACCAAAACTCATCCGAAGCCCAGTTCATGGCACCGTTTCCTTACCCTCAACATAGAGCACCCTCAATACTCACCCTACCGACATACAAAGATCCTTGACCGCTCTCAATCGTACATAACCTACTAAGCGTTTTACATATCCACTAATATGTACACACTAACGCACTATTGACCCTCTTTTTCATAAAAAGGTAGGCCCAACCTCCCGTTAATCTCCAGACTTCCACCCCCATACCTACTTAATTTCGATGGCACCCATGCTAGAAGCCTACCCGTAGGATAGTCAAACCATTCTAAGGTCATGAGGTTTCCACATGATATCTAGCATTTTTATATATATTTTAACCGCTAATTTGGTCTATTTGTATTTCCATCTATAAGAATTCTCCAATTTTGTTATATTTTGTGATTTATTGAGTCTAAATTAATCTTGGATGGAAAATGAATTATTTTCATATTTTAGAACTTAAATTATTAAAGACTCAATTTAATTCATTGGTATGCCTTGCAGAAATTAAATTTGGAGATTTTCTGATGATGTGGCGCTGAGGTGGACAGTCTTGCTGACATGGCGCTTATGTGGCATTTTTTTGATGAGGAGGATGCTGACTGGACCTGTTGTTGCGTTTTTGCTGACATGGAGATGTGTGGGGCCCTCAAACCAGATCCATTAGCCCTTGCATGCTGTCTAGTTCCTGTATATTTCCCAAACTTTGCTGAAAATGGCAATCAGCTTTCTACATGGCTAAAGAGACCTTCTGCTACACTATTTTTGTGAAATTCTGCTACTGCCTACTGCTCTCCTTCTGCAGAACAATTCAGCCACATTTCAGTCCTCCTTTTTGAAAGTCAACTAAGCATTTAGGGTAGAATATTCTGAGGGATTTTTAGGGCATCTGTTTGTATCATTCCAAACTTACTTTTCTTTGGTTGTAACTTAGAAATTTCGTAGCTCTCTCTCCCTCTCTGTTTTCTCTTCCGTTATTTGCTGTTTTGCTCTCATGGAGGGCTAAGTCTTCATTGTAATCAGTCACTAGACCATTGGGATGTTGTAGCTTGAACTAAGAATGCAAGATAAGTGTTTTATTCTCCATTCCATCTCATTTCATTTCTGCTTTGCTGTTATGTTTATGTTGCCGTCAGTTTCTGATTAGAACTTGAGAAGGAACATAAGCTGATTTATATATATGAGATAATACCTTGCTTGACTGGTTAGGAAGTAAGTGAAGCGAAATGGCTAGTTAGATGATATATTTAACTTGGTTTGGTTAAGAGTTTCTATTGAATGCATCTAGTTATAGTTAGGAAGATATTCTTGACTGTAATTAGTAGCATTATATTCTAGAAGTTATTCTAGAACCATTTTCATAAAGAACCAAACAATGGAATGAGAACAAAACTGAATCAATAAGTTAGGTAATGATAGTTGCACTCCCATGAATCCTAGTAGCTGGTTACATAGTCTTCTTACTGTCAACATCTTGCCAATTTCACCTGCTGCTGCTGATAAGTTGCAATTTACTTGTTGTTCTATTTTTGTTTCTGTTTCTGCTGTTCTACCAACAAACCCCCCCGTTTATATGCTTTAATTAGTGTTTAGTGTTTAGAACAATTAGTTAGTAGTTAGAAGTGAGGCTCCTTGAGTGAATACGACCTATGGATCACTATACCGCAAATTGTCACGAATTCAATTCTGGTCAATTCGGCATCGTAGTGGCGTGAACCACCACACTCTCACCGTGATAGAAACTCTCGTGAACCACCATTTACCTCATTCGACCTTTTCGGTGTCTCATACTCTACACTTACTGTATCCTTACTCAATGACAACCAAGAACTTGTCTCGTAAGTCTTTTCTTCTCCATAAGACTAATCCCACCTACCTAAGCAACTCATTGGACAGTATCACCATTTGTGAACCCTCAACCAAATAGGTGCAACTAAATCAAGTTGCCCACCAAAAGATTTACAGCTCACTCCAACCTCCTTTGCGTTGCTTTCTACCTCACTTTAGTGTCACTTCTAGGAGAACTTCACTACCTGCCTCGGTTTCCTCAACCAAGTTCTATATTACTAGTTTTATGCAGGACACAAGATCGAGTATTTACTCCAGCTATAACTAATCATACTTGTTTCGGCCTCCAACTCCAATGATGTAACCCATACCTTAGCCTTCAGCCCACCTCACATAAGCATTCTCCCCTCTCGAGTACTCTATGCATAGCCTTGCCTAAGATGCCACCAGCACCTAAGGAAGTAAATCGTACACCACCCGACATAGATGTCGATTCCCTAGTAACCACAGTTGTCACTATACATGACCATGAATAGCTAAAACGAAAAATAAATACCCACACACCCCACTGGTATTCGTTTCTTACTCCTAGCAAAAGTGCAAAACAATATACACACACATTCAAAGCATTTAGGTTATTTTCGTACCATACCATTTTCCCTAAACCTTTCTAATAGACCCATTTCCATAATTCATTAAAATGTATTAATGAAAGTTTCCTCAAGATGTGTGCACTAACACCCCTGCAAAGAAACCCCAGCAAATTTTCTCCAACTTGCAAATATATATGTACATATATTCACTATCACCACGTGTTAACAAAACAAATCTTATAGTTCCTTTCCAAACTAATAACCGATACCTTAATTCCATACTTACCATTTACAATCCTAATACAGATACATATATGAACATATACATATACTCCATCAAACAAAAAAATTTACATTCCACAACATATCAAATATGGAATAAACTACCACAGATAGTTACACATCACATGGAAATTCCATATTTCCACAATACATAACCACACATGCACCTACATCCTTATCTAAACAATTTACAACCACTTAGGTGGTAGCATTACAAAGCTACATTTGAGCTCACAAGCTCCTTGGGCTCCAAAGATTTCTCCTCCATCTAGAGCCAACAACCTGAACATAAGAACAAACACTTCTCTAGTTAATAAAATAACTTCCGACTACTCCACCAAGGAGTAAGTCACAAAAGAGACACACAACTCTATACAATGTCTTTTATGGAACCTAAACCCATGGCCATGCTACATAGTTCATGATAATGGGAAGGACCCATAAAAAACACTCTGCTCTGTAATCTATATGAGACCTAAACAAACTTTCCCTCTAATACGAATTTGTAATGCCCCTAAAATTGGGCATGTGAATTTACAAATATACAAGGGTATACCTCAGTGATAGCCCATAAATTCCCTGATCAGTCCAAATATCCACAATTATGCAAATTATAAATTTAAAAAGGAAATAAATTTACATAATACTTTCTCTTACTTCCCACAACATCAGGAAGTACATACAATGAAATAGCAAAGTAAATCATAGCTAAATTAATAAAATTCCTAAAACATAGTAGGATCTAAGTGGTCTATAGGATTACAAAGCATTTCTATAGGTATATAGCCCAAAAATTGGTTCCATGAACCCTCCATAAAAAAATGGAGTATGTCTCCATAAGCCACTAACTTCTAGTAGTTTCCCATCCTCTTCGGTTACTATATCTGAAAAATGTAACCACAAAGAGTGAGTTTATTAAAAACTCAGTGAACAAATGACTATACAATAAAATAAGACACAAGTACAAATAGTAGAATCATAACCACAATTTAAATAAATAGCTCTAGCGCATATTGGCACGTACAGATACATAAACACAAGTGTACCTGATTATGTGACCATAATGTTCTATTTACTTGTGAGTCCACACTCTCGCAATCCACATTAAATCACAGCCAATATTCTAACTTAACATAAAGCATATATAGGCATAAACAATCATACTGAATACATTATGAAACAATCATATGCTATCTTTTCCTACACTTTCCCCTGCTTACCACATTGAGACCCAATCTAGATTTTCCTCCTTGGACTATTATTGCTTAATGGGTATATTCTAGAGGTTCACCCCTTTGTTTCTAATTTTTTATGTTCACCATAAGAATATCCACATCCTCGAGTTTACTAATTGGTTCCCTCTCATAATATGAATATGCAAACAACTATATGCAATGTTTTTCCCACACCTTCCCATACTTACCTCGTTGAGACCTAGTGTGAAATTTCCCCTTGGACTATAATTGCTCAACAGGTTTATTCCAGAGGTCCACCCTTTTGTTCCCGATTTTCAACATTCTTATTAAGAATATCCACATCCTTGGGTTACTAGCAGGTTCCCTCTTATAGGTCCATATTCCTACATAATTCTTTTTTTGACATGTAATGGTCAAACACAAACACAACATAACACACACATACAATAATCATTTCTCCAACCTAAATATAATCCATAAGACAGACCCCTAACATAACAAACAAATTCCATAATTTGGTTAATATTACTAACTAGGGTATTTAATGAATTTAAATTTAATTATGGTGTGAATGGGATTTATTTTGTACTTGAGTAAATTTAGTAAGGTCATCCACTCACCTTGATGCTGACAAGGTTTACCATATAAGAATTCCTGAGACATAAAGCCAATGAAGCTCCCAAGTCATCTAGAATCAACCAAAATCAATAAATAAATAAAATAAAGAAAATCCTTATCACTAATTCTGATCATTGCTCACTATTTGGTTATAAATCTTAATTGGTAAAGATTTTCCAAATTAAACTTATACCATTAAAAACTAGACTCAAATAGCTTTCAACGATACAAAGTTTGCTAAAAATGAAGTCTGGATGAAAGAGTTATGGCTGTTTGAAAAAGGTCCAAGAAAACACTGCAGTCTGACATCAGCATGACATTAACATAACATCAGCACGTTTGGCTCCTGGGCGCCACAATAGCAACCCATGCGATTTCCCCTTGGTTTTGGCTTAGATCTGGCCAAATTTTTACCATTTTTCATGATTTTTTCTATGGGTTTTCATCCTTGGTGTCTAAAGAGTATTTAGACACCAAAATCCTTAATTTTAACCGATAAACCAAGCCCCCTAACTCAATTTTACCCCAAACAATCTTAAAACTATAAAATAGGGAAATGTTCGGGAAATCAAAATTCCTACCTTAATTCCTTGCTTTCTCTTTGTCAATTAGTCACTGATGACTCGCCCTACCATAGAAGAACCGCTTACCGGAGCTTGGTTGGAGGATTTGGATAAAGAGGTTGAGGTAGAGAGAAGGAAGAGAGAAAGAGAGAATAGAGAGTGAGGAGAGAGAGAGAGAGAAGAAAGTGAGAAATAAAGAAAAAGGAGTGAAGCCACCTATATATACCCGCCCATGGTGAAATTACTACTTTGCCCCCAAGTAACTCCAGTTAACCTTGATAGTGCAAATTGTAATCTTTCTAATTTGGGTATTTCTTTTCTTCTAGGTGTCACCCTAGTTCCTCATTTCACTTTAGTCCCTCTCTAGACCTTGTAGGTACTCAGCTCCCTCTATGCCTCATGACTACTCTTTCTCTGTTCCCTGTCCCCCCATACTATTTCCATGAAATTTTTTCTTCCTCTTGTCTTTCCTCAAATCTCAAAAATATCATTCGCAATAAAATACTTAGTCCAATTATTTATTTCTATTTTCATAAATAATATTCAAAAGAATAAATTAAAAATGAAAAATTAAAAATGACCAAATAATTCCATTAAAATAATGGCAATTTTCATTATAAAAATCGTAATACCACCAATTACGTGATCCCCAAATTGGCAGGTATTACACATTTATAGGCCAACACCATCATATATAAAATAATTAAGAAACAACACATATTGATTCTAGCAAGCTTTCAAAAATAAGATGGAGTAAATCTCACACTAGGTTCTATTTATCTAGGTTTAAAATTAACCCCACTTTAATCCCATCATGTGTCATAGTGTCCCAAGGATATAAAAGACAGTTTACTCCCTTTTTTTTTTTAGTATGCTCTGTTAGAAGACATCCTTCCTCCACTAAGGTGTAATCGGGCATAAATGTTGTGGTCTTACCTTCCATTATAGTGTACCATACCATAATTTTCCATAATTACACAATTACATAAACAAAGCCATCATGAGATTAATACACAAGATAATTTAACACACAAGGTTTTAGTTCAAGTTTTTGCACTCATGATTACATATATATATATATATAAATTATGACCAAAAGAAATATCCATAAAGCTTAGTCTGTCATATACAATAAGGCATTATCAATTCCTCATAAAGGTTTAAACCTTGAGACTTTTCTCCCACTAAGGGCCATTCCAAGTGATGTAATATCACATACCACGAGTACTTATCAAGAATTTTCAATTAACCAACACCAAATTCAATTAGGAATACAAACATTGATATCTATAATTTTTATATATATTTTAACCCATAATTTGATCTATTTTCATTTTCATATATGAGAATTCTCCAACTTTATTACACTTTGTGATTTATTGAGTCTAAATTAATCTTAGATGGAAACTGAATTATTTTCATATTTTAGAACTTAAATTATTAAAGACTCAATTTAATCCATTTTTTGTGCTTTGCAGAAATTAAATTTGGAGATTTTCTGATGATGTGGCGCTGAGGTGGACAGTCTTGCTGACATGGCACTTATGTGGTGTTTTTCTGATGAGGAGGATGCTGACTAGACCTGCTGCTGTGTTTTTTGCTGATATGGAGATGTGTGGGGCCCTCAAAATATATCTTTTTAGCCCTTGCATGCTGCCTAGTTCTTGCATGTTTCCCAAACTTTGCTGAAAATGGTAATCAGCTTTCTGCATAGCTAAAGAGACCTTCTGCTGCACCATTTTGATGAATTCCTGCTACTGCCTGCTGTTCCCTTTCTGCAAAAAGAATCTAGCCATATTTTAGTCCTCTTTTTTGAAAGTCAACTAAGCATCTAGGGTAGAATATTCTAAGGCAATTTTAGGGCATCTGTTTGTAACATTCCAGACATGCTTCTTTTGCTGTAACTGAGCATTTTCGCAGCTCTGTCTTCCTCTTTATTTTCTCTTCTGTTGTTTGCTGTTTTACTCTCATGGAGGGCTAAGTCTTCATTGTAATCAGTCACTAGGCCATTGGGATGTTGTAGCTTGAACTAAGAATACAAGATAAGTGTTTTATTCTCTATTCCATCTCATTTCGTTTCTGCTTTACTGTTATGTTTATGTTACTGTCAGATTCTGATTAGAACTTGAGAAAGAACATAAACTAATTTATATATATGAGATAATACCTTGCTTGACTGGTTAGGAAGTAAGTGAAGCGAAATGGCTAGTTAGATGATATATTTAACTTGGTTTGGTTAAGGGTTTCTATTGAATGTATCTAGTTATAGTCAGGGAAGATATTCTTGACTGTAATTAGTAGCATTATATTCTAGAAGTTATTCTAGAGCCACTTTCATAAAGAACCAAACAATGGAATAAGAACAAAACTGAATCAATGAGTTAGGTAATGATAGTTGCACTCCCATGAATCCTAGTGGCTGGTTACATAGTCTCCTTATTGTCAACACTTTGTCATTTTTGCCTGCTACTGATTAGTTACTGATTTTGTTTGCTGTTCTATTTTGATTTCTGCTGTTACTGTCAACAAACCCCCTGTTTATGTGCTTTTAATTAGTGTTTTTGTGTTTAGAACAACTAGTTAGTGATTATAAGTGAGGCTCCTTGAGTGAATACGACCTGGGGATCACTATACTGTAAAATTACCATGAATTCAATTCTGGGCGATTCGGCATCATAGTGGCGTGAACTAAACATCCCTTACATGACCATAATTCTTAGTTTCAGCTAAAGGAATGTTACTAATCAAATAGAACATCCCAATGAATGTACCATCCATGTATACATGATCACATTAAAGTATTTAAGGAAACAAACCAAGTCTTTGTAAACATGCATATTTCAATTTACATAATCATAAAGGGGTAGGAGATGTCCTTCACCTTTGCTTAGCCTTTCCTACCAACTTCTCTTTAAAAGAAGGATTTACAAGCTTTAGGAAGGCCAAAGAAGCCCCAAGGCATTTTAGGGTATACTTGTAGGTGGTGGTGCCACCCTCAGGCGCCGTGCTCTGGACAACCATGGATGGAGCTTGAAAATGGCTCTGTCCTTGGCCAAACTTGCCTCTTTTGGTTCCATACTTCTATGGACTCCTCTTGGGTGTTTTTAGGCAACTTAAAGACACTAAAATCAGTCTCAAAACTCAAAAATTTGAAGCCATAATCAAGAGGGAAAAATTCATGAAATTATCTCCAATTTAATTCTTTCAACAACTTAAGTTTCTTCCAATGATTCAACCCTAAAAAGGGGTTTTCTCCATCAACAAAATAGAACAACAATCCCACACCAATTTATCAATAGAAACACTACACATAATTCTTCCCAAATTGCTAACCTAGGGTTTTCCTTTCTAAAAGAAAAGGAAGAAGAAGATAGAGAAGAACATTAGATTAGCTTACCAATCCCCTAAGCTTCCATGGTCTCCTTCCTTTGCCTATTAGCATGGATAACGGTTGGATGAGAAAGCATGAGAATGCTGGCCAAACACAAGGAAAAGGGCTATGAGAGAAGGAGAAAAATAATGAATGAGAAGATAAGGAGGATGCGTGTTTAAGTTAGTGTAGTGTAGGGCCCACCACTTCTCCCTTATCAATTTGTTCAAAACAATTTTAATTAAGAGTTGCAAGGGAATTAGAAAAGCTTATTCACACTTAGGGTTCCCAACTACACTTCCACAAAAACAAAAACACATCATTACATCCCATTTTTCACTAAAATACCAAAATTCTGCATCTATTCACTTTAGTCCCTTTTGGTGTCTTAAAATCCACTTTAGCCCCACATACATCATCCTTAAGGTACCGGTCTCACTATCTAATCCTCATAAGACCCTTTTTGCCTCACGAGTTCCTATTTGGTCCTTCCCCACGGGTTTCCATGATTTATGTTCCTTTCACTTCAGTCCTTCAACATTTTTCCTATACTCAATACTTATTTTTTCTTTTTTCCTTGCAATTTTACCTGATTAAGGGCAAGTCTTAGTCCTTATTAAACTTTAAGATCCATCATTCTTTTAGTCGGAGCTCTTTAGCTCACAGAATTTTTCCACTTGCACAAAATACACGTATTTAACTACTATGTAATACCTGGGGTATTACATACTCAGTGAGTAGGTGAATACTCACTGCATATAAAACTCAATGTTCATAACGTTGAAACAATTAGATAAAGTGAAATATTTAAGAAAAGGAGAATTATAGGGTACGGGTATTGGAATTTGAGACCCATCATTATAGGCACTTACTCAAGTGGTACGATCCCCTCTTGAAGGGTATCTCATAATTGTCCTATCTCTTAAGAGTACACACTGCAAGTCATAAACCAACAGTAGGTGTTATCAAATGGAAAACATGAATAACATAGCATCATCATCATGCATAATTTTTAATTAGAAGTAGATGTACAACAAAGGCATGAGATTAAGTACATAGCCATGTTTCACAATGAGAGTTAATTATTGTAATTCTCATAGGGTTCATATTAATGTTTATGGTGTGTCATCCTAATTATGCATGCATATGAAAAACCATTGGAAATTATGAATAAATGATTTATGTGATGTTTGAGTAGTGTGTATGCTTGTATATACATGATTAAGTAATGTGTAATGCCTGTTGGGAGTGGAATTGTATAACTAAATCCTTATGAGGGACTAATCTGAAAGAGATGTGAAATATATGTATTCTTGTGAAAATGTGGTAATAATTGTTGTAGCTTCCTATGTGCTTCAGCGCGACCAAGGGTAAAAATGTCATTTTACACTAATTTAGTTCACATGCTTGCCGCCATTCACAAGTCTGCATGCCAACAATTGACTGGCTGCCCTTAGAAAGTCGACTGCTTATTCTCTATCTAGTAATTTATAGGTTTTTGGAATTTGCCAGTCAACTAGCCGATGTTGGCAGTTGACTACTTGACTATTAGCAGTCAATTGCTAGCCTCAAGTAGTCGGCTGGTCACACTCTATCACAGTTTTGTCTATTCCAGGTTTATCTCATCTTTTTCCCAACATATCTCTCCATGTTTCTACACTTACTAGAGTTCCTTTATGTTAACTACCTTAGAATAATGTTTTATTAGGGTGTTACACATGTTTTGAAAGTGTATGATGTGAATGATGTGAAGATACTCTCTGACCAATATATTCTACATCACTAGACAAGAAAGGCAAGAGACAATGTGATACATGATTTAAGGGGAAAGGAGATTCAAGAAGATATAAGGCTAAAAAGCACATGACAATATAACTCAGCTAGAAGCTAATAAGACTAGCAGCATATAAGTTTTTAGATAGACTTGTGCCTGAATTGACCAAGCAAGTGGATGAGCCTCATTTGATTGACAAAAATTTGGATAGCAATGTCAATGCCACTGTCTCATCAAGCCAAACAAGCCAGTTCCTCTGCATGTAGCAAGGTTTGAAGAGAGTCAATATAAAGATTAGGAGACGCCTTAAGTGTTGTCTTGAGCTTCTAGGGAAAGGGAAGAAATCGAGCTTCAACTATAAAAAATTCACAAGTTCGACAAAATATGGTAAGTAAATATCACATTTTTAGTCTTTGTATATGCATTGAAATATCACTTTGTTGTTTATATGGAAGAATCAATGTTATGAATTAATTGCAGGGTAATCAAGCACAAAATCAAATGTCATCTAGAGTATCATACTCAACACCTTTGGTACATTATGATCATGCCTAAACCCAATTGGTGAATTAAATTTCATCAGATTATTAATGGTTAGGAGTCAAAAGAAAAACAAGATATGATTTTGCTTTCTACAATTATGGTTCATGTTGTAAATTGTGTTGTGACATATTGTATGCGCCCTTTGATGATTTTATGTTGTCACTTAAAGCAATAGAGTTTAGTACAAATTTCTCAAACGCCAACCAAAATAATTGAGATTAATTTCATTAGAACAATGTTGATGTTAGTTCAATCTTTTTCTTAGACTAATGTTGATGGTATAAATGTTGAGCCTCAAATTTCAACTACACTTTTAGATGATCCTTGGTTAATTTTAGCGCTGCTTGCTCATATTTAAACCCCAAAATTGATGCATAATCAAGATCCTAGTTCTTCAATGAATAAATTTGCTATGGTATTTTTCACAGTTTGATGTTGGAGAGATCAGGATGCAAAAAATCATTATCTACTATGCCACAAGGGCTAGATTGCTATTGTTAACTGTTAACACTCTTGAAGCATTAAGTGGCTAAGCATATATATTTATGATTAATGGCATTTCTCTTTTCTTGCTTGAAATCATATATATTTCTTACTAATGGCATATGTTTTTTTTTCTCTTGGTGTTAGGTGAATGAGCATTGAATCTGGGGTACTTTAGAACAAGTTTCAGTTTTCTCTTAAGACAAATATCACATTTTATAAGCAATTTTCAATGACGTTGAATTACTGTTGAACCTATAAGAGGAAACAAACTCATGTCCTTTTATCATGTGACGTTGAATAATGATTTTACTTCATGTGAATTGCATGTTTGTTTATGCTTCATGTCACGCTTGAAATGCGACGCAAAATGTCGAAACAAATTAAAAGAAAATAAAAAGAGGAACAAATCAATTTAAGAAAAAAAAACAATGAAAACTAATTTATTTTGAAGTTGCCACCAAAATTCATTTTTAAAAGAAAACTTTGGAAAACCTTTTAAAACAAAAAGATAAGGAAACTACAATTTCAACACTTTCCCTCAAGTTAGTGCTATGGTGAACTGAACCAAGCCTAACTTGGAAGACAAAACATAAAAAAATATACAAAAACCTTTATAAGAAAGTTTCTTATAGGTACAAAGTTCTCAAGAACCATACTCTATAAATCCATACTTTGTAACTCGATGTAAAAAACATTTGTGCTGAACAACGGGTACAGACAATTGACAGCAACCCACATATAGCAGTAGACCAATTACAACAAAATCATAAAAAACATACAGAAATAAAGGCAACATCCGTTAGCAGTATAGCTTCTGTTAACCAAGTTTTTAGAAAACGTAGCAGATTCCAAAGGAACCACAACTGCTGCCACATTATCCATACTGCCATTTTCCAAGGCAGTGTTAATAACACAATTTACCAATGAATATGAGCATGAAAGAAAGAACCCTGATCTTGTATTACCATAACAGTGTACTTCCCACAATGTATCACATACATCTTACAAGCTCATATTCTCAAAAACTCCATCAGATGCAACAAACAATTAGCTAGCATTGATAGTGAGAGGCAGCCAAAAGCATCACATAAGTAAATGCTACAATCTCAAAGAGATCAAAAGTGTTGTACTGTTAATATCAGCACATGATCATCAATCAATCAAAGATATAGTTGTCAAAGGTGAACAATCAGTCCCCGAGCCATTGTTCTCCCATAGCAATAGCACAAATCAACCAATTATCTGGAACCAAATAAGGGACTAAAGAATTAGTAAAAGAAAGCGATAGATCAGAAAAGAACCAATGAATGGCCATGGGAGTCAAAGTCTAAAACCCTCTATGGATTCGATGGAGGACACTCCATAAGAATGACTCAAAAATTCTAATGCTTCCAATGACTCATCTAAACCTGTTCCAAAAACCCCTCATTAACGAGCCCATCCAAAATCGTAACTGGGTCTTACCATGCTTGCCAGAGCCCCAACCCCTTGCCAAGCAGTGTCAGTGGTGAAAGAAGTTCTTCACTGAATTCAACGGAAACATATTACTCTCCAAGAATCAACGATGTACACACTCGCGTAAACAGAGTAATCAGGAAAGAAGGGCAGAATCTGGTTGAAAACAATCAGTGACAAAGAAGATAACAGACCAAAAAGTGAGCTTCATATACGAAAAATGCCACTGAACTTGAAATTTGGAAGTCAGTAATCTCAGGAAAACGATCTTCTATTCTTTAGTTCCTGAATCACGATTTCCCAAACGATCTTCAATCCATAAGCAAAACAAAGGTGACCCTCAACCCAAATGCTCGCTTGGCAAGGATAGAAGCATAAAGGGAGACGAGATTACAGGCGAAAATAAAATCGTGAATCCTTTCTTTTAGATGAATCGCACAAACAAGAAACATCAGCAAGAAAATGCCCTCTTTCTAATGCCAAAAAGAAGCTCCCTTCACTGGCGGTGAGATTTTGAAGAAAAGGTCAATGATGATGGGTAGGTTTGGAGAGTAGAGCAATTTGGTAAATATGGGCTTGACCGTAGAGAAGAATGCAGAGGAATGATGAGGATGTAAACTTGGTAATTAGATTTGACCTACTCTACTCTGATACCATGATAAAATTAGAGAAAATAAATAAAAGGAAAATGATCCTAAGAAGGGAAAGATAGAGATACAGAGAATATAGCAAAATTGCTCTTATTATTCAATATAGAAA
This sequence comes from Biancaea sappan, assembly GCA_037074585.1. Lineage (NCBI taxonomy): Eukaryota > Viridiplantae > Streptophyta > Magnoliopsida > Fabales > Fabaceae > Biancaea > Biancaea sappan. The sequence continues at coordinate 59,091,719 of CM073490.1, forward strand.
ACAATACAATACAAAGCTATTTATAGACAATTACCAAAACTAACTACAATTTGAATAAAGTCTACAAATGAAGATTGAGTTTGGTAGTTGGTACGTGTAGAAAAGGTGTCAGGCACCCACAACATATGATAATATAGTGATGCATTTTACACATGGACGGATCCACATGCATGCATGTAGGGGCAATTGCCCCCACAACTTTTTTTTTTTTACTTAGTATATGTAGTAAATTTTTTTTTACCTTACAAAAATTTAAATATTGCCCCCACATTAAAATTGAATTATGTTATGTCTTATATATTTTATATCATTTTTATCACATATATATATATATATATTTAATATTTTTTAATAAAAATATTTATAGACTATTTCTTGTCCCCATTGACTAAAATTTCTAGATCCGTCCCTGATTTTACATGTATCTTTATTTACTCCGGTACTATTGTTTTAAAAAAAAAAATTTCACAATACTAACTATTCAAAACTATTTCTCAGTATATTAACTTCTCATATAATTCTACCAACACTTGGTTGAATTATACTTACTTTTCAAACAAACCTTTAAGGGAAGAAAGAGATGGAGAGAGAGAGACAAGAGAGATGGACGGTGCTAATTTTTGCTTCTTCTTTCTCTCATTTTTCATTTCCTTTTTTTTGTTCCTTTTTTTTTTTATTTGGGGTTTTGCAATCTCAATTTCTTATTAAAATCGTTTTCTTTAATGCCCTTTTGGATCAAATTACATATATATTACAGAAGCTCAGGTAATACAAAATTTAAAGAAATTACCCAATTTTCAAAGCTAGAAAAGATCATATAATGTTTCGAGAATCCTCCTTTGAAAATTTATCTGTAATTTTTATTTAATAAGATGCTCAGATAAAATACGATATTCACACTCCATATATGATATATTAGCAAATGTTCTCTTTCAACTATTAAAACAGAACATATGTGTAGCTAGAAGTGTTTCTTTCTCTTGCATCCTCTTAATATTACCAATAAGTCCAATAATCTTGCATAAACCAATTGTTCCTATCTTTTGTCAAGTATACTTACGCTTTGTAATATATATTAAACACATTTGTATCTACTTTGATATTTAAAGTAATTGTGTAAGCTTTCAAATATCAGCGGTTAAGGGTGAAAAAATTTAATAAGAAGTCGACGACATTATTTATACAAAAATGAAAAATGATCAACATTTGTATAATGAGTGTGGCTAAAATGAATAACAACAATAAAATGGGCAACTATATTTAGATGACACATGCATAAATTTATAATATAAATTAGGCAAAAGGGATTTTCATGTCCCTAAAGCTTACACAAAGTTTCCTTTATACTCTTAATATTTTTTTGGCCGTTTTTGTCTCACATGTTTCAATTTTTGTTGTATATATCATTTTTTTGTAACTTTGTTAGTTAAGTTAACGGAAATGCTGACTGTTTTTTGTCATGTGGTAGCCACATATGCTCCCTAATAATAAAAAAAATATTTCAGTTTATTCACTTCGGTCCCTAGTTTAAGAATATCTTTTATTTTTTGTCAAAATATCCCCTACAAACTTTTTAGTTTGTTCACTTTAGTCATTGTTATTCACTTTCTTGTTTTTTTCTCACGGTTTGGTCCTCCAAATCAATTTATAATTTCATTTTTAGTCATAATATGATTCAATCTATCTTTTCTACCCAAAAAAAATATAAGAAATGAATTAAAATTCAAGTTTTAAAGGTTGCATGCTTACCTTTTATGAGAGGGAGAGATATGCAACCTTTGAAATTTTGAATTTTAATTCATCTCTTGTATTGTTCTTGGATAGACATGATAGATTGAATCAAATTATGACTAAAAATGAAATTATGGACTGATTTGGGGACCAAAACGTGAGAAAAGAGCATGAAAGTGGAAAAAAGGGAAGGGACTAAAGTGAAAAAAGTTTGTAAGGGATATTTTGACAAAGAACAAAATAAATTCATAAATTAAGGACCTAGATGAAGTAGAAGACGAGTTTATATCAAGCAAAGGGCAAGAAAAATTTTAACTAAAAACCAAATGAATAAACTGAAATATTTTTTTTATTAGTAAGAAGTACATGTGGCTGCCAAGTGGCACAATTTTTGTTAACTTAACTGATGAAATTAAAAAATAAGAGTATATATAACAAAAATTTAAACATGTTGACATAAATAGGCCAAAAAAACGTTCAAGTCATAAATGAAATTTGTTATAAATCTTAAAGACATGTAGTATCATTTTACATATAAATTATAAGGGTAGCTACAAAAGGCACTGCGTTTTGTTTAGTGCAACAGTGCGCGTTTGCCTGTTTGGTGAATCGAATCAACACCTTCTTCCACGTGGTACAAGAGCCTATGCTGTTTATGTCCGTCAGATTCTTCTCATCGTGTGGCTGGTATTGGCCTAATCTTTTATTTAAGAAAAAAGCCGGGATACAAGGAAGAATTATCAATGTCTTTGATTACTGCCATGGCAAGAGTGATTTATACAATATAAACATGTAAAAAAAATCATATAAATATAATTTAAAAAAATATATAAACATATGAATCTTTTTGAAATTATTTATATGATTTTTTATAATTGATTTTTTTTTTGTTTTCAATACATTATCATATTAGCCTTTTTAAAAAAATTCTTATTGGCAATTTATTCTTAATACTTTACAAAGAACATAATTTTAGTAACAACGCTGATTCAATTAAGAATAAACTGATAAAAAAAATTCTTATAATATAGTAAATATCTCATTTGTCTATATTTTTAAGTGCAACCAAGCAAAAGGAAGAAAGAGGCATATTTTCACACAAATTAAACAAATTGTATTATTCTAATTATTTGATGCTTGCTCCTCTCTACAGTGATTTATTAAAAAATTTAGAGTAAATTAAATAATGTTTTAATGTAGTTAACTTAATGTTGTATAAAAATAATGTTGTATTCTAAGATTATTATTGTATTAGTTATTGTGGTCTCTAGTTCTCAACTAATTGTCTTCACCGTAATTCTTCCAATCTTTCTTCTAAACATATTATCTTACATTATTTTTACATGTTTATATTTTATTAGATTAGCATCAAAATAGAATAATACAGTTTGTTTAATTTGAGTGAAATTTGAGTGAAAATGATACCTTTTTCACTACAATATATATATATATATATATATATATATATATATATAAAAGTTTAGCATTAGTAATTTAACGTACTAAAAACTGACGTTAAAATGCAAAAAGCAATTTTTTTAAATATTTAATATCATTTTTTTAACATTAGTTATAATTGACATTAAGCTTTTTTTAAACAAAAATAATATTAAAATACTAAAATTTTAGTAATTTTATAATTAAAATACTTTAAATTAATCGAATTTAAAAAATAACAAAATCCCAAATTTCCAATTCATTCTCTGATTCTCACTTAATATCTCCATCGTCACTGCAGGTTCTCCATATCTCTATTGTCATTCACTATTAGAAAAATGAGATTTAGTGACGGAAATTAGTGACAGACTAAATTCCGTCACTACTTTTTTAAAATTTGTGACGGATTAGTGACGACTTATGTTTTTTATGTCGAAACTTTTCTGTCACTAATATCCGTTACTAAATCAAGAAAATTAGTGACGGATATTGGTCGTTACTAAATTCCGTCACTAAATTTATAATTTAGTGACAGATTAGTGACGACTTAGAGTAAGGTTTTTTTTTTGTAAATAGACATCATTTCTGACGGAATATGGGTCGTCACAATGTTTGTGACAGATATTCCGTCAGAAATTATTTTTAATTTTGAAGAAAATAAAAAATATTTTCATTTTCCCATAAAAAACCCTCACCCTTTTTCATTTTGGCACCCAAAATCCTCACCCATTTTTACTTTCCCACCAAAAACCATCACCATCTACTTTTCTATGAAACCTTTAAGCTTCGTGGAGCCCATAAAGGCTTGCCCTAGCAGATTGTATTCTTCATTCTCTCACTTTATCCATCACCTTATCGAACTCTTCTCCTCAACAAACTTGAAGCTCATAATCTCCTCTCATCGTCTTCCCTCTCATCTTTTACTTTCGATTGAGCCAACAATCTGTCAATTTTCTTGGTGATCTATTCCCCTTCAGTAACAAGGTAAGTTGCTAGTTTTGTTTTTCATTTTTCTTTGTGCTTACGTTAAAATTTCTTTCATGTTCTGGTTTCTAAAGTTTAGATGAAGTTAATTGGCCTTTTGTTGAAATTCTCTATGAAATTTCCAGCTGGAAAAGTGTTATACTCTTTCTTTTTTACTCATTCTATTACAATTTCTAATCACCGATTCTTTTACCTCACTCTGTATGTTTGGGTGAAGGAAGGGTTGGAAGTGAGATAAAGGGAAAGGAAAATGAAACTTTAATAAGAAATGGTGGGTGAAGGGAGGGTTGGAAGTGAGGGTATAGAAATGGTGGGGTTTGGGGATGAACATATGCTAGCTATAGCCATACTGAATTACCTCTGCTTTTAAACTCCCAATCCTAAAAGCTCTAGATTTTAGTCAGTACAGATATATTTTTTTGATAGCTAGTGTCACGATTTTTTTAATATAAAATGTGAGAACTGAGAATATATATATATATATATATATATATATATATATATATATATATATATATATGAGAAATAGGGAAGGATAAAAGGGAAGTGGAATATGAGGATGTGGTTAAAGCTATTTTGCAGTGTGGCATTGGGTCAAAAAGCTGATAGAAGCAGAGGCAAGAATGTGCAGATTCATATGCTTAGTAAATTCACCATTTAGGTGAAGATTACCATTAAAATAGGTCTTGATTTACTCATAACACTTTCATTTTAATTATTAATGAGAGATTATTCAAATCCATTCAATCTTGAGATTTTGATTTAAATATGTACATATTCGCAATCACATGATGGCGGGGGCAATGTTGTTGCTTTTGTTAGTGATATGAGATGGGATAAGACAGAAAGTGGAATGGAATAAGATAGCAAGTGTTTGCTTTGGAGAAGTGTCAATTTGACATTTGTGACCTTTAATTCATGCATATTTATTTAATTTGTCTAATGGGGAACTTCTCTGTATATATTGTCCCATTCATTAATCCCTTTATGAGAAGCAAAGTCATATCCCACTTAATTTATTTCAACATGCACGAATGATTGAAATAGGAGGTGGAATCCACTCAAAAGGAGGATGTTTGATGTGAATTGAATAACTTAGATATTTGAAGTAAAGGCACCAACATGGCTCCAACTTTTGACAACCCTTTTGACCGAAGGAGTCCACTAGATCCATATTCTTTAATTATTATTGCATTGCATGAATTAAACTAAGAGTTCATAAGTTTCCATGGTGACAGTGATAAAAGTACACCATTAAAATTTTTAATTGTAATATATCACTCTTGCTCCCACCAACCCTAACATTTAGTATTAGAATAATGTGGACCACTCAAAAACTATATAATGGGAACAACACATAACTCATATTATTTCCCCTTACTTTATATTATATTCAACAATTAAGATAATTTTATATATACATGTATTATGATTATGTTCATTGTAAAAATTTTACGTCATATTCAATAATTATTGAGTTTACATATATACATAGATTTCTATTTATATTTTATTTTGGGGTTATATCTCTATAAATGGAAAGAAGGAGATATGATAATAGAAATTTGTTTGCTTTATTCTTTATTTATTTTTTTAATTTATTTTGTCCTTCCTTTTTCTTCTATTTTTTAGTTACATTTTCCGTTTTTCTTTATTTTTTTAAGCAATTGATGATGTGTCAGTTTCATGGTTATCTTCTCTTTCTTCTCATTTCATTAAATCAAGATATTATGAGAATACATTATAGGACTTATTTTTCAAATTAAGGTAGCAAATTCAATAATTATTGAATTTACGTATATACATATATTTCTATTTATATTTTATTTTGGGGTCATATCTCTATAAATGGAAAGAAGGAGATATGATAATAGAAATTTGTTTGCTTTATTCTTCATTTATTTTTTTAATTTATTTTGTTCTTCCTTTTCCTTTTATTTTTTAGTTACATTTTGCATTTTTCTTTTTTTTTAAGCAATTGATGATGTGTCAGTTTCATGGTTATCTTCTCTTTCTTCTCATTTCATTAAATCAAGATATTATGAGAATACATTATAGGACTTAGCTTTCAAATTAAGGTAGCAAGCTCTTGCAGGTAAAGATAAAACATTAATTTAGACTGTTTTTAGACCATATCTCATAAGATTTATCTTTTATACTTTATTTCTACATTTTATTGGAGAGGAAATAAACAATGGAGAAACTTTATTATTATCTTGTTGAATAAAATTATGAAAAATAAAAGATTGTCTAAAGAACTCAATAGTAACAGAAGTATCTCTATATTATATTTTATTGGAAAAACATTCAAGACAAATGTGTCCAAGTTTCAATTATGAGAAGTTATTATTTCTTTTTCCAATTATATGAAGTGTGAATTTTAATTTTTAAGGCTTGCTATCTTTTTCTTATGCTACTTGAATCAGATTTTGATGCATACAATTTTTCTCTTGCAAAATTATGCACTCCATTATTAGGAAATTCATTCTACGTTAGATCTTTTTTGTACATTAGAGACTACCACTTGAATATCTACAAGGTAACAAGTTTCGAGAAGCAGCAGAAAATTATATTAGGCCTTTCCTAACTAAGGTATAGACAATTTCTTTTCATATGACATTAGCCCAATTTAGTTGTTCCAAAATTGAAATGTTCTTTTTGGTGTTTATAGGGAGTTCCATCTCTATTCTCTGATATTTCTTCTTTGTACAATCACCTTGGGAAGGTTAGTTATAGACTTATTTCTTTTATTTTTAATAGGTATTTGAATTAAATGTTATTGATATATGGTGGTCAATAAATATGTTTTTATTTCTTTTACTTTTAATAGGTATTTTTCTATTCATTTTGTTGTCTTGTATCTATGTATAGAGGCCAAAATTTCTGTATCTTTATTCAAAGTATGGAAACATGCTATAAAGAAGTGAAACTCTTCAAAAACTCTATGTTTTATGTGCTACCACTTAGTAGAAAAGTTTTGATGTGATTTTCGGAGGGAAAACACTTGATCGATTTTCTGGATAGGTTGAAAGAAACAAACAAATGAAACCAAATCACTCAATTGATAAGCCAAAGGGCGCCACAACTAAGAGAAATGGGTTGATCTCGCCACACTCAAGAAAGAAGAACGTGAGTGATAAGAAATCTAGTTGCTCTCGCCACTAACACAAGTTAGATAAGAGAAAGAACTCAAGAATTCTCTTGAAAGCAAAATGTCAATATCTCATATATGATTCAAAGATGGTTTACAACAAATGGCAATGACCCTTTTTATAGAGGGTCTCCAAAACAAAAAGACAAAAGACTCCAACTAATGCATTAAATGCATCAACTAAAAGTCAAGTAGTGTAGGCTAAATGTCAAAGACAATAAATATATAGGTAGCTAAATGTCAAAGACAATAAATGCATAGGTAATAGACTACAACTATATTCAACAAATGTAACTATCCCACATGCAATCTTTTTCACACTTCTTCCACTTTCAACAAAGTGGTTAAGCCCAATCCAAGCCCTTTAGCCCTTAAACGAGTTAGAGGCCCAATTGAAGTGTTCTCCCTTTCTTGGGCTGCAATTAGTCCAAGCTCTTTAACCCTTGAACGAGTTAGAGGCCCAATTGAAGTGTTCTCCTTTTCTTGGGCTGCAATGGGGTTATCCTTGATTACATCATCCTCCCCTGGTTGAAATGGATTTGTCCTCAAATCCAAGTCCTCTTTATCTTCTAAGTACGGGGACAGATCCCTCACATTGAAAGTAGTAGAAACAGCATAGTCTTTAGAAAAATCAATTTTGTTTGCATTATCATTTACCTTGTCTATGATACGGAAAGGACCATCTGCCCTTGGCATTAATTTGGACTTCCTTTGGTTTGAAAATCTTTCTTTTCGAAGATGAACCCACACTAAATCTCCAGGACTGAATTGAACAAATTTTCTTCTCTTGTTGGCAGTCTTCTCATAGATGGAGTTCTTCTTCTCAATTTGCTGTTTAATGTTTTCATGTAACTTCTTTATCATGTCAGCCTTCATTTTTCCATCTATGCATTCTCGAGCTTCAAGTGGTAATGGTACTAAATCAAGTGGACTCAATGGATTAAATCCATAAACAACTTCAAAAGGAGAGTGTTTAGTAGTACCATGTACACTTCTATTATAAGCAAATTCAGCATAGGCCAAGCATTCATCCCAACTTTTCAAGTTTTTGCCAATGATAGTTCTTAGCAAAGTAGAAAGCGTTCGGTTCACCACTTCAGTTTGCCCATCAGTTTGTGGGTGACAGGCGGTACTAAAGAGCAACTTTGTTCCCAGCTTTCTCCATAAAGTCTTCCAAAAGTAGCTAAGAAATTTGGCATCACGATCTGACACGATACTCTTTGGAATGCCATGAAGTCTCACAATTTCTTTGAAAAATAAATTGGCGATGTGCACAGCATCGTCGGTCTTATGGCATGGAATAAAATGAGACATTTTTGAAAAACGATCAACAACAACCATGATCGAATCTTTACCTCTTTGTGTCCTTGGTAAGCCTAGCACGAAATCTATACTAACATCAGTCCAAGGTTGATCTGGAACAGGTAGAGGTGTATAAAGTCCATGGGCTGCTTCCTTGCTCTTGGCTTTTTTGCAAACAATACACCTTTCAATCACATGATACACATCTCTAATCATGTTAGGCCAATAAAAATGCTCTTTCAGCATCTCCAATGTCTTAGTTTCACCGAAATGCCCAGCCAATCCTCCTCCGTGAGCTTCTCGTGTAAGTAATTCCTTTATAGAACAGTTTGGAATTACAAGTCTCCCCAAGCGAAATAAAAAACCTTCAGATCTATAAAATCCCTTATATGCCATTTTCTCACAAGCGAGATAAATAGAAGCAAGTGTCGAATCTTCCATATAATGGTCTTTAAGAGATTCAAATCCCAACAATTTAGCATTCATCATGGAAATTAAAGCATATCTCCTTGATAAGGCATCTGCAACAATGTTGGTTTCTCCCTTCTTATACTTCAACACATAAGGAAAAGCTTCAAGAAATTCTACCCACTTTGCATGTCTTCTATTCAGCTTGCTCTGACCTTTCAAGTGTTTGAGTGATTCATGGTCTGTGTGAATTACAAATTCTTTTGGTAACAAGTAGTGCTGCCATGTCTCAAGAGCTCTAATTAAAGAGTAGAACTCCTTATCATAGGTAGAGTAGTTAAGACTGGCTCCATTCAACTTCTCACTAAAATAAGCTATAGGACGCTTTTCTTGAAGAAGTACAGCTCCAATTCCCACTCCACTAGCATCACATTCAATCTCAAAAGTCTTAGAAAAATTAGGCAAAGCCAATATGGGTGCATTGCATAATTTTTCTTTGATAAGCTCAAAACTTCGTTGGGCTGCATCACTCCATTTGAACTCCTTTCCTCCCTTAATACATTCAGTTATGGGTGCTAAGATGGTACTGAAATCCCTCACAAATCTTCTATAGAAAGAGGCAAGCCCATGAAAACTTCTTACTTCAGATATGGTTCTTGGAACAGGCCATTCTTTGATAGCTTTCACCTTTTCTTCATCAACTCCCACTCCTTGCTGAGATACTACAAAGCCAAGAAAAATCACATGGTTTTGACAAAAGTAGCATTTTTTTAGATTAGCATAGAGTTTTTCCTTTCGCAACACTTCCAAGACTTCCTTCAAATGTTGCACATGCTTCTCATAACTTTGACTGTAGATCAAAATATCATCGAAATATACCACAACGAATTTTCCAATGAAAGATCTAAGCACATGATTCATCAATCGCATAAATGTGCTAGGGGCATTAGATAGCCCAAATGGCATTACCATCCATTCGTAAAGTCCATGCTTTGTCTTGAAGGCTGTCTTCCACTCGTCTCCCTCTTTCATTCGGATTTGGTGATAGCCACTCTTCAAGTCAATTTTTGAAAACACCTTGGAATCGTTCAGCTCATCCAACATGTCATCCAATCTTGGAATTGGGTAGCGGTATTTGATGGTGATCTTATTTATAGCACGGCTGTCCACACACATTCTCATAGAGCCATCCTTTTTAGGGACTAATAATGTAGGCACAGAACAAGGGCTCATGGATTCCCTTACATAACCCTTTTCAATCAACTCATCAACTTGCCTTTTTAGCTCCTTAGCCTCCTCTAGATTCATTCTGTATGCTGGCTTATTTGGTAAGGCAGGACCGGGCACTAAATCAATTTGATGCTCAATTCCTCTTAAGGGTGGCAATCCCTTAGGTAGCTCATTTGGAAAGACATCTGCAAATTCTTCTATCAACTCCCTCACAAGCTTAGGAAGCTTTTCTGCAAGTTCTGGATTTAGCTCCTTGAGAATTAGCAATAATACAAAGTTTTCCCTTTTTCTTGCCTTCTTTAACTCATTCTTAGAAGCAAAACAACTAGGCTTCTTCTCCTCGATTACATCCTCCTTCGGCTGTACTTGTATTGGCTTTAAGGGTGCCAACACAATCTTCTTTCCATCCTTCTCGAAAGCGTAGGTGTTTTTGAAGCCATCATGTAGTGCTCTTCTATCAAATTGCCAGGGCCTCCCAAGTAGAAGATGACTAGCATCCATAGGGACTATGTCACACAATACCTCATCTTTATAATTCTTCCCTATAGAGAAAGGTACCTTTACTTGTTTAGTGACCTTCATCTCGCCATGATTATTTAGCCATTGCAGCTTATATGGACGGGGATGATTGATGATAGGTAGCTTCAATTTTCCAACCAATGTGGTTGAAGCAACGTTAGTGCAGCTCCCACTATCAATTATCACGTTACAAACTTTGCCTCCGATAGTGCACCTTGTTTGAAAAATATTCTCCCTCTGTTCTTCTTCTACCTTGGCTTGGATATTCAAGGCACGTCTAATAACTAAGGCAGCACCTTCATCAGCATACTCAACAACTTCTTCTTTGTCAAAATATTCTTCCTCTTCACATTCCTCCACAATATCTTCATCTTCACTCTCTATTTCCCCTTGTTTCTCCTTCAAGATCATCACTCTTCTATTAGGACATTCGGATGCTATATGGCCATGACCTAAGCACTTGAAGCACTTAATGTCTCGGCTTCTTTTAGAGGGCTGGTTGTCTTCTCTCTTGTCCTTCCCCTTAGAACTTTTAGATTTGTTCGGCTCTTTCTTCCATATCTCCTTATTACTCCCTTTGGTAGTGTTTGAGGTTTGGGAAAGTGATTGGAAAGGTTTACTCCCCAATGGTTTAGACACTCCATTGTTTCTTCCATAAACTCTCTTTTTCTGTCTCTCCACCTTAATTGCCAATTTAATTACATCTTCTAAGAAGACATAATTCTGCAACTCTACTAAGTCAGCAACTTCTTTGTTCAAACCACCAAGAAATCAAGCTATGGTTTGCTCTTGGGGTTCATTCAGCTCGCACCGAATCATCAAAGTTTCAAATTCTTTGACATAATCTTCAACACACATGCCTCCTTGCCTCAAGCTTTGAAGCTTAAAATAAAGCTCTTGCTTGTAGTAATCTGGTACAAAACGCCTCTGCATGAGCCTTTTCATCAATCTCCAATTTCGAACTTCCTCCTCTCCATCTCTTCTTCGTTGATTCTTCAAATTTTCCCACCATAGATTTGCATAATCAGTGAATTCAAGGGCTGCAAGTCGGCATTTGGTAGCTTCTGAATATTCTTGATATTCAAAAATCTTCTCTACTAGTTGCACCCACTCCAAGTATTCTTCAGGAGAACTTGTTCCCTTAAATGGAGGAATCTTCATTTTGATGTTGGCATCACGCTCCCTCTGCTGCCTTCTTTGTCTAGGTTGTTCACCTTCTTCAGCTTCAGATTCTTCTCCATGGTGTTCAACATAAGCTCCTCTTCTTGGTTGTTGTTGTTGTAGCTCCATAAATCTAGCCATTTGAGTGGTTAGTTGAGCTATTTGTTCCATCATTTCTTCTTGACCTCTTTGTAGGCCAACAATTTGAGCTTGTTGTAGGCTAAGCCCAAAAGGAACTTCAGAACTATTTTCTCCTGTCATAGTGATTTGTAATTTGTTGGTTTGAGTTTGGTGAAGGGTAGGTTCACTCTCTAAGTGTTTACACTCGGATTAACAATGAACAGTAGCGTTGAACAATGAACAGTAACGATGAATTTTTTTTTAATAAAAAAGCTGTAATAAAATAGAACAACACAAGAATAGAAATAAAGATAAAGATGACCAGACCAGAAAATTAGCCTTCCATGTAGGTGGCAGATTACAAAATAAGAAAAACTAAGCCTTCCATATAGGTGGCAGAATACAAAATAAGGAAAACTAAGCATTCCATGTAGGTGGCAAAACACAGAATAAAATACAATAAAATTAAGCTTTCCACGAAGGGGCAAAACACAAAACAAATAATAGAACCTGAATTGAAGTGGCTTTGATACCAATATGATGTGATTTTCGGAGGGAAAACACTTGATCGATTTTCTGGATAGGTTGAAAGAAACAAACAAATGAAACCAAATCACTCAATTAATAAGCCAAAGGGCGCCACAACTAAGAGAAATGGGTTGATCTCGCCACACGCAAGAAAGAAGAACGTGAGTGATAAGAAATCTAGTTGCTCTCGCTACTAACACAAGTTAGATAAGAGAAAGAACTCAAGAATTCTCTTGAAAGCAAAATGCCAATATCTCATATATGATTCAAAGATGGTTTACAACAAATGGCAAGGACCCTTTTTATAGAGGGTCTCCAAAACAAAAAGACAAAAGACTCCAACTAATGCATTAAATGCATCAACTAAAAGTCAAGTAGTGTAGGCTAAATGTCAAAGACAATAAATATATAGGTAGCTAAATGTCAAATACAATAAATGCATAGGTAATAGACTACAACTATATTCAACAAATGCAACTATCCCACATGCAATCTTTTTCACACTTCTTCCACTTTCAACAAAGTGGTTAAGCCCAATCCAAGCCCTTTAGCCCTTAAACGAGTTAGAGGCCCAATTGAAGTGTTCTCCCTTTCTTGGGCTGCAATTAGTCCAAGCTCTTTAACCCTTGAACAAGTTAGAGGCCGAATTGAAGTGTTCTCCTTTTCTTGGGCTGCAATGGGGTTATCCTTGATTACATCAAGTTTCAAAGACAAACTCACTTTTATGTGCTACCACATATGTTTGTTTATTGAATTTTTATTTTGCGATGCTAACTTATACTAGTTTAATCTATATTATAGAAAGTGTACACTTGGGAAGATAGATTTGACACTGAGATCCGAAGGTTGTATAATTCTGTGATTGGACGATCAAGATTAAAAGGGGTCTTATATGATGCAAGGGAACATTTCAAAAAGAAGGGCATTAAGCCTATTTGGATGAGTGATGAGACTTGGGATGAACTCCAACGAATCTGGAGCGACCCCAATTACAAGAAGAAATTTGAGACCAATGCAAGGAATAGATTGAGTGATAGGGATGGACTTGGTCCGTCATGCCACACTGGAGGATCCATACCTTATTCAGAGCATAAACGAAAATATGTACTAATTTTCTATGTGTGTATTTATCGCTTTATAATTGAATTTTATGTGTACTTACATACCTTTTATATTTTAATCTCTTGTAGGAGGAGATGATCGGGAAAGAGGCCACATCATCTCAAATATTTTTGATGACCGACAAGAGTAAGGAGACTGGAGATTTTATTGATAAGAAATCAAAACTCATTGTGGTAACTCTAGTTTGAGGGGTTTTGTGTTGCCTATAAATCTTGTATGCCGTTATCTCATTCACCACACCAAGAAAATCTCCTTCTTTCATTACATATCTATTCTTCAATCTTCATTCCTTTCTCGTTTAAACTTATTTTTGAGATCCCTAGAGCAATGGCCGACAATAAATCTTTTAACTTGAGTTTTGAGACTGACAACGTAGAGATTGATTTAAATTTAAGTCTCGGAAACAACAAAGGGAAGAGGCCTATGAATAGGTCATCAGAAATTAAGAAGAGAAAGAGGGATGTAATAGAGTTGGAGGATGACAGCACTGCGACATCCTCAGAAAACAAGCTTGCATTCCTAGAGCGTAAGATAGAAAACCTGGAGCATAAGATAGAGAGCCTGGAATACAAGACAGAGGACCAGAAGTGGCTGATAAATCATCTCTTTGAAGACCAAGAGAAACTAATAAACCGTCGTTTCGGGGAACTAGCTAATCGAGTTGATAGAAATTCGATGTTTGCAACTCAAAATTTTCGTGACCAACAAGCGAAGTCTATTAACTGTATGAACGGAGTGACTTCTGCTCTTCGCCAAATTTCTCAAGCATTTCCTCCAGAAACCCTTTCTAGGCTGCAACGATTAGCTTCCTCCTTAAGGTCTGAAACACCTTCCTCTTCTAGACCTATAGCCCTTTCTTTGTCTCAGAAGCCTCATCGCTTTTAGTCTATCTTTTCTTTGCTTGTATGTGATGATTTAGTTTAATTTAAGTTTCGATTAATAAAAATTGTCTGTTTTTGTATCATCAGTAATAAAATTTAAATCAAATTTTGTGAGTTTTGGATGACCAAATCAATTCCTAAAATCATGAAAATTCTGTGAAGAGATTCTTTTTATTGTGATAATCTAATCTGGAAAGTTTCAAGTTCATTAAAATTATTTTGGTTAGTCAAATAAATGTGGGAACACCACTTTATTCACTTTGATTTGAAAACTATTTTTGTATTGTGAATTATACTCTTATGAATATATCTCACTCTCTATGATATTCATGTCACAAGAGATATTTATAAAGTATCTTTCTTTGACAATAAGGTTTCGAAGATGATTATTTTAAAGTTGGTATTATGGAATACAAGAATAGTTCCTCTTGGAGTATAACTGATGGCATGAGAATGTATTTCAACAAAAAGTGTTGTATATATCATGTTTTCATTTTATTTACAGGAGAAGTTTGAAAATGAAATGAAAGAGTTCGAAAGTGGCTTATCAAATATTGAAGCTGACAATGATGGTGAAATTGAGAAGAATGATGATACAAATGAGCGAGAATTGTCTGTTTAGACCAAAGTTGTGGGTGGTCCAATAAAAGGAAGGATTTATGGTCTTGGATCAGAGGCTTCTTCTAGTCATTATGGTGGATCACAATCTTCAACACATGCACCTACGATGAATCAAGATAACTCGGAACAGTTGGAGATGATGCATCAAGAAGTTCTAAGGGAGAGACAACAAAGGGAGAAATTGGAAGGTATAGTACACAACCTTCAAACAATGGTGCAACAATTATTGGCTCATTCTGGATTGCCTCTGCCCACAGAATCACCTATGAATCTATCTGCTGGTTCAAATACACTAAACAAAGACACTTGCCTAGTTGTAGTTGGAAATATGACAATTTGCTTTTATTTTTTGGAGTATATGATATGTGATAGCCTAAGGTTTTTTGTTTAACTTTTGTTATTGTTATATATATGACATATGGACCCAAAAATATAGATTTTGATGTACACATATCATTATTGAATTTTGACTTTTATTGAAGGACTTCATAAAATTTCTAGTAATTTTGAGTTAATCTTGTTATTTTGGTTGTATGTATACATAATTGTATTTTAGATATAATTTGAAGTAAACAAAAAAGGTTAATAAAAATTGTAATAAAAAATGAGAAAAATATGACCCAACAGTGATATAGCTAAATTTATCAAATTAGTGACGGATGATCCGTCACTAATTTAGTGATGGATGATCCGTCAACAATGATATAGCTAAATTTATCAGATTAGTGATGGATGATCCGTCACTAATTTAGTGACGACAGCGTCGGTCACTAATTTAGCTACGGCACCGTCCGTCACTATTTTTTCAAAACTTAGTGACGGACTATCCGTCACTATTTCTCAAAATTTAGTGACGGCAGCGTCGGTCACTAATTTAGCGATGGCACCGTCCGTCACTAACTCTTGACCAATTAGTGACGGAGGCAAATGAATTAGTGACGGAACGTCCGTCACTAACTCTTGACCAATTAGTGACGGAGGCAAATGAATTAGTGACGGAACGTCCGTCAGTAAATCCGTCACTAATTTAGTGACGGATTACTTTTTCCGTCACTTTTGCATTTCTGACGCACTTTTTTGCGTCGAACTTACTGACGGAAAATCCGTCACTAAACTCTGTTTTAGTCACGGAAATTAGTGATTAGTGACGGATTTTTCCGTCACTAATTCCTGTTTTTCTAGTAGTGATTGTCATCACACTCGTCATCATCTTTGTTAGTCATTGCAAACTTCAAACCCCCTAATGTTTTCTCTCATCATCATCTTCTCTTCTTAGTTCCATCTCATCATATACGTCTCTCATCACTGGTTCTCATCATCTTCATCTGGTCAGTACTAGTTATATGTTTCTCATTGTCTCTGATTCTCATCTCTGTCTCATGGTCATTGTTCTCTAATTTTCATCTCCGTCTTGTGGTCATCGTCTCATTGTCCCTTAGCTGCTCTCTCACCATCTCTGATACAAGTGAATGTGAGGCTACAAATGCAGGAATTCCATTGGATAGCTACCAAGAGAGTTCTAAAGTGTGCATAATATAACGTCTATTCTAATCATACATTTGGAGGCAAAACTTATAATAAAGTCTAAGAGAAATTTATGTGCTTTCTAAAAATAAACTCTACGAAATTCTTTGAAAACATGAAATTTAAAGAAATTTAGAGCATTTAGAACATAAAAATCTCAAAGTAAGCAGAGGTTAATCAGTCGACTGCTAGCTATACATCAATCAACTGACAGACTGCTATTTAATATTCTCAAGATTCCAGTAGATACCAGTCGATTGATAGCTCTGTAACTCATTTTTTTGAAAAATTTGGGGAAAAGTCTAATCTTAAGGACACTTTCAAATATGCCTTGACTCATGATTGTCCTAATACCTTATACATATATTCATTCCATTATATGCTACACATCACATGTAAAGTAGCCTAGTATAAAATTATAATCTGAATATAAAAGTCTCCAAACATACATACGAGTCCTTTATTATTCTTTACTTAACTTCCTAAGATAGGAAGACAAGCCTATGACTTCTTTTCTTCTTTCAGTTCTACCTCAATCCCTAAAATGGTTAGTCATAACATAAAACATGAGATACATAATCCTAGTAGCTAGTTTACTTTAAGAAAATATCGTAAAAACCATTTTAGTCATAAAAGGAATCTAAATCTTTATAGCTACTTCCACAGATATAGAAGTGTCATAAGAACATGATATTCTTATTTTGACTTATAGTGCACCATGAATCTACCCATTTAATGAGGGTTTATCATGCACTACCATTCCACCCGTTTCATGGGGGATGATTCTATCATCTCATGGAGGAAATTTTTATCATAAGAATATGGAATCCTCATCTATCATGATCATTTCCATGAGGCTAACATAAGACAAAGTATTCTTGTTCTTCTTTATAGCTACACTACTAGTCTACCCATCTCTCAAGGGTCTATAATGCATCACAAGTCTGCCCATGTTGGGTTTATAATGCATTCTAAGTCTACCCATCTTGGGTTGAATTACAAATCTACCCATCTTGGGTTGCATTATTTGTTTACCGTTCTTTTTGGGTTATACTATAAATCTACCCAACTCATAAGGGTTATTATTCCATGAACCATTTATTCATATCTTCATGGAAGATTCATCATAAGCCATCAACTTATCATGAATTCATTATCACATCTTTCATAATTCATGATAAGAACATGAATCACCTTAGATTCATCATGAAATCATTCTTGTATCATAGATCTGTCGTAGAATCATACTCATATCATGAACATAGGACATGATATAAGCTTAAATCATCATAAAATCTGATATGATAGTCATAATTTGCAATAAAACATATAAATCATCATAACAAATTTGCTTTTATGAAAAACTAGCTACCTTAATTCTCCTACAGTTGAAGTTTATGAATCATCTTCTAGCTTCCCTCTAATTCCTCTTGCTTCCAAAATTTCAAACTATTCCTTCTTCTTTTCTTTCTCCTTAAGTTTGAAGTTTGAAATTTACTATACTACAAATTCTTAAGCTTTAAAATTTTTCTAAATTAGAGGAATTAAGCTAGGAAGCTTACCTTGCATGAAGAATCAAGTAATAAACTTGAATTCTCAGCCCATGTCTCCCTCTTCTTGCTTTTTCTCTCTCTTTCAACTGCAATCTCTCTTTTTTTCTCTTTCTCTTATTTCCTCTTCTTTCTTTTTACAAAACATACACATAGAGTCATATATAGACTCTTGTAGGATTAATATTTTCCCCTAACTTATTACTCATGTGTTTCTGATGGGTTGGGGCTATTTTAGTAATTTCTCAACTGATTTTTATTAGTTACAAAGACTTAAACTTGTTGTTCTAAGAGTTGGCAATCGATTGTCGCAAGTCCATCAATTGATTGCTTACTCTCTATTTCTGAAATTCTCTAATATTTTGGCTCATTAGTTGACTACTACCAATCTATTAGTCAATTGTTACCTCTGATATGAATCTAGTTTATTTTACTAATACAGATAGTTGACTGCTAACTTTATATCGATCGACTACTCTGCACTAAACCTATGATTACTGCTTTTTAGGCCTATCAGTCGACTTTATGATGATAGCAATCGACTGTTAGCCTTCTGATTTAGTTTTCTTCTTCGTCTAAATTTTTAGGGACTTTCATAAATTTTCCTTAATTCCATTTTTTATGAGAGTATGAAAATCTGGGATGTTACACATAAATGATTATCTTATACATTTTCCCTTTATGCTTCTTTAATTAAACTCTTGGATGTTTGCCAAAACTTTTAGAAGGACAGAATTACTTGTAAACTTTCCTTAGGAAAGCTTTTGCCAAATAGAAGTGTCTAACTTAAATACACTACTTGAAACTTTTTTCAAAACAATGGATGTTTAGCAATTGATATCTTTGGAAACAATTTTTTTTCTTCATTTGAATTGGAACTAGACTCTTTCTCTGTCTTTCTTATTCTATTTGTGTATTCTTTCTAAATTCAAAAACTAACTCCTGAATTGCAAACAAAAAAAAAACATGAGAATAGATTTATAGGCTTTATGACTTAATAGAACTTATGCTTGATAGAAATATTCTTATCATATAGAGTTGATGAATAAGGTGAAGCTGAGTTCATTAAAGATGAAAAATGGCAAAAAAGAAAGCATTCATTCTCCTTCTATATCTTACATCTATAGTCTTTTTGCCCTGGTGGATCTCTTTCTCATTTATATTAATTGGTTGAATACTAGGCAATCCGAAATTTTCTTGAATGATATTCAAGAAAAGATTATTCTAAAAAAATTCATAGAATTAGAGGAATTGTTACTCTTGGATGAAATAATAAAGCAATACCAGGAACCATGTCTACAAAACCTTCGTATTCGAATCTACATTGAAATAATCCAATTGATCAAGACGCACAACTAAGATCATATCTATACGATTTTGCACTTCTCAACAAATATAATATGTTTCGTTATTTTAAGTGGTTATTCAATTCTAGGTAATCAAGAACTTATTATTCTTAACTCTTGAGTTCAAGAATTCCTATATAACGTAAGCGATACAATAAAATCTTTTTCTATTCTTTTATTAAATGATTTATGTATAAGATTCCATTTGACCCATGGTTGGGAACTAATGATTGGTTTTGTCTATAAGGATTTTGGATTTGCTCATAATGATCAAATTATATTTGGTCTTGTTTCCATTTATCTAGTCATTCTAGATTCTATTTTTAAATAGTGAATTTTCCATTATTTAAATCACATATCTCCGTCGCTTGTAGTGATTTATCATTCAATGAAAGTCAAGAAACACATTAGATATCAATGCCAGACATAATGTTAATGTGCAAGAGTGTCTTTTGTTTGAAATAGTATCTTTGTATAAGTCTATAGTTACAGCTAAGTTTCTTTGTTATTAATAAATAAGAAAAAAAAAATAAAAGACTAATATTGCTACATCTCTTAAATTGAAGGCAAGTAAGTCAGATGGGGTTGTGAAATGGTTCCTTGTCCTGACTTATGGTTCCTCCCCTGAATCCTAGGTCTAGGTCTATTACTCGCATACGACACAGTTAGCTAGTTATTTTTCTAATCTCCAATTCCATTTCTTTTTTTCTTAAATAAATTTCTGCTGTGTTTTCCCTTTTTCGAAAATGCTAAATCACTTTGTGGATAATCTTGGGTACTTTGTTAGTAATTAAAAAAGAGCTTGATTTTTGGGACTAGCGTGTAGGACTTTTCTGAATTTCTTCGACATTTAGATTCATTTTCCTTGTTCTTTCTCTTCTCAATTCTTATCAACTTATAAGTTTTAGAGCTTGAGACTATGTTGTATCTCTTGTTTGCTTCTGAATCTTTCAATGGCATCAAGAAAAAGGCAATATCACCACGATGATATTGACATGGATGGTCAAACTCCTGTGAGCGAGTCCAACAAGACAGAGATTCGAGACTTCTTAACTTGTTTCTTCCTTTAGATGTGCTAGGTTGTGGACCTCAAAATGTTATTTTAATTTTATGCTTATTTTGCAGCACCATTCACTACAAAAAAAAAGACTTTTGGAGAGTCTAAAAGTCGCCACCAAAAGCACTAAGTTGTTGCCAAAAGTTCGCAGCTGAAAGGTTTTTGGTGGCGACTAAAGGAGCTGCCACCAAAAGTCACCCTTTAGTGGTGATTATAGTCGTCACCAAAAGTATTTTTGTTGCCAAAATTTTTTTTTCTTGTTAATAAATGACTTTTGGTCACCTTTAGTGGTGACTTTTAAAGTCGCCACCAAAAGACCTTTCGTGGCGAAAAAGTAACCTTTAGTGGTAAATTTGAAAGTTGTCACCAAAAGACTTTTGGTGGTGACTAAAAGTCGCCACCTAAATATCTTTGGTGGCAACTTTGAAAAGTCGCCACCAAAGGTCAATTGCCATTTTTTAGGACTCAGATTGGCCCGACTAGTTGACCCGAGACCCATTCGACCCATGCGTGTTTTGGCTAGTCCACTAACTCGTTATCTTGGGTGACTTATTTTTTTTTTGGTGTAATATTCAAATTTATATTGAAATTAAACCAAATATATACATACCAAAGATTCAAACCTGGGTTCCCTACCTTTTTAACCATGTGCGTCTTGCCACTATGCCACCACTTCATTTGTGCTATACAAGGGCAAAATATTATATATATATATATATATATAATCTGTTAAAATTATTTTAAGCCAAAAATATCATAAAACCGAAATGAAACAACATCTAACTTAACATAAAACAAATATATTATTATTAATAGATTAAGAGATAAGAAAAAATTATAATTATATATATATATATTAAAAAAATGACTTTTGGTGGCGACTATGTAGCGACTAAGAGAGTCGCAACTGAAAGTCTGACATTTGATGGCGACTATGGGAGTTGCCACTAAAAGCATAATTTTTTGAAACCTTTTTTGTTATTATTTTAAAATAATTGACTTTTGGTGGCAACTCTTAAAAGTCGCCACCAAAAGTCCGACTTTCAGTGGCAACTATCAAGGTCACAACCAAAAGTCTAATTTTTTTGCGACTCAAAAAAGTAGTCATCAAAAGTCCGACTTTCAATGGCGACTACCGGGGTCGCTACCAAAAGTCTAATTTTTTTAAAATAAAATTAAAAAAATTAGACTTTTAGTGGCGACTCCTTTAGTCACCACCAAAGGTCGACTTTCAATGGCAACTTTTTTAGTCGCCACCAAAAGTCGTCATTGAAAGTCGATTTTTTTGTAGTGATTCTTGAAATGATCAAAAAACAATGGATGGATGATTTGAGGATGTTGGACATATGCCTTGATATGGAGAAATTAAATGTGCAAGAAATATAATAGACAAGAGTATGACATAGGAATTTAACATGGTTCGACAATATCCATATGTCCACGACTGGAGAGTAGCAAAAAATTTTCACTATGATAAAAGGAGCAGAATGAATTTCCTCACTCACACAGACCTCACAGGCTAACCCAAGCTACACCACTCTTTAAGACCCAAAACTTGGCTTTAATAGCCCATCACTCACAGCTCACACCGATGGCTCTTAGACATATCCAAGAGCACTCTCACTCAAGCCTCTCATAACCCCACAAACCTTTCTCTCACTATTAGAACCATCTCTCACTTTTAGAACAAGAGGAAGAAGAGAAAAATATGAAGAGAGAACTCCTTAAGATCTTGATAACTTTGGTGTGTCTCATGGCTATTTATAGTTGACATCAATGACAAAAATGTAGTCATTAATGCTCCACAAGTGCTTTAAATTTCAACCACATATAGTGGCTTAATAATGATCAATAATTTGGCAATAATAAAAGCTAAATTATTGCCAAAGTGATTGCTCCACTAGCTATATGGGTGGCCACTTGATTTGTCTTTTAACCGTTAATTTAACAAATCTCCACCTTGGTTAAAAGACTCCCATAACTTTTATTTTGCTACTCTCCTCCATGCTTCTTTCACCTGCTTTGAATCCCAATTAAGTCCTGTAATATCCTAGATATTTTTTAAATAGTACGGTGCTTTAAAAATTTAAAGAAAACTTTGAGGAACAAAAATTCTAAAATTTGGGCATATTGAGGATTTATTTGGAATAAGAAACAAATAATAATAGGTTTTTGAGGATTTATTTAAAGATTTTTTTAGTTGGAAAGTTAATTTATATGTCAAAGGTGAAGTTTAGAGTGATAAAAGAATAGTTCCTAAAATTTAGGTAAAATTTGAAGTTTTATAAAATCAATAGGGACCCACATGATCAATTAAATTAAAAGGGGGTGTCTTATATAAATAAAGCAAGAGGAAGGGTGAGGTAGCACTTATGAAGGAAGCCACGTGCATCACCTCTCCATCACAAGTCTTTGGGGCTTGAAAAAATATCTACACACACACAATCTAAAATAGTCACACACACACTTCTGAATTGTGACAAAAAGAGGAAATGAGAGATCGAGAGATTGTGCGAGAGAGAGAGGAGAATGCTGTGTTGGCCATCACCGACCACCACCACCACCACTGCTGGTGGCGATGGCTTCAGCTTTATTCTGAGGTGAGACTAAGGTCTTTTCTCCTCTATTTTTGTATTCCTTTTCTTTCTCTTTCCTTTTCATGGTGGCAAAATTTTTAGGAAGAGAATTGAGTGAGGATTTAAGTGGACGATGGGATTCAAGTTATTGGTTCATTCTTTTAGTTCCAAATTAGTTTAAAACACATTTGAGAAGTGAAGAATCTGGTTTTAACTCAAGATAAGGTTTTGAGATTCTTAGTGGTGCAAAATATTCTTATTTGGAAAAGAAAGAGAGTGAGATGGAATTTAATGTCTGATTTACTCCTGCTTTGTTTAGAAGGAAATATGGGTGTTAGTGACTTAGAATTCATTGAAGGCATGATTTTATGCTCTTGGGATCAAAGAAAATGGAAGGGAAATGAGAAACAATGCTGTCACATTTCTGCAGAAATTTACTGATTTTCATTTACTGCTATGAAGTTTTAGGACTAATTAAGGCATTAAATGAGCTCTAATCATCATGAAATTTGGTATGTAGCTAGAAATTATGTCCAAGAATATGCTAAATTATTTCAAAATTTTCTGGGATGGTTTAGTACCCCTAATGTACCTAAATAGTAGCTGAAGTTTGAAGAATATGAAAATGAGACTGTTATAGCATGTTGTTGTTTTTGTGAGTTTTGGATAACCAAATCAATTCCTAAAATCACAAAATTTTTGCGAGAGATTCTTAATATAGTGGAAATGTGATTTGGAAAGTTTGAAGCTCATTAGAATTGATTTGCTTGGTCAAATAGGCATGGAAACAACACTTGTCTAGTGCAAAGTAAAGTCTGGGTAGTTTAGAAAATTGGTTTGATTTTAGTAGTTAAAGCCTCTTTTTGATCTGAAATTTTTATGGCACTTAGCTAAGACATGAAACCAATGATCTACAAAATTTCATGCATTTGGACATGGTTATGATGGTATGTAAAGCATAGAACAGTACTTATAGCAGAATTGGACAGTTTTGGCATAGGATGACCAATGAGGTCTATAGACAGGCCAAATGAGGGAGTTTCAGTCTGAAATTTTTATCATAGCATATTAACATATAAAAAAGCTCTATGCTAAGTTTTGTGAATTTTGGAGCTACAAATCAGTACCAAAAATTTTGTAAAGTTTAGTTTCGTATTTAGCAGAAAACAGAACAATGTTAAATACCTTGTGACTTAAATTTTAAAATGGTGTTGTTTCTTTCTTGGTTTATTTTCTAGGCTTCCTATGAGTTCTTTGGTACATGTCTTCAGTTTAGTGTGGGATCCTTGCTCGAAATCAAGGTGAGTAGGTTGGTGCTCACTATGGCTAAATGATTTTTTTTTATAATCCTTTGCATCATAGTGATAA
Organism: Biancaea sappan; assembly: GCA_037074585.1. Taxonomy (NCBI): domain Eukaryota; kingdom Viridiplantae; phylum Streptophyta; class Magnoliopsida; order Fabales; family Fabaceae; genus Biancaea; species Biancaea sappan. Next base: position 59,116,335 of record CM073490.1, read on the forward strand.
CATGTGATGTGCACTAATGTGAAAGGAATGATGGTTAAATTATAGCTTAATATTTATTAGGACTAAGATTTAATTGAATAAACTAGATCCATGCACAAATATATGAAATGATATATGTGAGGAAAAGTATGTGTTTGTTTGTGATAACTTCACATATGGGAAAGTATGGATATGTTCATACCTTATCATTGTAGAAACTTTTTGGGAAGTGTGTGTATGTGTGGACATACCTTCCTATCTCTTAGATTAGGAATGAAGAGATGGAACATACATTTATATATGTATGAATATACATTTATACACTCACATATATATATATATATATATATATATACCTTTGTATGTAGTATTATGAGTTAATTAGATTATATATATATATATGTAAGTATGTATTACATCTGGATCAAATACAGAAAAGCATGTACACACATACATCCATACATTCAAGGATTGATGAATTGTGTTTTCAAATAATTTAGTATGGACATATCTATACATATTCACCACCATGCACCCTATAGGAAAAATCCACATGGAGCCATAAGGGTGGAGACTTATAAAGGAAGCGATAAGGGTAGATATAGCAGGGGCCACGGCAACGATCTAGAGGTACTCTAGAAAGACCCAATTGGTACAGGAAATGTATGCAATTAATTGAATTGCTTGTTGTTGTTAATTGTTCTTAACTATGTTATATTAAAATGTGATTGATTTAATTGATTGTTGTTGAAAACTATTCTGGTCTATATTGTATCGTGTTATAGTTGGTTTATATATGATTGATGTCTGTTATCATTATGATGCATTATATTTGTTTTTTGCCAATGTAGTATTGTCCCTTCACTGGGCACATAGTTGCTCATACCGTCTTATTAACATTCTTTTTTTTTTGGATTTAGTAGTGGAAGATTATTTTTCATGCAAAGAGTCATAGATCTTTAACTCAAGGCCCCCCTTGAATCCAAGGAATGAGTAAAGTACCATCCTTGTAACCTTTGGTCTGTTCCTCTAAAGTCACTCTATGATCTTATAGGTAGCTAGGAATTGGAATCCTGTTACTATAAGCTAAGGAAATAATGTATGTAAATGATTTAGTTCTATCAAAGATTTGGTTCCAGATATTTTATTGAATTAATATGTTGTGATAAATATATAAAATATATTTATGTAATATGATTCACAACAACAACAACAGCCTTATCCCACTAGGTGGGATCGGTTACATGGATCGCCCGACGCCATTGAGCTCTATCAATGACTAACTCTTTAGGGATCTCATTTACTAGAAGATCCCTCTCAATAACCTCTTTAAGTGTCCTTCTTGGTCTTCCTCGACCTTTTTTTATAGGGCTCCAAACCATCTGCTCAACTCTCCTTACTGGCGCTTCTAATGGTCTTCTTTGAACATGTCCAAACCACCTTAAACAATTTTCAGTCATTTTTTCCTCAATAGGTGACACTCCAATTCTCCCTCGTATACAATTATTACGGATCATATTTCTTCTTGTATGACTACACATCCAACGCAACATCCTCATCTCTGCTACTCTAATTTTATGCTCTTGTTGTCCTTTCATCGCCCAACATTCGCTCCCATATAAAATCGCAGGTCTTATAGCAGTACGATAAAACTTTCCTTTGAGCTTATCTGGTACTTTCCGATCACAAACAACTCCTGATGCCATTCTCCACTTTAACCACCCAGCTTGTATCCTATGTGTCACATCACCAATAATTTCACCATCATCTTGTATAACAGATCCCAGATACCTAAACTTTGACACTTGTGATACAACATTATCTCCAATTTTAACTTCCAACTTGTTTCTAGCTTGTCGCTTGTTAAACTTACAATGCATATACTCTGTCTTACTCCTGCTCTGACGAAAACCCTTCGATTCCAAAGTAGCTCTCCATAACTCAAGTTTAACATTAATCTCTTCTCTTGACTCTGCTATGAGAGCAACATCATCAGCAAAAAACATGCATTTAGGAATTTCTTCTTGAATATGTTTTGTCAGAACATCTAAAACCAAGTCAAACAAATAAGGGCTCAACGATGATCCCTGATGTAGGCCAATCTTAATAGGAAAGTCTCTAGTCTCCCCACCAGACATTCTCACACTAGTTGTAGCTCCCTTATACATATCTTTTATAACTCTAATATATGCAACCCGTACACCTTTCTGTTCCAAGGCTTTCCAGAGAACCTCCTTGGTACTCGATCATAAGCTTTTTCCAAATCAATAAACGCTATATGCAAGTCTTTTTGTTTGCTCCGATACCTTTCCATCAACCCTCTTAGCAGATAAATGGCTTCCATAGTAGATCGCCCTGGCATGAATCCAAATTGATTTTCCGAAATACTCGTCTCCATTCTTAACCTACGTTCAATCACTCTTTCCCATAATTTTAGAGTGTGACTCATAAGTTTAATCCCTCTGTAGTTTGCGCAGTTCTGGATGTCTCCTTTGTTTTTGTATATAGGCACAAAAGTACTTCTTCTCCATTCTTCCGGCATTTTCTTGGACCTTAAAATCTCATTAAAGAGCTTAGTTAGCCAGATAGTCCCCTTATCCCCCAAACACTTCCAAACTTCAGTAGGAATACCATCAGGACCAACGACTTTACCATTATCCATTCTTCTTAGAGCTTCCTTGACCTCATCAACCTTAATCCTACGATAATATGTCAAATTTTGTTCTCTCTCCAAGGTTGTTAAATCTTCCCTATTACAGGTCGACTCTACTCCGTCATTAAAGAGCTTGTGAAAGTAACCTTGCCATCTGTTTTTAATATCTCCATCTATAACCAAAACTTTTCCTTTTTCATCCTTAACACATCTTACTTGATCCAAATCTCTAGATTTCCTTTCTCTAGTCTACGTAATCTTGTAAATCTTTTGTTCCCCTTTTTTCGTTCCTAAGTCCTTGTAAAACTCTTCAAACACTTTAGATCGTGCTTCACTTACTGCTTTTTTAGCCTCCTTATTAGCCTTCTGATACCTTTCCCGATTTTCTGAGTTATTGCTCAAATGGATAACTTTAAAGCAATCTTTTTTAAATTTGATCTTCTCTTGAACGGTCTCATTCCACCACCAAGATTCCTTATCTCTTTGTCCAAAACCTTTAGATTCTCCTAAGACTGCTTTAGCTATCTTCCTAACCCTGTTGGCCATCTCCTCCCACATGATGTTAGCATTTTCTCGTAACTCCCAAGACCCTTCCTCCCATAGTCTTCTCTTGAAAGTCTGTAGATTCTCCCCCTTTAGCTGCCACCACTTTGTCCTAGAGTTCATCACCTGTCGATGCTTTTGTTTCTGACCCTTAATACTCACGTCAAGGACCAAGACCCTATTTTGAGTTGCCACGGGCTCCCCAGGAATAACTTTACAATTTTGACAAATTTTCTTATCTAGATTCCTTACCAAAAAAGAAGTCAATATGTGACCTTGAAGCTCCACTCTTGTATGTGATTAAATGCTCCTCTCACTTCTTGAAGCAGGTGTTGACAACCTTAAAATTAAAAGCCAATGAGAAATCGAGTATAGACTGTCCTTCCTCGTTAAGCTCCCCAAAACCAAAGCCACCATGAACTCTCTCATACTGTCCTGCTTCTTTCCCAACGTGGCCATTAAGGTCCCCCCTGATAAAAATCTTCTCTTCTAAGGGTATGCTTCTGACCAATCCCTCCAAATCTTCCTAAAAATTTTCCTTAAGATATGCATCCACCCCTACTTAAGGTGCATAGGCACTAATGATATGGATAGTATCTCTTCCAACAAACATTCTTAAGCATAAAATCCTATCCCCAATCCTTTTTACCTCCACCACACTCGGCGTCCAATCCTTGTCAACCATGATACCTACACCATTCTTTGTCCTTACTTTTTCCGTGTACCAGAACTTGAAGCCTGAACCGTCAAACCTCTTAGCCTTTTCTCCAACCTATTTAGTCTCTTGAAGGCACAAGATGTTAATTTTCCTCCTCTTCATAGTGTCTACAACCTCCATGGATTTTCCTGTCATAGTCCCGATATTCCACGTACCGATCTTATTTTGCTCTCCTGGGCTAGCTTCTTTACCCTCAACCTTCCAGGAACATGCCCTTGTGACACTACATCCGATCGATGATGCAGTGGATCTAACTCATTTGACACTGTATTCGATCCATACAGCGCGTTGCTTCCGGGCAACGACCTAGTATTAGTAGACCCTTGCACATTTAACACTACATCTGGGTGCCGATGCAGCGGCTCTAGCTCACTTGTCACTATACTCGAGCCATACAGTGCGTTGCTTCCGAGGTGAGGTCAGACTCACCTTGTACCAGTCATATGCCCTAGGTGGGACGTGACAAGTCTAATCAATGCTTAAACTTGTTTACCAAAATTGGCTTAGTCAATATATCAGCTAGGTTATCTGTAGTACCTATCTTCTTTACTGTAATAATCTCTTCTGCAATCACATCTCTGATGAAGTACACCCTCACATCAATGTGCTTTGTTCTTTCATGATACATGGGGTTCTTTGTCAGATGTATCGCACTTTGATTATCAAATGGACTATAGCTTTTTCCAGCTATATAACCAAAGCTTTTTCCAGCTATATAACCAACTCATTAATTAGTCCTTGGAGCTAAATGGATTCTTTTACTACCTCTGTTGCTACTATGTATTCCGTCTCAGTGGTTGACAAAACAACAATTGATTGTAGAGTTACTTTCCAATTAACAGTACATCCACACAGTGTGAATACATATCCAATAAGAGATCTCATTTTGTCACGATCTCTATCATAATCTGAGTTGACATATCCAATGACACCTTATGTATTGTCTTTGCTTCTACCATAGACCAAACCAACATCAGTTGTAGCTTGCAAATAATGCAAAATCCATTTCATTTCCTGCCAATAAGCTTTTCCAGGATTTTCCATATACCTGCTAACAACGTTGATGGCCTATGAAACATTCGGCCTTGTACAGACCATGAGGTATTTGATATTGTCGACTACGCTAGCATAAGAGATACGTGTCATATACTCCACCTCTTTCTAGGTTTGAGGTGCCACAGCTATTGATAGTTTGAAGTGGACTGCTAATGGAGTACTAACAAACTTTGCATTCTACATGCCAAAGCATTCTGACACTTTTTATGTGTACTTCTCTGACAAGAATAAGACATCAGTTTTCCTATCCCTATAGATCTCTATACTCAGAATTTTTTGCGCAGCTCTAAAATCCTTCATCTCAAACTCCTGTCTTAACTGATTCTCAAGACAATATATTTTTGACATATTCTTATAAGCAATCTATATGTCATCAACATACAAGAGTAAATAACAGTATGATCCATCAAGCTTCTTGTAGTACACACATCTATCATACTTACCCCTAGAATAACCCCTTCCAAGCATGAACTTGTCAAAGCATTTACCACTGTCTAGGAGATAGTTTAAGACCGTACAAAGATTTCTTTAATAGGCAAACATGATCTTGCTGACTTTGTACTTCAAATCCTTTAAGTTGACTCATGTAAATTTACTCTTCGAGATCTCCATGTAAGAATGCTGCCTTGACATCCAATTGTTCAAGCTCCAGATTAAAATGAGCAACAGTGGCAAGTAGGACTCGTATTGAGCTATGTTTAACCACTGCAAAGAAGATTTCATTAAAGTCAATACCTTCTCTTTGTGTAAAGCCCTTTGCCATAAGTCTTGCTTTGTACCTTGCATCTTGAGCCCTGAGGATTCCTTCTTTCTTCTTAAAGACCCATTTGCACCCTACTTTCCTCTAGTTGTCTGGACTTTCAACAAGTTCCTAAGTATGATTCTTATGAAGAGATTCAATCTCCGTAGTCATTGTAGCAAGCTATTAGGTAGACACATCACTTGACACGGCTTCATGCTATGATTGCGGTTCATCAATATCAGCTATATTTAGAGCATAAGCAACCACATCTATATATCTATACTTCTAAGGAGGTCTAATTTCACTTCTCTGTCTGTCTCTAACCAGTTGATAATAGTGCAATTGTGTACTTGTTTCCTCGACTAGATGTTGCTCTTCCTCTATATCTTCATAGTTATCTTAAGGATGCTCTATCTCAGGCTCCACCTCAAGCTCCACCTTCTTCGTAACACTATTGTCTTCTTTTTCACCTGAT